>JALAZF010000078.1:15496250-16870000 GCA_022829125.1 Lathyrus tuberosus
ATGTTACGAATGATTTTCTTGCAACGGTTAGTAAAGAGCAAAAGTTGGACTTGAAATTCGTTGATTTGATGTTGAATGAGAATGAGGATTTCAAGGTTGATAATTATGGGGTTTTGAGATTCCGTGGTCGTATTTGTATTCCCGATGATGTGGAGTTGAAAAAGATGATTTTAGAGGAAGGACACCGAAGTAATTTAAGTATTCATCCGGGTGCGAATAAGATGTATCAAGATTTGAAGAAGATCTTTTGGTGGTCCGGGTTAAAGAGGGATGTGGCTCGATTTGTGTATGCATGCTTAACTTGTCAAAAGTCTAAGGTGGAACATCAAAAACCAAGTGGATTTATGCAACCGTTGGATATTCCGGAATGGAAATGGGATAGTATATCGATGGATTTTGTTACGGGATTGCCGAATACGCAAAGAGGTCATAATGCTATTTGGGTAATTGTTGATAGGCTTACTAAATCTGCTCACTTTATTCCAATTGATATTAGTTATCCTTTGGAGAAGTTAGCCGAGATTTATGTTCTTGTGGTGGTGAAGTTGCATGGAGTTCCTAAGAGTATTGTATCGGATAGAGATCCAAGGTTTACATCGAGGTTTTGGGAGAGTTTACAAAAGGCTTTGGGTTCTAAGCTAAGATTGAGTTCGGCTTATCATCCGCAAACGGACGGTCAAACCGAGAGGACGATTCAATCGTTGGAGGATTTATTGCGTGCTTGTGTACTCGAGCAAGGTGGTGCTTGGGATGGTTATTTGGCGTTGATTGAATTCACTTACAATAACAGTTTTCATTCGAGTATAAGTATGGCACCTTTTGAGGCTTTGTATGGTCGGAGATGTCGAACACCTTTGTGTTGGCATGAAACCGGCGAGAGGACGATAGTTGGACCGGAAATGGTACAACAGACAACGGAGAAAGTGAAGTTTATTCGGGAGAAGATGAAAGCTTCTCAAAGTAGACAAAAGAGCTATCATGACAAGAGAAGGAAGGATCTTGAGTTTCAAGAAGGCGACCCCGTGTTTTTGAGAGTTACACCAGTTACTGGTGTGGGTCGTGCTTTGAAGTCGAAGAAGTTGACATCTCGTTTTATTGGTCCGTATCAGATTACTTCGCGAGTGGGTGTTGTGGCTTATCGTGTGGCGTTGCCTCCGAACCTTTCGAATTTGCATGACGTGTTCCATGTTTCGCAACTTCGGAAATATGTTCTGGATCCGTCACATGTTATTCCTATGGACGAGGTTGAAGTGAGAGATAACCTTACGGTGGAAGCTTTACCGGTTAGGATTTTGGACCGCGAAGTTAAGAAACTAAGAGGCAAGGATATTGCGCTTGTGAAAGTAGCGTGGGGAGGCGCTGCGGAAGGCAATATGACGTGGGAACTAGAGAGTGGGATGCGAGAGTCGTATCCGGAGTTGTTTGAATCAGGTATTATTTCCGAGGACGAAAATTTCTAAAGTGGGGGAGAGTTGTAACGCCCCGATTTTTTATTATTCCATTATTCTTGAGTCTTTTAATTTAATTGGGTGATAAATTATTTTATTTGTTGAATTGGTGTGTTAAATGTTATTTTACCGTTTTTGAGAGTTTTTCGAGAAATTTAGAATGGAGGGTATTTTAGTCTTTTCTCAATTAATTATAAGTTAGAAATTTTGTGGAATTAGAATTGTGTGATTAAAATGAATTAAGTGTTTGTGTGGAAAAAAAAAAGGAGAGAAAAGAAATAGAAAAGAAAGAAAATAGAAAGAAAAGAGGGAGAAAAGAGAATTAGAGAGAAATAGAGAAAGATAGAAAGAAAAAGGAGAGAAGGAAAGAAGAGGAAGAGAAAAGAAGAGGAAAGGAGGAAAAAACTAGGAAAATCATCAAGATCAATCACATAGCAAGTTGGAATCCGGGTAAGGGTGTGAAACATTGTTATCTTATCAATGTATATGATTATTTATGAATTGTTG
The DNA here is from genome assembly GCA_022829125.1 of Lathyrus tuberosus. Taxonomy (NCBI): domain Eukaryota; kingdom Viridiplantae; phylum Streptophyta; class Magnoliopsida; order Fabales; family Fabaceae; genus Lathyrus; species Lathyrus tuberosus. The sequence continues at coordinate 15,498,206 of JALAZF010000078.1, forward strand.
TTGTTGTTGATGAATTTTGTGAGTTTTAGAGTATAAACCATTGTTGAGAAATTGATTGGAAATTGATCCAAATGTATTAAAACTCATGTTGATTGTGTTCATAGTTGTTCATACATGATTGGTATGTATTGTTATACATCAAATTGGCATTTTTCTGAGTGTTAGGTGAAGATTTGGATGATTGGGGGGTGGAAAACGCAGAACTTCGTTCTGCAGAATTTTTCTGGGTATGCTCTGGCCATACGCGTAAGGGGCATGTCCATACGCGTATGAGCCAAGGCGATACGCGTATCATTGGCTTATTTTTGGGCCAATACGCGTATGAATCTTGGCATTACGCGTAACATGGGCGAGCCATGGGCCAATACGCGTATGGACATGGGTGATACGCGTATGGACAGGAGGAATGTAAAAATGGGATTTTTCAAAATGTCGTTTTTGGTTTCGTCCGTAACTTTTGTTCCGAGTATCCGATTTTTACATTCTTGGTGTCGTTGGAAAGGTATTGAGCTGTACTTTCTTATTATGATGTTTTGAAAATCGTTAGCCGATTTAATTATGTCGGAAAGTCGGGAATAGTGCTATTTAGCGACTTTTACCGTTTTGACTGTGTGTTTGAATGTGAATCATACAATAGTGCATTGATGTGAATGTATATAGATTGTATGTGATTGTATGAGATGAATGCATGAATATATTGTGAATATGTGTGCATTTCAAGAATGTCTTGTGTCATTTTGCATATGAAGCATCATGAAATACATTCTTTGTGTTGAGCGATTCTAATGAGAATCCGTCGTAACGTCGTGTGCCCATGTGGGGTGTGAGCGATGATTACGAATGATTGTGTGCCCATGTGGGGTGTGAGCAATCGGATCGTGTGCCTGTGTGGGGTGTGAGCGATCGGGTCGTGTGCCCATGTGGGGTGTGAGCGATCCATAAACATTGTGTGCCCATGTGGGGTATGAGCAATGGGTGAACATCGTAGGCCCGACGGGGAGTTACTTCGGTAACGAGCGATGGTTCCAGCAGAGTTCCTGAGTGAACTAGTGATGATTGAGTCGGTACCGCATTGCATTTGCATAGAGTCGTGAGTCGGTCTCTATGATTTGCATTTATCATCTTTATAATGATGTGTTGTTGAATGAACATAATGGTGTATGTTTATACGGAATGGTTGAGAAATGTGAAAGTGTGCATGATGAATATGCTTGGTATATATATATATATACATTGTGATGTATATAGATGAAAATGTGATGAATAGTGGTGAGAATGTAAAATATGTGTATTTTTATGTTAAGATATATATAATTGTATGCATTGTTATTATGATAATATTTCTCACCCTTCTGCTGATTTATGATGCTCTATGAGGCATTGCAGAGTAGGTATGCTGGAGGTCTTTTGTGAAGCGTGTCTTCATTCTTTTGGTCGGTTGGCTCTGATATGTAGCACCGGGTAGCTAGGATGTATATTATTCTTTTGTGATACATTTGCATATGTATCTTGCTGATGAATTTGTGTATATAAACATGATGATGCTTGTGATTCATATTGGATGATGTATATATATATATGGTTGTTCTTCAATATTTTAGATGTTTCCGCTTTTATTCTAAATATTGAGATGTGGGTGTAAGGACAAAGTTCCTCTGTGGCAAGTTACCCCACTGTTGCATATCAATATAATGAGCAGGTGTTGTATGTATTAAATGTGTGTATGATGTGACATGCCTCTTTTATACTATGTTTTAATCGTACTCTGGCGAATTTTTTTCTTAATATGTGCCTAAATGATTTATGTGATTATTTGGGGGTATAGAAAGGGGGTGTTACACCTTCTACAACATCTGAGGCCCAAATCATTTTGGAAAAAAAGAAGGTTGGGTCTTACACTCTATTAGAGGCCCAAAGAGTTTGAAAATGAATAAAGATGGGTCTTATAGCTCAAGGAGAAGCCCAGTTGATTTTGTTAAAAAGGCGGCGATCGCGCCGAACATTTGAAAATATACAGAGGGACTTATACAATGTGTGAGGCCCAAAGGTACTATTTACAAAGGGGTTGGGTCTTACACTCTATTAGAGGCCCATGAGTGTTTGAAAATGATTGATGAGGGTTGAATTAATCAAAACCCTAATTTTGTTTAAAAAAGGAATTAATTTTGTTAAAAAATAAATAAAAAGAGTTGAAAACATGTGAAAAATGAGTGGTGATCTTGGATCAATGTTTCAAAAATCATGTTTATATCCACAAAATGATTGGAAACCAATTAAATTTGGAAAATCAAGGAGGAAACAAATACTTTAAATGTAAAAAACAAATAAAAGATTAATTCTTTGCAAAAATATCAAGTATATGAAATAAATAATATTTTTGGGAATTTTTCGCAAAATAAAATATTTTAACATTTTTGTAAATTATTAAAAAAAGAATCAACTCAAAATCATTAAAACTTAGAGAGAAATTAATTTTTGAATCAATTAAATAAAATCACAAAAATCAAATATTCAAATTTGTGAAAAAGGCGCCAAGAACATGGGCCAAGAACACACGCGAAGGGAGTTTTGCTCAGATTTGCATTTTCTATCCAATCTCACTAAATACTTGATGAAATCACACAATCCACATATCAATCTACTCGTTTTCACCTCACAATCATGTATATGGTCTTTAATTTCATTTATTTTAAGCATGGAATAAGAAATCAAGACAAAACCTCAAGAACACTAAAATTTGCATGAAGGCTGATAATTTTGATACACGATTCAAACAAAGCAATTAATTGAGGGGAAACATTCTATGAATGATTATGAACATTTGGCAAAAGTATTGTGCGAGGAAATATGCATAGATTAAGAGATGACCAAGTTTAGGCTTACTTGAAGGTCGTAACAGCAAGAACAATGTGATTTTTGAGTTGGAGGTGTTACAGATAAGTTGTGATGATCTGAACAGCTTTCCTACACCATATGGAGTGTGTTTGAATGCTTGGACTTGATTGGAAATGGCTGGATCACTTCATGGCATCTCAACTGCAACTTGGTTGAAAACATGAGTAACTGGCTGGTGATTCTGAGAAATCAGTGTTACCGTTGTGTGTTTAGTGTTTGATCAACTCACATATGATGTTTATGAGGTGTTAGAGTAATTGGTTTGAGTGGAATTGCTCTCTACTGAAAAATTCGATAGTGACTTGCTAAGAAATGCATTTTTGAGAGTGAGAAGATGATTTTGAGAAAGGCAAGTGTTGTAGGCCTTTGGTGTACTTAAACTGAGCACAAATGAGCTCTATTTATAGTACAGCAAGTTTGTTTTGCAAGCAATAGTGAATGGCAACTGCAGCAGCTCATTGTCCAATTGCATCACTTTGGAATCTTAAGTCTCCTCTAGCCATTGACTAGAGGTTAGAGCACAGGCCTTTGGTTCCCTAGTTCAGAGATCATCCTTGACTCATTCAGTTGGAAAAGGCTCAGTTCATGCCACCTTGGTGCATCCATTGAATGCTCCAAAACAAAATTGGAGTCTTGTCCCCCTTTTAGGCATTTTTAGGTATGGCATGCTACTTTTAGTTCCAAAGACTTGGGAGGCTGATGAATCAGTGTCTGTTCCTCCTTGGTCCCCCCCTGAGGTGTTCAGATGGATAAACTTGTTTGTCATTTGCACAATTTGATCAAATCGAGCAAAATGCACAAATCTGCCTTGCCATGACAGTTGCAGCAAGGCATATTGCCATTGTCCTAACTCTTAGCTCAAATGGGATTTGATGGAGTTCTTGGCCATTTTGGAAAGCTCTCATATGATACAACATATAGGTGATCATAGTTTGTCTTAACACTTTTTGGATCTAAGTAAAAAATGCCCTTACATTTTGAAAAAAGTGAAACAAATTCTGACTTAGTGAAAATTTCACTAAGTGTTGGAAAAAGTGGCATTTTCATTTTTTGTCATTTTGGTCACTCTATAACTAAAAATCCATGAAGAATTGGAGTGAGGTGTAGTTGACACTTTTAAAGTATGCCATGAGAGCTATAAATCCATCTTTGGATCAGCCAAAATGGTTGCTTTGATCACAAGTTATGATCCTTGGATGTTGGTATCCTAGCCACTTTGTTCCATAACTTAGAAAATTTCTAAGTTTTTTTATGGTTACCCCTTTTGCAAGTTATCCCACTTTTCTTGATTTTTCTTGATGAATGATGATCCCAATCACACATTAACATCATTTTAGGGTTAGGGAACCATAATTGATCAAAAAATCAAAAAGTCAAACTTTGACTTTTGAGCACAGTTGACTTTTTATCAAATGAATTCCAAACTGTGAGATCCTCTATGAAATCAAGTCTTTGACCTAAATCAAACTTGATGGATTTATTTCATAGGTGTTATAGGGTGTATTGAATCATGTCCCAAGTTTGGGAGCATGTCCTGGTCAAAAGTCAAAGGCACAGTTGACTTTTTCCGCGAAACCCTGACTGTGGTTCTGATGAACTTGAAACTTGTGAATAAAGCTTCTTGGATCAATCCATTGTTGCAAATGGAACCATGTAGTGTATTAGAGACCCTCAAATCATGTCTTGAGGTTTTGGCTCATGCTTTGTCCCAAAAGTTAACTTAGGGGTGAATTAGGTCAAGAAACCCTAATTCCTGATTTTTTATAAATGTATCCCCTGAGGCTAAATTGACTTGATATTGGGTTTATGAGGTCCCTTAGAGTATTTTGGGTTGTGCTTTGAAGCATTGGCTCATTCCCAGAGGAAAAATTCCATCTGGAGGCCCTGGTCGACCAAAACTCTAATTAGGTGACACTGGCGATCTTGAGGCTTAATTCATTTGGAATGTTGCAGCCTTGTGCTTGATCCTTGATGTGGGAGTCCTCTTGATCCATTGTGGATGTTTGAGAGGTTTAGACAAGTTGAAGATCATGTCATTACTTGATTGATCCTTTGTCTAAGAGCTCTGAGAGGGCTTGAAACCCTAAGTTTGATTGTAGTGGATGCTCACCCATCTTTGGGGAGACTAATGAGGTATGATGGTTCATCCATATTGTGATGATGGTTTTCACAATGATGGGGAATCTTAGTGGTCAAAATTTGGGGTATGACAATTAGCTTAGAAAACATCATGGAAACTTGCATGTGGATGATCCGAGGAGGATTTCTCATTGACCGACTCTGATAATCCGTGAAGTGTTTAGTTCATTTCTAATTTTCTTCATGTCTTTCTTCTTTATTGGGTTTTGTATATGTATTGATTATGATCTCATGTATATTTGTCGCCCATGGTGTTGTATAAAACTTGCTTTACAAATCTTTATTGGTGATTGTCTTTGATTTTTGCTTTATGCGCGGGGTTTGAGTTGCGTTAGAGATAATCCTTGCAAACTTCGATTAAGGATGATTATCTGTTAGTTTCTAGACTCTAGAGATAGATTTAAGAGCTAACAATCTTCAATAGGCGTCGAAGCTTAATGCCTCCGTGTCTTAGCGTCGGTGAGGGTAACACAATTGTTCTCTCAACTTTGCATTAGACATAACCTTTGTTGTGAGCGATGCTGGGTGATATTGAGGAGTATTGTAGGTGGAGTATAACTGGTCGGTAAGTTTAATTTTGTGAGGAGTTGGTTATGTGCATGCCGGAAAAGTGTGTCTTACTGAAGAATGAATTTTTTTTATGTTTTAATGTTTACTATTCTGTTTTTATGTTTAAAACCATTTAAACCCAAACTCATATACGCGAGAGACTGTCGAACGACATTCTTTCCCTCGAACTGATCTCTGTGGACACGACATAAATCCCGGAGGGAATTCTTTCCGAAAATAAATATTTTTGCTGCTTGCCGCTATTCTGCAACTAACAAAATGGCGCCGTTGCCGGGGATTGGTTTTGATATTGAATCGCATTTCGATAGTTTCTTTGTTTTTGAGTTTTGTATATATCCTATATATTGTCTGTTTCCATTATGTTTGTTCAAGTGTTGCATACATTTTGTTCCCGTAACGTTTGTTAAGTGTTTGGTTATGACACTTGCTTTTGGTTTGCCCGGTGAGGAATCACCATGGCATGAAGGATGGAAGTTGCTAGCTAAGCATTGTAAAGGCGTCGAGCTTACGACGTAAAACAAGCATGTTGTATTATTTTCTTTTGTTGTGGTTTAGCTTAGGTAGTGTGGTGAGCATTCATTAAACAAGTTGTACTCGGATTTTTCATGAAATTCTCAAATCTTCACTTTACAACTTGTTTAATGAATTTTTGCCGGCTTTTCAGTTTGTGTATATTAATAGTTTTCGTGTTTGTCAATGAGCTTGTTTTGAGTAGCTTGAGGAAATTTAAGGTGATGTTCCAAGTTTGATCGTTTCAACTTGCGGATGTATGGTAATGATATTGTTAAGTTTTGTACACGTCCAAGGTATGTGTTTATCGCTTTCTTGACTTTAGCATATTCATGATAATTAGGCTCTTTACAAACTTCCATGCCATTCATTCTTTTGTATACTTGTTCTTGTTGTGAATCACTTTAGTTCTCACCTTTTTGTGAGGTAGCTTTCCATTGTTCATATATGCGCGGAGTACCAACATTCTTGTTCTAACTGGATTTTATTATGCTTAATATTTTGTTTGTGTTGATTATATGAAAGCATGAAAAGGATCAAGGCATTTTGTTTCATTTTGAGCACAACTACCTATCTAAATAGTCATTCACCTTGTGAGCGTGTGATCATTCGTAACCCCTTTGAGCTTTTTGATCCATGTTTTATTTGAACTTAATGCTTGTCTATGAGTATTTAGTTCACTTATTTTTTAATGGATTTTGTTTTTTTTCTTGGACCCTCAACTTTGTGTTGTTGTAGGAATTTTTACCTTGCCTTAGAAAGTAGGGAGTATTCACACGATGATGTGGTTGAATTCAAGTTGGGGAGAGAATGATTGTTTACTCATTGGTTGTTTTCTATGAGGATGAAAAAGAAAAGAAAAAAAGAGAAAAATATGACAAAGAAAAGAAAATAAAAATGTGAAAAAGAAAGAAAAAGAAAATCCTTGAGAAAGGAAACAAAAAGAATTCAAATAATTGTGCTAAATAAATATTGTGTTTTGTGTAACACTTGGGATTTTGGAAGAAGTTAATTGAAATTTTGGTGTTTGAGACTTTGTGAGTTGATCACTCCCTTAGGTTTAAGCAAGTTTTTGTTTCAATTACCTTTAGAAATTGCCCCTTGTTAGTTTACTCGACCACGCTACAACCTTGAAAGTCCTTCTGATTCTTGCCTTTGTATGTTCAATGTGAATTGTTAGATGAATGCATAATTTAGTCTTTTGTTTTTAAGATTGTTGTGTGAGTGTAAAGTACCTCATTTTGTGTTTTTCATCTACCGATGATTGTTTTTGCTAGGTGTGTCGCTCCCAAGATTTTCATCCAGGTACAAACGCGAAAGTGGCGCGGAAAACAGAGTCGCCAGCAAATGTATATTTATCCCAAGAGAGGGAAAGGAAACACCGCATAAACCTGAAGAAGAGGGAAAGGAATGGTCATCGCAACCATAGCCTGGGTTCGGGAGTCAGTTACGCGAGGGGAAGGTATTAGCACCCCACGCGTCCATCGTACTCGATGGGATCCACGCTAGTTATCTAATCTAAGGGTGAGTTATCCTAAAATCTATGGTTGTACTGAAACGAGGGAGGGGAAAACAAAGACAGGCTCGGTAGGACGTCGACGTCCTAGGCCTACGTACCCCCTTTGTGCAATGGGGAATTCAGAGTCAACGTAGTTCAGACCAAGTTCTTTTTGTGTTTTTTATGAGCAACGTTAAGTTCGCGTCCGGCAGTTAGGGTCGATGTTTGTTTGCGACTCAGACAGAAAGTAACGTGCCCTTTTTGAAAATAGCCTTTAGTTTGACAATCCCGAAGGACAAAAATGATTTGAAATTTGTTTGTATTTTTTAGGACAGAAGTAACTTGAGTTAGTTCATAACTCAACTTGAACCAAAGTCTATGACACGGGAACGAATGCTTCGCATGGTCGTCCCCAATGGGACGTATGCTTAACACTCTAGAAGAGAGAAGGGGGACCCCTCAATCTTCATTTCCTATGTTTAAGGCTTGTGTGCAAGGCAAGTTGACCTTATTAAGTATCTTAGAAATTGTTATGAGATGAGAAGATGGACTCAAAAGAAAAGAAAAACAGTACGGGGAAAATCTATCCTAATGTTATCATGCAAAGATGGCCCTAAGGGGAGGTTTGGAGGGAGACTATCCTATGGAATTAAGTCCTAATGTTATCATGCAAAGGATTGAAAGCCTAATGTCTCTCCTACCTCCAACTTAATCAGAAATTAAGTGGAGCTAGGAATCCTAAGGGGATCATGTGAACAAACACAAGTAAACATTAACCAGTTCAATCACATACAAGGTGAAATCCAACACTTAAAGGAAAAGAAATGAGATGAAAATGAGAAAGAGAGAGTGAGGGTGAACATGGATAATTGTCCACACCCTCAAATAACTTACCTCAGCCTCTGCATAAAAGGTTAGTACAAAACAGACATAAGTAACAATAAGACAAATGAAACCCAAGCAAGTCACAAACCAAAGAGAAATGGTTACAAACCAAATGAAACTCATCCAATTCAGAATATGGATGACCTAAACATGTTCCTAAACATGCTATACAAATGTCACATGAGACAAGCAAACAGATATCCAAGCATCAAACATCAATAGAAGAAGAAGGAAGCATATAAGTGAAACAGATTCAAGTATGTAAGATGAAGCATGAATAGCATATGACATGAATGAATGCAAATATCTAAGGGAAGAAACATACATCAAATGAAGTGCAAATTAAAGATAAGGTATGGCATACATAAACCAAATATGAGTCATGAATGAGCACAGATGAGAAGAAGTGAGAAAATAAGTCAAAAAGAGGCATGTAAATCAAACATTGAACATGGGCACACAATATGCAACAACCTCACACCAATGACCTATAATTATAATCAAGTGACCTATAATGATTCAAACATGATTCATGAATTCAAAGAAACAATCCCCAAACAATGGCACAAGTGCCTTCTCAAGCAAGTAATCAAACATGATCAAGGATGTGCATAAAAGAAGACCTCAAACAAAGAGCAATAAAACAAATACCAAATTAATTCTCAAAACACCTCAACCAGGGGTAAACATCATGTTAAAAACTCATGCAAAAATTCACAAGATAAGTCACTCAAACAATCATGCAAAGATCAAGTAGGAAACATGGTTCAATATGCAAAAGAAAAGGACTAAAAGGCAATATGAAATGATTTTAAAAATATGAGAAAAATGTTTTAATGAACTTCAATATGTTGGTGAAACAATTCAAAAATAATGGACTCAAAAGGTTTCATAGACTATGAGAAATAAAATAAACAAGTTAGAGTATGCATATATGGAATAAATTCAAAAAGGAATTACTCAAATAATTAATTCAGATGCTAAAAATAAAATAAAATAAGAAAATAAAATTTGTTAAAATTTTATAAAACTCTAAATATGATTCATGATTTTTTTAATGATTTTTTAATGCACAAAGCTGTTTTAAAAATTAAAAATGAGAAACAAAACAATTAAATGAAAATAAAAAGGAAAATAAAATGGGAGGTGCAAATAGCAGCTTATCCACGTTCAGAATTGAAAAATGGGCCTAAAGGAGGGTGGAAATAGAAGGCCCAGCCCAAAATAAACATCAGCGCAAACAAAAAAAGATACATGAGACCCAGTCAACCAATTGATTCAATACTAACCCTCAGATCAATCTAATGCCCCACATTAAGTCAACAAAAGCCACTGTAAACATGATCTAAGGTTCAGATCACAAGACACACCATAATTATGAAACACGCGCACACACAAAATTAATCAGAAATAAAAAAGACACACGTGACAAGCACACCATATCATTAATGCGTTGGCATTATAACAGCCATCAGATCAGATCAACGTCCCAGATCAGTCAAAAGTTAACATGATGGATGGTTTAGATTTGTGGTTCACAATAATTACCATGGGATAGCACACACATAACCAATAAAATAAAATAGAATTTAAATGATGTGGCACGCTATGGACCACACGATCTGGCTAACGGACGACTGAGATTATGTCTTCCCCTTGGAAACCCTAGCCTCGCCAGAAATCAAACCAGATGCCGGAGCCCTAGCTCCGGTCGTCCCTTCCGGCCACCTGCAACTCAAAAAAACCCAGAAAATGCAAACGAGTATACCTTTCTAACCAGAATTCAATGAGGATCAATAATATCATATTATTTTTCACAAAAAACCATCATACAGAGAGAAACGAATGAAACAAGTTAGGGTTCAAAACTTTCAAGCTCACAATACAACCAATCTACACGTCCAAATTCAAAATAAAATACATCAGCATGCTCAGCAACAACCACAGATCATTATGCACGTCAAAAATTTGAGTTCTAAGATCATGAAAAGTGTCACTAACCTGAGATCAAGCAATCCGTGTCCTTGTTGTTAGCTTCAGATGGTGGTTGATTCGTGCTCTATGGATCCCAAGGATTAATATTGTGAAGGAATTTTGTGAAAAGCTCTTGTGGATGATGAGATTCGAAGGAATGAAGGATTAGGGTTGAAACTTGAATTCTCCTCCAAATAACGTGCCTCCTCTCCAATGAGTGCATGAGTTAGCTTAAATACATTAGGTTATTCCACTGATTAGCATTTAGGTCTTATTCATTCCTTGGTTAATGAGTTTTGGGTGATTTGGCAAATTTGCATTTTGAATCACACATCCCTCTCCATGTGTGTACACCCATGCATTCTATGATGGATCACTTATTTGTCAATTGCTAATCACACCTGAATTGGATTTGGGCCTTGAAACATCTTGATTCATGAGCTTTGATGCTTCTTGCAATTTTGCATATTGTGAAATAAGTGATGAATTTGCCATTGAATCCCTTGGTTCAAAGGCCAAAAATGATCCTTATGGAATTTACTTTGATGTTAGAATGTGCCTTGAAGCAATGGAACCAAATATAGGTCACTATGTCCCAAAATGCAAAAGCTGTGAAAATGGAACCATGAGAAAACCCTAAAAACCACCTTGACTTATTTTGATCATAACTTGAGTTCCTCAAATGATATGGAGACCATCTAGTACTTGTTGGAAAGGGGAGAAAAAGATATTCAACTTTCATGTTTGAGGAAAATTCATTAGAAGCTTCTTTGATGATGAAAAGTAAAGTGGAATGTAGTGTAAAAACTTGCCAAAAATGGAAACTTCTCATTATAGGTCATTTTCCAAATTTAGTAACTTTTGTACCAACCCTTGATTCTTGATAAATGGTATGAAACTTGACCCTTGAAGAACACCTTCTCCTCTTGAACTGCCTCAAGCACCTTGGCCCCATGCTAAGAACCAATGATATGCACACATGATAATGCAAAAATGAAATGAAACATAAGCCAGTTAATACTAAAGTAAGGAGAGCAAATTTTGGGGTGCTACAGCTGCCCCTATTCAATCAACTTGGTCCTGAAGGTATGATAGCAATGGCTGTCATGCGTTCAAAGGATTCACGGGGATTAAATACCAAAAGAAACCTGAAATTTGCGATCCTCAAAGGAGGGGCGCCCCCACTGGGGAACAAGCAATAAATGCTGCACTTGTCACAACACGTACGAGTGTTGGAAACCAATACGAAAAATGCATCAGAATGTCATGAAATAAACACAAACGAGTGTTAACTATGCTGGGGATAAACACGGACGGGTGTCAAGGAGTCAAAGATATCAGATACGAACAGGGTACCGAAAAGATACACAGACGGGTGTAAAAAGGTTTAATACGAACGGGTATCAAAAAGATACACGGACGGGTGTAAAAGGGTTCAATACGGACGGGTACTGAAAAGATACACGGACGGGTGTAAAAGGGTTCAATATGGACGGGTATCGAAAAGATACACGGACGGGTGTAAAAAGTTTCATTACGGATGGGTATCGAAAAGGTACACGGACAGGAGCAAAAAGATAAATTTACTGGGGATTGATCTAGCTGGGGAATGGAAGGCAACCTGGACGGGTGTCATCCAAAGGTAAATACAGATGGGTATCGAAATCAAAGGTTCAAACACGGACGGGTGTTGAAAGGACACGGACGAGTGTCAAATGTTAATGCAGACGGGCATTGAAACAAGATTCAAACACGGACGGGTGCTGAAAGAACACGGACGGGTGCCAAATGTCAATGCAGACGGGCATTGAAACAAAGATTCAAACATGGACGGGTGCTGAAAGGACACAGACGGGTGTCTGACGGTAAAAACCCTTGAGGGAATAAACTAAAGGACCACCTGGACGAAGGGGTAAAAATGAAATCATGGATTAACGCTCCTGGCAAACAACTCTGCAAGGGAATGTAAAATATTGCTTTGAATGACTAAACCCAACACTTGTGGAGTAAAGTCGAATGATATTCTCCGAGATCTGCTTTTTTCTCGACGTAGGAAAACTCAAACCTGGCTTATGCTTCGGATGCCTATGTTTGAATTTTGTCGTAATGCTCCACACGAAGTGGAAATGCTACGCATTTGAGGATGCAATGCAAATGCTTATGATATGCAAAAGGGGTCCCTCCAGCTAAATAAATGCTGGAGAGAAAAGACAAATTCAGTTGGGGATGACAAAAATAAATTGTCCTCTGAATCCAGGAACTCTGCTGAGAAGGATCACACTGACCGACTCTTTGGATCCACAACTTCTGCCGGTGATGAAATCCAAAAGAATATACACTCTACCAGGGATTACACATGTCCTTTACTGAAGGTGACATCGAACCTGAGATTCCTCCTCTGCTGGGGGATTTGAGAATGAATGCCAATAACGGAACCGAAAGTCTGTTACTGAGGATTGCCAATAACAGATGGGCTTAGGACCTGTTGGGGGATGCCAGCCCATAATACCATCCTGCTTGGGGAAAACAGTCCATAATACCATCCTGCTTGGGGATACTGCTGAACTTAGCCTGCTGATGGGGAGAATGACTTTGCTCCCACCTTGCTGGGGATTAGAATATGACATTGTCGGTGAAAGCACGCTTCCTGACTGGATGGGGAAAGTGAACACCCTGATTCTGTGGGGAAATAACGTCTTGATCCAAAGAAAATACTTCCCAAGTCTCCTGCTGGGGAAGGTCTACTCTGCTGAGGAAAGGTGCAATCTCAATGTTGGGGAGAGCAACCCTACTGGGGGAGTACAATGTTGTTGCCCTGCAAGTCAAATAACAACAAATAGAATATGCCACAACATGACTATCCCCATTAATGCCTAAGTAATTTCTATTGCTTTTCGTTATGCTCCGCAAAGCTCGAAGTTTTATATGCAATGTTTATCAAAAATATCAGACGTTTTTTGCAAACAAAACAGTAAAAGTAAAACAAACAACGGAAAGCTCTCTGAGTGAAATGAAAATTTTATTGAGAAAAGTGGCCTGTAAATAGGCGTTTACAATTGGAAGCAATTCCTAAAAAGAGGTAATTGCGCAAAAGCAAAAGGAAAATACATATGTCGGCAATGCGGGAACAGACATCCACCATGATTCGACTCAGCTATGACCCATATGTCTTGCTTATCCACAAATATCTTGACCTTTGAAGAGACTAACTGTACTGATTCCTTTCTTTCAGAATTTCCAGGCATTGAAAGTGCTCACTGATTGAACGCAGACCATAGCCTTTCGCTTATAAATCCCTAACTTTTGCCTAGATCTCCCTTTTCGGGTTTTCAATCCATCGGGATACCCATTCTTGCCAAAGTTGCCTTTACCGGTTTTCAACTTTGCGGGTTTACACGCTTCCTTTTTTACATTTTATCCCTAATTTTTGCCCAAACCTTTTCCTTTTTATGGTTCGCCGGGATGCCCATTTTTTGCCTGGACTTTCTTTTTACGTCCAGCGGGTCTCTTTTATGCGAAGTATTTTTTGACTACGTCTGCGTTCACAGGGGACGTAAAATCTTCTCCATCCATATGACCCTTCGTAGTTTGGAGTCCATTTGCCCCTGTGATATGTCTGGGGAGGAAGGATCCTTTTCAAAACCAATTCACCTGTCTGAAAACTCCGAGGACGCACTTTCTGGTCAAAGGCGTTCTTCATCCTACTCTGATACAATCGACCATGTGCGATGGCTGCCAATCTCTTTTCTTTAATAAGGTTCAACTGATCCAATCTGGAACGCACCCATTCAGCTTCATCAAGCTTCACATCTGCCAGAATTCTCAAAGACGGAATCTCGACCTCTAAGGGTAAAACCGCTTCCATACCATTTACCAATGAGAAAGGGGTTGCCCCAGTTGACGTACGCACCGAAGTACGGTAACCATGTAGGGCATAAGGTAGCATCTCATGCCAGTCTTTATACGTTACCACCATCTTCTGTACAATCTTCTTGATATTCTTATTCGCTGCCTCAACAGCACCATTCATCTTCGGACGATATGGAGAAGAATTGTGATGATAGATCTTGAAACTCTGACATAATTCCTTCATCATCTTATTGTTCAAATTCGAGCCATTATCGGTAATGATTCTCTCCAGGACCCCATAACGACAGATGATGTCCTTCTTTATAAACCGGGCTACCACTTGCTTGGTGACGTTGGCGTACGAGGCTGCCTCCACCCACTTTGTGAAATAGTCAATGGCAACCAAAATGAAATGATGCCCATTGGAAGCAGTGGGCTCAATCTTTCCAATCATATCTATGCCCCACATTGAAAAAGGCCAAGGAGATGATAGCATGTTTAGGGGCGTAGGCGGTACATGCGTCTTATCTGCATAAATCTGGCATTTATGGAACTTTTGGGCGTACTTGAAACAATCAGACTCCATAGTCATCCAGTAATATCCCGCCCTCAACAACTTTCTAGCCATGGTGTGTCCACTGGAATGAGTACCGAAAGAACCCTCGTGAACTTCCTCCATCAATAAGCCTGCCTCGTGTTCATCAACACAACGTAGCAAGACCATATCGAAGTTCCTCTTATATAACACATCATCCTTGTTCAGAAAGAAGTTTACTGCCAACCTTCTCAGAGTCTTCTTATCCTTGGTGGAGGCACCCTCTGGATACTCCTGTCTCTTCAGAAAAACCTTAATATCATGATACCACGGTTTGCCATCTGACACATCTTCAATTGCAAACACAAAAGCTGGTCTATCCAGACGCATAATTCCAATCGACGGAGTTTTATTCCAACGGTTCACCTTATACATGGATGCCAATGTTGCTAACGCATCAGCCATCTGATTCTCAGCTCGGGGCACATGATGAAAATCCACCCTGTCAAAGAAAGGTAACAACCTTCTGGCATAGTTGTTATAAGGCACCAAATTCGCCTGACGAGTCTCCCATTCTCCTGTAATCTAATTAACTACCAACGCGGAATCACCATAGACATCAAGGTTCTTAATTCTCAAATCAATTACTTCCTCTAACCCCATGATGCATGCTTCATACTCCGCCTCGTTGTTGGTACACACGAATGCTAACCGGGCAGTGAAAGGTATATGAGAACCCTTCGGGGTCGTAATGATTGCCCCAATTCCATTACCATATGAGTTGACAGCCCCATCAAAAATCAGCTTCCACGGAGACCCAATCTCAGGTCCTTCGTCAGGCAGAGGCTCTTCACCATCTTTCATTTTCAGAAACATAACATGCTCGTCTGGAAATTCAAACTTCATTGGCTGATAATCCTCGACCGGCTGTTCAGCAAGATATTCTGACAGAACACTTCCCTTAATGGCCTTCTGAGAAACATACTAAATATCGTATTCTGTCAAAACCATCTGCCAACGGGCTATCCTTCCAGAAAGTGCTTGCTTCTCAAATACGTACTTAATCGGATCCATCTTCAAAATCAACAAGGTCGTGTGGTTTAACATATACTACCTCAGGCGCTTGGCGGCCCAAGCGAGTGCACAACATGTCTTTTCCAACATAGAGTATCTTGATTCACAATCAGTGAACTTCTTACTCAGGTAGTAAATGGCGTGCTCTTTCCTACCTGTCTCGTTGTGTTGACCGAGCACACATCCCATTGAGTTCTCAAGAACCGTAAGGTACATAATTAACGGTCTCCCGGGCACCGGTGGCATAAGGACTGGAGGTTCCTGCAAATACTCCTTTATCTTTTCAAAAGTCTTTCGACAATTTTCATTCCACCTGACCTCCTGATCTTTTCTTAACAACTTGAAAATTGGTTCACACGTGGCTGTCAGATGAGAGATAAACCTAGCAATGTAATTCAACCTCCCCAAGAAACCACGAACCTCTTTCTCTGTTCTTGGCTCAGGCATCTCTTGTATAGCTCTTATTTTTGTAGGATCAACCTCGATACCTCTTTCACTAACAATGAATCCCAGTAATTTACCAGACCTCGCACCGAAAGTGCACTTGTTCGGATTCAATCTCAATCTGAACTTCCTCAACCTTTCAAACAACCTCTGGAGGTTTACCAAGTGTTCTTCCTCTGTCTGTGACTTCGCAATCATGTCATCAACATAGACTTCAATCTCCTTGTGAATCATATCATGAAAGAGAGTCACCATTGCCCGCTGATAGGTTGCCCCAGCATTCTTCATTCCAAAGGGCATTACCTTGTAGCAAAATGTTCCCCACGGTGTTATGAACGTTGTTTTCTCCATGTCCTCTGGGGCCATTTTGATTTGGTTATACCCAGAGAAGCCATCCATGAAAGAAAACACAGAATATTGAGTAGTATTTTCTACTAATACGTCAATGTGGGGGAGCGGGAAATCATCCTTCGGCCTTGCCCTATTCAGATTTCGGTAATCAACACACATCCTGACCTTCCCATCCTTCTTAGGTACAGGTACGATATTAGCAACCCACGGAGGATAATTTGTCACAGCAAGAAATCCGACGTCCAACTGTTTCTGAACCTCCTCCTTGATCTTGATAGCCATATCTGGTTTTGTCCTTCTCAGTTTCTGCTTGACTGGAGTACAACCCTCTTTAAGCGGCAACCGGTGTGCAACAATGTCAGTGTCAAGCCCGCGCATGTCTTGGTAAGACCAGGCGAAGATATCCACATACTCTCGAAGCAACTCAACCAATCTTCCTTTAACAGTGTCTTCCAAGGCAGTCCCAACCCTTACTTCTCGTTTAACATCCTCGGTTCCCAGATTAACAGTCTCGACTTCCTCATGATAAGGCAGAATAACCCTTTCCTCTTGTTTTAGTAGCCTGGCTAATTCTTCTGGTAAGTCACAGCCTTCGTCAGTCTCTTCTTCGGCCTGATAGATGGGATTGTTGAAGTCATATCGAGCCATAGCTAAGTCATGAGGGGTGGAATCTGAACAAAGGAACCTGCATGTTGGATGTTTTATGTTTATTATGAGTGCAACAAACAAGAAAACACATTGCCATTTTGATGTGGGTTAATGCAAAAAGTAAAAAACAGAAAAACAGGGATCAAAATATTTGAATGAAAAAACGTCCTTTATTGATGATAAAAGTAGCAAATAAAACATCCAAGCCCTACGAATAAATACCACTACGTCTTAGGCAGAACGTAGGATTTAACATAACAGAAAACAAAAGTAAATTACTCCGGGCGAGTCACGTGGATGACTTTCTCAGAAGACCAGTTGCCTAAACTCTGACCAGGGGTGCAGGGACGGATCCATTCATCCATGTCACAGTCACTATCTCCTTCATCCACAATAGCATTAACCTGATTGAAGAAAACCCCAGCACTTGTGAACCGAATCGGGCCAGCATACTTGGGAGGCTCTTGAGCTCGTCGGGGTGGCTTGTACCCTAGTCCATGGGTATCCTGCTTTCTTTGAACATCAATGACACTGCCCCACTTCTGAGAACCACCAGCTTCAACTATAGCGTATGCCTCTTTGAAAGAGGACATCGGAACCTCTGGTTGTCTGACGACTTCAGGTTGGGCAACCACCTCAGGCTGACTGTCTGCCTTTGGGGGTTCCTCGAGAATTTTCACAGCTTCAAAGGCTTGGCACAAAGTTTCCTGTACTTCACCATCTACCTCTACATACTTGAAGGTTGATAGGTGACTCACCATGATCTCTTCCTCACCACAAACAGTCACAACGTGGCCATCCACCATATACTTCAACTTCTGGTGCAGTGTAGATGTTACTGCCCCAGCACTATGGATCCAAGGGCGACCCAACAAACAACTATAGGCAGGCTGAATATCCATTATGTAAAAGGTGGTGTTGAAAATCTCAGGACCCACCTTGATCGGCAGAACTAACTCTCCAAAAACTGACCTCTTGGAACCATCAAAAGCACGTACCACCAAGTCACTCGGTGTATAAATCAACCCACGAGTATCTAACTTCATCAAAGCCTTCTTCGGCAGCACATTCAAAGATGACCCAGTATCCACTAACACATGCGACATTAAGGAACCACGACATTCCACTAAAATATGCAGAGCGTTGTTGTGATTCCTCCCAGCTGGAGTCAGATCTAAATCAGTGAAACCCAAGCCATTACCAGCATTCACATGAGCCATAACCCCTACTAACTGATTGACAGATATTTCCTGCGGTACATAAGCCATGTTCAAACCGTCAGCAATGCATTTCGGTGTGCCTCGGAGCACAACAGTAAAGATAGGATGGAAATCTTCGATGGAGTTTGGTGGAGTTGATCAACAATCTTGTAATCACTTTTCCTGATCAACCTCATAAACTCTTCTACGTCTTCTGAGAAAGTATCCCCGACATGCTTTGTCATAGAATTATTTTCTTCCTGCCTCTGTACAGACTCATCCATCATCTGTTTACCTTTGTCTTGCTTCGAACTGCCACCTTGATCCTCAGACGGAATAAAGACTCTATCACTCCTAGTGATAGCCCCTGCTTCAACAAGATTTTCAACCCCTGTATTCACAGCTGATGTCTTTACCAATTCCTGCTTCTTACCATTAACAAATACCTCGACCCCATAGTTCCATGGGATGGCCTTGGTACTCTCATACGGGACTGGTCCAGGAACAGTGATAATGACCGGCGCTGGTCTCGCCGGCGCTGATATAGTTATTGTCTTGAACGGAATTGTTATTGTGGCAACATCAATCTCTCTGTCAGTAACTTTACTCTGCCTACAACCCCTGTCAAACTGTAATATCCCCTCACTGATCATTCTCTAAATACCTGCTTTCAATAAATCACAACCGCCTGGCTGCGACACACATCCTACACAACCTTCATCACAGCCGGGAAATACCCCTCCCTACAACAGTCTTTCCTTCACCACACCCAAGGGAGTTTGGACTTCGTTCACATCCAAAATCAAGCTCAAGTCTTCACAGTCTTTAATAATAGCATTGACCCTCGGCCCACCGTGATTCGGCATCGGGTTTTGATTCACATTTGGAGCATCATTGGAGAAATTGATGGCTTTGGAATCCACTAAATCTTGAACCAGATGCTTAAAAGCTCTACAGTTCTCAGTATGATGTCCAGGTGCTCCAGAATGGAATTCACAGTGGGCGTTGGCGTCATAGCCGGGAGGTGGATTACCAGTGGGTGGAGCCAATGTTCTCTTCTGAATTAACTGCAGTTGTAACAAGTGCTGAAATAATTGAGAATAGGGAATAGGCGGAGTGTCAAGATGCCTATCCCGCCTAGACGCAGGCTGTGGTCTACGAGGAACCTGATTTTGTTGTTGAGACACTGCTGGCTGCTGAGGTGCTGCTGGTATGGTTACAGAAGCCACCTGCTGATTGAAGTTCTGACGAGGTCCTTCTCTACCATGATATGATGACATAGAGTTTGTATCTCCCTCCTTCTTCTTGTAACCACTGGCATAAGGCTTCTTACCTCCTCCAGATGAGGACCCATCACCGCCTGATATTTTTCCCACCTTAATTCTGCTTTCCACCATCTCTCCTACTAAGATTAAATCAGCAAACTTTCCAGTCATACACGGTACCAGCTTTTCATAGTAATGACCTTGCAAGGTGGCCATGAACATACTTATCATTTCTCGCTCCAACATGGGAGGTTGAACCCTCGCTGCCAGTTCTCGCCACCTTTGAGCGTATTCCTTGAAACTCTCATTGTTCTTCTATGAAAAATTCTGCAGCTGTGTTCTGTTCGGAGCCATGTTAGTGTTATATTGATAGTGTTTGATAAATGCCCCTGCCAGCTCTCTCCAACTACGAACATCTTTCCTCTCTAGTTGCATATACCATTCCAGGGATGCCCCAGATAGGCTATCCTGAAAGCAATGAATCATCAGCTTCTCATTCTTTGCATGACCGGCCATTTTACTTGCGTATGCCCTCACGTGAGTCCTTGGGCAAGTCATACCATTATACTTCCCGAAAGTGGGAGTCTGAAACTTATGTGGGATAACAACGCCTGGAACCAGCCCCATATCCTCTAGATCCATACCCACAGAATCCTGATTTACAACACCCCTCAGTTGTTCCTCAATCAACCTGAACCTCTGATCATTGTCAATCTGGGGACCAGCATCCCCACCTGGCACAGAAAGTGCATCTTCCTGAAGATCATCATACTAAAGGCCATGAATTGCGCAGACACTGTTACCTCCCCCCACTAAAGTGGGAACCACAACATTTTCTCCTCCGCCCGGAGGGATCACAACACCAGCAACAGGAATACCTCCGCCCGGAGGGCCATTCTGAACATTATTACCAGTAACACCAGTATGAACTCCTCCATGAAGGACACCCTCTTCATCAATTCTCGCAATCAGTGGCTGAACGAGAGTCCTTAACTGCTCTTGGCCTTGAGCAACACCTTGCATTAAATCCATGAATTGATTCATGCGAGTCTGCATCTCAGTCATCTCGGCTTGTAGTTGATCCATGACTTTCTTTTGATTTTGTCTGGTAGAATACCGGTGAATGTGTTGATCTGCAATCCTGCGCTGAGATTGAGAACAAGATAACAACACCAGAGATAAACACCTGTTATGCAAAATGATCATGAATATGCAAATGCAAATGAACGTGTTTGAATATTCGCAGGGCGATCCACCCCTTGATTCCAGTTTAACAACAAGATAGAACGGAACTTCTGCTCATGTATTAAGAAAAAACCAGAGGATAACCAATTGTCAACAATCACAACCCAAAATAATAAGTCTGAACACAATAATCATAGATCCCAACCAACAAGCCTGGTGGTGATCCAAATACAATAAAAGAAAATAGAAAACTACGGCATGTCATCAAAGTCCACCAGTGCCAATCCTCCCATCCATTATGCTCTTTGCTCCAGTTTTGAATTTCCTTGAACAACTTTTTGGTGTCGGGATGCTTCGGTCTCTGAATTAGCTCTTGAATGAGAACATCTCTCCTATGTATGATCCCTTTCAAGTATCGGCAATGCAACTCCCAAGCGTCTTCCTCAAAAACACCATCCATGCTAGGACCCTTATTTCTAGGTTTCTTCACTTCAGCTTGGATCTTTAGTTCCTCTATGGAGGCTATGGCTTCATTGAGTCGACCCTCGACTGCTTGTCTCTAGAATACCCCTGATAGGATCTCAGCGTCTTTTTTCTTGAGCTTCAACTTCAATTGATCAATCTGAGCTAGATAATCGTCTTCCTTTCGCTTATTATCAGCCATTGCAGTGTCTCGGTGAGCATTGAACTTGTGAATTTTTAATAAAGCCTTGGCCAATTCTTCCTTCTTAGACCTAAGGACCTTACTGATACCCTCTAGATCTTGCTTCATCCTTTGTCTGGATGTGACCTTGTCAGCTAGCTCCCTTTCTGCCTTAGCGAGAAGCTCTGTCTTCAACTCGGCGATATGAACAGCTTCACCCCGCTCATGTTTCAACTGGTAAATCTCTCTTTGTAGTTCACTGTTTTCTTCTCGCAACTTTTCCTTTTCAGCCCACAACTTGTTAAACTTCTCTATCTCAACTGTGGTAGGAGGCTCAATCAGCAAGGGGTAAGATGGTGGTTCTTTGGAGAATGGCAAAAGCTCCTCCTCTACCCTTTTTTGAATCCAATCTTTATACGCAGGAAATGTTCTGTTGTTGCTCTTCCCAAAAGAAGTCTTCCCCTTCTTATGACGATCTTCCCAAGCATTTGCAGCTTCTTTTAACAGTTCTGGATTGATTTCCCCACTCAAATATAGAGATTCTTGGACCTCCTCGTCTTTTGGTGGCTCTTTCAAGGCGTACCCGAATTGCCTAATAGCAAGAATAGGGTTGTAGTTAATTCCCCCTTTCCTTCCTATTAGAGGCACATTCGGGAGACCTCCACAACTGATCATGATATCTTGGCCCAACAAGTCACGGTTAACCCAAATTAGATTATCTGCCCTCAAGCCCATCAATCTTTTGGACCAATCCAATGTTCCTTGAGTATCTACAAATGCCCCAAATTTGGGAAGAGGATCAGCAAACCATTTGTAGAAGACTGGCGCACAAAAATTAAGGGATCCTCCCCTCCTCTTCTCATTCTTATAATGCACTGAATGGTATAGATCTCCAAGCAAAGTAGGTGTCGGATTCTTCATGGTGAATATCCGGACAGCGTGCATGTCCACAAAATCCTTCACATTTGGGAACAACACCGTTCCATAGACACATATAGCCAAGATGGCGTTGAAAACTGACCAACATCTAGCCTTAGCATACACAACAGCCTGTTCTACCAGAAATTTCACATGAAAGCCTTTACACCCTCCCTTACTGGCAACGTTATTTTTCAACAAAGACAAATCCAAATGCAAAGCCTCGGAGACCTTTCCCAAATCAGGAAGTTCTTTAGAAGGATAGAAAGGAGCCTCTTCTTTAATGGAAACATCCAGAATGAGAGAAAATTCCTCCAATGTCGGAGCCAAAAGATAATCAGTGAATAGAAAACAACACATGTGAGGGTCATAGAATTGCACCAGAGTGTGCAAAGCCCTATACTCGTATTCAGTGATGTTGTGAGCAAAATTCAGAATTCTTTCATACTCTCCTCTAAAGTCTGCCAATACCCAGGTTCTACCATAGACACAATCTTGTGAACAGGATCCAGAATAAGTGATGGGAACTTGTACACTATGATGTTCTTTCTCTTCTCAGTACTCATCCTTAATAGTCTTAAAAAACCAGAATCAAAGTTAGGATGCAGCCCTGCAAATGAATAAACATGTTAGGATGCAAAATGATGATGTAAATGCATACATGGGATCAAGGATGCCACACAGACTGGACAACTGCTGTACTGAACAACTGTATAGTCTCAAAGGTCTGCCCAAATACCCAGAATACCAAAATAACCATAGTACCACACTGATAAATCTGTTGATCAGAAAACTGGGTATGTTGAAGGTCAAGGTTGCCTGCAAACCTGTAAACACCCTGCCCTCTCACATGTGGGTACTAGAAAGCCGAGGATCCTCAATATCACGGGCTCTCAGGTCAAGAAATGATGATACGTTCACCATTTCTAGTTTGGCATCATCACCAATCGAGGAGGCCTCAACTGATTCCCCTCAAAAGAAAACATCCTATGGCAAGTCCTCAGTTTCGGCGCTGAGGTCGAGAAGCAATAGTACATTCATCCCTCGGGGTACAGTACTATCGCCAATCGAGGAGTGCTTCCACTGATTCTTTTCCAAAAGGAAACCCTATAGCAAGTTCCCAGCATTGGGTCCTCGGATCGACATGTGTAATGGGTTTGCCATTTCTGGTCTGCCATTATCACATCTCGGGAGGAGTGTTGTTACTGAGTCCTCGGGAATGGTCGCCAGAGTCGACGGTTTTCCAGGTTACATTCCATCATCTGCACCAATGCGCAGGATAGAACATTACCAAAGAAAACCTCGTCTGGATGTGGAGTTTTCATGTATACTACGTCCGGCCAAATGCCACACAAGTCACACTACTTTCCACGCTAATCCTACGTGTACGCTCAAGCCTGGGTATTGGGCTTATCTCTCAGAACTCCCAACCCGCCAAACAGAAGAACAGTGCAGCAGATGATAATAATATGCAATGCAGTAAATGCGGTAAAAATAAAAATACAACAAATAAAGCAAAACAAAAACAAAAAAAAAACAAAAACACCCAAAGAGAACAAAAATAAACAAGCGCTAGGACTGACTCGCTTAGGGAACTAGATTCCCCAGCAGAGTCGCCAGCTGTCGCTCCCAGGATTTTCATCCAGGTACAAACGCGAAAGTGGCGCAGAAAACAGAGTCGCCAGCAAATGTATATTTATCCCAAGAGAGGGAAAGGAAACACCGTATAAACCTGAGGAAGAGGGAAAGGAATGGTCATCGCAACCATAGCCTGGGTTCGGGAGTCGGTTACGCGAGGGGAAGGTATTAGCACCCCACGCGTCCATCGTACTCGATGGGGTCCACGCTTGTTATCTAATCTAAGGGTGAGTTATCCTAAAATCTATGGCTGTACTGAAACGGGGGAGGGGAAACAAAGACAGACTCGGTAGGACGTCGATGTCCTAGGCCTACGTACCCCCTTTGTGCAATGGGGAATTTAGAGTCAACGTAGTTCGGACCAAGTTCTTTTTGTGTTTTTTATGAGCGACGTTAAGTTCGCGTCCGACAGTTAGGGTCGATGCCTGTTTGCGACTCAGACGGAAAGTAACGTGCCCTTTTTGAAAATAGCCTTTAGTTTGACAATCCCGAAGGACAAAAATGATTTGAAATTTGTTTGTATTTTTTAGGACGGAAGTAACTTGAGTTAGTTCATAACTCAACTTGAACCAAAGTCTATGACACTGGAACGAATGCTTCGCATGGTCGTCCCCAATGGGACGTATGCTCAACACTCTAGAAAAGAGAAGGGAGACCCCTCAATCTTCATTTCCTATGTTTAAGGCTTGTGTGCAAGGCAAGTTGACCTTACTAAGTATCTTAGAAATTGTTATGAGATGAGAAGAGGGACTCAAAAGAAAAGAAAAACACTACGGGGAAAATCTATCCTAATGTTATCATGCAAAGATGGCCCTAAGGGGAGGTTTGGAGGGAGACTATCCTATGGAATTTAGTCCTAATGTTATCATGCAAAGGATTGAAAGCCTAATGTCTCTCCTACCTCCAACTTAATCAGAAATTAAGTGGAGCTAGGAATCCTAAGGGGATCATTTGAACAAACACAAGTAAACATTAACCAGTTCAATCACATACAAGGTGAAATCCAACACTTAAAGGAAAAGAAATGAGATGAAAATGAGAAAGAGAGAGTGAGGGTGAACATGGATAATTTTCCACACCTTCAAATAACTTACCTCAGCCTCTGCATAAAAGGTTAGTACAAAACAGACATAAGTAACAATAAGACAAATAAAACCCAAGAAAGCACAAACCAAAGAGAAATGGTTACAAACCAAATGAAACTCATCCAAGTCAGAATATAGATGACCTAAACATGTGCCTAAACATGCTATGCAAATGTCACATGAGACAAGCAAACAGATATCCAAGCATCAAACATCAATAGAAGAAGAATGAAGCATATGAGTGAAACAGATTCAAGTATGCAAGATGAAGCATGAATAGCATATGACGTGAATGAATGCAAAGCTCCAAGCGCAGAAACATACATCAAATGAAGTGCAAATGAAAGATAAGGTATGGCATACATAAACCAAATAAGAGTCATGAATGAGCACAGATGAGAAGAAGTGAGAAAATAAGTCAAAAAGAGGCATGTAAGTCAAACATTGAACATGGGCACACAATATGCAACAACCTCACACCAATGACCTATAATTATAATCAAGTGACCTATAATGATTCAAACATGATTCATGAAGTCAAAGAAACAATCCCCAAACAATGGCACAAGTGCCTTCTCAAGCAAGTAATCAGACATGATCAAGGATGTGCATAAAAGAAGACCTCAAACAAAGAGCAATCAAACAATTAGCAAAACACCTTTAACAAATACCAAATTAATTCTCAAAACACCTCAACCAGGGGTAAACATCATGTTAAAAACTCATGCAAAAATTCACAAGATAAGTCACTCAAACAATCATGCAAAGATCAAGTAGGAAACATGGTTCAATATGCAAAAGAAAAGGACTAAAAGGCAATATGAAATGATTTTAAAAATATGAGAAAAATGTTTTAATGAACTTCAATATGTTGGTGAAACAATTCAAAAAGAATGGACTCAAAAGGTTTCATAGACTATGAGAAATAAAATAAACAAGTTAGAGTATGCATATATGGAATAAATTCAAAAAGGAATTACTCAAATAATTAATTCAGATGCTAAAAATAAAATAAAATAAGAAAATAAAATTTGTTAAAATTTTATAAAACTCTAAATATGATTCATGATTTTTTTTATGATTTTTTAATGCACAAAGCTATTTTTAAAAATTAAAAATGAGAAACAAAACAATTAAATGAAAATAAAAAGGAAAATAAAATGGGAGGTGCAAATAGCAGCTTATCCACGTTCAGAATTGAAAAATGGGCCTAAAGGAGGGTGCAAATAGAAGGCCCCGCCCAAAATAAACATCAACGCAAACAAAAAAAGATACATGAGACTCAGTCAACCAATTGACTCAATACTAACCCTCAGATCAATCTAATGCCCCACATTAAGTCAACAAAAGCCACGGTAAACATGATCTAAGGTTCAGATCACAAGACACACCATAATTATGAAACACGCGCACACACAAAATTACTCAGAAATAAAAAAGACACACGTGACAAGCACACCATATCATTAATGCGTTGGCATTATAACAGCCATCGGATCAGATCAACGTCCCAGATCAGTCAAAAGTTAACATGATGGATGGTTTAGATTTGTGGTTCACAATAATTACCATGGGATAGCACACACATAACCAATAAAATAAAACAGAATTTAAATGATGTGGCGCGCTGTCGACCACACGATCTGGCTAACGGACGGCTGAGATTACGTCTTCCCCTTGGAAACCCTAGCCTCGCCAGAACTCAAACCAGACGCCGGAGCCCTAGCTCCGGTCGTCCCTTCCGGCCACCTGTAACTCAAAAAACCCCAGAAAATGCAAACGAGTATACCTTTCTGACCAGAATTCAATGAGGATCAATAATATCATATTATTTTTCACAAAAAACCAGCATACAAAGAGAAACGAATGAAACAAGTTAGGGTTCAAAACTTTCAAGCTCACGATACAACCAATCTACACGTCCAAATTCAAAATAAAATACATCAGCATGCTCAGCAACAACCACATATCATTATGCACGTCAAAAATTTGAGTTCTAAGATCATGAAAAGTGTCACTAACCTGAGATCAAGCAATCCGTGTCCTTGTTGTTAGCTTCAGATGGTGGTTGATTCGTGCTCTATGGATCCCAAGGATTAATATTGTGAAGGAATTTTGTGAAAAGCTCTTGTGGATGATGAGATTCGAAGGAATGAAGGATTGGGGTTGAAACTTGAATTCTCCTCCAAATAACGTGCCTCCTCTCCAATGAGTGCATGAGTTAGCTTAAATACATTAGGTTATTCCATTGATTAGCATTTAGGTCTTATTCATTCCTTGGTTAATGAGTTTTGGGTGATTTGGAAAATTTGCATTTTGAATCACACACCCCCCTCCATGCGTGTACACCCATGCATTCTATGATGGATCACTTATTTGTCAATTGCTAATCACACCCGAATTGGATTTGGGCCTTGAAACATCTTGATTCATGAGCTTTGATGCTTCTTGCAATTTTGCATATTGTGAAATAAGTGATGAATTTGTCATGGAATCCCTTGGTTCAAAGGCCAAAAATGATCCTTATGGAATGTACTTTGATGTTAGAATGTGCCTTGAAGCAATGGAACCAAATATAGGTCACTATGTCCCAAAATGCAAAAGTTGTGAAAATGGAACCATGAGAAAACCCTAAAAACCACCTTGCCTTCTTTTGATCATAACTTGAGTTCCACAAATGATATGGAGACCATCTAGTACTTGTTGGAAAGGGGATAAAAAGATCTTCAACTTTCATGTTTGAGGAAAATTCATTTGAAGCTTCTTTGATGATGAAAAGTCAAGTTGAATGTAGTGTAAAAACTTGCCAAAAATGGAAACTTCTCATTATAGGTCATTTTCCAAATTTAGTAACTTTTGTACCAACCCTTGATTCTTGATAAATGGTATGAAACTTGACCCTTGAAGAACACCTTCTCCTCTTGAACTGCCTCAAGCACCTTGGCCTCATGCTAAGAACTAATGATAAGCACACATGATAATGCAAAAATGAAATGAAACATAAGCCAGTTAATACTAAAGTAAGGAGAGCAAATTTTGGGGTGCTACAAGGTTTGATTCACATTTGAACCTGTGTTATTTTAGGATGTTTGGCATGATATTTGTATTTTGCATTTGTTTCGTGACTATGTTGTCATCGTATTTTAGTAGTAAGTATTTACTTTGTGTGTACCATTTTTCATTTGAACCATATATTTGTTTCCGTTTTTCAAAACTTGTTGATTCGTGATTCTTTGGTTTTTGCGTTTATTTCTCGAGCTAGTTGATTCTTGTTTGAGGACAAACAAGTTTAAGCTAGGGAGAGTTGATTAGTACAAAATGTTCCTATTTTTGTATATAAGTTTTGTTGCACTTATCGTTACTTTGTGTTAAAATTGTTCGAATAAACCTCAATTTGTTTATAAATACGTTTACTTTACATTTTAGTGTATATATTGCGTATCGTGTAAATATTACCGAGTTTAATTGATTTTATCTCATTTTTTGTAGGTATTCATGCAAGGTTATCTTGCCATATTCATGAAGAGCATTGAATAAGCTTTCCAGCGCTTCCGACCGTGCGTAAATCAGAGATACGGTTCAGAAGTTGTGGTCAAAATAAGGACTGGTTTGCTGTCAAGTTCGCTTTGCGAGTTGACAGCGAATGTTCGCTTTGCAAACTGAGCAGTGAGTATTCGCTAAGCGAATAAATCGTTTGCACTGCAAACTTCTGGAAATTTGTATAGGCGGTTTGACTGTTCAGAGGCATTTAAGTGCCATTTTTTGAGGTTCGCTAGGCGAATGATTCGTTCGCAAAGCGAATGTGCGAACTTTGTAATTGTATTTAATAGATTTTCAGTCATTTTCTAGGTATGGTTTTGGGGATTTTTGCTCCCAACTCCATCAAACTTCATTTTTCAGTAGATTAGCTTAGAAAACATCATGGAAGCTTGCATGTGGATGATCCGAGGTGGATTTCTCATTGATTGACTCTGACAATCCGTGAAGTGTTTGGTTCATTTCTGATTTTCTTCATGTCTTTCTTCTTTGTTGGGTTTTGTATATGTATTGAGTATGATCTCATGTATATTTGTCGGCCATGGTGTTGTATAAAACTTGTTTTACAAATTTTTATTGGTGATTGTCTCTGATTTTTGCTTTATGCGCGGGGTTTGAGTTGCGTTAGAGATAATCCTCGCGAACTTTGATTAGGGATGATTATCTGTTAGTTTCTGGACTCTAGAGATAGATTTAAGAGCTAACAATCTTCAATAGGCGTCGAAGCTTAATGCCTCCTTGTCTTGAGTCGCGTGCGAGAGTGTCGGCAAGGGTAACACGGTTGTTCTCTCAACTTTGCGTTAGACATAACCTTTGTTGTGAGCGATGCTGGGTGATAATGAGGAGTATTGTAGGTGGAGTATAACTGGTCGGTAAGTTTAAGTTTGTGAGGAGTTGGTTATGTGAATGCCGGAAAAGTTTGTCCTGCTGAAGAATGAATTTGTTTTATGTTTTAATGTTTACTTTTCTGTTTTTATGTTTAAAACCATTTAAACCCAAACTCATAAACGCGAGAGACTGTCGAACGACATTCTTTCCCTCGAACCGATCTCTGTGGACACGACATAAATCTCGAAGGGAATTCTTTCTGAAAATAAATATTTTTGCTGCTTGCCGATAGTCTGCAACCAACAGGTTCACGAGCTAACTCGATTATATATGAGAAGGATTATATTGTCTTTAAGAATAGATTTAAATATTTAATATAAATTTTAACCTTATATTTTATTTTAATCTAACGGTATTAATTGATAGTTTATATTCTCAAGTGAGTAAAATATTTTTAAAAATAATTATACAAATAAAATTAGCATCATATAAATTAATTAATTTTTGAAGTAGTAGATTTTTGAGACAAAGTTAAATTCAAATCTAATAAATTTTATTTTGTTTTAATATTTTCTTTTTAAAATAATATTAATATAAAATGTCAAATATAAAAAAATAGACTTTAAAAAATGGATTTTAAGTCCATGAAGCAAGCGAGCTGAACCTAACGAGATGAACCTAATAAGTTGAACCGAGTTGCTCGTGAACTTATAACGAGTTGAGTTTGAGTTTAAAAAAAGTTCGTGTCGAACTCAAATTGAGATTTGAGCTGAACCAATTCTTAACGAGTCGAACCGAGCTGAGGCGAGTTCAACTTGACTCGGCTCATTTCCAACCCTCTTTAGAGCCACCCTCTAGTGTAGATAACTTCATTCTTCAATTTGTTAATTTTCTTCTTTTGTCTTTCAAGCTTCAAATCCCTTTCATCAACAAACTCATCACCTAACCACTTGAAGAAATTACAACCCTTTTCACTGTGATTTCTGTAATTTCTACAACCCCAGAATTTTCTCCCCTTGTTGACATTGTTCATATTATTCACTGTTCTAAGAACACTTTCATCTTGGCAAAAGCACTCGATTCTCTTGTTTCTATGAATCACAGATCCAGATGTACCATACCTTTGGTTGTTTGAAGTTGAGGCATTGCTTGCAATCTTTGACATTGAATCCTAATTCCCTAATTTGGAGACGAAAATGGAAGATGGTAGAGGGAAGATGGAAGAAAAGGATTTAACCCTGATTTGAAGAAGAAGATGGAAGATGTTAGAAATATGGAAGACGACTGAAGCTGTAAATGGAAGAAGACTGAAGCTGCAAATGAAACCCTATGTAACATAATATAACTATGTGCTGATGTAGAATTATAAATTTGCTTACTTGGCATGCCAACTCAAAAAAATCTAACATTTTTTGGCACAAACTAACAGAAGGGACCAGATGGTTTAACGGAACTTAAGTTAAAGGATCATTATGTAACGTTTTTTAGTTTAGGGACCAAAGCGAAACTTTGCTCAAAGTTAAGAGACCCAATGACTAATTATGCCAAATAACAATGATGTTGTTCCTATTAAGAAAATGGAAGAGAACTTGCACTTAACAACCCATTGAAAGATTTGTGTCATATGGTAAACTATCACAAAAATATAGGGCATTTGTAGCAGCAGTTGACAACATAAATATTCCAAAAAATATTCAATAAGAACTTTAAGAGCCCGAGTGGGCAGCAATTATAACAAAAGAGATTAAAACATTGATTAAGAATAACACTTGAAAAGTTACTACTTTACTAGAAGGGAAGAAACAAGTTGGACATATTCTCAATCAACTACAATGTTGATGGGTGCATAAATCGATATAAGGCTTGATTGATGGAAAAGGGTTTTACCCAATCATGTGGCATAGACTATGAATAGAAAATGTCTTCAGTGGACAAACTTAACTCAATACGAGTCATGTTATTTGTGGCTGAAAATTTGGAATGGCCACTACATCAACTAGACATTAAAAATGCCTTCTTAAATGGAGAGTTAGAAGAGGAAATATACCTGCAAATTCCCCCAAGACATAAATCATCCAACACCTTAAAAAATGTGTACAAGCTTCGAAAATCCTTGTATGGTCTCAAGCATGGTTTGAAAGACTAACTCGAGTTGTAATAAAAGATGGATTCATACAAGGCCAATCAGATCACACTATGTTTGTCAAACACTTATTAGAAGGGAAAGTAATTTTATTCATTGTGTATGTTGATGATATTTCTATCATTGGGGATGATCATGAGAAAATTAAACACTTAAAAGAAATCTTGGCTAGAGAGTTTCAAGTGAAAGTCTTATGGTAACTTAAGTATTTCTTAGGTATGTAAGCAACTCGTACAAAGGAGGGAATGTATGTGTCTCAAAAGAAATACACCTTGAACTTAGTCTAAGAAACCGAAATGCTTGGGTGTAAGGTTACCAACATTCCTATGGAATCGGTAGGTAGATGCAGCTCCGAAAAAAACCCTCAAGCTAACAAAGATAGATACCAAAGTCTAGTGGGGAAATTAATCTACTTAACTCATAATCGGGATGATATTGGATTTTTCTTAAGCATGGTAAGTCGCTACATGACAAGTCCTACTGAAGCTCACATGAAACTTGTGAATCTATAATACCTTAAGGGTACACCAGGTAGAGGTCTTCATTTCAGGAAAAATTCAAATAGGGATATTGAAGTATACACTGACTTAGATTGGGCTGGTTTTATATCAGATAAAAATTCAACTACTTGATATGTCTCATTTGAGTGGGGAAACATGGTTACTTGGAGAAGCAAGAAACAATATGTGGTAGCTAGAAGTAGTGCAGAAGCTGAATTCAGGGCCATGACACAAGACATTTGTGAAGGAATCTGGCTGAAGAAGATACTGGATGAAATTGGAATTCAAACCAATTACACTATAATGTTATATTGTGAAAACAAAGCTTCCATCAACATTGCAAAGAACCCAGTTCACCATGATAGAACAAAACAGGTGGAAATTGATCGATATTTCATAAAGGAGAAGATTGACAATGATGCTATAAGTATTGATCATGTATCATCGTGCAATCAAACATTAGACATCCTAACTAAAGCTCTCCCAAGAAATACATAAAAAATATCAGATTCAATCTAGGCATGATAGATATCTACCACCCAGATTGAGGGGGAGTGTTGATTATGAAGTCGAATTTGGATCTTTAGGATTCTGATTGTACAACTATTAATAGGTAATATATAGGATTAAAGTTTTGGTTTTATTTCTTGCTTTAGGATATGATAACATTTATAGTGAAATAATTTTCAGCATTATTTGATTGTACAAAATTAAATTCCCTATCCTATATATACTCCTTATGTAATCGGTTTTGAGATATCAAGTGAATAAAACAATCACTTTTCTGCATTATCTTTGATGAAACCCAACTTCCATTCACCAAGATACATTCTCCTTCCCCTCACTCTTATAACTTCCTAAATGATGACATCCACCCCTACCTTTTACATCAGTGGCAAAATCAAATATTACCACATATTGCACACAACTAAACAACACCAACAACCACAACTGACCAGCCACCCTCACAAATAAACCATCGCTATCTCATAACTCATTGACCAACTCTCCTAATACAAGCTCATTTCCCTCACTAGCACCAATCCAACCATATCCACCTACACAAACCATCACCACCCATATCTTGAAAGGAATTGTCAAACCCCACGAGATAGTTACCTTATTAGTCTCCCATCCCGAGCGCACCATCTCTCCCATACCTAAAAACCCAAAACTAGCCTTATCTGACCAGAATTGAAAATACGCAATGAAATCTGAATTTGATGCTCTTATTAGAAACAAAACGTGGGATTTAGTTCCTAGTTCTTGTGATGCTAATCTTTTTCAATGTATGTGGGTTTTTAAACATAAGAAAAATTCGAATGGTTCCTGTTCTGGACTGGACCGTGATTTCCTACAATCAAACAGGCCCAATCCATACAACTTAAAAAAGCCCAATAAAGTCCTAGAGAAGGGCACCTGACTGCCATACGCGAGGCCAAAGGCATGTCGGGCACCCTGAGGATCCGAGGACACATGAACATCCGAGGACAAACAGAAAAGGAAGACATCACACCCTGATGAAATGGACCTACTCGACAGATTAGCTTCTCCCCGCGAGAATACGCCTAATCTCATTGACTCATGGGTCCTCGACAAGCATGGTTCTCCTCCATTAGGTCATATCCAGACCACGACCACCATATTTCCTCGACATTGTAGATTCTCCCCCGAGGAGCCCATCAACGGTCTTATCTACACAGATACGTTTCATGTAACCGTCTAATAATGGCATTAAAGGGGCAGTTACACTAGGGTGTTGACCACGACCTGGTCATTATTACTACACGTAAGCCCTAGCAGTTACTTGGAACGGGTCACACGATGGTCCCACCCGTTGCAAGTAACCGTTGACCATGCGCTGGGGGTCTCCTATAAATACCCTCCCAATCGAGAGGGTCAGGATAAGTTAACTCTTACTCTCAATCACTTTCTTTGTACTTGATGTGCTCTCACTGACTTAAGCATCGGAGTACCCTGCAGGTACACCCCCCCCCCCCCCCCCACCGTCTTTCATCATCGTTAAAGAAGCAAAAATTCCAGACGTCGTTGGCCATCTCCAAACTGTCTGATCCAGGTACGATCAGTGGCGCCGTCTGTGGGAAATTCATAAGCTTCCCCGTTTTTCCCTTGCGATAAACCAAAGTTTCCTCATTCAACTACCAGCAATGGCCAACCCGTCAGTGAATCAAGCTATAGATAATGTCATCACACAACTTGGTGGTAACACCCATGGCGACAACAATGCTCTTCAACCCGTCGTGGAGAATGATGTCAGAGATGGAATCACCGCTTCCCCGTCTTCCGATGAGGTAGAATACGAGACTGCTCAACAAGACGGACAGGAAGCAATCCTCCAGCCCACCTATCATCCTGTGGATCCACCGCCAAATGCAGATCCGAGCACTGCTGCTTTGTTTGCGTTGGTCAATCAGACCAATCAAATAATCTTCAACCAAAACTTACGGATCGAGAAGCTAGAAAAAGGCCGTGGTCGAACTTCCCCACGAAAACACCGACCACCTCCTTATCCCAAACTTTCACTGTCTCTAGTGGAATCTCGCAGCCCCTCCCCAGTAAATAGAGGTCGCAGGCCACGTTTGGAGCGTAACCAGACCAAACATCCACAGAAGCGTCATCGTTCCCCGCCACTAAAGGGGCTCACTCATCCCTTGAAGACTAAGAAGAGTAAACCTGATGTCGAGGAGCCAAGAGTCCGTCATAAGGAAAACTCCCCGAGACGTCACTATGTTCGAGGTCACAATTCTCCTTCTGTATCCCCGGGAGGCAGCGATGATGACGACTACCGGACTCCCCTATCCAGACAAATAATGGAAGCTCTTATTCCTAAAGGCTTGGAGAGACCTCCATCCTTGGGGATGTACGATGGAACATCTGATCCTGACGACCATGTCGAGAGCTTCGAAGCTCTTCTCGACTTTAGAAACGTCTTCGGCGCTATCAAATGTCGATTATTCCCTACGACTCTTCGGAAAGGGGCCATGGCTTAGTACAAAAACCTGGCACCTGAATC
Source organism: Lathyrus tuberosus (assembly GCA_022829125.1). Lineage (NCBI taxonomy): Eukaryota > Viridiplantae > Streptophyta > Magnoliopsida > Fabales > Fabaceae > Lathyrus > Lathyrus tuberosus. The sequence goes on from JALAZF010000078.1 coordinate 15,533,553, forward strand.
CATAGCGTCGTGGAAAGCTCTGAGGGAACGTTTCAGAAAACATTTTACAACTTCTCGAAGACATCCAAAAACTATATCATCCTTGGAGGCCATCTTCCAAGATAAGAAAGAATCTCTTCGGAGCTACATAGAGAGATTCAACAAAGAAGCGGTCGAGGTCCATACGACCGACCATATAAAATTATATCTCATCATCAAAGGGCTACGGGTTGGCTCCAAGTTTGCAGAATCTGTCGGATTACACTGTCCTCGCAGCTTCGAAGGCTTCCTCGAACGAGCTTAGTCACACATTGAGTTCGAGGAAGCAGAAGCAGCCCAGATTGCCCTGGATTTAAGAAGCAGAGAAGGCCTTCGTGGCCGGAACAGGGAAGACTCCCCTTCACCTAGGCAAGGAGGGGATATGAGAAGAGAAGATTCCCCTCCACCTAGGCGAGGCGGGGAAAGGAAAAAAGATAATTGAAATAAAGACTCCTGCGAATCTCGGGGACCGCCGGTCTTTTCAAAGACTACACTCCACTTAACGTGTCCCGTGCACGCATTTTCAGTGAATGTGCAAATCCAGAGTTCGTGAAAGGGGGAATCCGCTTCCCAAAACCAACAGCTCCCAAACCAAATACTGATAAATCCAAGTACTTTCGGCTCCATCGCAGTCACGGGCATGTTACTGAGGATTGCATCCATCTTAAGGACGCAATCGAAACACTAATTAAAGAGGGCTACCTGAAAAAGTACGCCAAACAAGACGAGGCTCCTCGCCCCACCAGCCAAGAAGCTCTAAATACCGAGGAGTCAAACCATCCGGACACTGGAAAACTGCAAGTTACCCTAAGCATCACACAACCTGAAGACTTCGGTTTCTAAGGAAATGTTAGCGACGCCGAAGCTGTTCGAAACATGTGGAAGAGCTTCCAGGCGGAAGAACTAGTAAGTGTTTGCAGCACCTGGGAAGGTTTCCCCCAAGCCCTAGTCATATCGGTCGGAGACCCTGAACGAGTGACCGTCGGTTCAATAAAGAGGAAGTTCGACGAGCTAAGGACATCCACTCCTCGAGACCCAACTCTCAGCTTATCTCGTGGAAAATCATGCCCTATAAGTTTCTATCTCGAGGAATTACCAGGTGGATCCCCGAATGCTAATATACCCCTCCTAATTCGGGCACAAATGGCAAACTTTGATGTGCACCGGATTTTGGTCTATCAGGGAAGCTCGGTGGACATCATGTACACTCACCTCTTCGACACTCTCCAGCTGACAAAGCATCACCTGTCCCCGTATGTGGGATCTGATCTACAAGGCTTCAACGGTGCGTCTACTAGACCTCGAGGTTATGTAGAATTATTGGTCACATTCGGAGCAGGTGAAACAGCTCGACAGGCGAAGACGCGTTTCCTAGTGGTCGACTGCCCTTCCCTCTACAACTGCATCTTGGGAAGGACCACTTTGGCTGAAATAACAGCTGTACCGTACACTGTCCACCTAAAAATGAAATATTATACGACACGAGGACGTGTGGTTACCCTCCACGTGAATATTGAAGCAGCTAGAAGATGTTTCGATGCAGCGATTAAAGGTCTAAGTGTTGTCGGTGGCATCCACCCCAAAAGAGCAACTTCAAACGTCGCACAGGTTCAACTACCGCCGGTCAGCGCGGTCGACCTTGATATCAGGTTCACCGGGGAACAGGAAGAAGTTGCAGGAAAAGACCTCCCAGTTGAAGTCAACGGGCAGCCTCTCTACCCAACACGCCCCATCCAGACGGAGATTTCGAGCTGATCCCTCTTGGCGATGACCCAGAGCGAACTGTGAAGATCGGCCATGGACTCCCCGACCTGGCGAGGAGGCAGCTGAAGGCGTGTCTCCTAGAGAATGCAGATTTGTTCGCTTGGAGCGCTTCAGAGATGCCCGGATTAGATCCTCAAGTGGCTTGTCACCAGCTGTCTATAGATCCAAATGTTAGGGCTATAGCTCAACATAGGCGTAGGAAGTTTCCAAAAAAAATGGAGGCTGCTGAAAAAGCTGTAAAAGACCTCCTAGAGGCAAACTTTATTTCGGAGGCCAAGTACACCACTTGGTTGTCCAATGTTGTACTTGTTAAAAAATCTAATGGAAAATGGAGGATGTGCATTGACTACACGGATCTTAATCGGGCATGCCCGAAAGACTCTTACCCATTTCCTAACATCGACCGGCTGGTCGACAACTCTGCAGGATTTAAACTGTTGTCCTTCATGGACGCTTATTCGAGATATAACCAAATTCCCATGGATGAGGCCGACAGAAAGCATACAGCTTTTATGACTGAGTCGGGCAATTATTATTATAACGTAATGTCCTTTGGTTTGAAGAATGCTGGCGCCACCTACCAACGAATGATGAACAAGGTCTTCCGAGCAGAAATTAGTGACATGCTCGAATTCTATATGGATGACATGATCATCAAATCCGCAGAAGAAGTCGACCACGCTGCTCACCTTAAAAAGGTGTTCGACACGGCGAGAAAATGTCGCATGAGATTCAACCCCGACAAGTGCACTTTCGGTGTTCGAGCAAGTAAATTCCTTGGCTTTTACCTTACGGAGAGAGGAATTGAAGCGAACCCCGACAAATGTAAGGCTTTTCCAGAGATTCCTACTCCGAATTCTAAGAAGTCGATACAATCGCTTAACGGGATGTTAACTGCCCTCTCTCGTTTTGTCGCTAAATCTGCCCAATGCGCACTCCCATTTTTCAAACTTCTTTGACAGAAAGCAATGTTTGAATGGAGTGAAGAATGCGAACAGGCCCTCCTCCATCTAAAACAAGTCTTATCACAATCCCCGGTCTTGTCCCGACCAGATAACGGGGAAACACTTTTCTTGTACCTGGCCATCACCGGCGAAGCGGTAAGTGCTGTCCTCATACGGGAGACCCCCGACGGACAGAAACCGATTTATTTCATGAGCAAAGATCTTCAAGGCCCCGAGCTCAGGTATCAACAGATTGAAAAAGTCGCCTTAGCCCTCGTAACTGCAGCCAGAAGACTACGCCATTACTTCCTGGCCCACACAATTGTGGTAAGAACCGAACAGCCTATTAGACAGCTCCTTAGTCGGCCAGATATGGCGGGGAGAATGCTTCGGTGGTCTCTCGAGCTATCCAAGTTCGACATTCGATACGAAGGAAGAAAAGCCTTGAAAGCTCAGGTACTGGCCGACTTCGTAGCGGAAATGACAGTCCCCGATTCCTTGACCAATGGTTCCCAAAAATGGACAATTTACGTCGACGGAGCCTCCAGTGCAAAGGGCAGCGGGGCAGGCTTTATCCTTGAAAACGAGGAAGGAATCTTGATAGAAGTTTCACTAGAGCTATCTTTCAAAACATCAAATAACCAAGCCGAGTATGAGGCATTCCTCGCAGGACTTCGACTTGCAGAAGACCTCGGCGCAAAAGAAGTCAAAATCTTTACAGACTCTCAGCTCGAGCATCACAAGTTCGTGGAGAATTTCAGGCCAAAAATGATAGTCTCATTGAATACCTAACCTTGGTGCAAGAAAAGTTGAAGAAATTTGTCTCCGCGGAGGTAGCTCACATCCCACGCGAGCATAACACTAGAGCAGACGTGCTCTCCAAGCTAGCGAGCACTAAGAAGAAAGGAGGGAACAAATCAGTTATCCAAGAGATGCTGACCCATCCGAGCATCAACAAACCTACCTCGACCACAGAGGTAAACATTATCGGGGATGCTAACTGTTGGATGACTCCAATTTACGAATACCTGATGACGGGCATACTGCCCGACGATCCTAAAGAAGCTGGGATAGTTAGGAGGCGGGCATGTGCATACACCGTAGTCGAAGGTAAACTATATCGCCTTGGATTCTCCATCCCTCTACTTCGGTGTGCCGAGAAAAGTAAAGTTTCAGAGATTCTCCAGGAAATACATGAAGGAATCAACGCGCAACATCTAGGCGGAAAATCTTTGGCTCGAAAAGCTCTCCGAGCAGGATATTACTGGCCCACTATGCAACAAGATGCAAAGGAACACGTCAAGAAGTGCGACCGTTGTCAGAGGCATGGGGACATGCACCTCGCTCCTCCAAACGAGCTTAAATCATTGTCATCCCCATGGCCCTTTGCGTGGTGGGGAATGGATATCCTCGGACCTTTCGTCGTAGGATCGTACCAAAATAAGTACCTCATCGTCGGGGTAGACTACTTCACAAAGTGGATAGAGGCGGAAGCATTAGCCAAGATCACTGCTTTCAATATATTACGTTTCTACAAGAGAAATATACTCACCCGATTCGGCGTACCTCAGGCCATTGTCACAGACAACGGGACGCAGTTCACCGACAGAAACTTCCAAGACTTCGTTGCCAAACTGGGTATGAAACAACATTTTACGTCGGTCGAACACCCACAAACCAACGGGTAAGCTGAAGCAGCGAACAGAGTAATACTCCGAGGACTCAAACGACGACTCGGCAAAGCCAAACAAAGGTGGGTCGAGGAGTTACACAGCATTCTCTGGGCATATCGAACTACCCCTCATTCCACGACCGGGGAGACCCCGTTCCGGTTAACATATGGAACCGAGGCAGTAATTCCCGTGGAAATCAGGGAAATGTCGAGAAGGACAGAAGCTCCTCTTGACAAAGAAGCGAACAACGAAGCCCTCCGCGAGGAACTCGACCTGGTCGAAGAAATAAGGACGGGTGCATCCCTTCGAGAAGCCTCTTTAAAACAGAAAAAAACTTTGCGTTATAACGACAAAGTCATCAAACGCGATTTCCAAGTAGGCAGTCTTGTCTTACGGCGAAATCAGAAAAACTCACGCGAAGGAAAGCTGGCCGCAAACTGGGAGGGCCCCTACCACGTCATTGCAAAGATAGGGACAGATGCTTATTACCTCGAAAACCTCTAAGGCGAACAACTTGCTCGACCATGGAATGCTGAGAAGCTTAAACAATATTACAGTTAAACACTACATGTAACCATACAAAAGTTTCCATTACGGGGAGCGTGCCATGGTACAGGCACGACACCTCTATATACTAATGAAGGTCAAAAGTCACGTTGTGTATGCGTTAACTTTTGGCCCGACGAGGAGTACTCTATCGAGCTCTGTCATCGACATACCATGTAGGCAGAACACCCAGCTCGCGATGGGAAGTTCACGCCATGAAACTAAGACCTCGATCGACCTCTTAGCTTCATTGAAGGTCGGGGTATAACCCCTGACCGCTCGGCCACCTTTCTTCGCAGTCGAGGATCATTAGAGTCGAGCAAACTCCCAAGTATCCAGCAATTTCAAAATAACTTAGATATAAAAGTAAAGTAAAATACCACACACAGAGCAGATAAAGAGGCAAAATGGAAATATTAAGTCAGGCAAGCCCATTGTAAAAATATTACATAAAGCCCTAGCTCTTAGGCCGGGCATTGCAAAAAGTATGGCACGCAGGCCAATCAATACAAAAATTTGGCACGCAGGCCAAACCAACTGCACAATCACTCCACGGCAGCATCAACTGCCTCGGGATTCTCCTGCTCCCCGTTTCCCCCATCAGCATCTACTATTTTCCCGGGCAACACAATCTTGCCGTCAACCACCTCAAACTTGGAATCAGCTCCATCGGTTACAAGGTCCAGATTCAGGAGCTTAAGCTGCGCCACAACATTCTGGAACCCGACATCTGTAAACTCTAGAGCATCATCTTCAGCCAACCGAAGATCCTTCTTGACTTCCCTGAGCTTGGCTATCAGGGCTGTTCGAGAGGTTAATAGTTTGTCCTCCTCAGTCTCATTCTCGACTGGCCGAAGAGCCTCTTCCAGTTCAACTATACTGCCCTTGAGACGCTGCTCTTCCCCTTCCAAAGCAGTAACCCGAGCAAGATGGCCCTTCACCGCATCCTCAACTTCCTTCAACTTCCTCTCCGACCGTTCTTGCTGCTCGCTTTGTTCTCTGTTCAACTCCCTGCAGTCCTTCAAATCCTTCTGCACGCCGAGCAATTCTACCTCCAAAGCTCGAAGTCTTTCTTCCAGTCGAGAAAGCTCAGCAGCAGAGCAACTCTCATCATTCAGAATGAGGGCAGTCGAGCAGAGCCGCATGACGGCAGACATATCCTCGGTAATTATTTTCCTTCTCGCTTCCGGAGTACTCCCCAACAAAGCCTGGACTTCAGCAGGGGCGACACGAGGACAAATAACCTCGGAGAAATAGCGACGCTGGAGATAACACGGAGGAATCTCGAAGCTTGCAGGAGGAGGAGGGGGACTACCCTCCACGTCAACAATGAGCGGCCCAGCAGTCCTTGCCCGCTTAGGTGTCCTTTGGGCCCCCGGGGACTGATCCTCAGAGGTCACAGTTGCAGTTAACGCTGCATGAGGTTGCTCGGAACCCTCGGGCACTGCAGTAGAGGGAGCATTCTCGGGCACCATCGTAGAAGAGGTAGGCTGAGAGGTACTTTGTTCGGTTGGACGGGATTGTTCTTCCCTAGCCCTTTTTGCCCTTAGCCTCGAGTATCTTTTTGCAGCTTTGACCATTTTCCCTACAAAAAGAAAGAAAAATATTAGTAAAACAAGATACACGAACATGAGAGAAATCTAAGTCGAGGATCTTTGTACCACCTAAGAGCTCGACGACCTCCTCATCGGAGAAAGTCTCGAGCAGAACACGAGTATTAATCAGGCGCTGGGTCTTCATCACCTGCTCTTTCCCACCTGTCGAGGTCTCTCTGTCCTCAGATACGCTTGGAATTTTATTCAAACTCTCCACGTACTCGACAATCTTGCCATAAGCATCGCGATCCTCGATACTGAGCTTATTATGTCTTACTTTGTATTTGTCTACCCCCTCTTTGTAATGCTCCTCTGTCCAATAGAGGGGAAATTTTGGCACCATCACTTTTGTAGACAACCCATCTACTTCTTGATTAACCTGATCATATATCAAATTAATGGCCTCGAGAGTGACCGGCTTCACAAAATAATAAGGCCACTTGAAATCTCGAACAGAGTCCAAGTAGGTATGAAATAAAGCTTTATTTTGTTTGAACGACACCCAGCCGTGTCGGGTATCAGTCGTAGACCGCTGCAGATGAAAAATTTAGAAGAAAAGGGACACTGTTGCCCTGATCTCCAAATATTTGCAGACGAGCTCAAAAGCCCGAAGAAAGGCCAATGAGTTCGGGTGGATTTGCGATGGTGCCAATTTTAACCATTTGAAGACCCCCTCTTGGAAGTTTGTGAAGGGGAGCCTCCACCCCGCCTCTTGAAACATAAACTCGTACACTGGGAAGCGCATTCCCATATAAGGTGTACATATACGTTGGTCCTCGTTGGGGCGGTACACTTTCCAGGATTGCTCAGAACCGAGCAACCTATGCTCAACAGTACAAAACCCATGTTCGTCGGGGAATGTGAAGACGGACGACATAGTGAGGGCCTCATCACACACCCAGTCCTCGAGCGCAAGCTCTTGTCTAAAAGCCATATGGGCCATCAGAATTTCAGTTTGGTTATCCTCTTCGAATTCACCTACGGCCACTTCAGCAGCCAATCTGTCCATCAACCTGAAAAGCAGAAGGGAACAGGTGAATTCGACGAGTCATACCAAACTAGCCAGTCGGAGACGAATAACGGATGTCCCCGAGAAACTCATCACTTCCCCGGAAAATCTTGCCCCCTTTTCCCCGTGAAATCAACGAAAAAGAGTAATTGTTGGGGACCCAAAACATTATCAGGTCCCCACGATGTTCATCACACTCCCCGGAAATTTTCTACAAGTCCCCAGAATATTCATCCAGCTCCTCGGTTTTATTCAACGGAAACAGAAACAGAGAAAATTTCATACACTCTTTCTCTTAAAATAGCCAAAGATCCCTGTCGTACTCGCCAGGAATCCTTCCATTTCTCATGAGAACTTCTTCAGTTCATCAGAGAAATGATTTCAAGCAAGTTAAACTTAAAGAAGATACCAGAAAAAACAACAGTTTTGAAGAAAATACCTTGTAAATGGTGGAATAGGGTTCAGGCACGACGTAGCACGGCGGTTCACGGTGAACTTGCGGCGGTTGACGGTGGCAAAAGGAGGATGAGAAAACGGAGAAAGAAGAGGAAACAATTCTTGAACGAAAGAGCGAAATATGAGAAATGAAGGGAAGAGAGAGTATTTATAGACAAATCACGGAACTCGAGAAGCCTGCCGCACTCGAGTACTCTACCCTAGGCAGCCACCCTATGCAATGATGACTAGTGACACGTGGCACATTGACACCGGTCAAAAAATCCACGTGTGTCCTTTCGTTATCCCATTGTTTCAAAAAGAAACTTCTCATCTCCCCAACACTTCAACCAAATGCACCCTTCGATGCCCATAAGCTGTCAATGCCCGCCTCATGATAATTGCCTGCATAATATCAATGCCCGACGTCATGATAATCACGGAAATTTCGAACAGGCTGATACCCTTCTCGGATCACCCCTTGGCATCTCCCCGACACGATTATTGACCCTTAAGTTATTACTCTGATACCTCAAAGCAACGACTTGAGGGGCTCCTGTTCTGGACTGGACCGTGATTTCCTACAATCAAACAGGCCCAATCCATACAACTTGAAAAAGCCCAATAAAGTCCTAGAGAAGGGCACCTGACTGCCATACGCGAGGCCAAAGACATGTCGGGCACCCTGAGGATCCGAGGACACATGAACATCCGAGGACAAACAGAAAAGGAAGACATCACACCCTGATGAAATGGACCTCCTCGACAGATTAGCTTCTCCCCGTGAGAATACGCCTAATCTCATTGACTCATGGGTCCTCGACAAGCATGGTTCTCCTCCATTAGGCCATATCCAGACCACGACCACCATATTTCCTCGACATTGTAGATTCTTCCCCCGAGGAGCCCATCAACGGTCTTATCTACACAGATACGTTTCATGCAACCGTCTAATAATGGCATTAAAGGGGCAGTTACACTAGGGTGTTGACCACGAGCTGGTCATTATTACTACACGTAAGCCCTAGCAGTTACTTGGAACGGGTCACACGATGGTCCCACCCGTTGCAAGTAACGTTGGCCACGCGCTGGGGGTCTCCTATAAATACCCTCCCAATCGAGAGAGTCAGGATAAGTTAACTCTTACTCTCAATCACTTTCTTTGTACTTGTTGTGCTCTCACTGACTTAAGCATCGGAGTACCCTGCAGGTACACCCCCCCCCCCCCCACCGTCTTTCATCATCGTTAAAGAAGCAACAATTCCAGACGTCGTTGGCCATCTCCAAACTGTCTGATCCATGTACGATCAGCTCCTTTGAGTGCTATGAGGCTCGTTTTGTAGGTGATGGTTGTCACACCCCAATTTTAACCCTAAATCTATGAATTGATATATTTGTCATAGCATTTGCATCACATGCATAACATAACATGCATTTCATCTCGCATAAAGCCTAAAATGTCAACCATAATAAATTTTTGGATCTCCCGACAGACCGATTGAACTGATTCTCAAATGTCATCTCGCATAATACCTAAAACTTTGTTTACTTGAAAAAAAATCATCAAGAACAACTTCTATCTATACTTTGAATCTAAAAAGAAGTATATTTTACATATTGTAGATTATTACATATAATGAAATAACTTGGTTGATTATGCAAAAACGACTCTTGAATTCCAACAAGACATATTTTTTAAAGGATAGACATCTGAAAATTTTCACACTCAAAACGATAATATCTTATAGGCACAATGATTCAAATTTGAGATCGATCGAAACGGTCATTTATGAGAATTCAAAGTTTATACCAAACCCCTTAACCTCAACTAAAAACAACTATTTTAAAGTGACCAAAATAATTTTATATTACTTAAAAATAAAAAATTAAAGATAATTTATATATAATATTTATACACCCCAATTTAACAAAATGTTTTTTATTTTAAAACAAAACTGTAAGAGTTCATAGATTCAAAACAAATAATACCTCGCAACCTCAGGGACACACCTCAGGACGCGGTCCCAAATCATTATTAAAATAACTTCTTTTACAGAGTTAAAATTCAATTTCGATCAAGATGAAGACAAAATAAATAGGAATCTGGTTTATTTGAAAAGCATGATGTCAAACAACGTACGGTTCCGCTGTAGCATGAGCGCGCGGTGCAGCTTGTGACTGTCGGTAAGCTTAGTCCCGTGCGACGAGTTCTCGTGCCGTGAAGCTTAACTTAGAAAATAAAATAATTAATAATTTATGTCGACCATATTTTTTTTGGATCATATGTCGACCAAAAAACATGATATTCATACTCATAAAATAAAATTAATTTAAAATATAAATATACATATAAATAATTAACTTTAACATGTATATATAAGTGTAAATGTAGTCTTTCTCTCTGATGATGATACTGAGCAGTCTCACTAATACTTTCAGTTTTGTTTACACAATATCTGTCGTATCAAGTAGTTCATCACCTGTCACATCAAGTAATTTGATGCCAGTGGAATATCACGAGTTTGAATATACCATGCTATATGGATTATAGTTATCATCTACGCTAAAATCACTTTCTACAAATATATACTCTTAACAACAATGACATATATAATTCTCCACTTCATAAATTATATACATGATTATTCTCTTTTATATATTTTATTATAACTTTTAATTTTTTTATCTTTTAATTTTAATTTTTTTATTTATTTAAACTTTTAATATTTTTATATTTATTCTCTTTTAATTTTAATTTTTATATTTCTTTATATTTATTTAAATTAATTATATTATTAATTAAACGATTAAAATGCAAAAAAATAAAATAAAATTATTTGATTGAATTTACTCTACTTTTAAATCTACTATTTTTTTTTACACATTGACAAGTAAAAAGTGTTAGATCTATTTTACTATTTTTTTTAATACAACGACAAATAATGCCAGATTTATTTTACTATGGTATCTTTTTTGCATAAGGACAAATGATGAGGGTAAAGATCTACAGTATTTTAATTCACTTTTTTTGCACAAGAGTAGAAAGATTGTTAGATCTATTTTACTCCGTTTTATTTTATTTTTTTGCATTAATGAATAATATTAAATATATTTTATTCCATTTTTTTTCATATCAGATGAACAATGTCATATCTATTATTATTTCACAAACATTAGTAAAGATTTTAAGATTTATTTTACTTCATTCTATTTTTCTCATACCTTAACAAATATTTTCATTAAACTTATTTAGGTTATGCATTGAACAAATCATCTTTTAATTACTAATACAAAATAATTTCTTTGTGCCGAGAGGTAATAAGGTGGGTGACTATTACAAAAGAAAAACGGACTCATAAATATGATGGAAGGAGATGTTGGAATTGATTAGAAATTGACGCACACTAACATATTAATACGTAGTGGATATAAAAGTTTTTACACTTGTAAAAATTGTAAAGATCAACAATAAAATAAGACGACAAATCGAACAAATAAAAATACAAAAGAACACCGATATTTTTAATGTGTAAAATCCTTTAATATGAGAATAAAAATACAAAAGATTCTTAAAGTTGTTATGGGAGATTTTCACTATGGAGCATTGAACATTGTGGGACTTTTCTTTCTAGAGCAACACACCTTTGTAAGAGACACGTCACATATTCACCCAAAACCTTAAGGTCATAGATGTATGGGTTCTCTCACTTATAAATGCTCAAGTCTCCACATTTTTAGTCAATATGAGACTATTACACATACTACTCACACTTGTTATACTTAACATTCCCCTCAAGTGTGAGTCTATCCACAATGCTTCCACAATGCTCCCTCTTAAGTGGAAGCTCTTTTCTACTACAACATACACTTGTACCGCCGTTGATACTCTTCAACGAGACACTCTACCCACGACCTGTGGTGATACTTTCGATACAAGTGAGTCGGTCCCTTTCTCGAACCAAAAGCTCATGATACCACTATTGGAATTCAACCACGATCTATGGTGAATTCTTCTCAATCTTGATCTCAAGATTGTTATGTAATGACAATGAACAAAAGTAAGAACACGTTAAAAGAAGATGAGTATGAACTGCAGAGTAACTCTCTGCCCACAATTGTGAAATTTTATTATTATTTTGCAACTACAAAACCGTGATTATCAAACTTGATTATTACAATGATAAGGGTTCCTCCCTATTTATAGATTTAGATTAACTTACATCTCAAGCTAAAGGCAAAACTATAAAAACCCAAAAATATCTAATCTAATCTTTCTAAATCAAATCTGATATTTCTATATCAAATCTAATCTTTCTAAACAATGAATTACATATTTAACACACCACCTAATTCATTGTGTCTAAATTATCTACATTCATCATAGATTTTAGCTTTTTGAACACTTCGACTGGCACTCCCTTCGTCATGATTTCTGCAATCTGATTCTCAGTTCTGTAGTGTCCAAGTTCATCTTCCCTTCTGCTACCTGTTCTCGAAGATAATGGAACCTCATTTCGATGTGCTTGCTTCGATCGTGTGCTATTGGATTCTTTGCCAAGTTGATAGCTGACATACTGTCGATCTTCATGGTAATTGCTCTATGACTCTTCGATGTGATCTCTTCGACCAGGTTCACCATCCTGGTTGCTTGACATGCACAAAGAGAATCAGCTATATATTCTGCTTCGCATGATGACAATGCCACTACTCGCTCCTTTCTCAAACTCCAAGCAACTGATGCACCACCTAACATAAACACATAGCCAGCTGTTAATTTTCTATCCTCAACATCACTACACCAACTAGAGTCGGTGTATCCCACTAACTTGCATTCTTTTCTTTCATCAGCTGCAGGAAACAAAATACTGTAGTCGAGAGTCCTTTTTAGATACCTCAGTATCCTCTTCGTTGCTGCTAGGTGTGATACCTTTGGCTTCTGCATGAATCTACTTACCATACCCACATTGTATGCTAAGTTAGGCCTTGTGTGACAAAGGTATCAAAGTGACCCAATAAGTCTTCTGTATTGGGTTGCGTCGACATCATCTTCATCTGACTGCTTCGACAGTTGTAATCTGGTCTCAGTTGGAGTCGAAGTTGGGTTGCAATCTTGCATCTCAAATCTCTTGAGTTTTTCACCTGCATATCTTCTTTGGTGCATCATCAAACCTCTACTAGTCTTGTAGAATTTGATGCCAATAAAATATGTGAGGTCTCCTAAGTCTGACATTTCAAACTCCTCACTCAGGTTATGTTTGAAGTCTTCGATCTCCTTCTTGCAACTTCCTGTTATCAACAGGTCATCGATATAGAGGCATAGTATAAGCAATTCACTACTGCTTCTTCTTACATATACTTCATGCTCAGTCGTACACTTCACAAATTCCTTCTCCCTTAAGAAGTTGTCGATTTTCTTATTCCAAGATCTTGGAGGTTGCTTAAGTCCATACAAGGCTTTAGGCAACCTATACACCTTTCTTTCTTTTCCTCGTTTCACATACCCAGCTGGTTGTGCGGCATCAACTTCTTCGTCTAAAGGGACATTAAGGAATGCACACTTCACGTCCATCAGACATGTGTGCCAATTTTTCATGTTTGCTAGACCAACAATCAGCCTGATTGTTTCGATCCTAGCAATAGGTACAAACACTTTGTCAAAGTCGATTCCTTCCTTCTATTGAAATCCTTTCGCCATAAGTCTCGCCTTGTGTCGAGTTACCTCTCCTTTAGGATTCACTTTCACCTTGTAAACCCATTTCACATTAATTGCCTTCTTGCCTTGAGGAAATTTGACAAGTGACCAAGTGTTATTGACTTCGATGGACTCTAACTCTTCATTCATTGCTTTTACCCACTTCGAATCTTTCAATGCGTCAGCTGCATTGACTGGTTTGACATCTGCGTAGAAAGCATAATGTACCAACTCACCCCCTTCATCGACCACATCATCTGATGTAATCACACATTCTCGCAACCTTGCAGGAATGTGTCTTATTCGTCGAGGTCTACTTGGGCCTGTTTCATCTCTGACTTGTTCCTGTTGAACTTCTCTTTCGACTTCAGTGGCTGGTTCTTCACAAAAGATTTTCACTGAATCCTTCTTGAGATTCTCAGTCCAATCCCATTCTTTAAGCTTATCTATGATCACGTCCCTGCTGATCACTACCTGCTTATTCACTGGGTCGAACAGCTTGTAACCTCCAGTCAAATAATATCCTATCAAGATCATCTGATTCGGCTTGTCATCAAGTTTCCTTCTCAATTGATCTGGCAGATGTCTATGTTCTATAGATCCAAACACCTTCAAGTGACTGAGGCTAGGCTTGACACCAAACTAACATTCTTCTGGTGTGATTCCTTCAAGCTTCTTCGTCGGACATCTGTTTAATATGTATGTTGATGTCGAAACCGCTTCTCCCCGTAATTCTTTGGGTAGATGTTTTCCATTCAACATACTTCTCACCATGTTCATGACGGTTCTGTTCATTCTTTCTGCAATTCCATTTTGTTGTGGAGTGTAGGGTGGCACCACCTCATGCACAATCCCTTCTTTTTCACCTAATGCATCGAACTCTTTCGACACATACTCTCCACCACCATCAGTCCTCAGAATTTTCAGCTTTCAACCACTCTGTCTTTCGACCATAGATTTTAATTTGGTAAATACCTCGATCACATCACTTTTCTTCTTGATGAGGTAAGTCCACAGCTTTCGACTGTAAGCAATTATGAACTTGACAAAGTATATGTTTCCTGCAATCGAATCCACCTGGATTGGACCATATACATCAGAGTATATGACTTCCAGAATTGCCTTCGACTTTCTACTTGCATCCTTGCTGAAGCTATTCTTGTGTTGTTTCGACTAAACACACTCTTCACAAACTTTACTTGGAATGTCAATTTCAGGTAATCCTGAAGCCATATTTCTTCTCTTTAGCTCTCTGATGTCATTGAAGTTGAGATAACCTAGTTGAAAATGCCATAACCATTCATCTCTGCTGGCTGCAGTTGCTAGGCACTTGTGCTCCATCACATTGAGTTCAATCTTGAAGGTCCTATTCTGAGACATTGGAGCCTTCAAGATCAACCTACCACATGCGTCGAGAACTCTCATCATCTTGTCTTCAACAACTACCTTGTAGTTCTTTTCAACAAGCTGTCATATACTAAGCAGGTTACTTTTCATGCCTGGTATGTATAACACATTGGAAATTATTGATTTCTTGCCATCCTTCCTCACGATCTGAACATCACCAGCACCTTCAGCTACTAGAGTGTTGTCATTTGCAAACTTCACCGTGTTCTTCGACGAGCTATTCATGTTGACAAACCAATCTTTCCTTCCAGTCAAGTGTGATGAGCATCCTGAGTCTAAGTACCACTAGTCCTGGAATCTCTCTTCGTCTCTTGTTGTGACCATTAGCAACATCTCTTCTTCTTCATGTTTCACCAGTTTTGCATCAGTTTCTTGATTCTTCTTCTTTTTTGGACAATCACTAAAATAATGACCATATTTCTGACAATTGAAACACTGAATGTGACTTTTGTCAGGCTTTCGACCACCGCCTTTTCATCTACCTGCAGCACCACCTCTTTGGGTGTCTTAGTTCCAGGGTTTTCTCTGAATCGACCAGTTTCCTTCATGTTGATTTCGACCAGCCGAATTGGTGTAGCCTCCTCTACCTTTGTTGCCATTCCAGCTTCCTTTGCCTTTCCTTTCTTTTTCTGACTGCGCCTGCAAAGCCATATCACTCTTCGACTTTCCTGCAGCTCTTTCAGCCATTCTTTGTTCATGAGACTCAAACGTCCCTTAAATCTCTTCCTTCTTCAATACTGATAAGTCTTTCGACTCTTCTATGGCTACTACCACGTGGTCAAATTTTGGAGCCAATGTCCTCAAGATCTTTGACACAACTGATCTTGATGTCAACACTTCTTCATATACCTTGATTTGATTCACTAGCTTTGTAACTTTGGTGAAGAAATCTGTTATACTTTCATTGTCTTCCATCTGAAGCAATTCATAAGTCCTTTTGTGAGTTTTTAACCTCACCTCTTTCACCTTCTATGGCCTCCAAATGGTTTTTCAAGAATCTCCCAAGCTTCTTTTGCTGATTCTACATCACTAACCTTTTCAAAGTTATCTGGATCAACACATTGATGGATTATAAAGAGAGCTTTATAATCTTTCTTCTTCAATTCTTTATATGCTGCTTTCTCCTAATCTGGCATAGTTTCTGCAAGCGGTGATAATCCCTCCTTCACAAGATCCCAAAGATCTTAGTAACAGAAAACCACCTTAATCTGCTTGCACCAATTCTCATAATTATCTTTCTTGAGAATTGGAAGATTTGCTGGAAAATGATTGTTCGGGTGATTCATCGCCATCACAGTTGTTCTTCCCTCGAATCAAAACCGTAGCTCTAGATACCAGATGTTGGAATTCAACCATGGTCCATGGTGAATTCTTCTCAATCTTGATCTCAAGATTGTTATGTAATGGCAATGAACAAAAACAAGAACATGTTTAAAGAAGATGAGTATGAACTGCAGAGTAACTCTCTGCCCACAATTGTGGAATTTTATTATCACTTTGCAACTGCAAAACCGTGATTATCAAACTTAATTATTACAATGATAAGGGTTCCTTCCTATTTATAGATTTAGGTTAACTTGCATCTCAAGCTAAAGCTCAAACTATAAAAGCCCAAAATTATTTAATCTAATCTTTCTAAATCAAATCTAATCTTTCTAAATCAAATCTAATCTTTCTAAGCAATGAATGACATATTTAACAAAAATAATTCTCAAATTAGTGTTAACAATCGCAAATCACAAAGCAAACTAGCTTACAAATAAGAATAAAAAAACTGAAAAATTTCTCAAATCTGCAGCTTCAATGAGAAGCAGATATCTCTCACCTCAGAAACTGTTTTCAAATTCTGAACGATCAAAATTTAGTTACACCTGTTACAAATCTGCCCTCCAAATTTGAGCTCGATTTGACGGTTAATGAATCGGGATCGTCGATTTAGTGTGATTGGTTTCTGAAAAAACAGAAATAATTTTCTCTCCCCTTTTCTCTCTTTTGGATCCTTATTATCTCTCTATCCCTCTGTTTACCTTGAAAATTGGTAAACAACCGTTGATCTTCTAAAACAATAAAGTTCTAGTAACTTACAGGATCGATCAGATTGATCCTATGACATGTGTTGTATGTGTATTTAGAATATTTCACGATTTGGTAAAGTATGCCTCTCGACAATGCACATAAATAAAAAGGGGTGTTTGAAGTGTAAAGGAAAGCGATAAAGATCAAAGAAATACCTAAGTCGAACAATACATCAAAGGAAAGAAAAGGCTGAATGTAAAGGTTTGATAAAAACTGGAGTTAAATGCTGGAAAGGAACGCATAAAGATCTTAAAATGCAGAAAGGTAAATGCTTGAAAGTAAAGGCTTTTTAATGTAAAACTTCAAAGTAAAGACTTGGTAGTGTAACTGGCTTGAAAGGTAAAAGTTTGTGAAAAAGATTTCAAAGTCAAAAATCTAAAACAAAAACTTCAAAGTAAATTGCATTGCAATAAAGGATAATGGTGATTACAATCACGTACATTCTCACTTCACTTGTTTCTTGACACACTGGATACTTTGAGTGAATATAGAGTAACTTGTACAAATATGATTTTTCACACCTGTTAGTTCTGGTAATTGGCTACAATTTTGGTAAAACAATGTTGCTGTCATGTGATGGTTAATTAAGATGTTGAAACAAGATGTTCTTGCTTACTGCATTCAACATGTCGGATAAAGATGTCCCATCCTGGATCATAGGACATCGCGTCTGTTTTTGGTTTAAAAGGAAGATTATGTTGTTGTTTTTTTGTTACTGAATATTCTGGGAATATTTAGTTATCCAATGTGGCGTCCAAAGTAATTGAGTTGAGATTTTGTGTTGGTTTTCAAATTTTCAGTACTTTCTAAATATGGAGACATATTAAGAAATATTTGATTGAAGACCTATTATATAGCAGAAGTTTCTGCTGATTTGTAGCAGCTGATTTGCTGTGATTTGAAGCCCAAATCCAGTTGGGATGTAGGTTATAAATAGGAGTGTTTGTAACCTGATTTGTAACGATTCCAAGATGTAAAATTATTAGGGTTTCGTTCTTGTAAACCACTCTCTAGGAGAGTTGGTATGTGTGAACCACTCGGATTGTGAGATGGTCACTGTACTCCTCGAAGCTTTTAAGCAAGAGTGAGTGTTGTTCTTGGAGGAAGCTGTTAAGCAACTCTGAGTATTGTTCATAGTCATGTGTGTCATGTCTAGGTATTGTTATTGAAGTGTGTCTTCTATTTTTCTGTGATTGAAGAGCTGTTGGAAATCAAGTTGTTGATGCAGTGGCTGAGGTGTTGACTGCTAGACAACATTGCGATGATTGAAAGTGAGATGGAGTCTCTTACCTAGGGAGGACTTAGGTAGAAGGGTCATTGGGTAGTTATTAAGTTAGGAGATTGTCAACTTGGTTGTTGAGTCTGTAATTTGATACTGCTAAGAGTGGACTTCCTTCCTGGCTTGGTATGCCCCCAGATGTAGATTGTTAGATCGAACTGGGTGAACAAATTCTGGTGTGTTCTTATGTTTTTCTGTACTGGTTTTATTTGTTTATACCTTGCCATGCTGTTTTGTTCAGATCAGATGTCCAGACATTCTATAGGACATCTGTAGTCTGATATACCAGAATTTCAACACCTATTCTAACTCTAGGACTAACCTATTTATAATACTCTAAAGTAACCACCATTTGACGGTTTACTCCTAGATCACGCCACTTGGCACTTTGCATGTCTTCAACTTCTGGATATTCGCCACCTGTCCTCTTTTCAAATTCAAATAGTAGAACTTCCCTCCACTATTCAGTTGTAACTGCAGCGTATTATCCATAGCCACTTCACCATGTCGAATTGACTCCTTGGACTTAGAAATATTTGAAATCCTAAAATCATTCTATTCGACTCGGGTTTTCAACGAATATAGTCGAAGGCCTTCTGGTCGAATCCTTCTTCTTTAGCTTATTATTTTAAATAGTAACTTCTTTAAAAGCCAAATTATTTGAAATCATGTAGCGTCGAAATTAGGAGCTAACAAATTGCCCCCCGAAAATGTCCTTTCGCCAGTGTTGGTAGGAAGGTCATTTTTTGATAACATAATTTTCGACGCCTGCTCGTTCGATTATGGAAACCATGGTCATAACTAACCAACCCACGATTTAGAAACTATTCAGTTTCTTTCAACTATGCTTATGATGTCATGTCATGATGGAAAATCTTCAAACGTCTTTTCAGCCGTATTTGTGATCAGTTTCCATTATGACCTTTCTTGGAACTAGACATTTGTGGTCTGACCATAACCACCACCATCTAACCATTTCAGACAAAGACACGCGTCCCACTATCGTATCCATTTTAACGGTGGATTCACAGTCCCCTCATCTTCCAACGCCTATAAATACCCTTTTCTTCCAACTTGAAACTTTTTGCATTCTCAGACTTTCTTTCAACTTATTTCCTCGTTCTTTAAACTCTCTCAAGAAAACCCAGAACGCATTCTCACTTTCATCTTCAACTTCCAACACTGGCGTCTTCACAACCCATTCACCAAGAAATAAAAAACTAAAAAGGTAAAACCACCCCGTTCAAGCAAACTCTCCCGCCATTTTCAAACATCCCCGGACCAAAGATGGTGAAGAACCAACAGTTCATGCCAGAACCTCTTCTTGAGGAAGCAAGGAGCATTTACGAGTCTCAGGTAATGATCCCTCTCCTTGTCTCTGATAAACCTTATGCTTTAGGTGGCCCCTAGCCGATGTTAAACCCACCAATGAAAAACTGGGCGAGTTTTTTCCTTCTTACCGTAAATCTAAACCTTTAGGGCAAAAGAGTAACCCTAATGAGGATGGAGCCTCCCCTGATACACCCACTTGGACGAAAATGGATCTGAGGTACCTTCATGATGGTACGAGATTGGTAAGAGCTGTCAACCCCTTAAAGGATTTTGACCTTTGGATGACCAGAATGGAAAGGGTCAAAGCTGATCATTGGAAAACCATTGGAATCTATGATCTGCTTATGCTGTCGAAGACCAACATCCCTTATTGTTTGAACCTGCTGGCAGCATCACTTTACTTCTGGGATAGTACCCACTACACCTTTCATCTTCCTTGTGGGATGGTTACTCCCACACTATTCGATCTTGCTGCCATTGCAGGTCTTCGACCAGATGGCATTTCATACGACCCTGATACTGATGCAGAGGATACCATAGGGATCTCTGACTCTAAGCTCACATACACCCACTTCATAAACTATCACAAACATGATACTGCAGAAATCACTGATAAGGAACACATTGCATTCCTCACCGTATGGTTGTCGAGGTATGTATTTTGCTCCAAATCCCTGCAAGTGGCCAAGAAATATCTCACTCTGGCCAACCAACTTCACAACAATAGAGGAGTTTGCCTTAGTGGGTTGATTCTGGCAAACATCTACGAGTCTCTCAGCGAAGGGGCGGCTCGACTTAAGGACTTGGAGGCCCAAGGTACTGTTCACTTGAATGGTCCCCTCTGGCTACTTCAGTTGTGGCTCAATGCAACTTTTGAAGCTAGCCTTCCCAGGAAAGGGCAGGTCGATGAGGATTCTGCTGAAATCAAAGAGAGGAGGGTCGAAGGTACTCGCCTGGTGAAACTCACACCCAATGATAATGAGGAAACTCTCAAGAGAGCCTTCTCCAGTTACATTATAATGTTTGCCAAAAGGCATAAGTTCACACCTAGTATGGCCCCCTTTGCTGAGAGAAGATGTGGACCTGAGTGGTTTACAAGGCCATTCCCTGATTCATCCACCAAACTCGATGCCGAATATGTTTCAATCTGGGAAGCCTTTTTGATTCCTAGATTTATCATTCAAAGGCTGAATCTTGGAAGAGACATGACATCCTTGATTGCTTACCAACCAAATCTTGTCTCTCGACAATTTGGGTTAGCTCAAATTTTCCCCAAATGCATATATGGGAAGAAAGGCCATGTGGTCCTTCATACTGCCAGTTTTGATGAAGGAGGTGCTGCAGTCACTTTCGACCGGTGGAATGCTAGGAAAGTAACCCTTTCCCCTGTGTACTTTCAGCCCACATTCTTGTGCACCAAACCCTTCCATAACTGGTGGTCGAAGTACTACAGTGAACAATTTCTTGATGTTGCTGCTTTCTCTTCCTTACTTGACCAAGCTTTTCTTGATGTGCAGGAAAAAACCAAGAAGAGTAAGTTCATTCATGTCAAAGAAATTTTGGCCTTTCAAAAGTACTTTGAAACTGTCTATCGACCAGATGATATTAGTCGAACCGTTCATGAGGCTGCTGTCACTTTGAAGGAGAAATTTCTACAAAAAATGGATCAGTTGAAAATCCCTTCAAACGTTCCTCTTGAGAAACGTTATAAGGTGGCTTTTGAACTCTTTCCTCCAAAGTTCCCTCGACCGTCTAACGCTGATTTTGGAGTGGCCCTTGCCCCCCCATTTCCAGACTGGTTTGTCTGTGGTGAGCACTTAAAACTCCTTCGACAACAGTCTCAACCGAAAGCCCAACAGGTGGTTACGACTAAACATACGCTGGACAGTTTCAAAGGACACCTTCATATAGGGGTCGAGGATGTCCGTGTCGAATCCGAAATATATGAAGGTTTGAGGCCCTTGATTTGTGATTTTTAACTAACCACTCAACTATTAATCTTGTAATAATCATCTGTCTTTCAGCTATGGCCAGAAAGACCAGCTCATCGAAGGGTGCTGTAAGAGTCAAAAAGGACACTGAAGGCACAAAGGTATTTTATATCCCTTGCCTAAGACTTTTTGTGTAACCAACTTCTAATATTTGCATCACCTTTTAGGCTGCTCGAAAACCTCCAACGCCTTCAAAAATGGGCAAGAAAGATGCTCAAGCAGTTGTCCCTCCAGATACTGATGATGAGTCCCCTGAGGAGATAGTGGTTAAAAAGAAAAGAAAGATTATCAAAGCTTCTGGAAATACCATCCAATCTCCCTCAAAGGCGGCAAGAATTCTTGAGAAGACATCTGCTGGCAGTGGTGTTAAGAAACAACTCTCCAGGGTTGCGTCAAAAACGACTGCTGGTGATCCTGAGAGTGCAAACTCAAGTCCTGATGCCGCGACTGTACAGGTATGCGTACTATCTTCACTCAGAATTTGGATTCCCTACTCAGATTTCTCCCAATCTTATTCTCTTTGCTTGTGGTTTTCAGGCTGATGCAGGTGGTTCTAACCCACCACAATCTTCATTCAGCTTTGCAACAACTCTCCTGAATAGCCAAGGTGAGCCAACTTATCATCCTACCTCTGACCTTGGTTCTGGATATAGTTCACTGAGCGAAATTAACCAACCTATCCCTCTTACAGTTCCTCCTCCTGAAGTAGATGAAACAAACAAAAATTTGCCTGCCAGGACCAATACTCAACAATCCCAGACCGATGGCTCTAAACATGAAGAGGATGATGTTTCTCACCAACAACCTCTCGACCAAACAGAGACTATTGGTATGGACATAGAAGGAAGGCCAACTGAAGCAGGAGAAGAGGAGGTCGAAGATGAAGAAGAACAAGAAGAAGAAAGGGAGAGGACTGAGCAAGATCAAACCCATTCGACTGTGGCTGAGACAGGTCCTGTCAACAATCCAACTCCTAGGCCCACGGTCACTTCGACTACTGGAGGATCCCCTGCTGGAGACCCACTGGCTGCTCTCAAATGGTCAAATCCTCGAGAGTATGCCAGATTGATACTTGGGAAGAAGTACAGTTCTTCAGGTACTAGTCTTAGTACTTCGACCAGTTCTGGGGGTCCAGCTCCAGATGACTTTGCCAGCCCTATCCTTC
This sequence comes from Lathyrus tuberosus, assembly GCA_022829125.1. NCBI lineage: Eukaryota > Viridiplantae > Streptophyta > Magnoliopsida > Fabales > Fabaceae > Lathyrus > Lathyrus tuberosus. Next base: position 15,556,479 of record JALAZF010000078.1, read on the forward strand.
AAAAGATCAAAGACAAATTCTTCAAAGGGGACATCCAAAATGTCTTACTTTCAGATCGAACTGCACCTCTCTTCCTGAAAGATAGTCTCCAAAAACTGGATCTCTCGACCCTTAGTACAGATGTGTCTGAATTCCTTATGGAGTTAACTGCTTTAGTAAATCAAATGTTTGAGGACTTGAAACTTCTTCCCAAGATCCAAGACACCATTGAGGTTACAACTGGATTGGAACATGTAGCTTGGGACGAAGCACACGCATCAAAAACTAAGGTCGAAAATATGGAGATTGATCAAAACAACAGGCAAGCAAAGATAGCATCGAACCAAAAGAATATTGATGACTGGAAGCAGCAAATTGAAGAACTGCAAAACAAGATTTCCAACGCTGAAAAGCGCAACCTTGAACTGAAAGAATTCGAAGATACTGAAATGGCCAGAGAGCTAAAGCGCACCATAGACTTCCTCGACAAAGCCCAAACGCTTGAGAAGGAACTTTCAGCAGCTAAGCTCAACAAAGCTCTGTGTGAGAAACGCCTTAAGACTCACAAGGTCAACTTCCTTGAGTTGAAGTCGAAGCTACCTTTCTAATTTGTCCCATGATTTCTTGTTTGTAGTTCCTTTTTGATCATCATGTTTTATGGCCCTTTTGAGGCCCTATGTACAGACAATCTCAATGCCCTATGGAATTTATTTAAATACTTCTGTTTATCATTAACTCTTCGACTTCCAAAATCTTTGATAAGATCATGGCGCATTTCCTCTCAAACTTTTCTAATCTTTGTAATTAAAGCACTCTGCCTCTTTTCTTGGAAATCATGAAAATAACGCAGCTTTTAACAGCTTAGTGTTCCAACGGCACAAGTTTCTATCTCATAAAGGAATATTAATGGCGCAATCCTAGGGTATACTCCCAAGAGTAATTTCACGTATTTCCATCGTTGACTGGCCAATCTTTACAAGGCCTTGCCTCTATAAAATCCTCTTCAGGTGAGCCATATTTTGCATCTACTGAAGCAAGCATGAGTACTTCCTCAAAGAAGGCAATGACCAAGAAGGTGGCTGAGGAGACCAAGAAAGTTGAGGCAACAACTACTGCCCTCAATGATACTTCAACTGGAGCAACATCTCGCACCAAGAAGAGAGAAACCAAGATGAAGGTCCCCAAGAAAGGACATTCCAAAGCACAAAACTCTGATGATGAAGCTGACGAAGATTATGTTGCCTTCCTCAACTCTATTAATTGGAGGGACTATGAATGATCTTTCTCCTAGGTTTCATGTTGTTGTACTTATTTCCTTTACTTTGTATTCCATTTTGGCCCCACATGGCCTATTTTGGCTTTTATAATCTGAATGAAACTTACGTTTTAATATGAATCTCTTGTAAAATAGGCTTATATTTTTTCAAATATTTCCCATTTACCCTTATGACTCTTAAATCACCCTCCATCTCTTGAATCTCATAAGCATTATTACTAAATGCCTTTATAATTTGAAAAGGACCTTCCCACTTAGGATACCACTTCCCCAAAGTTCTGGTCTTTCGATCCATAGGTAAGATCACTTTCCACACTAGATCTCCAGCTGAAAAGGTTTTAATCTTGACCTTTTTGTTATAAGACTTCTCCACCCTTTTCTTTTGCCTTTTTAGCAACTCTAATGCATGGAGTCTTTCTTCATCTAAATCTACTAATTCATCAAGCATCATATTCCAATAAGATTCAGATGGAATCTCATGATGCCTTTGAATTCTTATGGATTGAAGATAAATTTCCACAGGCAAAACTGCATCATGACTAAAAGTCAGTCGAAATGGGGTAATATTAGTTGCCTCTTTGGGGGATGTTCGACATGCCCACAGTATTTGGTCCAATGTCTTATGCCAATTTCTTGGCCTCTTTCCCACATGCTTTTTTTCAAACCAATAACTATTTTATTCACCGCTTCGACTTGGCCATTAGCTTGAGCATAATAAGGTGTGGATGTTAAAAGCTTGAATCCCATTTCTTTATAAAACTCTTGCATTTTTTGACCAGTGAAGACTGATCCTTGGTCTGTTGTAATTGTCTCTGGGATTCCAAACCTATAGATGATGTGTTTCTGGATAAATTCAATCACATCTTATTGATCAACATTTGGTAATGGGATAACTTCGACCCATTTGGTAAAATAATCAATACCCACCAAAATGTACTTATGATTCTTTGAGGATGCTGGTCGAATTTCTCCAACCAAATCCAAAGCCCATCCTCTGAAAGGCCAGGGCTTTACTATAGAGTGTAACTCACTTGCAGGGACGTGTTGGATGCCAGCATGAACTTGACATTCCTGACAACCCTTAGCAAATTCAATACAATCTTTTAACATGGTGGGCCAATACATGCCCTGTCGAAACAACAACCATTTCATTTTATGGCCTACCTGATGTGCCCCACATGCCCCACTATGGACAGTTGAAAGGGCCAAGTATGCCTCTGCCTCACTGAGGCACTTAAGCAATACTCCCTCAGGAGTCTTTTTAAATAATTCATTACCCAACAAGACATAACTTAAAGCTTGATACTTGATTTTCCTCTCTGTCGAAGCTATTGGATTTTTCAGATAATCCATTATAGGTTTCCTCCAATCCTTGTCAGTTATGTTATCAATTGCCAGAATTGCAAAATTATCTTCATCAGCGTATCCAAGCTTTAGTTTCTTCCAAGTTTGATGAGGCTAATCCTACTGACACCACCCTTCCTCTAACTTCGACTTCGATTGCATCTTGTAATTTGTCTTTCGAAACTTTATACCCTGATGCAATCTGAGCCAAGTCATTAGCTACCTGGTTTTCCAGTCTAGGGATGTGTCGAAAACTAACTGCGTTGAACTTTTTCAACAGTCGATTCACAACTACAAAGTACATAATCAAGTTTTCTTTTATGCACTTGTATTCTTTGGTCACTTGTTTTATGACCAATTCAGAATCTCCCATTATTTCGACATGAGTTGCCCCCAATTCCAACAATACTTCAAGTCCAGCAATTAAAGCTTCATATTCAGCTTCGTTGTTAGAACAACGGCCTTCGATTTTATACTTAAGTGTTGTTGGAATTTTATTAGGAGAAATAACAAGTACTCTTATGCCTGTCCCATCTTTGTGGCTCGACCCGTCGAAATATAACTTCCAAGGTTCCACATCAAGATAGTTCAGGGGGGTCTCATTTGTAGAATGGTCAGCTATAAAGTCTGCCACTACTTGTCCTTTAACAGCTTTTAAAGGCTTATAAGTTAAAGAATATTCAGTTAATGCTAATGCCCATTTTCCAATTCGACAATGCAAAATAGGTTTGGACAACATATGTTTAATAACGTCATAACGAGAAACATAAACATCAACTGGTTTTATATAATGCTTCAATTTGGTACAAGAGTAATACAAACATAAACATAATTTTTCAATCATGCTATATCTAGTTTCTGGATCATTTAAAACTCTACTAAGGTAATAAACGGCTCTTTCGACACCATCATCATCCTCTTGAGCTAACATGCTCCCTAAAGTTCTATCTGACGCAGCTATGTACAATCTCATACACTTATTGCCACGAGGTGGTGAGAGAATAAGGGGTGACTCAGGTACTCTTTGATCTTGTCGAAAGCTTCCTGTTGAGCTTGCCCCCAGTCGAACCCATCCTTGCTAGCTCGAAGCAATGGTGAAAAGGCTTGCGTTTTCCCACTTAAGTTACATATAAATCTCCTCAAGAAATTTATTTTGCCTAAGAGAGACTGCAATTCCTTCTTTGTTGATGGCACTTTTGCTTCCATAATGGCTTTGGTTTTATTATGGTTAATTTCGATCCCTTTCTTGTGGACCACAAAGCCTAAGAAATCCCCTGCCTGCACACAAAAAGCACATTTGAGAGGATTCATTTTTAGACCATGCTTTCTCATCCTTTCAAAGGAATGTCGAAGATGGCTTATGTGATCTTTTCCTGAAAAGGACTTAACAACAATATCATCAATATATATTTGTATAAAAGTCTCAATAAAATCATGAAAGATCGAATTCATTGCTCGCTGGTAAGTTTCCCCAGCATTTTTTAGACCAAAAGGCATTACTACCCACTCATAAGTGCCTAATGCCCCTGGACATCGAAAAACAGTTTTTGGGACATCTTCCTCAGCAATGAATATTTGGTTATAACCAGAATAACCATCCAGCATACTCAAGTATTCATGTCCTGCAGCAGAATCAATCAGCATTTCTGCCACAGGCATATAATATTCGTCTTTAGGGGTTGCAGAATTTAGATCTCTAAAATCTATACAGACCCTTAAAGAACCATTCTTTTTAATGACTGGTACAATATTAGCTAACCATTCGACATACCTACCTAGCTGTACGGATGAACTTGCATTTAAGTAGCCTTTCAATTTCCTCTTTGATTTTGGAAAGGATTGTTTGGGCAAACCGTCTTGGATTTTGCTTGACTGGCTTTTTCCCAGGTATGATTGGCAACTTATGTTCAACAAGCTCTCTCCTCAAACCAGGCATTTCATCATAGTCCCAGGTGAAGCAATTCTTGAATTCCTTCAATAGTTGGACCACTTCGACTCTGAGTAGTGGGTCAAGACTAGCATTAATATAAGTAGGCCTTTCTACTCCCCCTTCACCCAAGTCAATTTCTTCCAAAGGATCTTGCGCCAGCATTTTAATATTATCTGACAATGGATCCTTTTCAAAACCTAAAGGCTCATTATCATAAACAGCATCAAGCCTTTGGTTTTGGTCTTCGATGTGAGGCCCATCAGGTGGCTCAGGTTCAAAGTCCTTACCAGGGCCTACTTCATAAATTTGAGTTTTGGCTTCGACATCCATGTGGTTATGTGCAGCCTCTAAGGCCGCTTGTAACTTAGATTCGGCCACATAGGCCGAAATTCTTTGTAGTGCGTTGAATTCAGTCATTGTTACTGAATTCACTTCCCCAGCCTGTGGGGTTAACTTCCGGCAGCCCATAGTACGGGACATTGCCTTCTTCTCTTATGACTTCTCTATCCCATTGAAACCCCTCCAGTGGGTGCAAGTGTAATGAGCAGAATGCATGATCATCTGGGGTAAGATCAAATTCTGCTGGAGTACAAGGCGCACTATGCGCCAAGTTTTTGTCAAACTCAACACCATCAACATGATTAACAGGCACCTTAAAGTACCCTTGATCAGCTTCAATGTTTTCTACTATTCCATCAGGCCTCCAGATTGTTATTCGTTGGTGCATTGATGAAGGTATTGCCCCAATGCCATGGATCCATTCCCTTCCCAGCAAAAGGTTGTAGTTAGCTTTGCTTTCGACCACCATAAACAAGGTGGGTCTTGTCACTGTACCCACAGTCAAGTCAACCTGTAAGACACCTAGAGTGGTCCCAATCTTCCCCTCATAGTTACAGAGGACCATGTTGTGGGGTTTAAGATCAGTGTCGAATTTACCAATTTTACTTAGCAGAAAGTGTGGCATTAAATTGACAGTAGCCCCACAATCCACCAAGATCTTATTTACAGCCACGTTCTCTACTTTCCCTGTAATATACAGAGGTTTCAAGTGTCCCTTCATGGCCTCAGTTGGTCGCTCAAAGAAAGCATTTTGTTCTTCGACACAACCATTGTTCATTACATAATAGCACACAGGTTGGTATGCTGCCATTTCTGCCTCAGCGTTGGCATCCAAGTTTTCCACTTCAGTCACTATGTCATATTCTCTTGGCATTACTGACACTACGTTGACAATGATGTTTAAAGAAGCATCAGAGTCTGAATCAAAATTATGGGTCGAAGCTTCGTCTTCAACTACTTCAACCGCAAATTTCTCAGCTTCTTCCTTCTTGGAAGTAAACAACTTTCGGCCCACAGGCAGCTGGTTTGTTGTTTTCATGCCAACACCTTTATTGCTAGCTGGCAGAACATTAGTGTTGGTCTCTGTCGAATCTTTAGCCTGAGCTTCCCTTAAAGCCTTCATTCGTCTCTGTTCTCTTCTCCACTGGGACCTGGACATAGGATTTTTTCCTTTGTAATTCTCATAAATGTAGGCAGCTTTGTTGGAGGACTTGAATTCTTTCCTATACTTAATTAAAGAACCTCTAGCCACATCGAAACTTTTCCATCTTTGCTTCCCTTTTCCTGCTGCTTCGACTGGTTTAACCCACCTTCCAGTTGGTACTTCGCCGCTGGGCTTGAAAGTAGCTTGCTTGGCCCTGGGAATTTGTGGCCTTTGGCCATATTGTTTTTTAGTAGCTTTCCTTGGGTCGAAACGCCATGGCCTTTGAGAAGCTCTCTTCTCACGTCCAGATTTGGCCTTTTTCCCCGCTTAGAGACCATGAGCAGTTTCTTTGTCGAAGATAGCACTGCATCGAGGGCACAACATGACTTCAGAGTTCTTCCCCTGGCACCTGTGGAGAAAATTAACAATGGTTTCATCCTCTCTGGGATAAGCCAGTTTGTCGCAGTCCTCTTGTTCATCAATATCCATGGCCTGTCTGTTAGTAACTTCGACCATGTTTATGTTGACTTCATCTTTTAAACGCATTTTGGAGAAGTTGACATTAAGGCCTTCAGCAGCCTCGTCCATCTGTCTGAAACGATCAGCAATCTCTTTTGTCACCATCTGCAATTTTGATGCTTCAGCTTTAGCATGGGTCTCGACTGTAGTTTCAGTGTCGAACCTTTGAACTTCAGAAGACGTGCTAAAGTAGTGTTCAGCAGCCATACATTCAAATGCTCAAGCTGGTAGCCATCCATTTCTCCAGCCTCTCTAATAAACACAATATCATTGGTAAGGTCCTCAGTAACCTCCACCACTGTGGCATTTCTGCCAAGAGCTTCGTTGGTGCTAACACTATCTGAACTGCTGTCAGACAATTCAACCAGTTCGACCATGTTGACCTCCTCAGGCTCTACGTAATTTGCTTCAGCTACTTCAAGGGGGTTGGTATCAATCTTCATCTGGGTCTTAGTTTTCTCCCCAAATTTGAGCCTTCCCTCCTGAATAGCATTCTGCACCAAATCCCTGAAAAGAAAACATTGAGACGTCTTATGACCCAAGTAATTATGGTATTTAAAAAAACCTCTCTTTTTTCTTTGCTCTAAAGGTGGTATTTTAGCACCAGTAGGCACTAGTATTTGACCATCCTTAACTAACAAATCAAAAATTTCGTCACATTTTGTGATAGCGAAAGTATATGTTTTCTTTGGGAACCTATCGTTCTTTTCAGATTCGACAGGATTTTTTCCATTTGAAGGGACTAATAATTTACAAGAATAAGGAGGGCCCTTCTTAAGTTCAGCAAGGTCTATTTCATTTCGTCAAACCTAACGGACTCATCATATAACTCGTCGATACCCTCCTGGTATTCGACGTAAGCTACCTTCCTGTTCTTATTCACCCTAGCTTTCTCATCTTTGAGACGCTCTAGCTGTCGAACTCTATCAGCTAACTGGGCCATATCCCTTAAATACTGGGTGTCCAGTTTTTTCCTGATAGAGTAATCAAGGCCACCAGTGGCCATTTCGACAAGTTTATGCTCAGGCACTTGTGTAAAGCATCTAGCTTTGAGTAGTCGAAACCTATTCAAGTAATCATCTATTGGCTCATTGAACTTTCATTTCACACTAGCCAATTCTTTCAAACTAATTTTAGTCTGACCCATGTAAAATTTCTCATGGAACAAACGTTCTAACTGGGTCCAATTACAAATCGAACCAGATGGTAACGTAGTGAACCACGTGAATGCATTTTTAGTGAGGGAACTAGGGAAATACTTCACCCTCAGACTCTCATCATTCGCAATTTCACCAACTTCGATCAGGTAGCGGGCCACATGTTCGACGGTAGATTCTGTAGTATCTCCTGAGAACTTAGTAAACTTTGGTACTTTTGTCCTGGGAGGCAATTCAGCTTAGAGTATATAATCTACTATAGGCAAAGTGAAGTTTGACCTGGAAAAGCCCATGTTTTGGCCATTTCGAGCCATTATTATTTCGACCATGTTTGCCAAATTGTTCTCCACTGCTATATTATTACGTCGAACCTGATTCACCACATGATCAGCATTTTGATTTCTGTTTACTAGCACCATCCTTGGCTCCTCCTCTTCAAGTATAGGTATTTGATTTCTAGGAGGCTCCTCCCTAGGTGGTTCGACCAACTCTGGATTCACTGGAGTCACTTGTTGAGCATTCTCCCTCATCTCGACTCCTTGATTTTGGTGTTGAACAGGAGCAGGCATTCCCATGAATTCTGCTATACGCGCCATCTGGGTTGTCATCATTTGATTGGTTTGAGTAGTATTCTGGATCAATGGCTAGAAAATCTCTCCCATCGTCTGAGACAAAGTATGTACCATTTGCATGTTGTTCTCATCTATCTGTTGCCTCAAATATGCTGCAGACTCATTTGTTAAGTTGGGTCCTTGAGCAGAATATCCCAAACCTATGGACTGGCTGTTACGACCCATGTTAATGCCAAAACCTGACTCCTGTAAAGGGGAAGATATCACATTTTCTGAATATATTGGGGGTACAGTACGCAGATTCTGCATCATTGCCGTTGGCATGCCATGGACTGGGTTCCTAGGCAAAGGCTGTGAAAATCCTAGGGGAGAAAATTACCTATACGTCAAAACTCCTCCTTGTGGAGTATGAGGATTCGTCACTGATGGACCAATGTACTCCAGGACGGGCTGAGTGTAAGGCCTCACATATGTCGCTCCTGGTCCTGCTGTCGAAAGTGCTGGTTCTGTCACCATGGTTAACACTGTCGACCCTCCTGTCGAAGGAACTGGAGTTGGCGCCACAGTACTTCTTGGTAATTCTTGAGGATTGATGGTGTTGTTTTGAACACTTGAACTGCTTGGTTAAGTATTCGTCCCAGCAGAATTGGGATTTGAATTTCCTTGGCCAGATGCCATTCTCCTCACGTTTCTTCTCTTTGGCCTATATTCACTTAAATTGGCTACCTTTCCACTTCTCAAGTGCATCCAATAAAGTTCGCCACAATTTCGACCAATAAAACAAAAAAATTTCAAAAAAAGGCAGTTATAAAACTTCCTTTTGGCAGTTATTTAAAAGTTATAAACTTCCAAATCCACGTTTAGCACTGTCCCACTGGGCGTGCCAATTTGTTTACCTTGAAAATTGGTAAACAACCGCTGATCTTCTAAAACAATAAAGTTCTAGTAACTTACAGGATCGATCAGATTGATCCTAGGACATGTGTTGTATGTGTATTTAGAATATTTCACGATTTGGTAAAGTATGCCTCTCGACAATGCACATAAATAAAAAGGGGTGTTTGAAGTGTAAAGGAAAGCGATAAAGATCAAAGAAATACCTAAGTCGAACAATACATCAAAGGAAAGAAAAGGATGAATGTAAAGGTTTGATAAAAATTGGAGTTAAATGCTGGAAAGGAATGCATAAAGATCTTAAAATGCAGAAAGGTAAATGCTTGAAAGTAAAGGCTTTTTAATGTAAAACTTCAAAGTAAAGACTTGGTAGTGTAACTGACTTGAAAGGTAAAAGTTTGTGAAAAGGATTTCAAAGTAAAGAATCTAAAACATAAACTTCAAAGTAAATTGCATTGCAATAAAGGATAATGGTGATTACAATCACGTACATTCTCACTTCACTTATTTCTCGACACACTGGATACTTTGAGTGAATATAGAGTTACTTGTACAAATATGATTTTTCACACCTATTCTAACTCTAGGACTAACCTATTTATAATACTCTAAAGTAACCACCATTTGACGGTTTACTCCTAGATCACGCCACTTGGCACTTTGCATGTCTTCAACTTCTAGATATTCGCCACCTGTCCTCTTTTCAAATTCAAATAGTAGAACTTCCCTCCACTATTCAGTTGTAACTACAGCGCATTATCCATAACCACTTCACCATGTCGAATTGACTCCTTGGACTTAGAAATATTTGAAATCCTAAAATCATTCTATTCGACTCGGGTTTTCAACGAATATAGTCGAAGGCCTTCTGGTCGAATCCTTCGTCTTTAGCTTATTATATTAAAGAGTAACTTCTTTAAAAGCCAAATTATTTGAAATCATGTAGCGTCGAAATTAGGAGCTAACACCCTCTTAACCCTAAATTGATCCTCTCCACTTAAATAAGTGATACAAATGGGCCAATAAAATTTGGGTCTTTCTCCACATAGAAAGGAGGTCCAAGTCCAACAAATCCCCCCCTTGCAACTATGTGGAGGAAATCGCCAAACTGGCGATATCACAACAAGCTTCAAATTTTCCTCTTGGTAATACTTTAGTCATCATATAAGAACCATTATCATCTATATGAACTTTAGCTAACTCCAACAACTTAGCATCCAAAACATCACGTGTCCAATGATATCTCACATCAATGTCTTTGGACGTATTATGAAAAGTTGGATTCTTACCAAGATGAATAGCGCTTTAACTATCAAGAAATAAAACATATTTGTCTTGAACAAAACCAAGCTCTTGCAAAATTTTCTTCAACCACAATAACTTTTTTCAAAGGCATAAACCCATAGTTTTCTAGAGAAATCATCAATGAAGATAACAAAAAAAAGTGCACCACTAAAGGATTTTATCTTTAGTGGACCACAAACATCAGTATGTACCAATTGAAGCAACTTTGACTTCCTTGAGGGAGGATGTCTCTTGAAAGATACTCTAGTTTGTTATGCAATGAGAATAATTATCCAAATCTACATTCTTTAATCCAGGAAGAACATCCTTTTTGACCAAAACATTCATCCCCTTTTCACTAATATGACTAAGTCTTCGGTGCCACAAAGATGCTTCCATGTCGATAGCATTCACACCGTCCATATCAACCAAAACTTTTGTTTAATAAAATTTAGAAAGCTTTTCCTCTCTAGCCACAACAAAGTTATCTTTGTTGAGTTTCCACTTTCCATAACTAAAGTAATTGTTATAACCACAATCATCAAGCATATGCACAAAGATCAAATTAAAACGGACATTTGGAGCATGTTTGACACCTCTAAGCAACAATTTCATTCCCATGTTGGTTTGCAAGCAAACTTCACCAACACTAATTACCTTAGATACACCATCATTACCCATTTTTAACACTCCAAAATCACCAAAAGTATAAAATGTGAAGAAATCATTCCTTGGTGTAACATGCAATCTAGCACCACTGTTAACTATCCACATGCTCTTGTCTGATACAAGATTAACAGACTCGTGATCACGGAGAATAATAAGATCATCACTAGTAGCAGTGATAACACGATCTTCATCATAATCTTTATGGTCTCTTTGTTTAAACTTATCCTTCTTGCCTTTGTTATCTCTTTTCCACTGATAGAAATACTTCTATACGTGTCTTGTTTTGTGACAATAATGACACTCGAGATTCTTGTATCGTGGCTTGGACTTGCTTATGACTTCTCCCCCTGTTTTCTGTGACAAGTACCTCAAATTGAGATGAAGAACCATGTTTATTCCTTCTCATCTTATCATTACGAATACAACCCTTGGCTGTTTCCAAAGAAATAACACCTCTAGGAGTAATGCCTGTGATAGAAACTTGAAAAGTCTCCCAAGACTCTGGTAAAGATAGCAATAGAAATAGTCCTAAAAGTCTGTCAGTTGGCGTCATGTTGAAGGTGGCTAGACTACAAGGAGCTATGTGAGCTAGATTCCTGTCGAAGCTTCGCCTATCAACCTGGTTTACTTCAGCCAGAAAGTAACTCTGGTCAGCCTCTATATTTTCAACAATCCCGTCTGCGCACCAAATTGTGATTCGTTGGTGCATTGATGAAGGGACGACACCAATGCCGTGTATCCACTCCCTGCCTAAGAGAAGGTTATAATTTGCTTTTGACGCAATCACCATAAACATTATCGGCCTTGTGATGGTTCCGACAGTTAAATCTACCTGTATCACACCCATAGTGGTTCCTACTTTTCCCTCATAATTCGACAACACCGTGTTATGAGGTTTGGTGTCAGAATCATATTTTCCAATTTTCTTAAGCATATAATGCGGCATCAAATTGACAGTCGCTCCTCCATCAACCAAAATCTTATTCACCCCTATGTTACCCACTTTTCCTTTTATAAATAGGGGTTTCAAGTGGTTCCTCATTGAATCATCTGGCCTTTTGAAAAATGCGTTCTGTTCTTCAACGCATCCATTGTTCATGATATAATAGCAAACGGGCATGTGTTTGGCCGTTTCGACCTCCATAGCTTCCTCTTCCTCTTCGACTTCCATTATTTGATCATACTCCCTAGGGAGCACTGAGATGACCTTACACATTACATCGAATGATGCCTCTGATTCTGAGTTAAAATCGTCTGTCATTTCATCATCCCTGGTTACTTCCTCCTTTGACGAGACTTGTACTGGAGCAACAGGTGGCTTCTCGACCTTCACTTCTTCCTTTTGAGTCGAAGTTTGAACATTGCTGTTGGTTTCTGGCTTGGCTTTTCCTGCAGCCTCCTTCTCAGCCTTCTTTCGATGTTGGTACCTCCTCCATTGTGACTTCGTCATAGGATTCTTTCCCTTATAATTTTCAGAAGGGTAACTCACCTTTTTCAACTTTGGAATTCTTTCCTATATGATATGGAAGATCCTCACTGTACTTCGAAATCCTTCCATTTCCCTTGTCCTTGGGCTTGTCGGATTGGATTGACCTACCTGTCGTTTGGAGCTTTATTTGTGGGTTTGAACGTGTTGAGGTATCTTCCCCCTAACCTCTCCCGGCTTTAATCCCCTCTCCTGGGGTCGAATCTTTCTCCAGAAGTTCTCCAATTTCCCCTTCTTTTTGCTCTCTCCACTCCCTCTAAGTTTTGTGCAGCCTTTTTGTCGAAGACGACACTGCAACAAGGGCAAGGCATTACCTCATATCTTTTCCTCTAGCATCTATGTATGAAATCTGTCAGATTATCTTCCTCCTTGGGATACGCCAGTTTATGGTACTCCTTATGCCGACGCTCTTCGTCGACTTGCATTGATACGTTTTGAGCCACTTCGACCATGTTTACATTGGCAGGCGTCTCTGTGTCCATGCTCAATTTATTCAACTTCAAACTGAGGCCCTCATTGACCTCGTGTTCCTTCTTCATACGATTGAAGTCCTCAGAGATTTTCTTCGTTAGCACCTTTGGAAGTGAACTCTTGGTAACCTGCGGACTGACGAATCCGACAGCTTTGTTCTTTGGATTCTCCATAGTCCTTCAGAGAATACCAACAACAGCTTGTTTGTAAGAACCTTCAGTAGTTCCTTTGTTTATATGGGCGAAACCTTCAGTAGTATCATCATTGTTTCTAGTGAAACCTTCAGTAGCTTCATTGTTGATTTGGACGAAACCGTCAGTAGTTTCGTTGTTCTTTTGGACGAAACTGTCAGTAGTTTCGTTGTTCATTTGGACGAAACCATCAGTAGTTTCGTTGTTGACGCCAGTAGTGGCCTCAGTAATGTAGTTCTCAATGATCTTTTCGTCAAGGTCTTCAGTAACCTTAACCATCACAGCCTGGCTCACAAAATCAGAAGTGACTTGGACCATATCACATTTGTTGGCGGGATCTTAAGCAACCTCCACCATATTCACGTTGTTGTCGAAGCAATCAGTAACCTCGACCATGTTCACTGTGGATGGCTCAACATAGTAGGCCTCCACCACTTGCAAAGAGTTTGAATCCACCTTCGCCTGGGATTTCGACTTGTCACTGAATTTAAGCCTTCCATCTCTGATTGCATTCTGCACTAGATCCCTGAAAAGGAAACATTGAGACGTTTTATGACCCAAAAAATTATGGTACTTGCAAAAACCTCTCTTTTTCTGCTGTTCTAAAGGAGGCACTTTAGTACCAGGAGGCACTATCATTTGGCCATCCTTGACTAACAAATCAAATATTTCGTCACACTTTGTGACGTCGAACGTATAAGTTCTTTTTGGGAAATTTTCGTTCTTTTCCGATTCGACTGGGTTTTTCCCATTCAACGGAGTTAAGACTTTGCACGCATATGGTGGCCCCTATTTTAGTTCCGCCAAATTGACTTCTTGTTCGTCGAAGTTTGATGGCCCATCTTCGTCATCATCCTCACAAACTCCGACATATGCTACCCTTTCTTTCTTATTTTTACTAGCCCTAGATTTTTTGACTTTTAATCGTTCGACCTGTCTAACCCTATCAGCCAATTGGGCCATGTCTCTTAAGTACTGGGTATCTAATTTCTTTCTGATTGAATAGTCAAGGCCACCAGCGGCCATTTTGACTAACTCATGTTCAGACACTTGTGTGAAACACCTTGTCTTGAGCAACCTAAACCTATTCAAGTAATCATCAATTGGCTCTGAGAACTTTCTCTTGACGCTAGCCAATTCTTTCAGACTTATCTTCGTATGTCCCATGTAGAATTGTTCATGGAATAATCTCTCCAACTGAGTCCAGGTATGCATTGAATTCGCAGGCAATGTGGTGAACCAAGTAAAAGCATTCTTCGTCAGGGAACTAGGGAAGTATTTTATTTTCAAATTCTCATTGTGTGCTATTCCGCCTGCTTCAATTAAGTACCGCGCCACATTTTCGACAGTCGATTCACTAGTATCCCTTGAAAATTTTGTAAACTTGGGAACTTTCCATCTATAGGGTAGTTCTTGCTGCAAAATATATTCTGATAAAGGGGAAGTATAACTGGGCCTCTATAATCCTACATTCATCCCATTTTGTGCCATAATTCTTTCAACCATGGCAGCCAAATTGTTCTCTGTCGGCATATTATTACAACGCATTTGTTGTATAATATTATCAGCATTTTGGTTTCGGTTTACTAGCAACACCCTTGGTTCTTGTTGGACAGGGATTTCGACCCCTGGTGGTTCGACTGCCCCTCCTTGGTTCAAAACTTCCGCCTGAGGGATGTTTGGTTGCCTTTGATTTATGGTAGGTTCTTCTTCGACGGCTACCCTTGGGTTCTGAACTACCTGTTCCCTTGGGGGAGGTTGGGGGACACCAAAGAAATCAGCAATGCGCGTCATCTGTACTGCCAATTGTTGATTTGTTTATGTCGTATTTTAGATCAAAGGGTTAAATATAACCCCCATCTGTTGGGCTAACATCTGGACCATATCATGGTTGCCCTCATCCATTTGTTGCCTAATTACTTGTGCAGAATTATTGGTAATGTTTGACATATAAGTTTGATATCCCGTTCCTAAAGGCAGGCTAATTCTACCCATATGGTTCACACCAGAACCCGACCCTTGCAAAGGCGAAGTTACGTTCATCGTTGGATCCGTAAATGCTAACGGTGCATTATGTAAACTTTCCATTACTAAAGTTGGCATTCCATATGGTTGTTCTTGATTTAGAGGCATCGAAAAACCAGATATAAAGGGTCTGTACATACTCCCTGAAGGGGGAGGAGTCATTTGAGGCATTTGGGGTCCCATAGTTGAAAAACTAGGCGCACTCTGGGGAATTGAATGCACAGGTGTCGAACCCGCTGTTGATGGCATAGCCTCTGATACTGATATTGAGGCCGTATTGCCCCCAGTCGAAGGATTAGGGGGTGGCACTTCATTATTTGTAGAATTTTGATTGTTTGGCGGATTTGGATTCACCATTCTGCGTATTCGTCTTCTTCTAGGTCTCTCTTTGTTATTTATGGCTATCTTACCACTCCTTAGTCTCATGCAACAAATTAAGCGAAGAAAGTTTCGTACGAGTAAAGTGTAAAATACAAGTTTTAAATTGTCAATAGCACAATGTCCCACTGGGCGTGCCAATTTGTTTGCCTGGAAAATTTGCAAACAACCGCTGATCTCCTAATTTATGAAAAAATTAGTTTGCTTGCAGGACCGATCAAACAAGTCATAGGACAATGTGCTTTAACAATCTTGACAATTTGTGTTAAAATAAAACTTTTTGTTTATTGGATTTATCATTGTTGTCATCAACTAATGTTTTTCGACTAAAAGTAATAAAAACTTTGCTTCTTGAAAGAAATGGCGAAATGTAAGTAAATTGCAAGAATAAAAGTGCAGGAATGAAAAGGAATTGTAAATGAATAACTTAAAACTTCATTAGAATGCAAGGAATAAAACTAGTGTTTCTCAAACGTACATTTTCTCAGTAACTACTCTTTTCTCTCACATGGTTACTTTGAGTATTCTTGAGTAACTTGTAAAAATTTGAACACACACGGAAATCTAATTACTATGACTCCCTATTTATATACAATCGAAATAACTGTCAATAACAGCTATTTCTCCTAATGATGACAAATGGTAATCTGCATGCATTCGTCAAGTAAATACATTCCACGCGTCCTATTTCAAAACGGAACTCCCTCCTAAATTTGAATTTCAAAACATCCGACGAGCAAGGCCTAAACACCATGCTTGTCGAATAATTTCCAATACTTAGAAAATTCTCCAAATATGCTCCTTCAATTAATCATTGGTCTTCGACTGACTTTCTTCAGAAGCATACTTCTGTCAAAATATCCTGGCAGATCTTCAAACTTATTTTCTGAATAAAATCCAGGCGTCAAAATTAGCAGCCTACAACAAGACAGATCATACTCTCCAGTAGAGTCAAACTCATTTCAGCCTCAATCTTGGGATTTGTACAAGACACCTAAAATATCCTCAGCTGAGTCAGTAAAGTCTCACTTTAGCCTCAATCTTGGGCTTTGTACAAGACAGATAAATATTTCTTTCCCATCGAGTCAGTCTCATTTCAGCCTCAATCTTGGGCTTTGTACAAGACACCGTATAAATCTCTCCAGAAGAGTCAATCTTCTTTTAGCCACAATCTTGGGCTTTGTACAAGACAGATAAAACCTCTCACCAGTAGAGTCAGTTTCCCCTTTTAGCCTCAATCTTGGGCTTTGTACAAGACAGACAGAACATTTTTCCCAGAAAAGTCAAACTTTTAGCCTCCTCTTAAGCTTTGTATAATGATATCCCCCAAAGAGTCAGTCTCTTTTTAGCCTCTATCTTGGGCTTTATACAAGACAGATAAATACTCTCTTGTTGAGTCAGTCTTCTCTAGCCTCCTCTTAGGCTTTGTATAAGGACTTCCCCAGTGGAGTCAATCAATCTCTTAAGTTTCAACCTTGGGCTTTGATCAAGGCACACAAAAATCAACATTCTCTCAGAGGAAATCAAAATCCCTCTGCAGGAAGTCATTTCTCTGTTTATCACTTATCAAAACAGACATTCAAAACAAACCCTAACCCCAGATAACTGTTGTAAGAGGCACACTTGTCGATACAAATATCCAAGTTATCGTCTATCTTTTATCCTGGTAAACCCTTTCTTTCATCTAATTTCCGTAAGCAGCAAGCCTCTGGATTATTTACATCCATGCCACTGACCCTCTCTTAGCATAAGAAATTCCTAAGGAAAAATGGCATTGCTCAACACTTAGTTAAATTTTCCCCTTCATGACAAAACCCATATAAAGGAAATTATGGCATTGCTGGATTCTCATATCCCAGTTAAAGTAATCCTCCTTTATAATCAGTCACCCAACAGTTGTGATAAACATACGAGATGTCTCCCTTTAGAGATGACAAATTCTCTCTCAGTCAAACCTTTTAGCTTCAATCTTGGGCTTTGAACAAGACACAAATACTCCATCTAGCTTCAATTTTGGGCTTTGAACAAGACACCAAAATATCTTTTTCCTCCCTTAGAATAGGAGGAACTACGATTGCTCTGATTTCCCTGTTTCGTTTAAACGGGAATACGTAGGCATAGGATTTCGAAATCTTAGCGAGCATAACAAACAAAAAATCTAGGTCCAGTACCTTCATACCAATCAAAACTTAGGTCCAGTACCTTACCAAAAACATCGGAAAACCCGAACATCAACAAAAACCCACTCACTCTCTCATATTTCCCAAGAAACTTTCCCAACCCATTAACGGATAAACACAATCAAGTACAAAGCAAAACCTGAAACTAACAACCTGTGGATAACCACATATAGGATGGATAATTAACAACTCCCCATTGTATAACCTGACCCCGAACTCCCCGAATCTCTTTAAGCGTTTGTTCATTTAAACATCCGCGTGCAAGGTTAGTTTTAGATAGCTTCCCTTTCCCTTCCAGCTTCATGGGATAAATAAGAAATCAGAAAGTAGCACCCCCCCTCTTCTTCATTGAGGAGAAAACCCAAATTCCGCGATAAGGCGGTCGCGTCACCGACAAAAATCGCGCGTTACAGAGACAAATTATCCAGGTTGAACATTTTATAAGTGAGAGGACTCATATACTCAATGCCTTAAAGTTTTGGATGAATATGTGGTATCTCTCTCCCTCCCTCCCCCTCCCTCTCTCTCTCTCTCTCTCTCGCTCTCTCTCTCACACACACACACACACACACACACACTTATGTTGCTCTTGACCTAATGTAGATGCTGCTCCTCGTCACTCATTAGTTTTTATGTTTTTCATGTCTGAAATATTAATAAAAAAAATTAATATAATTTAAAAACAGATTGACCTTGGTCAAATCTCAATCCAAACTTAAAACATTGAACTCACAAAAACTCAAATTAATGTTTGGTTCGGTTCTAATT
Organism: Lathyrus tuberosus; assembly: GCA_022829125.1. Lineage (NCBI taxonomy): Eukaryota > Viridiplantae > Streptophyta > Magnoliopsida > Fabales > Fabaceae > Lathyrus > Lathyrus tuberosus. The sequence goes on from JALAZF010000078.1 coordinate 15,575,085, forward strand.
ACTTGATTGTAATTATAATTATGGGTGCGAAATGCAATTTAAAATCATGGTCAAAACTCAAATTAATGTTTGGTTCGGTTCTAATTTCTTGATTGTAATTATAATTATGGGTGCGAAATGCAATTTAAAATCATGGAAAAAGTTCAATATTTGAACAAAACATTTAAACATATTAAGTGATCATTAAATATAGATATAGAAGTAGTTACTACTACTAGTCAATTTTAGGGAGGCTGTCTTGTGAAAGAGTTGAACCCTACTCGTAATTAAAACCCAAATTATATGGCTATATTTTACCACATATATAACTGACATTTTCTGAATGAGATTAACAAGGATGCACATGTTATGTCATTAGCTAGTTAGTAAAATTAATCACAACAATAAAACCACATGTAGACTGCCCATATGAATTTTCATCGTACTGAAAATAATGTCTCAAGTCTAATGTAACAAAATCTCTCATTTTGATACTTAAATATGGGTGGCATATAAAATGTATATCTAAATGCATTATTTATTTGTCAGATTGGGCTTTAAATATTATTATTAATTAGGTCCCTAATTGTATTTTTATTAATTAAAATTGATTATGAAATTACAAACAAAAAAGACACATAAGAATATTTTTTAAATTTTAATATATATTTTAACTATAAAATGTTGAATGTTAAACTTTATTTTTCACTCATGCGCAATATTTTAATTAATCACTTAAAAATATAATTAATTTAATTAAAGAGATAATTAATTTAATTTCTATAAAAAATATGTTAATATATATAGTTGAATTGAGCATAGTTTTAATTTTTAAAATTAAAAAGTAAATTAATTATATATTTAATTGAATTAATCATATTTTTATTAAGGATGACAAACGGATATGTCTGCTCTGTTTAAGGACACCCCGCAAAAGCCGCAAAAAATAAAGTGCATGGGACGAACATAATTGAGGATGCAACCTAAAACTTAGGTCTATCCCATAAAAAGGTGAAGTCGAAGTGGAGAAAATCCGCTGACATTTCAACTTTTAAATCTAAAAATATAAAAATTTATTCGCAAAAATTTACGAAAAAAACCATAGCGGAACGGAATAGACGTATTAGAGAGTGAAGATTTAAATTTTTTATCTGTCCTATAATAAAGTCGGATAAAAGAGACATATTTGCCACCTCTAATTAAATATCGCAAAGTGTAATAGATCAATCTTAGCAAGAAGTTCAATTCTATGTTTAATATTTGGTGTCTTTGGTCCCTCTAATGTATTTAAAAGAAAAATAAGTGATTATTATTTTGATGAGTGAGAGGAAAAAGCATCAAAAGTAGCATTTTCAAAGTTAGCAAATCCTTGTCCAATTCTTGCAGAGTTGAGCTTGACAACACTACACAGCCTTCAATACAGTGATATGAATGTGACATGTTATGAAAACTACCACAATATTTACCTGTTTTCTCTTCACTTTCCTTGCTATTATAATCCAACTTTTCAAATCAAGATCTCAGTTCTAATATTAAAGTTACTATATGGTTTATACTCCAAATTGACTAAGAATCAGATCTGTCAATGCTTCAAATTGTCCACTAATTTGGTGTAATCATGTGTGTATATATTCTCTTAATTTTATCAATTCATTAAAATCCTGACAAAGTCGGTTAATTGGAACAAATTTAGATTGAAGACAAATGATTAAGTTCTGTTTTTTTAGGGTCCTACCTTCAAATAATGGTGCTCTTTTTAAGTCTTAATACTAATATTTAATTAAAGAATCTTGTACGCTTTCTTAATTAAACTAATCATAATCTCGGGCATAATAATTTTGGCACTAGGAATTGAGATTTGGTTTCATTTTGTCACTTAACTCTAGGCGCATCATCACTTTAACCTTCTTTTGTTATTATTTAAATTTAAAGAAATGCTATAGAATATACCATATAGAATATACCAGGACTTGATGTGATCTTACCATTATAGTTGTCTCCAAGGTAAAACGAGAAAAACATGGTGACGAGGGAAGGAGCTTTCCGGTGTGGCAGAGCCTACAAAAATTGTAAGAATGACACTAGTGTTTAAGTCAATAAAATCTTAGATAGGTAGTTAGAGATAAGTTAAAATTAATACTGTCAAATATGTTTATATACTTTGTTTTAAATTTGCATGTACCTTGTTTAACAAAAATATCCATTTTACTAACTATTTATATTATTAATATAGTTACACCTTCAATTCCGACGACCACAACAACATTAAAAAAAATATCATTATTTTGATAAATTAACACAATAACATCAACATTAAATCTTTAAAAACAATAAGATTAAATTTTTAAATCTTCATTTTCAATAATATTAAACTTTTTATCAATAGTGGGAATAAACAAAGGTTTTTCTGTCGGTTGGCATGACCAACCGAATGAATAAATTATTTAATTTAAAAATTAAAAAAAAAAGAAAAACATCAATTAAAAAAAGTAAAAATTATAATTGTTAAGATTCGAAGTGTGTACTTGTCAAAAAGTACATAATACGTGGCACCCTATGCTGTTAAGAGTTGTCAGAGGCCTTATTGATTTTCAGTGGTTTAGAGATTGCTCACAATGGTGCGAAACCCAGTTCGGTTATGCTTTTGGTTGTGGAGACAACAAGTTCACATGCGGGGATAATCTTTGTATATTTAAGTATTTTGTGTACATTATGAGTTATCCTTCCTCATATCAGAGATAAGGTATTTATAGAGGCTCGTGGACCTGAAGTTAGGGTTTCTTGGGAATGATAACCACCCACTTAGTCATAGTAATGAACCGTTGAATCCCTACTTCCTAAGAAGACGCAATTTAGTTTGTTGACTCTGAATTATCTTTGATCGAGATGTGTCTTTTCTGATGTTTACCATGACGGGGCAAGTAGGGGCTGTTAAAGGCAAGGTTGCCCCTAATTACGGGAGGTAGAAGGGTGTCGCCCCTTATTGGCGGTCGTGACCTCGCCTTTGGCGATTCTTTACAAATATATCATTACATAGTCCCTAAACCCAAAGGCATGATAAAGGGCGAAGTAGTTTAACTGCTCATCTGTCCGTCAGATGGGGTAATACATTGAGCTTATTTGATGTACGCTAAGTCCCTTAGGCGAGGTGTTGAGTCTCTCGGGCAAGACTTTGGTCGAGACCCTTAGACAAGACTTTTAAGTTTAAGTCTCCCGAGCCAGACTTTGGTCAATTCAATTAGATGAGACCTTAGGCCGAACCTCATATGAGGTGATTATAAGTCTCTTGGGCAAGACTTCGGTCGAGACCTCTAGGTAAGAATTTTAAGTTAAGTCTCTTAGGCTAGACTTTGGACAAGTCCCTTAGACTAGACCTTAGGCTAAACCTCGTTTGAGAAGATTCTATGTTCATAAGGCGAGACATTTAGATGAGTCTGTTTGATGAGAGTCTTAGTCCTTTAGATGATATTATGCATTAAGCATATCTTATGGGGTGTTAAGTCCTTCAGGTCAGACATTGAGTCTCTTATGCAAGACATCGGTCGAGACCCGGAGGGAAGAATTTTAAGTTAAGTCTCCCGAGCCAAAGTTTTGTCTAGTACCTTAGGCTGAACCTCGTTTTAAGAGGTTATAATTCCCTCAGGCGAGGCATTTAGTCTCTCGAGCCAGACTTCGGTCAAGTCCCTCAGGCAAGACTTTTAAGTTAAGTCTCTCTGGCCAAACTTTGGTAAAGTACCTTATGCGAGAACTTAGGCTAAACCACATCTAAGAAGGTTTTAAGTCCCTCAGGTGAGGAATTTAGTCTTTCGGGAAAGACTTCAGTCGAGACCTTTAAGCAAGACTTTTAAGTTAAGTATCTGAGGCTAAATTTTGATCAAGTCCCTTTGGAAAGAAGTTAGGATAAACCTCGTTTGAGGAGACTCTAAGTCACTCAAGTGAGCTATTTATATAAGCCTATTAGATGGGACTCAATTTATGCGAGATTATGCGTTAAGCATGTCTTGATAGGGCACTAATTCCCTCAGATGAGGTGTTGAGTCTTTCGGGAAAAACTTTGATCGAGACCCTCAAGCAATAAGTTAAATCTATCAGGTTAAAATTTGGTCAAGTCCATTAGGCAATACCTTAGGATGAACCTCGTCTAAAGAGATTCTAAGTCCCTTAAGTGAGGCGTTTAGATGGGATTGTTTGATGGGACTCTAAGTCCTTCATGCGAGATTATACGTTGATCCCATCTGATGAGGCGTTAAGCCCCTTTGGAGCTACATTTATATGAGGTTTCCCTCATCGTGTATACCATTTATATTACCTCTCAGAGCGGCAAGGATCTTCCTGTGGAAATCCAATAAGTTCGTATTTTCCTTGAGAGGTGACAAAGGATCTTCATGTGGAAGTCCAATATATTTGTATTATTTTAGAAGGCGACAAGGATCTTCCCATGGAATTCGAGCATATTCGTATTTCCTTGAGAAGCATTAAGAATCTTCCTGTATAAGTACAACATATTTAAGTCCAGCATACATAGCAGCAAAACCGAAACATTCTCCTTGATTATAAATGTTCAAAAATTCATACATAGGTAGGTGATGTGCCCCATTTTAAAATTCATAAATAATTTAACTGTAATAATATTGTAGGTAGATGAAATTCCAAGTCTTAGGGACGAGTCGCCCACCCAATTCTTATAGCTTATAGGCTCCATGTGGCAACTTCTGGAATATACGATATGGTTCTTCCCAGTTTGGTTGCAATTTTCCCTACTATGTAAGAAAAACCACTTGTCTCAGCACCAAGTCACCCACCTTCATTTCTCTCATCATTACCTTGGAGTTGTGTTTTCTAGTTGCTCTTTTCTTGGCAACTAACTTCTAGATGTGAGTTATGTCTCTTACTTTATCGATCAAATCAGTAGTAGACTCTGTCCTTGCATCGTTCACTTACTGTCTTAATTGAGAACAATGCCATAATGGTGTGTCGATCTCGACGAGAACCATATAATCCGCCCCATATACCATGGTATAAGGCGTCCTCTTAGTAGTTGAGTAGGGAGTGGTATGGTATGACCATAATATTTCATGGAGTAATTCAGTCCACAACCCTTTGGCGTCATCCATTTTATTTCTTAATCCCTTTTAGAATTACCTTGTTTGTTGACTATACTTGTCCATTGGCTTGGGGACAACAAAGATGAAATATGATTGTACAACTAAATCACGGGAAAAGTCAATGACCATGGTGCTGGAGAATTGTATTATGTTGTTGGAGACGATGACGTCTAACATTTTGAATCTACACATGACTTACTGCCAGTAAAAATGACGAACTATCTCTATTGTGATCTTGGTGATGGTCTCATCCTATATCCACTTTGTGAAGTAGTCAACCCTATGATCATGACTTTTAGCTTCCCCAGCGCCATAGGAAACAAACCCAGGATATCCATCCTCACTGGTAGAAAGGCCAGGGAAATGTAATTGAATGAAAGAGCTTAACTAAGGTGTGATGAAGGTTCACGCCTCTCTAGAACTAGTCAATCTTCTTGGCAAATGCCACACTGTCTTTTAATAAGGCGCGTCAATAATAACCAGCCCTAAGTAGTTTGTGGGAGCAAGCCCTGCCGCCAATCTGGCTGTCATATGCCCTTTGTTGAACTTCTGCAAGGACCAGGGCGGTTTATTGTACCCCTATACATCATATCATTGGGGAGGCTCGTCGTATATTATAGAGTTTTACTTGTAGGAGAGTTTACTTGGCGGCCTGCTTCCAGACCTTTTTTTGCCTCCCCTTCATCTTAAAGGAGTTCGTCCTTTTACAGATATTGTAGTATGGGCGACATCCAGCTTGATTCAGGGGAAAACTCTAAGGTATAACTCTTGTTCACCTCAATGCTAAGGGAGGTGATATCATGTATTATTATTATTATTATTATTCGATTGTGCCCCTCTGTCTTTGTAGTGGCGAGCTTGGATAGGAGGTATGCTCTGAAATTTTGTTCCTTAGGAACATACTTTACTTCAAAATATTTACAACAATTTTATAAGTTTGTATCTTATGGAGATATTTTATAAGTTATAGTTGCTTTGCATGGTACTCCCTGGAGCCTTGATTGGCGACCATTTGGGAATCACATTTTGCCTTCAACCCGGAGGAATTCATTTCCGAGGAGAGAACCACACCAACGATGAGAGCCTCGTATTTGGCCTAGTTATTGCTAACTTTAAATTCAAACTCCAGTGCTTGTTCGGTCAGTAAGTCACTTGGCCCTTCTAATATTATCCCGCTGAGAGCGTCTCTTTGTCTACCGTCGAGCTGAATTCTACCAGATATTTGGACTTGATGCTTCCTCTTAGGACATATTGGTGTTAGAACAAGATTTGTTCATGACATATATCCTTTAGGTTTTGATGATAACAAAGTATTGAAAGAACAATGGTGTTATCTAATGTGTGTTCCAAGTATGCAGGTTCTAAATCTTAAAGAGAATACATTTAGAATCTGATATAACGACGCACTTGAGAGAAGCTGGGTTACTAGCCTCTGGTGGTTTAGAATCTGAAGAACACACTTTAAGTGATGTTTGGTGTAGACTCAGAAGCTGAAGGCCTCAGCATCAGAAGAGCATCATATTGTATCTACACTTAATAAATGTATCAGCTTCTGGTGAACATTCAGAGTTAGTAATAAAGCTAAAGTTATTTGTACTGCAGAAAGCAAGTTGCATTGTTGAATCAGTTTGTCAGCTCGAGTCTATGTTCACTAGGCTCAAGAAGAGTTGACATGCTTTACGAATATCTACTCTCAACGGATCTATAGTACAAGATTACATGGAAGACACAATGGTTAAACAAGGTACACAATGGATTATGTAACACCCTTTTTCTACCCAACAAACATCACAAATAAAACGACAAATAAATCAGAGTAAAGTCCCAAAATGGGCATCACATATCGTCACAGAACATCATAATAACCACATGTCCCGTAACACGGGTTTTTCCCATCACAATATAGTTAAACACCACGCAGCGGAAATCAAAATTTAAGGAACACTTTTATAATTTAAAACTCCTCAAATAAGACTCATGAAAAACATCATGTCCACAAAACCAAAAGAACGTAATCGTTCGACTCAAACGTCCCGACCCGATGTTACATATCAGAGCAAGACCCTCTAACCGACGGAGAAATCAAATACTTCAAAACTAAATCTTCATGCACCAAGAAAACTAAGCCTGATCACCTGCACGTTACCCACGTGGAGGCAACAGTCAAACAGGCAGGGTGAGTAATCAAGAAACCAATATATAAGATATAAGTAAAAGATAAAGCACAAGCAACATCATCATCAAGTCATTCACACGTCAAGAATACATCAAATCACATCAATATAATGCAATGCCACACAATATGCAATGCAACATCATAGACTCATGCATGTGGTACCAACTCGTCATAATCGATGGACACTGGGCCATCACCCTCCAAAGATCCCCACCAATAGGATCGATTCTACACAAGAACCGGAGCACATCATAAAACATTTCAATCCACACAATGAGATTGAAGCCACCAAATGGACCGAAGTCCCAACTATGCCATGAATGCATGACGCAAATCGTCATAATAAACATCGTCATAAAATCTTCATAATTGCATCATCATTCATGAATCATTAAACAAACATCATCATATATCACCAATACGCACTCGTCAAAACTCATCATTAGACTTCACAATTCGTCATATTAGGTTCATCACATAAAATCCCCGATTTTTATCCCGTTCATCATCATTAATAGATTACTAACGTCTTATCACCTCATCATAGCCCTACGTCTCAAAGAAACCACGTCACAAGAGAAATCGGGACAGAAGTCGCAAAAACGGGAAAATCTTCCCACCTTACTGCCCATACGCGTAAGGACCACCCTGTTACGCGTATGGCTCAATTTTCACGCCACCCCTTATGCGTACCATACGCGTATCAACAGAGAGGGTTTTCCTCTCAATTCTCCTTCAGATTCCCCCTTACGCGTAATGGCTAGCCCATACGCGTAAGACATTCTTCCCCAAAACCCATACGCGTATTGCCCCCTATTATGTGTATCCCCCTTTTTCTCAGCTTCCCATTATACGTATTGCCTCCTCTTACGCGTATTACCCACAATCTCATACGCGTATGCTACGCGTACCAACAGAGGGTCGTGCCAGCCCTTAGGGACGGGTGCGTACGCTACGCGTAATACCCTGGGAGCGTCCCCCATTACGAGTAACACTTCCCTTGTTACGCGTATCACCAGAACCTACCCAAAAACTTAGATCTCGCATCTGAATGCAAATTTCCTCATTCCAGCATCTTCGATCTACCAAAATCGGACTCAAACTATCTTCGATTCATCACAGATATATTTTTTTCATCCTACTTCATTGTCTACATCAATTTCTTCCTAATTATTATGTCCTAACTAGTTATTATCAATTTTTATTTTTAGATCTGGTTTACCCACATGTTCATCACAGCAGCATCAAATATTCACACGAAATTTACAACAAACATAGCAGATCACATAGAAATCGTACACATACAAGCACGAAATTTCATCACAGATTTGTCACAGATCAGCAGGAAATCATCAGAAACAAAAACACATAATTACCTCTACCTTAAACCCATATCAAATTTATTAACCCAGATTACCTCCCATACCTCGAATTTCTAGTAGAGATTCTTCATTTTCCGGGGTTCTACGGTCGATTCCTCGTTCTAGCCTCCTTTCCTCAGCTCTCTCTTCACTTCTTAGGGTTGCACAAAACTAATTCTCATAATCCCTATTTTTCTTTTGTTAATCCTATGTTTTGGGCCTTAATCACAGTTTACCGTATTATCCTCCATTAATCCCCTCAACATTACCGTCTTACCCTTAATGGTTATCTAATTATTTTAATTTACAATAATAATAATAATAATCTAAATAATATTCTAATTACTCAAATTATCCTAATATTATTATTAATAAAATAATCTAATTAATTACTACTTCTAAGAGGTCTCAATGTTCTCTTAACCCTACCCCACAACACCACATAAATTCATCAACGCCACAAAATCATCTAAAAGCACCAAAACATCGAACAATCATAATAATTTAATTAAATAAATATTATAATTATTTGGAGCATTACAACTATCCCCCACTTAAAGAATTTTTTCCCTCGAAAATTACCTGAAGGGAACAGAGTCGGATACGACTCCTTCATCTGATCTTCACGCTCCCAAGTCTAACTTTCGCTAGCTGGTCTACCCCATAGCACCTTCACCAAAGCTATGTCTTTACCCCGTAACTGCTTCATCTCACGACCATCAATCCGCACAGGTAATGCTTCCACAGTCAGATTATCCCTCACTTGTACATCATCCATCTGAATCACATGCGACGGATCTGGAATGTACTTCCTCAACTGAGACACGTGGAACACGCCGTGAAAATTCACAAGCGTCGGCGGTAAAGCAATCCGATAGGCTACCTCTCCTATCCTCTGCAAGATTTGATATGGACCAACAAAGCGTAGGGTGAGCTTCCTAGACTTTAAAGCTCAACCCACACCATTCACTGGCGTCACCCTCAAAAACACGTGATCTACCTCTTGGAATTCAAGTGCTTTCCACCTCTTATCATGGTAACTCTTCTGACGACTCTGTGAAGCTTTCATCCTTTCTTGGATCATCTTAATCTTCTCAGTCGTCTCCTGCACAATTTCCGGTTCGAGTACAACACTCTCGCCCGATTCATACCAACACAAGGGAGTTCTACACCTTCTCCCATACAAAGCTTCATAGGGCGCCATTCCAATACTAGTATGAAAACTATTATTGTACATGAACTTAATCAACGGTAAATCGCTATCCTAAGATCCTCCGTGATCCAACACACATACCCTAAACAAATCCTCTAAAGATTGGATAGTCCTTTCTGTCTGACCGTCCGTCTGTGGATGATATGTTGAACTCATCCTCAACTTAGTGCCCAAAGCATCCTGCAAACTCTTCCAGAACCTCGATGTAAATCTCGGGTCTCTATCCGACACAATACTCGAAGGTATACCATGCAACTTCACAATCTCCTCAATATACATCTCAGCTAACTTCTGCATAGAATGATTAATCTTCATCGGCAAGAAATGAGCCGATTTAGTTAATTTATCCACAATCACCCAAATCGAATCATTTCCCTTAGCAGTCCTCGGAAATCCCGACACAAAATCCATGGAAATACTATCCCATTTCCACTCTGGAATATTCAACGGTTGCATCATACCTAAAGGCTTCTAATGCTCAATCTTCGACTTCTGACAAGTCAAACACGCATAAACAAACTCCGCAATGTCCTTCTTCATCCCTGGCCACTAAAATAACTTTTTCAAATTATGGTACATCTTCGTAACACTGGGATGAATACTCAACCTACTTCGATGTCCTTCTTCAAGAATGCTCTTCTTAATTTCTGGAACATCTGGGACACACACCCTGTCTCTGAACATCATTACACCATTCTCGCCAATCCGGAATTCACCTCTGTTACCTTGATTGATCAATGTTAACTGGTCAACCAACTTCAAGTTGGATTGTTGTCCCACTCTGATCTCTTCCAGAATACCACTCGTCAACTTCAACATTCCCAACTTCACACTATCAGGAGTTGCTTCACATACCAAACTCAAATCTCGGAATTGTTCAAGTAACTCCAACTCTTTCACCATAAGCATCGACATATGCAATGACTTTCTACTCAATGCGGCCACTACATTCGCTTTACCAGGATGGTAATTCAAATCAAAGTCATAATCCTTCAACAATTCCAACCACATTCTCTGCCTCATATTCAACTTTTTCTGACTAAACAGATACTTCAAGCTCTTATGATCGCTGAACACTTCGAATTTAGAGCCAAATAGATAATGTCTCCAAATTTTCAACCCAAATACCAGAGCTGCCAATTCTAAGTCATGGGTTGGGTAATTCACTTCATGAACCCTTAATTGCCTGGAAGCATAAGCAACAACTTGCCCATTCTGCATCAATACTCCTCCAAGTCCCATCCTCGATGAATCACAGTACACTACAAAAGATTCGCTCGGATTAGGCAAGATCAACACTGGAGCGATCATCAACCTCTTCTTCAATTCCACAAAACTCTCTTCGCAAGCTACATCCCACACAAAAGCTTGACCCTTTCGAGTCAACTGAGTCAAAGGTAATGCCAACTTAGAAAAGCCTTCGATAAACTTGCGGTAATAACCCGCCAATCCCAGAAAACTTTGTATCTCAGTAGGAGACTGTTTACCTTGGAAATTAGTAAACAACCGTTGATCTTCTAAAACAATAAAGTTCTAGTAACTTACAGGCTCGATCAGATTGATCCTAGGACATATGCTATAAGTGTATTTAAAATGTTTCACAAATGCATAAAGCAAACATTTCGACCATGTTGGCAAACAAAAAGGACGATATGAAACGTAAAATAAAAAGTGATAAAAGGCAGGAAAGTGTTTAAGTCGAACAAGAAACTTAGAGAAAACAATGTAAAAGCAAATTCAATGAAAGACTGAAGTTTAAATGGTAAAGAAAATGTATAAAGTCTTGAATAAACTGCAGAAATGTAAATGCTTGAAGTAACAGACTGAATTAAAGGACTTCAAAGTAAAGGATCTAAGGTAGAAACTTCAAAGTAAATTGCATTGCAATGAAAGATAATGGTGACTACAATCACGTACATTCTCGCCTCACTCTTTTCTCTACACGCTGGATACTTTGAGTGATTACAGAGTTACTTGTACAGCACGATTTTTTCACCCATTCTAACTCTAGAACTAACCTATTTATAATACTCTAAAATAACCACCATTTGACGGTTTACTCCTAGAGCACGCCACTTGGCACTTTGCATGTCTTCAACTTCTGGATATTCGCCACTTGTCCTCTTTTCAAATTCAAATAGTAGAACTTTCCTCCAATAATTAACTGTAACTGCAGCGCATTATCCAGTCGAATGGATTCCCTGGACTTAGCAATATTTGAAGTCTCAAGACCTTTTCCTTCAACTCAGGCTTTCACCAAGTGTGGTCGAAGCCTTCTTTCTTTCAGCCTATTATTATTATTTTTTAAGAATAACTTCGACTTGGCCAAGAATAACTTCTTTAAAGCCCAATTTATTTAAAAACAAGTAGCGTCGAATTAGGAGCCAACAAATTGCCCCCTAAAAATGTCCTTTCGCCAGTGTTGGTAGGAAGGTCATTTTTTGATAAAACAATCTTCGACGCCTGCTTATTCGACTGTGAAAAAACATGGTCATAACTGACCAACCCACGATCTAGAAACTATTCAGTTTCTTTCAACCATGCTTATGACGTCATGTCATGATGGTGAATCTTCAAACGTCTTTTCAGCCGTATCTGTGATCAGTCTTCATAATTACCTTTTCTTGAAACTAGACATTTCACAGTCTGATCATAACTACCACCACTCAAAAATTTCAAAAGAAGACACGCGTCCCACTACCGTATTTGTTTTAACAGTGGATTCACAATCCTTTTAACTTCCAAACGCCTATAAATACCGTTTTTCCCCAACTTGCAAAACTTTTGCATTTTCAGAGTTTCTTGCAACTTATTTCTTCATTCTTCGAATCCTTCCCTCAAGAAAAAAAAAACCAGAACGCAACTTCCTTTCTTCTCAACAATGGCGTCCTCACAAACCGTTCCTCAAGGAAAGCAAGGTCAAAAGGGTAAGGTCACACAGTTCAAGCAATCTCTTTCACCGTTTTCGAACCTTCCAGGACCTAAGGTGGTAAAGAATCACCAATTCATGCCAGAACCTCGTCTTGCAGAAGTGAGACGTATCTATGAATCTCAGGTAATGACTCCTCTTATCATCTCTGACAAACCTTACGCTTTATCTGGCCCCTTAGCCGATGTTAAGGCTACTGATGAAAAACTTAGTGAATTTTTTCCTTCCTACCGTAAATTCAGACCATTAAGGCAAAAAAGCAACCCTAAAATAGGTGAAACTTCCCCTGATAGACCCACTCTAACCAAAATGGACCTTAGATACCTCCAAGATGGCACTAGATTGGTGAGAGCTGTTAGCCCGTTGAAAGATTTTGACCTTTGGATGGCCAAGATGAAGAAGGTCAAAACTGAACAATGGAAAACAATAGGAATTTATGACTTTCTCATGCTGTCGAAGACTAACATTCCTTATTGTTTAAACTTGCTGACAGCATCCGTCTATTTTTGGGATAGTACCCACTATACTTTTCATTTTCCCTGTGGGATGGTCACCCCTACCCTCTTCGATGTAGCTGCCATCACAGGACTTCGACCATATGGCATTGCTTATGACCCTGACACTGATGCAGAGGATACAATAGGGATATCCAATTCCAAACTTACCTATACCCATTTCATAAACCACCAATTCAAACGCGACACTGTCGAAGTATCTGATCACGAACACATTGCATTCCTCACCACGTGGCTGTCAAGGTATGTTTTTTGCTCCAAATCCCTACAAGTGGCTAAGAAATATCTAACTCTAGCCAACCAACTCCACCACAACAGAGGGGTTTGCCTTAGTGAATTAATCCTGGAAAATCTCTATGAATCCATTAGTGAAGGGGCATCTCGACTTAAAGATTTAGAGGCCCAGGGCACTATACACCTGAATGGCCCCCTTTGGCTGATTCAATTATGGCTTAACGCAACCTTTGAAGGCAGCCTTCCTAGAAAAGGGGAAGTCGATGAGAACTCCACTGAGATTAAAGAGAGGAGGGTCGAAGGGACTCGCCAGGTAAAACTCACACCTAATGATGATGGGGAAACTCTCAAAGGAGCCTTCTCCAGCTATATTATGATGTTTGCCAAGCGGTATGAGTTCACACCTAGTATGGCTCCTTTTGCTGAAAGAAGATGTGGCCCTGAGTGTTTGACAAGGCCATTCCCCAATTCGACAAAAAAGCTCCACACTGAATCTGTTCCAATCTGGGAAGCTTTCTTGATTCCTAGATTTATTATCCATCGACTGAATCTTGGAAGAGATTTGGAAGCCTTGATTGCTTACAAACCAAACCTTGTCTCTCGATAATTTGGGTTGGTCCAAAATTTCCCTAGATGTCTATATGAGAAAAAGGGCCATGTCATTCTTCATACTGCCAGCTTCGATGAAGGAGGTGCTGTAATCCACTTCGACCGGCTGAATGCTCGAAAAGCAGTGCTTTCCCCTGTGTACTTTCAACCCAGTTTTTTGTGTACTCAACCATTTCACGACTGGTGGTCGAAGCACTATAGTGAACAATTTCTTGATGTTGCTGCTTTCTCCTTTTTACTTGACCAAGCTTTCCTTAATGTGCAGGAGAAAACTAGGAATAGTAAGTTCACTCATATCAAAGAAATTCAAGCCTTCCAAAGGTACTTTGAAACTATCTATCGCTGACTTTGGAGTGGCACTTGCCCCTCCATTTCCAGTCTGGTTTGTCTGTGGTGATTCCATAAAAATCCTTCGACAGCAGTCTCAACCGAAAGCAAAAAGGGTGGTTGCGACTAAACATACGCTGAACAGTTTCAAAGGATAACTTCATATAAGGATCGACGGTGTTCATATCGAATCCAAAATATATGAAGGTTTGAGGCTCTTGATTTGTGATTTTTAACTAACCACTTAATTATTAACTTGTAATAATCATCTGTCTTTTCAGCTATGCCCAGTAAGACCAAACTAGCTAAGGGTGATGCTGTACAGGCTGAAGAAGAACCTGAAGGCACAAAGGTATTTTATATCCCTTGCCTAAGTCTTCTTTGTGTGATTGCCTTCTCATGTTTGCATCAACTTTTTAGATTGCTCGAAAACCTCCAACGCCTCAAAAGAAAACCAAGAAAGGCGCCCAAACAATCATCCCTTTAGATGCTGATGATGAATCTCCTGAGGAGGGCATATCTAAAAGGAAAAGGAAGCTTACCAAAGCTTCTGGAGCTACTGGCCAACCTTCCTCGAAGGCAGCCAAAATTCTTGAAAAAACACCTACCACTAGTGGTGTCGAGAAAAAATCCTCCAAAGCCGCGTCGAAATCGCATGCTGGCACTCATGAGAGTGAAAACTCAAGCCTTGATGTTGCAAATGTTCAGGTATGCACACCATCTTTCTCATAGTATTTGCACTCTTTCACTCAAATCTTCTTCAATCTTATTTTCCTTACTTGTGGTTTCAGGCTGATGTAGGTGATTCTAACCCACCACAAACTACGCTAACCTCTGCACCAACTCTTCTAAATAGCCAAGGTGAGCCAACTTATCACCCCACTTCTGATCTTGGTTCTGGGTACAGCTCAATAAGCGAAATTAACCAACCTATCCTCCTTACAGTTCCTCCTTCGACAGCGAACGAAATAGAAAAAACTCGCCTGCCAAGACCACCACTCAACAATCCCAGACAGATGGCTCTGATCTTGAAAAAGATGATGTTTCTAGCAAACTACCTCACACAGAAACCTTTGCCATGGAAGCAGAGAGGACGCTGGTCGAAGAGGAAACTTGCCTTGAAAATGAACCAGGCAATGATCACCTCGATCAAACTGCCCATGAACAGACGGACAATATGGGGAATGACGATGATCAAGAGGATGACAACCAAAATGATGAAGAAGAAGAAGAAGAAGAAGAGGTCGAAGATGAAGAAGAACGAGAAGGGGATGAAGAGGATGAAAGAGAGAGAAATGAGAGGGATCAGACCACTTCACCTGAGGCTAAAAAAAGTCCTGTAAAAAATCCAACCCCTAAGGCTACAAGCACTTCTGAAGACCCACTGGCAGCCCTTAGATGGTCGAATCCTCGAGAATATGCCAAAATGATACTTGGGAAGAAGTACAGCTCTTCAGGTAACAACCTTAGTACCTCGACCACCTCTGGGGGTTCAGCTCCAGATGACTTTGTTGGCCCTATTCTTCAGCAGATTAAAGACAAGTTCTTTAGGGGAGACATCCACAATATCTTAAATGCAGATCAAACTGCTTCTCTCTTTCTGAAGGACACCCTCCAAAAACTGGACCTCTCGACCCTTAAAAAAGAGGTATCTGATTTCCTTATAGAGTTAACTACTTTAATAAATCAGATGTCTGAGGACTTCAAGCTTCTTCCCACTATTCAAAGCATCATTGAAAATACAACTGCACTGGAACATTTGGCTTGGGATGAAGCGCACGCATCAGAGGCCAAAGTCGAAGACCTGGAAAATGCCCAAGCTAAAAGGCAGGAAGAGATGCTGTCGAATCAAAGGGATATTAACACATGGAAACAACAAATCATAGAACTGCAAAACAAAATTTCCAATGCTGAAAAACGCAATCTTGAGCTGAAGGACTTCGACGACACTGAACTGGCCAAAGAGCTGAAACGCACCATAGACTTCATTGACGATGCCCAACAGCTTGAAAAGAAACTTTCAGCAGCCAAGCTTGACAAAGCTCTATGCGAGACACGCCTTCAGACTCACAAGGTCAAATTTCTTCAGTTGATGTCGAAGCTCCCCTTTTGATCATCATATGACTTTTGTTTGTAGTTCTTTTTTATCATCATTTTTTCTGGCCCTATTGAGGCTTTATGTAATGACAATCTTAATACCTTCTGGCATCCATTTAAATGCCTTCCCTTTGCTGTTAACTTTTCCACTTGCAAACTTTGCTAATGACACATTATCTTTTAATGTTTTATTAATGGCCTCAAATTTTGCTAATCTTTGTGATTAAGGCACTCTGCCTCTTTTCTTGGGAATCATAAAAACAACGCAGCTTTTAACAGGCTGGTGCTCCAACGGCATAAGTCTCTATTCCATTAATAGAGTAACCCTAGGGTATGTTTCCAAGAGTCATTTCACGTGTTTCCATTGTTGACTGGCCAATCCTTACAAGGCATTGCCCCTATAAAATCCTATTCACATGAGCCATGTTCTGCACTCACTGAAGCAAGTATGAGTACTTCCTCAAAGAAAACAATAACCAAGAGGGTGGCTGAAGAAACATAGAAGGCTAAAGCAACCACCACTGCCTACAATAGCACTTCAACTGGAACAACTTCCCAGGCCAAGAAGCGAGAAACTAAGATGAAGGTCCCCAAGAAAGGGCGTTCTAAAGCACAAGATCCTGATGATGAAGCTGACGAAGATTACCTCACCTTTCTCAACTCCATCAATTAGAGAGACTATGAATGATCCTTCTTCTGGGTTTGGCGTTATTGTACTTGTTTCTTTTCTTTTGTACGCCATTTTGGCCTTATCCAGCCTATTTTGGCTTTTACAATCTTAATAAGACTTATGTTCTAATATGAATCTCTTGCAAAATAGGCTTATATTTTTTTCAAATATTTCCCATTTACCCTTAAGACTCTTAGATCACCCTCAATCTCCTGAACCTCGTAAGCATTATTACTGAATGCCTTAATAATTTGAAAATGACCTTCCCACTTAGGAGACCACTTCCCTAAAGATATGGTCTTTCGATTCATAGGCAAGATCACTTTCCACACCAATTCCCCAGCTAAAAAGGTTTTAATCTTGACCTTTTTGTTATAAGACTTCTCCACCCTTTTCTTTTGCCTTTTCAGCAACTCCAACGCATGAAGCCTTTCTTCGTCTAAATCCACTAACTCATCAAGCATCATATTCCAATAAGACTCAGATGGGATCTCATGATGCCTTTGGATCCTTATGGACTGAAGATGAATTTCTACAGGCAAAACTGCATCATGACCAAATGTCAGTCGAAATGGGGTAGTATTAGTTGCCTCTTTTGGGGACGTTCGACATACCCAGAGTATTTGGTCCAATGTCTTATGCCAATTTCTTGGCCTTTTTCCCACATGCTTTTTTATCAACCCAATAACTACTTTATTTGCCGCTTCGACTTGACCATTAGCTTGAGCATAATAAGGTGTGGACGTTAAAAGCTTGAACCCCATGTCTTTAGAAAACTCTTGCATTTTTCGACCAGTAAAGACTGATCCTTGGTCTGTTGTAATTGTCTCTGGGATCCAAACCTATAGATGATGTGTTTCTGGATAAATTCAATTACATCTTCTTGATCAACATTTGGTAAAGGGATAACTTCGACCCATTTGGTAAAATAATCAATACCCACCAAAATGTACTTATGATATTTAGATGTTGCTGGTCGAATTTCTCTAACCAAATCCAAAGCCCATCCACTAAAAGGCCAAGGTTTCACTATAGAGTGTAATTCACTTGCAGGGACGTGTTGAATGCCAGCGTGAAATTGACATTCCTGACAACCCTTAGCAAATTCGATACAATCTTTTAACATGGTAGGCCAATACATGCCTTGTCGAAATAACAACCATTTCATTTTATGGCCTACTTGATGTGCGCCACATGTCCCACCATGGAAAGTTGATAGGGCCAAGTACGCTTCTGCCTCACTAAGGCCCTTAAGCAATACTCCCTCAGGAGTCTTTTTGAATAATTCATTACCCAACAAGACATAACTCAAAGCTTGATACTTGATTTTCCTTTCTGTCGAAGATATTGGATTTTTTAGATAATCTACTATAGGTTTTCTCCAATCCTTGTCAGTTATGCTATCAACTGCTAGAATTGCAAAATTATCTTCATCAGCGTATCCAAGCTTAGTTTCTTCCAAATCTGATGGGGCTAATCCTACTGACACCACCCTTCCTTTGACTTCAACGTCGCTTGCATCTTGTAATTTGTCTTTCGAAACTTTATACCCTGATGCGATCTGAGCCAAGTCATTAGCGACCTGGTTTTCCAGTCTAGGGATGTGTCGAAAACTAACTGCGTCGAACTTTTTCAACAGTCGATTCACAACTACAAAGTACATAATCAAGTTTTCTTTTATGCACTTGTATTCCTTGGTAACTTGTTTTATGACCAGTTCTGAATCTCCCATTATTTCGACATAAGTTGCCCCCAATTCCAACAATACTTCAAGTCCAGCAATTAAAGCTTCATATTCAGCTTCGTTGTTGGAACAAAGACCTTTAGTTTTATACTTAACTGTTGTTAGAATTTTATTAGGAGAAATAACAAGCACTCCTATGCCTGTCCCATCTTTGTGGCTCGACCCGTCGAAGTATAACTTCCAAGGTTCCATTTCAAGATAGTTCAGAGGGGTCTCATTTGTAGAACGGTCAACTATAAAGTCTGCCACTACTTGTCCTTTAACAGCTTTTAAAGGCTTATAAGTTAAGGAATATTCAGTTAATGCTAATGCCCATTTTCCAATTCGACTATGCAAAATAGGTTTGGACAACATATGTTTAATAACGTCATAACGAGAAGAAACATAAACATCAACCGGTTTTATATAATGCTTCAATTTTGTACAAGAGTAATACAAACATAAACATAATTTTTCAATCATGATATATCTAGTTTCTGCATCATTTAGAACTCTACTAAGGTAATAGACGGCCCTTTCGACACCATCATCATCCTCTTGAGCTAACATGCTCCCTAAAGTTCTCTCTGACGCAGCTATGTACAATCTCATACTCTTATTGCCACAAGGTGGCGAAAGAATCGGGGGGTGACTCAGGTACTCTTTGATCTTGTCGAAGGCTTCCTGTTGAGCCTGCCCCCAGTCGAACCCATCCTTGCTAGCTCGAAGCAATGGCGAAAAGGCTTGCATTTTCCCACTCAAGTTGGATATAAACCTCCTCAAGAAATTTATTTTGCCCAAGAGAGACTGCAATTCCTTCTTTGTTGATGGCGCTTTTACTTCCATAATGGCTTTGGTTTTATTCTGGTTAATTTCGATCCCCTTCTTGTGGGCCACAAAGCCTAAGAAATCCACTGCATAGTTGTACGGATGAACTTGCATCTAAGTAACCTTTCAATTTCCTCTTTGATCTTTGAAAAGATTGTTGGGGCAAACCGTCTTGGATTTTACTTGACTGGCTTTATCCCAGGTATGATTGGTAACTTATGTTCGACAAGCTCTCTCTTCAAACCAGGCATTTCATCATAGTCCCAAGCGAAGCATTCCTTAAATTCCTTCAATAGTTGGACCATTTCGACTTTGAGTTGTGGGTCAAGGTAGCACTAACATAAGTAGGTCTTTTTACTCCCCTTTCACCCAAGTCAATTTCTTCCAAAGGATCTTGCGCCAGCATTCTAATGTTATCTGACACTGGATCCCTTTCAAAACCCAAAGGCTCATTATTATAAATAGCATCAAACCTTTGATTTTGGTCTTTGATTTGAGACCCATCAGGTAGTTTAGGCTCAAAGTCCTTACCAGGGCCTACTTCACAAATTTGAGTTGTGGCTTCGACAGCCATGTGGTTGTGTGCAGCCTCCAAGGCCGCTTGTAATTTAGATTCGGCCACATAGGCTGAAATTCTTTGTATTGCATCGAATTCAGTCATTATTACTGAATTCACTTCCCCAGCCTGTGGGGTCTACATCAGGCTCCCCACAGTATGGGACATTGCCTTCTTCCCTTATGACCTCTCTATCCCATCGAAATCCCTCCATAGGGTGCAGGTGTAATGAGCAGAATGCATGATCATCTGGGGTGAAATCAAATTCAGCTGGAGTACAAGGCGCAATATGCGCCAAGTTTTTGTCAAACTCAACACCATCAACATGATTAACAGGCACCTTAAAGTACCCTTGATCACCTTCAATGTTTTCTACTATGCCATTAGGCCTCCAGATTGTGATCCGCTGGTGCATTGATGAAGGTACTGCTCCAACACCATGGATACATTCCCTTCCCAGCAGAAGGTTATAGTTAACTTTGCTTTCGACTACCATAAACAAGGTAGGTCTTGTTACTATTCCCATAGTTAAATCAACCTGCAGAACGCCAAGAGTGGTACCAATTTTCCCTTCATAGTTAGAAAGGATCATGTTGTGGGGCTTAAGATCAGAGTCGAATTTACCGATCTTGCTTAGTAGGAAATGTGGCATTAAATTGACTGTAGCCCCACAATCCACCAAGATTTTATTCATAACCATGTTCTCTACTTTCTCTGTAATGTACAGAGGTTTCAAGTGCCCTTTCATGGCCTCAGTTGATCGCTTAAAGAAAGCATTCTGCTATTCGACATAACCATTGTTCATCACATAGTAGTACATAGGTTGGTGCGCTGCCATTTCAGCCTCAGCGTTGACGTCTAAGTTTTCTACTTCAGTTATCCTATCATATTCTCTTGGCATCACCGAACCCACATTAACAATGATGTTTAAAGAGGCACCAGAGTCGGAATCAAAGTTGTGAGTCAAATCTTCATCCTCAGCTGCTTCGCCTGGAAACCTCTCAGCTTCTTCCTTCTTGGAAGCAAATAACCTACGCCCCGCAGGAATTTTATTTGTTATTTTTATCTCAACATCTTTATTGCTAGCAGGAAGAACGTTGGTACGAGTTTCAGTTAGATCTTTGGCCTGAGCTTCCCTTAAAGCCTTCCTTCGTCTCTGTTCCCTTCTCCACTGGGACCTAAACATAGGATTTTTTCCTTTGTAATTCTCAGAAATATAGGCAGCTTTATTGGAGGACTTGAATTCTTTCTGGTACTCCATTGAAGAACCTCTAGCTACGTCGAAATTCTTCCATCTCTGTTTCCCTATCCCTGTTGCTTCAACTGGTTTGACCCACTTTCCAGTTGGTACCTCACTGCTAGGCTTGAAAGTAGCCTGCTTAGCCCTTGGCATTTGTGGCCTTTGGCCATACTGTTTTTGAGCAGCTTTCCTTGGGTCAAAATGCCCTGGCCTTTGAGCAGCTCTTTTCTCGCGTCCAGATTTGGTTTCTTTCCCCGCTTGGAGGCTATGAGCAGCTTCTTTGTCAAAGATCGCACTACATCTAGGGCACAACATGACTTCAGAGTTTTTTCCTTGGCACCTGTGGAGAAAATCAACAATAGTTTCATATTCTCTGGGATAAGCCAGCTTGTTGCAGTCTTCTTGACGAACCTGTTCATCAATATCCATGGCTTGTCCGTTAGTCACTTCGACTATGTTTATGTCAATTTCATCTTTTAAGCGCATTTTGGAGAAGTGGACATCAAGGCCTTCAGCTGCCTCATCCATCTGTCTGAAACAGTCAGCAGTCTCTTTTGTTACCATCTGTAATTTTGATGCTTCAGCTACATCATGGATTTCGACTGTAGCCTCATCGTGGAACCTTTGAACTTCAGAAGATGTCCTAAAGTAGTGTTCAGCAGCCATACATATCAAATGCTCAAGCTGGCAGCCATCCATTTCCTCAACTTCTATAATGAACACAACATCATTGGTAAGGTCCTCAGTAACCTCCACCACTGTGGCATTTCTGCCAAGAGCTGCATTAGTGCTAACACTGTCTGAGCTGCTGTCAGATTCCTTAGCTAATTCGACTATGTTAACCTCATGGGGCTCTGTGTAATTTGCTTCAGCTACTTCAAGAGGGTTGGTATCAATTTCATCTGGGTCTTAGTTTTCTCCCCAAATTTGAGTCTGCCTTCCTGAATAGCATTTTGCACCAGATCCCTGAAAAGAAAACATTGAGAAGTTTTATGACCCAAATAATTATGGTATTTACAAAAGCCTCTCTTTTTTCTTTGCTCTAAAGGTGGTATTTTAGCACCAGAAGGCACTAGTATTTGACCATCCTTAACTAACAAATAAAAAATTTTGTCACATTTAGTGATGTCGAAAGTGTATGTTTTCTTTGGGAACCTATCGTTTCTTTCGGTTTCGACAGGGTTTTTCCCATTTGAAGGGACTAATAATTTACAAGAACAAGGAGGACCTTGCTTAAGTTCAACAAGATCTATTTCACTTTCGTCGAACTTAACAGGCTCGTCATACAACTCTTCGATGCCCTCCTGGTATTCGACGTAAGCTACCTTTTTGTTTTTGTTCACCCTAGCTTTCTCATCCTTGAGACGCTCTAGCTGTCGAACTCTATTAGCCAATTGGGCCATATCCCTCAAATACTGGGTGTCCAGTTTTTTCCTGATAGAGTAATCAAGGCCACCAGCGGCCATTTCGACAAGTTCATGCTCAGGCACTTGTGTAAAGCACCTAGCCTTGAGTAGTCGAAACCTGTTCAAGTAATCATCTATTGGCTCATTGAACTTTCGTTTCACACTAGCCAATTCCTTCAAACTAATTTTAGTCTGCCCCATGTAAAATTGCTCATGGAACAAACGTTCTAACTGGGTCCAATTACAAATCGAACCAGACGGTAACGTATTGAACCACGTGAATGCATTTTTAGTGAGGGAACTAGGGAAATACTTCACCCTTAGACTCTCATTATTCGCAATCTCACCAGCTTCAATCAGGTAGCGCGCCACATGTTCGACGGTAGACTCTGTAGTGTCCCCTGTGAACTTAGTAAACTTTGGTACTTTCGTCCTGGGGGGTAATTCAGCCTGGAGTATATAGTCTACTATAAGCGAAGTGAAGTTTGGCCTAGAAAAACCCATATTCAGGCCATTTCGAGCCATTATTCTCTCGATCATGGGTGCCAAATTGTTCTCCGCTGCTACATTATTGTGTCGAACCTGATTCACCACATGATCAGCGTTTTGATTTCTGTTTACTAACACCATCCTTGGTTCCTCCTCTTCAAGTATAGGTATTTGATTTCTAGGAGGCTCCTCCCTAGGTGGTTCGACCAACTCTAGATTCACCGGATTCACTTGTTGAACGTTTTCCCTCATCTCGACTCCTTGATTTTGGTGTTGAACAGGAGCAGGCATTCCCATGAATTCTGCTATACGCGTCATCTGGGCTGTCATCATTTGATTGGTTTGAGTAGTATTATGGATTAATGGCTGGAAAATCTCTCCCATCGTCTGAGACAAAGTATGTACCATTTGCATTTTGCTCTCATCCATCTGTTGCCTCAAATATGCTGCAGATTAATTTGTTAAGTTGGGTCCTTGAGCAGAATATCCCAATCCTATGGACTGGCTATTTTGACCCATATTAATTCCAGAACTTGACTCCTGTAAAGGGGAAGATATCACATTCTCTGAAAATATTGGGGGTGCAGTATGCAAATTCTACATCATTGCCGTTGGCATGCCATAGATTGGGTTCTGTCATCATCGCCCCTGTTACCGCTATCGAAGGCATTGGCTCTGTCACCATGGTTGATACTGTTGGCCTTCCTGACAAAGGAACCGGAGTTGGAGCCACAATACTTCTTGGTAATTCTTGAGGATTGATGGTGCTGTTCTGAGCGCTTAAACTGCTTGGTTGAGGATTCGTCCCAGCAGAACTTGGATTTGGATTTCCTTGTCCAGATGCCATTTTCCCCGTGTTTCTTATCTTTGGTCTATATTCGTTTGAATTGGCTACCTTTCCACTTCTCAAGTGCATACAATGAAATTTGCCACAATCTCGACCAATGAAACGAAAAAATTTCAAAAAGGTAGTTATGAAACTTCCTTTTGATATTTATTTAAAAGTTACAAACTTCCAAATACACGTTTAGCACAGTCCCATCGGGTGTGCGAATTTGTTTACCTTGGAAATTGGTAAACAACCGTTGATCTTCTAAAACAATAAAGTTCTAGTAACTTACAAGATCGATCAGATTGATCCTAGGACATATGCTATAAGTGTATTTAAAATGTTTCACAAATGCATAAAGCAAACATTTCGACCATGCTGGCAAACAAAAAGGATGCTATGAAACGTAAAATAAAAAGTGATAAAAGGCAGGAAAGTGTTTAAGTCGAACAAGAAACTTATAGAAAACAATGTAAAAGCAAATTCAATGAAAGACTGAAGTTTAAATGATAAAGAAAATGCATAAAGTCTTGAATAAACTGCAGAAATGTAAATGCTTGAAGTAACAGACTGAATTAAAGGACTTCAAAGTAAAGGATCTAAGGTAGAAACTTCAAAGTAAATTGCATTGCAATGAAAGATAATGGTGATTACAATCACGTACATTCTCGCCTCACTCTTTTCTCTACACGCTGGATACTTTGAGTGATTACAGAGTTACTTGTACAACACGATTTTTTCACCCATTCTAACTCTAGAACTAACCTATTTATAATACTCTAAAATAACCACCATTTGACGGTTTACTCCTAGAACACGCCACTTGGCACTTTGCATGTCTTCAACTTCTGGATATTCACCACTTGTCCTCTTTTCAAATTCAAATAGTAGAACTTTCCTCCAATAATTAACTGTAACTGCAGCGCATTATCCAGTCGAATGGATTCCCTGGACTTAGCAATATTTGAAGTCTCAAGACCTTTTCCTTCGACTCAAGCTTTCACCAAGTGTGGTCGAAGCCTTCTTTCTTTCAGCCTATTATTATTATTTTTTAAGAATAACTTCGACTTGGCCAAGAATAACTTCTTTAAAGCCCAATTTATTTAAAAACATGTAGCGTCAAATTGGGAGCCAACAGAGACTTCGCAGTCTCCCACTGTAATACATCATAAATCTTAGAAGGATCAACAACAATTCCGCCACTTGGAATCACGTGGCCAAGGAAACTCACTTCCTTCAACCAAAACTCATACTTCGACAGCTTTGCATACAACTTCTTCTCCTTCAATACTCGCAACACAGTTCTCAAATGCTCAACATGCTCTTCTTCAGATTTAGAGTATATCAGAATATCATCAATGATAACCACAACAACTTGATCCAAATACTCGTGAAAAATCTGATTCATATACTCCATGAACACACCAGGTGCGTTAGACACTCCAAACGACATCACAGTGTATTCATAGTGACCATACCTCGTCCTAAAAGATGTCTTCAGAATGTCGTCAGGTTTAACACGAATCTGATGATAACCCGACCTCAAATCAATCTTGCTAAACACACAGGCACCTACTAACTGGTCCATCAAATCGTCGATTCTCGGAAGTGGATATTTATTCTTGATAGTTACTTTATTCAACTGCTGATAATCAACACAAAAACTCATACTTCCATCTTTCTTCTTCACTAACAGCACAGGAGCACCCCACGGAGAAACACTTGTTCAAGCAAACCTCTTCTCAAGCAGCTCTTCTAACTATTTCTTCAATTCGCTTAACTCAGAAGCAGACATCCAGTAAGGAGCCATTGACACCGGACTCGTACCTGGTACCAAGTCCACTGCAAACTCTACTTCACGTTCTGGAGGCAAATCACTGATGTCGTCTGGAAACACCTCTGGAAATTCACAGACAACAGGCAACTCCACACCCGCAGCTTCACGATCAACCTGTAACGATGCAAATATTGCAAACACCAAGGCTTCATCTTCCAGAAGTTCGCCTACTTGCTTAGAAGACAAGAACATCAATTCCTCACCGTCACCAACACTCAGGAAATTCCACAGTCTTGTTATAACAATTGATATGAACACGGTTGAACTCCAACCAGTTCATTCCAAAGATTACATCGATTTGGTGCAAGGGTAAGCACACCAAATCCATCACAAAACTCTTCTCAAAAATCGTCACAGGGCATCTCAAGCACACATACCATTCATTTCAAATAACTTCAAACCCAATCTATTAGTACATTCAAGCGAGATAAAAGAATGAGTAGCACCGGTATTAATAATAGCAACCAACTCGATATTATTAATAAAGCAAGTACCTCAAATCAGGTTGTCCTTCTCTGGCGCTTCTGCACCACTCAAAGCAAACACTCTACCACTGGTCTGAGCAGCAGTAACAGTCTTATTTGGATTTTGACATTGGGTAGTGATGTGACCCTTCTCCCCATAATTGAAACAGGTTGGATCGTCATCTTTGCAATCAGTAGCTCTATGCCCCTTCTTACCACACCTGTAGCACCTCAACACATTATTAGTGCAACCATCAGCACGGTGGCCTTGCCCGCCACACTTGTAACACTTCCCAGAAGCGGGAGCTACTCCCCCACTTGTCTTTTTCCCATCTGAAGCCTTCTACTTCCCTTTGTCAGCTGAAGTCGCATAAGGCTTCCCCCTGTACTGCCATTTCTTCTCACTCAACTGCTTGTAGTGAGCAGATCGAGCTCAGCTATCCTCGTTGTAGATCCTACTCTTATTCACCAGCTCAGCAAACCTGTGAATATGTTGGTATCCAATACCCTGCTTGATTTCTGGTCTCAGCCCATTCTCAAACTTGAGACACTTGGACATCTCAGCATCAACACGATTGTAGTGAGGACAGAACTTCACCAGCATCTCGAACTTTGTAGCATACTCTGCCACAGTCATGTCTCCTTGCTTCAACTCAAGGAATTCCACCTCTCTCTTGCCATGAGCATCCTATGGAAAATATTTTCCCAAAAACTCCTGCTTGAACACAGCCCAAGTTATCACAGTGCCAACATCTTCCAGTCTCTGACGGGTGTTATCCCATCAATCCTCGACCTCTTCTTCCAGCATATGCATTCTAAACTGAAATTGTTGCTCGTCGGTACACCCCATCACCCGGAAGATCTTCTCAATTGCCTTCAGTCACTTGTGTACACTTGTGGGATCATGAGTACCCACAAAAGTCGGTGGATTATTCCTCTGAAACTTCCCCAAAGCACGAAACTCATCTGGAACTCCACCATTCGGATTGAGTTGAGCCACTACATTAGCAACTAATTCCAATGCATCAACGATAGCACGATCATTTCTTCCAGCTATCCTGCACACCACCAACAAGGTTAGAAGAAACAAAACATCGACAGTGTACACACACTCGTTGACTGACAGGGGACTGACATCACGTAAAAACCTGGCCAGACGGATCGACCTGCTCTGATACCACTAATGTAACACCCTTTTTCTACCCAACAAACATCACGAATAAAACGACAAATAAATCAGAGTAAAGTCCCAAAAAGGGCATCACATATCGTCACAGAACATCATAATAGCCACATGTCCCGTAACACGGGGTTTTCCCATCACAATATAGTTAAACACCACGCAGCGGAAATCAAAATTTAAGGAACACTTTTATAATTCAAAACTCCTCAAATAAAACTCATGAAAAATATCATGTCCACAAAACCAAAAGAACGTAATCGTTCGACTCAAACGTCCCGACCCAATGTTACATATCAGAGCAAGACCCTCTAACCGACGGAGAAATCAAATACTTCAAAACTAAATCTTCATGCACCAAGAAAGCTAAGCCTGATCACCTGCACGTTACCCACGTGGAGGAAACATTCAAACAGGCAGGGTGAGTAATCACGAAATCAATATATAAGATATAAGTAAAAGATAAAGCACAAGCAACAACATCATCAAGTCATTCACACGTCAAGAATACATCAAATCACATCAATATAATGCAATGCCACATAATATGCAATGCAACATCATAGACTCATGCATGTGGTACCAACTCATCATAATCGATGGACACTGGGCCATCACCCTCCAAAGATCCCCACCAATAGGATCGATTCTACATAAGAACCAGAGCACGTCATAAAACACTTTAATCCACACAATGGGATTGAAGTCACCAAATGGACCGAAGTCCCAACTATGCCATGAATGTATGATGCAAATCGTCATAATAAACATCGTCATAATTGCATCTTCATTCATGAATCATCAAACAAACATCATTATATATCATAGCCCTACGTCTCAAAGAAACCACGTCACAAGCAAAATCGGGACATAAGTCGCAAAAATGGGAAAATCTGCCCACCTCACTGCCCATACTCGTAAGGACCACCCTGTTACACGTATGGCTCAATTTTCACGCCACCCCTTACGCATACCATACGCGTATCAACAGAGAGGGTTTTCCTTTTAATTCTCCTTCAGATTCCCCCTTACGCATAATGGCTAGCCCATACGCGTAAGGCATTCTTCCCCAAACCCCATACGCGTATTGCCCCCTATTACCCGTATCCCCCTTTTTCTCAGCTTCCCATTACACGTATTGTCTCCTCTTACGCGTATTGGCCACAATCCCATACGCGTATGCTACGCGTACCAGCAGAGGGTCGTGCCAGCCATTGGGGACTGTGCGTACGCTACGCGTAATACCTTGGGAGCGTCCCCCATTACGCGTAACACTTCCCCTGTTACGCGTATCACCAGAACCTACCCAAAAACTCAGATCTCGCATCTGAACGCAAATTTCCTCATTCCAACACCTTCGATCTACCAAAACCAGACTCAAACTATCTTCGATTCATCACAGATCTATGCTTTTCATCCTACTTCATTGTCTACATCAATTTCTTCCTAATTATTACGTCCTAACCAGTTATTATCAATTTTGATTTTTAGATCTGGTTTAGCCACATGTTCATCATAGAAGCATCAAATATTCACACGAAATTTACAGCAAACATAGCAGATCACACAGAATTCATCACAGAAATCGTACACATACAAGCATAAAATTTCATCACAGATTCATCACAGATCAGCAGGAAATCATCAGAAACATAAACACACAATTACCTCTACCTTAAACCCATATCAAATGTATTAACCCGGATTACCCCCATACCTCGAATTTCCAGCAGAGATTATTCGTTTTCTGGGGTTCTACGGTCGATTCCTCATTCTAGCCTCCTTTCCTCAACTCTCTATTCACTTCTTAGGGTTGCACAAAACTAATTCTCATAATCCCTATTTTTGTTTTGTTAATCCTATGTTTTGGGCCTTAATCACAATTTACTGTATAATCCTCCATTAATCCCCTCAACATTACCGTCTTACCCTTAATGGTTATCTAATTATTTTAATTAACAATAATAATAACAATCTAAATAATATTCTAATTACTCAAATTATCCTAATATTATTATTAATAAAATAATCTAATTAATTACTACTTCTAAGAGGTCTCAATGTTCTCTTAACCCAAGGCTACCCCACAGCACCACATAAATTCATCAACGTCACAAAATCATCTAAAAGCACCAAAACACCGAACAATCATAATACTTTAATTAAATAAATATTATAATTATTTGGAGCGTTACAGATTAAGATCTTTTGGTGAATCTATTTTCAACGTCTCTTGTACTATGGAGAAACAAAGACACTTGTACAAGTTATCTCTTCCAACGGCTAGTCTTCTACAACTGCTTGTTTGTGCGCGGTTCTCGCGCGAACAACCGCCTGCCTCCTAACCCAGGTTTACTCGCGGGATCGTCCACAGAATCCCAGAACTATTGGTTCAAGTGTACGTGTTGTTGATATGAGGTGTTTTGTGTTAGAGGAGTTGTAAGAAACTTGAATAAATAAAAGGGTTTTCGCGTTGATGAATAAAACAAAGAGAAAAAAAAAGACAGGCAAGTAAATGACAGAATGACTTAAAATTTAGGCATGTAAATTGCATTAAAATAACAAGTGTGGACGTGATCGTACATTTCTGCTGGAGTAAAACTCGTTTCTCTTAACGCTTGGTACTTTGAGTGTTTGCCTTTTCAATGTTACAAAATGCGACCCCTAAAATGGAAAAAAAATCATTGGCATAAACAGGCTAAAAAAATAATTGTTCATCTCCCTAGATTGGATTTGATTGTGACACATGTCACCCCACTATCTTTCCAACTTCCCATGTCCTTGGAGTATTCAAATTTTCCAGCTCACAGATGTATCACCCTTGCGTCGGTTTCATGAGTCACCACTTAACACCCTCCGACAACAATGCATCTCCTTCTTCCGACACAACCTTAAGTTGTATCGACCCAAACTCAAGCTTTCTCGCCATTCCTCCTCTTCGTGTCGACCCGCTTGTCTTGGCCTTTCATCATTTCTTCATTGCTCCTGTTTGGTCGAAATCTCCTTGCCAACAAATTGCCCCCCCCCAAAAGGCCAGTTTCGACTGAGCACCGTGTCGACTGGGAAAACTGGCGTTTTGCTTTTCTGTGAGATTTCGACGACGCTTTGGGTTTGACTTACCAATTAGCGTTTTGTCTTCTGTCGAGCCACATGTCACTCGCTGTCTGACATGATGATGGCGACTTTTTATACCATGATTTCCAAGAAAACTTCATGATGGCTAGTCTTGTCCCGAGTTATGGGTCTCAAAACCACCCCCACTAACTGCAAAATTTGAACAGTTTTTTTATCTTTCAGTTGTATGCGTTTTCTCTATAAATACCCATAATCACAACTGGTTTTCTTTTCGCCTTCTCCTCATCAGAGCTTCTTCTTCTTCAACTCTTCCATGTTCTTGAAAACCTCCGTATCCTCTTTTCCAATGGCCTCTTCTGCAAATTTTACCACTTCCACTACTCACACCACTAGAAATAACCCCGTTGCTTTCATTCTTTCTGCAAAGGAATCCCTCAGGCCTCTTCCTCAACGGTCGTCTGCTGATGAAGCGGTGGTGATCAACTGGCGCCACCAGATGATCATCCCCTTTGTAGTGGCTGGTGAGCTTCACGCTTTTCACGGCCCATATCCGGACAAAAAGCCAGGTTACCAAGAACTTCAAGAGTTATTTCCCTGTTTCGGGCTTACTATCCCGGCAACCTTTGAGAAAGGTGGCACTTTAGACCTCAAATTCATGGCGCCCAAATCTAGAGTCTTTAGATCCATGCCTACACCTGGAAATAAAGACTACCTTGCTTGACTTAACAAAGTCGAAGGCCAGCGTCGGGAACAATGGAAGACGGCTGGCATTTTCGACGTCATTCAACTTTCAAGAAATTCTCATAAGGTCAACCCTTGTATGCTGCTGGCATCGATGTACTTCTGGGAAGGATCGACCAACACCTTCCACTTCCCTTGCGGCATGTTTACACCGACACTTTTTGATGTGGCGGCTATCACGGGTCTTTCACCATTAGGCGAAGCATTCGACCAGACTCTGGAAACAAACAACACTTTCGACTTCGAGCATGCTAGTTTCCAGAACTACATCGAAGATCACCACGACAAACGCTCTAAGGAGGTGTCCGATGAAGAACACATCGCTTTTCTAATGCTGTGGCTGTCTTACTACTTGTTCTGCTCTGGTTCTCTGCAGATAGCCAAGAGTTATATCAACCTGGAAATTCAGATTCACGAGGGGCGACAAGTATCCCTAGGTAAGCTTCTACTAGCCTCCCTTTATCATTCCCTTGGTTTGTTAGCCATGTGGTTAAAACTCCTTCATCAAACTACCAAGGCCTTAAATATCTCAGGGCCTATGTGGTTATTACAACATTGGCTCAATGCCACTTTTAAGCACAACTTGGGATAGCCTGCCTCTGCCACAATGGAGCGTTTGAACAACGAGCATTCCGTAGAGGGTATGCGACTCGCTTTGATGACCACCCAAGAAACCCCCAAGAAAACCTTTTTTATGATGTATCTCAATATGTTTGTGGAAACTACTTCCTTCGTCCCCAGCATGGGGCCTTTTGTGGAATGCAAATTTGGTTCGACGTGGTTTAAGAATCCATTTCCTAGAATCCCCCCAAGCCGCAGTGCAGTCGAATTCCATATGGAGGGCGTTTCTAACTCCCACCATGTTATCCTTTCGGATCGAGATGGGGAACAACGACTATGGGTTCAAGAGGTACCATCCTAACTTGGTGGCCCGTCAATTTGGCTTGAGCCAAATGCTACCAAAATCCTTGGTGAAACATCCTGCCGACATTGTGCGGTCTGGCTGACGCTTGAACTTGGTGGGTCATAAAGCTTGCCTGAAATTTGCCAGGTCTACGCAACATCTTGAATTGCCTATCTTTGCGTTCCAACCCTCTTTCTTCACCACGGAAGATTACGATGTCTGGTGGTCGGAGTACCAAGCTCAAATTTTCCAACGTGACATTTTTCTGGAAAACTTGGTCGATGGTTTTGCTTCCCTTGCTGGCGAAGCTCTTAATCTGCCACTTGATGTTCCCGTCGAGAACCCCCAAGATGCTGACGCCACAGAAGACCCACCAAAGAAGGTAACCCCTAGACTCTTCAATTTTATTTCATCTATTATTTTTTGACTAACCATTTTGGCTTATCTATAGGGTCGAAAATGGGAACCAGCTGCTGCGTCGACCTCTACCAGGATTACGAAGAAACCTAAGACCGTGAATCCACAGGTATACCTCATCTCATTATTCCTTTGCATTAGCTCCTGCCACCCATCTAACTTTTTGTTTGCCAGGCTTCTGATAAAATCCCATGTCCTGAGGGGTCTATATCGGACGAAAGTACCCAATCCCGAGTCTTTCCTACTACAATTCCAACGTCTCCTCCAGCCACTCCATTGGTGAGAAAGAAAAAGGCCTTAATCAAGAAAACGCCTTCAACAATGGCTACTTCGACTGTGAACCCTGTTGTCCATAAAAATCTTGATGACGTATTCAAACCTATCCAGGTTGAAGCACCCCCTGAAACATCTCCTCAAAAATATGCAAAGGTATTCATATTCTTCGCTCCATCATTTTGGATGGTATTTGGACAATCTTCTCACTGAACTTTGCTTTGCAGGAAACCGTGGCCGCTTTGACTACTGTAGAAAAAGACGATACTGCAACCAGCTGCCACCACCAATCCTCCTGAGGCCACAATTATGCTTAGTCTCCATAAGGTCGACGAGTTCCAAATGACCTCGACAGAGGAGAGCCTAGTGGCGAAAACGCCTCCACCTCAACATACCATTACTGATGCTAGGAATGAGGGTGCAACCCTTGGTGATAATACAAATCCTTCAATTGTTGCTGCCACTGCTGATGTCAACGTGAACCCTAAAGCTTCCGCTGAAGATGGCCCTAACACGCCTCCACTTAATGTCGACAAAGTCCTTACCCCAGAGGAGATTCTGGAAACAAAACAAACAAACCCAGCAGCGACCCTAAAGGCACTGCACAAGCTTCACCAAGAGTCTGGGGATGCTTAAACTACTAGTTTGACGGGCATACCAACCCCAGACCTGTATGCCGCCTCTTTCTCCCTCAAGCTCCGACAATTGAGAACATACCTATTCGAGGAAGAATTTTTGGCGGCCGTTGCCGAAGAAGCTGCTATAGCTTGTGATGTATTTAAAATATTGGATGAACTTGCAGAATTTCAACTTCCTGCTCCCATGACCACGTACTTAATCGAGTTCGAGGCCTTTTTCACGCAACTAGCCAAGGACCTTTCCATGTGTAGTCAAGCCGACGCTCAAATCAGGCTAAAAAACAACGAGATGAAGCGTGAATGGTATCTCAGCTCACATTGTGAGAAGAAACTTGAGGATTTCGAGGCTAAGAAGCAAGAACGCTCTGACAAGCATCGTGTTTTCGACCAACAGATATCTGACTATCAAGCTCAGATAGCAGAACTTACCAGAAAGATTGCTGAGGTCGAACAACAAAAAGCCTCTTTGGATTCTGGCGAACCCTTGTCTACTCAAGAGATAATCGATCAAGAAATTGCGCAAGGAATTGCTCAAGATAAAGGATACCATTGGTCGAATGCAGAAAAGGAAAGGTCCCCTCGAAATTATATTTTTTCAAATATTTCCCATTCACCCTTAAGACTCGTTGGTCCATTCCCACTTCCTGGACCTCATATGCATTGTTGCTGAAACCCTGGATTACTTTGAATGGTCCCTCCCAATTTGGTGACCATTTTCCTAACGTTCATCCCGTCGATCCATGGGCAACACTGCTTTCCACACATAGTCGTTAAATGCATAGGTCTTCTTTCTGACCTTCTTATTATATGCTTTGGCAACTCGCATCTTTTGACGCAATAACAAATTCAACGCTGCCATTCTTTCTTTGTATAATTCCACGATCTTATCCAGCGTCATATTCCAGTATTGCTTCGACGGAATTTCATGTTGTTGTTGCACTCTAATTAATTGCAGGTATATTTCTGCTGGTAACACAGCGTCGTGCCCAAAAGCCAAACGAAACAGAGTCGAGTTTGATGACTCTTTGGGGGACGTTCGACAAGCCCACAAAATTTGATTCAACATCTTGTGCCAATTTTTTGGTTTTTTGGCCACGTGTTTTTTGATGAGTTAAATTACCACTTTATTAGCTACTTCGACCTGACCATTTGCCTGAGCATAATATGGTGTCGAAGTAACCAAATTGAAGCCCGTTTGTGCTGCGAACTCTTGCATTTTTTGGCCCATGAACACAGAGCCTTGATCCGTCATGATGGTTTCAGGTATCCCGAATCTATACAAAATATGATTCTGAATAAACTCGATCATGGTCTCTTGATCTACTTTTACTAGGGGTAAAACCTCTATCCATTTGGTAAAATAGTCTATACCTACGAGGATGAATTTTTGTTGTTTTGACGAGGCTGGTCGAATATATCCTATGACATCCAATGCCCAACCTCAAAAAGTCCATGGTTTGACGATGGTGTGTAATTCACTAGCTAGCACATGCTGAATGTTTGCATGTTTTTGATAGTCTTGGCATCCCTTTGCGAAGTCCATGCAATCCTTGAGCATACTTGGCCAATAGACGTCCTGTTGAAACAGTAACCATTTCATCTTGTGGCTAATTGGTGAGCTCCACAGGTCCCACTATATACTTCAGAAATTTCCAAGTAGGCATTTGTGTCCCCTAGACATTTTAGCAATACTCTTTCCGGAGTCTTTTTTAGCAATTCGTTTCTATCAGCGCTACCCACCGGATTCTCCAGATACTCGATGATTAGTCTTCTCCAATCTGTTGACGACAGATTGTTGATAGCAAACACCTTGTAACTTTCCAACCCTTCGATCCAGCTTTCTGACGAGGCGTTGGCCCTCACTACTTTTGAGGTTAGCCAGCCTAACGGGGGGCGTATGTTTGACACCATCTTCTCCCTAGTTTCAATGAAATCCTTCAGCTTTCCTTCTGACACCTTTTATCCGGAGGCGATCTTGGTTTTCTACTCTGGGTACGTGCGTAATGCTGGCAACTTCAAAGTGCTCCAAAAGGCGCTTCACCACCGAGAAGTAAATCAGAAGATGCTATTTGATGCATTTATATTCTTTCATGATCTATTTAATCACTAGTTCTGAATCTCCTCTTATTTCGACTTCCCTGGCACCCAAGTCCTTAAGTATTTTGAGGCCAGTGATTAAGGCTTCATACTTCGCCTCGTTATTGGAGCATTTCTCGTCGACCTTGCATTTGAACTTAGTTGGAATACCCTGTGGGGATACTATTAGAACCCCAATGCCTGCCCCGTTTCTATGGCTCGACCCATCGAAGAATAACTTCCATGGGGCGATGTCGATGTTACATATCGATGGTTTGACTACTGCATAGTCAACAATAAAGTCTACCACTATTTGACCTTTCATAGCCCGTAGAGGAACGTATGTCAGGGAAAACTCAGTCAATGCTAGTGCCCATTTCCCAATTCGACTATGCAGAATAGGTTTGGGCAACATATGCTTAATAACATCAAAATGCGACGAAACATAAACATCAATTAGTTTAATATATTGCTTTAATTTCATACATGAGAAGTACAGGCATAGGCACAATATTTCATAGTATACCTAGTTTCAGCATCTATTAACAGTCTACTAAGGTAATAAATGGGTCTTTCGACACCACTAATATCCTCTTGTGCTAACATGCTTCCTATGGTCGTATTCGACGCTGCAATGTACAACTTCATGTTTTTATTTATACTAGGTGGTAATAGAATTGGAGGCTTTATGAGATATTCCTTGATAGCATCGAAAGCCTCCTGCTGCTCCTGTCCCCAATGGAACTCACTTTACTTCTTGGCTTTGTGTAATGGCGAGAATACCTTTGTTTTGCCACTTAGATTCGATATGAACCTTCTCAAGAAGTTTATCTTCCCCACTAAAGACAGGGCTGCTTCTTTGTCGAAGGAGGCTTGAGATCCAAGATCGCTTTCGTCTTGTTCTGGTTTATCTCGATGCCTTTCTTGTGGACCACTGTTAGATGTCAAACATGCTATATATTTAGACTTGATACTTGGCATTTTTCATTACTTTCATGTCTTAATTATGGATTTTTGTATTGAATTGTTGTTGTTCTTCATGCATTATATTTATACCATTGGTGCTTGTAATTTGTGTGCTATTGTGCAGGAAAGTACACTAAAAACATCAAAGATAGAAGACACAAAGAATTGATGCAAGCTGCAAAGAAAATGGAAAATAATAGCAGGTTCGCTTTGCGAACCCTGGCGAAGTCCCCAGCGAATGTTCACTTTGCGAACATTGGCGAAGCTCTCAGTGAACAAAACAGGGGGAAAAAGGACCCAAAATTAGCTTTGCGAATGTTTTGGCGAGTGGTTCGCTTTGCGAATGAAGTGTTCGCTTTGTGAACTCACGAAAATAGCCAGGGGCGATTTAACTTTCAGAGGCACTTAAGGTGCCATTTTCTTTCATTCGCTAGGTGAATGATTCATTTGCAGTGTGAATGTTGCTGATCTCAAGTGTATTATAAATAGATTTTTATGTTTTCTTGGGATCATAACTTGACCAAAACATACTTTTCTGAGTTTTGATCATCCAAGAGTGAATTTCCACCTAGAGAAGCTGAAGTCACATCCGATCTCGATTATTCGACGCGGATGTTCTTTAATCTCCTCTTGAAACTTGTGATACAAGCTACCATGGAAATGTGTAGCTAAACACCTCTTGTGTTAAGATTAGAGGTAGTTAATCTTGCTTATATGTATTTCTTTTGATCTTTTGTATATGAACAAGGTTGATGATCAATATATGATGAAGTTGTTTGTTCTTAATGATGTACTTATGGTTTGAATCACTCTAGACATAGATTTTCCAAATCATGACCTAATATCTTCATCTCTTAAAAACCAAACTCTAGACATAGATTTGGGGTTTAATATTCGCTTTGTATTGATCTTAACGGTTGTTGTTTCGATTATTAGCGTGAGACATCATCTAACGGTCTAAACAATGATACTCACGAATTTGCTTTAGACATAAACTCATTTGAGAGGATACGCGATTGTATTGGTCGGAACTAAGTTCATATGCTTGATTAATCGGATATGTATGAAAAGGATTAGCGAAATCTAATCTTGACATGCTTTTATAAAACTTACAACATCTTTGTTATAGTTTACTTCTTTTCTACCAAAATTGATGTTACAAAACAAAGAACAATTTGAAAACCCCTTACTTAAAACGTTTCGACTATTGAACGACAAGCATCAAAATATCGCACAATCCCTGTGGATACGATAAAAACACCCCCCGAAATACCCATTCAACAAAATGGCGCTGTTGTCGGGGATTGTTGTTTGATATTGCAAGCATTACAATAGTTGTTTTGTTTTAAGCTTGTTAACTTTTTCTTGTGCTTGTTGATTTGTTTGGTTTAGTGTGCAGACTCCGTTTTATGCGAGGGAAGTTACCCGTAGATGAACTTCTTTTTGATCCTGAAATCGAAAAAACTGCGCGTAGGTTAAATAGCAGAACAAGGCGGAGGAGGCAACTTGCCAAAGAAAGACGAGAGCGAGACGAAAGTTCAACTTCGACGCAAATACCACAGTGTAGCGGAAGATGTATTGGTTAAAGTGGACAAATTCTTATTTCCTATCGACTTTGTGGTGATTGAAATGGAGGAAGATGAAGATGGTCCATTGATTCTTGGACGACCGTTTATAAAAACTGCTAGAATGGAAATTGATATGGACGAAGATCTTATGAAGATTAGAGTCCAAGATGAGGAGGTTTGTTTCGATCTATTTGAGGCCATGAAGCATAAAAAGGACAAAGGCGATTGTTTTAGAATAGACGCAACGGAGAAGGCGATTGAAGAAGTAAAGGAGCAATTACAAGTTCAAACACCTTTGCAAAAAGTTCTCACGAATGCTCTTCAAAGTATCGATGAAGCCGAAGAAGAAGAGATCGAAAAGTGTTTACGAGAACTAGAAGAATTGGATGAAATTCCTCCTTTGAAAGAAAGGGTGGAAATTTTGAAAAAAGAAAACAATGAGGAAATTAAGCTTGAATTAAAGTTGTTGTCGTCTCATCTTAAGTATGTTTTTCTTGATGATGAGGGGCATAAACCGGTGATAATAAGCATGAAGCTAACCACAATGGAGAAGAAGAAGTTAATGGGTGTTTTGAAGAAGAATCAAGAGGCAATGGGATGGACTCTTTCCGATCTAAAAGGAATAAGTCCCTCTTATTGTATGCATCGAATATTCATGGAAGAAGATTTCAAACCGGTCGTTCAACCGCAACGCCGCTTAAATTCTACCATGAAAGAGGTGGTTAGGAAGGAAGTGGTAAAAATGTTAGATGCCGGAATGATTTATCCCATTTCTGATAGCCCATGGGTTAGTCCGGTACAAGTGGTGCCAAAAAAAGGCGGATTGACGGTTATCCGAAATGAGAAAAATGAGTTAATCCCAACGAGAACCGTAACCGGACCAAGCTACGAGGAAAGATCATTTCCCTCTCCCGTTTATGGATTAAATGCTTAAACGACTTTTCGGTCAACAATTCTACTATTTTTTAGATGGTTATTCGGGTTACAACCAAATTATCATGAACCCGGAGGACCATGAAAAAACTGCTTTTACATGCCCTTTTGGAATCTTCGCTTATAGGAGGATGTCGTTTGGGTTGTGTAATGCACCAACGACTTTTCAAGGGTGTATGCAAGCGATATTCTCATATTTGATCGAAAAGACAATTGAGGTTTTCATGGATGATTTCTCGGTTTTTGGGCAATCATTTGATATTTGTTTGAAAAATTTGGATGCGGTTTTGGAACGGTGCGTGGAAACCAATTTGGTACTCAATTGGTAAAAATGTAACTTCATGGTGACCGAAGGAATTGTGCTTGGCCACAAAGTTTCTTCAAAGGGCCTTGAGGTCGATCAAGCCAAGGTTGATGTTATTGAGAAATTTCCACCACCGTTGAATGTAAAAGGTATAAGGAGCTTTCTCGGACATGCGGGATTTTATCGGAGGTTCATCAAGGATTTCGCGAAGATAGCAAAGCCTTTGAGCAATTTTCTCAACAAAGATAAGTCCTTCGATTTTGATGAATCTTGCATGTTCCCTTTTAATTCTTTAAAGAAAAATTTGACTACTTCACCCATAATCATCGCGCCCAATTGGAAAATGGATTTTGAACTCATGTGTGACGCGAGCGATTATGCGGTGGGTGCGGTTTTGGGTCAACGAAAAACAAAATTTTTTCATGCTATACACTATGCGAGTAAAGTTTTAAATAAAGCTCAAATAAACTATGCAACAACTGAAAAAGAGTTGCTTGCGATAGTGTATGCATTGGAAAAATTTCATTCTTATTTAATTGGGTCGCGAGTAGTCGTTTACACGGATCACACGGCGATTAAGTATTTGCTCACCAAGCCCGATTCTAAACAAAGGCTTATTCGTTGGATCCTCTTGTTATAAGAATTTGATTTGGAAATTCGTGACAAGAAAGAATCTGAGAATTTGGTGGCGGATCACTTATCCCGCCTTGTAAATGTTGAAGTGACAAAAAAGGAATTAGAGGTCAAGGAGGAATTTCCAGACGAAAAGTTATATATGGTGCAAGTTAGACCATGGTTCGCCGACATGGCTAATCACAAAGCCGCCGGATTAATACCGGATGGTCTAACTCACCATCAGAAAAAGAAATTTTTATCGGACGCCAAGTCTTTTATTTGGGATGAACCATATTTGTTTAAGCTTGGTGTCGATAACCTTTTGAGAAGACGTGTGTCAATAGATGAAGCCACTAGCATACTTTGGCATTGCCACAACTCTCCTTATGGAGGACATTTTAATGAAATAAGAACTTCAACGAAAGTCCTTCAATCGGGCTTTTATTGTGACAAGGGTCAAAGGAGTGGTGGAATTTCAAAGCGGCATGAAATGCCTTTACAAAACATGTTGGAAATTGAAGTGTTTGATTGTTGGGGAATTGACTTTGTTGGACCTTTTCCATCATCGTTTTCCAATGATTATATTTTGTTCGCAGTTGATTACGTATCCAAATGGGTAGAGGCAATAGCATGTGATAAGGCAGACGGAAAAACTGTGATAAATTTTTTGAAAAGAAACATTTTTTCTAGATTTGGTACTCCGCGTGTGTTGATAAGTGACGGAAGATCCCACTTTTGCAACACTCAGCTTGAAAAAGCCTTGGAGCAATATGGTGTCATCCTCAAGAAAGGATTGGTCAAATAAGCTAGATGATGCTTTGTGAGCTTATCGAACAGCTTTTAAAGCTCCGATTGGTCTCACACCTTTTAAATTAGCCTATGGTAAGAATTGTCATTTACCGGTGGAGTTGGAACACAAGGCGTTTTGGGCCTTGAAATTTCTGAATTTTAATCCAACTTTAAGCGGAGACAGAAGAAAGATGCAATTACATGAATTGGAGGAATTGCGCCTACAAGTGTATGATTCCAACAAGCTGTATAAAGATCGAGTCAAAACTTACGATGACAAAAAGATACTGACCAAACAGTTTGAAGTAGGGCAGCTGGTCCTACTTTTTAATTCTCGATTAAAACTGTTCCCTGGTAAACTGAAATCTAAGTGGTCTGGTCCATTCCGGATTCGTGAAATCAAGCAATATGTGGCAATAGTCATTGAGGACACAAAGTCAAATGAGAATTGGACTGTAAATGGTCAGAGGCTAAAAATGTATCTAGGTGGTGATTTCGAGCAGAATCCCTCCGTTGTGTCGTTTTGCGATCCTTGAGGTTGCATTGGATCGTCGAGCTTAGCCGACGTTAAACAAGCGCTTGTTGGGAGGCACCCCAACATTGTAAGTATTTATTGCTTTATTTACTGTTTTAAGTGATGTTTGATGTTTAGAGTGGTTTAGAAAGTGGCAGCAGTGCAGAATTTTTTTTTGCAAAACCTGTCATGTTCGCTGGCTTTCGCTTTGTGAACCTGGGGAGACCATTCGCCAGCCAGTTCGCTTTGCGAACCCAGCGAGACAGGGGAAGTCTGTGTGCTGTCACCTCAGTTAAAAAGGGTTTTAAATTTTTGGGTGGGCCAACACTTGGGCCGAACACCCATATAATTTTCTGAAAGTGAGAGGGAAAACCCTACTCCCACTCTTGCCTCTCTATCATTCAAACACAACACTTTCAATAACTCAAGCTCTCACGTGCTCTTTTTTCTCAAATATCACCCAAGTCTTTCCTCTATTTCAATAACAAACTCAGGCTTGCATCTCTTTTTCTTGCTAATTTATGTTAGATATTGTTAGGGTTGTGGTTTACATTAGAGACATTTAGGAATTTAGGGTTTAATTTCTGTTGTAAGGTTTGGATGCTAATGCATGCTGAATATTGATTAAGCCTTAGAATGGAAATGATTTAGTGAATGGAGCTCT
Organism: Lathyrus tuberosus; assembly: GCA_022829125.1. Classification (NCBI taxonomy): domain Eukaryota; kingdom Viridiplantae; phylum Streptophyta; class Magnoliopsida; order Fabales; family Fabaceae; genus Lathyrus; species Lathyrus tuberosus. The sequence continues at coordinate 15,617,329 of JALAZF010000078.1, forward strand.
AATGTTGGACTATTTGGATGCTATGTTTTTCTGAATTTTCGTGGGTTCATTACTTTGTTCGCCTTGCAAACCTGGGCGAGCATTCACCAGACCTTCGCTTTGCGAATCTGGGGCGAATGTTCGCCAGGCTTCGTTTTGCGAACTCTGGAGCGAACATAATAGAATGCTAAAATTTTTTTATATTGGTTCAGTTGTGATTTGTTTTTGGCTGCCAATTCTAATGATTGTGTTCCTATATTTTGTTGTTTACTTGTTGATGTGTGCAGCTGGGTCCAAAGATTAACCCCACCAAGAAAAGAAATTCTTCCACATCGCGACAAGTACCAATCCAATTTGATGACACTCGATTTAGGGGTGCCAAACAAGCAGTGAGGTATCTGACCTTAGAAAAAAGAAGCATTTTAACGGAGAAGATATTCAACTTAAATGACTGAGGGAGTTATCGGTCTGTGGCTGCGCTTTTGGAAGAGAAAAAATGGGGACAGCTGATAACTCCGGTTGATAGCTATAATGTAGAGCTTGTCCGAGAGTTTTATGCGAACGCCCTTCCTGATGATGGCGAGCATATTAGTTGGACAACATTAGTTGGGGGAAAAGTCGTGAGATTTGACCGTAGAGCCATTAGTATTCTTCTTGGAAGTCCTCTGCCTTTAAGGGCTAGCGAGATTGATGATTACCATAGGGACCTCCACCTTCGCTGAGATATCCCAAAAATGACCAGAGATCTTCTTAGGCTGGGTAAAATAGTTGGACTCAACCCATCTGGGGTTGCTATTAGGTAACGGCGGGAGGACATGCAACCTTTGGCCCAACTCATATTACTTTTGGTTATAACCAATATCAAGCCAAAGTCGCATTCATCTACCATCCCGATTCCTCTTGCACACCTTGTCCACAGTATCTTGACAAACGTGCAGATTGATGTGGCCCGAATTATTGCCGATGAGATAAGGGCAATTGTGGAGAGTGGTATTGGTGGTACCGCTTCTCGGGCGAATGCCCATCTCGCATTTCCTTGTCTTATCATGTCTTTGTGTGCGGATGCTGGGGTTGATATTCCCACACGCCGCCAGGTCACTATCCCATCGGCTATTGATGATTGATATGTCGACAAATTCTGCAAACCAAAGGGGACAAGGCGTGAGACGTCGGGTGCTAGTGCTGAGGCTAGCAGAAGGGGTGGAGATGCTTCTGGTTCTGGGTCTCAAAGTTTTTACCCTTATCATCAAGAGATATGCCAGTACAACTGGGACTGGATGGAGGCTTCTCAGCGCGCCATGACTAATTTACGCGACTCCATGCAGGTACTACAGCTGCAGATTCGTGATCCCGCCACAGAGAGTACGATGATGTCAAGGGAGCAGTTCCTTGCACATGCTGGTTGGCCTGAGGCCAGGCCAGTATTCGGAGGGGAAGAGGATGTACCTGGTGCTGAGGTAGAGGTATCTGGCTTTGGTTCTGGTTCAGAGGAGGAGGAGGCAGAGGTGTATAGTTCAGAGTCTGAGGAGGACTGATTTTTTTTTCGTGATGATGATTTGTACTTCCTTTGAGCATCAAAGTGAAGTTTTCTTGTATTTTGTTTTTATTTCAGTTTTTATTGATGTACTTTATCCACTGTGTGGATTATTTTGGATATTTGGATGTACTTGTACCCTTTGGTGGTACTTTTGACTTTGTAGGTGTGTTCTCACCAGTACATTATTATTATTATTATTAGTAATATATGTTGTTTTTCAGTAAAAAAAAATTCTGTTTTTAATTTTACTAATATTTCGGTTTTAATTATTGTTATTAAGTGTTGAGTTCTTCAGTTTATGAATGCTCAACAATTAAATTGTTGGTATACTTTTGTGTTAATTGTTGTTATTAAGAGTTGAATTCTTCAGTTTACGAATGTTCAACTCTTAAGCTGTTGATATGCTTTTTATTGTTTTATGTTGGTATGCTTGTGGAAGTTAATATTTCCAACTTTTGGATGTTTTGTGGAAGAAACTTAGGTTGGTGTTGATTGTGCATAAAAGAAGATTCCTCCAAGATTGGATGGCTATGATAGTACTTTAAGCATGATGTTGTGGCAAGGTACATAGTTACCTAGTTCTAGAATTTAGAATGTTTGGGAACTTTGTTGTCTTTGTACAAATGAAAATTTTGTTTCTTGTTACAACTCTATTTGAGTGCTTGTGTCATTTAGGTCCAGAAATCACAAAAGTGAGAAACCTCCATGTTATACTAAATGCATTGGATTGATGATGAATGTTGTTTTATACTTATAATTCATGCTTTATCTTGCTTGTTATTTTGAAATTATGGAAGCATAGAAATGATCAAGGCAATGTTTGTGCACTTTGAGTATAACCACCATTCAAAAAACACTTCAAGTCACCTTGTGAGTATGCGCGTGTTTGAAACCTCTTTTGAGCCGAAAGGAAATTTTTGTTTGAATCATGAACCCAATTTTAACCCGTTTGAAGAGCATTTAAGCTAAGATTATGGCAATGTTGAAGTTGGGGAGAATGGTTTATTGTGAAAAGAGAAAAAGGAGTTGGTGATACAATGCATTCTAAGACAAAGAAATTGAAAAAAAAGAGAAGAAAGAAAAAGAACAAAAATAAAAGAAAAAGAAAAGAAGAGAATGCATTATGAAAAAAAGAAATAAGGATTGAACAAGATCAAAAATTTTGAAAAAGAAATGCTCTTCAAAGTCTTTACCCTTTCTTGTTTCAATGGCCGTGTACATATGTCCTTTATTTTTAACCCCGGCCATGTTACAACCGATAAAAGCCCTTAGTGATCTTTTGCTTCTATAATTTCTTGCGATCGATTAGATATTGTATGAATTGCTTAACATTTGCTTCATTTGTCATTTGAGCGAAATTACCCCGCGGTTGCAAACACGTTAATTTCCTTCAATCCTTTTTCGAAGAGGAGTGTTAGAGTGACATAAGCATAATTGTTTAATTGTTTCTGGAAACATTGTCTGAGATTTGCTTTAAGAATCAAGTTCTTTTCCATTGTCAATTCTAGGATTGTGTAAGTGTGCTTTGTTACAAGTGTTGTTTTATTTGAGCCGTTTATCCGTTCTTGGATTGAATCAAATGCTCGAGCAAATCCTCTTGTTTTCAATGAGAGGCATACTTTGCTTGAGGACAAACAAAGACTTAGTTGGGGAGAGTTGTTAGATGTCAAACATGCTATATATTTAGACTTGATACTTGGCATTTTTCATTACTTTCATGTCTTAATTGTGGATTTTTGTATTGAATTGTTGTTGTTCCTCATGCATTATATTTATACAGTTGGTGCTTGTAATTTGTGTGCTATTGTGCAGGAAAGTGCACTAAAAACATCAAAGATAGAAGACGCAAAGAATTGATGCAAGCTCCAAAGAAAGTGGAACACAACAACAGGTTTGCTTTGCGAACCCTGGCGAAGTCCCCAGCGAATGTTCACTTTGCGAACATTGGCGAAGCTCTCAGCGAACAAAACAGGGGGAAAAGGACAAAAAATTCGCTTTGCGAATGTTTTGGCGAGTGGTTCGCTTTGCGAATGAAGTATTCGCTTTGCGAACTCACGAAAACAGCCAGGGGCGGTTTAACTTTCAGAGGCACTTAAGGTGCCATTTTCTTTCATTCGCAGTGCGAATGTTGCTGATCTCAAGTGTATTATAAATAGATTTTTATGTTTTCTTGGGATCATAACTTGATATTTTCACACCAAAACATACTTTTCTGAGTTTTGATCATCCAAGAGTGAATTTCCACATAGAGAAGCTGAAGTCACATCCGATCTCGATTATTCGACGCGGATGTTCTTTCATCTCCTCTTGAAATTTGTGATACAAGCTACCATGGAAATGTGTAGCTAAACACCTCATGTGTTAAGATTAGAGGTAGTTAATCTTGCTTATATGTATTTCTTTTGATCTTTTGTATATGAACAAGGTTGATGATCAATATATGATGAAGTTGTGTGTTCTTAATGATGTATTTGTGGTTTGAATCACTCTAGACATATATTTTCCAAATCATGACCTAATATCTTCATTTCTTAAAAACCAAACTCTAGACATAGATTTGGGGTTAAATATTCGATTTGTATTGATCTTAACGGTTGTTGTTTAGATTTTTAGCGTGAGACATCATCTAATGGTCTAAACAACGATACTCACAAATTTGCTTTAGACATAAACTCATTCGAGAGGATATGCGATTGTATTGGTCGGAACTAAGTTCATATGCTTGATTAATCGGATATGTATGAAAAGGATTAGTGAAATCTAATCTTGACATGCTTTTATAAAACTTACAACATTTTTGTTATAATTTACTTCTTTGCTACCAAAATTGATGTTACAAAACAAAGAACAATTTGAAAACCCCTTACTTAAAATGTTTCGACTATTAAACGGCGATCATCAAAATATCGCACAATCCCTGTGGATATGATAAAAACACCCTCCGAAATACTCTTTCAACAACCACGAATCCCAGGAAATCTCCTGCATGAACACCAAAGGCACATTTTAGTGGATTCATTTTTAATCCATATTTTCTCATTCTCTCGAATGAGCGTCGAAGGTGGTCTAGGTGACCATTCTCCGATGAGGATTTTATCACAATGTCATCAATATACACCTGCATAAAATTCTCAATAAAGTCATGAAATATAGCATTCATAGCTCTTGATAGGTTGCCCCAGCATTTTTTAAACCAAATGGCATCACAACCCATTCGTATGTTCCCAAAGCTCCAGGGCATCGAAACGTAATTTTGGGAACATCTTCTTCGGCTATGAGAATTTGATTATAGCCAGAGTAACTGTCGAGCATGCTCAAATATTCGAAACCTGCTGTTGAGTCGACAAGTATCTCTGCCACGGGCATCGAATACTCGTCTTTTGGGATAGCGTTGTTTAGATCCTTAAAGTCTATACAGACTCGAAGGGTTCCGTTTTTTTTGATAACAGGCACTATGTTTGCTATCCATTCAACGTACCTTGCAGTTCTGATGAACCGGCTTTTGATCAGTCTCTCAATCTCCTGCTTGATCTTCGAAGTAACCTCTAGAGCAAATCGTCGGGGCTGCTGCTTCACTGGCCTTTTACCTGGCTGAATTGGAAGTCGATGCTCCACCACACTTTGACTTAGACCAGGCATTTCGTCATAATCCCAGGCGAAGCAATCTTTGTATTCTTTTAATACCTCAATCAGCTTAGTCTTTATTTTTTACCCAACTTTAGTGCTCACATAGGTAGGTCTTTTGGTAACCCCATCTCTTAAGTCAACCTCTTCGAGTGGGTCGTGCGCTTGCATTCTTTGCAGCTCACTGTTTGGGTCTTTCTCAAACCCCAAAGGCTCATTGTCATTTATACAATCAAGCCTCCAACTTTCTGAAGCTGATGTCTGGACCTGTGGGCCATTTGTTTGTGTGTCGTAGTCGGCTCTGCTAGCTATCTTTTGATCTCCTGCTTCTAGTGCTGACATTCTTCTATTTTCAGCCAGATAGGCCAAAATTCGTGTCATGCTTTCTGACTCAGTAGTCATTCTCACCGATTGCTGGCCACCCCGTGGGTGGATTATTTTCTGTAGGCTCCATTGTTGTGTCGGCAGCATCCCAGATAAACCCATAGTCGAGATCTAAGTCCAGGACGCGGCCCGTGTTGACGAAAGTATAGGACCCCGACCCGTCATCACAAGGAGCCACATTTGCTAGGTGCTGATCAAAGGACTTCTTACTGCTCTTAGCTTCGTCGATCTTGTAATAACTTTGATCAGCCTCAATATTTTCGACGATGCCCTCTTTTCTCCAGATGGTCAACCTCTGGTGCATTGTCGAAGGCACTGCTCCTATTCCATGAATCCACTCCCGACCCAACAACAAGTTGAAATTTGCCTTTGAGTTGATAACCATAAAGAGTGTTGATCTATTGGTCGTACCCACTACTAAGTCCACTTGGACAACTCCCAGGATGTTGCTGGTCTTTACTTCATAGTTGGGTAGAACCATGTTGTGTTGTCGGAGGTCAGCCTCCGTTTTTCCAATCTTTTTGAATAAGTTGTGAGGCATCAGATTGACAGTTGCCCCTCCGTCCACAAACACTTTGTTGACTGCCACTCCATCAACCTTCGCTTTTATGAACAGCGGCTTCAAATGGCACATCATCCCAGGACTGGGTCTCTCAAACATGGCCATTTTTTCTTCGACCACACCACTGTTCATCACATAATAACATAGTGGCTTGCCCTCCGCATTTTCATCTGGTACGAAGTCCTCTTCTGCTTCAGAGACTTCCGACACCATATCGTATTCCGCTGGCAGTATCGACACGATAACACAGTTCAAGACAAATTCTTCACATAGGTGTCATCATTGGTATCATCGTACATGTCTTCGTCGAAGTCTCCATCTGGTGAAGGGGTATACTCTTTGTCCGACTGAGGAGAATACTTTGGCTCTTCTTCATCCGACTGAGGAGTGTATACTGGTTCTTTCTTGCTTTCGATCACCAAAGTACATTTTGAACTTTGGGTCGAAACTACCCCCTTCTCTCCTGAGGCTCCCACAGTTACTGCCATGGACTGATTTGTCGTAACTTTTCCATTTTCTACCCATCTTCCTCTTGGGTGTTATCGCTTTTGTCCGGAAGCTCCGTCAGGCTTCAACTGTGAAGTAGAAGCCTCTTTCTCAGCTTTCTTATTCTACTGATATCGTCTCCACTGAGTCCTGGTCATATGGTTCTTCCCTTTATAATTGGGGGACACTACATAACCCCTAGGTTCGACTCTTTTGTCAGAGAGTTTCGCTTCCTTTTCCAAGTCCAAAACCTTCCATTTTGGTCTTTTGCTTCCTTTCTGGCTTACTGGTGCCATCCATTTCTCTAGTGGGGTGTCCTACGGTGGCACAAAATTCTTGGGTCGTGCCTCTTGGAATAGCTTCCTGTATTCCTCGTTTCGATGAGGAACACCGTTCCAGTCGAATACAAACCTTGGGACAGGTGGCTTATCTTCTCGCGACATTTCTTTCTTGCCCGCCTCGTATCTCACAACAACTTTCTCATTAAAAACGGCATTGCACCTAGGGCATAGTGCCGCCTTCGACCCGCTTACCCTGCATTTTTCTTGGAAATCTGCCAAGGTTTCTCCAGTTTTAGGGTAAACTGCCTCGAGTTCATCCTCAACCATTTTGTCGGAACCGTCAGTGGCTTCAACCATCATGCATTCCACAAATTTAGTTGTTGATTGTTTGCTGAGACCCTCAGTAGCCTCAACCATCATGCATTCATACAGCTCCGAATACAAAGCCTCTGCGACCTTCAGCGGGTCGGTGTCAACCTGCATCTTTGGCCTTTCGCCAAATTGAAGTCGGCCCTCCTTCAAAGCATTTTGCACCAAATCCTTGAAAAAACACATTGAGCTGTTTTATGACCAAGGAAATTATGAAATTTACAAAATCCCCTTTTCTTCTTTTGTTCTAAAGGGGGGTCTTTTAAACCAGGAGGAACAATTATCTGACCATCTTTAACTAACAAGTCAAAAATTTCGTCACATTTAGAAACATCAAACGTATAAGTCTTAGCAACGTATTTATCTGTTTTTCCAGTTCCGGCGGGATTTTTCCCGTTTGATGGTTTTAGTAACTTGCATGTGTATGGAGGCCCCGGATTGAGTTCAGCCACGTTGACCTCACTCTCGTCGATGATTTCTTCATCGTCAGAATAATATTCATCAGCGGCAACATATGACACTTTTTCTTTCTTACAGTATCGGTTAGTCTGAGTTTTTTCCAGCTTTCAATCATTCGACTTGTCAGACTCGGTCAGCCAGCTGCGCCATATCCCTGAGATATTGCATGTCCAGCTTTTTCCTGATGGAATAGTCTAACCCGCCAGCTGCCATTTCGACTAGCTCATGTTTAGGGACTTGCGTAAAGCATCGCGCTTTCAAAAGGCTAAACCTGTTAAGATATTGGTCCACCGACTCCGTGGCCTTCCGTCTGACACTGGCCAATTCTTTCAAACTGATTTTTGATTGCCCCATGTAAAACTGTTCATGAAACAATCTTTCTAATTGTGCCCAGGTGTGGACAGAGTGAGGGGGAAATGTCGTAAACCATGTAAACGCATTTTTCACGAGGGAACTTGTGAAATACTTCATTTTCAAGTCCTCGTTATTTGCTATGTCACCGGCTTTGGTTTGATACCTGGCGACGTGTTCGACGGTGGATTCCTCAGTCTCACCAGCGAACTTGGTGAATTTTGGCACTTTACAACCCCTAGGTAATTCTGTCTGTAAGGCAATATATGGTAATGGGGACATGTACGTTGGCCATCAAAGGCCTGAATTTGCCCTATTCTGGACCATGATGCGTTTGACCATGGCTTCAAGGTTTGGTTCACCATCCAAAGCATCGTGTCGATGATCCGCTACCGCGCACGGGTCAAAAACGAGTTTTAGAAAAATGTAGTAACGGGAAGCGACACTCGGATGTCGTATCACAAGGATTCTTGTCAGAATTAACCAAGTAAGATTGGGGGGTTTGTTTTCGTTTCAAAAAGCTATGAGAAAAAGTGATTAAAAATAAGTGATTATAAAATAAGTCAATCTGTTGTTCGTTCTCCTACTTATCATTGATCATATAATTACCAAGCCCTAAGCGGATTTCATTCTCTTTCGACCATAGTATAAACAACAAGCGTGATTGAATTACTATATTATTTATGTTGCTAAATCCGAATTAAGCAAACAGATAACGCAAACACGAATTAAGCAAACGCGGTTACGATTAACAGAACATACATCAATCGAATTAATTCAATCCTATTCTATAAAATATGCAATTGAATTAAGCAAACAATATGCAACTGAATTAAGCAAACAAGATTATAGATAGAATTGAAAAGATAATTGAAATTACTTGGAAAATATATTAACCTCAAAGTGAACGGAGATACAGTTACAGCAGATCAACTCAAAGGGTTTAGTTCTCCATGGAATACGTGAAATCCAAAAAAAATTCGTGAAAGTAAGGTTCTTGAACAGTAACACGCTTCCTTAATTATACATGAAACAAGGAAATCGGGTCATAACCCAACTGGGTTAAAAACAAGAAAAAACCGGCCCAAAAATGGTCCAAAACTAATTGTTTCTTATGACTGAAACTTCAACAAATTTTCCGAGGCATCTATATTCCAAATCAGCTTCTGGCTTCCAAAATAAAGTTGTAGCTCTTTGTCTTAGCTTTCCAACGAATCTTAGAACGCCTTAATCCGATTCCTGTAGCTCCAGTTATGAATTTTTTATTGAAAGCTGTTAATGTTGAAAATAACAAACGAAAATCAAATAAGGCTGAAAATAAATTAAATTATAAAAAGATCATAAAATAGAAAAATAAACAAACCAAACCATAGAAATGCTTAAGTCTAAACATAAAGGAATGTGCATCAAAATTCACTGATCAAATTCCCCCACACTTGAACTTTTGCACTCTGAGCAAAATCAAGAATTTAAAACAGAAACTTCAAAGCAAAAATCAAACAGAGCATGCAATCTCAAAGGTTCTCTGGATACAAAGTACAAGAAAACTTATAATTCTAAGCTTCAAGAATATGACATTAGTGAGTAACTCTTTTGTGACATTCAAAGTATATATGAAAAGCAGATTACCAAAATGTACATCACAAGCATCAAGATCCTCACAAGATAAACTGTTTCCACTCAACTCTCAAGTGTTTAGGTTACTGTTTACACTCCAAGCACAACATGAGAGTTAATACTACCATAAGCTTGAAAAGACTCAAAATCCACACTTGAAATACATGCACACAAAGATCAAAAGGACTTTTATTCAGGTTGTAACGTGGCCAAGGTAATGGTAGGATAAATCCTAGGGGGTACTAGGCTAAAACTCAAAGGGTCAAAAGAGACTTGAAAGAAATTGCGGGCGTTGAATTACAAAAGATTTATTCACTTCAACAACAACTCTATATCAATTTCTTTTTCTTCTTTTTTTTTTTCTCTTTTTTTTTTCTTTTTTTTTTCGGAAGAAATATGTATTGACATCCTTCTCTATTTTTCATTTTTTTTTCTTTTCTGCCAACATCATAACAGCATTACAACAATAATGCAAAAATAATGTTCAACCCCACACAACTCCATACAAGACTCTCTCAACCCTTTGAATAGGGTTATTTCATTGTTTTTCACTTTTCGGCATGTAATGAGTTTTAAACAAAAAAGGGATAATAGGCTCAAAGGGGCTTGAAAACAAGGGGTAATATTATCAAGGTTGGATTTTTGGATAACTGGCTAAATATAAAACAAAACAACATGCGTTTATCATTTCAGTGTGCACAAGTAAATAAAAAGCTTCAACGAGAGTCAATTCAAGTTCTAGAGACTAACAAACATGAGTGAAATCACACAAGAAAGAAAGAGATGGATTTTTGATGTTATCCATTATTAGGCTCAAAATCTCACAAGGTTAGTGATCTACCACTAGTGATGTACAATTTAGAGTTTAGTTATACATACATACTAAGAATGCACAAAGAGAATCAATCACATCACACCACAAGTCTTTCGTCAAGGAACATAGAGAAAACTCACAGTTGTAACAAAATAACTAACGAAAAAGCATGCAATTTTAATATGTTTTTTTTTAGAAAAATAAACAAACAAAAACAAAGAAAACAAAACGAAATCAAATGGTTCCCTCCCCCACACTTAAAACAAACATTGTCCTCAATGAAAGGAACTCAATTATAAAGTAAGAGTGAGAGAAAGGAAAGTGTGCTCCCTGGTCAAGTTGCAGTGTAGTTAGGCGCTTCCAAAGAAAACTCTTCTATGGTAGCATCTTCAGGCACTGAATTTTCATAGAATAGCTTCAGGCGCTGCCCATTGACCTTGAAAACCTTGTTAGTAACTGCACTTTTAATTTCTACTACACCATGAGAGAAAACATTAGTAACAGCAAAAGGGCCAATCCATTTGGATCGAAGTTTCCTAACCATAAGCTTAAGGCGGGAGTTAAACAGTAAAACCTGTTGGCCCACAGAGAATTCCTTCCTAGAAATCATTTTATCATGGAAGTGTTTAGTTTTCTCTTTATAAATTCTAGAGCTTTCATAAGCTTCTAGCCTAAGCTCTTCAAGCTGTTGTAATTGAAGTTTTCTTTCAATACCTGCTTGTTGCATCTCCAAATTACAACTCTTTACCGCCCAATAAGCACAGTGTTCTATCTCAACAGGAAGATGGCACGCCTTACCAAAAACAAGTCGATAGGGAGATATCCCTATTGGTGTCTTAAAAGTTGTTCTTTGAGCCCAGAGTGCGTCTTCTAGACGACGGCTCCAATCTTTCCTGTTTGGTTGCACCATTTTCTCTAAAATCTGTTTGATCTCCCTGTTAGAGATCTCAGCTTGCCCATTAGTTTGTGGAAGATATGCAGTAGAGACTCTATACACAACTTCATACTTTCGGAGCAAAGCTTCCATGGTGCGGTTACAGAAATAAGTGCCTTGGTCACTTATGATAGCTCGTGGTATTCCAAACCTGTAAAAGATATTAGACCTGACTAAATCTGCAACAACTCTAGAATCATTAGTCTTAGTGGGGATAGCTTCCACCCACTTTGAAACATAATCAACAGCAAGTAAAATATAGAGAAAACCAAATGATACAGGAAAGGGACCCATGAAGTCAATTCCCCATACATCAAATACCTCACAGAAAAGCATAGGTTGCTGAGGCATTTCACTCTTACGAGTGATGGCTGTACCTGCTATTTGGCACTCTTTACAAGTGCGGTAAGTCTCATAAGCATCCTTAAAAATAGTGGGCCAATAGAAACCCGAGTCAAGGGCTTTTCTTGCAGTCCTTTGCGGACCCAAGTGTCCCCCTACTTGAGAGGCATGAGAAAAATTCAAAATATATTCAATCTCATAGTCGGGGACATGTCTCCTAATTACTTGATCACTACCAAACTTCCAAAGATATGGATCATCCCAAACATAATATTTGGCATCACTCTTGAGTTTGTGAATCTGTGTCTTTGATGCACCTACAGGAAAAACACCAGCAACAAGATAATTAACAATATCAGCAAACCAAGGAGTAACCCCATGTAAAAGTAAAAGTTGTTCATCAGGAAAGTCATCCTGAATCGGAAAAGGATATTCATCCCTCTCTATCCTACTCAGGTGATCAGCCACCAAGTTCTCAGCTCCACTCTTATCTTTAATCTCCACATTAAACTATTGGAGCAATAACATCCACCGTATCAACCTCGGTTTTGCTTCCGGCTTCTTCAACAAGTACTTTAAAGCTGCATGGTTAGTAAAAACAACAACCTTGGAACCTAGCAAATATGATATGAATTTATCAAGAGCAAAAACAATAGCTAGAAGTTCCTTTTGTTCAAGTTATTTTGTTCAATTTGGAACCTCGCTACCTCATTCTGTTAGCTCTTACACTTTACCTTTTGTCAGACAAATTTTTGGGGTCTTCTTATATCTAATTGACTTCCACCCTAAAAATGAACGTCATACAGCAGTTCATTTTCTCGGGTTCAAGATAATTAGATAGGGGCATCTGTCATACCCCAAATTTGTCCTACCTGTGTATACGTGACCTCTGTACATCCTTTTTTTCTTCCAAACAACTTTCAATCCATATTCACTTCAAAATTATTTATCCGTATCCATAAAAACCCACTTCATTTTTAATGTCCATAATTACCCATTCTCCATTATTATCCATTTCCATTTTTAAATCTAAACCATTTTTCATCCATAGTCATTCCCACTTTTCAAATCCATATTTTCCATAACCTTTTCTTAAGATCATTTTATTCAATTTAAATCTACCAAACCATTTTATCATTTTTCATGACAATTTTTCCTTTTCATTAACCAAATCCATCATATCCATTTTCACTTATTATCCACTTATTATTCATATTCAGTTACCCATTCTAATAAATCCAATTTTCCATCTTCTAAACCAATTTACCAATCCATTTCTCCATTCCTTTTAAACCCTCTTATATCCATCAACCATTTTAAACCCAATCCATTTCATTCGTATCTTAATTCATTTGCCCAAAATTCATTTAATCCACTATTACCCATTTCTCATATCCATTTCAATTCCAATCATATTCAAGTTCTATTTCCATTCTTTCTTTCAATTTTATATCTATTCCAAGGTACAAATCAAAGATCCATTATTTTCTTAGTATTATTATTCTTCAAAATATCCATTTCAAATAAAATCTACAAGCCCATTTGTATTACAAAAAAAGCATTAAAAAATGTCAAAGGGCAATTAAATTTTTACACAAGCCCATTACAAGTTATGACAAAAATAATAATAATCTTGCTCCAAATCACAATCACACCAGCCATGCTACCCCACGACAAGCTATCTGCCATAGGAAAACAACATGCCAATGCTACCAAACTCTACACTCCAAACACAGTCTTGCACAACAACCTGCCAAACCTGCAGCAAAAAAACAAGAACTGCACGCCAAACTGCTGCTGCTCCTAAACCAATAACCTGCACAACAAAAGCAACAACAGCAGCACAACCTACAAGGTGAAAGAGACACATCATAGCAACAAGACAAGAGGTTTATACCAAAAACTTAATGGAGAAGTTTGTTTCTTGAATTTAAAGAGAGGAAATAACCACAAAGAGGGGGGCGATAACAATGAAAAACTCTCTCTGTGGAATTTGAATCACACATATACCACCTCACATTTTCTTCATCACTTCATGATTCCATCACCACGCACCTTCAAACCAGCACCACAAAACCACACTCCCTTGCTGCAATTTTAGAAACAAGCATCCCCCCATTTCTGCAACTATTCTTCGTGATAAAACATTGCAAATGAAAACCTCATCTTAAAACCATTCTGGTATCCCTCATATTCGATTAAGCAGAAGAGAAAAAAAACTCTGAGAAAAATTAACAGCAATATCCTTCCTCAGAAGCTAAAAAAAACAACAGTGTTCAAAACAAACCTAAAAAAGCTTGTTTCTACGCAGCCACCAAAAACCTAATGACACTAGAGCTTCATTTCAAGGGTTTTGTTGAGTCTCACACTAAGACTCAATTGAACCAGAGCTAAAGATCCTTCCAGAAATAAAATCGTGGACAGAAAGATTCGAAAGAGAAATAGAAAAAGAAGTTCAAGCTGTGAAGGATATAGTAGCAGTTGAAGTTACCTGAGACGATCGGAGATGCATTCAGACGAAGCTCTCCAAGAGGTTTTTTTTCATTGAAGCTCTAAAAAGTGTGAGCTGAAACTCAGACGCAATACACCATAACAGAAAGGAGAAGAAGAAAAGCAGAGGAGAAAAGCTGAAGGATTACCCTCGTCGAAAAACTTTCGATCGGAGTTACTCCGATCTAGGTACTCCTCGCTCCCTTTGAACTTTATACGGCTTGATTTGTTTGCTTCGTATGCTATAGCTTCATTTTCCCCTTCTAATTTGTGGATTCGCTCTTGATTTGTAGAGTTAGGGTTTCTCTGTGTGGTTTCGGATTTGAGAGTTAGAAGCTTTTTTTTGGTAAAAATAAGCTCGGATTTGGATTTAGGAAGTTTTTTTAGGTGAGGTAGTGTATTTAGGTTGAGGGTGGCCGGAGAAGAGAGATGGCGCCGCCGTGGCCGGCCGCCAACCTCCTTCTCCGGCGAGGTTTTCGGCGATGGTTTTAGAGAGAGTTGAGAGAGAAGGCGTAGAGAGAGATGAAGTTAGTGAGAGAGTGAGCTGAGTAAAGTGAACTCATCTCCACCGTTTCCTTTGTTTCATGTGTGTGGGTGAGTTAACGTGGCCCCCCACCGGTGACAAGTGTCACCGGTTCCTCTTGTTTCCCATAATCCCACGCGCACCGTTTGGTCTTCCTTACCATGGGCATTCATTAACGACCTTTAGATGAGTCAATAGCATTGACTCTGCGCAGATTCAACGTCCCAGATGCAGTCAACCAAGTTGACTAGGTTCCATGCTAAACTCTTTGCCCACGTGGGCCATTAGCCTTGGGCCTGGACGTTTTTTTTTTTTCAATTCACACCCCCTAATTCCTGACCCATTCTGGTTTTATTTTATTTTCTTTTAGAAACACAATTTTTGATATATTATTAATAAATTAATTTAGTTAATTTTATTAAAAAAATTTATTTAATATTAATTAATCTTTTCTATGATTAATTTTATTAAATATTGAATTTTAATTTGATTAATTATTAATTTGGTTTCAAGTCTAAAAAAATCTAAAAGACACTTTTATTTTATTAAGTCCTCAATTCTTATTTAGTTAATTTTATTAAATTATTTTATTTAATATTAATTAATTTTTGATAATTAATTTTATTAAATATTTTGATTTAATCTAATTAATTATGGGAATTTTATCCTAAAGAAACCTAGAACTTAATTTTTAGTTTAGGACTTCCCTCCTTAGAATTAACTTTAAAATTAGGTTACTAACCTAGCTTTTGTGCTTGTTTTTATCCCCTCATTTTATTTTGTGTGTATTCTATTCATGTGGGTTTTTTTCATGCTTTAATTGTATATGTGTTATTCATATTATATTTGTTCAAACCAAAAAATCTTTTTCAAACTAATATTGTGACTTTATGTCAACCATTTTCATACCTTGTAAGTCGATCATTTTCACGATCGCAATCGACCTCACAATGCCTCCTCTTGGGCTTTATACAATGATAATTGTTGCACATTTCACTTTGGTTTGTATGTGTGTATGTGATTGGCTTACTTTAATTATAACTTGATATTATTCCCATTTGATTAATTACACCCCTCTCCCATAAGATTAAAATCAACCTTTTTTTTACAACAATAAACAAGCTTGATCTAACGTCAATTATTTTCCAAATCAAATTAATTTATCCTCAAGCATTCACTTGATTCACATATCAAGTCCCTTTACCTCTTGTAAGTCGAGCGCTTTTGCCTCGCAATCGACCTTACCTTAAACCATAGGACCTCCTTTCCATTAGTGTTAAAACCATTCCACACGCAAATCCAAACCTCGATCCAACGTCGAGTATTTTTCTAAAATCAAATTAATACATTTAATTATACTAAATATCATTTCTTAAAAGGTGAAAAAGAAGGAGATCAAGTCTTTGGTCTTTCTCCTCAATTGTTTGGGTGCGAGTTCTCTTACTCGTGTGTAGACAATTGACGCCTCTAAAACACTTGTAATCCGACAACACTCAAATTTCTTTTTCCCTTATTAAAGCACGTAATCTCTACTTAAATATCATTTCTTAAAAGGTGAAAAGGAGGGGGATCGAGTCTTTGGTCTTTCTCTTCGATTGTTTGGGTGCGAGTTCTCTTACTCGTGTGTGGACAATTAACACCTCTAAAAAACTTAAACTTTAATTTGTCGATTGTTTAGGTGCGAGTTTTCTTACTCGTGTGCGAATAATTGACGCCTCTAAAAAACTTGAACTTTAACCTGTCGGTTGTTTAGGTGCGAGTTCTCTTACTCGTGTGTGGACAATTGACACCACTAAAACACTTGTAACTCGACAAACATTCAAATCTTTTCAAAATCAAATTATCAAAACACCTAATCATATACTTAAACATTTTTACCAAAGGTGAAGTGAGGGGGATCAAGTCTTTGGTCTTTCTCCCCAATTGTTTGGGTGCGAGTTCTCTTACTCGTGTGTGAGCAATTGTTATCTCTAAAACATCCGACACAAATAAAACTCCTTTCCTCGCCCACGTGCGACCGAAACCCTAATACACACGCAAATCAAATTATTCTCTTAATCAAACTCTTTAATATACTTAATCATATATTCAAACACAATTTCCTAAAAGGTGATGTGAGGGGGGCCAAGTCTTTGACCTTTCTCCTCAATTATTTGGGTGCGAGTTCTCTTACTCGTGTGTGAACAATTGACACTTCTAAAAAACATAAACCTTAATCCGTCGATTGCTTGTGTGCGAGTTCTCTTACTCGTGTGTGAGCAATTGTCACCTATTGCTTGGGTGCGGGTTCCCTTACTCGTGTGTGAGCAATTGTCCCCTCTAAAACATCCAATACGATCAAAATTATCCTTTCCTCGCCTCCGTGCGACCGAAACTCTAAAACACGTCCAAATCAAACCTTTTTTCTCAATCAAGTCTTAACACACTTAATTCATACTCAAACCACTTTTCATAAAAAGAACATTGTTTAATCCATTCTTCCGCGCATATGAACTAGTGCTTCAGCCTCCCATGACGAGCCGACAAGCCAACGTTTAGCAGTTAGAATGCGAATTAAACACTCGTTCATTTAAAAAACACAAACCAACTGTAGTCCCACGAACTACGAATGCTCTGACTTTCCCATTGCACGAGGGAATACGTAGGCCCAAGGGTTCTCAATCCTTGCCGAGCACACTAATAAAAAACCACCCCATTTCCCCCTTAAGAGTTAATCCTTTTACTTTAGAAGATAAACAAACAAACCTAGCTAACTCTCTCATGAATCGAATAAAGAGGTTCCCGTTGAGTACAACGGACGTAAAGGGTGCTAATACATTCCCTCTGCGTAACCGACTCCCGAACCCGAATTTGGTTGCGATGACCATTTTTTTATCCCTTCAAAGGTTTTCTCAATATTTTCCTTTCCCTCTTTCGGGATGAATAAAGTTCGGTGGCGACTCTGTTTCGAACAGTCTTTTCCGAGTCCATCGCGAGGATCGTATTTTTCTAGGTACGACATCTGGGTTCTCATCAATGCATTTTTTTATTAATATGAAACCTAGGAAATTTTATGCCTGCACCCCGAAGGAGCACTTGGCGGGATTCAGGCACATGTTGTACTTCCTGACTGAATGTAGGATGTCCTCCAAGTCAGTTGCATGACTATGCCCTTCTGCGGTCTTACTATCAGGTCGTCAATGTAGATTTCTAAGTTTTGCCCTATCTGGTGGGAAAATACGACATCAATGAGTTTATGGTAGGTGGCTCCAGCATTCTTGAGGCCGGAGAGCATGACATTATAATAGTAGTTTCCATGGTTTGACATGAACACCGTCTTAGGCGCGTCAAAGGAATCTATCTTATTTTGGTTGTATCCCAAATAGGCTTACATAAAGCTTAATGTTCAATAGCCCGAGGATCCATCAATAAGGCGATCAATATCCAACAGGGGTAAGAATCCTTGGGAAAATACACATTAAGGTCTGTAAAATCCACTTGCATGTGCAACTTATTTGATGCCTTATTCACCAGTACTACATTGGCTCACTAGGTTGGGTATTTTGCTTCAGTTATGAAACTGATGCTTGATATCTTATTTACCTCTTCATCGATGAAAGCCCTGTTCACCTCGCAAACTTTTCGCTTTTTATGTGACACTGGTCTTACAAAGAGGTTAATAGTGAGGTGATGGCACACCACATTGGTATCTATCCCAGACATGTTGAATGGGCTTAGGTGAACAAGTAATCACTTTTAATGAGTTGATAGACTAGTTCATACCTTTTTTCCTCAAATATTGAGGTTCCTGTCTTTGTCACTTGGTGAGAAAACCGGCCTATTTGAACCTCCTTCAAATCCTCTGTGGGCACAAGCCTTTCATTTTCCACACCTAGTCTAGGATCCAACTACTAGCAGCGTATGTGTCATGTCTTCGAGAAATGGAGTAGCCTCGTAGTCGAGATCCTCCCTCCTCATTTTAAAAAATACACTGATAACATTCTTGGGCCTTTTGATGGTTTCCTGAAACAGTCCTGACTCGCCCGATAGGTAGCGGGTATTTCAGGACCAAGTATTGGGTGTATATAATCGTCCCATAACAAGTTGATGGTTGACTTGACAAGGATAACGTTATAGGTAGTTGACTTTTATTGCCTTGGAGTCTAATCCCATGTCACAGGTTGTCTCTAGGCTTATGTGAACCCTTACCTGCACTTGTTTGCCTGACAAACCTACTAAAGAACCCAATAACGCCTTAATGATATCGGGATCAAGCTGGAGTTTTTGGAAGGTTTTCTAGAATAGGATGTTAGCTATGCTTCCCGGGTCTATCAAAACTCGCTTGATATCACAGCTACTATGTTGCACAGTGATTACCATGGGTTTATTAGGGAAGACCCTGATGGCGTCACTTCTAGAGAGAGTGATATTAGCCCCTGCTCCTCTCCACTTGACTTTGGAGAGTCATGGGGATATTACATTTGTAGTCAGAACCTACATGACATATTTCCTCCGGAAGGAGCTAGAACTTCCTCTCCCGGCGATACCTCTGACTATGATGTTAACCACGAAGTATGGATCTGTTTTGACCATTTTTAAGAGAAGGTAGTGAAAATAGCAGTGCTGATGGAAGGTATAGTCAAAGTTAGTTTTACTAGGAGTCATAGTGGGCCTAATGTACTTGTCAAAAAGTATAGAATGTGTGGCACCCCTATGCTGGTAGAGATGGACAGAAGCCTTAGTGATTTGTGGTGGTTTAGGGCTTGCTCATGGGGGTGAGAAAACCTGTTCGGTGGTGTTTTTTTATTATGGAGAGAGAAAACTCACTTGCGGTTAGAAGCTCTATATCTTTAGATATTTTATGTATGTTCTGGGTTGTACTTCCTCAGGCGATGGATGGGGTATTTATAGAGGCTCGTGGGCCTGGAGTTATGGTTGTTCAAGAATGATAATTGGCCACTTAGTCATAGTAGTGGATCGTTGAATCCCTATTTCCTAAGAAGATGCATTTTAATTTGTTGATATTGATTTCTCTCTGATCGAGACGTGTCTTTCCCACGTTTCCCGCGGTGGGATGAACAGGGTTGTTAAAGGTGAGGTTTCCCCTAATTACGGGCGGTAGAAGAGTGTCGCCCCTTACTAGCAACCATGATTCCCTCACCCTTGGCGAGTCTTTACAAATATATCACTACAAAGTGTATCCCTGATGGAATTTTCCCTTTGGTTGTTTGTCTAACCAAGATAATAGAATGTCTAATTTTAAATTTTAAAATAAAATAAAAAGAACGGCGCCTATTGAAAAAGAAATAAAATTAAAAATGGTCCATGTTGGGATTCAAATTTGTCGCAAAATAACTTTTTCCATTGGTTGTTAGCTTCACCGGGGAAATAGGTAGTTTTTTTTTTTTTAATTTAAAAAGTAATGCGCCTATAAATTACACATCAGTTGATTATTGAATAGTGATAACAACTTTTTATATAGAATATATTATTTGATGTAGTGACTATGTTTAGTTTATAATTATATAAGTTTAGAATATAAATTATAGCTATCTAAGTTCATATCTTAGATTATGTTTAGTGCAGTAGATGTTTTTAATTTAGAATTCGTAGGACATATATGGGGTTAATAGGTTTTAACTTTATCTATATATCTCGTATTGCAATGATTTTTAATCCAATGTAATGTATACAAAAATTCCTACAAAATAAAAACCCAAAATATTAATTTTCATAAAGTAAAGTAGGATAAATTCTTATTACAATAAATATTAATATCCTATTTTTTGTATTTGCACATGCTCTTTTATAGAATTGAGTCAATTGGATGCTTAATGTCCAAAATAAAAATTAACTTTACAATCTAGATATTCTAAGCTTTTTAAAGAGTATGCACTTACTAAAATTAGACATCGGTTGATACTTTTATTAAATAGTCAAAGTTGAGGTTTGATCATTGTAGAATTATATTACGATAGTATTCTATTTTTGTAATGTAACATGACTTTGAACTTTAGGATATATGATCAATATAATTTCTTAAAATTCAAGTAAATAAAGGCTTTTAGGAAAAAATATAGTGTTGTCTTTGTTTAATTAGTTCCATATGACTTCAAGTACATTGAAGCTTTTGATACCAAAAGTGGTGGAGAAAACTTACTACTATCTTTGTTTAATTAGTTCCTTTATGACTTCGAGTAAATTAATTCTCATGACACCAAGTTTATCATGGAAAAGATTCATTGTTATCTTTTTTGTTTAGTTCCTTATAATATTTTATCATGTGATAACACTAAAAAACACTATATATTTGACTCCGATTGCACATGTTTTTAGTTGTTTATTTGTTATTTTCTCTTGTTATTATGGTATTTTGTTTTACTTTTAGATACATTGCCTGATTTAAGCCTCCAGTAAAGAAACGACGCAAAACGGGGCTAAAACGGAGATTTCCTGTGCAAATTGTACACTAGTCGTTTCATTCAGCGAACGCCATAGAGGATGTCGTTTGAGCAGTACGTTTCACCCACACTCCAACGGTCACGAATTACGTTTTATTCAAAATGCACACTCGGCGGACGCGGAGAGGGGGTCGGCGGGCGCCGAACGTTACAACATGACAAGGGTCAGAAACGTTAGAAGCAGTTACACACGAAGGAAATTATTACTCAATCGTTTCTCCATAATGCTGCGTGGCAGTTACAGCTTCATGATTACTATAAAAAGCCTTGCATTTTCACTTTTGGATTATCCAATTCTAATTTCCAACCTTAGGCATAAAGTCCACTTTGTAAAGCAATAATCCATCACATCGAGGGGTTATTGCACTATCGTTGTTAGTTAGATTGGAGCAATCATAGTTAGGAGTTTTTATTTGTAGTTATTTACATTCAAGTCAAATTTTCATTTCCCGCAATTTACTTTCTAGCTCTGTACCAGATTAAGTCTCCGCTTTGGAGCAGGTTTCTTTTATAATTTGTAATTTATTATTATCCGCATTGCCTTTATATATATTTACTTTATTGCACTGCTTTATATTCGTTTACTTTCCGTCTCTGTCATTACTTTATTACTTTAATCGTTTGCGTGATTTGTCTTCTGGAACTGAACTTAAGCGTGACACTTGTGTTCATTCTCTAGAAATACACTCTCACACTTCGCACGTTTTTTATATCTTATTTTGCAAACCAATTTATCGTCATGTTTCCAATTACCATTCCGGCATAGTCTTATTCTGATTTATTTCTATTTTTCGTTATGTGGAAAACTTTTACTCTGATTTTTAGCCTTAGATAAACAACGTAACAATAGTAATCGATAGATTGACATTGGTTTCTGTGGGATCGATAAATCTTTTATATTACTCTGACGTAATCCGTATACTTGCGGATAGCACGCATCAAGTTTTTGGCGCTGTTGCCGGGGACCAATTACGTCAAAATTTCGTACCCTGTTGTTACACCGTCTAGACTAAGGCATCCCTTAGCCGGTAAATGCGAAGAACTCGCAGTATCGGAAACTTAGTTGATCCATTAGAAGAACCTGAACGTTATGCCCGAGCTCGTATTCTACTTCGAAAACTCAAAAGAGCAATGGCAGACGAAGAAAACGCTAAACCTCTTAAGGATTTCGCCCTACCCTCTAACGAAGAACCTCATTCTAGTATAGTTAACCCAGCTATACCAGCTAATAACTTCAAATTAAAACCATCTATGTTACAATTAGTACAACAGAACCAGTTCGCAGGTCTTCCTACGGAAAACCCGAACCAACATCTTAAAGTCTTTATTCAACTAGCCGATACCTTAAAAGCGAACGAAGCTCCTCCTGAGGCAATACGTCTAAGACTATTCCCATTTTCCCTCAGAGATAGAGCCCGATCATGGTTAGATTCCCTTCCAGCCAACTCTATAACCACTTGGAATGACCTAAAGAAAATATTCATTGCTAGATACTTTCCACCGAGTAAAACTGCTGTTCTACGAAACCAAATAACTCGATTTACCCAAAGCGAGGGAGAATCACTTTTCGACGCTTTGGAGAGATATAAGGAACTATTAAGAGCATGTCCACATCATGGCTTAGAACAATGGCTTATAATCGATACCTTTTATAATGGACTCATGTACAACACAAAGATGACCATAGACGCTGCGACTGGTGGCACTCTAATGAACAAACCCTACCCCGAGGCTTGTGCTCTCATTGAGGATATGGCATAAAACCATTACCAATGGGGAACCGAACGAGCACTGGTGGAGAAGAAAGAGACCAAAGGAGGTGTGTATGAAGTGAGTTGTTTTGACCATATGAACGCAAAGATAGATGCTCTAGCTCAAAAGGTAGAAAACCTGACTATCAACCCCACAACAACCATCGCAGCTATACAACCCGGATGTGAAATCTGTGGAACCTCAGGACATACTGTAGATGAATCCAACCTTTTAGCCGAGAGTACCACAGATCAGGTTAATTACGCCCAAGGAAACCCTTATTCAAACACATACAACCCTGGATGGAGGAATCACCCAAATTTTTCCTATAAGAATAATAACCCTACTCAAAATTCAACACCTCAAAGACCACCCAGTTTCCAAACTCAAAGACCCAATCAATCTGCACTATATGCCCCTCAGAAATCAAATTTTGAGAAACATCTCAGCTCAATTACAACAGAACAAGGAGTTCATGAACTAAAACATTCATATGAATGGACTAATTACCCAGTTGGGTACTAAACTCGATTCTGTAATTACCCATAACAAAATGCTTGAAACCCAAACCTCTCAAGTAGCACAACAACAATCCACCCATGCTACACCTGGAGGAAAATTCCCTGGACAACCTCAACCTAACCCTAAAGGGCACGCGGATGCTATAGCCCTAAGGAGCGAGACCACTTACGATGGGCCTATAAACCCTAGGTTGAATAATCCAGAACCTCCTAGGAAAGAAGTTATGAACACACCTGAGAAAGAAGTTGAGAAATCGGTGGAACCTGAGAAATCTAAGAATACAGAAGTTAAGGAAAGAGAAGAGAATGAAAAAGTTTATGTACCACCTCCTCCTTACAAACCTCCGATTCCATACCCACAAAGACTTAAACAAACCAAATTAGATAACCAATATAAGAAATTCATAAAAGTGATTGAGAAACTCCACGTAGAGATTCCATTCACAGAAGATATTACCCAAATACCATCTTATGCCAAATTCCTTAAAGACAGTCTAACCAACAAACGAAGATTAGATGATCCTAAACCTTTAGAATGTAATTCAATTTATGAGAATAAGCTTGCTAAGAAAGAGAAATACCCATGAATTTTTTCTATACCTTGTGTTTTGGGAAACCAAGTTATTGATAAAGCACTTCTGGACTTAAGAGCAAGTGTAAGCTTAATGCCTTTAGCCGTTTGTAAAAGGTTAAACCTAGGAGAAACGCAACCGACTAGGATGTATCTTCAATTAGCCGATAGATCAGTTAAGTATCCAATTGGCATTTTGGAAGACGTTCCAGTTAGGCTTGGTAAACTTTATATTCCAACGGACTTCGTCGTAATGGACATTAAGGAAGACGATGAGATCCTAATCCTTTTAGGTAGACCCTTCTTATCAATAGCTGGAGCTATAATAGATGTCAAAAAAGGAAAAATGACATTCGAGGTAGGTAATGAAAAAGCAGAATTTATACTATCCCAATTCTTAAATGCACCAGCCATAGATGACTCATGTTATGCCATCGATATAATTGATGAATGCATAAGAGAACTGGATAAAGAAGATCCAGTAGAAACCATCAAACTACCTTCGATCCCCATAATGGATGACGATGGATTCGAACGTTTATCTAAACCTTACATAGATAACAGTCTTTACGAATGCTTGGCACTTACCCCATATCATATGTCATGTCCGAAAAAAACCATCTATAGAGCTTAAGGAGCTTCCTAAGAATTTAAGATACGAATTCTTAGACAAAGAATTAAACCGCCCAGTCATAGTCAGTGCCACGTTAGATGGTCCTGAAACCAATTAATTGTTAGATGTTTTAAGAAAATATCCCTCAGCTCTAGGTTATAATATCTCCGATCTCAAAGGAATAAGTCCTTCCGTGTGTATGCACCGAATTATGCTGGAGGAAGACGCAAAACCCTACAGAGAACATCAACGAAGGATAAATCCTATAATAAGTGACGTAGCAAAAAGGGAAGTGTTAAAGTTGTTAGAGGCTGGAATAATATACCAAATATCTGATAGTAAATGGGTAAGCCCCGTACATGTGGTACCTAAGAAAGGAGGTGTCACCGCTGTACAAAACGAAAAAGGAGAACAAATAGCCAAACGTATAGAAAATGGTTGGCGGATGTGTATTGATTACAGGAAGCTTAATAAGGTAACTAGGAAAGATCACTTCCCACTTCCATTCATAGACCAAATGCTCGAACGTTTAGCTAGGCATTCTTACTTTTGCTATTTGGATGGTTACTCAGGATTCTTCCAAATACCCATTCACCCTGATGATCAAGAGAAAACAACCTTTACATGTCCCTATGGAACATTTGCTTACAGACGAATGCCATTCGGACTATGCAATGCCCCAGCTACCTTCCTACGTTGTATGATGTCAATCTTCGCAGATTTCCTTGATGAGATCATGGAAGTATTTATGGACGATTTCTCAGTATGTGGATCCAGTTTTAAAAACTGTTTAACCAACCTTGAGAAAATCCTGGAAAGATGCGTAGAAGTCAACCTTGTTCTAAACTGGGAAAAATGCCATTTTATGGTTACTGAAGGCATAATACTATGACACATAGTGTTTGAAAGAGGCATTGAGGTTGATAAAGCCAAAATAGAAGTAATAGAAAACCTTCAACCACCGAAAACCATTAGAGAAATCCGAAGTTTCCTTGGACATGCTGGTTTCTACCGACGCTTCATTAAAGACTTCTCCAAAATAACTAAACCATTAACCAACTTACTTATGAAAGACGCCGAATTCAAATTCGATGAGAAATGTCTTGAAGCCTTTAAATACTTAAAACAAACACTGATTTCTGCACCCATCATTCAACCTTCTGATTGGATCCAACCTTTTGAAATTATGTGCGATGCTAGTGATTACGCTATCAGCATTGTTCTAGGACAAAAAAAGGATAAGAAACTCCATGTGATTTACTACACCAGTAGGACTTTAGATACGGCTCAGCTTAATTATGCCACAACCGAGAAGGAACTCCTGGCAGTAGTCTTTGCAATCAACAAATTCCGATCCTATTTAGTAGGAGCAAAAATCATAGTCTACACTGATCATGCTGCGATAAGATATCTATTAAGCAAAAAGGATGTTAAGCCTAGATTACTACGTTGGATCCTTTTACTTCAAGAATTTGATTTGGAGATCCGAGATAAGAAAGGCACTGAAAATGTGGTCGCTGACCACCTTTCAAGGCTTGAATATCTAAAACCAGATCTTGTTCCTATCAATGATGATTTCGCATACGATAAATTAGTAGGAGCAGTTAGAACCATCCATGATGATGATCCTAACCCCTATTTAGAATTAGACATTGAAAAAGCTCTCGTAGTGACAACCATACCTTGGTACGCAGATTTTGTTAACTATCTAGCAGCTGATATCATACCACCTGATCTAAATTACCAACAAAAGAAGAAGTTCTATCACGACGTGAAACACTTCTATTGGGACGAACCCCTCTTATTCAAAAGAGGCGCATATGGCATTTTTCTTCGCTGTGTCCCTGAAGAAGAAGTAGAAACTATAATTAAACATTGTCACTCTTCACCATATGGTGGACATCTAGGCTCATCCAAAACATGCGCTAAAATACTTCAAGCAGGTCTTTTCTGGCCAACTTTATGGCGCGATGTTCATGCCTACATTGTAAGATGTGACAGATGTCAACGCACAGGGAACGTCTCAAGAAGAGATGAAATGCCTCTGAGAAATATTCAGGAGGTATAACTCTTCGATGTTTGGGGTATAGATTTTATGGGACCTTTTCCATCTTCGATGGGAAACAAGTATATCTTAGTAGCTGTTGATTATGTATCCAAATGGATTGAAGCTATAGCTTCACCCACCAACGATACTCGTGTAGTCATTAAAATATTTAAAAACTATATTTTCCCTAGGTTTGGAGTACCTCGATTGGTTATAAGCGATGGAGGATCGCATTTCATATCTAGGATATTCGAAAACCTTTTAAAGAAATACGAATTTAAACACCGAGTAGCCACACCTTATCACCCGCAGACTAGTGGACAAGTAGAAGTATCAAATAAGGAAATAAAACAAATCTTAGAGAAAACCGTATCAATTTCAAGAAAAGATTGGTCCTTAAGACTACAAGAATCCTTGTGGGCTTATAGAACCGCTTTTAAAACCCCTATAGGAACAACCCCATATCAATTAGTCTACGGAAAATCTTGCCATTTACCCTTCGAGCTTGAACATAAGGCCTACTGGGCCATAAAAGCTCTTAATATGGATTACTTGACAGCCGGAGATAAACGCATTCTAGATATCCACAAATTAGAAGAGTTACGCCGAAATGCTTATGAAAACGCCGTAATATATAAAGAGAGAACCAAAGCATGACATGACAAAAGAATTGCCAAAAAGGAGTTCAACGTAGGCGACCCTGTACTTCTTTTCAATTCTAGGTTACGATTATTTCCCGGTAAGTTACGCTCAAGGTGGACTGGACCCTATGAGGTCACCAAAGTCCTGAAATCTGGAGCATTTGAAATTGCAAATCATTCATGTAGTCCCTTTTTAGTGAATGGACAAAGATTAAAACTCTACTATGGAGGTGATATCCCTACCTACTACTCTTGTCACACTCTGATAGACCCACCTATAGTAACATCCACAACGTAAGTTTTACATTCGTCCAGCTAACGACGTAAAATGTAAAACAAGCGCTGCGTGGGAGGCAGCCCACGGCTTTCTTTTCATTATTTTTTATTTATGCATATAATTTATTTCAGAAAAATAAAAAGATTTATATTATTTGACTAACTGGACTGACTTATGAAATGTCTATGTTTACAGGTTACAGATCACATCATCCCAGATATTCTACACTAACTTTCTTTTCAGGATGCAGAGCTATGATGACATGCACATCGTGTTCAGAGATGACGAACAGAGGAAGAAATATGTAGTCCTTTCTGAGAGATCGATCCTACCCACTAGGTACCCTGACCCAAACTGTCTAACAACCTTAGGTATTGAGGCTAGTGTGAGGTATCTTTGTCACCAGCTTCAGTGGGATGAGTATTCTGAAGCAATGAATATAACCTATAAGCATCTAACCTTAGAGTTCCTCAGTTCACTCATTTATGACCCCTACAGTGGAAGAGGTTACAACAGTGGAAGCATAAGATTCAAACTATTTGGGAATGCGTATACACTTAACCACGGGGATTTTACTAGATTACTTGGTTTTCAGTGTGGCATGGATGCCATCCATTTTATGCATGAAGTCAATGTTATACAGGATGAGCTTGACATATTCTGGAGCAAAATCACCGGTGGAGGAGGACCTGATCCTTCCACCCAATTAGTAAACAAAATCCACAACCCAGCCTTCCGTTATTTCCAAATGATCCTGGCCGAGACTTTCTTTGGTAGAAGTGAAACCGAGAACCAGGTTACCGAAGAAGAGATTATGATGCTTTTTTGTACTACTGAGTCACGCCCATTAGCCAGTGGTAATTTTCTGATGTATAACCTATACTTAACTGCTGGATATTCCAAAGGACATATCCATGTAGGTGGCACTGTTACACACATAGCTTATGCCCTAGGTCTAGCCAACAAGCTAACTCATCTTACCTCCCATTGTGGCTACACCTTAATTGACATTAATCATTGCCTTGACCGTGGCCTTATCAGGAGAGCATTCTTTAGTGCAGATAACTTTAAGCTCCTAATAGACGATGAAGTCATTCACTAATTTGGTTTGCCAGACCACACCCGGACAAGTGTCCATGACAAAGCTAACTGGTTATACACTTTGGAAGGCCAAGACGAGACACCCATCCGACCTAGGACCCCACCTGTGCCTGAGTACCATCCTACACCCTATCCTGAAAGGACTACTGTCTATTCCTCTAATGTTAATCTGCAACGCAGGGACATATATTCAGAGTTTGACGCTATGCGAAAGGAGATCATTTCTCTTCGCGAAGAATGCGCCAAGCTCACCTTATAGATACAGATCTCAGACGCAACAAATGCTTCATCCTATGATCTTTTATACAAGGAGATTTGCGATCTCAGACGCCAGCTTGCAGAAGCACGGGCACCTTGTCCTCACATGAGTTAGGGTGTCCGCCGACAGTCTTTCTAGAAGATATTCAGGAGCTCTGGGTCATAGCTCACACTTTGTGCGGGGGAGACTTACCACATGCTTGTTATGATCGTTTATTTCTATCGTTACCACGTTCTTATCTTTATTGTTATTATCGTTATTATCAGACTATTAGTAAATTTAATTTTCCATCGCTATTATTATTAGACTCATTGCATCCATATGCTATATGTGAGTGTCATATTATTTCGAGTTATATTAAATATCTACATTATTGCAATCTATTGGTAATATTTAAAAAATTTTATTTCATTCATTTTTATAATTTAAAAATTTTTGAGAGTTAATAATATTATTGTTATTTAATTTCTACATTCACATATTATTAAAAATTTAAAAATATATATATATAAAGTTTGTTCTCTATGTTTCATACATGTACACCTATGAATAAAATTCTCAAATATGCTATAAACACCCCAAGGAGAAATACATGGACCAACCAAAGCCCAAACCCGTGCCAGCCTAGTTTACACAGTCCGCGGACGCGGACCCCTACTTGGCAGACGCGGAGGCGTCCTGGGATATGAACGAACCAGAATAAGAAAACCCCCATTTTTGCCACTCTCTTCATCTTCCATCTCCAATAACTCCGATTTTAATCACCATAAAACCCCACTAAACCATTTCAATTCCTTATTTCATAACTTCCCCACTACCATTACCACTTCCATTCCACATTATCTCTATAAAATCCAAAGATTTCACCCAAAAACCCAAATCTACAAAAAACCCAAATTCACTACTAAACCTTCATTTCACTTCAACAATGGCAGCAGAGGAACATGGGAACATTATTTTTCGAGATGGAACAGACGGAGTCAAGCAATGGGAGAAATGGGACAGATTGCGAACATGCAACATTCTTGCGACGAGGAGCTTACTTATGCAAGGCTAACCCGCAAATTTTTGATTTCTTTGGAGTACACTGTCAGAGAAAACACCGCTAGCACTGTAGGCACAGTAAGGTTTAGAATGTTCAATGTTGAATACATTTATACCACTGATGCACTTGCTGAGTTATTAGGATTCCATTACGGGAATGGTGTCGTTTGTGAGTCACCCATAGACACAAATTGGTCAACTGAGGCTTTCCAACTGTGCAAAGACATCACAGGTCAGACCACCCACTCCTTTGAAGGAAATTTGGCTTCCGACATTCATAACCTAGCCATACGAGTGTTCCGCCTTTTATTAGCTGATACTATTTTAGCTCGTGAAAATTCTAACAAGTTGAATTCCAAAGAATTTATATTTTTACAGGCTGCTTTACTTAGAAAAAGATTAAATCCTGTGCCATTTATGATAGCACATATGCGGGCTATTGAGAAAAAGGGCAGCACCGTGTCATTTGGAGGATTGATTACCTTCTTTGCACGAGCCCTCCACCTGGACACCGAGTTGGCCACATTGGAACCACTATCGCCTCGCATCATTGATTTAAGATTTCTGCGAGATATGCGTTTATGCAAAGCGAGACCAGAAGAAGGCTATATCCTCAGGGTTCACAATGCTGTCGTCCCGAGTGTCGCTTTACCTTGCTCAAGACGCACTGATGTGCGCCAAAGAGGAAACTGGCTCTATGATTTGAAGGCTGCTCCTATTTTAGGTCCGTTACTACCAAACATCCCCGAGGACGAAGGAAACCAGACGGATGATGAGTTTAACCGTATGAAACAGTCTCCTATTCATGTATCACCAGCACACACCCCACCTGTTACTAACCATCATGCAGGTACTTCTTTTGAATTCTATATCACCGAAGAAATGTGGCAAGCACAACAAGCCAGAGAAGAAGAGCGTGATGGCATGTTCTATGCCATGTGTAATACCCCAAATTTTGACCACTAAAGTTTCCCATCATTGTGCAAATCATCACCACAATATGGATGTACTTTTATGCTTCATCAGTCTCCCCAAAGATGGGTGAGCATCCACTACAATCAAAATCAGGGTTTCAAGCCCTCTTTGAGTTCTTAGACAAAGGATCAATCAAGAAATGACTTGATCTTCAACTTGTCTAATCTCCCAAACATTCACAATGGATCAAAAGGACTCCTACTTCAAGGATTAAGCATAAAGCTGCTCCCTTCTAGGTGGATCAAGTCTCTAGATCGACAGGGTCACCAAATTAGGGTTTTGGTCGACCAGGGCCTCCAGATGAAAAATTTCATCTGGGCACAAGCCATTGATCCAAAACATAACCTAATATACTCCATGGAACCTCATGGACCCAAACATCAAGTCAATTTGACCTCAGGGGATGCATTAATCAAAAATCAGGAATTAGGGTTTCTTGACCTAATTCACCCCTAAGTTGACTTTTGGGACAAACCATGAACCAAGACCTCAAGAGAGGGTTTGAGGGTCTCTAATGAACTATATTAATCCATTTGGAACAATGGATTAATCCAAGAAGCTTGAGCAACAAGTCTCAATTTCATCTGCACCACAATTAGGGTTTTAAGGGAAAAGTCAACTGTAACTTTGACTTTTGACCAGGACATGCTCCCAAACCCTAGGACATGCCTCAATATACCCTATGACACCCATGGAACATGTCCATTAAGTTTTATTTAGGTCAAGGACATGATTTCCTGAAGAATTGCACAGTTTGGAATTCATCTGATAAAAAGTCAACTGTGCACAAAAGTCAACTTTGACTTTTTGAGATTTTTCACCAAAATGGATTTTTAACCCTAAAATGATGTTAATGTATGATTTGAATCATCATTCATCAAGAAAAATCAAGAAAAGTTGGATAACTTGTAAAAGGGGTAACCATCAAAACTTAGAAAATTTTCTAAGTTAAAAATAAAGTGGCAAGGGTACCAACTTTGGAGGACCATAACTCCTAAACCACAAGGCCATTTTTTCTCATCCAAAGATGGATTTGTAGCCCTCATTATCATTTACAAAAACTTCAACTACAAGTCATTCCAATTCATTAAGGATTTTGAGTTATGGAGTGATCAAAGTGGCTGAAAAGTGAAAAAGTCACTTTTTCCAACACTTAGTGAAATTTTCACCAAGTCAGATTTTGCCTCACTTTTTGCCAAATGTAGGGGGATTTTTCACTTGGAATCAAAAGAGATCAAAACCAAACTTGTTCAAACAGTTGTTGTATCATGTAAGAGCTTTCCAAAATGGCCAAGAACATTGCCAAATTCAACTTACACCATGAGATATGACATTGGCAAGTTACCTTGCTGAAATCTGTCAAGGCTAGGCAGAATTTGCAACTTTGGTCGATTTGCCAAAATCAGCCAAATTCAATTGCTCCTATCCACTTGGACACCTCAGAGGATTGAATCTAAAGGGGACAATCACTGAACCAAGCCTCCAAAGTCCATGGAACAAGAAATAGCATGTTGAACCTAGAATGGCCAAAATAGGGACAAGACTTCAAATTTGGAATGAGGCATTCAATGGAACCATCAAGGTGGCATGGACTGAGCTATTCTCATCTGAAATCAGTCAAGACTTATCCAAGACCAAGGGGACCATAGCTCTGTGCCCTAACCTCTAGTCAATGGCTAGAGGAGACTTGCATTTCCATTGGCCAACATTGAGGAAACACCTGCTGCAGTTGCCATTCACTGTGGATCCCAAAACAAACTTGATCTACTATAAATAGAGCTCAATTGTGGTCAGTTTGAGTACACCAAAGCCATCAAACAGATGTTTTCCTCAAAATCTCTTCTTTCACTCCAATTTTGCCTTCTAAGGCAAGTCACTATCGGGTTTTGAGTTTGAGAGCAATTCCAATCAAACCAATCACTCACACACCTCACATACATCACATATGAGCTGATCAAACACTTAGATTACTTCTGAAACACCAATTTCACAAAATCACCAGCTGGTTGCTCAAGGTTTTAACCAAGGTGCAGCTGAGGTACCACAAAATGATCCAGCCAATTTCAATCAAGTCCAACCATCCAAACACACTCCATAGGGTGTAGGGAAGCTGTTCAGATCATCACCACTCATCTGTAACACCTCCAAATCAAAAATCACTTTGAACTTGCTGTCACGACTTGGAGGTAAGCACATACTTGGTCATCTCTCAATCTATGCATATTTCCTCGCACAATAATTTGGCCATATGTTCATAATCATGCATGGAATGTTTTCCCTCAATTAATTGCATTGTTTGAATCGTGTATAAAAAATCCTAGCCTTCATGCAGAAATTAGGGTTCTTGAGGTCTCTTCGTGATTTATTGTTATATGTTTAATTTAAATGAAATTAAAGTGCATAGACATGATCGTGAGGTTGAGACGAGCATAATGATATGTGGATTGCATGATATAATCAAGTATTCATGGAGATTGGATAGAAAATGCAAATCTGAGAATCCAAGAACACGCGCGTGTTCTTCAGCTTGTTCTTGGCGCCATTTTTAGAAATTCAAATATTTGAATTTTGTGATTTTGTTTAATTGACTCAAAAATTAATTTCTCTCTGAGTTTTAATGATTTTGAGTTGATTCTTTTTTTAATAATTCACAAAAATGTTAAAATATTTTATTTTCCCAACAAATCCCAAAAATATTATTTATTTCATATAATTGATATTTTTGTAAAGAATTAATATTTTGATTGTTTTTGGCATTTTAAATATTTTTTCTACATTGATTTTGCAACTTTTAATGCTTTCTAATTATTTTGTATGTCAATACTTAATTTTTGAAGCATTAATCCAAGATCACAATTTGTTTTCCATGTGTTAAACAATTTTTGATCATTTTAATTGAATTTTTATTCAATTAAATACATTTTGAAAACAAATTAGGGTTTTGGATTAATTCAACCCTCATAAATCATTTTCAAAACTTTTTGGGCCTCTTGAGAGAGTGTAAGACCCATCCCCCCTTGTACAAAAACTTTTTGGGCCTCACTCATTGTATAAGTCCCTCTGTACAAGTAAACGGCGCGATCGTCGCCCGTTTAAAAATAAAAAATCATCTGGGCCTGTCCTTGAGCTATAAGACCCATTCAAAACACTTTGGGCCTCTATTAGAGTGTAAGACCCAATCCCCCTTTTAACCAAACATCTTGGGCCTCACTTATTGTATAAGTCCCTCTGCGTTAAAAGAAAACCTCGGCGCGATCGCCATTTTTAAACGAAAAATCATTTGGGCCTACCCCGTGTTATAAGCCCCACTCTTTTTTTTTCTCTAAACTTTTTGGGCCTCTTGAGAGAGTGTAAGACCCATCCCTTTGTACATAAAACCTTTTTGGGCCCCAGTCACTTGTATAAGTCCCGCTGTACAAAGTCAAACAGTGCGCTCACTGATAAAACCCTGGGCCTCTCCTTGAGCTGTAAGCCCCAAATCTTTCTTTTTCAAAGCACTTTCTCCTTTGATTTTGAATATACTGTTGTTTTCAATCTTTATTTGTTGAACAACTAACCAAACAGCATGGAAGCACTACAACCGACTAAGTGTTTACCCGCTTTCGTTTACTGCTTTCATATTATAAACTGTATTGTGGGGCTGCTCATTGTAAGTCTCCTTTCATAAACTCATATCTACTGTGTAATAATAGTATAGATATTTCGAGTTTCCCTGGCAACTACGTCCAGCACTAGGTAAAAGCCATTTCGTTTATTCCTAGAAATAGACGCCTAGATCCCCAATAGGAGCACCAGATACAGTCTTCTCTTCGGCTGTCCTCCTTAGGAATCGTCAAGAAGCTCTACTCCCCAAGATGAATGTATTCTCCGTGAATGGCATCTTTGAGTTTCTTCCAAATTCTCAAACTTTCCTGACTTGATATATTCCTTGTGGATAGCTTGCCTTGAATGTCTCGGGGTTTGGGTACCCACTACGGTCATAATCTTGGACCTTAACTAAGGAACCCTCTTTAAAAGCTAAAAGTCGCTGGATAGTAAACCTCGCACGTTTACCAGTGGTTTTTATCTTTAAAAGAGTTATCTCTCCTAATGGAAGGGAGATGATAGACCCACGGGCTTCTTAAAAGCACCGGCCTCCTCTTGGGCATTGTTCAAGGACCCACAGGCTTCCTAAAAGCAACCCCGCCTCCTCTTGGGCTTCGTACAAGGACCCTACGACTTCTTAGAAGTATTCACAGCCTCCTCTTAGGCTTCGTATAATGATCTCTTCCTCCGGGAATGATAGCCTCCTCTTGGGCTTAGTACAAGGACCCGTCGGCTTCTTAAAAGTTTCCAGCCTTCTCTTGGGCTTCGTACAAATTGTCCCGACGACCTCCTAGAGGTATAGGAACAGAACCTAGTCATTCTCATAGAACAGTTCTTTCATAGAGTCTACTACTGTTTCTCACAGCATAGTACAAAAGATAAAACTCTAGACACAGACAGTCTAACTTCCTTGAGTCTCAAAGACATTCTCAAGTGACCCCTTCGTTAAATAGGAAGGAAACCCGCAGACTCGGACAGTCTCAATACCCTTTGGATTTCCAGTTTCCTCAAAGAAAAGGAAACAACCCCGATCCTCAGATCTAACCCATGAGTACAGTGATGCTCATATAAGAACTGATTTTCTCTTTCAAAATCAGTATACTGGACCTGTCACTTAACTGACACAGTAACCTGAGCCTTCTCTTGGGCTTTGTACAATGATTCTCCCCAGCGGAGTAAAACAACGTTTTAGCCTCTCTCTCGGGCTTCGTACGAGACACATAAAGACTCCCTTTGTTGAGTCAAACAAATAATAGCCTCCATCTCGGGCTTCGTACGAGACACAAAGACTCCATCGTCGGGTTAAAATATTTTAGCCTCTCTCTCGGGCTTTGTACGGGACACAAAATAGCCTCCTCTTAGGCTTTGTATAATGATTTTCCTAGCGAAAATTAGCCTCCTCTTAGGCTTTGTATAAGAAAACCACTGGTTGATCCAATTAATCTTTTAACATCAAAGATGTGCCTCGTTCACAGTACACAAACATCAACAACTCCTTTCCCTTCATCTAATCGCTGTAAGCGGCAAGCCTCTGGATCATCTACATCCATGCCACTGTCCCTCTTTTAGCATGAGAAATTCCTAAGGAAAGATAACATTGCTCTACACTGAGTTAAAGTCTTCTCCTTCAGGTTAAAACCTTTTCTTCGGAAATTATGGCATTGCTCGGATCCGCGTATCCCAGTTAAAGTAATTCTCCTTCTCCCCTCTTTAGAGATGACAAATTCTCTCTAAAGTCGAGGTTTTTCAGCTTCACATCTTGGGCTTTGAACAAGATACAAACCACCTTTCGCTTCACGTCTTGGTCTTTGAACAAGACACCAAAAACACCCATTTCCTCCCATAGATTAGGAGGAACTACGAACGCTCTGATTTCCCTGTTTCGGTAAACGGGAATACGTAGGCATAAGATTGAAAGAAAAATCTTAGCGAGCGCAATCAACAAAAAACCCAAATCCCATATCTCCATCAATCAAAAGCAGTAATTCAAAAGCATCAGTCCTAACATCCCAATCCTTGTTCCCCGCCAGAAACCTTCTGTCTAGATAAAAAGAAAGAAAAACTAGTATTGGCGAAAATACAAATAACCAGTACAAAAGCCCCCCACATTGATAGCATTCGTAACTTAACAGACCGCTGTTTAAACTCAGTATGCAAGCGGGGTTAATTGGAGACATCTATTTCCCTTCCTTATTCAGCTCACAATAGGATAAAAAATGAATCGACCTGTAGTTCAAGCTCAACTGCAGAGAGCGACCAGTGCTTAAGAACCGCGCCCAAAATCGCTCGCTACACCATGTACCAACAACAACAGGAGATGATGGATTTTATGCGAGAGTCACAGCAGTCTAATCTCGAGAACTTCTAAGCACTTAGAGATCAAAATTCCTCTCTAATAGAGAGGATTGAGCAGATGGAGCTGTCACATACCACCCTACACCGCAGTAGGAGTCGTCGTTCCAGACGTTCAGAGCATGATGGTGATGGCCCCAGTGGCCGACTTGAGTGATTGTCAGGTTTCACCTATCCCTTTCTTACTTTTATCGAAACATTGAGGACAATGTTCAGTTTAAGTGTGGGAGGAGATATTTATTGTTTTTACTTGTCTTTACTATTTCTATTTTATTATTGCTTTCTAGTATAGTTTAGTTTGTTCTAAAAACGTTTCACATGTGCTTGACGAGTCATTTTGTGCGAGTTTGTCTATTTTCCCTTTTTTGAGCCTCAACAAAAATTAATTTTTCTTTTGAACTAAGAAAACAACATTTATTTTGAAAATTTGGGCTATTAGGACAAGTATGCAAAGGCTTGGGAAAACTTTTGAAAAATCGATATCGTTTTTACACCGTAAGTTTCTCAATTATAGGAGCCTATCCAGTTTTTTTATACGGTAGCCTTAAAATCTCACCCTTCATCACTTACCCTTAAGTAGTTTATTCCAGCAGTCAGCACCATCTTAGCCACCGCTAAGTGACAAACCGATGCAAATAGGTAAGATCCTTTAGAAAAAAAAGGAAAGAATTTTTTTTTTGTTGCAAAAAGTATCAAGATTTTGATATAATAACAGGATCAGGATTACCACAGGTTATGTTCACCATGCGAATGGAGGATAACGGGCTTAATGTGATTGCACCTGAATGAAAAGGGGTAAGAAAGGAATGGGTAAGATAGACCTAAGTATAACATCATGGTTTGGATTGGTTTGTATAGGAGAGAAACTTATGTCCGCAAATCGCGAAAAGTGTCATTACGATACCCTTGGTTCACTAGTTAGTACCTACTGATGCATCATTGATCAGATTTAAGCCTTTAGCCCAGATAAGATACTTGTATGTTTGCTGTTTTTCTTTTTCTGCTTATGAGAGTTTGCTTGAGGGCAAACAAAGGTTTAAGTATGGGAGAATTTGATAACACTAAAACACACTATATATTTGACTCCGATTGCACATGTTCTTAGTTGTTTATTTGTTATTTTCCCTTGTTATTATGGTATTTTGTTTTACTTTCAGATACATTGCCTGATTTAAGCCTGTAGTAAAGAAACGACGCAAAATGGGGCTAAAACGAAGATTTCCTGTGCAAATTGTACACTAGCCGTTCACTTAGCGAACGCCATAGAGGATGCAGTTTGAGCAGTACGTTTCACCCACACTCCAACGGTCACGAATTACGTTTTATTCAAAATGCACACTCGGAAGACGCAGAGAGGGGGTCGACGGGCGCCGGACATTACAACAGGGCAAGGGTCGGAAACGTTAGAAGCAGTTTGTTGCAGTGAGAATCGGATAACAAGCTATTAATTAACTTGCATCGCATTTCTTTGAATTCACAACTGACTTTGATTTATCCAAAGGAAAGGTTCAAGATCAAGAAAACCTAAAAGGGGGAGATCTAAGGTTCGGGGATTGGTTACGCCTAAGGAAGGTATTAGCACCCTAAGTATCGGTAGTACTCTATAGGAACCTCTTGTTTAGTTTGTGTTATATTATGTTTACTTGCTAAGATATCTGCTAAGGGTAAAGACCTAAGGATATGTACACTAAGTTTGCTCGCCAAGACGTCGCATCTTGTGCCTACGTATCTGACTAAAGAATCAGAGCAACCGTAGTTCACCTAACTAAGGGTGAAGGAAAAGGACCATTGACTATAGCTAAAGTTCCAAGGGGAATTGAGTATGAGCTCATTCTAGAGTTCACGATAACTCTCTAAATCTAAGTTATAGGGGGAAAGTGAGTTCTCATGATGATGAGAATCACATGGAGTTTAAGAACTCCAACCTATTTCTACGTTATGATTTCATTGGCTCTCATGAGGCTAAGAAATAAAGGTAAACCTAGAAGGATAAGGTAGGGTGACTTCAAGAGTCAATTTAGGAAGGTCTCCCTTTGGAATGGGGGGAAAG
The DNA here is from genome assembly GCA_022829125.1 of Lathyrus tuberosus. Taxonomy (NCBI): domain Eukaryota; kingdom Viridiplantae; phylum Streptophyta; class Magnoliopsida; order Fabales; family Fabaceae; genus Lathyrus; species Lathyrus tuberosus. Next base: position 15,656,309 of record JALAZF010000078.1, read on the forward strand.
ATAACAGTTATAAAGTACTAACAAGTTATAATTCAAACATGATGATGAAAAAGACATAAACAAGATATGAGATGAAACAAAAATTATAAAGTCAATGCAAAGTTAAAATCATACATGTTGGATAAAGATTAAACATGATAAATAGAAATAACATGGCAAGATGTATAAAGAAGTGCAATAAAACCCTAACGAGCATTCTTAATCCTATCATGAATAAAAGTCTCAAGATTAAATATTCTTACTAATTTCTTTTTATATTCAACAAGTACATTTAATAAGAAGAACATAGCAAAAAGAATGGAGAGAAAAAGATATAAAATGAAAAAGTTATGGCATTTTGAAAATTAAGATATAAACTTGAAAATGAGAAAAACAAACAAGTGATAAAAATATAGGGAAGTGGAACACCTAGGGATTGAACCCAGATCCTCTTACTTACAGCGTAAAACTAACACCACTAGGCCAAGGCGCGCATGTTGAACATAGAATGAAAACACACATATATATTTAAAGATGGACGAAAAATCAGAAAAAAGCAAAAGGACTGGGGCGAGGGGGATTCGAACCCCAGTCCCAGAGGTAGGCAAGGCGTGTGAAAGTGTGCTTGCCACTGGGGTGGCCAGTACATTCGGTATTATAATGGCTTTAATAAATACATAACACAAAACATGCGCATGCATTCCAAATCAAAACACAAGCCAACCAAACACTCATACTGTTCACGGCTTGCACTCCTCCATACCATGCTATCCAACATCAATCAAATTAAAGTAAGAACAGAGAGATGGTTATTCATTCAAACTCAAGAGACATTACTCATACCAAGTAAGTTTAATCATACGAATTGGTCATCAAAAGCAACAATCATTGGGATGCATAGAATAAAGAACTCACGCACAGTCATGGCAGCAGCATGCTAAAGGAGATTCAATGCAATATCTTTGAAAAGAAAACAAACATGTAGCTCATAATTCCAAATGGCAATTGAATTCAGTTCAAAAGATGTCAAAATAATCTCAAAACTTAACACACTTAATGGAGATCAAACAAGATACAAACATGCATACCAAGGAATCCAAAACAGTTATGGCACGATTTTGAACATAAACTAAATGTCGACAATCAGATTAGCACAAAAAGTAAGGTAAGTTAGCAGTAAGCATCAATCAAGTTTAAAAGGGTTTACATGGAGTGAAAACAACTTGGAATACACTTTGATAGACAATATATAGGTATGGACAGCAGGGCAATGAGGTTGGTTTCAAGTATGTCAAAACATCTTCAAGAATTAACATGCTCAGTGAGGAAAAGCAAAAAAAATGTTTTAATACAAATGATATCAAATGATTGTCAAGGTTATGAGGTTTGAAATGCAAACAAAGCATGAGTTAGGTCACGGTGATAAGTCAGTCCCAAAAATATCTTATCAAAGTTTAAAAGTCATTCCAACATGTTAATCTACTTGTAAAGATAGGTTGAATACAGACATACCCTAAGATGGATCCAAGCATCGATGAACTGATGTTAAAACATGCTAAAAGAGAGGCAGAACATCAACAAACAATAACATCAATGCTGACAGCTAAACAAAATTCAGGCTAGTCATAATACATAAGGCAAAGATGGTAAACCAAGGCTAGCATACAAAGCAAAACACAACCAGGATTCCTACATACTAAAAGCATATTTTGGTCAGTTCACAAATATCACATGCTGTCAAGAAAATGAAAAGTATCCACATATGAAGATGGAAAGCATAGTATTAAGGCATGAATCCAAATTAGGCCAAAAGTACACCAACTACACAATGTCAATGCAAGCTACTTAGGTTCATAACATTCAGTAAATCATGGAGCATAGTCCCAACAGAATCATATACATATGAATAGAGGCATCCCAAATTTAAAACAGCTAGCAAGATGAACTACATACAGAGGGTTATACACATATCATGTTGGTCAAAAGCTCCATATATTCAAAAATATGACAGGTTATATGACAACCAAAATCAGTCAAGTGGGATCACTTTAACACATAGACAAAAGCACATGACAATAGTGAGAACATCTTGGGCAAGTACATACATTAAACATTCATGTATAAAGTCATGATATCACAAAAGCAAGGCTTCTGAGATTAGCAATTCAGCACAGTGGTTTTTCATGAGCAAAATGGAAATGCACAAATCAATAGAACAGGAGGGGCACATAATCATCAACAACTAGTTTTCATCCTAAACTCCACATTCATAAACATAAACTTTGAGCATCCATTAAAACAAAAATCAGTCCTAAGAGGTGTAACAGAGCAATAGCTTGTATGATTATTAACAGTTCAAACAAACCAAACATCAAATACATGTCAGTCACCAATAATGTAAAGACAGTGGTGCATACAAATGTGAACAAAAAAACTGTCAACTTTAAAGCTGCAAACATCCCCAATGACAAAGTTTAGAGCCATGACTGAGTACACCAAATATGTCATACATTGATGATAGCAAAAACAAGAAATAGTATTACTTTGTCAAGAACAGCTTGACAACATCAAACCATTGAATCAGCAACAAGGATGCTCAAACATTTTACAACTTAAGAGCACATACAAAACTACGAATAAAAGCATAGGTTTACAAGTATCTTGTCTCAACATCATATTTAAGTACATATGACATCTAAATAGATCAACAAAACCAAACATCAATCTTGTCAACATGAAAACACAATGAGAACTTATAGCCACAACCATTTATTGGACAAAACAGAGGTATTACAAATCATCACAAGGGCATTCATGTGCATCATATCAATAAAACAACATCATCTTATCTTATGAATTCGAGTCATGAGCGCACAACAAAAACATTCAAGCATATACCAACAAGGTTCATATGTAAAAGGACGAAAACAAGATGTGTATGATGTAATGACATTGGATGAGCATATTTAAACAAGAGGGACAGAAAACGATACCAAGTGGAATAATGTCCACTGTATTCAAGTGTGATGATTTCTTCTTTCCAAAGCTCTCCAAGAACACCTTTCAACTTGCTTCCTCGGACTTATGGGATTGCAGCGAAATTTTGAGTGTTTTGTGCGAGAGTTGTTGATGAATAGATGTGTAGAAGTGAGCCCCTTTTATAGGCTGAACCAAAGAGTTTGGGTGAGTCCAAATATCAAACATGTAGAGTTCTGAGTAGGAATTGGAGCCAACATCTCTTTTGAAATTCAAATGTTAGTCCAAATCTTGGAGACAAATCCGCTGCCTATGTTGTGCAAAATTTCAGAATTGCAGTGTGTCACACCCTAATTTTTGACCCTAAAATTTTGTTTTTTTAACATTAAATAATTAGAATAATTAGTATTTTATTTTAAATATTTATTTTCATTATTATTATTACTTTTAAATTTAAATAATGTTTAGAATAAAAAATAGGATTTTTGTTTTATTTTAAATTTATTTTAATTAATTAAGTTGGTTAAATTATTATTTAATTTTAATGTTATTTTGGGCCTTAAATTGGATATTAGAGACATTATTGACAGCTAAAAATTAACCCTAATTTGATCAATATATATACACTTGTTAGCATTGTTTAAAAAGGGGACCGAAAAAAGAAAAACCAGCCGCATCTATAACGCCTCCACGTGAGTATGTTGCAATTTCTTTTATATATAACTTACATCTTATCATACAGTGGGACGTTTCGGTTTTGCTTGATATATATGCTAATCACTAAGGTTTTGTTTTAAACATATATTGTTTTTCATGCCGCCACTGCTACTAAAGAAACATACCTAAGCTGCTATGTTCGGTTCTTTTGATGTGTTGTTTTATTATTTATAACATTGTTACTTATATATAATATATTATAAGTTTTCATAACATATATATTGTTCATACTTTTTTTTTATAATGTTTTCATAAATATATATATATATAGTTTTCATAATGGATATATATCGTTAACTTTCATTCTGGCATAATATATATAGTTTTCATAATGTATATTGTTTTCATGAAGTATATTGTTAATATTTTATTTTTTATTTTAGATTTCTCGGATCGAATTATGTCGATACGCTGTTTTGCATATTGGTTTGCATGACGCGTGACATTTTTGTTGATTTTATCCGGTTGCGATGATCGCATTTTTGCGTTAGCAACATTATTGCTTTAAAATATTTTAAAATTTATTTTTCTATGCATTTTCTATCTCTAAAAAAAATTTAGATTCTTACGATTTAGATCCAGTTGCGATGACCGCGTTTTCGCGATAGCAATATTGTTGAGGTTTTTATCAAAGTTAAATTTCTCTTTTTTTTTTAGTTGCTTTTTTTGTTATATTTAGATCCGTACAATTCGGATCCGGTTGCGATGACCGCGTTTTCGCGATAGCAATATTGTTGATGTTTTTATCAAAGTTAAATTTCTCTTTTTTCTTAGTTGCTTTTTTTGGTTATATTTAGATCCGTACAATTCGGATCCAGCTGCGATGACTGCGTTTTCGCGATAGCAATGTTGTTGAGGCTTTTTTTTTTTTTTTTTTAAATTTTCTTTTCTTTGTAATAATATTACAATTTTAAAACACTTTAAAATTTCTTTTTTATTTTTGTTTCCTTTTTTTATAAATTTAGATCCGCATAATTTGAATCCATTGCGATGACCACGTTGAGTGTAGCAAACCATTTGTCGATTTTCATCGGTTTTTATGCGGATTTATATTTGTTTATCGTTGCATTTCGATTTCGGAGTTAAAATCTAATTTAACCTTCGAGAACCGCTTGAGTGCATATAGTCATTTGCTCGGCTTCTCATAGAGTGATTCCTACATGAATCCACTCTAACTTAGTTCCAGAGCTAAATTTAGTTGCCATTCGATTTCGGTTGGTCATCGGTCCCGCATTTACTTGTTTGATTGTGTAGTTTTTCAGTCATTTTCTTACTTCCCATTTGATAAAATGTATCCCTCACCCCATTGTGTAATTATTATTTGTTTTTACCGTCTCTTTTTCTTTAGATAGATAATTAATAAATTAATAAAAAACAAAAAATAAAATAAAATCAATCTTTCATAAATAAATTAAAGAATTTGGTCAACACCAAGTTCCATTTTCAAAAATATTGGTCAACACCAATTGAACAATCAACCCAAGTTTTCCTTTAGCACATACCCTTAGCAAGCAAACAATAGATAACATAAATAAAACAAGAGGTTCCTGTAGAGTACTACAGACGTTTAGGATGCTAACACCTTCCCTAATCGTAACCAACCCCCGAACTTAGATTCTCTTAACTTAGGTTTTTTTCGATCTTTAACTCTTTCCTTTGGATAAAATAAAGATCAGTGGTGAACATTAAGAGTTATGATCCTGGTTAACATAATATCTATGGTATCCGATTCTCACCGCGACAGAAATGGCGACTTCACTGGGGAATTTCGAGGGTTTCCCCTAACTTGTGTATATCTATGTTATTTATTTGCTTATTTGCATATATATATATCTTTATATCTGTATGTATACCTGTTTTGCTTGGTTTTTCTGTGTGCAGGGTACTATTTGTGTGGTGAGACAAAGTCCTACACCCGGACTAGAGTGAAATTAAGATAGGAAAACGGTGAGACTTCAATGATACTTTGAGGGAGTCGATTCCTGAAAAAGTAAATTGAGACTTCACCACTCAGTCTAGGCCCTCTCGAATAAAATATTTGTCCAACGAGTTCATTCGTGAAGACGATATGGTTTCGATCTAAAGGCCCTCGGGACTGGGGACCGTAGTTACCTTTAGCCCAACTTGGCCTATTAGGATCTAGTGCGGGAGTCTATTTCTCCAATAGTCGCTACGCGATACTACAGTCAGATGAGATTCTCTTGAGAATATTATTGACTACCAAGTGATTTGGAAAATCGATAATATCTGAAAGATGGATTGTAGACTCTGGGAACTTTGTAGAACCCGTTCGGCAGGTACAAATAAACCTCTAGTACATACCTTAGGAAGGGTAGACCATGGCTCCATGCTCGTGATCTTCAAGCCTAGGCCTTTGTTTGCCTGTATATGTGTATACCCGTGCTTATGCATCCATTCATGCATTCATGCATAACCATTCGGTTTCAAGAAACTCAATTGCTCTTTCATTTGCAAAATCAATAAAAAATCCTGGATTATAAAATGAAACTTTTTCAGCCTTTCCGAAATGTTTGCAACCTACTATTGAGTTCCTTGAAACCATTACACCGCATTGCATATCATTTGCATGATTCATTGCATACATCCGTTTGTCCAGCAACTCATTTCCAGCTATCTTTATCTTCAGTGTCACCTGTGAGTTATCAAGCTGATTCCTCGACATCGATACCAGACTAGAGCTAACTACAGACGCATAATGGTAGAGCAAGAAGCACACAATGCTGAGATGCGAATGGAGATCGACGACCTTAAGTCAAGTATGACCAAGCTCACAAAGATGCTCCAAGTCTTGATTGCTAGGGGAGAGCAACCTCAAAGAACTGTTATCCAGGAAGTTTCAGATGCAGATCCTCAGCCTGTTCAGGTGCCACCTTCAACTTCTCCAGAGTTTGGGTTACTTCACAACTACTCTCCACTTCTTGCATCTACTGCTATGATTTGTCAGAATTCCAGACCAGTGTTTCAAGCTCCAGTTTTCGCCGAGCCTAAACCTGCGGTTCATACTGTTGCCCAGACTACTCGACCTCCATTTGAGAATCCTCTCTATGAGCATATTGCTGCCAGATCACACCAAGTGAAGCTTCAGTCGACTTCAGCGAAAAGCCGGTGTTCCAGACAGGACAGCTCACTCTTTGTTTCTGATTAGCCATTAGGCCATGTTTCTTATTGTTTGTACTTTCATGATTAATGAAATAAGCATTTGCAACTTTTGATTCAATTCATTTTGTCCATTATTTACATCTCTATGCTTTCTCTTCAAAAAAATAAAAAAAATATATAAAAAATATATATATATATTTTATATCTTGTCTGCTTTCTTTTGATTATGCAAAGATTGGAGGGAGGATGATGAATACAAATTACTCATAATTGTTGTCGGTATGCTTTCAAATCAAAACTTTGCTGAGGATGTAAGGCATTGTTTCAATTCCCAAACAGTGGAGAAATAAGGAAGATAACCCTTTGTCTACCCCTTTGAGCCTTGAAGTAGGAGTTCCTTTCTTTACAAATAAAAACCCGCAATCTTAACCTGGGGCAGGGTAGTTCTCAGTTAACTTGATTGTGCATTCAAATACAAGAGTTTCGTGCAAGACACCTCTCACATAAATGTGGAATTCTCAAATTTTCCTTTGCACGCAACAAGCAAGTGCTAAGATGTCCTTCAAGTCAAAAGTTGATGATGGTTCGCCGTAACCATTAAGCCAAGCAGTCACTTTCTTTCAAAAAAGATAAAAATTAAAAAAGGAAAAAGCCCGCTAAGTCGAAACCTATGAAGGAGACTTAGGCAAAAATTGGGGCATCCCGCTGACTGTAAGATTCATGAGAAACAGTTCAGGCAAAATTTAGGGATAATAAAAAGGAGAAATCTTTAAACCCTTACCATGAAAGTCCTCAATGAAAAAACAACTAAATGTTGTAAGGAAGTAGTGACCGCCATCTCAAAGGTCCCTTAACTTCTGAACCATCAGTGCAATTCCTAACCTCTTGGGAATACGAGTGCATAGTTTGAGCTAACTGAGTGTAGGACTGGAGATCATCACGAAGATTGGGTGGGTACAAATAAACTTTGAGCCTTTATCCTTTGTTTCTTAAACTGTGAACCAAGCCACGTTATAACCCTCAAAAGACCTAATTGAAGCAAGGTTATTTTGAAAGCATACTACAACAAGGTTGCGTAAACTGACGCCTAAATATTTTTGCAAATCAATCATTTTGGCATTACACATTTTGCTTAAAATTTTCACTTTAATGTCTTGAACCACTGTGTTCTAGTTGGTGACTCATATGCTTTTGCATCTTTCCAAAAATGATTTTGATTTCAAAAGTTGCATGAACTTTACATTTACTATGTTTGTATGAACACTTTTGTTTGCAATCTGGCTTCCGCTTAAGGAATTTTCAAACATTTGAGAAACTTGGTCAGTGATCCAATCAGGGGCAAGTTCCTTCCAGATCCTATTGAGAATCAGTTCAAGATTTGTTCAGTGCAAGTCCTTCTTAGAATTGGTTTATACATAAGACTTTTTCAAGACTCATACTGGGGCAAGTTTTCCAAGCGCACAGTAATTCAGTCATTTCCAGCGTCAATCAAGCTGAAACAATTATCAGTTCATCTACAACAGATAGCTAATCAGGGGCAGTTTACTTGAAGAATCTCCATGCAGCTTTCCATCCCTCCTATAAGGATCACCAGTTTGATACAGTTTACCAGTATGGAAGAATTGTGTTCGGTAGTAACATCTCTAGTACTTAAGCAGAATGACAGTGATCTCCGTGTTGAGGAATCAGTCTTCCAGTCTTGTCTTCTCCACAAAAGAGTCAAGTCGTGTCTTCGACATCTGTATTACATCTGCATTTACATTTGATCAAATATCATGGCATAATTCATATACATATGCATAGCAAAAGTGTCACCCTTATTTGCACTCATTTGCATTCTGCATAAGTCGTGTCATTATCCACGTCTTACCTTATTGTCAAAATGAAACTTACTTGGCACCTACAAAACAGTTATTGTTGTACCTATCTGATGTTCTTTCGGATATGTACTTTAATTCTGATGTTTTTCCAGAACTTATCTGATGTTCTTCCAGATACTACCTTTGATTCTGATGCTTTTCCGGAATCTATCCGATGTTCTTCCGGATACGTACTTTTGTTCTGATGTTATCCCAAAACCTTCTTTGTGTCTATCTGACGTTCTTCCAGATACGACGTTGCGTCTGACGTTTTTCCAGATGTGTCTTTTGTTCTGATGTTTTTCCAGAACTTATCGATGTTCTTCCAGATATTACCTTTGATTCTGATGTTGTCCCAGAATCTATCCGATGTCCTTCCGAATATGTACTTTTATTCTGATGTTCTTCCAGAACCTGTCTGACGTTTTTCCAGACATTCATATCGATTCTGATGCTTTTCCGGAATCTATCCGATGTTTTTCCGGATATGTCTCTATTTCTGATGTTCTTTCAGATTGAGTCTTTGTTATCTGATGTTCTTCCAGATATATCACCTTGTTTATCTGATGTTCTTCCGGATATGTGACTTTATTCTGATGCTTTTCCTGAATAACCTTGCTTTTACCGTCTGATGTTTTCCCAGATGTGTCTGCTCCTGATGTTTTTCCAGAGCCCTTTTATGTCTATCTGATGCTCTTCCGGATATGACCTTGTTTATCCGATGTTCTTCTAGATATGTGACTTTATTCTGATGCTTTTCCAAAACCCCTTTTGTGTCTATCTGATGTTCTTCCAGATATGACCTTGTTTATCTGATGTTTTTTTTCCAAATATGATGTTCCTTATCGGACGTTCTCCCAGATATGTCTTCAAATCTTTACCCGTACATTGAATGATTTTCTAAATGTTTCGGGTGTATCTTCAAGATCTCTGTCTTTCATTTCATATCATATCATATCACAAGGCATCTTAGGGCCAAAAATTGTGCATGTTTGTATTCAAGTCTCTCCTATCACGTCGAGACGAAGATTTCAATCCCCGTATCTCCGGATAGAAGAAACTTAAATAGGGGCATCTGTCACACCCTAATTTTTGACCCTAAAATTTTGTTTTTTTAACATTAAATAATTAGAATAATTAGTATTTTATTTTAAATATTTATTTTCATTATTATTATTACTTTTAAATTTAAATAATGTTTAGAATAAAAAATAGGATTTTTGTTTTATTTTAAATTTATTTTAATTAATTAAGTTGGTTAAATTATTATTTAATTTTAATGTTATTTTGGGCCTTAAATTGGATATTAGAGACATTATTGAAAGCTAAAAATTAACCCTAATTTGATCAATATATATACACTTGTTAGCATTGTTTAAAAAGGGGACCGAAAAAAGAAAAACCAGCCGCATCTATAACGCCTCCACGTGAGTCTGTTGCAATTTCTTTTATATATAACTTACATCTTATCATACAGTGGGACGTTTCGGTTTTGCTTGATATATATGCTAATCACTAAGGTTTTGTTTTAAACATATATTGTTTTTCATGCCGCCACTGCTACTAAAGAAACATACCTAAGCTGCTATGTTCGGTTCTTTTGATGTGTTGTTTTATTATTTATAACATTGTTACTTATATATAATATATTATAAGTTTTCATAACATATATATTGTTCATACTTTTTTTTTTATAATGTTTTCATAAATATATATATATATATATATATATATATATATATAGTTTTCATAATGGATATATATCGTTAACTTTCATTCTGTCATAATATATATAGTTTTCATAATGTATATAGTTTTCATGAAGTATATTGTTAATATTTTTTTTATTTTAGATTTCTCGGATCGAATTATGTCGATACGCTGTTTTGCATATTGGTTTGCATGACGCGTGACATTTTTGTTGATTTGATCCGGTTGCGATGATCGCATTTTTGCGTTAGCAACATTATTGCTTTAAAATATTTTAAAATTTATTTTTCTATGCATTTTCTATCTCTAAAAAAAATTTAGATTCTTACGATTTAGATCCAGTTGCGATGACCGCGTTTTCGCGATAGCAATATTGTTGAGGTTTTTATCAAAGTTAAATTTCTCTTTTTTTTTAGTTGCTTTTTTTGTTATATTTAGATCCGTACAATTCGGATCCGGTTGCGATGACCGCGTTTTCGCGATAGCAATATTGTTGATGTTTTTATCAAAGTTAAATTTCTCTTTTTTCTTAGTTGCTTTTTTTGGTTATATTTAGATCCGTACAATTCGGATCCGGCTGCGATGACCGCGTTTTCGCGATAGCAATGTTGTTGAGGCTTTTTTTTTAATTTTTTTAAATTTTCTTTTCTTTGTAATAATATTACAATTTTAAAACACTTTAAAATTTCTTTTTTATTTTTGTTTCCTTTTTTTATAAATTTAGATCCGCATAATTTGAATCCATTGCGATGACCACGTTGAGTGTAGCAAACCATTTGTCGATTTTCATCGGTTTTTATGCGGATTTATATTTGTTTATCGTTGCATTTCGATTTCGGAGTTAAAATCTAATTTAACCTTCGAGAACCGCTTGAGTGCATATAGTCATTTGCTCGGCTTCTCATAGAGTGATTCCTACATGAATCCACTCTAACTTAGTTCTAGAGCTAAATTTAGTTGCCATTCGATTTCGGTTGGTCATCGGTCCCGCATTTACTTGTTTGATTGTGTAGTTTTTCAGTCATTTTCTTACTTCCCATTTGATAAAATGTATCCCTCACCCCATTGTGTAATTATTATTTGTTTTTACCGTCTCTTTTTCTTTAGATAGATAATTAATAAATTAATAAAAAACAAAAAATAAAATAAAATCAATCTTTCATAAATAAATTAAAGAATTTGGTCAACACCAAGTTCCATTTTCAAAAATATTGGTCAACACCAATTGAACAATCAACCCAAGCTTTCCTTTAGCACATACCCTTAGCAAGCAAACAATAGATAACATAAATAAAACAAGAGGTTCCTGTAGAGTACTACAGACGTTTAGGATGCTAACACCTTCCCTAATCGTAACCAACCCCCGAACTTAGATTCTCTTAACTTAGGTTTTTTTCGATCTTTAACCATTTCCTTTGGAAAAAATAAAGATCAGTGGTGAACATTAAGAGTTATTATCCTGGTTAACATAATAGCTATGGTATCCGATTCTCACCGCGACACAGTGCCAATTCACAACTCCATGTATGGCTTCAGAGCACCTTACTTGATTTCATTGGGAGGGGTATCAAATGAGGCAAAGGTTGGGGATGGCGTGAAGAGCTCGTAGGCAAGGACTGTTTGAATACTGAAATCAATCAGTTGGGAGCTCAAAAGGGAATGGTCTTGGAGGATTCAAATTGAATAAATTACGCGCCAAGGATTGTGATAAAACAATTTCTTGAATGAAATTGACAAGCTTGTACTTTGAATTCTTCCTTTCCAATCTGAGTTCGCAAGTATGAACTAGGAAGAAGAGCAACTTGGTTGATTTTGGTTTCCTTAGCGCCACACGTCACCTTCTCATTGGTTGGCAAATGAGTTGAAAAGTCAACACTACTATATTTGATTCTTATTGGCTCTTGGTTAAGAAAATTAAATCCAATATAGTTGTAATACATTTTGTACGTTGGGCCAATCAAATGTGGGCTTATGAAATGAAATTTAGAAATGGTTTCCTATCTTATTTGTTATAGGAAAATGAAAGATTAGGAAAATAAATAATAATGGCGGATTAATTGATTAGGGTTATAGATATGGTTTAGGAGAAATAAAATTGACAAATTGGATAAAAATAGGTTAAATGATTAATGAAATTGGTTTGGAATATAAGAGATAATTGAGGGTAGGTAAAGTGGGTAGAAATTTGGTCAAGGAGAGGATCATGGTTAGGGTTATGGAGACAATCTCTTAGAGACTTGCTTGATTCAATGCTCCATCCCAAAATCTTGATTAATCACCTCTTGAATCTCCTTAAGATATCACCTGATAAAAAAAGAAACAAACACAAACAAAAAAAAACATGATAAAAGGGTTAGCTATGCAGCATGATTGACCTAAAATGACATGCAAGAGATCAATGGATCTAAGGGTAAAATTTGGGGTACAACAGTTGCCCCTATTTAAATATCTTCACCGGATGGCACGATGAACGAAGATCCTCGGGACACCAAGGTGAAAGGTATTTAAATATAGCAAACCGAAAATTTTGCCCTTAGATATAAAGACGTGCAGTGCTTCTAATATGATGATATGATGCCATAAACGATGCAAAAATGCAGACAAAACAGGACACCACAGAAAAGCTTCACTGGGGAAGCAAAAAAGTTAGTACCCACAAGAAAAAAAACTCCTTGAGAATACAGGCTAACCAACAAAAGAGACTCACTTGGGAGACCCAGAGGCAACATCGGGGATAGAAAACAAAAGGAATTCTCCACTGGGGAAAGATCCTGGGAGATGGACGAAAGGTTCAAATATGACCGGACGACACCGGGGAAAAGACACACTCTTACTGGGCCTGAAACCAGAAAGAAGACGAGATCTTTACTGGGGATCAATTGAAATGAAAGGATAGACAGTCGCTAAAAGATTTTTTGGAATTTTCTTATACTGAAGAGTTCAAACGGGATCTTCAAGAAAAAATAGAAAAGATAGGGATGAATTTTGTGCGCCAGATAAAAACACCCGTGGTTAAATGAGAACAAGGTTAATGAGCCAAGAATGGACTCTGGTACTCATATAAGTTGGTTGAAGTAACAAATAATTTGCTTTATGAGGAAAACCAGTATGAGCTGGAAAGTAACCTTATTGGAAGTAGAACCAAAAGATGGGTTCCAATAAAGGTATCTAGAATGATTAATCATCAAGGCTGAACATGACTAGATGACATTCTAGAAAGAAAGGATCCGCAATGAAGGTTGAACCGGAAAGAAGGTCTTCACTGGGAAAATACATCTAAAGTGATGGAACAACAGGTTCAAGTATGACTGGTTGGCACTTTAGAAGGAAAATAACCTTATTGGAGATAGAACCAAAAGATGGGCCCCAATAAAGGTATCTAGAATGATTGATCATCAAGGCTAAGCGTGACTAGATGACATTCTAGAAAGGATCCGTAATGAAGGTTGAACCGGAAAGACGGTCTTCACTGGGAAAATACATCTAAAGTGATGGAACAACAGGTTCAAGTATGACCGGTCGGCACTTTAGAAGGAAAATAACCTTATTGGAGATAGAACCGAAAGATGGGCTCCTATAAAGATATAGAATCTGATAGGTTAGTATTGGGGTTGCATAACCGAAGTTAAGGCTTCCTGGGGAATACCAATCATGGTTGCAAAAAGGCTGGATAGTACCAAAGGTAGATAAGTTGCTTATAAGAGACTGCCACTTATCGCCATTGAAAAAAAAAATAATAATAAGCTTCTTCAAGAAATTGCTGCTTGTTAGATATGTTGATATCACAACACTGTTGGAGAAATAATTTTGTCTTCAATGAGGATCTTGTAAAAGATTCTTCTTTCGAGAGTCAGTGCAAAATAAATACACGTTCAAGATAGTCTTAGAAACCACACCTGCTAGGGACCAAAGTTCGATCTAGGGACAAGCTAGAAAGAAACGGTCAAACAAGACTCTAACTATTGAGGAATGAGCTCAAATGGGGATTTATCTTATCCAGATGTGGAAAAGATAACTGAACCAACCATCATCCACGAGAACCAATCTCTGTGGGGAATTTAGAAGGATGGGCACTTTATGCCTAGGGCTGACAACTCTATTGGAGAGAATAGACAAGCCCAGTCACTTGGGGAGATAACGCCAAAGTGAACAAAAATAGGTAGACACCAGAAAAGGAAGCAGAAATGCTAAGATGCTATGCGTATGAGTGCTTATGCCATGCTTATGCTGACAAAACAGACAAGAAGCGAAACCGGAGATGAAATAAACGTCTCGACAAAGGACACCCAGCCAAACTCATCAGATTGGACAAATACTAGGGATGAAAAAGAATCAACAACTTCACTGGTGAAAAGAGTATTCCACTTGAGGTATAACATCATGAGGATTGCCATCATGAGCTTGATCTCTTTGTTGGAGGAGAATCCATGGAGAATTGTCAAGATTAGCTGAAGTAACAGCTTATTGGGGAGCTAGCAAAGGATATCATAAGAACAAAGTAGTTATGCATCCTGACTTGCATGATGATCACCATAATAAACAACAGCTCTTGCAATAGGTAATCTTCAAATCTTCTCTGCCCCAGATTACATGGTCTATTGGGAGAAAATAACAAGAGGATTTTACAAAAGAATTGGCATACCAGATGTTTCAATATCTTCAAACTCTTGGAGAGATCTCGGCGTAACTGCCCCAGATTAACTGTATTCACACAACAAGGTCCTTGAACTTGCTTCAGACTGGTTGTTTGACGATTTGGGGAGCCAACTTGCCTCTGCCAGCTTGGTTGATCTGTGAAGGAGATGTCGTTGACTTACTGTTTTTTAGAGATTTGCCGAATCTCAACCTGATTGCTCCTGATTAATTGATAGGTAATCAAAAGGATTTTACAGAAGAATTGGCATACCAGATGCCTCAAAATCTCCAAACTTTTGAAAAGGTTCACGAGCCTTGACACTACTGCCTCTGTTCAATTGTATTCGTGTTACTCAAACTGTAGTAGAGACGTCTAGGGAACAAAACTTGCCCCTGCTGATGGGTCACTGGGGTCTACACTTGTCATAAGATGACCTGGAGAAGACTTGTTCCAGTATTTTGAACTTTGACGAGTTCTGCCCCTGAGTCGGTTAATTGGAAAATCCTTCCGCTTGGTTGCCCCTGACTGAGCTTCTTTTATCAAGTCGAATCCCCTAGCCGGCTGCATTTGTTGGGATTCCTTTGATATTAAATTATCTTGCAAACAAGTATTGTTCATCAAAAATTGGCAAGTTCAATGCGATATTCATGCAAGCTTTTAAAATCAAGTTTTATTGATGAAACACATAAGGTGGAATGATTAAATAAAAAACAAAGTGGATATAGTCATTTATGGAATGACAGATGAAGTGATCAACACACGCAAATAACAAAGATTATTAGGAGTCAGGTTAATCAACCTTGCTGTAGTATGCTTTCAAAACAATCTTACCTCAATTAGGTCTTTTAAGGGTTGTAACGTGACTTGGTTCACGGTTTATGAAACAAAGGATAAAGGCTCAAAGTTTATTTATCCCCACCCAAACTTCGTGATGAACTCCAATCCTACACTTAGTTAACTCAAGCTATACATTTAAGTTTCCAAAAGCTAGGAAGTATCTGAAAGAGCTGACGGGCGCCTTACATGAAGCGCCGGCATTTGATTGCATAACCAAGTTAAACTGAGAACTACCCTGCCCCAAGGTTGAGATTTAAGGTTTTTTTTTTGTTTTTTTTTGTGTAAGGAAAGAAAACTCCTACTTCTAGGCTCGAAGGGTTAACGAGGAATTATCTTCCTTATTTCTCCAATGTTTAGGGATTGAAACAATGCCTTATATCATCGGCAAGGTTTAATCGGCAGCATACCACAACAATTATGAATATAACATTTTCATCATCCTCCCCAACCTTTGCTTAACAATAAGTTTGATAAATGGAAAGAAATAAGATGAAGATATCATTATATTTTTTGTATATGAGCATAAAAGTATATGAGTGAAACGAATGGACTTAATCAAAAGATGCATAAACACTTCATTAATCTTGCCAATTTGAAAGTACAACAAAGCTTATAAGCAAATACAAATTCAAAGTGCAAAGGAAATACAATAAAATTGCTGAAACAACCAAAAGATTGCCAGCTTTAGGGAATCAAATACAGAAAATAAAAAAGGAGCTCAATTGCAGACCCCTAATCCATCTTTGTCTTGATACATCCTCCACAGCATTACTTATCTCATGAGCGGGTAAGGATTATTCTTGATATTAGGCTGAGGCCCATCGAAAGACAAAATGTTTCTCTCCACTAAGTCCCTCACAATATGCTTCAAAGCAAAACAACCTTCTCAATTATGGCCTGGTGCACCTTCATGGAATGCACAATGAGCGTTGGGATTATAAGAAGGTGGAAGCGGATCAGGAGGTGGGCATGATGATCTTGTAGTTATTAATCCTTGTTGCACCAAAGTAGGATACAATGTTGTATACGTCACAGGAATGGGAGGAATCGGAGGCCTTCCACCCTTTCTTTTACCCGGAATGTTTTGACGAGAAACTTGAGTCTGTTGTGGATAAGGAGGAGCGTTGGGCGCTCGTTGATACACTGGTGGTTGAGGAACCGGCTGATAAACAGAAGCTTGATTGTTGAACGTTGGCGCGATGGCGGCCACATAAGGTTACTGAACAGAATAACACTGTTGTTGCTGCTGTCGTTTCCAGAACTGATTTTTTTTTTGTCATCACCACACTGATATCTCCTTCCCTTTTGAAGGATATCTTGGCATCATCGCTCGAACTGCCAACTCTCTTGGTCATTTTTCCACTCTTCAGACCAAGCTCTACTTTAACCCCCACAGCCACAATATCGAAAAAATTAGCAGACACGCTACTGATCATCCTTTCGTAGAATTCTGGTCTCACCGTGTTGACAAACCAATCAGTTAATTCTTTTTCAGATAAAGGTGGCTCTACCTGTGAAGCCAGTTCTCTCCATCTTTGTGCATACTCTTTAAAAGACTCGGTATTGTTCTGCGACATACTCAGTAGTTGTCTAAGATCTGGCGCCAGGTCCATGTTATATTTGTAATGCTTTACAAAAGCATTAGATACATCTTGAAAGCAACGGACTCTAGATTTGTCCAAAGTCAAATACCACTTTGCAGCAGCCCCTTTCAAACTATCTTGGAAGCAGTGAATCATCAAATTGTCATTATCCATAAATGCAGCCATTCGTCGGTAATACATGACCAAATGCGACTTAGGACAGGTCGCTCCTGAGTATAGGTCGAAATTGGGTAGTTTGAATTTGGGTGGAATTACCAAGCCTGAGACTAAGCACATGTCTTTAGCATTAGTATTAAATACACGGCTCTCTTCCATTGCTTTTAATTTCCTCTGAATTGTCTCTACACTTTCCTTCAGCCTTTCATGTCGATTATCTCCTTCTTCAGCATATTGACATAATCATAAACCGGATGTGGGTTCTGAAAAACTGGGTGCACCTGAGCTTGTACTACTGCTGGAATGAAGGTAGGAATAGCTTGAAAAGCCTCATTAACCAAAGGAACATCTTGTTGAGTAGAAGTGACGGCCGGAGCACGTATAAAGTTAAAAGGTGTGCAAAAAGTGGGGTTCACAGTGGTAACGGGAGGTTCTACAGTTGTAGTGATAATCTCGAAGACCACCGTCGCTTGTGTTTCCATCTTTGCCCTCATAACTTGAATTGCTTCCAGAATCTGCCCCATTCCTCCTCGGAGCTCACTCAATTCATTGTTGACTCTGTCTATTTCACAGTACTGTTCAGACATCCTTTGTCGAGTTTGGGGTTCGTGTGTTTGGGAATTCAATGACGATTCTGAAGGGAATACGGTGACATGAGATAAGACAGAGAAGAAATGCACATGCTATGACATGATGCAAATGAAATGCTAATGCATGCCAAATGGTTTCAAGGAACTCAAAGGCAAGTTGCAAAAATTTTGGAAAATTGAAGAGTTCTTGTTTTTAAAATCCCTGATCTCTATTGATCTTTGCAAAGGAAACAAACATTCGAGTTCCTCGAAACCAAAGGGCTAAGAATGCTTGAATGTATGGATACATAAAGCACACGAGGACAAACATATGTACACACAACAAAACATACAAATCCTAGGTTTTGGGGTCTCATGAATGGAGCCATGGTCTACCCATCCCAATAGGTATGTACTACTGGTTTTCATCTGCTGAACAGGGTTCTAAGAAGTTCCCAGAGTCAACAACCCATCTTTCAGATTTTAACGATTTCCCAGATGACTTGGTAATCAATAAAATTCTCAAGAGAATCTCGTCTGAGTGTAGTATCGCGTGACAACCAATTCAGAAATAGACTCCATTATGGTCACTGCACTACATCCTAAAAAGGCTAAGTGGGGTTTGGTAACTACGGTTCTCAATATCAAGGGCTCCTAGGTCGAGAGTAGCACGTTTTCACAAACAGATTCGTTCAACATAAATAGACTCTCAAGAGGGCCTCAACTGAGTGATGGTGTCTCAATTCATCTTTTTCAGGATTCGACTCCCTCAAAGCCTCCTTAAATATACCATCGTCCTATCATAAGTGCACTCAAATCCGGGTTAGGATTTATCTCACCACTCAAGAACCAAGCCAACAAAAGAAAATCAAGCACAACATATATACAGGCAAACAAGCAGATATGCACAAATATTGCAAACAAGTATAAATAAAAACAAACAAAACAAGGTGGGCTTAACCCTCAAAATAAATGTCCCCAGTGAAGTCGCCATTTCTATTGCGGTGAGAATCGGATAACAAGCTATTAATTAACTTGCATCGCATTTCTTTGAATTCACAACCGACTTTGATTTATCCAAAGGAAAGGTTCAAGATCGAGAAAACCTAAAGGGGGGAGATCTAAGGTTCGGGGGTTGGTTACGCCTAAGGAAGGTATTAGCACCCTAAGTATCTGTAGTACTCTACAGGAACATCTTGTTTAGTTTGTGTTATATTATGTTTACTTGCTAAGATATCTGCTAAGGGTAAAGACCTAAGGATATGTACACTAAGTTTGCTCGCCAAGACGTCACATCTTGTGCCTACGTATCTAACTAAAGAATCAGAGCAACCGTAGTTCACCTAACTAAGGTTGAAGGAGAAGAACCATTGGCTATGGCCAAAGTTCCAAGGGGAAATGAGTATGAGCTCATTCTAGAGTTCACGATAACTCTCTAAATCTAAGTTATAGGGGGAAAGTGAGTTCTCATGATGATGAGAATTACATGGAGTTTAAGAACTCCAACCTATTTCTATGTTATGATTTCATTGGCTCTCATGAGGCCAAGAAATAAAGGTAAACCTAGAAGGATAAGGTAGGGTGACTTCAAGAGTCAATTTAGGAAGGTCTCCCTTTGGAATGGGGGGAAAGATAACAGTTATAAAGTACTAACAAGTTATAATTCAAACATGATGATGAAAAAGACATAAACAAGATATGAGATGAAACAAAAATTATAATTTCAATGCAAAGTTAAAATCATACATGTTGGACAAAGATTAAACATGATAAATGGAAAAAACATGGCAAGATGTATAAAGAAGTGCAATAAAACCCTAACGAGCATTCTTAATCCTATCATGAATAAAAGTCTCAAGATTAAATATTCTTACTAATTTCTTTTTATATTCAATAAGTACATTTAATTAGAAGAACATAGCAAAAAGAATGGAGAGAAAAAGATATAAAATGAACAAGTTATGGCATTTTGAAAATTAAGATATAAACTTGAAAATGAGAAAAACAAACAAGTGATAAAAATATAGGGTAGTGGTACACCTAGGGATTGAACCCAGGTCCTCTTACTTACAACATAAAACTAACACCACAGGCCAAGGCGCGCATGTTGAACATAGAATGAAAACACATATATATATTTAAAGATGGGTGAAAAATCAGAAAAAAGAAAAAGGACTGGGGCGAGGGGGATTTGAACCCCAGTCCCAGAGGTAGGCAAGGCGTGTGAAAGTGTACTTGCCACTGGGGTGGCTGGTACATCCGGTATTATAATGGCTTTAATAAATACATAACACAAAACATGCGCATGTATTCCAAATCAAAATGCAAGCCAACCAAACACTCATACTACTCACAGCTTGCACTCCTCCATACCATGCTATCCAACATCAGTCAAATTAAAGTAAGAACAGAGAGATGGTTATTCATTCAAACTCAAGAGACATTACTCATACCAAGTAAGTTTAATCATACGAATTGGTCATCAAAAGCAACAATCATTGGGATGCATAGAATAAAGAACTCATGCACAGTCATGGCAGCAACATGCTAAAGGAGATTCAATGCAATATCTTTGAAAAGCAAACAAACATGTAGCTCATAGTTCCAAATGGCAATTGAATTCAGTTCAAAAGATGTCAAAATAATCTCAAAACTTAACACACTTAATGGAGATCAAACAAGATACAAACATGCATACCAAGGAATCCAAAACAGTTATGGCACGATTTTGAACATAAACTAAATGTCGACAATCAGATTAGCACAAAAAGTAAGGTAAGTTAGCAGTAAGCATCAATCAAGTTTAAAAGGGTTTACATGGAGTGAAAACAACTTGGAATACACTTTGATAGACAATATATAGGTATGGACAGCAGGGCAACGAGGTTGGTTTCAAGTATGTCAAAACATCTTCAAGAATTAACATGCTCAGTGAGGAAAAGCAAAAAATGTTTTTAATACAAATGAATTAAAATGATTGTCAAGGTTATGAGGTTTGAAATGCAAACAAAGCATGAGTTAGGTCACGGTGATAAGTCAGTCCCAAAAATATCTTATCAAAGTTTAAAAGTCATTCCAACATGTTAATCTACTTGTAAAGATAGGTTGAATACAGACATACCCTAAGATGGATCCAAGCATCGATGAACTGATCTTAAAACATGCTAAAAGAGAGGCAGAACATCAACAAGCAATAACATCAATGCTGACAGCTAAACAAAATTCAGGCTAGTCATAATACATAAGGCAAAGATGGTAAACCAAGTCTAGCATACAAAGCAAAACACAACCAGGATTCCTACATACTAAAAGCATATTTTGGTCAGATCACAAATATCACATATTGTCAAGAAAATGAAAAGTATCCACATATGAAGATGGAAAGCATAGTATTGAGGCATGAATCCAAATTAGGCCAAAAGTACACCAACTACATAATGTCAATGCAAGCTACTTAGGTTCATAACATTCAGTAAATCATGGAGCATAGTCCCAACAGAATCATATACATATGAATAGAGGCATCCCAAATTTAAAACAGCTAGCAAGATAAACTACATACAGAGGGTTATACACATATCATGTTGGTCAAAAGCTCCATATATTCAAAAATATGACAGGTTATATGACAACCAAAATCAGTCAAGTGGGATCACTTTAACACATAGACAAAAGCACATGACAGTAGTGAGAACATCTTGGGCAAGTACATACATTAAACATTCATGTATAAAGTCATGATATCACAAAAGCAAGGCTTCTGAGATTAGCAATTCAGCACAGTGATTTTTCATGAGCAAAATGGAAATGCACAAATCAATAGAACAGGAGGGGCACATAATCATCAACAACTAGTTTTCATCCTAAACTCCACATTCATAAACATAAACTTTGAGCATCCATTAAAACAAAAATTAGTCCTAAGAGGTGTAACAGAGCAATAGCTTGTATGATTCTTAACAGTTCAAACAAACCAAACATCAAATACATGTCAGTCACCAATAATGCAAAGACAGTGGTGCATACAAATGTGAACAAAAAAACTGTCAACTTTAAAGCTGCAAACATCCCCAATGACAATGTTTAGAGCCATGACTGAGTACACCAAATATTTCATACATTGATGATAGCAAAAACAAGAAATAGTATTACTTTGTCGAGAACAACTTGACAACATCAAACCATTGAATCAGTAACAAGGATAGCCATGCTCAAACATTTTACAACTTAAGAGCACATACAAAACTACGAATAAAAGCATAGGTTTACAAGTCTCTTGTCTCAACATCACATTTAAGTACATATGACATCTAAATAGATCAAC
The DNA here is from genome assembly GCA_022829125.1 of Lathyrus tuberosus. Lineage (NCBI taxonomy): Eukaryota > Viridiplantae > Streptophyta > Magnoliopsida > Fabales > Fabaceae > Lathyrus > Lathyrus tuberosus. Next base: position 15,678,796 of record JALAZF010000078.1, read on the forward strand.
AAAACCAAACATCAATCTTGTCAACATGAAAACACAATGCGAAGTTATAGCCACAACCATTTATTGGACAAAACAGAGGTATTACAAATCATCACAAGGGCATTCATGTGCATCATATCAATAAAACAACATCATCTTATCTTATGAATTCGAGTCATGAGCGCACAACCAAAACATTCAAGCATATACCAATAAGGTTCATATGTAAAAGGACGAAAACAAGATGCGTATGATGTAATGACATTGGATGAGCATATTTAAACAAGAGGGACAGAAAACGATACCAAGTGGAATAATGTCCATTGTCTTCAAGTGTGATGATTGCTTCTTTCCAAAGCTCTCCAATAACACCTTTCAACTTGCTTCCTCGGACTTATGGAATTGCAGCGAAATTTTGAGTGTTTTGTGCGAGAGTTGTTGATGAATAGATGTGTAGAAGCGAGCAACTTTTATAGGCTGAACCAAAGAGTTTGGGTGAGTCCAAATATCAAACATGTGGAGTGCTGAGTAGGAATTGGAGCCAACGTCTCTTTTGAAATTCAAATGTTGGTCCAAATCTTGGAGACAAATCCGCTGCCTATGCTGTACAAATTTTCAGAATTGCAGGGCCAATTCACAACTCCATGTATGGCTTCAGAGCACCTTACTTGATGTCATTGGGAGGGGTATCAAATGAGGCAAAGGTTGGGGATGGCGTGAAGAGCTCGTAGGCGCGGACAGTTTGAATGCTGAAATTGGTAAATCCTCAAAACCAACTTTTATGAACCAATCAGTTGGGAGCTCAAAAGGGAATGATCTTGGAGGATTCAAATTGAATAAATTGCGCGCCAAGGATTGTGATAAAAGAATTTCTTGAATGAAATTGACAAGCTTGTACTTTGAATTCTTCCTTTCCAATCTGAGTTCGCAAGTATGAATGAGGAAGAAGAGCAACTTGGTTGATTTTGGTTTCCTTAGCGCCACACGTCGCCTTCTCATTGGTTGGCAAATGAGTTGAAAAGTCAACACAACTATATTTGATTCTTATTGGCTCTTGGTTAAGAAAATTAAATCCAATATAGTTGCAATACATTTTGTACGTTGGGCCAATCAAATGTGGGCTTATGAAATGAAATTTAGAAATGGTTTCCTATCTTCTTTGTTATAGGAAAATGAAAGATTAAGAAAACAAATAATAATGGTGGATTAATTGATTAGGGTTATAAATATGGTTTAGGAGAAATAAAATTGACAAATTGGATAAAAATAAGTTAAATGATTAATGAAATTGGTTTGGAATATAAGAGATAATTGAGGGTAGGTAAAGTGGGTAGAAATTTGGTCATGGAGAGGATCATGGTTAGGGTTATGGAGACAATCTCTTAGAGACTTGCTTGATTCAATGCTCCATCCCAAAATCTTGATTAATCACCTCTTGAATCTCCTTAAGATATCACCTGATAAAAAAAGAAACAAACACAAACAAAAAAAACATGATAAAAGGGTTAGCTATGCAGCATGATTGACCTAAAATGACATGCAAGAGATCAATGGATCTAAGGGTAAAATTTGGGGTACAACACAGTTACACACGAAGGAAATTATTACTCAACCGTTTCTCCATAATGCTGCGTGGCTGTTACAGCTTCATGATTACTATAAAAAGCCTTGCATTTTCACTTTTGGATTATCCAATTCTAGTTTCCAACCTTAGGCATAAAGTCTACTTTGTAAAGCAATAATCCGTGACATCGAGGGGTTATTGCACTATCGTTGTTAGTTAGATTGGAGCAATCATAGTTAGGAGTTTTTATTCGAAGTTATTTACATTCAAGTCAGATTTTCATTTTCCGCAATTTACTTTCTAGCTCTGTACCTGATTAAGTCTCCGCTTTGGAGCAGGTTTCTTTTATAATTTGCAATTTATTATTATCCGCATTGCCTTTATATTTATTTACTTTATTGCACTGCTTTATATTCGTTTACTTTCTGTCTCTGTCATTACTTTATTACTTTAATCGTTTATGTGATTTATCTTCTGGAACTGAACTTAAGCGTGACACTTGTGTTCATTCTCTAGAAATACACTCTCACACTTCGCACGTTTTTTATATCTTATTTTGCAAACCAATTTATCGTCATGTTTCCAATTACCATTCCAGCATAGTCTTATTCTGATTTATTTCTATTTTTCGTTCTGTGGAAAACTTTTACTCTGATTTTTTGCCTTAGATAAACAACGTAACAATAGTAATCAATAGATTGACATTGGTCTCTGTGGGATCGATAAATCTTTTATATTACTCTGGCGTAATCCATATACTTGCGGATAGCACGCATCATCATGACAAATATTTATCATTTCTCATTAAAACTTTTATGTTATTATCAATTTTTTTGCTCAGAGTATGACTCTTGTTTGGATTGAAACTTTTGTTCTTGATTTTCTAATTTCTTCAACGCTTTTCAAAACATTTAGTGAAACTCTTAGTTATTGAAGCTCAAATTGTAAATTGTGTTGTATATTCAGATGTTTCTCAACCTTTTTTTTTTCTTACTTAAGTGACTTTAGGATTCTCCTGCTGAGGTGACTTTATAACTTTTCACTCCTTTTTGCCATCTTCATTTAACACAATAACATCATTAAAGATCACCTTAACATGAACAATGACTTTAATAACCTTACTTAACGTCATAAAAATTAACAAGAATATTTTAAGCGACTATAATGAAAAATATATTTTTCACTAGAGCTTTATATATACTTAGCTAAACAAAACTTCATGACTTTAGACGAGGCATTAGAGTCACAAATTTTGTTGTAGTGTCCGTTAACAATGTTGTTGTGTTAAGTGATCCACAAAATGAAAAGAAGTGGGGAGTTTTAAAGTCACTTCAAGTGAAAAATGGAATGAATAATCATGATATTCCTATTTGACTCTGATTGGATATTTACATTAATGGAAAGTCCTATAATCATTTGAGAGAAGAGAAAATGGGTTGAAAACACTGGGGTATACAACAAAACTTAAAATTTGAGCTTCAATAACTAAAAACAGTAAAACACCACTAAGAGAACATTTAGTTGGTGTTTCATCAAGCAAACTCGAGTTCAGATATCACCATGTCATGATTTTAAAGAAGCTCCAAAAGATAGCCTCCATATTTTGTGAGTTTTTGCAGTGATTTTTCAATCGTGTTGCCGAACGAACATGTTATTAATTGTTGAAGAATATTGACGATGATGATGATGATGATCGAAATTTGTCAAAAAGTATGATGTTTTATAGGATGATCTAGTGAACAAAGAAGTATAAATTAAAGAACTACTCATAACTTGTAAATAAATTGAAAAAGACTCAAAATATATCAACAATTTGATTTACAAATATAATTTTATTTTACATCTTAATTATTTGTGATGAATATTATGCATGTGTTTTAAAGACGCATTATTTTCTGATGTATAATAAATGCGTATGTTATAAAATGTATTTTCACATGCACTACTATTGTTTTGATATTTATTTATTTTTTAAAAAGACAATAATTTCTTAAAAAATACTCTTACTATTTAGCCTTAAATAGCGTTTTCGTCCCTGTAAGTTAGCGTGTTTTTTATTTTCGTCCCTGAATCTTTTTTTTTTGTATGAGTCCCACTACAACAGATAAGACTTTAGACAACGCTTTTTTTGCCCTTAGACAGTGCTTTTAAGCGCTGTCTAAACCTGCGCTGCTATAGGTTTAGACAGCGCTTTGGGTAATACCAAAAGCGTTGTCTAAAGGGGGGTATATTTAATGAAAAGCGCTGTCTATGGTACCTTTAGACAGCGCTTTTTGACATTATAAGGTATACCTTAGACAGCGCTTTTGGGAAAAGCGCTTTCTAAGCCTTACCTTTTTTGACATTTTTGTGGTATACCTTAGACAGCGCTTTCAGCAAAAGCGCTGTCTAAGCCCTACCTTTTTTGACATTATAAGGTATACCTTAGACAGCGCTTTCTCCAAAAGCGCTGTCTAAGGTCAACCTTTTTGAACTTTTTTAGGTATACCTTAGACAGCGCTTTTGGTAAAAGCGCTTTCTAAGGTCCACCTTAGACAGCGCTTTTGTCAAAAGCGCTTTCTAATCCCCACCTTAGACAGCGCTTTCACCAAAAGCGCTGTCTAAGGTATACGAAAAATTTTATATAAATTTTTTTAAACCACAATTTTTACCAGGTTTTTTCAACCAGAATTTGACCTGTTTTTCAACCAGCAATTTTTTTCAGAAAAATACCACAATTTGGAGATTCAAATCAATCCAATTTATCCTATTTAAATGTACCAATTTACACCAAAATTATATATCCAAAACAATTGGCAATTCAAACCAATATATATATTTAAAATTACAAACCAAAATTATATATACACCTATTTATAATTACAAATCATTACATTTTTTTTACAAATGCACATATTACTTATACTAGTACTTTTGCATCCAACCAAAGCATTGCTTCAAATCTACATTATAGGCCCTGAAAACACAAAGATTGTAATTCAATTAAAAGAATACATAAACAAAGTTACACATATTTAAATTCTCATCAATTAAAGTAAGAGTACAGTATTATACCTTGTAAAATTCCGAGCTCCATAATGTATTGACACCAATCCTCTTTAATTTCATCCAATTGAGAAATTGAGTAATGAGCACACTTGCATTCTTCAAAGTACTACATAATAATATAACATAGTTTAATTTAGTTTTAACTATTTCATTAGACATGAGAGATATGTGTTAATATTAAAATAACTCATAAGTTGAATAGAAATATAATAAAGAAATCAAGTATATAACAAATTTGACCTCTTTCACTAACATCTCTTTCTTTTCTTGGTTGGAATATGAATTACTTGTTTCTTAGCAATGCGGACGGATGAATGGATCCAAATTCCCTCGTTATGGTCATTTCTGATATATGACTCATCCGCTATAAGATCCTCATCTTGATCATTTCTATTCAACTCATTCCGTCTAATGCATGACTCATTCTCAACATCAATATCACATTGATCTACACCGCTATCATCAACCACTTTGTTAGATAGAAGCACTATAGACCATTTCATACTCGTCGGGTCAGTGACATAGAACACTTGTCTAGCTTGAGATGCTAGAATAAAAGGCTCATCTTTGTACCCCACCCTATTAAGATCCACTTGCAAAAATCCAGACTTATCCATTCGTATGCCACTACTATTTACCCACTTGCAACCAAAGATTGGAATCTGAAACTTCTCGTAATCAAGCACCCAAATGTGCTTAATAACTCCAAAATATGACAGATTTTCATATTTGGGGTTTAAGTCCTTCATACTTGATATGTGCATTGCTTCAGCTAGGACGGTGACACCACTATTTTGCATAGTACTTTTATCGTCTTGTTCTCTGGTATAAAATGTGTATCCATTAATTGCGTATGCGCAATGAGAATACACATGCAAACTTGGACCATATGCCAAACATCTCAACCTTTCTGTTACTGAAGCAGGATCTGAAGAGCGCTTCGAATAAATATGATCCTTTAACCATTGTATGAAACTTTGATTGTGCTCTCGTACTATCCAATTTTCATTTCTGTTCTGATTTAACCTTCGGAGTACATCCTTGTGCATCTCAACATATGGCTCAACCTCATTATCATTGTGCAGAACATACAAATGCACTTGATCCCGTTCATCCCTTGATACTGTCACAATTTTATTTCCAATTAATTTTTTACCATCCTTTTTTTCAAAAATATGAGCTTTGGGGAGTCCAATCGACTGAACATTGGACAAATATTCAGTACAAAACTCAACCGCTTCTTCAACAATGTATCGTTCAACAATACACCCCTCTGGTCGACTTCGGCTTTTCACGTACCCTTTTAATATTTTCATATAACGTTCAGCAGGGTACATCCATCTCATATAAGCTAGTCCACACAACTGTGTCTCTTTCACAAGATGAACAACTAGATGTACCATTATGTCAAAAAAAGAGGGAGGAAAATACATTTCAAGCTCACACAAGGTAATAACTATCTCTTTTTGTAGTGTTGGTAAGATATCGGGATCGATTACCTTACTACAAATTGACCTAAAGAAAAAACACAAATTAGTTATGGTGCTTCTTACTTTCACTGGCAAAATAGAACGTATACCTATTGGTAGAAAGTGTTCCATTATAACATGGCAGTCGTGTGTCTTTAAACTCTTCAACGTGAGGTCTTTCATAGACACAAGTCTTCTGACATCTGAAGAGTATCCTTCTGGAACTTTAACTCCACTCAGAAACTTACACAATATTTTCTTCTCCTTTCTAGACAGAGTAAAAGCAGCAGGTGGTAGATATGTTCGTCTTCCTTTCTTCACGGGTGCTAATTCAGTTCTAATCCCCATCGCTACCAAGTCTTTTCTTGCTTTAAGGCCATCCTTAGTCTTTCCTTTTATATTGAGTAACGTACCAATAACACTTTCAAATACATTTTTCTCAATATGCATAACATCGAGAAAATGTCTCACATACAAAGACTTCCAATATGGCAATTCAAAAAATATCGACCTCTTTTTCTACCCACCTTTGATAACCTTATGTGCAAAAGGTTTGCCAAACTCAGTACGCATATCTTTCACCTTTTTAAAAACTTGGTCACCTGACAACATAGGTGGAGCTCTACCTTGTTCGGTGTCTCCATTGAATTCTTGTCTCCACCCACGGTAGTGATGTTTGGCATTTAAGAATCTACGATGACCGAGAAAGACATTCTTATGACCAAACTCCACTCGCTTCGAAACTGTTTTATCTTCACAAATAGGACACGCCTTTTCACCTTTTATGCTGTACCCTGATAGATTCCCGTAAGCTGGAAAATCATTAATTGTGCCAAACAACATCGCCCTCAAATTGAAACTTTATTTCCTATATCCATCATAAACCTCCACACCGTTCTCCCACAATATCTTTAAATCTTCGATCAAAGGTGTCAAGTATACGTCTATGTCATTCCCTGGTTGTTTAGGCCCAGAGATTAACATAGATAACATCATGTACTTACGCTTCATGCATAGCGAGGGAGGTAGGTTATAAATCATAAGAATCACAGGCCATGTGCTATGTGAGATACTTTGAAGACCATGCGGGTTCATTCCATCAGTAGATAATGTCAAACGAAGGTTTCTTGCTTCTTCTCCAAAGTCAGGATAATCATTATCAATTTTCGACCACTGTGGTGAATCAGCCGGATCTCGCAACTTTCCATCAATAATTCTTTCATCTGCATGCCAAGTCAGGTGTCTTGCATCGGTTTCACTACGAAACATGCGCCTAAATCTCGGTATTATAGGAAAATACCATAAGACCTTGGCTGGAGACAATTTTTTCTTATATCGAGACAAACCGCATTTAGGGCACTCAGTTAACGATGCATATTCGTTTCGAAACAAAACGCAATCGTTTGGATAAGCATGTATCTTATCATAGCTCATGCCAATAGAGCACAACATTTTTTTGGCCTCATAGGTTCGATTGGGAAGAACATTATCCTCCGGTAGCATTTCTCTCAAAAGGGCCAACAACTCTATGAAACTTTTATCCGACCATCCATTGCCCGCCTTTAAGTTGTACAACTTCAATACCGCAGACAGTCTTGTGAATTTAGTGCAACCTTGATAGAGCGGTTTCTCTGCATCGCTTACCAACCTCTCAAACATTTTGGGACAATCATGAAGATCTTATACAACTGCTTCTGCAATCTCTTCGACTCGATCACAATCGTATGTTTCCGTGTCTTTGTCATCTGAAGCATAGGTCGTATTACTTTTCCCCGTCGGTTCAACATTCTCGTTAATTTTCTCACCATGATGTATCCAACACTTATAACTTCGATCAATTCCATTCATCAGTAAATGCGATTTCAATCCATCTGCGTCAACCCTACCCACATAACAACAACCCAAGCAAGGACATTTTATTCGATTGAGCTCTTCAGCGTCAGCGTGTTGAACAGCAAACTTAACGAAATCCAACACCCCATTCTCGTACTCTTTGGACAATCGATCGGCATCCATCCATTTTTTATCCATGGTTTTCCTACTTATTAAGGTCAACAAAATAACATTAATTCAACCATATTAATCAAGAAATGAACAAGTTTGATAGTGTTTGATATGTAACTGGTTGAATTTCTTATGTTTTAGTGAAATGTTTATGTTTATTATATTTGTTTATTAACTCAACCATCTCAAATTCTAGAATTTTGAGGCTTCAAAAACAAGCTTTGAATTCTAAAATTCAGAGGACATTTCCATCAATTTTAATAGTTTTTTAGAAGATTTAAGAGGTGGAAAAAATAAAACTAAACTAAACTATTTATAAGTCTTAATATAAAATATGTTTTAAAATAGACCTTAAAGTTGTAGGACTAGTTTCAATATTTGGTTACACCTTGAATCTTACCAAACAAAAATACTTGGAGTTAGCTCACTAAAACTAACCTAAACTAGCATGTTAACAATTCAAATTCCAACAACAGTCCAACTAATTTCGACCTAAACAGTAACTTCATTAACAAAACTCATCAAACATACTCATCAAACATACACATTCACTACAAAACTTCATTAACAAAACTCATTAACAAACTCATCAAACATACTCATCAAACATACACATTCACTACAAAACTTCATTAACAAAACTTCATTAACAAAACTCATTAACAAACTCATCAAACATACTCATTCACTACAAAACTTCATTAACAAAACTTCAAACATACTCATTCACTACAAAACTTCATTAATAAAATAGTCCAACATAACTTCATTAACAAAACTCATCAAACATACTCATTCACTACAACATTGTAAAGCAACAAAACCCTACAACAACAATGTAAAGCAACAAAACCCTATTCTTCACAACAACGACGTACCTTTAACGACGGTAACAACGGCAATGCAAGAACGAAATGTATCAGTTACAAAGAGAAGAAACGAACGACGACAATGAGTTCGCAACGGATGGCAATACAACGACGGCAACGGACGGACGGAAATGCAACGACGGCAACAACGAACGACGACACGGTGGAGGACGGTTGACGGTGAAGGTTTGAGTTCGCAAGGGTTTTGAGCTCAGTTCGCAAGGGTTTTGAGCTCAGTTCGCAAGGGGAGAAGAAAGAGCGGAAATATGAAAATGAATACTGACTATTTATATATTTTAATTTAATTAGACCTTAGAAAGCTCTTTTCATAAAAGCGCTTTCTAAGGTGGACCTTAGACAGCACTTTTAAAAGCGCTTTCTAAGGTTGGCCTTAGACAGCGCTTTTGATTTTATTTTTTTTTTAATTTTTAAGACCTTAGAAAGCGCTTTTAAGGAAAGCGCTGTCTAATATTTTCCTTTAATTTTTTTTTTAAATTAATAAAACTTTAGAAAGCGCTTTTTACCGAAGCGCTGTCTAATGTCTTATATTTTTTTTTAATTTATAAGACCTTAGAAAGCGCTTTTAACTAAAGCGCTGTCTAATATTTTCCATTAAATTTTTTTTTAAATTTTTAAGACCTTATAAAGCGCTTTTGACCAAAGCGCTGTCTAAGGTCTTATATTTTTTTGCGCTTTTATTTTTTTAAATGAATAGTTTCCTTGTTTTTAACTTATAACAACGCTTTTGTATTAAAGCGCTGTCTAAGGTGCGATGTTATAACTTACTTTTGTTGTAGTGTCCCCATACGTTCATTTCTCTTTGACGTTAGTCTGTGCTGTTAATGAGACGTTAAAAAAAAAATGAGATGGCAGACGGTGATGACTTGGCATATTCATTATCATTCTTATTTATATTTGCTATGAACACGTGGATATGATGTTTTCCCCCCAAAAATAAGATAACCAAAGGACATTTCCCTCTTTTATGTTTAGTCCCTGTAAATTAGGGTTTTAATTTTAGAAAGGAAATCAGCTCAGAGAAGGTGAAGCGACTGGTGCGATAACTTGTCTGGGCAAGGCGACGGAGGGTGATGAACCTACATTGAAGATTGAGGGACCTATTCGAATCTACCAGGTATGATCTTTACGTTGAACATTCATTATCGGGGGAAGTTTGTTAAGGATAATGTCGTGTACTACTTAGGTGGGGATAAAGTTGAAGTAGATATTGACCCTGATAGGTGGAGCTTCTTCGAAGCAGCAGGTATTGTGAAAGATCTTTGCAACCTTGAGTCCACTGATTATTGGTTATGGTGGTATAACAGTGTATCGGGTAAGCATGCAAGGATAGTTAGTGATATTGATACTGCTGCTGTTTATGAAAAAGCTGTTGAAACTAGTTGTAGTGTGAATTTATTTGTTGAGCATAGGGTAGTAGTAGATGATAATGTTGTTAATGATGCTGAAAAAATCATTAATGATGCTGATAATTTTATTGAGGATGATGCTATTGAGGATAATGCTGGTGATGGTAATGTTATTGAGGATGATGTTATTGAGGATAATGATGGTGATGGTAATGTTGTTGAGGATGATGTTATTGAGGATAATGCTGGTGATGGTATTGAGGATGATGTTCATGATAATGCAGGAAATGTTGAAGTTGGTGAACCTCCCAATGTTGATGAGAATGTAGATGGATTTGAAGGAGATGATATTGATGATATTGATGATAGTGATGACAATGATGATAGTGATTATAATGGTATATAATTTGAGGATAGTGAGGATGAAAAGGCCCTTGGCATGGATGATGGATTTGATGTTGTAGAAAAACCAACTGGAAGGGTTAAGCAGATATCAAGGAAACACAGGAATACTCCAACAAAGATAAGAAATGTTGAAGCTAACCTGGGTTCCTCAAGTGGAGTTAGTGTTGGTAATGAAGGGATTGAAACTAATTATTTAAGTAATGATCTAGGCAGTAGTGATCCAGATGCATTAGATGGAGAGAAATGACCAAAATATCCTAGGTTTAAGATGGAAGAGTTAGATAAAGACTACAAGTTCAGAGTTGGTTTGGAGTTTGTGTCTCTTACTGAATTTAAAGAGGCAATAACTGAATGGTCGGTGCTAAATGGAAGAGAGATAAAGTATGTGAAAAACGACAAGGTTGGAGTGAGAGTAGTTTTCAAGGGCAATTGTGGGTTTTTGGCTCTTGTTAGTAAAGTGGAGAATAAGCACACGTTTAGAATGAAGAAATGGGTTGGTGCACACACGTGTGGTAGGGTTTTGAATAACACCACTGCTAACTCTAAGTGGATTGCCAAGACTGTGGCGGCTAGGATGGCTTCATCTGATGAAATCAAGTTGCGTGACATTGTGTCTAAGATTAGGAGTACTTACTTGGTAGGTATAACTATGAATAGGGCATGGAAGGCTAAGCAAATTGCAAAAGCTTTGGTTGAAGGTGATGCAACAAAGCAGTATACACTGCTGCGGAGGTATGCTGCAGAATTAATGAGGGTCAATGTAAGGAACACTTGCAAAATTAATGTCTCTAGGATTGATCCAACAATTCAACCCAGGTTTGGATGCTTTTATTTTTGCTTTGATGGGGTAAAGAAGGGATTCACTACTGCTTGCAGGCCATTCATTGGTGTTGATGGATGTCACCTAAAGACAAAATACGGTGGCACATTGCTTGTTACTGTTGGAAGGGATCCTAACAACCAATATTATCCATTGGCCTTTGGTGTATGTGAGACTAAAACAAAGGAGTCATGGAGGTGGTTCTTAACCTTGCTTTTGGAAGACATTGGACAAGACAAAAGATGGGTATTCATATCAGACCAACAGAAGGTACTTTTCAAATCTATTTAATTTTTCAATTCATCCTTAATCTAAGGTTGATGCTGAGGAGATGTTGCCTCCATCATACGAAAGAGGCTCAGGTAGGCCAAAGAAACTAAGGAGGAGGGAACCTGAGGACCCTAACAAGGGAAGGACACAAACATTTTATTGTTGTAGCAACTGTGGTGTACATGGCCACAATGCAAGAAGTCGTACAATTCTGGTGCTTGATCCTGAAGCTCAGAAAAGAAAGGTATTACCTGAACTTAATTATGTATTTTTACTTAGTGTTTCTAACTGATAATGATTGAATCACTCAATGTGCAGAAAAAGCCAAAGAAAGCTGCTACACAAACAACACAACCTCAAGCTTCTACAAAAACAACACAACCCGAGGCTTCTACACAAACAACACAACCTCAAGCTTCTACTGAATAACCACAACATCATCCTGAACCTCCCACTGAAGAACAGCTAGAAACACAATGTGATGTGGACTCAGAGTTTGAAATACTTGCAGTAGATCTTTGTGCAGCTTTTGAAAGAACACAACCTCAACCGAATGTCAATGATGTCACTTCCCAAATTCCACCTCCAACTAATGTTGCTAGTGTCCAGGCTTCTACTGTTGAGGCTGCTGCAGAGGTTGGTGACTCACAAGCAAACTACATTATGTCTACACCTGTTACAGAGGTTGAGCCTACACCTAATGTACCTGTTCATGCACCTCCTCCTAAGGAACCTGATTCTGCCCCTCCTAAACCAGTTGAGTATTGATACTGATTAATTGACATAATGTGTATGTTTCTCAATTTTAATTGAATTAATGAACCTGCATAACCAGTTGAGTATTGATTCATTGTGTCTTTGTAGGCAAAACAACCAAAACAGAAGGTTGCAAGGAAGTTGGCATTGAGGAAAAGTGACAGACCAAGGGTGCTCAGAAGCAACAAGCACAAAGGATGAGTAGGAAGTAACCCTGCTAAAAGGAGAAAGAAGTAACCCTGCACAAGGTGTACTTAAGCCTGCACAAGTGGTACTTAAGTATGCACAAAGGAGGAGAAAGAAGTAACCCTGCACAAGTTGGCTTTGTGTCTTTGTAGTTTTTTGTTTTGACCTATGTTTTGTTGAACAACTTTACTACAATGGTGTACTTAAGCCTTGTAGTTTTCTATTTTGTATTTTGATGCCAATGTGTATTTTGGCTTAGGAATTAATGTTTATGCTACAATGTGTGTATTGGCTTAAGCCTTTATGTATATGATACAATGTGTTTATGATACATTATCAAGTATGTTTAATGAAGTTTATTAGGTGTGTTTAATTATACATTACCAAGTTTGTTTACTGCAGTACACCAATTTTATTTAATGCAGTGATTTATGTACACTTTTATACCAAGTTTGGCTCAAGTTACTTTTATGAACACTTGATATGGCCAATTACCAACTTGGATTTTATGCAAATTAAAAGGTCTGGTTTATAAACAATTCAAAACAGGAAGAGCAATACAATTGCATACATAAACTGTCCAAAACCATAACATCTTTTTCATTCATCATATTGTACAGGGACCAATCTCAAAATATATCAATGTTACAAGGACTAACAACAACAAAAAAGAAACAGACATAAACAAATGGGATTCACCACCATTTTTTATAAGTAAAGAAAAACCCCCAGGACACAACCAACAATGACTTCAACAGAGACACTTTCCTCTTCTCCTTCTCCAATTTAATCTTCATCTTGGCCTTTTTGCCAATCTCAATCTCTTTAAGAATGACCCCTAAATCCTTCAACATTTCTGAGCAGTTGTAACCACATGAACTTCTGAGATCACTAACTGGATTTCGTTGAAGCTCATCGTCCCAAATGAACAACTTGCAACCAAACATTAACCCTGCATTTTGACACTTCCAAAATCTTCTTTTAGGATTTTCAACAAAATTAGACATAAACATTTTCATGCTTCTATTGCAACCACAAACCGGTGCTTGAAATTGAAGAGAGTTCGCGGACGAAGATGACGCCATGGATGTAGATGGAGCAGACGAGACCTAGAGAGGGATGAAGAAGAAACCACTGATTGAAGAAGGAAGGAAGGAGAATCAACCCAAAATATTCTTTTTTTGCATTTGATCCCTCATTGAAAACTATATCCACGTGGGTTCTCTAAAAAATAAAACAAATGATAAAACATTGGTCAGGTCATCACCGTCTGCCATCTCATCTTTTTTTAACGTCCCATTGACAGCAGAGACTAAATGCATAGAGAAATGATTATATGAGGACTCATACCAAGAAAAAAATTCAGGGACCAAAGTCAAAAACACGCTAACTTACAGGGACGAAAATACTATTTAAGCCTACTATTTACAAGTTTACTGTCACTTTTTTTATATAAAACGCTATTAAATTATGTATAAAGTTTTTTGTTTTAAAAGGAAAATAAATTACAACCCTTTCTTGAAAAAATATTGTCTTTTTTCACAACAAATTTGTGGCACTTTTTGTATAAAAATATCCTTTTCTCTCATCTATTACAATGCTTTAAAAGTGCAACTATTTCACAAAAATTCTTAAGCGCGAGCTTCAAAAGCACTTTAAAAGACTAAAAGAAATGTTTTTAAAAGCTAAATATAACATAGTAAAAAAAACAAATATAAGTGTTTAAAATTATCATTTTTTCTATAATCTTTTATTTGTAAAAAATGATAACAATAGCTATTTGTATTTTGAGTGATTTTTAAACTCCCCCAAATAACTAAGAGTTTGAATGGACTTAAGTAGTATTAAATTTGAGTTTCTTTTTAATAAAATAGGTGATTTATTATCGTCTTATTAAATCAGTTTTATTGATAGTTGTGTAAGAATATTAGATGTAGAAACGTGAGTTTGAACCCACAACATTTCGCTTGTATATATTAAAATGGTGAATTCTAACCATTAGGCTATTTAATAAAAAAATACATGTGATTTACTTCTTTTAGGATTTCATTTCACCCAACATACCAATTATCTCCTGTTTATTATAAATTTAAATAAAGGTAATTTTGATATAAAAAATTTAAAACTATATAACTCTCAACAAGGAATAGAAATAAATCAAACTATCATATAAAGTTAAATAAAAAATAAAAAAATAATTGGTATTTCTTTTCTCTAAAAAATTGTCTATTTTTTAGGAAAAAGAAATGATCAATTGATTCATTTCTTTTAACAACTAGCGGGATACCCGTGTCTTCGCACGGGTACCCGTCGGTGACGCGCATTTGTTTACATTTAATTTTTTTTAGGAAAATAGAATTAATAAAAATTAATAAATATAAAAAAATATAATTTATATTATAAAAAATAGAATAAATAGCCGTGGGCATCGGTTGGTAATGCGTATTTATTTTAAAAAAAGTAAAAATAAAAAAGAAGACAAAATTATTTTACCAATTTTTTTTTTATTTTTAGAAAAAGAACATATTTTATTTATATTTGAAGCATAAATATAGTTTTACATATCTACAAATATTTGGATCAACCGTACATTTCCGGTGTGTAAATATTAATTTTGTTTTGATATTTTTTATAAAAATATTTATACAATGATTTATTTTATTATACTTAAATCAATAGTTTAAGTTTTTCCGTTTCATATTAATGAATACCGTGCGGTCGCACGAGTACCGATGTGTTACATGTATTTGTTTTCAAAAATAATTTTTAAAAAGGAATTATAATGTATAGGAAAAAAAATATTAATTAGTATATTTATAAAAAATTAAATGAATAGAAAATAAAAAATATATTAAAAATGGAAAAAAAATTTGTTGATTGAATCATTTGTTTTGTCATTATTTATACACACAAATAAAATTGTTTAAAAAAATTACAAAATCTTGATATAAAAAATGTTATAAGTAGAAGATGAAACATATGTAGAATATCAATTTTTTCCCGTGTATAAATATTATTCAAAAAAAATATAAATGTAGAATTTTTAATTGTTTTCGTATATAAAAAATTTTGGATCAGCATAACATTTTCCCTGTTAGTTCACATGGGTATTAGTTTGTCAATGTCCAAATGTTTTCCAATATCTTCATAAATAATAAACTTGGTCTTGTAAAAAAACTATTAACATTCACTTATTAATTTAAAAATATTTTAAATTAATTTATAAAAGACATTTATTTTTTCCCGTATTTAGATATTTTAATTTATTTATAAGAAAAATATTTTTCTCATTTTTGGATAAGTGGTACACTTTTTCCCCGTAGATATATATATTTCCCTTATTTACATCAATAAAATATAATTGTCAAATTTTTCTCGTATTTTAATTGATGAATAAGTATTTAATATATTGTAAATATGTTCATTTGATTGAAAAATATCACATTTTTTCCGTATTTGAAAAATAACACACTTTTCTCTGTAATAAAATTAAACTAAAAATAAAATAAAATTAATAAAAATAAGTAAATATAAAAAAAATATAATTTATATTTTTTTAAAAAATAGAATAAATGCCTACAGACATCGGTTGGTATTTTTTTATAAAAATATTAATGCAATGATTAAGTTTTATAAATATCAAATAATATTATAGTATTTATAAATATTATTTTAATTGTATAAATAAATATTATTAACATAAATAAATAAATTTTATGTAAGTATTATTACAAATATCTATTTCGTGCGATATCCATATTAATACTCGTGTGTCCGGCCGAGTACGGGTGTTACACACATTTGTTTTATATCATGAGAAAATAGAATTTACTAAAATTTTAAATAAATTAAATTTTCATGTTTGAATCAATAATTATATATTAGTTTTATTTTTGTGATCATAAAATAATTAAAAATATTTCATATTATCATACAATTTTTATACTATTTAATTCATACATTACTTATGTATTTATTCTAAATGACAATATTATACTTTATAATGTTACCAATTTTTATTCTAGAAATTTGAAATGCATTTCACTCATCTTATTTTATGTCTCATTCTATTAGCATTTCGTACATTGTTTTAAAAAGATCTATTTTTATTTTCTATAATAGCGCAAAATAGTAATAATTATTGTGATAATGATTGTATACTACAAACGATGCAAAATAATATGATAGGAAGCAATTCCTACCAACACTATGAACTAGGGTTTATACTAGGAAAGAGGAAGAACACTAAAATAACAAAATAGAATTAAAGGAAATAAAAGACTTTTTCATTCATTTCATAATCTTTCATCTCTTAGTGAGAGTACATATATAATATTACTAATGGATAGTAAAGGCCCAATAACTAAAAAGCTCAACAAAACAAACAAAGCCCAACTAAGATATATTTTACTCCTAACATAATATCTTAAATATCTAAAAATAACTCCATAATCATATCATTACCTACCCCTTCAAAAACAACCTTGTCCTCAAGGTTGTAAACAACTCTTCATCAACCTTGCTAAAAGGTACACCACTACCTAACTTTATTCCTAACATCACCATACGAGCAACCCAAAAAAAATTATCATGGCTATTTTCCAAGACATCCGTGACAGCATGAATGCATCAGTTCCTATGGTAACAATTTTCATTCCAACCATAGCAGAACTAGCAGGATATGTACCGTGTGCGGATGCTGGTATAATGCAACCATTGCGGTGGTGGCCACCTCTTGACAAATGAAATGCTGCAAGATCATTAGATAAAAAGGACATTGACATGCGCTTTTTGTTCACAAACTGGACATTAGCTTCAATCTCACGTAAAGGCTGCCGCATTTCGCTTAGAAACCTCTATGGCTATGTGTAGTGCGAGCCCCTCCTCACCACACTCAAATGGAACTTCAGCACAACTATTTATAACTTCTGGGGTTTCTGTACTAGAGTTTTCACATACTGCTTCAGTCTCTCTAACAAATAATGGAATCTGCACCATCTGCAACATAAAACGTGAAGCTTGAACTGCACGCTTACGTAACTGAGACACCATAATAGGAGATGTCATACCCTAAATTTGTCCTACCTGTGGGTAATTTTCATTTGTATATCCACCCACTAATCATCAATATGTTGCCCAGGCAGGTGTTGAGTATAGTTCAGTGTTTAGTCTCTCAAAGTCCATAACCATTTCAAAAAAAACCCATATCCATTTTCCGTTGTTCAAAAATCCTTTTCTTTAATGTCCATTTTCTTTTATCCATTCTGTCTAAATCCAGTTACTTTGTTATCCATTTTTTAAACCCGTTTCCAAAACCCAATTATTTCAAATCCAATTAAGTTTATTTCCTTTTTCCACATTTAAGTCATTTATTTCCACATTTCAATTCATTGTCCAAAACCATATCCATTTTAATTTTAGTCCATTTTTACCTTCCATTTAACATTTATTCACACTTTTTCTCAATTAACCATTCAGATAATCCATCATTTTCATTTTTCACTTATTATTCCATATTCAAAGTTCAACCCATAACCATATTTCATTTTTAAATCCATTTATCCACTTTTCAAATCCATATTGTCCAATAAACCAATTCATTCCAAATCCATTTCTAAACCATTTTATGATTTTTCTAATCCATTCTATTCTAACCATTCTCTAAATCCATTTCTAAACCATTTTATCATTTTTCTAATCCATTTTATTCTAATCATTCTCTAAATCCATTTCATCCAAACCACTTATTCATTTTAATATTCACTTTAACCATTTTTATAAGTTAATAATCCAATAAAAAATCACTAAAAAATAAATGTTCCAAAGGTCCATACATTTATTTACAATAAAGTAAAGTCCACAAAACTCCAAATGTCCTGCTTGCCTAAAAAAAAACAGTAAACCGTATACCCACCCTGCCATAGCGCGCTACCTCCAAGAGCAAGAAAAAGACTGCAGCAAGGCTCCAAACATAAGCCATACGCGACATGTCACTGCATTAAACCTGCTATCACACTTCAAAATCACTTGCCAAATACCAATACTGCTACAACTTGCATCATAAATCTGTTCCATTGACGACCCAACAAAAACTGAGCATTGAGAGTGATGTATCATCCACAATAAGACAAAATTCAGCAAATAAGTCAAATTGGCATTGTTTAAAGAGAGGGGAAGAGAGAAGAGGAAAGAAACGGACCTCACGCTAGACCACCACCATAATACTCTATGTGACTTTCTTTTCCTCAAAACACACAACAATTGGGACCTGCAAAAAAAAACCAGTATAACCCATAAACTCCAAATCCACCCTTACAACCATCTTCCAACCTCTTCATCACTTTAACTCCAAGAATCACCATTTTAACACAAAACTCAGCCTTCCATTCAATCGCCATTAAGCAGCCACTCTAGTTCTTTTAACCTTCAAGACTCGCCACCTTTATCATACAACCACATCACCACACTTTTGTTCTGAAACCCAACCCTCTGCAGCAAAGTTCAAAAAAATAGTGCTCATACTTTGTTACTCATCACCACCTCCAATAGCCAAACCGACCTCCCTCCATCTTCCTCGATTCGTCACCAACCATTCCTCACTCCCTAAACTCACCTCCATAACCAGCTTGCGTTCACGAACCTTAATCATCAACTTCAACATTCTCGCACCATCACTGCTACTCAAACTCACCCTACCTAAAAAATCTCTTCTTCGCCATTTCATCTCTCTCAACCACATCAACACTACACTACCCTTTCCGTGAACATTTTTCTGCAATTCCACACTCTTCTCATAACCACTCTCAAACAACAACTTCAGACCTCCATTAAACAACCCTTCACCAACCTCACGAACCTGCAGTATAAAAACACAGCATCCAACAAACATAAACCTTCACCTTAATCTCTCCTTAACCGTGACACTTCCCTCTCAACTTACCACCCTCAAATCAAAATCACAAACCCACTCAATCCGATCAGGAACAGAGTAAATCGAACCAGAATTTGAGATGAAGTAGGAAGTTTGAAGCGTAAATTCGAAGAAAGATTCGAAACCAACAAACCTGGTGTGAAGCGATTCCAAGACGAGATCGAAGCCTGAATTTGAGGCGGAAGAAAGTGAATCCAAACTTGAATCCAGACGAACCAAGTGCGGTGGACGGAGAAAGAGAAGTCGATGTTGATGGTGTTGAATCGCGTGGCTGACGGTGGTGGTTGCGTCGTTCCGCTTCGGTTGGCTTCCCCCTTTCTCAAATTTTTTTTTCTCTTATTTTTCTTTTCGTTTTAGCTTTTCCATCTGTTGAAAGGAAAGGTCTTTTTGATGTTAACTTGTTTTATATTTGCATTCGTGAGCCGTTGGAAACGAATGTTGTTTGTATTTCGACGGGATGAGTTTTGTTTTTTTCTTGTGGGGAAGTGGTTGTTGTTGATTGAGAGAAAACAAGTTAGGAAGAGGCATATTGAAGATCTGAGAGGGTTGAGGGTGGAAGAAACGCCGATGACGGCTTGAGAGGAAGGAGACGGAGGGAGAGTGGCGAACGGCGTGAGTAGGATGAAGAGGAATTTGGATTTCTGATTAGGGTTCGTTAATTAGTTTCTTAATTCATTTTGCCTCTTATCCAGACCGGGCTCAAGCCCATTTGTTTCTGTTCCTTTCTACACCCGACTTTTGGCTAACCCACCCCTCTGATCTTGTAAGGAAACGTTCTTGGGCTTGGCAGCCAAAGCCCATCCGCCTGACCCTGCTTTTCACACACCTCTTAAATCAGATTACACCCCTTTGTTTTTTTTTATTTAATTAATTGATTAGGTTAATTAGGATAGTTAATATTTTAGTTAATTAGAGTTTTATTAGATTTTAGAATTTAACTTATTTTAATTAGTTTTCTTTTAATTAAAAATTAATTTGAATTAATTTAGGTTTAATTTTAGAATTAGTTTTAGTTTTAGACTAATTATTTTTGCTTAGAATTTAATTTTGCTTAATTAGCATTTTAATTCTAACTTGGACTTTGATGCCTATACTGTTTAAGTCCCATTTAAACACTACATCTAAAATATTTTCTAATTGATATTGGAAGTAGTGGGCTTTTGGGGTTTAGCACTCATTGGGTCCTTGAACGATCGCTCTTAGGGCGCACGCCTTGGGTTGTGATCGTTCCGTCTTCCATTTCTAAAATACTTACGATATTTAATTCTAATCAAAATACTTAAACCCTTAAAAACACCGCATTTTCTCAAATCAAAAAGACTTAATTTAGTTAATTCCTTAACCTTAAAAAATATCTTTCTCAAATCAAACTAAACCATAATTATTTTCTTAAGACTAAACCCAAAACATTTCTTAAGACATTTAAACTTTTTCTAATCAATAGTGGAAGTAGTGGGCTTTTGGAGTCTAGCACTCCTTGGGTCCTTGAACGATCGCTCTTGGGGCGCACGCCTTGGGTTGTGATCGTTCCGTCTTTCATCCTAAAACACTTAACTCTCCTTAAAACTCTTAATTCAAACGCTAATTAAAATACTCTAAACAAATTCAAAATCTTTTTCCTAATCAAATTACGAAAGTAGTGGACTCTTGAGGTCTAGCACTTCTTGGGCCCTTGAATGAACGCTCTTGAGGCGCACGCTTTGGGTTGTGTTCATTTCGAACTTTCTTCCTAAAACACTCGCCCTAATTACATGGACAAAGAAGCCCATTGTCCAACAAACACAATTTCATAATTAATGGAATGAAAAAAGGTGTCGTTGAGATCTAGCATCTCAGTAATGCCCCGATTAATTGGTTGCGAGGCCGACGTCTCGTTTATCGAAAAATCGTCATTCTTCCTCTAAAATACTTAACAAACCAAACACTTCCCACGCAACCGAAACCCTAATACACTTAATCCACAACTCAAATACCTTTCCCAAAGAACATTGTTTAAGTCATTCTTTCGCACATATGAACTCGTGCTTCAGCCTCCCTTGACGAGCAGACAAGCCAATGTTTAGCAGTCAGAATGCAACCTAAACTCTCGTTCGCCTAAAATACGTCCAAATCAAACTTTTTTCTCAATCAAATCTCTAATACACTAAATCCTTATTCAAACAACTTTTCACAAAAAACAACATTGTTTAGTCCATTCTTCCGCGCATATGAACTAGTGCTTCAGCCTCCTATGACGAGAAGACAAGCCAACGTTTAGCAGTTAGAATGCGAATTAAACTCTCGTTCGCCTAAAAAACACAAACCAAACAGCCGTAGTCCCACGAACTACGAATGCTCTGACTTTTCCATTGCACGAGGGAATACGTAGGCCCAAGGGTTCTCAATCCTTGCCGAGCACACTAATAAAAAACCACCCATTTCCCCTTAGGAAGCAAACCCTTTAGAATATAAACAAGCAAACCTTACCTAACTATCTCTCGAATCGAATCAAGAGGTTCCCGTTGAGTACAACGGACGTAGAGGGTGCTAACACCTTCCCTCTTGCGTAACCGACTCCCGAACCTGAATTTGGTTGCGTTGACCATTTTCTTATCCCTTTCAAAGGTTTTATCGATATTTTCCTATTCCTTCCTTGGAATGAATAAAATTCGGTGGCGACTCTGTTTCGAACAGTTTTTTCCGCGTCCATCGCGAGGATCGTATTTTTTGAGGTACGACAGAGAACCCCCGGAATTGCCAAAAATTCCTGGCCACATTGAACGCATAACTGGAATGAAAGCCTTCAATATACACCTCTTGTGTTTTGTTGAGAGACACGAGTAGTGCTCAAAGAAAATAGATAGGCATTGCTTTAACCTGTGCAGATTTTCTGATACGTCACTGAAGTACAAGTAAATGAGTTTAGATAAAAGCACAGGGTGCAAAGAAGCTGGTATGCTTGGATAGTTGTCACTTAGGAGAAGAATTTTCGCAAATCCCTCCCCAAGTATAGCATAAATGCATTCATCTTCATTGCTAGTTAAAGGATTAGCCCATTCTTCATTTTCAAAGCCACCGTATAAAAGATCAAGTATGTCAACATTTGAATTTGAATCCCCTTCAAAATCAGAGAAGTTAACAGGACAAAAACACTTTTTGTCACAGTTTAATTGGGTTGGAATTTCGTGATTTAAAACCCTATCAACTTCTTGAGGACCATGCCACATCACAAGATCAATTAATGCTCTAGCAGCCTCTATACTAATTATATGTGGCCCCTTAATGTATGAAACTCTTAGTTGTTTCAAAAGTTCAGCATTTGGTTTCCTCTCCAAAAGCCCATAGAGGCCAAGACATCTTACAGCAATCCTTTGCACATCCAAGTGAGATTGTTTTGCCCCGGGAAGAAGTAAAGATTGGAGTAGTTCATCTGGTTCTATAGCCTTGCCCTGAAGTTAGCGCATGGACACAACATTTTTCAGTAAAAGTCCAATAAGGGAAAGGGTGTGTATCCACTGCACACAATCTGCTGTTCTCTCTCTGCAAGGTTGTGCTAGCTTTTCTATGATTGTAAGAACAACTTCTTCAAATTCACCAGGAGCAGCATGGACTTTCCTTGCCAATTTGGCTATGGCCTCTGCCCAATGAGTATCTCCACCAAAACTTAAGCCATCCCCAATGACAACAATATTCCCTTCATTAACAACCTTATGCTCAAGAGGCTTGCTCATTAGTTCCTGCAGAAATGTACTAGCTGCTTTTCTAAATGAAGTGTCAGAAAAGTCAAACATAGCACCAAGCAAAAGCAGCTGCCGGCATGTAAATCGATGGTTCAACCCAACATCGATATTAGCTCTGACCAACTCTATGTAATCATCAACTATAGCAGGAAGAATTTTTTCTAGAATATCATTTTTATCTGATGCTTCTGCAGCATACACTTCTGCTTCGGTACCCGTTGTGGCTGCATCATCAGAGCCTAAGGCATGTGCTTCTGGCTGCAAATGCTTGCAAACAATTCTCCAATAATGAGCAGCCTCTGCTTCCATTAATACAATGCTTGGAGGACAATGAACCGCTTCCCCTTCTGCTGTATCACCATTTGATGATATATACTGCTGGAGACTAGCACCATTCTTTAGTTTTACTAAACCAGCTTTTAGAAGTGACCCCATGACAGACTCGCTCACTGATTCATAAGTTTCAACATCGAAATACTTCAAAAGTTGTAAAGGATCACCATTACAACATTTTATAAGCCATTCATCTTTCAAAAGTTTGAAACATTCTTTTGAGACACCAACAGATCGGTTAGAAGGTCCTCTCCGAAGAATTATTGTCCTGTGCTTAATGCTTAAACTTCGAAGAGGAAATTTATTAGCTAGAAAACACTATGCTGCTTTGCGAACAGATTCACTAACATCCAAGGTACAATCAATGATAACTTGAGAGGTTGCACCGGAAGCAGGCAAAGACAACACAATCATCATACGAACATCCGCATTTTGCTCCAAAGGAAGTGTCTCAAGGAACAAATCAAGAATGTCAGTGTTCGAAGAGTCATTCACGAAACGTGAAAGTGCCCTAACCGCAAAAGTACGCACTAAATGGATCTTGTCACGTACCCTAACCTTCATGCCCTCTATTACCTCATCCCATAAGTGCTCACTTCTGCATCATCTGACAACCGCAATATTATCTCGGAGGAAATATGGCAGGCTCTGAATCTAACTGTCTTATCTTCCGCCGCCATAGCAACAAGTAGGAAATGAAGGAAATGGTCGATCATGTCTACGTCAGTGGAGGCGTCGGTTGTCAGCCATCCATTGGAAAGATCTTCGCCATCGGATTCTTCGGGTTCATCGTGGTCGGTATCTTCTTCCCTGTCGAAGTCTTGGTCAGACTCGAGTTCGGGTTTGACGTAGTTACTGAACTCGTCATATAAGCCGACAACGCCGCACTCTTCACGAGGCTTGTCTTCTTCGATGAATACCTCATCATTTTTGGATGTTTGGTTTTTGTGTGAGATGATGATATCGGAATGTGAGATTTTGGAGGAAAGTGGGAAAAGGGGTTCTGTGGTGTTGTGGAGGAGGTAAGGGTTCTGAGGTGTTGTGGTGTTAGTGTGAAAAAGGGTTCTGTGGTGTTTTGGAGTGGGTTTGGGAAAGAAATAGGATTTAGCAGATTTACATTTTTTTTAAAAGATAGATGAGACACTTGTAAATGCTTCTCAAAATCTCTTCTAGTACTAGCATGAATTTGATATTTATGAGTAATCATGGAAAAGGTGTTTGGTTGATGATAATTATTGTAATAGTATGAATAATGCGATGATGAATAAGATGAATATGGGTTAGGATTAGGTGTATGTGGTGAATACCCATGATTTGGATACAAACTTGGTGATGATGAACCAGCATGAGTGTAACAAGGTGTAAAAAGTTCCCATGGAAAAGATGGAAATGAAGATGTGGTAGGAGATGTAAAAGAGGGGTTTGTGGGATAGGTCGGAGGAATACTCCATGGATGATATGAAGGTGTATGATAAGGATAATCCATAGGAGGATTTGAGTACATGGATGAAAGCACCAATTGATAGGAAGCAATTCCTACCAACACTATGAACTAGGGTTTATACTAGGAAAGAGGAAGAACACTAAAATAACAAAATAGAATTAAAGGAAATAAAAGATTTTTTCATTCATTTCATAATCTTTCATCTCTTAGTGAGAGTACATATATAATATTACTAATGGATAGTAAAGGCCCAATAACTAAAAAGCTCAACAAAACAAAAAAGCCCAACTAAGATATATTTTACTCCTAACATAATATCTTAAATATCTAAAAATAACTCCATAATCCTATCATTACCTACCCCTTCAAAAACAACCTTGTCCTCAAGGTTGTAAACAACTCTTCATCAACCTTGCTAAAAGGTACACCACTACCTAACTTTATTCCTAACATCACCATACGAGCAACCCAAAAAAAATTATCATGGCTATTTTCCAAGACATCCGTGACAGCATAAATGCATCAGTTCCTATGGTAACAATTTTCATTCCAACCATAGCAGAACTAGCAGGATATGTACCGTGTGCGGATGCTGGTATAATACAACCATTGCGGTGGTGGCCACCTCTTGACAAATGAAATGCTGCAGGATCATTAGATAAAAAGGACACCGACCTGCGCTTTTTGTTCACAAACTGGACATTAGCTTCAATCTCACGTAAAGGCTGCCGCATTTCGCTTAGAGACCTCTATGGCTATGTGTAGTGCGAGCCCCTCCTCACCACACTCAAATGGAACTTCAGCACAACTATTTATAACTTCTGGGGTTTCTGTACTAGAGTTTTCACATACTGCTTCAGTCTCTCTAACAAATAATGGAATCTACACCATCTGCAACATAAAACGTGAAGCTTGAACTGCACGCTTACGTAACTGAGACACCATAATAGGAGAACCCCCGGAATTGCCAAAAATTCCTGGCCACATTGAACGCATAACTGGAATGAAAGCCTTCAATATACACCTCTTGTGTTTTGTTGAGAGACACGAGTAGTGCTCAAAGAAAACAGATAGGCATTGCTTCAACCTGTGGATATTTTCTGATATGTTACTGAAGTACAAGTAAATGAGTTTAGATAAAAGAACAGGGTGGAAAGAAGCTGGTATGCTTGGATAGTTGTCACTTAGGAGAATAATTTTCGCAAATCCCTCCCCAAGTATAGCATAAATGCATTCATCTTCATTGCTAGTTAAAGGATTAACCCATTCTTCATTTTCAAAGCCACCGTATAAAAGATCAAGTATGTCAACGTTTGAATTTCAATCCCCTTCAAAATCAGAGAAGTTCACAGGACAAAAACACTTTTTGTCACAGTTTAATTGGGTTGGAATTTTGTGATTTAAAACCCTGTCAACTTCTTGAGGACCATGCCACATCACAAGATCAATTAATGCTCTAGCAGCCTCTATACTAATTATATGTTGCCCCTTAATGTATGAAACTCTTAGCTGTTTCAAAAGTTCAGCATTTGGTTTCCTCTCCAAAAGCCCATAGAGGCCAAGACATCTTACAGCAATCCTTTGCACGTCCAAGTGAGATTGTTTTGCCCTGGGAAGAAGTGAAGATTGGAGTAGTTCATCTGGTTCTATAGCCTTGCCCTGAAGTAAACGCATGGACACAACATTTTTCAGTAAAAGTCCAATAAAGGAAAGGGTGTGTATCCACTGCACACAATCTGATGTTCTCTCTCTGCAAGGTTGAGCTAGCTTTTCTATGATTGCAAGAACAACTTCTTTAAATTCACCAGGAGCAGCATGGACTTTCCTTGCCAATTTGGCTATGGCCTCTGCCCAATGAGTATCTCCACCAAAACTTAAGCTATCCCCAATGACAACAATATTCCCTTCATTTTCAACCTTATGCTCAGGAGGCTTGCTCATTAGTTCCTGCAGAAATGTACTAGCAGCTTTTCTATATGAAGTGTCAGAAAAGTCAAACATAGCACCAAGCAAAAGCAGCTGCCGGCATGTAAATCGATGGTTCAACCTAACATCGATATTAGCTTGACCAACTCTATGTAATCATCGACTGTAGCAGGAAGAATTTTTTCTAGAAGATCGTTTTTATCTGATGCTTCTGTAGCATAGACTTCTGCTTCGGTACCCGCTGTGGCTGCAGCATCAGAGCCTAAGGCATGTGCTTCTGGCTGTAAATGCTTGCAAATAATTCTCCAATAAAGAGCAGCCTCTGCTTCCATCAATACAATGCTTGGAGGATAATAAACCGCTTCCCCTTCTGCTGTGTCACTATTTGATGATATATACTGCTGGAGACTAGCACCATTCTTTAGTTTTACTAAACCAGCTTTTAGAAGTGACCCCATGACAGACTCGCTCACTGATTCATAAGTTTCAACATCGAAATACTTCAAAAGTTGTAAAGGATCACCATTACAGCATTTTATAAGCCATTCATCTTTCAATAGTTTGAAACATTCTTTTGAGACACAGACAGATCGGTCAGAAGGTCCTCTCCGAAGAATTATTGTCCTGTGCTTAATGCTTAAACTTCGAAGAGGAAATTTATTAGCTAGAAAACACTATGCTGCTTTGCGAACAGATTCACTGACATCCAAGGTACAATCAATGATAACTTGAGAGGTTGCACCGGAAGCAGGCAAAGACAACACAATCATCATACGAACATCCACACTTTGCTCCAAAGGAAGTGTCTCAAGGAACAAATCAAGAATGTCAGTGTTCAAAGAGTCATTCACGAAACGTGAAAGTGCCCTAACCGCAAAAGTACGCACCAAATGGATCTTGTCACGTACCCTAACCTCCATGCCCTCTATTACCTCATCCCATAGGCCATTGCTCACTTCTGCATCATCTGACAACCGCAATATTATCTCGGAGGAAATATGGCAGGCTCTGAATCTAACTGTCTTATCTTCCGCCGCCATAGCAACAAGTAGGAAATGAAGGAAATGGTCGATCATGTCTATGTCAGTGGTGGAGCCGGTTGTCAGCCATCCATTGGAAAGATCTTCGCCATCGGATTCTTCGGGTTCATCGTGGTCAGCATCTTCTTCCCTGTCGAAGTCTTGGTCAGACTCGAGTTTGGGTTCGACATAGTTACTGAACTCGTCGTATAAGCCGACAACGCCGCACTCGTCACGAGGCTTGTCTTCTTCGATGAATACCTCATCATTTTCGGATGTTTGGTTTTTGTGTGAGATGATGATATCGGAAAGTGGGATTTTGGAGGAAAGTGGGAAAAGGGGTTCTATGGTGTTGTGGAGGAGGTAAGGGTTCTGAGGTGTTGTGGTGTTAGTGTGAAAAAGGGTTATGTGGTGTTTTGGAGTGGGTTTGGGAAAGAAACGGGATTTAGCAGATTTACATTTTTTTTAAAAGAGAGATGAGACACTTGTAAATGCTTCTCAAAATCTCTTCTAGTACTAGCATGAATTTGATATTTATGAGTAATCATGGAAGAGGTGTTTGGTTGATGATAATTATTATAATAGTATGAATAATGCGATGATGAATAAGATGAATATGGGTTAGGATTAGGTGTATGTGGTGAATACCCATGATTTGGATACAAACTTGGTGATGATGAACCAACATGAGTGTAACAAGGTGTAAAAAGTTCCCATGGAAAAGATGGAAATGAAGATGTGGTAGGAGATGTAAAAGAGGGGTTTGTGGGATAGGTAGGAGGAATACTCCATGGATGATATGAAGGTGTACGATAAGGATAATCCATAGGAGGATTTGAGTATATGGATGAAAGCACCAATTGATAGGAAGCAATTCCTACCAACACTATGAACTAGGGTTTATACTAGGAAAGAGGAAGAACACTAAAATAACAAAATAGAATTAAAGGAAATAAAAGACTTTTTCATTCATTTCATAATCTTTCATCTCTTAGTGAGAGTACATATATAATATTACTAAAGGATAGTAAATGCCCAATAACTAAAAAGCTCAACAAAACAAACAAAGCCCAACTAAGATATATTTTACTCCTAACATAATATCTTAAATATCTAAAAATAACTCCATAATCCTATCATAATACTAACAATATATCATAAGTTTAAAATTTAATACCAGTTATTATTTATCTATTTTTGTCAAGTTCATATTTATTTATCTTTGATACATAATAAAATATATTGAATCCAAAATTATACAAATGACATTTCAAATTCAAAAATACAAAATATTTAATGTTTCACTAAATGAACCTTTCATTTTAATTTTCTTTTACAAATAATTCAGTTATTTTATAATCGATATAATACATTACGCTACAAATAATTCAATTATTTTATAATCGATATAATACATTACGCTAAAAAAATAAGAATGAATATAAAACAATATTAAAATATGCGCTATCACTTTTGAATTTATTTAGATGGTCATAATCAACATTTCACCTCTATTATTTTTAATTTATTTTTATTGAAAATTTATGATTTTTTAAATTGATATATTATTATTATTTTTAAAAAAGTGTTGCATCTTAATTTAAAAATATCGTCAATAAATTTAGAAAACAATCTTAAATGCTAATTAATTATCATTTATAATGAACATAATAAAGAATATATATTTTAGATATATTTAGATAATTAGTACACTTTAGGCGCGTTTATAAAAATAAAAAAATTTTGATTAACAATAAATTTGTTTTTGTATATAAAATCACGTATTTGAACATATTTTGATCAATAATATATTTTTTTATATTTAAATAATAAAAATTACATTTTTTTCTTCATACTTGATCAACAATAAAAGCATTTAATAAATTGTAACCATCAATTATCAAGCATTTATGCCTTGAATATCATTCATTCATAAATATGCATTTTAAAAAATTAAAAACTAAAGCATTGCATCAAACTCAGAACCTTAATATTGGAAGCAACATCAATAATGAGTCTTTGAAACTATATCAATTTCAATTTTAATTATGTCCTAAATTAATGCCTAACTATATCAATTTCAATAAAAAAACATGAAAAAAGTAAGAAAATTTTAGCTTTGCTAAATAATAGCAGACCACTCTGTGTGTGCAGAAAGTGTATCAACCTAAAGGATTCTCAAATGGAATGATTCAATCTTAGCCACAGAACCACATAAGCAATTTATATTTAGATTCAATAAAAGTGTAGCTATCAGTAAACAATGGAAAATTAAAAACTAAACCACCAAAACTTGGTAAGTTACAAAATTACTAAAACCAGGAAACAATCACTTATTGTTTTATGGAAATAGAATGCAACATTTGCATCAAACTCAGAACCTGAATATTGGAAGCAACATCGACAATGAGTCTTTGAAACTATTTCAATTTCAATTATATCCTAAATTAATGCCTAACTATATCAATTTCATTTAAAAAAACACGAAAAGTAAAAATTTTAGCTTTGCTAACTTACCAATTCCTTTAATGTTTTTCAAATTTTTTGATTTCTTATTCTCCTCAACTCCTTCTTCAGTGAGAAAATTTTCAACAGTTTCTTTCTCAAATAGGTCCCTAAATGATAGTGTTAACTGATATGAGGAGAAGGGGAAAATATGA
This sequence comes from Lathyrus tuberosus, assembly GCA_022829125.1. Lineage (NCBI taxonomy): Eukaryota > Viridiplantae > Streptophyta > Magnoliopsida > Fabales > Fabaceae > Lathyrus > Lathyrus tuberosus. The sequence goes on from JALAZF010000078.1 coordinate 15,709,565, forward strand.
ACAAAATTAATCAAAATAATAAAATTATAATACTAACCTTATGTATTTGTAATAACCTGTAATTATCAACAAAGAAGTAAATTTATTAGCCAACTACAATTTGATTTTTATCAATTAAAATAAAAACCACACACATGGATACATGGACAAAAAATTCCACCAACAATTATAGCTGATAATCCATAAAATAGAAGAACAATTAGGTGAGACTAATGCACTTTTGAATCTTACCACCACCATAAATCTGAAGATAAAAAATGCCAAGATCTGCAAAAAAAACAAACCTAAACAAACAAACAAAAATTTATCCAACAATCCATACTCTAAACATATTTGTCTCTTTAGGAGAATGTAGTAATCTCTAAAATACAAAGAACATACTTTAAGATGTTTGGATGTCATTCGCAATGAAACACAGTGAATATATCTACCGAACCGCATCATCGATCACTTATTCCTCCTCAAAACTCACAGATCCAAAATCTTCCAAGAACCTTCTCACCGTCCGCCGTCTCAGTTTTCGCGAATCAACGCCTTTGACAACCAATTTCTTCTGCGAAGCTACGAAAAAACATAAAATAAATTTGATTAAAAGAGTTTCAAAAAATCAAATTCAAGAGATGCATGAGATGGGGTTTTGCAGAAGGGAAAAAGTTATTTGAGATTAAAATTTATGGATGAGAGAGATGAGAGAAAAAGTTGAAAACCTAAGAAAGAAAAAGAAAAAATAGTAACGTGTGTTTGTTATGAGAGAGAGAAAAAGAAAGAATGCAGAAAGACTGTTCCAAACCCATTTAACCCCAGCCACTGCAAAAGAGAAGGAGAGAGTCGTGCAAAGCAACCACGTGTAACGGAAGCTAGGGGACACTTGGAAGGCTGATAGCCAAGAGGGACAATATAGTATTTTTGGTAGTCATTTATTTTCTTATATGTAAGATTGAGATTTAGTGTAAGACTTTAAACTTACACATGATATATAACCTTTTCAGCGTCAGATCAGTTTAACAAAAATAATTAAAATATATTTGTTTTTTTTTATTTTGGTTAAATTATAGTTTTGCTCCCTTTATTATTGTCAATTCACGAAATGAGTCCCTTTATTTTATTTTTAGACAAACTAGTAAGAAACCCGTGCGACCCGTGCTATCGCACGGGTTCTGCCTGGATTTACATCGTATGTCTACCAAACCATCATTTGTAAAGTTTGAATTCATTCTTCAATTGGTTAACATTGACATAGTTACAAATATATGTTAATAACATGCACCAAATTTTAAGCATTGATTCATACTCACAATAAATCGTACAACCAATTCTCTAACTTCAAAAGATGGACATTAAAATGAACAATCTACAGCATAACCTCTCATAGATACGTTTACATCTACCCGTGAATCCAGATGAGTTAACAAAACTTAGTTGAATCCAGATGAGTTAATTTTAAAACAACATATTTGAATAAAATCAATTTTCCAATTCAAATAACATTACTTTTTAGATATTAGCCAATTTTTCCAAACCAGAAATTTATAATAGCTTCTCGTCAAATATCAGTTTTAAATCCTTCTTATTATATCATATTTACAAATTTTACAAACCTACAATATATGACAGCTCCCCGTCAAATTTCAGTTCTAAATGAATATCTACACTCCATGGTATCTTGAAATTTCGGTTCTAAATGTCTACCAAACCATCATTTGTAAAGTTTGAATTCATTCTTCAATTGGTTAACATTGACATAGTTACAAATATAAACTAATAATATGCACAAACTTTTAACTACAGCAAGAGAAATGTTTAAATGATGGACATTAAAATGAACAGTCTACAGCATAGCCTCTCATAGATACGTTTACATCTACCCGTGAATCTAGATGAGTTAATTTTAAAACTACAAATTTGAATAAAATCATTTTTCCAATTCAAATAACATTACTCTTTAGATATTACTCAATTTTTCTAAACCTAAAATTTATAACAGCCTCCCGTCAAATATCAGTTTTAAATCCTTCTTATTATATCATATTTACAATTTTTACAAACCTACAATATATATGACAACTCCCCGTCAAATTTCAGTTCTAAATGAATATCTACACTCCATAATATTTTGAAAATCACAATATGGAGACTATTTCCCGTTTATAAGTGTCTTGAACTCGTGTGACAATTTATAAAAATATTTTATGACTACCATTTATCATTTTTTTTTAAAAGATTTTGTTTTGTTTTAGTAATTTTATAAGTTTAAAAAAAATTATAAAATCTCTATTGATTTTGTTTTGTTTTATTAACATTTTTCTAATATTATCCAGAGCAAAATAAATTACTGGGTGTTACAATTTGCTTAAAGTTTTTTATCATTTAAGCATAGGTAACAGAGAATATTAAACATTAATGTTTTGAAAGTAATAATTATGGTATAACTATTCTATATATAATGTTACAATTTAAAATGAAACAAAAAAACGTAATAATAATGACACAACTGATAAGTAATTAGAAAACGGAAACGGTCATATAATAGTCAATTTTCATGAGAACCCATTGAAAAACCTGCAAGATAATATAACACTCAATTTCATAAGTAATAATACCATAAAAAATAAATATAACTTATACATATTTGTGTAAAAAAAGCATTTATATATTTCATTTTCTTATTCAACGTTCTTATTTTTTAAAAATTATATTCATATAGACCTCCCAAAATTATAAAAAAATTTGTAAATACCATATACAATGCATTAGATGACCCTTCACATTCCCATTTGATGTTTTCCGTGTAATTTTTCTGTTTTCAATGTAAGACCTTTCATTAAACATCAAATATTATATAATAATAATAATAAATAAATACAAAAAAAACTCATAATAAAATAATTCAAAAATAGATCAAAAAAGTATTAGCATGACACATCAGCCGTCATTAATGCTAAATGCACCAAATTGCAACAAACTTCCAAAAGACAATTTAATCTGTGGAATTAGAAAAGTTATAATGTAAAGTCAGAAGGGTATACATGGTATTTCCAGGTATTATTCTTTTAATATTAGATATTATTCTTTTAATATTAGATATTAAATAACATTACTTTTTAGATATTAATTAATTTTTTCAAACCTAAAATATATAACAGCTTCCCGTCAAATATCAATTTTAAATCCTTCTTATTATATCATATTTACAATTTTTTCAAACCTACAATATATGACAACTCCCCGTCAAATTTAATTTCTAAATGAATATCTACACTCTATGGTATCTTGAAATTTCGATTCTAAATGTCTATCAAACCATCATTTGTAAAGTTTGAATTCATTATCACTGTCATGATGACAATTACGCATTAATCAAGCATACTTTCAGCAAATAACATTTAGTTTTTCCCATTGTTAGACTGGCTGTGACATATGGTGTGAATTTAAATGTTCGGTTATCCCGTTAGATACTTAGCTTTTGCAAACTTTAAAATAAAATTATAACAAAATACAGTTACCAATATAACTTTTGCTTCCATGAAAGAGCTTATATAATCAATTCTAAATTGACAAAAAAAAGTTAAAAAGCTATACAGGTTTCAAGAAAGTCATATTGATTAAAGCATTAAACAGTTAACGTTTGACATATAATGGTTCATTTGCAAATGTAAATAATGAATCCCAGCTACTATATATTGACTTGTCATGTAAATCAATGTTGCTATAATTGTGAAATTGCTATAACATGGTCCAATTTGAATCTCTTTGTAGCAGATCACTACGCATATTAACTACCAGATCACAATGCATATTAACTAACATATTACTATGCATACTTTAATGATAAAATTATACTAAACTCCAAGTAGATGATCTTGTGTAGTTGACCAATACCTGAAACATAAAAAGTACACAAACGCATGTTATAGTAGTTTCTGTGACAAACAAAGATTTAGACTTTGGAGTTTGATCATAGTGTAACTAATGTAGGAAAAAACATTATCAACTTTAAAAAAACATTATTATATATAATAAGTGACTCAAAAGGTGGAGAAAAAAATTATATTTATTATAAAGTTAATTACCTGTACCTAGTGAATTTTTTCCCTATCACCAGTTGCTCAATATGTGAAAACTTATTATTATCATGAAGTTATTCTTTTTCAACATGCCTGGGCAAAACAAAGTCAAAATTGTTGTTTAGCTCACTGCTATTATCACCAATACTTGCCATTTTAAACAATTCAGATGGCATGGGCTGCAAAGAAATAAGCATATTCAATGAGAGGAAAATAATCATATTCAATACTTTGAATTGAGACATAAATTACAACAATGAAATAAAAAAAAGTATTTATTGTAACTGGAAGAGATTCAAACAAACAAATGAAAAACTAAAGGATGAAGGAAACATTATTTACAGTATGTGTAGTTATAATAAAATCAACACTAAAATTACGTTTTTTTTTACCCAAGCCACTGTCATAATATAAAACTAAAACAAAACATGAATAATCATATTTAAAAGAAGTCTTGACCCTTGACTTTATTCAATTGACTACTAATACTACTTGTACTTGTACCAATTTCATCACCAGCATTATCATCTCAACATCCATAAAAGCACTTTTGATAAGATTAGTTAATTCATCTAGAGACAATTCTACCGACGTAAGAAGTCTAGATTGACCTTAAATAAGATTAACATAAATACCACCACGCACAATCAAACTCACACTTACTTGAGTACTTGGATCATATCATGTATTGAGCAATAAAAAACTAATAAAATCTACAAAACTTATTAATTGTTCGACAAAAATACTTTCACCTTTAATATATATTTCAAAAAGCTTCAATTAATGACTATGCTATATTATGTTGATTATTTTAAAATAAAAAACGGTTTTAGTAAATAGCAAGCAAAGTTAGTGTAAAAGCAAAATATGCTTTTGTCATACCCATATGAAAGGACAATTGCCACAGAGCCTCAATAAATGGAATAGATTGAGTATCACCTGTAGATAAGCAAAAAAGTTATTATGCTCCCTCATAATTGATTGAAAAGTATGAAGCAGCTTTCAACAAAAGCATAATTGTTTATGCAAAATCTTACCCACAATGCCTCCAAGATCAATCACACAAACATCAGAAGGGCCTTCATTTCCATCAACTGGGATCACAGCAGACGACTTAATCCAATTTCTAATGGCATCACTGATATGTGGAACCACCTATTTCATCAAAACACCAAATTGTCAGCAATATAATATTTTAAACTTTAGTAACAATAAACTATTGTTGATTTAATTATTGTGTTATATAATATTTTTTTTTAAATGTTAATCAGTTTTTCTAAGAACCTAAGCTCCAACACCTATTTAGTGCGTGTTCCGCTTCTTGAAGGCAAATTAACTTATTCCAATGCTCGAATTTCAAGGTCCAGCTCCAGTTGTCCATTTGCAAGGTCCAGCTCCGGTTGTCCATTTGGAAGATAACTGCCTTCCTAATTGATATAATTTTGTTTATTTATGTGAGGCTAAACAGTCTGCCAAAAACAAACAATAAATTCATTCATAAATAAGCACCTGAAATGAACTAATCAAAATAAGTGCTTTTTGTTAGTTGTATACCTTCAAGACACCATTTTCAGTCACCAATCTTCCAATAGAAGATGTAGCACCTCCAGCCAAGAAGCTAGAATGTTAAAATGAACCTTTATTCTTTTTGCCAACATGAAGTGACTTAGAAGTGCCTAGAACAAAAATCCATTTTGCATGTGAATCTTCTGCAGCAGCATGAAGAAGCTCTCCTGATTGCTTGCAGAAGAACATTTCGTCCTTGACGACAACTTCATAAGCAAACCTTTCCATCTGGAAGAAAGAAAAATGCAAAAATATCATTCAAAGTTCATATAAAAAAGTAATTAGAACTTTCCATGTTCATATCAAAGTGAGAAACCTTATCAGACTGAGATATTCTAGAGATGCCCTGTCATTTTTATTCAAAAATTAATATATGACATTATAACTCAACATGCTTATTTCAAAATTTGTGAAACTATTTATACCCTCTAAAGTTGAAGATTACCGGATCATGCCACCACTAACAACACCACGAACAGGATCATGCCAAGTTTTATACAAATATGGTATAAGTTCGTATCTTTGAGGTTGAGCACAAACTAAATCTGCTTAATTTGTAACTTCAGGCCAATCTTGTGACGCTACTACCTATAGAGATTCAACAATAGATATTAGCAATCAAAACTTTTGATAACCATTGCAATATCAAAAATCGAGACATATATATTATATAAAAAGTAAACTATACAGCTGCTTAATCATATTTAACAGATAAATTATATCAATAATCATATTTGATCCGTGGCGAGGGAAGTGAATAAAATCACAGTACCTGACATTTCAGTCCAACTGAAAACCAAAGAATGTGTAACCTAAATTTTGAATCAGGAAATCAAATTCATAGCAAACTTCTTCATAAATCACTCCTTCATATTCTACAAAATTCAAACAAACAAATTAATTAATAAATAAAAATTCACAGCAAAATAATCTTATTACTACAACAACAAAATAATTCACAGCAAAATTTCAACTAATAAAATTTCAACTAATAAAAAAATAAATTACAATTAACTAATACAACAAAATAATCCAAATACTATAACAACTTCTTTATCATTATCAAACCTAATTAATTAAAAACTAACCTCATTTGGTTGTTCTATGTTTCGTTGGTTTTGAATACTGTACAGTAAAAAAGTGGGTTTTTAAGTGAAATTTTTGATATATTTTATGAATTCCTATATGATAATATAAAAATGTATTACTTTGGCTATTTATATTTTATTTGTTTTTTTGAATGTTAGATCCCCTTTCTATCCTATTAAGCATTAATGAGTCATGACCAAATGAGAAGAAGAATTTGAAGGATAAAAAAACCTGCAATTAGAAGCAATGGCGGCAAGTTCATCTGTAGTGAAACCCTCACAAGAAATAAGAACCAAAACCTTAAAATACTAACAGATCTACCTCTTGCACCACCGTCAATCTCGTACCACGACTATATAAATATAATCAATGCCATAGAAATAGAATACTAACAGATCTACACAAAACAAACAAAAACCATTACAAATTTATCAGTTAACCATAGATGTGAAAAAAATTAAAAAGTTGCAACACAAGAATCGAGTGTGTGAGTGATAGAGAAAACCTACCCCTGACTTTCTTGCAAATTGAAAGGGACAACAATGGAGAAAGGGACGACGACGGCAGTGCTAGGGTTTGACGGGAAAGAGAGAGAAGAACAAAGTAAATTTGGAGAGAAAAGGCAAGGGAAAGTGAAGGGTAGCGAGAGAGAGAAACGTGAAGCTACGGAGAGAGGAACGCGGAAAAGAGAAAGAAAGAAATAAAGGGCTTTAAATTTGAGATTTGGGGAAAGAGAGAGAATATGAGAAGGTTTTTTGATGAAAAAATATTGGAAGTTGTTTATTTGAAGCGTGTAGAAGAATGTGAATAAATATGATTGTAGGGTTCAATTAAGCTTGGGGAATCACATAGCAAATTAAATCTTATTAAATAATAATAGATAATAATAGATTAATAAAAAAATAGTAAAATGCAACAAAAATTCTGGACTTGCCACATCAGATGTAATTAATGCCAAATCAATATAAAGCTTCAATTTTATACTTAGTCAATTTTAACCTTAATAATTAGCCTAAACTTAACATTTAATCAGAGGGGTTACAACATAATTTCCAGGTACTATTCTTTTAATAGATAGATCACTACAACATTTGTTGTCTCTGGCAACACTTTTTTAGGGAACATGTAATAATTGTTGCCTTAAATTCGTATAGGCAACAATTTACGGTTGTTGCCAAAAATATATTTGCAACCCTTGATAATTGTTGCCTAAAATACTTTTGGGGACGCTTTTGAAACGTCACTCTTTTATTTTTTTGGCAACGATGGTTAATTGTGCCATTAACTACTTTTGGGGACGATTTTAGAGCGTTAATATATTATTTCTATAGCAATGTTTGATAATTGTCCCCTAAAATACTTTTGGGGACATTTTTAGATTGTTACATTAATTCTAATAAAAGGCTACATTTCTTCAATGTTGCATAAAATTTTAGCATTATCAAATTTTTGGTGGCAATCTTCCCTCCAAAACTTATACACTAAAAAACAAATATTTTACTCTAAACATTATTAAAAATATATATATATATATTGAAAACCTTCTAACACATAATAAAATAATATATAAATATAATAATATATAATTATACAAATAATAATATATAACTATAATAATATTTTTATTTTGTATCACAATTTTTTATTTATTTATTTTTTAATTTAAAGGTCTTTAATAAATTTCCACTAAGCCAATCACGCTTTTCAATAAAGTTCAAAACTCTTAAATGTTTGTATAAAAATATTTTTAATATTCGTTAATTTAAAGGTCTCTATTTAATTGCTTTTATAGTTTATTATTTTAATATATAAAACTATTATAAATATACATACACAGTCTAAATAATTTTTTAGTATGCATAGCATAATTTAAAATGCATGTTCTTAGAAAGATAAATATTGAAGTTGATAATTTATTATTTAAATTTAATTAAAAAATAATGATACAAAATTATTTTAAGATAAATAAAACTTTATTATAGACATGCTGACAATTTCAAAATAAAAGTTAGTCCTTTTGAAAGTGGTTATTAAATTACTTCAATATAAGTTTATTGAAAAATGAATAAAATTTATTATTAATATCTATTATACCTCTTGTTAAAAAATATAAAAAAGAAACTGTAAAATTTTAATAAATAAAAACTGCATAAAAATTAAATGAGAAAGTAAAGATTTTATCCAATAAAATGAGATATCTTTTTATGGACACATTAATAAAATTATATTTTGTACAAAAAAAAAGTTTACAGTATTAGTGCATAAGAGTTTTTTTTTTACACATATTAGTGCGTAAGAGTCAATATCTCACATAAATTTAATAATTTTTTTTAATTTAATTAAATTTTATTTTTAATAATTGTTTTTTAAAATCATTCCATTAAAATATTTTTTTAAGAAAACATTGATCAACACTTAAATTTTAGAAAATTTAAATTTATTTTTTAATTTTGAACAAATTAACTAAAAATAAAATTTACTTTTATGGTAAACTTTCCTTAATAAGGCATTTAAAACATATAATATTAACTATTTAAAAAAACCATAAAAGATTTCTAAGTTAAATATTTAAAAAATATATATAATAAATAATGAAAAGAAAAACCAATCTCAGCTTTGTGAAACCTTCTCCCTCTCAGATTTACGCAAACACCAAACCCTTTTTCCCTTCTTGATTCAAGGTCGCTATACTTTGATTATATTCATCGTTTTTCTCTCTGAACTCCAAAAACTCCTCAAATCTTCATCTTCATCTAGTCTCATGAATTTATTATGTTTACTTTTATTTTGAAAAGTCTCAAATTAGTGAGAAGTTGCAAGAATCAGAAAAGAAGAAGGATGAAACCATAGCAGAGAAAGAAGAAGAAGGATGGAATAATCGCATGAAATAATAGTGTCATCCAATCCTTGCAGAATTGCTTCTCTTCAGGTGAGATTCCTTGAGATTACACATGATTGGCAAATGGTCAAAATTAGGGTTTTTCCATGTAATGAATAAGTATAAGTGTTTATCTTAGTGGGGTCATGGAACTTAATTTACTGTTTTGAAAACTTTAGCTTAGTTATATCTCACTTTTCTTCTCTTGTTTTTGTAAAATGAGATACTTATTAATAAACATATCTTGTTTTTGGAACAATAGCAGTTTGAATAGATGCAAAGTTGGGATTGATGAATGATTTTGCACCTTATTTGATGACATGACTTTGAACCCAATGAAGGTAATCGGTCCACAATTTCAATTGTTGTTTTTTTAGAAGTATGATTCTTTCACTGCATCTAAGTTATTAATTCGTAGGTTGCAACATCGGTGGCGGAGAACTCTATCTGAAACATTGAAAATAGGATGGGGTGAATGATCTCTTTTGTGGTTTCTGATGTTGTGGAAACTGAGGTGAATGATCTTTTTTCTAAGGTAATGCACTGTGAATTGACTTGATTTATCAACTTAGGAAACAATATTAAAAATTTGTTTACTTGATTTTCCTTGTGAAGATTAATAATAGGTTTCAATTTGCAAGTTTAATTAAATGTTCGTGAATTGTATGATTATTGTAATATAAATGGGTTTGTTAATATATATATATATATATATATATATTAATAAATCTGGAACACTGTATGATTATTGTAATATAAATGGGTTTGTTAATATATATATATATATATATATATATATATATATATATATATATATATATATATATATATTGTTATAGATTTGTAATATAAATGGTTTTGTTAATATAAATATATATATACTGTTATATAGTGTTCCAGATTTGTTAATATATATATATATATATATATAAACTTTTAAACTTTCAGCCCTTGTAAATATTGGTTTACCACCATGTTTTTATAAACAGTTGAGTCACATACAAAAACAATTGATAAGGCTAATATTAGCAGTAGAGTTTAAATATAGTCATGGTTGTAGCACTGATACTTTTGATTAGTGGCGTTCACGACTATGTTGTTAAGGGTTTGTTAATGCATAATTGAGTGTGTTTTGCTGTTGTTTTAGTTTTTATTTGTGCAAGGTTTAATTCTTGTTGATGTCTTAATTTTCCATTGGACCAAAAATATTTATGGTTGATGTATTTTGTTTTATTTTCTTATGCAGTAAGGTATCAATGAAGATGTTGAAAAGGACGATATAAATGATGAAATTCAAGAGGACGACATAGATGATGGATTTCAAGAGGATGTCATAGGTGGCGAATTTCAAGAGGACGACATAGATCTTGAATATGAATTTCAAGAGGACGATATAGGTGGTGAATTTCAAGGGGACGACGTAGATGAAGAATTTCTGGAGGACGACATATGTGATGAATTTCAAGAGGATGATCTGGATGATGAATTTCAAGAAGACTAACTTGAATGAGTTAGATGATGTCTTTTTTTTGGCTTGTAGTTGAAAGCATTAAACTTATACTATGTTTTTTGTTCTTTTGCTGAACTATGTTTTTTGTTCTTTTACTAGGATCATACTTCAAAGTATTAAACTTAGTATTATAAGTAATGTTATCTTAGGCATTTTGTTTACCGGATACTATCTTGAATTAATGTTTGAACTCGATTTTATTATAATATTATAACTTTTGTGGATGTACGGTTAAATTTGATCTTGTTTAAGTTATAATCGACATTTTTTTAAGCCAATCATTAACGACTATATTATTTAGAAAATAATTACGAAATTGTATATTTTATGGGGACACCGTAAAAGAACAACCAATAAGCTATGGCTACACTTTAAAAATGATCCTCCTGATTCAGATTTAAGACAACAATTATTAATTGTAGCCGTATATGGCAACGCTTAAAAAACGTCGCCTCAGAGGCCACAAATAATCGTCCCCTATTCCTTTTGTTTAGGCGACGTTTTTAAAAAGCGTGCCCAAAGAACATGAAAAAACGTCCCCTCAGACTATAGGCATCGCTCGCATAGGAGACACCTAGAAAACGTCCCCTATTCTTTTAGGCAACGATTTCCAGAGTTCTGACAACATTTTTCAAGTGTTGCCAGAGACAACAAATGTTGTAGTGGATATTGATTTGGTCTCTCTTGCTCTTTTCTAGTTAAATATATGATTATGTGCAATTTTTCTTAAATATGTGGCACATCATCATGAGTGACATGGATCTATCAATTTATACCTCATATTTTACAAGTCATTTATTTTCTTATACTAATTAATGAAAAAAATTATTTATTAAAACAAAATAAAAAATGTTATTCATAATTAGAAATAAATTTATTTAGGAAAACAAAAAGCTAAACTAAATCCTGAAAAGAAATTATTTATAGAAATATAATATAATTAGAACTGATTGATGGTTTTGATTTGAAAACAACAAATTCATGAAAATTCAAATAAAACCCAAACCAATTAAAAATAAAACAAACAAAAATGTTCACATATTTCGATCAATCATTATCATTTTAAATTTCATACAAACAACAAATCTTAATCAAAGATAAACAAAGCAGAATCTCTCTAAAAAAATGGAAAAAAGCAACAATTAATAATAAAACAAATATAATAACAATCACATATATTTTCTTCAATAAGGTTATTCATACAAAAAAGCAAACCAACTAATTGCAAATATCTGATTTTTGTTCTGAATCTCATTTCCCATCTCATAAGAAATAGTTTCTATATCAGTCAACAAAGAAATAATTTCTACATCAGTCAGCAAAGCTTTTTCTTATTCCTTGGCCAACAACAACAACAAAGTCATAGGAAAAATCTAAACAGAAGGAGCATCATTTGTTTTATTGGAGAATGCTTCAAAGATCTGGAAACCTAAATTTGGAAAACAATGACAACAACTTCCAACAAAGTTTTTTTTATTCCTTGACCAACAAAAAATGACATAGTCATAGGAACTCTAAATAGAAGGAACACCATTTGCTTTATTTGGGAAGGATTCAAAGATTTGGAAACCCAGATCTCAAAAACAAAGAAATCAATGGATTCAGATTTGAATCATCATCTACCTTTGAATTGCAAATGTTTTGGACTGATAGTGGTGAAGATTTTTTTAGGACTGGTGATGGCTAACCAATTTGTATTTCGGTCATTTTTCTCATACTTTGATATATTTGTGAAACTTGTGATTTATGATGATAATATAGAGTAAAAACCACGAAATTACAAGTAATATTTGTTTTTGAATGGAATTGGAACAAAATAAAATTAAGAAAGAAAATGATGGCAAGGAATAAAAATGAGGCGCCACACTCTTTCTCTGAATAAGAAAGGATGATAAGCCTTAGTGAAGATCACCACAAGAAACTTGATTTCTTGATAAGATCGAAATATGGTTCAATCCAAAACCAAATGAGCAATACTCTCAAAATCACACAATGTGTTTGTTTAACAAAATTCAACTTGCTTTTTCATTAATGATTAACTACCTATTTATAAGTAAAGGGTAACTTACAATAATAATTCAAGAAAGTTTATAACTTTAACCATTATCCTATTAATAATGGCTTGGGAATGAAAGGTCACACACTAAAAGTGGTGGAGAAAGTGGATATTCATTGCCTTAGTGAATAATAGCAATTTATAACCATTTTGATTAATGCATCCTACCTTTATCTTTCTCTCTCCTTCAAAGCTTTACATATTCATTTCTTCTGCCTATTATTTACTTAGAAATATAAAAGCCATGAAATACTAAAGCTTTAAGAGCCGTAGAATATTTAAAACACACAAAAAAAACACGTGTTTTGGGTCAAATTTTGACAAGTTGAGCCCTAACACATTTTATTACAACATAATTGATTAAAAACATCAAAATTGGGATACAAGTCTACAGGAAATGCCCTCTTCATTAGCTTGGACCCAAATTACAAGTCTTAGCTCATTTCTTTTCAATTGGTCCCTCGCTCCTATTAGTTTGTTCATAAATTATATTAGAGCACCGTTGACTCTCCTAGCACATGCCCTTGTCATAGGACCTCCCAAGATTTGGATTACACCATTTAAGTCTTAGTTCTTCATGTCCTCATCAACTGAAGAATATTTTTTCATATTTGAGGTCTTGCTAAGATTGATCATTTAACGCCATCAAGAGAAGGTTGTCTTCGTCACTATCACTCATTATTTCTTTGACTATTCTCTATAGTGCAGATGAAAGTGAATGGAATGGAAGAGAAAAGAGGAATGATGGTTTTGTCAGTTTTAGATTTTTTTTATTACCTATTGATTATAGATCTGAATCATCGTGTTTGGGTGTTTTCTTTTTCTTTCAAGAAGGAACAAGAATGATCAAGGAGAATCTTCAATTTCAGAGTTTTATTATTTTTCCAGTTTATTTTCTCTTTTTTTGTTCAATTTTTCCATTTTAATTTAACCATGAAAATTAAATATTGCAGTTATATGATGGAGATGTTTTTTTAGTTTTTTAACCAATAGTTTTTAATAAACCACCTATAATATGCCTCGTCATCAAAATATATACAACCTATTTAAAAAATTACACATCAACATATATATTTTTTATTAAAAAAGAGAAAAGGGACCAAAGTTGTTAAAAAAATAAAATAGATGGATTGATTTCATGAATAAACTATAATAGGGGGATCAAAACTACAATTTAGCCTTTTATTTTTATTGTATTTGTATCTCATCAAATTTAATGAATTTAAAGTCAAAATTAAATCTATAATATTTTTTAGTCTAATATTAAGGTTGGATTCCCATTAAATATTTGGCTTAAAATCATTTTTTGGTCTCCTATGTTAACCTCAAGGTTCATTTTGGTTCCTTAACTTAAAAAAGATCCATATTGATCCCTTAACTCTTCAAAACGTATCATTTTAGTCATTTTTGTCTTATTAGTGACGAGAAAACTCAGAAATTGATCGCTAAATTTGTTGGTAATTAGAAGAAAATGACTAACATGGTACGTTTTGAAGAGTTAAATGACCAATATGAATATTTTTTAAGTTAAGAGATCAAAGTGAAACTTGAAGTTAACATACGGGACTAAAAATGATATTAAATCTAAATATTATTTGACCTAATCTGTCATTTATCTATCTCCTCCAAAAAGTAAGAAATAATAAAATTAAATATTATATCTTCACTAAAGTTTTAAATGTAAGAACAAGATTTGGTTCATCATCTGGCCTTAAGTTTTGATGATAACAATACACAGGTTCTTAAAGAACAATTTTGTACCCTGTTCTGGACTGGGCAGCCGCTTCTGCCCACAGTAGGGCAAGCCTCAATCCAGTCCTGCTCTTTGCCAGGCCCAATAGCCAGAAACTAGCCGTTGGGCATAAACTAGTAGTTGGGCAGAAACTAGCCGTTGGGGACATCCCCCTCACGCGCTTGACTGTTCACGCGACCAACTGCCTCCCAGGATCTCACGAAAGTTGTTGGACCAGGTCAAAGGGCCACGCGCCTGACCCTCCACCTGGCAGTTTCCCATTGGTCGACCAGATATTTCTGCCACATGGGAGACCTTGGCCCTGCGCCGGGGGTTACTTCTATAAATACCCTCTCACTTGAGAGGGGAAGGTATTCAATATTCAATACTTGAAATCTTACCTTTGTACTTGCTCTCTCTTTTGCCCAATTACTTACTTTGGCATCGGAGTACCTTGCAGGTACAACCCACTATTTTCTCTCCTACAAGCATCCTCATCTGCCCTACACGAAGGCCACGAGGATCCAGTCTGATCATCTCCAATCAGTGGCGTCATCTGTGGGAACTAGCTCCCCCGTATTTTTGATTCAAGATTCCCTCTTTTTCACCTAAAAGACCAAAGCTCTCTCCAAACTTTATTTGATCATCATGGCCTCCCACAGGAACGATGTTGCCCGTCAAGAATCTGTCATCGCTGTTATCACTGATAACATCGATCACCTCGTCTCTGGAGCTGCCTTCCCGAAGACAGATCATCAGGATGGAAAGACCGCCTCTCCTACCCCCGATGACGTAAAGCCGCGTGCACAAGCTGTCGGTCCCATTTTTGAGCCTATACTTATCCCTCAAAACGCGGACCCAAGCACTGCTGCCCTAATCACCTCCCTCAACAGGTCTAAATTTATGGTCTTCCAACAGGGCGAAAAGATCAGCATGCTTAAGCACGCCCTCTAGGAGCAATGTCCATCGCAGAGGCCCAACAACCCTTCTCTGCGGCCACGATCTCCTCCTCCTCAGAAGAGCAGGCAAGACAGGTCCAAGAGCCTCTCCCCCGACCAGAGACGCTCAATATTTGAGGAACCTGACTCAAAACTCTCCAAACGACGACACTGATCTCCCCCACAGAGATCCAGACGTTCTCCCACTCCGAAGAGGAATAGACCTTCAAGGAGCCATCACGAGCATCGCAGGTCACGCAGACACTCTCCCTGATGCAGCAGGAGCCACAGGCATATCGACTCCCCCTGTCGGTCACCCAGCATAAGCAGTGACGCCGATGTCCATGGGCCCCTATCTCAGGGGATCATAGACATGCGCATTCCTCGCGGATTGGAGAAGCCTCCTCCCCTGGCCACTTACGACAGGACCACCGACCCAGGCCAGCATATAGAAAACATTGAAGCCTTGCTCCACTATCATAACGTGAGCGAGGCTATTAAATGTAGGTTGTTCCCCATCACTCTCAGGAAGTGCCATAGCCTGGTTCAAACTTCCTCGGGGTTCGGTTACGTCCTGGAAGGATTTAAAGAACCAGTTTGCCTGCCATTTCACCGCCTCCTGGTGACATCCCAAGTCGGAGGCCACGCTGGATGACATTATGTCGGGCAAAGATGAGCCCTTACGTGCATATATTGAGCATTTTAACAAGGAGGTTATTGAGGTCCGCATGAAGGATTATATGAAGAAGTACCTCCTCGAAAAAGGATTGAAGCCAAAGAGTGAATTCAGCAAGGCGGTGGGCATAGAGCCTCCTCGCACCATGGCAGAATTACTCCGTAAAGCTCAATCGTATATCCAATACGAGGAGAAAGAGGCGGCGTACAAAGCCCGGGACTCCAGGGATCACGAGAATTCCCGGGCAGCAAAAAAATACGAATCAAAGGCCCCCAGATTCGATAAAGAGAGACGACAAGACGATCGTCCCTCGTGAAGGCAAGGGACCCGCTGGTCGTTTTACAGAGTATACCCTGCTGACGGCTCCCCGCGAGCGCATTCTCTCTGAATGCATTAACGCGGAGTTCAAGCAGGGAGGTATCCGGTTCCCCAAACCAACATCGTCTAAGGGCAACATGGACAAAAGTAAATACTACCGCTTCCACCGCAGCCACGGGCACATAACCGAATGTTGCGGTGAGAATCGGATATCAAGCTATTAATTAACTTGAATCACACATATTTGAAATTCACCACCAAGCTTTGATTTATCCAAAGGAAAGGGTAAAGATCGAAGAAAACCCTAATTGCGCTATGTGAAGACACAACTAAGAGATCGGGGATCGGGGGTTGGTTATACTAAGGGAAGGTATTAGCACCCTAAGTATCTGTAGTACTCTACAGGAACCTCTTGTTTGTATTTGTGTTATGTTATGTTTGCTTGCTAAGGGTAAAGGTAAAGACCTAGGCGCTAAAGGTAAAGACCTAAGGGTATGTACACTAAGTATGCTCGCCAAGACATTGCATCTTGTGCCTACATATCCTGACTAAAGAATCAGAGCAACCGTAGTTCACCTAACTAAGGGTGAGGAACCATTGACTATGAGGTCAAAGTTCCAAAGGGGAATGAGCATAACACTCATATAGAGTTAAAGAACTCTCTAATTCTAAGTTGTGATAGGTGAATAGCTATGAGGCCTATGACTATGAGGTCAAGAGAAAATGGCTATGAGGCCTATGACTATGAGGTCAAGAGAGGATGACTATGAGGCCAAGATGACACCTATGACTAATGAGGTCAAGGTAAGGTGGCTATGAGGCCAAGATGATAACCTATGACTATGAGGTCAAGGGAAGATGAGCTATCTATGACTATGAGGTCAATAGAGAGACTTTTTATGACTATTAGGTCAAGGTAAGATGAGCTATGAGGCCTATGACTATGAGGTCAAGAGAAAATGGCTATGAGGCCTATGACTATGAGGTCAAGAGAGGATGGCTATGAGACCAAGATGACACCTATGACTAATGAGGTCAAGGTAAGGTGGCTATGAGGCCAAGATGGAAACCTATGACTATGAGGTCAAGGGGAGATGAGCTATATATGACTATGAGGTCAATAGAGAGACTTTTTATGACTATGAGGTCAAGGTTGGAAGATGTTACATATGACTATGAGGTCAAGGGAAGGTGAGCTATCTATGACTATGAGGTCAATAGAGAGACTTTTTATGATTATGAGGTCAAGGTAAGATGAGCTATGAGGCCTATGACTATGAGGTCAAGAGAGGGTGGTTATGAGGCCTATGACTATGAGGTCAAGAGAAGATGGCTATGAGGCCAAGATGGAAAGGTATCTATAACTATGAGGTCGATAGAGAAACTATCTATGACTATGAGGTCAATAGAGAAAGGTAATGAGTTATCTATGACTTTGAGGTTAATAGAGAGACTTTCCCTTGGAAGGAGGGGAAGGCAACCTCTTGTAAACAAAAGTTGAAGAGGGATTAAAATTAAGTAAACAATATCAAAATATGAGATAAACATCCATGTATGAGCATGGCAAAAGATAATGAGATAGTCCACAACAATATGAATGAGACACATAAGTGTAGCAAAGTTACCCATGAACCATGAAGTTATGAGTAAGGCAAGCTTATCATATTAACACAAATTCATCTTTGCAAGGCAACTTTAAGAAATGCCATAAGTTATAAACAAGGATGATTATATTGGTAGAGTATCCACACAAATCAAAAAACCAAAGTCTAATCTCAAGTTAAGACATCAACAAGTGTCACAAAAGAATTGGGTATAAAAGCTCTCTCAAGGTCAAAATCCAAAGTGAGGTATTAAAGGCATCGAGCCTAAGAATCAAAGGTTGTTACAATGATCCAAAACCTAAACAAAAGACCTCAATGAAGGTCAAAAATCAAACTCAAAACAAACTCTCAAAGTGTCCTAAAACAACTTAGAAAATTACTTCAAGAAGGTGGTGAGAAAATATCTTTTTCAAAGGATATTCAACTTTAGGTACAAGACAATATTCTTAAATTCACAAAATTAAAAATAAATGTTAAAATAATGTGAAAATAGAAAAACAAAAATTTAGAAAATTGAATTAAACATTAAAATGTAAATTATGAATTTTTTTTGGGAATTTTGTGTTAAAGAAAATATTTTAAGTAAAATGAAATTGAAATAGAAACAAAAATAAAACAATAGAACAAGTCAAACCAAGGGGTGTATTGGTAACCTAGCATGAACTAGGCTGTATGTTGCGCAATGGGCCTGGAATAAAGGGGGTGGTGTTAGTAGAAACAGGCCCAAGTCCAAGCAAGTTGAGAACAAGAGTACATAAAAAGGAAAACTAAAAAAGAGTCTGGGGCGAGGGGGATTCGAACCCCAGACTCCTTGGTGAAATGCGCATGCTTAATACCACTGGGGTGGCTATACATCCAATGTATATGCCCACCCCATAAACATATAAACCAACAAGTGTTTCAAATTGCTATTTTTAAAAACCACATGAAAAATGTAACGTTATATGTTAGCACACAAACATCAACCGGTCACAAATTCTTAAGTGACTATCAGACAAAAACCGTCCCAACCAATCACACGCTGCCATGACTTCGTCCTCTTCATGCAAACATGCAAGCTAACACTAAACCATCGTGAAACTTGAAAATGGCCATGGCCATCTCTCACTTTACTCCATCATTTCCAAACTGTTCCTTAACCAAAAATCATGAAATAACATACCAATCCATAGGGCTCATACAGTAGAGTAACATTAAACCCTAAGCTGCTCAAAATAACGATTGGAACTTGGAGAAAATGGACATGAAAATCTAGTGTTCCAAAACTGTCATCAGCTAACAGTGCCATAATGCATCACGCAAGCTCAAACATTCATTCATATAACCATTGAAAACTGACTTAAATGCAAAGCATGAACATGATAACAGTGTAAAGATCATTTAAACCTATATATATGGCATGGAATCAGAGTGTGAAGGAAGAGAGAGATACTTACCAAGTGGAGTAAGTCCACTTCCCCTTCAACTTGGAAGTCTTAAGACCTTACTAGCTCAAGTCTTTTCTCCCTAAGCTAGTAGACTGCTGGTGTGACGAACCTCTCCTTCTCTTGGTTGCAAAAAAAATCACAAGACCCTTAATGCTTTGTGATATGTTCTGATGTGTTGTGTTGATGATATTAATTTATGTGGTTTGTTGGAGGGTTGCATAAGAGGAGAACTTTGGAGCAGTGGTTTGCAAGTTTTTTGAGATTTCCTTGCAAGAAGGCACAGTGGATAATGACTTTGTCTAAAGGAGGAAAAGGTAGGGTTCATATAGATCTTCCTTCAGTTGTTTTACCTTGTTGATTCTAGTCAACCTTGGAGAAAACAATGCTTCATTGCTGAACAAGAGCAGTGGAAAAGAGGGTAAAGATCTGTCGTATTCACAATCCATTGTATGTCTCAAAAACTCATTTTTGTTGTGTCATATGAGAGAGAGTTAAAGAGGTAATACTTGGGATTGAGAACATGGATTTATGCGCATCATAGGAACACTTTTTTTATGCTGCACATTTTCGTTTCATAAATCCAATGTAATGCCCCAAAACTCTTTTTGGTGGTGTCATGAAAGGGTGAGCTTAAAATGGAAATGTTTGGGATCACACATGGATGGACAACACGCCAAGGATGAGGGGCTTGGGGCTTCTGCAGAGATTTGTCCATGCTTTGGTTCAAATTTAGTTTAAGTTGTGAGGCATGGTTTGTAATGACACTAAATCATGTTAGACACTTTCTCTCACGACATCATCAACTCTAATGGCTCACATGACTTGGTTCTTGGCTCTTTTGAAAGAGATCATATAGTAGAGCAATCTTGGTGTTGATGACAAGTTAAAGTAGTGCCTAGGAACATGTAAAAAAACATGGCAAAGTTTGGTGATCACGAGGAAATGAAATCTGAATTTTCTAAGCATGAAACATCATTTCAACATGCCAACTTTAGTGCACCATATCTTGATAACTACTTCATCAATTCTTGAGATATTTGATCCTATGTAAAGTATATATTTGATAGAGCAACTTTCATTTGGAATGTAACTTGAGATGAGGCTTGTAACATTGAGAAAAAGTACCATGAAGTCATACACATGGGGCTGTCCAAAAAGACTTAGAAAATTTTCTAAGTTATGAAACCTTCACAATTTGAAACATCCAACTTTAGAACATCATAACTTGAGATTGGATTGTCCAAATGGGGAGTTCCATATATGCTTGGAAAGCTTAAAGAACAAGGAACAACTTTCATGTCCAAATATTTCTGATTTGAAGCTTGGAACAAGGTGAAAAACAACCATGAAGTTGGTGCGAAAACTAGGGCAAAAAGATAAAAAAAATTCTAAGTTATTAAGGTATCTTATCTTCCAAGTCCCATAACTTAAAGTTCAAGCCTTTTTTGAAGAAAGGTCCTCTAATACACTTTGAAGTTCATGATAAGAGCTTCTATTTGAGATTTGAGTCACTCAATTTGGATGTGTGGTTTGAAAGTTATTGCCTTCCCAATTTTGCACAAGGAGTGAACTTTTCACACTTAGAAAATTTCAAGGACCAAACCTTGCCCTCTTTGCAAGAAACCTTTCAAATATCAACTTCGCATGCTCTAACTCAACAATTAGACATGTCCTGATGGATTAAGGCTTGGATGCTTCATTTTGGATCAAAATATCAAAAGTCAAAGGCCTTATTTTTCAGTCAAAACCCTAATTTTCTTCAGGAATTCAACTGGATGATCTCTGATGATCTTGCTTCCACGATGTCTTCCAATGTCCATGGATGACCTCTAAGAATGTCTATTATTATGTGGAATCGTGTCCAAAGACCTGTGATCATACCTTGATCAACATCAAAGGCAATGGTTGACTTTCTTGACCAAAACCCTAATCTGGGATCAGATGAGTTTGTGGCTCATAGTACTTGTGGTGGGAGCCAAATACACTTGATTTCATGTTGAAAAAAACCTCTTAGATGTATGTGAGAGCTTGGCTTATTGACCTTGCCCTCTTTCTTGTGCAAACCCTAGCTTTCACAAAAAGAACAAACTAGCAAGATATAGTGGTTAGTTAAACAATGCACAGATGATTGAACCCTAAATGTAGGTGTAAGATGTTATGGAATATAAGGGGTAAAATTTGGGGTATAACACCAAGGACTGCGTGCACTTGAAAGAAGCCATCGAAATCCTCATCAAGGAGAGTCACTTAAAGCAATATACAAAGAAGGGTGAATCCTCTCGACGAGAGACTTCGGAGACCAAGAAGGAAGCAGAGTCTACGCTGCCCAGCCCTCCTCCTCAGGTCGCCATGTCCATCACACGGCCAAAGAACTTTATTATCCCCAGCCATTCTGAGGATCCTCCTCAGATATCCGTGCACAGCGTCTGAGAGACCTTCCCGACGGCCATGGTTATCTCTTGTGGGGGATATAGCGAGCTCACGGTGGGGTCGGTCAAGAGAAAATTCGACCAGCTCATTGACTGCAGTCCTGACCAGCTGTCTATGCTCGAGAAGGTTCGGGGGCATTCCTAGCCGATCACGTTCTACCGCGAGGAGCTACCGGGGGGCTCCCCGAACTCACACATTCTGCTGCTCATCAGAGCTAGACTTGCCAACACCGATGTCCGACGGATCGGGGTCGACCAGGGTAGCTTCGTGGACATCATGTACACCGGGTTGTTCAGGGCTTTGAAGCTAGACCAGAAGAACCTGTCACCAGGATCTGATCTGCAAGGATTCAACGGGGCGACTGCCAGAACCTGGGGGTACGTGGAGTTTTCAGTCATGTTCGGGGAAGAGGAGGCGTCGAAGTCAATCAAGACCCAGTTCCTGGTAATTGATTGCCTGTCACTATACCAATGTATCCTTGGCAGGCCAACCTTAGCGGAGCTGATCGCTGTTCCTTCAACCGTTCATCTCAAGATGAAATACTATACGGAGAAGGGCCACATCACAACACTGCACGGGATATCGAAGCTGCGAGGAGGTGCTTCGAAGCGGCTACCCGGGGACAAAGCTCGATCGGTGCAGCACCCAAGGCCACCAAAAGGGCAAGGGAGGAAGACCACCCCAACGAGGATAGCTAGCCTGACAAGAAGCAGGCTCTCCCTGTACACATCATCGACCTTGACAGTCGGATGTCGGAAGAGGGCGAGGACTGTGGTGAAGGCACGTCGGCGCGAACAGTCAGTTCCTCTACAGCGACCCTCATACGCCCTGTTCCAGTCAGGGAATTCTAGGTCATCACCTTTAGATCCAAGCCGGGTAGAGGAAAGAAGATAGGCGCGGGGCTGCCCGACGAAGTAAAGCAGCAGTTGAAGATGTGTCTGGAGGACAATGTTGATTTGTTTGCGTGGAGTGCCGCGGACATGCCTGGCCTGTACCCTGGGACCGCATGTCATCAACTGACCATTGACCCAGCTGCTCGAGCCGTTGCACAGTGCAGGCGCAAGCAATCCCATGAGAAGGCACAGGCTGCTGAAAAACTTGTACAAGACCTCTTAGAGGCAAAATTTATCTCAGAGGCCAGGTATACAACCTGGCTGTCCAATATTGTACTTGTTAAGAAACATAGTGGAAAATGGCGCATGTGCATTGATTATACTGATCTTAACCGGGCTTTCCCGAAGGATGCTTATCCTCTACCCAGCATTGATAAACTCGTAGATAATTCTGCAGGTTTCAAACTCCTGTCCTTCATGGCACCTATTCGGGGTACAATCAGATCCCTATGGCCGAAAAGGACAAGAAGTATACAACATTCATGACTTCGTCAGGGAACTATTACTATAACGTAATGCCCTTCGGTCTGAAGAACGTTGGGGCCACATACCAGCGTATGATGAACAAGGTCTTCCTATCAGAAATCGGAGACATGCTCGAAGTTTACATGGACGATATGATCGTGAAGTCCCAAGAGGAATCCGATCACACGACCCACCTACGAAAGGTCTTCGACCAAGCAAGGAAATGCAAAATGCGCTTTAACCCTGAGAAATGCACCTTCGGCGTACGGGCGGGGAAGTTCCTCGGATTTTACCTCACCGAGAGGGGAATAGAGGCCAATACTGACAAGTGTCGAACGTTCGCTGAATTTCCCACACCCAGGTCTAAGAAGTCCATACAGTCCCTCAACGGGATGTTCGCTTCACTTTCTCGCTTCGTGGCCAAGTCTGCCCAACACGCTCTGCCCTTCTTTAAACCTCAGAAAGGATGCCACATTCGAGTGGACTGAGGAATGCGAGCATGCTCTGACCCACCTCAAGCGAGCCTTGTCCGAACCTCCTGTGCTCTCACGACCAGAGTGCAGTGAGACGTTGTACTTATATCTCTCTGTCACTAGCAAAGCCATTAGCGTCGTACTCATTCGCGAGACAATGGACGGGCAAAAACCCATTTACTTCACGAGCAAGGCCCTACAAGGGCCAGAACTCAGATACGCGCAAATAGAGAAGGTTGCCCTCGCCCTCGTCAATACCGCGAGAAGGCTCAGATATTACTTCTTGGCCCACACCATAGTAGTGCGTACAGACCAGTCCATAAGACAACTGCTTTGTCGACCAGACATGGCCGACAGAATGCTTAAATGGTCCTTGAGCTGTCAGAATTTAACATCCACTACGAGGGCAGGAAGGCCCTCAAGGCACAAATCCTGGCCGATTTCGTGGCAGAGATGACACCCCCATTATCCCCACAAAACGGAATGCATAGATGGACCATCTATGTGGACGGGGCATCTAGTTCCACAGGTAGTGGTGCAGGCATCATCCTCGAGAACGAGGAGGGAATCCTAATTGAAGTATCATTAGTTTTATCTTTCCCTACGTCCAACAACCAAGCCGAGTACGAAGCTTTCTCGCTAGATTACGGCTGGCCGAATACTTGGGCGCCAAGGAAGTAAAGATCTTCACCGATTCCCAGCTCGTAGCATCTCAGGTACGAGGAAAATATCAGGCCAAAAATGATCAGCTGGTCGAATATCTAACGCTGGTGATGGAAAAAATACCAAGTTCGGTGCATGCACTACTACAAAACGCGCAAACAACAACGTCAGGCTTACAACGGATTGCCTATTCACCGTTGTAATAGATGCACACTTTTTTAATATCGTTAAAAGGCTTTTAATGATGGTTAATATTCAAACCGTGGTGAAATGTGAGGCCTTTCACCACAGGTATGTTTTCAACTGTCATTATAGGTAGCGCATGGTCATGGGTTCAAGTCCCAGCACCAACATTTATGGTTTTCTTACATATTTTTTCAAAATACCCACAACCTTTCACCACAGGTATGTTTTCAACCGTCATTATAGGTAGCGCATGGTCATGGGTTCAAGTCCCAGCACCAACATTTATGGTTTTTTTACATATTTTTTCAAAATACCCACAACCTTTCACCACTGGTATGTTTTCAACCGTCATTATAGCCAATAATTTAGTTTTAGGTCTTGCACTTCAAAAAATCGGTTTTAGGGAAAATCGTCTCCTTTTTAAGATCTGTTCGTGCATCTAAAGCAGAAAAATCGTGCGGTCATTAGTCCCTTACTCTAGAAGAGTTAACGGGATTTCACCCTCAAAACCCTAAATTCATCTTTTATCTATTTTTAATGAATTTTTTACTGTTTTCATAGTCACAAAAAATTCTTAAAAAATTCTCAAAATTCTTATTTTACCTAATTAGATTAAATTTCGTGTTTTTAGATTTTTCTGAATTTATTTTAATTATTTTTTTCCTATTTTTTCAAAATGCTGACAGACGCTTTCACAACGTGTATTTAAACCAACCGTTGTAATAGGTAGATTTTTTTACTTATTTTTTCAAAATGATGACAGACCTTTCACCATGGGTAATTTATACCAACCGTCATGATAGGTAGCGTCTTGTCATGGGTTCAAGTCCCAGCACCAACATTTTTGGTTTTTTACTTATTTTTTCAATTCTCATTACCAACATTATAGGTGGCGCGCATATTGAGTTTATTCACTATCCTTAAACAAATCTTGGTCGTCCATTTAGTGATTATCAACGGCCAAGACACTACTATTAGTGATCCACGTGAAACCTAAAACTTAAACGAACTACATCTTCTACCTCCAAACATCATCTTTCAGTTACGATACTCTATTTCTCCACTAAACCAAATTTCAGAACAAATTTCAGAACTCGAGTTAGCAATGTTAGTTGTTGGTGTTCTTTTTTAATTATTGTTGTTCTTGTTGTTCTTTCTTTATTATTGTTGTTCTTATTGTTATTATTGTTATCATTGTTATTATTGTTGTTGTTGTTGGTGGTGTTGTTGATGTTGCTGTTTTTGTTGTTATTATTGTTATTGTTGTTGTTGTTGTTGTTGTTCTTCTTCTTCTTCTTCTTCTTCTTCTTCTTCTTGTTCTTGTTCTTATTCTTGTTCTTGTTCTTGTTCTTGTTGTTGTTGTTGTTGTTGTTGTTCTTATTGTTGTTCTTGATGTTCTTACTGTTGTTCTTGTTCTTATTGTAGTTCTTGATGTTCTTGCTGTTGTTCTTGTTCTAATGCTGCAATTTTTTTTTTTATTAAAAGACATACAACAAAGGTTTTTTTTAAAATAACCGTCATTATAGGTAGTTCTAATTTTGTATTTTTTTTATTTTATTAAAAGACATACAACAACGGGTACTTAAAATAACCGTCATTATAGGTAGCGCGTTTTCCCTTTTATTACAACGGTTACTGGGCCGTCATTGTATGTACCGCGTATACAACAACACTCTACATAACAACGCCTTCGCCCGCGTCATTATATGTCATTTCCAACCGTTGTTAAATGGGTTTTTTGTAGTAGTGATGGGAAGTACATCACATCCCTCGCGAACGAAACACGTGGGAAGATGTCTTGTCAAAGCTGGCAAGCACAAGAAAGAAAGGTGGTAACAAATCCATCGTACAAGAGATACTCGCTCGCCCAAGTATCGAGAAACCGTCATGGCTACTCGACGTTAACACCATTGGGGACAGCAGCTGCTGGATGACCCCAGTGCACAAGTACCTCACCACGGGGGAATTTCCTGAAGATAGCAAGGAGGCCAGAATAACTAAACGAAGAGCCTATTCGTACGTGCTGATCGAAGACAAACTCTATCGATGAGGATTCTCCATCCCCCTCTTGGAGTGCGTTGAGAAGGATAAGGTCCCCGAAATCCTCCAAGAAATTCATGAGGGCATTAACGTACAACACTTTGGAGGAAGATCTTTGGTACGAAAGGCCCTGCGGGCAGGATATTATTAGCTGAGCATGCAGCGCGATGCTAAGGAGCACGTCCAAAAATGTGACAGATGACAACACCATGGAGACATGCACTTGGCACCCCCTAACGAGTTGAAGACTCTGTCCACACCTTGGCCCTTCGCCTGGTGGGGGATGGATATACTCGGCCCCTTCACAATGGGGTCTTACCAAAATAAATTTCTGATTGTGGTCGTCGATTACTTCACAAAATGGACCGAAGCCGAAGCTCTCGCCAAGATCACGGCCTTCAACATACTTCGTTTCTACAAAAGGAACGTCCTCGCGCGATTTGGAGTACCCCAGACCCTTGTGATCAACAACTGAACCCAGTTCACGGACAGGAAGTTCCAAGACTTCGTCGCCAAATTAGGTACAAGGCAACACTTCACTTCCATCGAGCACCCCCAGACTAACAGACAAGCAGAGGCTGCAAGCAGGGTAATCCTTTGAGGTCTAAAGCGAAGGTTGGGCGAAGCCAAGAAGAGGTGGGTCGAGGAGCTATATAGCGTGCTTTGGGCCTACCGAACAACCCCACACTCCACCACCGGGGAAACCCCTTTCCGACTAGCTTACGGGACCGAGGTGGTGATATCGGTGGAGATCAGAGAACCTTCCAGGCAAACGGAAGCTTCTCTCGATGAGGAGATGAACGACGAAGCATTAAGGGACGAGCTCGATCTGGTCGAAGAAATACGGTCAGGAGCAGCTCTCTGCGAGGCTTCGTTAAAACAAAAAGTAACCCTGCGCCACGACGCCAAGGTCATAAAACGCGACTTCCTCGTCGGAAGCTTGCTCCTACGCAGAAACCAGAAGGATTCACGTGAAGGCAAGCTGGCCGCGAACTAGGAAGGACCCTACAAGGTCAAGTCAAAAACAGGCACTGGAGCCTACTACTTAGAAACTCTAGATGGAGAACCATTTGCTCGACCATGGAATGCTGAAAAGCTCAAACAATATTACAGTTAGAACCAACCACGAGGTCGGACTAACTGCCGACGAGTTCACCCCTCAACGGGGAGACAGCTCGGCCACGGGACCGTGCACTGCTGCAAGCCCGGTCCCTCACCTTACAATGCCGACCAATTTCTGCTAATGGGATGAGCAGACTCTGCACACAACGGGGATACCTCAATCGAGCTCCGCCGTTGCCGCACCATTGAGGCAAGACACCCAGCTCGCGATGGGAACAGTCTAAGCCTATGGGATTAGTATCTCAACCGAGATACTCATCCCATCACCGGCGAAACTGCTTCGCCTTCTCGACGAGTCTCCTTAACTGTCGAGCACAACATGAGCAAATCGAGCAAAACGTCCATACTTAGCATTAAAACAATAAAAGCATACACAAATAAATGCAACAAGACGATACCAAACAAAATATTCATATAATCCCGGCCACAAGGCCATAATATGTCATCAGTACAAAAGGGGTTGTGCCTGACAATTTGTTACATATCAGAAGGCCCGCAGGCCCACAAAATACAAGTAAAACATAATAAAACTAAGCATCATCGCCAGGAATCTCCGGGGACACCACCTCGCCGTTGACAACCACGTTGAGAACACCCATCCCCTCGGTCAGCAGCTGGACGTCAGAGTTGAGGGCTTTCAACTGCTCCAAAGCAGCATTGAAACCAAACTCTGCTGCCCCCAGGTTATCCTACTCAAGAAGACGGATCCTCTCGACCAGGTATCTTCGTGTCTTCAGGGCCTTCTCGTCGTCGGTCTCGTCCGGACCAACCGCCGACGAGCCCTCCAGCTCGGCTATCTTCGCCTTCAGTCGGGCATTCTCCTCGTTCACTTTGGCTACCTCCCCCAGCATCTGAGTGGCCTCTTTATGAAGCTCGATTTTAGCCTCCAAGTTGCCATGATGCTTCTTCAGCTCATTGTAAATCTCCGCGTTCTCTAACTCCAAGTCGTTGATCTTGGCCTTCACCTTCTTAAGGTCGGAAAATAGAGCCATCTCTGCATCCCCAAGGGCCAGCGTCGCTTCCAACACCCTGATCACAACGGCCAGGTCCTGGCAGAGAAGCTTCCTCCGCACCTGAGGATCAGCGGACAAGATAGCTGATGCATCAAGCTCTGGGACGACGACAGAACTTTCCTCATCAAACATTCTTCCCTGAAGATAGCACGGGGGCAGCATAAATTTTCCTCCAACAAAACCACCCGGGTAACCTTACGGCACAGAGCCGGCATCGTCCTGTTTCCTCTTATGTGTCGTGTCCGAAGTTGGGAGAGTTGTAGTGGTCCCCGGGGTAGGGCCAGCGCCGCCCACAAACTTCTCCATCGTCACCTGCTGCTTCCCGGCTCCAGTCTTCGGCAGCGGGGGCACCTTTTTCAGATTTTGGCCATCGCGGACCTCACCAGGCGCTCCCTCATGTCCTCCATATTCCCTGCAAACATAAAAGAGCAAGATTAGTACGTTGGGCCAGAACTTCAAACACAGGCTTAAAAACAAGTTATACCGAGGAGCTGGAACACAACATCATTGGTTTCACACTCGAGAAGAGCCCTAGTATTAATATAACGAGCTGCCCAGGCAGGCTCTCCATCCTCCCCGCACAACTCGTTGTCGTCCCTGTCGACGACGAAGGCAGGACTAAAGGTCTCCACGTATGCACGCAAAACTCGATAGGACTCCTTGTCCCCGTCACAAAGCTGCTCATACTTGACAAGGAAGTGGTCGGTCCTATATCTGAAATGGGCATACACCCACTCCAAAGGAAACATAGACACAAACTTCTGAACTTGCTGACCATCAACCTCCACGGTCTCAAGCGTAGAGATGGAACTCCTAGCCACGTCAGAAACAGGCTTTACGACCAAGAACCTGTCCTTGAAATGCCGAACAGACTCGAAGTACGGCCAAAAAACCTGCTCTGCTATTTGAAATAAACCCAACTTTACTTCTGGCCTGCTGTGCTCCGCTGGATTTGGAAGATGTAGAAGAAGAGGTCCACTGTCGCCCCGATCGTAAGTAACGACATACCATCTCAAAAGCGCGAATAAAAGCCAACACGTTCGGATGAAGCTGAGGCGGGCATAGATCCAAGTGGCAGAAGATGGCCTCCTGAAAGTCTGTGAAGGGCAGACAGTACTTTTCCTCCACAAAGGTAAATTCGTACATAGGGAACCATATCCCCGGATACACAAAATAGATACGATAATTTTTGCCGGACAGAGGGCTCTCCAGTGCACCGGCGCGTCCTCAACACAGTCTTCTAAATAAGGAAAATCCCAAACTTCCTCCTCGATAAACGTCGACCGTGTCCATAGGGGTTTGTGGGCAATCTATTTGAGATCCCCCTTAGCTACATGGACATTGGCGTAATCTACTAACTGCTCCGCTTCCTCGTGTGCGGCCCCAACGTCGGGCACAACCTCTTCGCGTTGATCGGTCGTTTCACCTTAAAAGTAGAGGAAGAAAAAGTGAATTCGACGATAGAGATCAAATCCACCCTTCCACCACTAATCAAGTGAAAGGGCGTGGAACAAGTCGAGGACAACCTCGAGCCCAAGTCGATCACGACAGAATGCGGCGACTTCACTTTCCCCCAAGATGGGGATGAGTCTCCGTGACTTTACGAATATTGAATAAGAGTTTACTTGAGGAAAAAGCTCGTCGCGCGAAAGCCAAATTTTCGTGTCGAACAGGCCTAATGCCCGACTACAAACCTAAAACTAATCCTAACCAGAATCTAGAAAGATCTACCCAAACCTACGCAATAATCATGAACATTCATCCCATGTTCTTCATGAATTTTCCAAAAATTCACGAGTTCATCAAAGAACACATGAACATTCAACCGGAAAATTTATGTGTCGCCAGAAAATCCATGTGATTTTCCAAAAAGGAAGAACATCAGGGAATTGCAGAAAAGGATGAAGAACTTACTTGCTAAATCAGAGGTATAAGATGAAGATCGAAAACTGAGCGTTGAAGGTCGGCGGCGGCGAGAAAGCTTCGGTGAGAACACAAGTTGCAGAGTGTGGAAGCGTGGGGATAAGAATTTGAGTAAAATACCAAATAAAGTTCCTCTCCCCCCTTTTATAAACACTTCCCCACTTGGGAAGCGCAAAGGCCATCATAACTTAGGCGTCTCTAGGCCTGACAACAATTGAATACTCCACCACATATCAGAAAGAGAACCTTCGTTTAGCATTCCCAAAGCTAGGCGTATCAGTTACCAAGTCTTCTTCTACCCCGCAAGCACATCTTCCTCGACGGCGCGTATAACTCGCGTCTACGTCCAGGCTCCTCGACATAAAAAAATCACTTCAGCGGGCATAGTTCCTAAACCTAATCGACCTAAAAATGCCATTTCTATGAGCATGTCCTCGCATATGAAAGGCTCATCGGACTGGTTTGAATCCAATGCCGACTACCTCAACAATGGAATAGACGAGGAGGGTATCCCCGA
Organism: Lathyrus tuberosus; assembly: GCA_022829125.1. Taxonomy (NCBI): domain Eukaryota; kingdom Viridiplantae; phylum Streptophyta; class Magnoliopsida; order Fabales; family Fabaceae; genus Lathyrus; species Lathyrus tuberosus. The sequence continues at coordinate 15,741,148 of JALAZF010000078.1, forward strand.
ACACTGTCATTCGAGGACAATTGTCCACGACTATCTCAAGTCGTCACTCCTCCTCAAAGCAAAGACTTGGGGGGCTCCTGTTCTGGACTGGGTAGGTGCTTCTGCCCACAATAGGGCAAGGCCCAATTCTGTCCTGCTCTTTGCTAGGCCCAATAGCCAGAAACTAGCCGTTGGGAAGAAACTAGCCGTTGGGCAGAAACTAGTCGTTGGGGAAATCCCCTTCACGCACTTGACTGTTCACGCGACCAACTGCCTCCCCGAATCTCACAAAAGCAGTTGGACCAGGTCAAAGAGACATGCGCCTGACCCTCCACCTGGCAGTTTCCCATTAGTTAACTAGATATTTCTTCCACATGGGAGACCTTGGCCCCGCGCCAGGGGTTACTTCTATAAATACCCTCTCACTTGAGAGGGGCAGGTATTCAATATTCAATACTTGAAATCTTACCTTTGTACTTGCTCTCTCTTTTTCCCAATTGCTTACTTTGGCATCGGAGTACCTTGCAGGTACAAGCCCCTCTTTTCTCTCCTACAAGCATCCTCATCTGCCCTACACGAAGGCCACGAAGATCCAGTCCGATTATCTCCGATCATACCCTAATGGTTTTGTTAAGTGTACGTTACTAGAAATAAGTTCTGACTCTGAGAAAGTGAGGTTTGACGTCATCAGATTCTGAACCTAGTGCACTTTGCTTCAAAGAATTAAAATAACGCGTGTTCTACAAAGATAATGAAGCTTTGGATTACTCTGCTCAAAACTTCTGATCAACCCTCATCCAAAAAGAATTAGTTTATGAATCTTATAAGAGAAGCCTCTAACGTTATCAAGCTCTAAAGTCTTGCACTCAACAACTCTGATGAACTGTGTCACCATACTATGGATCAAGACTCTAAAGACCAGGTTCTGAAGACTCTCTCATACAGACTTTGAGTCTTCTATGCATGCTTCATCAACTCTCCTTCTGATGCCTCTGAATATTAGAAGATAAGATCAAAAAATTTTACGTAAGAAAATAGTACACAGTACAAGATCAATATTCTTTCCACTACACATATTTCGTGGGAAAAGGACTGTACTATTTTCTATATAAATAATTTTATATAAAGGATCTTTCTATTTCCTATATAAAGGAGTCTTGGATCAATGGAACAAAAAGAAATAACTACTACATGAACATTGCAATACAATGAAACTTTTGAGAGAAAGAAAAGCATACATGCAAGGAACTTTTTTTCATACATTTTTATTAAAAAAATATATTTTTGTGCGTAAATATTTGAAATACATTTTTGTAATCTGCTTTCATAGAAGCATCTTTGTAACACATTTTGTTTCTCAACTTTTAAGTTGTATTTCCTTGAGAGACTAGGGTATAGTCAGAATTTCTCAAGAAGACATTGTCAGTTTGTCTTTGTTGTTGTAATTAAGTTTGGTTATAGTGGATTAAGTGCTTGTGATAAGGCGAAATCACCTTGGCGGTGAACTGGAGGTAGCTTTGTTAACAAGGAAGTAGGATAAAAATATTTGTATCCATTATTTTTATTCTAACTTCTCTCCTTATTATTTTGGGTAGCAAAAGATTTTCATTCTAGAAACTCAATTCAACCCCCGTGTTCTTGTGTTTTTGTAACCTTCAATTGGCATTAGAGCTCCAGTTATGGTATTGATTGTTTATCAAACACTTCACTGTGTCAGATAAAGATCCATATTTTTGAAACACAATGGCAGGAGTGTAGCGAGCAAAATTGGACGTGTTTCTTAAGCACTGTCACTCCTTGGGGGTTACTACAGGTCAATTCATTTTTTATCCTATTGTGAGCTGACTAAGGAAGGGAAATAGATGTCTCCAATTAACCCTGCTTGCATACTGAGTTTAAACAGCGGTCTGTTAGGTTACGGATGCTATCAATGTGGGGGGGCCTCTCTTAGGTTATTTTCAGGGAATTTAGACTTTTAGCAGGGAATACGGACTTAGATGTTTTGAATGATATACGAGATTTTGGGTTTTTGTTTAGTGTGCTCGCTAAGATTTTTCTTTCAATCTTATGCCTACGTATTCCCATTTTTCCGAAACAGGAAAATCAGAGTGATCGTAGTTCCTCCTATTCTACGGGAGGAAATGGTGTTTTGGTGTCTTGTTCAAAGCCCAAGACGTGAAGCGTAAAGGTGATCTATATCTTGTTCAAAGCCCAAGATGTGAAGCTAAAGGTACTTTGTATCTTGTTCAAAGCCCAAGATGTGAAGCTAAAGGTAGTTTGTATCTTGTTCAAAGCCCAAGATGTAAAGCTAAAGGTGTTGTCTTTAGAGAGAATTTGTCATCTCTAAAGAGGGGTTTGTTTGTCACAACTGTTTATAAAAGAGAATTACTTTAACCAGGATGTGTGAATCCGGAAATGCCATAGTTTCCTTTATAGGGGATTTCCAACCTGAAGGAGAAGACTTTAACTCAGTGTAGAGCAATGCCATCTTTCCTCAGGAATTTCTCATGCTAAAAGAGGGACAGTGGCATGGATGTAGATGATCCAGAGGCTTGCCGCTTACAGCGATTAGATGAAGGGGAAGGAGTTGTTGATGTTTGTGTACTGTGAATGAGGCACAACTTTGATGCTAAAAGGTTGATTGGATCAACCAGTGGTTTTCTTATACAAAGCTTAAGAGGAGGCAATTGGGTTTTCCTTATACAAAGCCTAAGAGGAGGCTAAAAGGTGTTTAACTCAACAAGAGAGTCTTTTATACTCAATGAGAGAGTTCTTTAGTATCTCGTACGAAGCCCGAGATGGGTGCTAAAAGGGAGTTGACTCAACAAGAGAGTCTTTTATAGTATCTCGTACGAAGCCCGAGATGAAGGCTAAAGGTTTTATACTTAACAAGGGAGTGATTTATGTCTTGTACAAAGCCCAAGACAGAGGCTAAAAAGATTGTGACTCAACAAGAGAGTCCTTTTTTGTATCTCGTACGAAGCCCGAGATGGAGGCTAAAGAGGGTACTGTTTCAGTTGAGTGACCAGTATATGGGTTCAAAGAGAAAATAAGTTCTTATATGAGTAACACTGTACTCAGGGATTTTGATTCGAGGATCAGGGATATTTCCTTTTCTTTGAGGAAATGGGAAATCCAAAGGGTATTGAGACTGTCCGAGTCTACGGGGTTCCTTCCTATTCTTGAAGGGTGCTTGAGAATGTCTCTGAGACTCAAGGAAATTAGACTGTCTAAGTCTAGAGTTTCATCTTTTGTACTATGCTTTGAGAAACAATAGTAGACTCTTGAAAAGATTGTTCTATTAAGATGACTGATTTATGTTCATATACCTCTAGGAGGTCGTCGGGACAATTTGTAGAAGCCCAAGAGGAGGCTGGAAACTTTTAAGAAGCCGAGGGACAATTTGTACTAAGCGCAAGAGGAGGCTATCATTCCCGACGGAAGAAATCATTTATAAGAAGCCTAAGAGGAGGATGTTAATACTTCTAAGAAGCCGACGAGTCCTTGTACAACGCCCAAGAGGAGGCGGGGATGCTTTTAGGAAGCCTGTGGGTCCCCAAACCCCGAGAAATTCAAGACAGGCTATTCACAAAGAACAAATCAATCTAGGAAAGTTTGAGAATTTGGAAGAAACTCAAGGGATGCAATTCACAGAGAAGAGATCATCTCTGGGGAGTAGAGTTTCTTGATAATTCCTAAGGGTGCTTTTAAGAAGCCCGTGGGTCCCCAAACCCCGAGTAGTTCAAGACAGACTATTCACAAAGAATAGATCAAGCCAGGAAAGTTCGAGAATTTGGAAGAAACTCAAGGGATGCAATTCACGGAGAAGAGATCATCTCTGGGGAGTAGAGTTTCTTTGACAACTTCTACGAGTGACAGCCTGACAAAGGGTTCAAAAAGAATCTGCCTTTCACATCTCCATATTGTTTAACCCCAAGAGGAGGGAAGACTGTGGATGGTAATCCTATGGGGATTTAGTTTCGTCTATTTCTAAGAGTGATCAAAACGGCTTTACCTAGTGCTAGACGTAGTTGCCGGGGAAACTCTAAATATCTATACTATTATTACACAGTCGATATGAGTTTATGAAAGAAGACTTACAATGAAACAGCCCCACAATACAGTTATATGTATATGAAAGCGGTAAATGAAAGCGGATAAACACTTACTCAGTTGTAGAGCTTCCATGTTGTTTGGTTAGTTATTCAACAAAGAAAGATTGAAAATAACAGTATATTTCAAAATCAAAGGAGAAAGTGCTTTGAAAAGAAATATTTGGGGCTTACAGCTCAAGGAGAGGCCTAGGGTTTTACCAGTGATTGCACTGTTGAATTTGTACAGAGGGACTTATACGAGTGACAAAGGCCCAAAAATTGTTTGCTGTACAAAGGGATAGGTCTTACACTCTCTCAAGAGGCCCAAAAGGTTTAAAGAAAAGGAGTGGGGCTTATAACACGAGGGTTGGCCCAGATGATTTTTCGTTTAAAATGGCGATTGCGCCGAGATTTTCTTTTAACGCAAAGGGGCTTATACAATATCTGAGGCCCAAAGTTGTTTTTGGTTAAAAGGGGATTGGGTCTTACACTCTATTAGAGGCCCAAAAGTTTTGAATGGGTCTTATAGCTCGAGGAGAGGCCCAATTGATTTTTTAAAAAGGCGACGATCGCGTCGTTTACTTGTACAGAGGGACTTATACAATAAGTGAGGCCCAAAATGGTTTGTAAAAGGGGGTTTGGGTCTTACACTCTCTCAAGAGGCCCAAAAGTTTTGAAAATGATTTATGAGGGTTGAATTAATCAAAAACCCTAATTTGTTTTCAAAATGTGTTTTAATTGAATAAAATATTCAATTAAAATCATCAAAATTGTTTAACATGTGGAAAACAAATTGTGATCTTGGATTAATGCTTCATAAATCAAGTTTTTCCCTACAAAATGATTGGAAATCATTAAAATTTGCAAAATCAATAAGGAAAAAATATTTTAATTGTCAAAAACAATTAAAACATTAATTCTTTGCAAAAAAATATCAATTATATGAAATAAATAATATTTTTGGGATTTTTTGGGAAAATAAAATATTTTAACATTTTTGATAATTATTAAAAATAGAATCAACTCAAAATCATTAAAACTCAGAGAGAAATTAATTTTTGAATCAATTAAATAAAATCACAAAATTCAAAAATTTGAATTTTCAAAAAGGGCGCCTAGAACACCCAAGAACACGCGCGTGTTCTGGGTTTTGCCCAGATTTGCATTTTCTCTCCAATCTCACTGAATACTTGGTTATATCACAATCCACATACCAATATGCTCGTCTCAACCTCACGATCATGTCTATGGTATTTAATTTCAAGTATATTAAACATGGAATAAAAAATCAAGACAAAACCTCAAGAACCCTAATTTCTGCATGAAGGCTGAGAATTTTGATACACGGTTCAAACAAAGCAATTAATTGAGGGGAAACATTCCATGCATGATTATGAACATTTGGCAAAAGTATTGTGCGAGGAAATATGCATAGATTGAGAGATGACCAAGTTTAGGCTTACCTCTAGGTCGTGATAGTAAGTTCAAAGTGATTTCTGAGTTGGAGGTGTTACAGATGAGTTGTGATGATCTGAACAGCTTCCCTACACCCTATGGAGTGTGTTTGAATGCTTGGACTTGATGGAAATTGGCTGGATCACTTCATGGCATCTCAACTACAACTTGGTTAAAACCTTGAGCAATTGACTGGTGATTCTGAGAAATCAGTGTTCCAGATGTTGTTTAAGTGTTTGATCAGCTCACATATGATGTATGTGAGGTGTGTGTGTGATTGGTTTGAGTGGAATTCCTCTCTACTGAAAAATTCGATAGTGACTTGCTAAGAAAGGCATTTTTGAGAGTGAGAAGTGGATTTTGAGAAAGGAAAGTGTTGTAGGCCTTTAGTGTACTTAAACTGATCACAATTGAGCTCTATTTATAGTATAGCAAGTTTGTTTTGCAAGGAATAGTGAATGGCAACTACTGAGTAGGGTTGGCCAATGTTGGCAAATGAAAATCCAAGTCTCCTCTATCCATTGACTAGAGGTTAGGGCACAGGTTGCTGGTCCCCTTGGTCTTGGATAAGTCTTGACTGAATTCAGTTGCTAATAGCTCAGTCCAGGCCACCTTGGTGCTTCCATTGAATGCTCTAATCCAAAATTGGAGTCTTGTCCCTATTTTAGGAAATTCTAGGTTTGGCATGCTATTTCTTGTTCCAAGGACTTTGGAGGCTTGGCTCAGTGATTGACCCCTTTAGATTCAATCCTCAGATGTGTCCAAAGTGATTACAAGGCTTGGAATTGGTTGATTTTGGCAAATCGACCAAAAGTGCAAAAATCTGCCTTGCCTTGGCAGATTTCAGCAAGGCATCTTGCCACTACCATATCTCAAAGCTCAAATTGAATTTGGTGATGTTCTTGGCCATTTTGGAAAGCCCTTATATGAACAAAAACTGTCTGATCATATTTAGTTTTGATACCTTTTAGATCCAAGTGAAAAATCCCCCTACATTTGGAAAAAAGTAAGGCAGATTCTGACTTAGTGAAATTTTCACTAAGTGTTGGAACAAAGTGACTTTTCTTGATTTTGATCACTCCATAACTCAAAATCTATGAGGAATTTGGACATAGATCAGTACGAAGCTTTTGTAGAAGGCAATAAGATCTACAAATCAAGCTTTGGACGGGGAAGAATGGTTTTGTGGTTTAGGAGTTATGATCCTCCAAAGTTGGTACCCTTGTCACTTTATTTCATAACTTGGTTATCCCACTTTATTTTATTTTTCTTGATGAATGATGATTCAAATCATACATTAACATCATTTTAGGGTTAAAAATCCATTTTTGTGAAAAATCTCAAAAAGTCAAAGTTGACTTTTGTGCACAGTTGACTTTTCATCAGATGAATTCCAAACTGTGCAATCCTTTAGGAAATCATGTCCTTGACCTAAATCAAACTTGATGGACATGTTCCATGGGTGTTATAGGGTGTATTGAATCATGTCCTAGGGTTTGGGAGCATGTCCTGGTCAAAAGTCAAAGCTACAGTTGACTTTTCTCGCAAAACTCTAACTGTGGTTCAGATGAAATTGAAACTTGTTGCTCAAGCTTCTTGGATCAATCCATTGTTCCAAATGGATCAATATGGTATATTAGAGACCCTCAAATCATGTCTTGAGGTCTTGGTTCATTATTTGTCCCAAAAGTCAACTTAGGGGTGAATTAGGTCAAGAAACCCTAATTCCTGATTTTTTATGTATGCATCCCTTGAGGCCAAATTGACTTGATGATTGGGTCCATGAGGTTCCATGGAGTATATTAGGATATGTTTTGAATCATTGGCTCATGCCCAGATGAAAATTTCCATCTGGAGGCCCTGGTCGACCAAAACCCTAATTTGGTGACACTGGCGATCTTGAAGCTTGATCCACCTAGAAGGGAGCAACCTTGTGCTTAATCCTTGAAGTGGGAGTCCTCTTGATCCATTGTGGATGTTTGAGAGGTTATACAAGTTGAATATCATGTCATTCCTTGATTGATCCTTTGTCTAAGCACTCAGAGAGGGCTTGAAACCTTAATTTTGATTGTGGTGAGCTCAATAATTCCTTGAGGAGATTAATGAGGCACAAAGGTATATCCATATTGTGATGATGATTTGAACAATGATGGGAAATCTTAGTGGTCAAAATTTGGGATATGACAGATGCCCCTATTTAATCTTCTTGGACACGAAGGTGTGAATGGCGAAGGTATTCGGGCATTCGAGGTGCAAAGGATTAAATATCGGAATATCCAAAATTTTGATGGCGTCTATGAATGGTAATTCACGCATTCATCTTCTTTCGCTAAGCAATGATGCTTAGAAAAGGTAAACTTACCCTCGATCCTGGTCTTCTACCAAGGAACTGGTCTTAGTTTCTGGAATAAACTTCCCCTCGGTCCTGGTTTCCTACCAAGGAACTGGTCTCAGTTTCTGAAATAAACTCCCCCTCGATCCTGGTTTCCTACCAAGGAACTGGTCTTAGTTTCTGATTTAAACTTCCCCTCGATCTTAGTTTCCTACCAAGGAACTGGTCTTAGTTTCTTTTGTCAATAAACTTTATTGACAAGGGACGCTATTCGTAGCGGTTTTACTCAAACTTCTCGCCGAATTTTCCTGGGGAGATGCCATTTGACGGAAAAAGTTGACGTCGGACTTGATGGGGAAACCAATCGTCTGAGTTGTAGAGGTGCACAAACTTCTCTGTTGGAGACGCCATTTGTTTCTACTGGGGAAGACGAGTCTCCTGAGAGACTGCTTTTATTTGGGGTCTTACATCATACTTTTCTCGGGATCTTCCCGGAGAAATGCCATATGATGGGATCCAATTTGAGGTGTCGATGACCTTTTCATCAGTGGTTTTTTCAGAGAAAAACTGTTGTACCACCGAATCTCTGATTAGGAGGCTTTCTCTTGGGATTTTCCTTAATCCGGGAAAGCGAAAATATCATCTTCAATGGCGAAGAGTGACATCGGTTGAAGGTTCTCTGATCTTTCAGAGGTTCAAGTTATCAAGGTGGTCAAGGACCCAACTTCAATCCAGAAATAAACTGCAGGAGAGATTGTTCCGACGCGACATTTCCTAACGAGGAAAGAACTTGACAACTCGATTGAGAGGAATTTTTATCACCAGGGGATAAGACCGACTAGAGTGATAGTGATGCAATATGAATGCGAATGCAAATCAATAATGCATGATGTATGTATGTATATGCTGACAAAACCGACGCGACATACAAACTAATGGATGAACACGACTGGATACTCGGCCATCGCGGGGCGAAGAAGTACCGTTGGTCCAAAAGTAGCAATTCTACCTTGCTTAGGAGAAGTAGTCCTCGTGGGGAACTATGTTGGTCGGGCTTAGGAGATAAGAACTCGGCCGAGGCGTGTCAGATGAAACAAGGTCTCTGACACAGTTGTTCCCTTCATTCAGGCGTACTGGGTTAGAAGGAGTACTTTGATTTTGCACTTTGAAGTTCGCTTACTTCTGGAGAAGCGATCGATGTTCTTTTGATGTTTAACAGTCAAAAGAAATTGCCATCTTTATTTTAAAAGCGGAAAAAGTTTTACAAGTAAATTAATTTTTTGTTTTATTTCAAGAATCGTTGATCATATTAAAATGTCGTTCTGTAAAGCTAAAACAAATGAGAATTACAAACAAAAGCACAAGGGCTCAAATTTTATTGATAAGATGGAGATCAACCAAACGTGTGATTCCAAAGAGTATTTACAAAGTTAGAAAATGGTAATTTACAGGGAAAAGGGCTACGTTGAAACATAACGACCATTATCTTTCTACCAACTTTGAATTCGGGACATCCTGAGCTTCTTGTCGAAGATGACCTTGACTGGAGTTTTCCTCCGATGGATGGTGTAACTGCTGCTGAGGGATTTGCCTTTGTTGAACATAGTTACTTGCCATTATCCCTAACTTTTTCCTGGATTATACCGTGATGTTTCCAATCCACCGGGATGATTTTTTTTTATTTTGTCTCTAACTTTTGCCTAGACCGCCCTTTCGAGTTTTCAATCCACCGAGACGTTTTTTTTTTAGTTTAGGCGAAGTATTTCTTGACTACATCAACGTTTGTAGGGTAGGCAAATTCCTCTCCGTCCATGGTTGCAGGTCTCAAGGCGCCGCCTGAGAAAGATTTCTTGACCACATAGGGGCCGTCATAGTTCGGAGTCCATTTGCCCCGAGAATCAGTGAGAAATGATTGTATCTTCTTGAGCAGAAGGTCTCCTTTCCTGAAGACGCGAGGTCGAACCTTTTTGTCGAACACCTTCTTCATTCTCTGCTGATACAACTGACCATGGCATAGTGTCGTTATTCTCTTCTCTTCGATCAGATTCAGTTCGTCGTGTCAACTTTGACACCATTCAGCTTCTGTTAGCTTAGCTTCCATCAATACCCGGATTGATGGGATCTCTACCTCGATGGGGAGCACTGCCTCCATGCCATATACTAGAGAGAAAGGGGTAGCCCCTGTTGAAGTGCGGGCAGATGTTCGATAACCATGAAGAGCAAAGGGTAGCATTTCGTGCCAGTCTTTATAGGTTACGACCATCTTCTGAATAATCCTCTTGATGTTCTTGTTAGCCGCTTCTACCGCTCCGTTCATCTTGGGTCAGTAGGGAGATGAGTTATGGTGTTCGATCTTGAACTCTGCGCACAACTCTTTCATCATCTTATTGTTCAAGTTAGATCCATTATCAGTAATGATTTGGCTCGGAACACCATAACGGCAGATGATACTGTTTTTGATAAAACGGACCATCACTTGTCGGGTTACATTAGCGTATGACGCTACTTCGACCCACTTGGTGAAGTAATCAATGGCTACCAGGATGAATCGATGTCCGTTCGAAGCCTCGGGTTCAATCACACCAATCATGTCGATTCCCCATATGGAAAAAGGCCATGGGGAAGAGAGAACTTTGAGATACGTTGGCGGTACATGAATTTTGTCAGAGTATATCTGACACTTGTGATACCTCCTCATGTACTTGTAGTAGTCGGATTCCATTGTCAACCAATAGTACCTTGCTCTTAGAATTTTTCTCGCCATTGTGTGTCCGTTGGCATGAGTGCCAAAGGATCCTTCATGAATTTCTTTCATCAACATGTCTGCCTCTGGTCTGTCGACGCATCGAAGCAAAACCAAGTCAAAATTCCGTTTATACAGCGTATCACCGCTCAGGAAGAAACTACCTGCTAGCCTTCTGAGGGTCTTTCTATCCTTTCTGAATGCCCCAGGAGGGTACTCTTGTTTTTGAAGGAAGCATTTGATATCATGATACCAAGGTTTGTCGTCTATGACTGCTTCAATCGTGAAGATGTAAGCGGGCCTTTCAAGGCGCATTATGTCGATCTTAGGTAGGTCAGTCCATTGACCTACACTAATCATCGAAGAGAGAGTGGCTAAGGCGTCAGCCATGTGATTCTCATCACGAGGGATGTGATGAAACTCGATTTTGTTGAAGAAAAGTAACAACCTTCTTGCATAATCTTTGTAAGGAATCAGCCCTGATTGGTATGTGTTCCAATCTCCTTTGATCTGATTGATAACCAGGGCTGAGTCGCCATATACGTCCAAGTTTTTGATCCTCAAATCAATCGCTTCTTCGAGACCCATAATATAAGCTTCGTATTCGGCCTCATTGTTCATACATTTGAACGTGAGTCTGGCGGTGAAAGGAATGTGGGTACCCTGAGGAGTAACAATTATTTCCCCAATTCCGTTTCCATAATGATTAACAGCTCCGTCAAAGATTAGTCCCCATTGGGAACCTGGTTCTGGCCCTTCACTGGGTAGCGGTTCATCGCAGTCTTTCATTTTCAGATACATGACATCTTCGTCTGGGAAGTCAAACCTGATAGATTCTTGATCATCAATCGGTTAATGAGCCAAATGATCGGCTAAAATACTTCCTTTAACCGCTTTTTGAGCGTGGTATTCGATGTCATATTCTGATAACAACATCTGTCAACGGGAAATCCTTCCCATGAGAGCAGATTTTTCAAATACATATTGGATCCATCTCGGAGACCAACCAAGTAGTGTGACGAATCATGTACTGGCGTAGACGTTTGGCTACCCAAGCCAAAGCGCAGCAAGTTTTCTCGAGCATCGTGTACCGAGTTTCACAATCGGTGAATTTCTTGCTCAAATAGTAGATGGCAGACTCCTTCCTTTTGGTTTCGTTTTGTTGGCCAAGTACACACCCCATTGAGTCTTCCAAGACTGTGAGGTAGATGATCAGTGGTCTTTCTTCCACTGGAGGTGATAGAATCGGAAGATTCAACAGATATTCCTTAATACTGTCGAAGGCGGGTTGGCAATCTTCTATCCAAATGGAGTCCTGGTTCTTTTTGAGTAATTTGAAAATCGGCGCACAAGTGGCAGTTATGAGGAATATAAATCTGGAGATGTAGTTCAAACGTCCCAGGAATCCTCTGACTTGTTTTTCAGTTTTCGGAGAAGGCATTTCTTGAATGGCCTTGACCTTGTCAGGATCAACCTCAATTCCTTTCTGGCTGACGATGAACCCTAAGAGTTTCCCTGAACGGACACCGAAGGTGCACTTGTTGGGATTCAAGCGGAGTTTGTACTTTCTCAACCGCTCGAATAGTTTTGACATGTGGGTCACATGCTCCTCCTCTGTCTTAGATTTTGCAATCATATCATCGACATACACTTCGATTTCTTTGTGTATCATATCATGAAACAGAGTAGTCATAGCCCTTTGATAGGTTGACCCGACGTTCTTCAAACCGAACGACATTACCTTGTAACAAAAGGTACCCCATGGGGTGATAAATGAAGTTTTCTCCATGTCTTTCGGCGCCATTTTGATCTGGTTATAGCCCGAGAATCCATCCATGAAGGAGAAAACTTTGAACTTTGCTGTATTGTCAACCAGCATGTCAATATGTTGTAAAGGAAAGTCGTCCTTTGGACTAGCCTTGTTCAAATCTCTGTAATTGACACACATTCTGACCTTTCCGTCCTTTTTCAGAACGGGTACGATATTGGCTAACCATTGAAGATATTCTAACGTAGCGAGGAAACCCGCATCAATCTGTTTCTGTACCTCCTCTTTGATTTTGAACTCCATGTCCGGGTGAGTGCGTCTCAACCTCTGCTTTACTGGCGGGCATTCTGATCTTAACGGTAAGTGATGTTCCACGATGCTGGTATCCAACCCTGGCATATCTTGATAGGACCAAGCGAATACATCGGGGAATTCTTTGAGAAGCTTTATCAAACTCTCTCTGGCAGTTGGACTGAGCAGTGCCCCAATCCTAATTTCTTTTCTATCTTTTTCTGAACCCAAGTTTACCGTTTCCAACGGCTCTTTGTGAAGTTCAATAGACCTTTCCTCTTGTCTGAGTAATCGGGAGATCTCTTCTGGAATTTCGTTGTCAACTTCTTCTTCAGCCCCAAATACCGGGAACTCAAAGTCAGGAGAAGGCATTGGATTGTATGTTTCAATGGGGTTTAAAACAAGCAATCTGTATGACGTGATGATTTGTGTTTAGAAGAGATAGAGAGAATGGAAGTGTGTGCAGTGTATTTTTATTTTACTTCTTGTTTTTATTATTGAATTGTTTTTTAGGATTACCATTTTCTGAGAAAAGCAAAAGGAGAAAATAGCAATTAATGCAGAAATTATAGAACGACGTTATTTTATTAATGAATAAGTCGATTTTTGAAACTACAGCCCTATAAAACAAAACTCTGTCGCTTTGGGCGAAGCGAAGAGGGAAAATTTACAGAAAGTGAGCCCTATCAAAACATTCGTTTCACCTGGGCTGGGTGAAAGGTTAAAGATGGAAATTACTTTGACTTATGAACAATCTTCGGAACATCGACATCAACCCACTGGCGGCGAACTCCTCGATGAATCACAAAGTCTGGAACCTTCCTTGATTTGTCTTCAGAAATAACGCTGATTTTTGGTGGAGCAGGATCATTGGAATCTGTCTCCCAAGCAGAGTTGTCATAGGAGGATTCCTCTGTTGCATTTTGCATAGTATTTGTGCTCTCAGCTGTATCTCCCCATCCAGTTGGCTGGATATCTTTGAGCCTGATATGAGAGCTTTCCGGAGCGGTGTACTTGACCATATAGTCGTATTTTCCACTCAGTTGTCCCAAGGTGTCCCACACTTCTTTGGAACTGGCGGGGTCATCCCTCTCGATGACGTTGACCTCGGGAAAGGCATAATTAATGGATTCTAGTCCTGCAAACATTGCAAATTCATCGTCATGTTGAGTAGTTTCTGAATGACCTGAGTGTTGATCCCATGACATGGTGGGGACACAGGTATTCTGTTCAATGATGCTCAACTGAGTTTCATTACTCGGCTGACTTTCTGGCCCCAAGCTCTTGGGTAAGGCTGCCACATTGGCAGACCGTCCATTAGGCCATAGTAATTGTGGTCAAAGTTGTCTTTCATCAGAGTATCCTCCTCTAATGAATTTGGCGGAGCACGACATCCTTCCGGATCACAACCTCCGTATATCATTTCGACATTTGACCGTGGTATAAATCTCGGACTCTGTGCGGGATAGCAAAATGGCGTAGGTACCTTTTCCTGAGACATATAACCGTCCTCGTTAAGATAGGACTTCCATTCTTCATTTGTGTCGGAGGGATCCTCCTCATTGATAGCATGGATTGCCTGAGGAATTGGGTGAAGGAACCCTCGACTATGGAAGAGGTTCTGAATGGGATGAATACTTTCATCGTTAGCAGCTGTCCGGGTACAGGTTGCAGAAAAACCAAGACCCTTCTTTGTTGTATTGCTAGTAGGAATGACAAGCTATCCCCATCCTGTTGTATCGGTACTCTCGACTATTTTAATAGCATCTTTGTATGAGGAAATCGAAGTTCCTCCTCCGGATTGATCGTCCTTGTGTAGAGAAAGCGCTTGGAACTGGGTTCCGATTATCCCTTCTGGTTCCACATAAGTGGATGACGATAAATTGCTGACAAGCAAGGCCTGTTCCCCATAGACTGTGATGAGTTGGCCGTTCTGGACGAACTTTAGCTTTTGGTGGAGGGTTGAAGTGACCGCCCCAGCCTGGTGTATCCAAGGTCTTCCTAATAAACAATTGTACGTTGCCCGGATGTCCATGACCTGGAAGGTGACTTGGAAAGTGTGAGGACTAATAGTTATGGGAAGGTCAACTTCACCGATAACCGTTTTTTTGGATCCGTCGAACACTTTGACGATGACCTTGCTGGTTCTCATCGGAGGGCCCTTGAAAGATAATTGCATCAAAGTGGACTTCGGCATAACATTCAGGGTTGACCCTGTGTCTACTAGTACGCTGGCTAAAGCATCGTCCTGGCAGTTGACTGTGATATTGAGCGCCATGTTATGACTGCGACCTTCTTCAGGTAATTCCTCATCACTAAATCCTAAGTTATTGTAAGAAGTGATGTTAGAGACAATACTATCGAACTGTCTGATTGTTACATCCTGTTCCATAAAGGCTTGCTCCAAGAATTTCTGTAGAGCCTCCATGTGCGCTTCTGAACTGAGTAACAGTGATAACACTGAGATCTTTGAAGGAGTTTGTAACAGTTGATCAACAATGTTGTATTCACTCCTTTGGATAAGCTTTAGGATCTCATCATCATTTTTCGAAAGGTCGGGATTACTGGATTGACCGACTGGTGGATCGGGAGCTTCCGTCTGAAGTTCCTTTTCTTTGTTGGACTCTCCAACTCCTCTGTTGAAGATTCTACCACTCCGTGTTATACGACTGATGTCTGCAATATTCACGATGGAGGGTAATGGAATTTCCTTTCCATTTTCAATTATCATTGCACCGTATTTGTAAGGGATTGCCTTAGCTGATTCATACAGTAGTGGTCCCGGCAGATAGATGAC
Organism: Lathyrus tuberosus; assembly: GCA_022829125.1. Classification (NCBI taxonomy): domain Eukaryota; kingdom Viridiplantae; phylum Streptophyta; class Magnoliopsida; order Fabales; family Fabaceae; genus Lathyrus; species Lathyrus tuberosus. The sequence goes on from JALAZF010000078.1 coordinate 15,756,607, forward strand.
TATGGGAACCTTCTGGTTTTTCTGACCATCGTACGTAATCTCGATCCGTTCCCGATTAGGAATTCTTGATTCGTCAAGCAGAGGGATGATGGCAAAAACATTCCTGGTCCTCTGATGATCAGAGATGACGACAACGTCCTCGATTTGATCGGCAAGGTAGTTCGGCGACCAATTGATGGGTCCGGAAGTTGGATATGGGCGGATCTCTCCACGATCCACCTGCCCCTGGAGAGCTGCTCGCACAAGGTAGCACCCTTGGGTACTTTCCGAACAGACTCCACAACATTCATAATTGTGTGGTGGCACCTGGCCACGCCCACTTTGAATACAATGTAACCTCACTAGGTTAGCTTCCACAGATCGGACATCCAGACTTTGACGCCGAGTGGGGTTTCTGTTATGGATACTAATTTGCTGAGTATCTTCATCCATGTAGATTAGCATCCACCAATGATTTAACAAGTGCTGAAGTGTCTCTTGGACAAGGGCACATCCCTGATCGTTTTCGCAACCCGCTTTACAGCTGTGATAATTATGTGATATCAGGAATCCGAGTCGGACCTGCTCAGCATGCAGCTCTACCAAGTTGGTATTCATCAAGCAAATGTCGAAGATTTGAACCATATTGATCTTATAGGGATTCCTATCATGGTAGTCCTGGATCCATCCAAGATCCATCTGACGCCGGAGGGCCTCCTGTATGAAAGAGCATCCCTGTTTATTTACCGAGCAAGTCAGACAAGAACTATAATCGTGCCGCAACAGATTATGATACTGGTTTTGCCTTGAGTGCATTGCCACCAAGTTGGCATTCATCGCACAGATGTCGTGCTTCTGAATGATGTTGGAATTCATGTAAACCATGTTAACTCCACGAACTCGGTGCTTTGGATCCATCCGAGATCCAACTGTTCCTGTAGAGCTGCTTGCATCACATAACATCCTCGATTACTTTTAGAGCAGACATCACATTGATGATAATTATGAGGTGGCACATGGCCATATCCACTCTGTCTACAATACATCTTGACCAGATTGGTCCTCAATAAGAGTACATCATGAATTTGATAGACATTGTTAAATTCTTTCTCAATCAGGTTGACTGCAGCTTTCTCATGTTGAGGCAGCGGGTTCGTGAGAACATTAGGATTCGTATCTTTGAAAGATAAGAGCCCGCTCCTAACAAGCTTTTGCACGTCAGATTTGAAATTGAGACAATTCTCTATGTTATGCCCTGGCCCTCCTTGATGATAAGGGCATGTCTGATCCACCTTAAACCAAAAAGGCGGATTTTCCGATACTGTAAGAGGAGACTTAGTCTAGATGTACCCCTTAGCCAGTAGTAACGGAAATAGTTCTGCGTACAACATGGGTATAGGATCAAACCCTGGTGGCCGCATTGTACGGTTGTTGTTGTATTGAGGACGAGCCTGCTGAAGAGGCTGTTGTGTCCTTTGCTGATTAGGTTGGCTCTGCACAACCTGAGGTTGATACGTAGGAATAGGCGCAGGGCTGATAGCAGGAGTTACAGCTGCTACCGGTTGGTACCGTCGCCTTTGCTTTCCGAGAGAGATATTCCCAATATCTTGCTCTTTTTTCTTAGGGAGAGCACTACCGTATCGTTTTGTACTACTCGATGATCCAGCGTCTTTTACCAAACGTCCTTCTCTGACGGCTTCCTCAAGACGAACTCCCATGCCCACCATCTCGGTGAAATCACTGGGCGCACTGGCAACCATTCTATCATAGTAAAATGAGCTTAAGGTCTTTAAGAAGATCTTTGTCATCTCTTTTTCCTCAAGAGGTGGACAAATCTGAGCGGCAATTTCACGTCATCTCTGAGCGTACTCCTTAAAGGTTTCCTTGTCCTTTTGTGACATTGATCTGAGTTGATCTCTGTCTGGTGCCATGTCCAAATTGTATTTGTATTGTTGGACGAAGGCAGTACCAAGATCTCTGAATGTGTTAATCGTAGCACGGTTTAAACCCATGTACCATTTGCGTGCGGCACCGGTTAAACTATCCTGAAAGTAGTGAATCAGTAGGTCCTGATTCTCCATCTGAGCTGACATTCGCCGAGCGTACATCACCAGATGGCTCTAAGGGCAAGAGTTACCCCTGTATTTTTCAAAGTCGGACACTTGAAATTTGTGCGGAACTTTCACATTGGGGACCAGACAAAGGTCTGCGGCGTCCTTTCCAAATAAATTCTGACCGCGGATGGCTTATAGGAATCTTCAGTATGCCCCTGGCATCTTCGCTTTCTCGAAGTTTGTAACCTTCAGGCCCAACGGTTTCTGTTATGATTCCCTGATCTTCAGTGATCGGCGGAACATATCCTTCCGGGATATAGTTAACAGGCATGCCCCAAGGACGATCTTTCGACATTTGATACCTAGGATCATACTTCTCCACTATGGACGTTGAGGTGATCTCTGAGATCACAGTCCTTTGTAGATGAGCTTCTACCATGGCTTGCATGTCGTTACGAAGCTTTCTCATATCCTCTCTCAGAGCGTCGATCTCTTCTTTCAACTCTCTATTCTCTTCCTCCATATCATCCATATTTTTCTGACGATTGGCCCGAGTATTGTACGAATGAGAGAGTTTGACTCTAGAACTGAGACACAAGCGTGAGATTCGTAGGTAAGAAGAATACGCGATGTGAGAATGATGAATGCAATGATTATATTAATTGTTTTTTGGTTTAATCAAAATAAACTTCGACAATTAGATTGCAAATATCAAACAGTGGGGAAACCCCTTTTTATTGAATTCAAAGGATTACATAAATGGAAATACAGTAGATTACAAGGTGCAGAAACAGAAACCTAAGCTAATGGGTCCCGAGTCCTCTCTGAAGAGAAATCGGGTGCTGATTCTGGTACTTTCCTTTTCTTTGACCGGGGCTCTTGGGCCGTTGTCGGGTTGTCATTCCTTTGCCAGGTGAAAGGAGTGAGCAAATTCCTTTGGTCATCTTGATTCTTTACAACATGTTACTCCAAAATTTCAATCAGAGCGTCCTTATCTTTCAGTAGTTGCTGTATTTTGATGCACTCCACGTTGAGGATGCGGTACTTGTTCTTCCAAGACCTCTTCTCCCGTTGAACTTTGTTGAGAGTAACCTGGAGCTTTTCAGTCTCAGTCATGAAGTACATGATAGACTCCCTCGATGGAAGAACTCCGTGATGAGGATAAGGCATTTTTAGTTTGAGAGCTCTAGTTTGCACCCAGTGGAGATAAGGCTCCACCGAGACACAGTCGAGTTTTCCTAGAGACTCTCGTCCTTTCTTATGAACATGTTTCCAAGCGTGCACTATTTCTGTCTTTAGTGCTCTGTCACTTTCTCCTTCCTTGAAGAAAAGACCTTCCATATGAGCACTCCGTGGGACGTGCCTCATCGGGTATCCAAATTGATGACGAACAAGAACTGGATGGTAATTGATTCCTCCCTTAGTTCCTATAAAGGGTACGTTGGGGAAGTTTCCACAACGGTCAATGATCCTGATCCCATCATAAATCCTATTACACCAATCAATGTCAGAGTTGGTGAGGGACATGATTTTCTGCGACCAACGTAAGGCACTTTTGTGATCCCAAAAAGCAGCAGACTTAGGCAAGTGCGAGATAAACCATTTATAAAGCAGAGGTACGCAGCATGTGATCTCCCCTCCGCTGTACAAATTTCCCAAGTGTACAGAATGATACGCATCTGCGAGCAAAGTTGGCACAGGGTTTCCAATGAGAAAAACCTTAATGGAGTTGATATCGACGAAGTTATTAATGTTGGGAAACAGAAATAACCCGTAGGTGAGTAAAACAAAGATGTTTTCAAAAGCAGTCACGTTCCCGATACTGGCGAAGTACAGGCTTTTTTTTGTCAAGAACTGGGCTGGAAAACCTTGTATGCCACCCTTAGTGGTCATGTGAGTCCTGACCTCAGACTCGTCCAAATGAATTGCTCTTGCAATTGTCTGGTTCTTTGGAATTTCTTCCAGTCCAGAAAATGGAGCTTGATCGGTAATGTGTAGATCAATCAGATGAGAATATTCCTCCAGCGTTGGTGCTAGCTGGTAATCCGGGAATGTGAAACAATGATAGACCGGATCGTAGAACTGAATGAGCGCATCCATGATTCCCTCAATCACATGGACTCTTAGCAGAGATAGCAAACCTCCGTACTTGGCTCTGAAAGCCTCTTGGTTTGTGATCATCCTCGCCAAACCTCTTAAATCCTCTAGTTTTGGAATCCTGAAGGTGTACTTATGAGTTCTCCTTCTACCGAAATCCATTAGCGCAATCCTTTTCTCTGATATTTGCAATCACAGTCTTAGTTTATTTTGAAAAAATAGAGAGACTAGAAGAGAAATTTTTTGAATGTTTTAATGTTCTTTAAATGAATGCATGAATGCAGCACACAAAAACATAGAAAAAACATGGGGTCAAAGGGTCGTTGTCATGGAGTCAAGGCTCTACCCATCCCCAAAGGTTTATACTAGGGTGATTTTTTGTACCTGTACTCAAAATCATCAGCTCCTCCCAGGATAACAAACAGCAAGCGGATCGCCAGCGAGCTGTATGAAATCTTAGAGTAAATGTTATTCACCGAGAATAGATCATCAGCCTTAAATGAGGATAGTATCGCGTGACAACTATTTCTGATAGTTTCCGCACTAGAAAAGGGTTGGCTCCTCAGCTTCTCAGACATCACAATCGACCCATTGCCTGTGAGAGGGAATGGGTTGCATTGGGAAGCCTCCACTGAGGTTGATGGTCGACCTCGTCGCCATCACTTATCTTAAGTGTATACTCAATCTTTCCACATGCGGCATCACACGCATTCCCATTAGCAGAAAAATAAACACAGATATCAATTAGGAAAAGCAGTATATATTTGTCCTAATATCCTAGACTTTTGAAAAGCTATGAATCTTATGTTCCTGACAGAAAATGGCTCCCCGACGGAGTCGCCATTCCGTGGTTCCTTCCCCACTTACAGGTTTTTTACCTAAGATCCTAGTGAAGTCAACAAAAAGTCCTATCCCAGTGAAATCCCTTTTCTTCTACCTAAGATATGAAAACAGTTTGGCCCCACGGTGGGCGCCATTTTTCTGTAGCGAGCGAAACTGGACGTGTTTCTTAAGTACTGTCGCTCCTTGGGGGTTACTACAGGTCGATTCATTTTTTATCCTATTGTGAGTTGACTAAGGAAGGGAAATAGATGTCTCCAATTAACTCTGCTTGCATACTGAGTTTAAACAGCGGTCTGTTTGGTGTCTTGTTCAAAGCCCAAGACGTGAAGCGTAAAGGTGATCTATATCTTGTTCAAAGCCCAAGATGTGAAGCTAAAGGTAGTTTGTATCTTGTTCAAAGCCCAAGATGTGAAGCTAAATGTAGTTTGTATCTTGTTCAAAGCCCAAGATGTGAAGCTAAAGGTGTTGTCTTTAGAGAGAATTTGTCATCTCTAAAGAGGGGTTTGTTTGTCACAACTGTTTATAAAAGAGAATTACTTTAACAGGGATGTGTGAATCCGGTAATGCCATAGTTTCCTTTATAGGGGATTTCCAACCTGAAGGAGAAGACTTTAACTCAGTGTAGAGCAATGCCATCTTTCCTCAGGAATTTCTCATGCTAAAAGAGGGATAGTGGCATGGATGTAGATGATCCAGAGGCTTGCCGCTTACAGCGATTAGATGAAGGGGAAAGAGTTGTTGATGTTTGTGTACTGTGAACGAGGCACAAATTTGATGCTAAAAGGTTAATTGGATCAACCAGTGGTTTTCTTATACAAAGCCTAAGAGGAGGCTATTGGGTTTTCCTTATACAAAGCCTAGGAGGAGGCTAAAAGGTGTTTGACTCAACAAAAGAGTCTTTTATACTCAACGAGAAAGTGCTTTAGTATCTCGTACGAAGCCCGAGATGGAGGCTAAAATGGAGTTGACTCAACAAGAGAGTCTTTTATGGTATCTCGTACGAAGCCCGAGATGGAGGCTAAAGGTTTTATACTTAACAAGGGAGTGATTTGTGTCTTGTACAAAGCCCGAGATGGAGGCTAAAAGGATTGTGACTCAACAAGAGAGTCCTTTTTTGTATCTCGTACGAAGCCCGAGATGGAGGCTAAAAAGGGTACTATTTCAGTTGAGTGACCAGTATATGGGTTCAAAGAGAAAATCAGTTCTTATATGAGTAACACTGTACTCAGGGATTTTGATTCGAGGATCAGGGATATTTCCTTTTCTTTGAGGAAATGGGAAATCCAAAGGGTATTGAGACTGTCCGAGTCTACGAGGTTCCTTCCTATTCTTGAAGGGTGCTTGAGAATGTCTTTGAGACTCAAGGAAATTAGACTGTCCAAGTCTAGAGTTTCATTTTTTGTACTATGCTTTGAGAAACAGTAGTAGACTCTTGGAAAGACTGTTCTATTAAGATGACTGATTTCTGTTCCTATACCTCTAGGAGGTCGTTGGGACAATTTGTACGAAGCCCAAGAGGAGGCTGGAAACTTTTAAGAAGCCAGGGGACAATTTGTACTAAGCCCAAGAGGAGGCTATCATTCCCGGAGGAAGAAATCATTTATACGAAGCCTAAGAGGAGGCTGTGAATACTTCTAAGAAGCCGACGGGTCCTTGTACAACGCCCAAGAGGAGGCGGGGATGCTTTTAGGAAGCCTGTGGGTCCCCAAACCCCGAGAAATTCAAGACAGGCTATTCACAAAGAATAGATCAAGCCAGAAAAGTTTGAGAATTTGGAAGAAACTCAAGGGATGCAATTCACGTAGAAGAGATCATCTCTGGGGAGTAGAGTTTCTTGACAATTCCTAATGGTGCTTTTAAGAAGCCCGTGGATCCCCAAACCCCGAGAAGTTCAAGACAGGTTATTCACAAAGAATAGATCAAGCCAGGAAAGTTTGAGAATTTGGAAGAAACTCAAGGGATGCAATTCACGGAGAAGAGATCATCTCTGGGGAGTAGAGTTTCTTTGACAACTTCTACGAGTGACAGTCTGAGAAAGGGTTCAAAAAGAATCTGTCTTTCACATCTCCATATTGTTTAACCCCAAGAGGAGGGAAGACTGTGTCTGGTAATCCTATGGGGATTTAGTTTCGTCTATTTCTAAGAGTGATCAAAACGGCTTTACCTAGTGCTAGACATAGTTGTCGGGGAAACTCTAAATATATATACTATTATTACACAGTCGATATGAGTTTATGAAAGAAAACTTACAGCGAAACAGCCCCACAATACAGTTATATGTATATGAAAGCGGTAAATGAAAGCGGATAAACACTTACTCGGTTGTAGAGCTTCCATGTTGTTTGGTTAGTTGTTCAATAAAGAAAGATTGAAAACAACAGTATATTTCAAAATCAAAGGAGAAAGTGCTTTGAAAAGAAAGATTTGGGGCTAACAGCTCAAGGAGAGGCCCAGGGTTTTACCAGTGATTGCACTGTTGAATTTGTACAGAGGGACTTATACGAGTGACTGAGGCCCAAAAATTGTTTGTTGTACAAAGGGATGGGTCTTACACTCTCTCAAGAGGACCAAAAGGTTTAAAGAAAAAGAGTTGGGCTTATAACACGAGGGTAGGCCCAGATGATTTTTCGTTTAAAATGGTGATTGCGCCGAGATTTTCTTTTAATGCAAAGGGGCTTATACAATATCTGAGGCCCAAAGTTGTTTTTGGTTAAAAGGGGATTGGATCTTACACTCTATTAGAGGCCCAAAAGTTTTGAATGGGTCTTATAGCTCGAGGAGAGGCCCAATTATTTTTTAAAAAGGCGATGATCGTGCCGTTTACTTGTACAGAGGGACTTATACAATAAGTGAGGCCCAAAATGGTTTGTACAAGGGGGTTTGGGTCTTACACTCTCTCAAGAGGCCCAAAAGTTTTGAAAATGATTTATGAGGGTTGGATTAATCAAAAACCCTAATTTGTTTTCAAAATGTGTTTTAATTGAATAAAATATTCAATTAAAATGATCAAAATTGTTTAACATGTGGAAAACAAATTGTGATCTTGGATTAATGCTTCATAAATCAAGTTTTGCCCTACAAAATGATTAGAAATCATTAAAATTTGCAAAATCAATAAGGAAAAAATATTTTAAATGTCAAAAACAATTAAAAAATTAATTCTTTGCAAAAAAATAGCAATTATATGAAATAAATAATATTTTTTGGATCTTTTGGGAAAATAAAATATTTTAACATTTTTGTGAATTATTAAAAAAAGAATCAACTCAAAATCATTAAAACTCAGAGAGAAATTAATTTTTGAATCAATTAAATAAAATCACAAATTTCAAATATTTGAATTTTCAAAAAGGGCGCCTAGAACACCCAAGAACACGCGCGTGTTCTGGGTTTTGCCCAGATTTGCATTTTCTCTCCAATCTCACTGAATACTTGGTTATATCATGCAATCCACATACCAATCTGCTCGTCTCAACCTTACGATCATGTCTATGGTATTTAATTTCATTTATATTAAACATGGAATAAAAAATCAAGGCAAAATATCAAGAACCCTAATTTCTGCATGAAGGCTGAGAATTTTGATACACGATTCAAACAAAGCAATTAATTGAGGGGAAACATTCCATGCATGATTATGAACATTTGGCAAAAGTATTGTGCGAGGAAATATGCATAGATTGAGAGATGACCAAGTTTAGGCTTACCTCTAGGTCGTGATAGCAAGTTCAAAGTGATTTCTGAGTTGGAGGTGTTACAGATAAGTTGTGATGATCTGAACAGCTTCCCTACACCCTATGGAGTGTGTTTGAATGCTTGGACTTGATGGAAATTGGCTGGATCACTTCATGGCATCTCAACTACAACTTGGTTAAAACCTTGAGCAATTGACTGGTGATTCTGAGAAATCAGTATTCCAGATGTTGTTTAAGTGTTTGATCAGCTCACATATGATGTATGTGAGGTGTGTGTGTGTGTGATTGGTTTGAGTGGAATTGCTCTCTACTGAAAAATTCGATAGTGACTTGCTAAGAAAGGCATTTTTGAGAGTGAGAAGTGGATTTTGAGAAAGGCAAGTGTTGTAGGCCTTTGGTGTACTTAAACTGATCACAATTGAGCTCTATTTATAGTAGAGCAAGTTTGTTTTGCAAGGAATAGTGAATGGCAACTGCTGAGTAGGTTTGGCCAATGTTGGCAAATGAAAATCCAAGTCTCCTCTAGCCATTGACTAGAGGTTAGGGCACAGGCTGCTGGTCCCCTTGGTCTTGGATAAGTCTTGACTGAATTCAGTTGCTAATAGCTCAGTCCAGGCCACCTTGGTGCTTCCATTGAATGCTCCAATCCAAAATTGGAGTCTTGTCTCTATTTTAGGCAATTATAGGTTTGGCATGCTATTTCTTGTTCCAAGGACTTTAGAGGCTTGGCTCAGTGATTGTCCCCTTTAGATTCAATCCTCATATGTGTCCAAAGTGATGACAAGGCTTGGAATTGGCTGATTTTTGCAAATCGACTAAAAGTGCAAAAATCTGCCTTGCCTTGGCTGATTTCAGCAAGGCATCTTGCCACTACCATATCTCAAAGCTCAAATTGAATTTGGTGATGTTCTTGGCCATTTTGGAAAGCCCTTATATGATACAACAACTGTCTGATCATATTTGGTTTTGATACCTTTTGGATCCAAGTGAAAAATCCCCCTACATTTGGAAAAAAGTAAGGCAGATTCTGACTTAGTGAAATTTTCACAAGTGTTGGAACAAAGTGACTTTTCTTGATTTTGATCACTCCATAACTCAAAATCCATGAGGAATTTGGACATAGATCAGTATGAAGCTTTTGTAGAGGGCAATGAGATCTAAAAATCAAGCTTTGGATGGGTAAGAATGGTTTTGTGGTTTAGGAGTTATGATCCTCCAAAGTTGGTACCCTTGTCACTTTATTTCATAACTTGGAAAATTTTCTAAGTTTTTATGGTTACCCCTTTTACAAGTTATCCCATTTTCTTTGATTTTTATTGATGAATGATGATTCAAATCATACATTAACATCATTTTAGGGTTAAAAATCCATTTTTGTGAAAAATCTCAAAAAGTCAAAGTTGACTTTTGTGCACAGTTGACTTTTCATCAGATGAATTCCAAACTGTGCAATCCTTTAGGAAATCATGTCCTTGACCTAAATAAAACTTGATGGACATGTTCCATGGGTGTTATAGGGTGTATTGAATCATGTCCTAGGGTTTGGGAGCATGTCCTGGTCAAAAGTCAAAGCTACAGTTGACTTTTCTCGCAAAACCCTAATTGTGGTTCAGATGAAATTGAAACTTGTTGCTCAAGCTTCTTGGATCAATCCATTGTTCCAAATGGATCAATATGGTATATTAGAGACCCTCAAATCATGTCTTGAGGTCTTGGTTCATGATTTGTCCCAAAAGTCAACTTAGGGGTGAATTAGGTCAAGAAACCCTAATTCCTGATTTTTGATGTATGCATCCCTTGTGGCCAAATTGACTTGATGATTGGGTCCAAGAGGTTCCATGGAGTATATTAGGATATGTTTTGAATCATTGGCTCATGCCCAGATGAAAATTTCCATCTGGAGGCCCTGGTCGACCAAAACCCTAATTTGGTGACACTGGCGATCCTGAAGCTTGATCCACCTAGAAGGGAGCAACCTTGTGCTTAATCCTTGAAGTCGGAGTCCTTTTGATCCATTGTGGATGTTTGAGAGGTTAGACAAGTTGAAGATCATGCCATTCCTTGATTGATCCTTTGTCTAAGCACTTAGAGAGGGCTTGAAACCTTAATTTTGATTGTGGTGAATGCTCAACAATTCCTTGAGGAGATTGATGAGGCACAAAGGTACATCCATATTGTGATGATGATTTGCACAATGATGGGAAATATTGGTGGTCAAAATTTGGGGTATGACAAGGAGTTCCTCCACCAGTTGCACCAATTGCTAATAACGACAGATATCACTATAGTACCAAACCCCCAGTCTTTAATGAAGACAAATTTGACTATTGGAAAGACAGAATTGAAGTTTTATTTCTTGGTCATGATATGGATCTATGGGAAATGGTAGTTGATGGCTACTTACATCCTGTTGATGATAGTGGTAACAAGTTAGAAAGAAGAGTGATGACTGATCAACAAAAGAAAGATTACAAAAGCCATCATAAAGCAAGAACCATTCTGCTGAATGTTATATCATATTCTGAGTATGAGAAGATCACAAATAGAAACACAAATAAGTATATATTTGACTCCTTAATGATGACTCATGAAGGAAGTTCTCAAGTGAAAGAAAACAAGAAGCTTGCCTTAATACAAAAATATGAAGCCTTCAAAATGGAGGATGATGAAATAGTTGAGAACATGTTCTCAAGGTTCCAGACCCTAGTTATAGGACTAAAGGTTTTGGGCAAAGGTTACTCTATTGTAGGTCATGTTAAGAAGATTATCATAAGCTTACCTAAGAGATGAAGCCCTATGGTAACTGCACTGAAGTTGTCTAAAGATCTAAACAACGCCACTCTTGAAGAACTTATAAGTTCTTTAAGAAGTCACGAGATAGAGCTTGAAGAGGATGAACCTAAAAGAAAAGTTAAATTTTTCGCTATGAAATCTATGGGAAAGTATGAAAAGACTAAAACCTTTCAAGCTGAAGAAGAAGACGAATCTAAAGAAGATTTTGAAGAAGATGATAAGTTGTCACTTCTTTCCAGAAGAGTTAACCAACTCAGGAAGAATAAACAAAGCAAGATCAGAGGATCAAGAAGGACATGTGGTCACTTAGAGTCTACATCTAGATTGAAGAAGTCAGGTGCTAGCAAAGACATTACCTGTTTTGAGTGCAATGAGCTAGGTCACTACAAAAATGAATGTCTCATGCTGAGAAAAGACAGACCAAAGAAGAAAATCTTCAGAGGGAAGATGAAAGGTCTGATGGCTACCTGGGATGACTCTAAATCCTTATAAGATGACTTTGAGGAAGTGCAAGCAAACGTGGCACTGATGGCACGTGCAGAAGCATATGATAATAAGACACGGTCAAAATCAGAATCCAAATCTGAATCAGACTCTAAAGAGGTATTTCCTGATCTATCTCATTATGAATTAGAATTTTAATTATCTAAAATTCTTGAAAAGTACCAGAAGCTTTAGAACATATACAAGGATCTGAAATAAGCCCATGTATGTGAATCTGAAGCACATAGTAAGCTTAAGAAAGAATTCTTCACTCTGAATGAAAAAAAATTATTCTTATGAATTGTGGAACCATGATCAATGAGAAAAACATGGCTAAGCGCTTCTGGGCGGAGGAAGTTAACAAAACATGTTATATTCAAAATAAGAACTCTATAAGACCTATTCTAGGTAAGACTCCTTATGAATTGTGGAAGAATAGAAAATCTAACATTTCTTATTTCCATCCTTTTTGGATGTAACTGTTTTATTCTGAACACTAAAACAATCTACACAAGTTTGATTCTAAGGCACAAAAGTGTATAATGTTATGATACTCTGAGCACTCTAAAGGCTATAAAATATATAACACTGAAACACGAATTATTGAGGAATCAATTCATGTAATATTTGATGATAAGCTTGACTCTGAAAAGTCAAAGTTAGTTAAGAAGTTTGCAGATCTAGAGATTACCTATTCAGGCTCTGAAGGTAAAAAATCAAAAGCTAAAGAATCTGAGGCAAAAAACCCTGTAAGTGTTCAACCAGAAGTTGTTGAAGCTCAGACACCTCTGAGGAAGCATAGAAAAAGATACTCACATTCTGAAGAGTTGATTCAGCGTGATAAAACTGAACCAGACAAAAGCATATCCTCTTTCAAACCCTCTGAAGAGACGCTTCTGGGTTTGGTGTCCCTCATAGAACCTGCATCTGTTGATGAAGCACTTCTAGACACTGAGTGAATTCTGGCAACGCAAGAAGAATTAAACCAATTCTCCATAAATGATTTGTGGAATCTTATGCCTAGATCCAAAGGAATTCATGTCATTGGGACAAAATGGGTTTTCAGAAATAAGCTGAATGAGAAAGGAAAATTGGTAAGGAACAAGGCCAGACTGGTGGCACAAGGTTATAGTCAGCAAGAGGGAATAGACTATACTGAGACCTTTGCACCAGTTTCTAGGTTAGAGTTTATTCGTATCTTTATTTCATTTTTTGTTAATCATAACATCATCTTATATCAGATGGACGTTAAGATTGCATTTCTGAATGGTTACATAACTGAAAAAGTGTATGTACACCAACCTCCTGGTTTTGAAAATCATAAAAATCCAAATTTTGTTTTCAAACTTAAGAAATCTTTGTATGGTCTGAAACAAGCTCCTAGAGCATGGTATGAAAATTTTACCAGAGTAAAGGTTGATACTACTCTGTTCTGTAAGACAATAAAAAATGATATTATAGTTTTTCAAATTTATGTGGATGATATTATATTTGATTCTGCTAATGCTACCTTGTGCAAGAAGTTTTCTAAGACAATGCAGGTAGAGTTTGAGATGATTTTGATGGGAGAACTCAAGTTCTTTCTGGGTATCCATATTAATCGCAGTTCAGAAGGAACATTATCCATTAGAGCAAATACAACAAAGAGGTTATGAAGAAGTTTCAAATGTCAGATTGTAAGCAAACTAAAACTCCAATGCATCCTACTTGTATTCAAGAGAAGGATGACGTAAGGAATAATGTAGAGAAAAGGGTATGCAGAGAAATGATAGGTTCTCTATTATACTTGACTACTTCTAGACCTGGCATTTTATTCAGTGTCTGTTTATGTGCTTGCTTCCAATCAGACCCTAGAAAGTCCCACTTAACAACTGTTAAGAGGATTTTTCAAGTATCTGAAAGGTACTACTAACCTTGGCTTGTGTTATAGAAAATCAAAAGAGTACAAGATAGTAGGTTACTGTGATGCTAATTATGCTGGAGATAGACTAGAAAGAAAAAGCACTTATGGAAGTTGTCAGTCTTGAGAGATAATTTGATCTGATGGTCCAACAAGAGACAGTGAACAATTGCACTATCAGCAACTAAAGTTGAGTATATTGCAGCACCTAGATTTAGCACTCAGATCCTCTGGATGAAAATCCAGCTAAAAGACTTTCAGATATATGAGAGTAACGTTCCTATTCTTTGTGATAGTACCTCAGGTATATGTTTATCTAATAATCCCATTTTACATTCTAGATCTAAGAATATTGAGATTAAACATCACTTTATATGAGACTATGTTCAGACAGGAATTTTAAATTTTAAATTTATTGATATATACCATCAATGGGTTGATATCTTCACAAAACCCCTTGCTGAGGATAGATTTATTTTTATTCTAAAGAATTTGAAAATGGACTTATGTCTAGAATGAAAAATATGCATATCTTAGAATGTTTAAATTCTCATAATTATTCAATGACACTCTGAGATTTCTGGTTTCTGAACAGTGAGTCTTCAGAAATAAGAAGGTTTCATGTATCAAAAGTATCCATTCAGAACCTTTCTGAAAAATTTCTGCTTATGGATCTTGAAGAGTTTGCTATACTAACCAACTGTCAATCAAACATAAGTTTTTTGTTCAGATTAAAGACATGTGTCTTATACTAAAACACCCTAATGGTTGAGTGACACAATGGGAAAATATATTTCTTGGAAATAAATTAAATCCCTCACGCCTTCCCTTAGTCAGATTCTTTGCACTATTCAAGTTTTTGTCATCATTGCAAAACCTATTTATAAACCACTTCACTCACTATTCACACACTACGCTACTTTCTATCCCACACTTTCTCTATTTCAAACCTAAGTTTCTCTGCAACCCAAAACCCTTTTCTTCGCCATGGCTGACAAATCTAAAGAACAAGCTCAATCTTCTCAGCAACAAGAACAACAATCTCAAAAAGAAGGTATCAAGATATCTTTCTAGCTCTTTCGGTCGATGATTTGGAAGTTCTATGTGAAATGATTGTTGATTTTGATAACCTTAAAGCCAATGGTTACGACCTCACCAGAGATGTTAAAACCCAGGGATGGGAAGATTTTTTCAACCATCTAAAAGGATCAGTTTATCCTGAACTGGTCAAGCAATTTTGGATTTATGCTATTGTATCAAAACTTCAAATCTCTTCGTATATTTTAGGGAACAAGTTCTGCATTACTAAGAAATCTATTGCTAAGCTTCTCAATCATGATGGGACTGGCAAGCAATGCTTTGATATGCCTCCCAAAAAGGCAAAATTGGAGGAAATTGCAACTTTAATATTTCAATATGGTAAGAATTCATCTAATGCGAAGAATCTGCACAATAGACTCAGAGTGTGGTTAAGGATTCTTCTGGGATATGCGTATCATAGACCATCAAGCAATTCTTTTGACTACATCAACACTGATCGGAAGTACATTCTGTACTACATCTCTTTTGGGATCAGAATGAATCTGCCTTCCATCCTTTTCAAGTATATGAGGGATTTAGTCAAGGAGATTGTCGTAACCCGAAATTTAACCTCCCCTTTTTGCCTTTTGCATAAGCATGTACATTCGCATCATTGACATACACATTAGCACTTTTTCTCTGTGGTTTTATTGCAGGAATATTCAGGTTTTCTAAGCCCGATTAATCATATCCTTACAAGGTCATCACATCATCAACTCAAGCAAAATATAAGGGTTTCTATGCCTATTCATCAAAGTAAAAGGTCGAAAATTGGACCCATGGCCATAACACCTTTTTCAAGAAAAATTGGGCAAGTTTTGGTTGTGTTAACCGGGTAACCATATATGGTTAACCAATTAACACCATTTTACAGTGCCAGTTTCAACTTTGAAACAGCTGTTAATTGGTTAACCTTATTTGGTTCATCGATTAACACCTGTTATTTCTGCAAAAATTCAGCATTTTCATCATATTGCAGTAGCACTCTCCATTCTTTTTTGGCCTATTTTATTCTAGCAATGTGTGGAATATTCTAGACATTTCTAGAAATTTCAAGACCCTTCAATACACTTACTACAATGCAACATTTCCAATCATGACCACCATGAATCCTTGCTTCTAAACATGCAAACCATTGGATCTTGGACTTGCATTGGAATTGCTCCACTGAGTTAACAAATAACTAACTGAGTCAACTTCCGACTCAATGAGTTAAGTGTAGCGAACTCTAAATCTAGCTCCAAAGCAAGCTCCAAAGCACACTCCAAACCTATCCTACTCCAAAGCTAGCCTTTATATAAAGAAACCTTCACACTTTTGAAAGGGACCTTTGGGACTTCATTCATTTTCACAATTGTTCACTCTTCACTCTCTCATTTCTCTTAATTGTCTCTGAATTTTCTTCAACTTCTTCACATTCATCTTCATCTTCTTCCCAAAACCACACTAGAGCTCAATTTTGACCATTGAAGAGTAGCAAATTTCACATGGAAATTGCTTTTTCTTAAGCTTAAACCTTCATCACATAGCATTTCTTCTTGGATATCTGCAATTACAACAACTTCTACTTCAATTCGAGTGATCGATTCAATCGTTTTGGTGCAAATTCGATTTCGAAGCTTTTATCGCGTTTTGATCAGTTTTGCTACGATTTGATCACAAGCTTGGAATTCTCTGATTTTCTTGGCTTATTCTCACTACATTTTACTCACAACAATCACCAAGGCAACTCTCCACCTTGTAGGTTGTAACTCTTGCTCGATTTACTGTTTCGATCACTTTCGCGCATTTATGATGTAGTTTTGATAGCTTTTCGATGTTGATTAATCATGTGATAGTTTGATCTTTGATCTTCATGTTTGATGCTTTCAATTAATGATTAATTGCTCCTACTTGATGTAATTTTCGTGTACAAATGCATGCTATAACATGTGGTCGATTGGATAAGTGATTAATTGCTGGAAGTGCTTTCTGAAAATTGATTTTCTGCCACTATCCCAGTGTTAATCGGTTAACCATATATGGTTAACCGGTTAACCATTCATTTCCACGTGTTTTTTCTACACTTTTTAAGGTGTTAATCGGTTAATCATATATGGTTAACCGATTAACACTGGGACATAATTCCATTTTTGCGCTTTTTTATGCTTGTTTGGTCTTCTTTCCTCATCTAACTTCCATGGCTTGATATGATTAATATTAGTGGATGTTTTAAGAGTCGTTTAGCCCCTGTTTGAAGCATGTATGCAAACCTTGATGCACAATTTATCGATTATTGGAATTCTTTGCATTTTTGACATTGTATGATTATGTTGATTCTTGCACACCTTTGTTTACATGATAACATGATTAGTGATGCATGCTAATTGATGTTTGGTACTGCCTTGCAAATTCATTTCTTGATTGCATTAAGTTTGTTCTTTATTGAGCAAATTTAATTTTGTATAATCACTACTTTGCATGTTTCCTTTGACGATATTTCGACTCTTGCGAAAAGTTGTTGGCTTGATCATTTCCCTTGATCGATTGATCGAATCCTTGTTTTGTTTAGTCAATCTCCCCTTACTTCTCTTTCAAGGGTCTTTTAGATCCTTGTTCTCTTAATCTCCTGCTGAGTCGGAGGTCCGCACGACGCACTGGAGAACTGTACAAATTGGCATTGTTACTCTGTTGGTTTCAATCTCCGCACTTCACTTTGAGTGCTAGAGAAGGAATGAGAGTGGAGAATTCCTAAACTCATTCTGATTATTTTGGGCAGGGGATGAATGACCTTGTGCCTAGAATAATCATCTCTATCTCCAGACTGTAGTGTTTCCCAATCCCCAGTCGAGTCGATCCTTGATCACTCATGCCCTTTTCAATCTCTCTTTTGATCAATCACCATTTCCTTGGTTAAAGATCTTTGTCACTTTGGATTAACAACCTTCTTTTGGTTCAACACCCTTTCTTTTGGCCAATCATTATTTATTGATTTCCCAGAATAGTATCAATCTTTTTGTTAGTTCTTGTGATTGGCTGAAATTTTGGTAAAACAATGTTAATGTCATGGTTGATGTTTCAACATGAGCTTCTAACATTATTGTTATGTTTAGTTAACATTCTGGTTTTGTTAAAGTTGTAAGGGTTGCAGTTGTGTGCTGATGTTAAACACGATGTCTTGACATCAGTTGTGAACATCAGTCTGAGATGATTTATTAGGGTTGCGCGTGTTTCTGGTTTTAATGAGATATTCTACTGAAGAGAATCAGAGATTGCAGGCGAATATCATGGGTTAGATATATTCTGTTGCAATCCTTTATGAAGAAGATTAGTTTGTTGCTAATTTAATGCAAAAATATATGGAGAATAATTAGAGTTAATTATGAAGACTTGATTGAAGATTTAATTGAAGATCTATTTAGTAGCAGAATCTTTTGCAGATTTGTAGCAGAATATTTGTTGTGATTTGAAGGCCCAAATCCAAGTGAGAAAAAGTTATTAATAGAATGCTTGTCTTCTAGAATAGGCACGGGTCCAAGATGTAGATCATTAGGGCTTTGTCTAAGTGAACCACTCGGGTTGTGAGATGGTCACTGTGTTCTTACTCAGAAACCTGTAGGTAATGAGTTTTGTATTGTTCTTGGAGGAAGCTTTGAAGCAACTCCAAGATGGTGTTCTCAGTCAAGAGTCTTGGTTGAGTATAGGCATAGAAGTGTGACTTCTACTTTTCTATGATTGAAGAGTTGTTGGAAATCAAGTTGTTGATGCAGTGGCTAAGATGTTGACTGCTAGACATCATTGCGATGATTGGGAGTGAGATGGAGTCTTTTATCTAGGGAGGACTTAGATAGAAGGGTCATTGGGTAGTGATTAAATTAGGTAGATTGTCAACTGGTTTGTTGAGTCTGTAATTTGATACTACTAATAGTGGACTTCCTTCCTGGCTTGGTATGCCCCCAGATGTAGGTTGTTAGACTGAACTGGGTGAACAATCCTTGCGTGCTTTTCAGTACTTTTATTGTCTTGTTCTTACAGCAGATATTGATGTTGTGACATCACACTTAACATCACATATCTGATACTAGAATTTCAATTGGTATCAGAGCAGGCATCCTGTCTGTTTCTGGATGAGGTCTAGGGAAGATACTTTCTGGTTCAAGAGCAAGGAAGATAATTTTGCTGAGTTATGGACTTGGTCAGTTCATATAGTTATTTGTATGATGGATTATTCATGGCAGGGTATATATTGGACCTGTCTATTTCTATCAGGAGAACTATTGTTGTGAGTTTGAATTGTTGGCACTTGGTTTATGGTGATGGTGTGCAAGGATTTTCGAGTAGTGCCTGAAGGTTGTTGAGGAGTTGTTGTGTGTTCCGCTGCATGGTATCTGATGTAGCCCTGGTTAGGTCTTGTATCTCTGGTGGTGAGATTCTAGGAAGGTATTCCCTTGGAAATACATTTGGGTTTGGTCTTCTCAGCAGTATATTCTATGATGTTGTAGTTTATGCAAGACAGCTTCAACCGACGCCAAAGAGACTTGAGGATTATCTCATATCTTTGTTTTGGGAAAGAAGTGATCTAAAGGTGGATAGATCTTATTAAAGACTGTATGACATGGAAGTTTCAGTATATTTCACATCAGGCATTGATTCCTTCTTTCTCAATTTTCTTGTTGGTAAAAGAAGAGGGTGGAGCCAAAGCAAAAGAGTATCACTGTCAAATCTTTCATGCGGGAGTGAAGATCTTGATAAGTTATTTCTTAAGCTTATTTGTGGTGACCTAATTAGGAGAAGCTTCCTGGTTATGGTATCCAATGTAGGTCTGGTATATCTGAAGATGAACTCTCTCGTGAAGATAAATGCTTCTGATTTTCAAAATCATGAACTGGAGGAAGTTTCATCAAGAAAGAAGTTGAGCTTGATATGTCAATCCTAATGTCTCGACATTGCGCTACACATCAGCAATTTATGGTAAATGTTGAGTCAAAGACCTATCAGATTGTAGCTGTTTTGAAGGGTCTCTGAAGCTGTGAAGTTGAAGAATATTGAGATGCTACTGACGGTTATATTTGTGTAAAGTATCATTCATAATGTCATAGCTTTTTGGTTGGATATGGTTGAAGAAAAGGCAGTAATCTTGAAAGCATAAGAGAATGAGATGATCCATGTTTGAGTTAAAATGTCTGAGAAAATGCATCCAAGAGATTGTGGGCAGTAGCAGTGTAAATCATCCAGTGGTTATCTAGTGTCTGCATTCGTTGAGATGAGCTCTTCCAGTTTTGTGGCTTGAAGGATTGGAAGGAGTAGATTGTTTATGGTATGTTGATACCCTGGTTGTTGTAATGTGCTTCAGATACATGTTAGAGGAAATTTCTTCTTTAGATGCAGAAGAATGGCAGTTATCATTCTTAAAGAGGTCTGAACCTTGTTCTTAGAAGAAGAAGCTTCTGGGAGAGTGTGTTATGCAAGTTGCTGCAGTATTGTTGATCTGATCTTGGGATTGGATGTTGGTCTTATAGCCATAGTATATGTTTAATATGACGTCAGAACTGATGTTGAAACATCATTTCAGTTCTTTGCTGTTGAAGATAAAGATGGAAGACTATGAAGACATCATAATCTTGATGGTTACAGCTTGGTTCAGTTTGGTTTGGAGCATGGTGTTTGCTCTAGTTGTGAAGGACGAGGATAAGTGGAAATTATCTCTGGCTTTCCACTGACGGCTCTACTAAGGGAAGTGACATTCTTTAGTATTGTTATGGGGTAGTCTTGGACTACTTATTTAATGAAGATTCAGATGTGGTAGGTTTGAAGTCTTTGGAGTTTCTGAGCGGGATGGAGGTTGTCTACTCAAACTTGATTTTCGAATCAAGTCTATGAGAGCATGGAAATCTGTTTCTGCAAAGGGAGGAGGTTCTTCTGAGTGGCAGAAGGAAGAGCTGAATTCAACAGTTGGATGTCATAATGTTCTGACATCTAGCTTAACATCAGGAGTCTCAGCTGGTGATGTGGCACATCAGCTTATGATAGGATGATCTACAGGAATGAACAATAGGATGCTTCAAAAAGATCATTCTCATGGCAGTTTGCGGGAGCTGCAGGAAGGAGAAGATGTTACATGACCATGGCTTAGGGAGTCTAAGTGTGTTTGCTTTTGAGCAAGTGGAACATGTGACTTGAAGATCAAGTTTCCTTGGTGGATCAAGATATCTTTGTGAGAGTTCTGACAAATGTGAAAAGGTCAAAATGTGGCATTTGATTGTTTTCATATGAGGATTCATGAATGAGGTGATCAAATTGTGGCATCTGGTTGGTCTCAGAAGTGGATTCGAAGAATCAAGACAATCAGAGTGTGGCAGCTGGTTATTATTGAGGATTGGCTTGGAACAAGTTACTCTTGGGCAGAAGGGTGATGAGTTGAAGACTCAAGGAGATTATTCTTCTTGAAGGTGGACGAGAGTTTATTTCTCTAGTTCTTTGGATTACTATGTCCAGTTGGTGGAGCATATCAAGAATCATGGTGATGATATCTTGGTGTGTGGCAGATGTTCCAACTTGTGTTGGGACATTATCTGGTTGAATATCCTTGGTGAAGGATGATTATGCTCTGGTTCAGGAGCTTGGTGCCTACATTATGCCTAAGGAGCGTCTACATAGTCATACGGGAGAATGATGAAGTAGAATGTCTGCCTTGGATGGAGATTGTAGAGAAGACTGAAGTAAATCAGGTATTGATTGATTGGAAGTCTGAAGATGAAGAGTATGATAGAGAATGACTGCCTTTGGAGAGTTGGGTGATCTATGTGACTTTGATCTTTATCTAACTGTTTATTTGAAGGAGGTTGGTGATCCTTATGAATAGCCTAATTGTGACTTCATGTGTGAGTGACTGCTGTTTATGGTCATAAGGGACAGTGGTACCAAAATTAATGTGCTCAGCAAGTGGGCTTAAATGTTTATCTCCATCTAGAGCATTAGTTAACCATGACAGGGGGAGTACGTGTCTATGGATCTTGCTGCAAAGGTGCATATATTATGAAGCTTGTATGATGATCAAGCTTGTGGAGACTGGCTGCCTCTTATGAGGATATAATGTCAGATAACATGTTATGACATTAGGCTGTTGGTTGGCATTGGATGGTTCTAGCCATGTGAAGCTAAGTATTTGAATCATGTGTGCACATGCTTCTGAGGAGAAGTCTGAAGACAATTTCATTGGTTTGGAATGTATAATCTTCTGTGGAGTCTTGGGTTGATAATGTTGTGAGCAAGCAGACATTGTCTGATAAGATGTCAGAACATGGTACAGGACATGTTTTTCTTGAGCCAAACAAGGAATTATTCTGGACCGTGGTGTAAGGATAAGGTGAAACACGTGTCTTCGACTATGCATGGAACTGTTTTGGCACAATTTATGGTAAGAATCAGTTAAGAAGCAATAAAGGCGGTCAAGACTGTTTTGGACAGTAGACATTGAATTTGGATGGAGTTTTTAGTACCTAAAATAGCGTTTCTGTGACCAAGAACCTTGACATATTCAAAGCTCGTTAATTCCAAAGTAACTGGTCATCTATTTATAGAGGTTATTCTTTTCTCCTTCAGCCAGTGAGTGTTCTTGTTTCATAAGTCTTATGGCTTTTGTTCATTTTTGGGTGTGCACTACTTGGGTCTGGTTCTGTGAGGGCTTTCTTTGCCAATTTTTGGCTAAAAAGGGGGAGAAAGGAAAGGGTTTGCTAAATGGTTTGTGCAGATGCTATGTCTGGAGTCTGCAGTTCTAGATGTGTTTCAAAGATGTCGAAGAGGATGTCCTATCCTTAAGTTGGTGTTGAGTCTTTGTGACTTGTGTCCTGAGTTATGAACACAATTGTGACTTGTGTTCTGAGTTACCTGGGTTGGCAGAATGACACTTCTTAAGTTTCATCTTATGCCACAGGTTGACTAGGGGTGTCTGATCAAATAATGTGTGCAGAACTCTTTTATGCCACCATTGGTCTTTTATGTATAGACAGACGTTTCTTTTCTGGAGGAGTCTTCTACATTTGTTCTGGGTCTGTCCTGGAAAGAAAAAGAAATGTGTTGTATTGAGGGGGAGTGTCAGATATCTTCTTTCTCATGTGCACCAAATGACTTCAGGACTTTCTACTTCTTAGGTCCTAATGTGCTGCCTGAAGTTGTTGTCCTGTGGTGCTCGGAGGTGATGGAACTCATAGAGTATACTGGAAAGAGTTGTCAAACATGATGTCCTAACATCATTCAAAATTTCCCAAGAAGATGATTCTCCATGGTTGTTGTACACAGTAGCTACTGATGGTTACTGTTAGGATCAGTAGTTGTTGATGACTACTAAAAGTAGTATAGGGTTGTAATTGCTGCTGTAATCTGAGTTGTAATGTTTATTTGTTTTAGCCAAAATTAGCCAAAGGGGGAGATTGTTAGTTCTTGTGATTGGCTGAAATTTTGGTAAAACAATGTTAATGTCATGGTTGATGTTTCAACATGAGCTTCTAACATTATTGTTATGTTTAGTTAACATTCTGGTTTTGTTAAAGTTGTAAGGGTTGCAGTTGTGTGCTGATGTTAAACCCGATGTCTTGACATCAGTTGTGAACATCAGTCTGAGATGATTTATTAGGGCTGCGCGTGTTTCTGGTTTTAATGAGATATTCTGCTGAAGAGAATCAGAGATTGCAGGCGAATATCATGGGTTAGATATATTCTGTTGCAATCATTTATGAAGAAGATTAGTTTGTTGCTAATTTAATGCAAAAAGATATGGAGAATAATTAGAGTTAATTATTAAGAGTTTATTGAAGATTTAATTAAAGATCTATTTAGTAGCAGAATCTTTTGCAGATTTGTAGCAGAAGATTTGTTGTGATTTGAAGGCCCAAATCCAGTTGAGAAAAAGTTATTAATAGAATGCTTGTCTTCTAGAATAGGCATGGGTCCAAGATGTAGATCATTAGGGCTTTGTCTAAGTGAACCACTCGGGTTGTGAGATGGTCACTGTGTTCTTACTCAGAAACCTGTAGGTAATGAGTTTTGTATTGTTCTTGGAGGAAGCTTTGAAGCAACTCCAAGATGGTGTTCTCAGTCAAGAGTCTTGGCTGAGTATAGGCATAGAAGTGTGACTTCTACTTTTCTGTGATTGAAGAGTTGTTGGAAATCAAGCTGTTGATGCAGTGGCTGAGATGTTGACTGCTAGACATCATTGCGATGATTGGGAGTGAGATGGAGTCTCTTATCTAGGGAGGACTTAGATAGAAGGGTCATTGGGTAGTGATTAAATTAGGTAGATTGTCAACTGGTTTGTTGAGTCTGTAATTTAATACTACTAATAGTGGACTTCCTTCCTGGCTTGGTATGCCCCCAGATGTAGGTTGTTAGACCGAACTGGGTGAACAATCCTTGTGTGTTTTTTAGTACTTTTATTGTCTTGTTCTTACAGCAGATATTGATGTTGTGACATCACACTTAACATCACATATCTGATACTAGAATTTCACTTTTTCTCTGGTTAATCACAGTCTTCCCATTAATCACCGAATCCCTAGCGGAGTTTACAACCTTCTCTTGGTTATCTCCTTTCGATTGGTTAACCACTGCTTGTCAGTTAAAACACCAATTCGCACCTTTTCTCAGTTAACCACAGTTTTTTCTGTTAACATAATGAGCTTCTTTTGAGTTAATCACCTTCTCTTGGTTAATCACTCATTTCTTTTCGGTTAATAACAGTCCTTCTGTTAGCCCTGAATCCCCAGCGGGTCATAACTGTAGCGGTAAAAATTGTGAGTATAAGCTATTGATTAACTTAACTCTTAAAGCAAGAGTGACCACCGTACTTTTACTTTATCCAAAAAAAGGAAAGGAAAAAGAGCGAACAAAACCTAAGGAGTTCTAAGAACAAGAACAAACAGAGAATGGGTAAGGGGGTTGGTTACATTAAGGGAAGGTGTTAGTACCCAAAACGTCTATAGTACTCTATAGGAACCCTTTGAAATATCTATCGCTTTTTGGTTTCAAAAGGTTTGTTTGAAAAGAGATTGGGGAGATGAGAAGAGAAATATTTTTTTAAAGATTTTTGTGTTTGGAGAGACTTATCGCCTCATGCCTACGTACCCATAAAGTGCAATATAGGATCAAAACCTCGTAGTTCGTGGTACAAATAACAAAATTTATTAGTTATGATTCATTTTATCTTGAAAAGACAACCCGTCATTATCAAGAGAGAATACTCAACTAATTACCCAAAGGTATGGGAAAGAGGCATTTACATCACATTAAGATGGAGGATTTGCTTGGATTAACATCAACAAGACTATCGCTTCAACATCTAGTGGAAAATGGCCATACTTTACACAAAATACCATAGTTAGGAGCTTTACATCTCATCAAAGAAAATGACTCATGTCTAATCTTTTTGAAAAGTTTAAAAGAAAAAGTGCACAAAAGCACAAAAAGTTTGAATGAGTTATGTATTTTTTTAAGTCTTTTTGAAATTAGTAAAAGTATGATTAACATTGATTGACATTTATTAAAGAAAACAAAGTTTGAAAATCACTTGACCAAAGTCAAGGTTTTATTATGAAAGCGGTTTTGAGTTTGAAAACAAGAAGATTTTGAAAAACAGAGGAGATTTTGAAAATTGAAGAAGGGGTGGAGAAGAAGAGACTATCCTAGTGCATAAAATAAAAACTAGGGTAAGAAAGATCTAACCACATGGAGGCACTCTTCAAAGCATAATAAGAAAAGAATTCCATCCTCTTGAGCCAATAAGCAAGCCAAATAAAGGCTAGAATATCAAACTCCATAATGATCCAAAGCATAAGGGAGAGAATCCTAATTCTAAGTCCATCAGTCCATAATCAAGAGTAGAGATCCTACAATGCAAGGGATAGTGGCCATAGTCTAACATTAAGAGCACAAGTATTTCAGTGGTTTAATCTTTTATTAATGTTTTTGAGTCCAAATGGACAAAAGAAAAAAAAACACAAGATAATATGGTCCAAATGGACAAAATAAAAATGACATAAACATAAACATGATATGATATAATGAGTAATGAGCAATAAAAAAAATAAAGAGAGATAGGGAGCAAGAAAGAAACATAAATAATATAGTAATATAATAGTATATACATAATAGTAGCACAAAGGCACAAGTGCCAAGAATCCTCAAAAAAAGCAACACTGAATATTCCGTCTCGCGTCTTGAACTATATAGTTGAACAATGTGCTTAGGTCAAGCTTAATGAAGACTTGTCAGAAGATTGATAGAATCAAAACCTCTACGCAACAAGCTTCAAAGATTATGAGCCTAATACAAAAGAACAACCATGCTTGGGCGGACGATCATAAGTTCGGGCCACGAAAGTTCAAAATCCGATTTGGATGGGGAGGGACAAATGTAGCGCTATGTTAAGCAATTGCCATGTGACTTATGAAGAAGTCACCCTACTCGAGGCCGGTCAATAATGATCTTTTTGCTAATGCATGCTAGATGAATGATATGTAAATCGTCATCCAAAAGCAATAGCGCATGAAAAGAAAATAGGTAGCGATCTAGTCTTGATCGAGAATTCAACAAAGAAATTCTAAGATCCATACAACTTTCATCGATCAAAATAAAAAAACAAAATAGATGAAGAGAAATCCAAATTAAACCACAAAATTATGTGATCTAAAGCTAAGAACAAAGGGAGGGGGAATAAAAAGGAGGAAAAACCAAAACAGTCCCAAAAAAAGGCAAAAAAAAAACACATTGTGGACACTGGTTAACCAGTTACCTCCATATGGTTAATCGGTTAACCAGTGCAAAAAAACAGTTTCTGTGCAAAATAGAGTGGTTAACCGGTTAACCAGATTACACTATATTTTGGTTAACTGATTAACACTGGCAAAACAGCAACAAATGTGCAAAATTCAGCATGATCATCATTCAAAACTGTCTTCAAACACCTTGTGATCATGGAATCAAAATTGCACGAAATTTTGAGTAAAATAACAGTAAAAAACCAGCAATCAAACACAATTACAAGATCCAAAGGATCAAGTAACACGAATCTCCAAAGATCTACTTTATGGAAGATGAAGATGAAGCTTCAACAATGGTGAGAGATGAATTACCACTTCAAATCTGAAAATTCCTCCAAATTGCTTCAAGATCCAAACACCAAAGCCTTGATCTATGAGAATTGATAAAGAAAACAAGCTTGGATGAAGATTTAGCTCAAAGTTGAACAAGATTCAATGTGAATTCTTGTTAACTTTCAAGAGAAGAAAAGTGAGCTTTGAGTGAATTTTGATAGTTTGGGAGAGAATTTGCAAGAGGTTTTTTGGCTTTCAAAAGCTTTTAGAGAAATTTTAGCAAGATGAATTTGGCTATCCAAAGCTTGTGAAATGAATGAAATGAGGCCTCTATTTATAGGATTTAGGCTTGGAAATTTTTGTGGATTGGAATTTGGTTTATAAATGAAAATTAGGCTTGAAATTTGAATTTGGAGGGAAATTATCAAAAGAGTGGTGATTAGTGGAGGTACATGGTGGGAATTAATTATGATGATGTAAGGGAATTATAATGAGATGGTCTAGAATATTCCACATGTGATCAAAATGATGAAA
Organism: Lathyrus tuberosus; assembly: GCA_022829125.1. NCBI lineage: Eukaryota > Viridiplantae > Streptophyta > Magnoliopsida > Fabales > Fabaceae > Lathyrus > Lathyrus tuberosus. The sequence continues at coordinate 15,784,130 of JALAZF010000078.1, forward strand.
ATTGGTGCCAATTGCTGCTGAATTTAAATTTGGCTCTTTTTTTCAAAAAACGCATTGTTTAATCGGTTAACCATATAGCGTTAACCGATTAACACAACAAGAAATTAAAAAAAAATTGCTTTGATAATGTGTTGTCTTGGCTCCGACTCGATTCTTTTGCTTGTCAAAGAAGGCATAGAAATAAACACATGAACCTTGGAGTCTCTTGAATAATAATCAATTAAAACTTGGAAACTCTTGATCAGATGATTTTTGAATTATTTGCAGATCAACTTTGACGTTGTTCAGATGAAATTCATTCGAGCTGAGGGACTGATTTTGATATCCTTGATCCAAATTCTTCCTGAAAAAGTTAGTAAAGGAAAAAAAACATATTTTTGGATTTTAATTAATGATTAGTAAACATAAACAAATACAAACATCAAACAAACAAGAGAACATGGGTGCTTGGCGATCTCACTCAAGGACAACTCTTCAGAGGAGGGTAAGAGAACCAAAGCTTGTGATCTTGTTTGTGGTATGAAGTGCAAAAAGACATGTGGGATCTTAGGGGTAAAAATTAGGGTATTACAGCTGCCCCTATTTAAGTTTCTTCTATCCGGAGATACGAAGATGGGCATCTTTGTCTCAACGAGATAGAAGAGACTTAAATATAACGACAACCCAATTTTTTGCCCTAAGAGACCACAAAATGATATGATCGTGCAAAGGATATGCAGACACAAGACCTCTGTGGGGAGAAACGCCACAGGAGACAAACAAAAACTAGGGAGCAAAGAGAAAAGACTCCACAGAGGAAAACAAAAGAGGGAAAGCACATCCCAACCGGGGAGGAAACAATCTCCGCTGGGGAAGAATAAAGAGTAAGATTCCACTAAGGGAAAATTACCAACACCAGGAATAAAAGAGAAAAACTCGTCCCAACAGGGAGGGAAAAAATATCTGCTGGGGAAAAGGTCATCTACTACCCGACATCCGGTAATAGCATGATCAAAAGGAAAGATTGCCAACTACCAACCAAGTGATAGCTACAACAAGGCAGACAACCAAAAGGATATGAGAAATATTACCTACTACCAACAAAGGGCAGGACGACAAAGGTAATAATCTCAAAAGGGGTACGAGAAATATCACCTACTACCAACAAAGGGCAGGACGACAAAGGTAATAATCTCAAAGAGAGAAAGATTACCAGCTATCAACCAAGTGACAGCTACAACAAGGTAACCAAACCCGGCTATATTACCTACTACCAACAAAGGGAAGGACGATAAAGGTAATAAGCCAGCTACATCACCTACTACCAACTAAACAGGAAGGACGACAAAGGTGATAAGCTCAAAAGAGGGATTACCAACTATCAACCAAGTGACAGTTACAACAAGGTGATCAACCATGGGTATGAGAAATATTACCTACTACCAAAAAAGGGCAGGACGACAAAGATAATAATCTCAAAAGGTCCGAGAAATATCACCTACTACCAACAAAAGGGCAGGACGACAAAGGTAATAAACTCGAACAGGGAAAGATTACCAGCTATCAACTAAGTGATAGCTATAACAAGGTAATCAAACCCGGCTATATTACCTACTACCAACAAAGGGCAGGACGATAAAGGTAATAAGCCAGCTATATCACCTACTACCAACTAAATGGGCAGGACGACAAAGGTGATAAGCTTCCATTGCCAAAGCAAGGGACCAAAATTCAATCCGAGAAAAAACCAGAGAGAAACGGTCAAACAAGACTCATCCAGAGGAGGAAATATCTCAACTGGGGATTAATTTTATCCAGACAAATGAACTGGAAAGGAAAACTAAAACAAAATCTTCCACGAGGCATAAACTCAGGGGGGAATTAACAAAGATAGGCATTTTCTACTTACGGGTTGACACTCTAAATGGAGAGAGGACACACATTCCCAGCGGGGACAACAGCACCAGAGAGAAAGGAAGCACCAACACAAATGCAAGATGCATAATGCAACAAAATGCTATACACAATAAAAGAATGCGCATGCAATGCGTATGAGCATGAATATGCTGACAAAATAGACAAGGATAAACAGAGGGTGGAATAAACAACATAACACCACTGAATACTCGGCTAATCTCAACAAGATGGAGATATCATTAGCAGCTCTGCTAGGGATTTAGCAGAAGAAATCCTGCAAAAGATAAACAAAAGCCATCAAAGGAGAATAAATCCTACTATAAAGCTCAAATTTTGGTGGAGAAAGGAAGATACTCCTTGGGGAGAAACCCAAATATCAATCTTCTAACATCAATGATCCACAAAGAGGATAACCACATAAAATCTGCTTTGAGGATGGCAGGAAAGTTATTGGGGAATCATAACAACCCAAATCTTTCTGACTTTTCCCGGGGATAATAAAGAATTCACAGGAACTTCCACTTTAATAAGATGAGGAGATCTCCTGCGGAAAAAAAAAAAGAAATGAATCCGCTGGGGATTGTAGATATATAAACATCTACGCAAAATCCACTGAGAAAACAAGGCAGATCTACTAGAGATACGAGAACACTCTCAGGGGATTAACCAAATCTGAGCAAAGCATCCTGGACTTGCTGAGGAAAATAGCAAAAGGTCAAACTGTGGGGGATTTTAGATCAATACTCATCATAAATGAGAGAAAACCCTATAGGTGATTAATACATCAATACTTCTTGAATAGAGGTATCATTAGCAACTTCATTGGGAAATAGCCGCAATAGTGATGCACAATCTTCTCTGAAAACAAATAATCTGGAGAGAAGTACATCCTGGACTTGCCGGGGATGATAAGAAATTAACATCACTACTCTATACTTGGGAAAAAATCAAAACAATAATGCACTGCCTTCGTTGGGGAATCAGCAAGGATAAATCTCTGGGTACAACAACCTGGAGAGAAATACATATATTCACAAGGCAAGATAAAACCCGATAAGTGGCTACCGTGTCAAAATTCTTAGAGGGAAATAACATTGCACTCCGCTTGGGGATATCCAAATCAACACATCTAGAGGGTAAAAAATTGAGTGAGGATTCTTCACACAATTTTTGCTGGGGATAATAGGAGTGAATCTGCGTGGTTATAGACACCAATGAAAGATGGTCTTCAAAACTGCTCAACTGCCTAACCAATAACATAATCAGATGGTGAAGATCTGGATCGAGACATAGCTGGGGAACAACCGAACAACACTCTTCTGGAGAAAACACAAACCGGTATTCAACTTGGAAATACTGGAATATAAGTCCATCGCATCATAACAAACTTCTGAAGGAACCCACAATTTTGTCAACAACTGATCATGAACAAATTCTGCTAAGGAAAGCATCAATAAATCTATTGGGAAGATATCAACAAACTCTACTGGGGAGTTGTCAATAAATCCTATTAGAGGAGTAAGAACAAACCCTGCTGAGGAAAACATTGATCTCACCACTCTTGGAATAACCGTTGACATTCCTTTTTGTATTCATAAAATCAAAGGAAAATGTTTTTATAATTTTCAAAAATTTAAATCAATTATTCACATTTTGTTTCAAAAATCATCATCAACAATAAATGAAATTTTGCAAATAGAAACAAAGTAAAAATTGCAAACAAAGGGACAAAGGCCCAAATTTTATTAATAGAATGGTAGTCCGCAAATGGTGTAACTCCATGGATCATTACAAAGTTTGAAAAATGGTAAATACATGGAAAGGGTTACATTGAAATACAATGACCACTATTCTCCCTAACAACTTTGAATTCCACTATGCTCAAAACTTCAGCTGAGGATGATTGAAGCAGAATCTTTAATGGACAATGTTGCTTTCAACGATCAAGACTGGCCATATGCCGTTACTTGCCATAATCCCTAACTTTTGCCTAGATTGCCCTCTCGGGTTTTCAATCTACCGGGATGATTATTTCTGTTTTTGTCTCTAATTTTTTCCTGGACCGCCCTTTCGGGTTTTCAGCCCACCAAGATGACCATTTTTGTCTAAGCCGCCTTTTCGGGGTTTCAACTTAGCAAGTTGTTCTTTTTATTTTTAGGCGAAGTATTTCTTTACTGCATCGGCCTTCACAAGACGAGTGAACTCTTCACCATCCATAGTTGTAAGAAGTAATGCACCGCAAGAGAAGGCTCTCTTAACAACATATGGGCCTTCATAATTAGGAGTCCACTTGCCCCTAGAATCATTGGTAAAATTCGAGATCTTTTTAGCACAAGGTCGCCTTCTCTGAACACACGAGGTCGAACCTTCTTGTCAAAAGCTTTCTTCATTCTCTGTTGATACAATTGGCCATGACACAAGTGTAATACCCCAAATTTTGACCACTAGAATTTCCCATCATTGTGAAAATCATCATCACAATATGGATGAATCATCATGCCTCATCAAATACCTCAATGGTTGTTGAGCATTCACTACAATCAAAATTAGGGTTTCAAGCCCTCTCTGAGCTTTAGACAAAGGCTCAATCAAGAAATGACTTGATTTTCAACTTGTCTGACCTCTCAAACATCCTCAATGGATCAAAAAGGACTCCCACTTCAAGGATTAAGCACAAGGCTGCTCCCTTCTAGGTGGATCAAGTCTCAAGATCGACAGTGTCACCAAATTAGGGTTTTGGTCGACCAGGGCCTCCAGATGGAAATTTTCATCTGGGCACAAGGCAATGATCCAAAACATGACCTAATATACTTCATGGAACCTCATGAACCCATGCATCAAGTCAATTTTGCCTTAGGGGATGCATTCATCAAAAATCAGGAATTAGGGTTTCTTGACCTAATTCACCCCTAAGTTGACTTTTGGGACAAACCATGAGCCAAGACCTCAAGACATGATTTGAGGGTCTCTAATATACCATATTGATCCATTTGGAACAATGGATTAATCCAGGAAGCTTGAGCAACAAGTCTCAATTTCATCTGCACCACAATTAGGGTTTTAAAAGAAAAGTCAACTGTAACTTTGACTTTTGACCAGGACATGCTCCCAAACCCTAATACATGATTGAATATACCCTATGACACCCATGGAACATGTCCATCAAGTTTAATTTAGGTCAAGGACATGATTTCCTGAAGAATTGCACAGTTTGGAATTCATCTGATAAAAAGTCAACTGTGCACAAAAGTTAACTTTGACTTTTTGAGATTTTTCACCAAAATGGATTTTTAACCCTAAAATGATGTTAATGTATGATTTGAATCATCATTCATCAAGAAAAATCAAGAAAAGTGAGATAACTTGTAAAAGGGGTAACCATAAAACTTAGAAATTTTTCTAAGTTAAAAATAAAGTGGCAAAGGTACCAACTTTGGAGGACCATAACTCCTAAACCACAAGGCCATTTTTTCTCATCCAAAGATGGATTTGTAGCCCTCATTATCACCTACAAAAACTTCAACTACAAGTCATTCCAATTCATTAAAGATTTTGAGTTATGGAGTCATCAAAGTGGCTGAAAAGTGAAAATGTCACTTTTTCCAACACTTAGTGAAATTTTCACTAAGTCAGATTCTGCCTCACTTTTTGCCAAATGTAGGGGGATTTTTCACTTGGATTCAAAAGAGATCAAAACCAAACTTGTTCAAACAGTTGTTGTATCATGTAAGAGCTTTCCAAAATGGCCAAGAACATTGCCAAATTCAACCTACACCATGAGATACAACATTGCCAAGTTGCCTTGCTGAAATCTGTCAAGGCAAGGCAGAATTTGCAACTTTGGTCGATTTGCCAAAATCAGCCAAATTCAATTGCTCCTATCCACTTGGACACCTCAGAGGATTGAATCTAAAGGGGACAATCACTGAGCCAAGCCTCCAAAGTCCATGGAACAAGAAATAGCATGTTGAACCTAGAATGGCCAAAATAGGGACAAGACTTCAAATTTGGAATGAGGCATTCAATGGAACCATCAAGGTGGCATGGACTGAGCCATTCTCATCTGAAATCAGTCAAGACTTATCCAAGACCAAGGGAACCAAAGCTCTGTGCCCTAACCTCTAGTCAATGGCTAGGGGAGACTTGGATTTTCATTTGCCAACATTGGCCAAACCTACTTACCAGCTGCCATGCACTATTCCTTGCAAAACAAACTTGATCTACTATAAATAGAGCTCAATTGTGGTCAGTTTAAGTACACCAAAGCCATCTAACAGATGCTTTCCTCAAAATCTCTTCTTTCACTCCAATTTTGCCTTCTAAGGCAAGTCACTATCGGGTTTTGAGTTTGAGAGCAATTCCAATCAAACCAATCACTCACACACCTCACATACATCACATATGAGCTGATCAAACACTTAGATTACTTCTGAAACATCAATTTCACAAAATCACCAGCTGGTTGCTCAAGGTTTTAACCAAAGTGCAGCTGAGGTACCACAAAATGATCCAGCCAATTTCAATCAAGTCCAACCATCCAAACACAATCCATAGGGTGTAGGGAAGCTGTCCAGATCATTACAACTCATCTGTAACACCTCCAAATCAAAAATCACATTGCACTTGTTGTCACGGCTTGGAGGTAAGCACATGCTTGGTCATCTCTCAATCTATGCATATTTCCTCGCACAATAATTTGGCCATATGTTCATAATCATGCATGGAATGTTTTCCCTCAATTAATTGCATTGTTTGAATCGTGTATCAAAAATCCTAGCCTTCATGCAGAAATTAGGGTTCTTGAGGTCTCTTCGTGATTTCTTGTTGTATGTTTAATTTAAATGAAATTAAAGTACATAGACATGATCGTGAGGTTGAGACGAGCATAATGATATGTGGATTGCATGATATGATTACGTATTCATGGAGATTGGATAGAAAATGCAAATCTGAGAAACCAAGAACACGCGCGTGTTCTTCAGCTGTTCTTGGCGCCATTTTTAGAAATTCAAATATTGGAATTTTGTGATTTTGTTTAATTGATTCAAAAATTAATTTCTCTCTGAGTTTTAATGATTTTGAGTTGATTCTTTTTTTAATAATTCACAAAAATGTTAAAATATTTTATTTTCACAAAAAATCCCAAAAATATTATTTATTTCATATAATTGATATTTTTGCAAAGAATTAATGTTTTAATTGTTTTTGACATTTAAAATATTTTTTCCATCTTGATTTTGCAACTTTTAATGCTTTCTAATTATTTTGTAGGTCAATACTTAATTTTTGAAGCATTAATCCAAGATCACAATTTGTTTTCCATGTGTTAAACAATTTTTGATCATTTTAATTGAATTTTTATTCAATTAAATACATTTTGAAAACAAATTAGGGTTTTGGATTAATTCAACCCTCATAAATCATTTTCAAAACTTCTTGGGCCTCTTGAGAGAGTGTAAGACCCAACCCCCCTTGTACAAAAACTTTTTGGGCCTCACTCATTGTATAAGTCCCTCTGTACAAGTAAACGGCGCGATCGTCGCCCGTTTAAAAATAAAAGAATCATCTGGGCCTCTCCTTGAGCTATAAGACCCATTCAAAACACTTTGGACCTCTATTAGAGTGTAAGACCCAATCCCCCTTTTAACCAAAACATCTTGGGCCTCACTTATTGTATAAGTCCCTCTGCGTTAAAAGAAAACCTCGGCGCGATCGCCATTTTTTTTAAACGAAAAATCATTTGGGCCTACCCTCGTGTTATAAGCCCCACTCTTTTCTTTAAACCTTTTTGGGCCTCTTGAGAGAGTGTAAGACCCATCCCTTTGTACAGAAAACCATTTTGGGCCCCAGTCACTTGTATAAGTCCCGCTGTACAAAGTCAAATAGTGCGCACACTGATAAAACCCTGGGCCTCTCCTTGAGCTGTAAGCCCCAAATCTTTCTTTTTCAAAGCACTTTCTCCTTTGATTTTGAATATACTGTTGTTTTCAATCTTTCTTTGTTGAACAACTAACCAAACAGCATGGAAACACTCCAACCGAGTAAGTGGTTATCGCTTTCGTTTACTGCTTTCATATTATAAACTGTATTGTGGGGCTGCTCACTGTAAGTCTCCTTTCATAAACTCATATCTACTGTGTAATAATAGTATAGATATTTCGAGTTTCCTCGGCTACTACGTCTAGAACTAGGTGACGCCGTTTCATTTATTCGTAGAAATAGACGCCTAGATCCCCAATAGGAGCACCAGAAACAGTCTTCTCTTCGACTGTCCTCCTTAGGAATCGTCAAGAAGCTCTACTCCCCAAGATGAATGTATTCTCCGTGAATGGCATCTTTGAGTTTCTTCCAACTTCTCGAACTTTCCTGACTTGATCTATTCCTTGTGGATAGCTTACCTTGAATGTCTCGGGGTTTGGGTACCCACTACGGTCATAATCTTGGACCTTAACTAAGGAACCCTCTTTAAAAGCTAAAAGTCGCTGGATAGTAAACCTCGCACGTTTACCAGTGGTTTTTATCTTTAAAAGAGTTATCTCTCCTAATGGAAAGGAGATGATAGACCCACGGGCTTCTTAAAAGCATCGACCTCCTCTTGGGCATTATTCAAGGACACTACGGCTTCTTAGAAGTATTCACAGCCTCCTCTTAGGCTTCGTATAATGATCTCTTCCTCCGGGAATGATAGCCTCCTCTTGGGCTTCGTACAAGGACCCGTCGGCTTCTTAAAAGTTTCCAGCCTCCTCTCGGGCTTCGTACAAATTGTCCCGACGACCTCCTAGAGGTATAGGAACATAACTTAGTCATCTGCATAGAACAGTCCTTTCATAGAGTCTACTACTGTTTCTCAAAGCATAGTACAAAAGATAAAACTCTAGACATGGACAGTCTAACTTCCTTGAGTCTCAAAGACATTCTCAAGCGACCCCTTCGTTAAATAGGAAGGAAACCCGCAGACTCGGACAGTCTCAACACCCTTTGGATTTCCAGTTCCCCCAAAGAAAAGGAAACAACCCCGATCCTCAGATCTAACCCACGAGTACAGTAATGCTCATATAAGAACTTATTTTCTCTTCAAAATCAGTATACTGGACCTGTCACTTAACTGACATAGCCTCCTCTTAGGCTTTGTACAAATGATTCTCCTCAGCGGAGTCAAACAACGTTTAGCCTTTCTCCCGGGCTTTGTACGAGACACATAAGAGACTCCATCGTCGGGTCAAAATCTTTTTGCCTCCATCTCGGGCTTCGTACGGGACACACAAAAACTCCCTCATTGAGTCAAACAAACAATAGCCTCCATCTCGGGCTTTATACGAGATACCAAAAGACTCCATCGTCGGGTCAAAACCTTTTAGCCTCTCTCTCGGGCTTTGTACGGGACACAAATTAGCCTCCTCTTAGGCTTTGTATAATGATTTTCCTAGCGGAAATTAGCCTCCTCTTAGGCTTTGTATAAGAAAACCACTGGTTGATCCAATCAACCTTTTAGCATCAAAGTTGTGCCTCGTTCACAGTATACAAACATCAACAACTCCTTCCCTTTCATCTAATCGCTGTAAGCGGCAAGCCTCTGGATTATTTACATCCATGCCACTGTCCTTCTTTTAGCATGAGGAATTCCTAAGGAAAGATGGCATTGCTCTATACTGAGTTAAAGTCTTCTCCTTCAGGTTAAAACCCTTTCTTCGGAAATTATGGCATTGCTCGGATCCGCGTATCCCAGTTAAAGTAATTCTCCTTCTCCCCTCTTTAGAGATGACAAATTCTCTCTAAAGTCGAGGTCTTTCAGCTTCACATCTTGGGCTTTGAACAAGATACAAATCATCTTTCAGCTTCACATCTTGGGCTTTGAACAAGATACAAATCGCCTTTCGCTTCAAGTCTTGGGCTTTGAACAAGACACCAAAACACCCATTTCCTCCCATAGAATAGGAGGAACTACGAATGCTCTGATTTCCCTGTTTCGGTAAACGGGAATACGTAGGCATAAGATCGAAAGAAAAGATCTTAGCGAGCGCAATCAACAAAAAAACCCAAATCCCATATCTCCATCAATCAAAAGTAGTAATTCAAAAGCATCAGTCCTAACATCCTAATCCTTGTTCCCCGCCAGAAACCTTCTGTCTAGACAAAAACCAGTATTGGCGAAAATACAAATAACCAATACAAAGGCCCCCCACATTGATAGCATTCGTAACTTAACAGACCGCTGTTTAAACTCAGTATGCAAAGCAGGGTTAATTGGAGACATCTATTTCCCTTCCTTATTTAGCTCACAATAGGATAAAAAATGAATCGACCTGTAGTCAAAGCTCAAACCACAGAGAGCGACCAGCGCTTAAGAACCGCGTCCAAAATCGCTCACTACAGAAAAGTGGCACCCACCGTGGGGCCTTTCAAAGTTAGATCTAGGCACGGTTTTCCTTCTCTTCACTTGTGTGAATACCACAGATTGGGGCTTCCGCTGGGGAACCCATTTCTGTCAGGAACTTAGGAATCATAGCTTTATAGGTCTAGGATGATTAGGACAAATATATATACTGCTTTTCCTAATCGCTATACGTGTTTATTTTTCTGCTACTGGGAATGCGTGTGATGCCGCATGTGGTGAGAATGAGTATACACTTAAGATAAGTGATGGCGACGGGGTCGACCATCAACCTCAGTGGAGGCTGACCAACGCAACCCATTCACTCTTCTAGCCAATGGGCCGGTTGTTAAGTCTGAGAAGCTGAGGAGCCAAACCCTTTCGTAGTGCGGAAACTATCGGAAATAGTTGTTACGCGATACTACCCTCATTTGAGGCTGGTGATCTATTCTCGGTGAATGGCACTTACTCTAAGATTGCTTTACAACTCGCTGGCGATCCGCTTGTTGTTTTGCTTTCCTGGGAGGAGCTGATGATAATGAGTACAGGTACAAAAATCACCCTAGTATAAACCTTTGGGGATGGGTAGAGCCTTGACTTCATGACAACGACCCTTTGACCCCATGTTTTTTCTATGTTTTTGTGTGCTGCATTCATGCATCCATTTAATAAAACATTAAAACATTCAAAAAAAAACTTCTCTTCTAGTCTCTCTGTTTTTCAAATTAAACTAAGACTGTGATTGCAAATATCAGAGAAAAAGATTGCATTAATGGATTTCGGTAGAAGGAGAACTCACCAGTATACCTTCAAGGTTCCGAAGCTAGCGGATTTGAGAAAGTTAGCGAGGATGATCGTTAACCCAGAGGCTTTCAGAGCCAAGCACGGTGGTTTGCTACCACTGTTAAGAGTCCATGTGATTAAGGGGATCATGGACGCGCTCATTCAGTTTTACGATCCAGTTTATCATTGTTTCACATTCCCGGATTACCAGCTTGCACCAACGCTGGAGGAGTATTCTCATCTGACTGATTTACATATCACTGATCGAGCTCCATTTTCTGGACTGGAAGAAATTCCAAAGAATCAGACTATTGCAATAGCAATTCATTTGGACGAGTCTGAGGTCAGGACTCACATGACCACTAAGGGTGGCATCCAAGGTTTGCCAGCCCAGTTCTTGACAAAAAAAGGCTCTATACTTCGCTAGTATAGGGAACGGGACTGCTTTTGAAAGCATCTTTGTCTTGCTCACCTACGGGTTATTTTTGTTTCCCAACATCAATAACTTCGTCGATATCAACGCTATTAAGGTTTTTCTCATTGGAAACCCTGTGCCGACTTTGCTCGCAGATGCGTATCATTCTGTACACTTGGGAAATTTGTACAGCGGAGGGGAGATCACGTGTTGTGTACCTTTGCTCTACAAATGGTTTATCTCTCACTTGCCCAAGTCTGCTGCTTTTTGGGATTGCAAGAGTGTCTTACGTTGGTCGCAGAAGATCATGTCTCTCACCAACTCTGATATAGATTGGTGTAATAGAATTTATGAGGGAATCAGAATCATTGACCGTTGTGGAAACTTCCCCAACGTACCCCTCATAGGAACTAAAGGAGGAATCAACTATCATCCGATATTGGTTCTTCGTCAATTTGGATACCCGATGAGACACATCCCACTGGGTGTTCATCTGGAAGGTCTTTTCTTCAAAGAAGGAGAAAACGACAGAGCGCTAAAGACGGAAATAGTGCAAGCTTGGAAACATGTTCATAAGAAAGAACGAGAGTCTCTGGGAAAACCGGACTGTGTCTCGGTGGAGCCTTATCTCCACTGGGTACAAACTAGAGCTCTCAAGCTAAAGATGCCTTATCCTCGTTACGGAATTCTTCCACCGAGGGAAACTGTCATGTACTTCATGACGGAGACTGAAAAGCTTCAGGTCACTCTCAACAAAGTTCAAAAGGAAAGGAGGTCTTGGAAGAACAAGTACCGCACCCTCGACGTAGAGTGTATCCAAATACAGTAACTACTAAAAGAGAAAGATGCTCTGATTGAAATTTTGGAGCAGCATGCTGTAGAGAATCAAGATGACCAAAGGAATTTGCTCGCTCCTTTCACCTGGCAAAGGAATGACAACCCGACAACGGCCCAAGCGCCCCGGTCAAAGAAGAGGACTCGGGACCCATTAGTTTAGGTTTCTGTTTCTGCACTTTGTAATCTACTGTATTTCCATTTCTGTAATCCTTTGGAATTCAATAAAAAGGGGTTTCCCCACTGTTTGATATTTGCAATCTAATTGTCGAAGTTTATTTTGATTAAACAAAAAAAACAATTAATATAATCATTGCATTCATCATTCTCACATCGCGTATTCTTCTTCCCTACGAATCTCACGTTTGTGTCTCGGTTCTAGAGTCAAACTGTCTCATTCATATAATACTCAGGCCAATCGTCAGAAAAAGATGGATGATCTTGAGGAAGAAAACAGAGAGTTGAAAGAAGAGATCGACGCTCTGAGAGAGGATATGAGAAAGCTTCGTAACGACATGCAAGCCATGGCAGAAGCTCAGCTACAAAGAACTGTGATCTCAGAGATCACCTCAATGCCCATAGTGGAGAAGTATGATCCTAGGTATCAGATGCCGAAAGATCGTCCTTGGGGTATGCCTGTTAACTATATCCCGGAAGGATATGTTCCGCCGATCTTTGAAGATCAGGGAATCGCAACAGAAGCCGCTGGGCCTGAAGGTTACAAACTTTGGGAAAGCGAAGATGCCAGGGGCATACTCAAGACTCCTGAAGGTTACAAACTTCGGGAGGTGCCAAGACTTACTGCCGTAGTCACGGTACCACCCCCTGTGGTGCACACTGTCCCGGAAGGACAGATTCCACAGACACCTTCTGGTAAGAAGGAAACTATGTTCGATAGAATGGATGAATTCCAGGAGCAATTCTTGGAAATGCAGAAAGAATTGCAAGCCATTCGCGGTCAGGATCTATTTGGAAAGGACGCCGCAGACCTCTGCTTGGTCCTAAATGTGAAAGTCCCGCACAAGTTCCAAGTGCCTGACTTTGAAAAATACAAGGGTAACTCTTGCCCTCAGAGCCATCTGGTGATGTACGCTCGGCGGATGTCAGCTCAGACGGAGAATCAGGATCTACTGATTCACTACTTTCAGGATAGTTTAACCGGTGCCGCACTCAAATGGTACATGGGTTTAAACCGTACTACGATCAGTACATTCAGAGATCTTGGTACTACCTTCGTCCAATAATACAAGTACAATTTGGACATGGCACCCGACAGAGATCAACTCAGATCAATGTCGCAAAAGGACAAGGAAACCTTTAAGGAGTATGCTCAAAGATGGCATGAAATTGCCGCTCAGATTTGTCCACCTCTTGAGGAAAAAGAGATGACAAAGATCTTCTTAAAGACCTTGAGCTCATTTTACTATGACCGAATGGTTTCCAATGCGCCCAGTGATTTCACCGAAATGTTCGGCATGGGTGTACGTCTTGAGGAAGCCGTCCGAGAAGGACGTTTGGTAAAAGACACTGGATCGACAAGCGGTACTAAAAAATATGGTAGTGCTCTCCCTAAGAAAAAAGAGCAAGATATTGGGAATATCTCTCTCGGAAAGCAAAGGCGACGTTATCAGCCAGTAGCAGCTGTTACTCCTGCTATCGGCCCCGCGCCTGTTCCTATGTATCAACCTCAGGTTGCGCAGAGCCAACCTGACCAACAAAGGACACAACAGCCTCTTCAACAGGCTCGTCCTTCATATAACAACAACCGTACAACACGGCCACCAGGATTTGATCCTATACCCGTGACGTACGCAGAGCTGTTTCCATTACTGCTGGCTAAGGGGCACATTCAGACTAAGTCTCCCCTTTCAGTTTCGGAAAATCCGCCTTTTTGGTTTAAGGGCATAACATTGAGACTTGTCTCAATTTCAAATCCGACGTGCAAAAGCTTGTTAGGAGCGGGATCTTATCTTTCAAAGATATGAATCCCAATGTTCTCACGAACCCGCTGCCTCAACATGAGAAAACTGCAGTCAATCTGATTGAGAAAGAGACTAACAATGTCTATCAAGTTCACGATTTACTCTTATTGGGGACCAATCTGGTCAAGATGCATTGTAGACAGAGTGGATATGGCCATGTGCCACCTCATAATTATCACCAGTGTGATATCTGCTCTAAAGACAACCAGGGGTGTTCTGTAGTGCAAGCAGCTCTACAGGAACAAATGGATCTTGGATGGATCCAAGAGCACCGAGTTCGTGGAGTTAACATGGTCTCTACGAATTCTAACGTCATTCAAAACCGCGACATCCGTGCGATGAATGTCAACTTGGTGGTGATGCACTCAAGGCAAAGCCAGTATCATAATCTGTCGCGGCACGATTACAGTTTCTGTCTGATTTGCTCGGTAAACAAACAGGGATGCTCTTTCATACAAGAGGCCCTCTAGCGTCAGATGGATCTTGGATGGATCCAAGACTACCATGATAGGAACTCCTATCAAATCAACATGGTTCAGATCTTCGATATTCGCGTGATGAATACCAACCTGGTAGAGTTACATGCTGAGCAGGTCCGACTCGGATTCTTAATATCACATGATTATCAAAACTGTAAAGCAGGTTGCGAAAATGATCGAGGTTGTACCCTTGTCCGGGAGGCACTTCAGCACTTGTTAAATCACTGGTGGATGCCAATCTATATGAACGAAGATACTCAGCAGATTAGTATCAATCCCAGGAATCCTACTTGTCGTCAAAGTCAGGATGTCCGATCAATGGAAGATAACCTAGTGAGGTTACATTGTATTCAAAGTGGGCGTGGCCAGGTGCCACCACACAACTATGACAGTTGTAGCGTCTGTTCGGAAAGTAACCAAGGGTGTTACCTTGTGAGAGCAGCTCTTCAGGGTCAGGTCGATCATGGAGAAATTCGTCCATATCCAGGTTCAGTACCCATCATTTGGTCGCCGAACTACCTTGCCGAGCAAGTTGAGGATGTTGTCACGATCTCTGGTCATCACAGGACCAGGGATGTTTTTGCCATCATCCCTCTACTTGACGAATCTAAAGTTCCCAACCAGGAACGGATCAAGGTTACTTATGATGGTCAGAAAAATCAGAAGGTTCCCATAGTCATCTATCTGCCGGGGCCACTACCGTATGAATCAGCTAAGGCAATCCCTTACAAATACGGTGCAACAGTAATTGAGAATGGAAAGGAAATTCCATTACCCTCCGTCATGAATATTGCAGACATCAGTCGTGTAACACGGAGCGGTAGAATCTTCAACCGAGGGGTTGGGGAACCTAACAAGGAAAAGGAACTTCAGGCAGAAATTCATGATCCACCAGCCGGTCAATCTAGTAATCCCGACTTTTCAAAAGGCAAAGATGAGATGCTAAAGCTCATCCAAAGGAGTGAATATAACATTGTTGATCAACTGTTACAGACTCCTTCAAAGATCTCAGTATTATCACTGTTACTCAGTTCAGAAGCCCACAGAGAGGCTCTACAGAAAGTCTTGGAGCAAGCCTTTGTGGAACAGGATGTAACAATCAGACAATTCGATAGCATTGTCTCTAACATCACTTCCTGCAATAATTTGGGATTTAGTGATGAGGAATTACCTGAAGAGGGTCGCCATCATAACATGGCGCTCAATATCACAGTTAACTGCCAGGGCGATGCTTTAGCCAACGTACTGGTAGACACAGGGTCAGCCCTGAATGTTATGCCGAAGTCCACTTTGATGCAATTATCATTCAAGGGCCCTCCGATGAGAACCAGCGAGGTCGTCCTCAAAGCATTCGACGGATCCAGAAAAACAGTTATCGGCGAAGTTGATCTTCCCATAACTATTGGTCCTCACACTTTCCAAATCACTTTCCAGGTCATGGACATCCGGGCAAAGTACAGTTGTTTATTAGGAAGACCTTGGATACATCAGGCTGGAGCGGTTACTTCAACCCTCCACCAAAAGCTAAAGTTCGTCAAGAACGATCAACTTGTCACGGTTTGTGGGGAACAAGCCTTACTTGTGAGTAACCTATCATCATCTACTTGTGGGGAACCCGAGGAGGTGATTGGAACTCAGTTCCAAGCGCTATCGGTGAGCAAGGACGATCAATCCCAAGGAGGAACCTCGATTTCCTCATACAAAGATGCTATCAAAGCGGTCGAGAGTACTGATACAAAAGGATGGGGACAGCTTGTCATTCCCATTGACAATAAAACAAAGAAGGGTCTTGGTTTTTCTGCAACATGTACCCAGACAGCTGTCAACGATAAAAGTCTTCATCCCCTTCAGAACTTCTTCCACAGTGGAGGTTTTCTCCACCCAGTGTCTCAGACAGTTCAAGCTATCAATGAGGAAGATCCCTCTAACACAGATGAAGAATGGAAGTCCTACCTTAACAAGGACGGTTATATGTCTCAGGAAGAGGTGCCTATGCCTTTTTGCTTTCCTACAGAAAGTCCGAGATTTATACCAAGATCAGATGTCGAAATGATCTACGGGGATTGTGATCCGGAAGGATGCCGTGCTCCGCCAAATTCATTAGAGGAAGACACTCCAATGAAAGACAATTTTGACTACAACTACTATGGCCCAATGGATGGTCTGCCAATGTGGCAACCTTACCCAGAAAACTTGGGGCAAGAAAGTCAGCCGAACAATGAAAATCAGCTGAGTCTCATTAAACAGAATACCTGTGTCCCCACCATGTCATGGGATCAACACTCAGGTCATTCAGAAACTACTCAACATGAAGATGAATTTGCAACGTTTGCAGGACTATAATTCATCAACTATGCTTTTCCCGAGGTCAACGTCATCGAGAGGGATGACTTCTCCAGTTCCAAAGAAGTTTGGGACACTCTGGGACAACCAAGTGGAAAATACGACTATATGGTCAAGTACACTGCTCCCGAAAGCTCTCGTATCAGGTTCGAAGACATCCAGCCAACTGGATGGGGAGATACAGCTGAGAGCACAAATGCTATGCAAAATGCAACAGAGGAATCCTCCTACGACAATTCTGCTTGGGAGACAGATTCCAATGATCCTGTTCCACCATAAATCAGCGTCATTTCTGAAGACAAATCAAGGAAGGTGCCAGACTTTGTGATTCACCGAGGAGTTCGCCGCCAATGGGTTGCCGTCGAGGTTTCGAAGGTCGTTCGCCAGTCAAAGTAATTGCCATCTTTAACCTTTCACCCTGCCCAGGTGAAACGGATATTTTGATAGGGCTCATTTTCTGTAAATTTCCCTCTTCGCTTTGCCCAAAGCGACAGAGTTTTGTTTTATAGGGCCGTAGTTTCAAGATTCGACTTGTTCATTAATAAAATAACGTCGTTCTGTAATTTCCGCATTAATTGCTGTTTTCTCTTTTTGCTTTTTCAGAAAATGGTAATCCTAAAAAACATTCAATAATAAAAACAAGCAGTAAAACAAATACACTGCACACACTTGCATTTCTCTCTATCTCTTCTAAACACGAATCATCACGTCATGCAGATTGCTTGTTTTAAACCCAGTTGAAACATACGATCCGATGCCTTCTTCCAACTTTGAGTTCCCGGTATTTGAGGCTGAAGAAGAAGATGACAACGAAATTCCAGAAGAGATCTCCCGACTACTCAGACAAGAGGAAAGGTTCATTGAACCTCACAAAGAGCCGTTGGAAACGGTAAACTTGGGTTCAGAAAAAGAGAGAAAAGAAATCAGGATCGGAGCACTGCTCAGTCCAACTGCCAGAGAGGGTTTGATAAAGCTTCTCAAAGAATTCCCCGATGTATTCGCTTGGTCCTATCAGGATATGCCAGGGTTGGATACCAGCATCGTGGAACATCACTTACCGTTGAGATCAGAATGTCCGCCAGTAAAGTAAAGGTTGAGACGCACTCACCCGGACATGGCTATCAAAATCAAAGAGGAGGTACAGAAACAGATTGACGCGGGTTTCCTCGCTACAACTGAATATCCTCAATGGTTAGCCAACATCGTACCCGTTCCCAAAAAGGATGGAAAGGTCAGAATGTGTGTTGATTACAGAGATCTGAACAAGGCAAGTCCAAAGGACGACTTTCCTTTACCACACATTGACATGCTGGTTGACAGCACAGCAAAGTTCAAAGTATTCTCCTTCATGGATGGATTCTCGAGCTATAACCAGATCAAAATGGCGCCGAAAGACATGGAGAAAACTTCATTCATTACCCCATGGGGTACCTTTTGTTACAAGGTAATGTCGTTCGGTTTGAAGAATGTCGGGGAAACCTATCAAAGGGCCATGACTACTCTGTTTCATGACATGATACATAAGGAAATCGAGGTATATGTCGATGATATGATTGCAAAATCAAAAACAGAGAGTGAGCATGTTGAACATCTATCGAAATTGTTCGAACGTCTAAGAAAATTCAAGCTCTGCTTGAATCCTAACAAGTGCACCTTCGGTGTCCGTTCAGGGAAACTACTAGGGTTCATCGTCAGCCAGAAAGGAATTGAGGTTGATCCTGACAAGGTCAAAGCCATTCAAGAAATGCCTTCTCCGAAAATTGAAAAACAAGTCAGAGGATTCCTGGGACATTTGAACTACATCTCCAGATTCATATTCCACATGACCGCGACATGCTCGCCGATCTTCAAGTTACTCAAAAAGAACCAGGATTGCATTTGGTCAAAAGATTGCCAAACCGCCTTCCACAGTATCAAGGAATATCTGTTGAATCCTCCGATTCTATCACCTCCAGTGGAAGAAAGACCACTGATCATTTACCTCACAGTCCTAGAGGACTCAATGGGATGTGTACTTGGCCAACAAGACGAAACTAAACGGAAAGATTCTGCCATTTACTATCTAAGCAAGAAATTCACCGACTGCGAGACTCGGTACACAATGCTTGAGAAAACTTGTTGCGCTTTGGCTTGGGCAGCCAAACGTCTTCGCCAGTACATGATTCGTCATACTACTTGGCTGGTCTCCGAAATGGATCCAATCAAGTACGTTTTCGAGAAACCTGCTCTCACGGGGAGAATTTCCCGTTGGCAGATGTTACTATTAGAATATGACATAGAGTACCATGCTCAGAAAGCCGTTAAAGGAAGTATTTTAGCCGATTATTTGGCTCATCAACCGATTGA
The DNA here is from genome assembly GCA_022829125.1 of Lathyrus tuberosus. Taxonomy (NCBI): domain Eukaryota; kingdom Viridiplantae; phylum Streptophyta; class Magnoliopsida; order Fabales; family Fabaceae; genus Lathyrus; species Lathyrus tuberosus. The sequence goes on from JALAZF010000078.1 coordinate 15,803,579, forward strand.
CGATCAAGAATCAATCGGGTTTGACTTCCCAGACGAAGATGTCATGTATCTAAAGATGAAAGATTGCGATGAACCGCTACCCAGTGAAGGGCCAGAACCAGGTTCCCAGTGGGGACTTATCTTTGACGGAGCAGTCAATCATTATGGAAACGGAATTGGGGCAATCATTGTTACCCCTCAGGGTTCCCACATTCCTTTCACTGCCAGACTTACGTTTAAGTGTACGAACAACGAGGCCGAATACGAAGCATGTATCATGGGTCTTGAAGAAGCGATTGATTTAAGGATCAAAAACTTGGACGTATATGGCGATTCAGCCCTGGTTATTAACCAGATAAAAGGAGATTGGAACACATACCAATCAGGATTGATTCCTTACAAAGACTATGCAAGGAGGTTGTTACCCTTCTTCAGCAGAGTCGACTTTCATCACATCCCTTGTGATGAGAATCACATGGGTGACGCATTAGCCACTCTCTCTTCCATGATTAGTGTAGGTCGATGGAACGATATACCTAAGATCGACATAATGCGCCTTAAACGGCCTGCTTACGTCTTCACGATTGAAGCAGCCATAGATGACAGACCTTGGTATCACGATATCAAATGCTTCCTTCAGAAACAAGAGTACCCATCTGGGGCACTCAGAAAAGACAGGAAAACCCTCAGAAGATTGGCTGGAAACTTCTTCCTGAGCGGTGACACTCTCTATAAGAGAAACTTTGACATGGTCTTGCTCCGATGCCTCGACAGACCAGAAGCAGACATGCTCATGAAAGAAATTCATGAAGGATCCTTTGGCACTCATGCCAACGGACACACAATGGCGAGAAAAATTCTCAGGGCCGGGTACTATTGGTTGACCATGGAATCCGACTGCTACAAGTACATGAGGAGGTGTCACAAGTGTCAGATATACTCCGACAAAATTCATGTACCGCCATCACATCTCAAAGTTCTTTCTTCCCCGTGGCCTTTTTCCATATGGGGAATCGATATGATTGGTATGATTGAGCCCAAGGCTTCAAATGGACATCGGTTCATCCTGGTAGCCATTGACTATTTCACCAAGTGGGTCGAAGCAGCGTCATTCGCCAATGTAACCCGACAAGTGGTGGTCCGATTTATCAAAAACAATATCATTTGCCGTTATGGTGTTCCAAGAGAGATCATTACTGATAATGGATCTAACTTGAACAATAAGATGATGAAAGAGTTGTGTGCAGAGTTCAGGATCGAACACCATAACTCATCTCCCTACCGACCCAAGATGAACGGAGCGGTAGAAGCGGCTAACAAGAACATCAAGAAGATTGTTCAAAAGATGGTTGTAACCTATAAAGATTGGCACGAAATGCTACCCTTTGCTCTTCACGGTTATCGCACATCTGTCCGCACTTCAACAGGGGCTACCCCTTTCTCTCTAGTATATGGCATGGAGGCAGTTCTCCCCATAGAAGTAGAGATCCCATCAATCCTGGTATTGAGGGAAGCTAAGCTCACCGAAGCTGAATGGTGTCAAAGTCGACATGACGAACTGAACCTGATCGAAGAAAAATGAATCACGGCACTATGCCACGGTCAGTTGTATCAGCAAAGAATGAAGAGGGAGTTTGACAAAAAGGTCCGACCTCGTGTCTTCAGGAAAGGAGACCTCGTGCTCAAGAAGATATAATCATTTCTCACTGATTCTCGGGGAAAATGGACCCCAAATTATGATGGCCCCTATGTGGTCACGAAAGCTTTCTCAGGCGGCGCCTTGAGACTTGCAACCATGGACGGAGAGGAATTTGCCTACCCCACGAATGTTGATGTAGTCAAGAAATACTTCACCTAAACTAAAAAAAAAAAAGTCTCGGTGGATTGAAAACCCGAAAGGGCGGTCCAGGCAAAAGTTAGAGACATGAAAAAAAATCATCCCGATGGATTGGAAATCTCATAGTACAATCCAGGCAAAAGTTAGGGATAATGGCAAGTAACTATGTTCAACAGAGGCAAGTCCCTCAGCAGTAACAGCAGTTGCATCATCCATCGGAGGAAATCTCCGGTCAAAGGTCATCTTCGACGGAAGCTCAGGATATCCCGAATTCAAAGTTGGTAGAAGGATAGTGGTCATTATGTTTCAACGTAGCCTTTTTCCCTGTAAATTACCATTTTCTAACTTTGTATATACTCTTTGGAATCACGCGTTTGGCTGATCTCCATCTTATCAATAAAATTTGAGCCCTTGTGCTTTTGTTTGTAATTCTTTACTTGTTTTAGCTTTACAGAACGACGTTGTTTAAACTTAATCAGCGATTCTTGAAATAAAACAAAAATGAATTTACTTGCTAAAACTTTTTCTGCTTTTAAATTAAAGATGGCATTTCTTTTGACTGTTGAACATCAGAAGAACATCGATCGCTTCTCCCGAAGTAAGCGGACTTCAAAGTGCAGAATCAAAGTACTCCTTCTAGACCAGTACTCCTGAATGAAGGGTCAATAATGTCCAAGAAACTAAGACCAGTTCCTTGGTAGGAAACCAAGAACGAGGGGAAGTTTACAAAAGAAACTAAGACCAGTTCCTTGGTAGGAAACCAGGATCGAGGGGAAGTTTAAATCAGAAACTAAGACCAGTTCCTTGGTAGGAAACCAAGAACGAGGGGAAGTTGACAAAAGAAAACTGAGACCAGTTCCTTGGCTGAAGACCAGGATCGAGGGGAAGTTTACCTTTTCTAAGCATCATTTCTTAACTAAAGAAGATGAATGCGATCCGCCATTCATAACCACCATCAAAATTTCGGGTATTCCGATATTTAATCCTCTTGCACCCCGAATGCCCGAATCCCTTCGTCATTCGCACCTTCGGGTCCAAGAAGATTAAATAGGGGCATCTGTAATACCCCAAATTTTGACCACTAGAATTTCCCATCATTGTGAAAATCATCATCACAATATGGAAGAATCATCATGCCTCATCAAATACCTCAATGGTTGTTGAGCATTCACTACAATCAAAATTAGGGTTTCAAGCCCTCTCTGAGCTTTAGACAAAGGCTCAATCAAGAAATGACTTGATTTTAAACTTGTCTGACCTCTCAAACATCCTCAATGGATCAAAAAGGACTCCCACTTCAAGGATTAAGCATAAGGCTGCTCCCTTCTAGGTGGATCAAGTCTCAAGATCGACAGTGTCACCAAATTAGGGTTTTGGTCGACTAGGGCCTCCAGATGGAAATTTTCATCTGGGCACAAGGCAATGATCCAAAACATGACCTAATATACTTCATGGAACCTCATGAACCCATGCATCAAGTCAATTTTGCCTTAGGGGATGCATTCATCAAAAATCAGGAATTAGGGTTTCTTGACCTAATTCACCCCTAAGTTGACTTTTGGGACAAACCATGAGCCAAGACCTCAAGACATGATTTGAGGGTCTCTAATATACCATATTGATCCATTTGGAACAATGGATTAATCCAGGAAGCTTGAGCAACAAGTCTCAATTTCATCTGCACCACAATTAGGGTTTTAAAAGAAAAGTCAACTATAACTTTGACTTTTGACCAGGACATGCTCCCAAACCCTAATACATGATTGAATATACCCTATGACACCCATGGAACATGTCCATCAAGTTTGATTTAGGTCAAGGACATGATTTCCTGAAGAATTGCACAGTTTGGAATTCATCTGATAAAAAGTCAACTGTGCACAAAAGTTAACTTTGACTTTTTGAGATTTTTCACCAAAATGGATTTTTAACCCTAAAATGATGTTAATGTATGATTTGAATCATCATTCATCAAGAAAAATCAAGAAAAGTGAGATAACTTGTAAAAGGGGTAACCATAAAACTTAGAAATTTTTCTAAGTTAAAAATAAAGTGGCAAAGGTACCAACTTTGGAGGACCATAACTCCTAAACCACAAGGCCATTTTTTCTCATCCAAAGATGGATTTGTAGCCCTCATTATCACCTACAAAAACTTCAACTACAAGTCATTCCAATTCATTAAGGATTTTGAGTTATGGAGTCATCAAAGTGGCTGAAAAGTGAAAATGTCACTTTTTCCAACACTTAGTGAAATTTTCACTAAGTCAGATTCTGCCTCACTTTTTGCCAAATGTAGGGGGATTTTTCACTTGGATTCAAAAGAGATCAAAACCAAACTTGTTCAAACAGTTGTTGTATCATGTAAGAGCTTTCCAAAATGGCCAAGAACATTGCCAAATTCAACCTACACCATGAGATACAACATTGCCAAGTTGCCTTGCTGAAATCTGTCAAGGCAAGGCAGAATTTGCAACTTTGGTCGATTTGCCAAAATCAGCCAAATTCAATTGCTCCTATCCACTTGGACACCTCAGAGGATTGAATCTAAAGGGGACAATCACTGAGCCAAGCCTCCAAAGTCCATGGAACAAGAAATAGCATGTTGAACCTAGAATGGCCAAAATAGGGACAAGACTTCAAATTTGGAATGAGGCATTCAATGGAACCATCAAGGTGGCATGGACTGAGCCATTCTCATCTGAAATCAGTCAAGACTTATCCAAGACCAAGGGAACCAAAGCTCTGTGCCCTAACCTCTAGTCAATGGCTAGGGGAGACTTGGATTTTCATTTGCCAACATTGGCCAAACCTACTTACCAGCTGCCATGCACTATTCCTTGCAAAACAAACTTGATCTACTATAAATAGAGCTCAATTGTGGTCAGTTTAAGTATACCAAAGCCATCTAACAGATGCTTTCCTCAAAATCTCTTCTTTCACTCCAATTTTTCCTTCTAAGGCAAGTCACTATCGGGTTTTGAGTTTGAGAGCAATTCCAATCAAACCAATCACTCACACACCTCACATACATCACATATGAGCTGATCAAACACTTAGATTACTTCTGAAACATCAATTTCAAAAAATCACCAGCTGGTTGCTCAAGGTTTTAACCAAAGTGCAGCTGAGGTACCACAAAATGATCCAGCCAATTTCAATCAAGTCCAACCATCCAAACACAATCCATAGGGTGTAGGGAAGCTGTCCAGATCATTACAACTCATCTGTAACACCTCCAAATCAAAAATCACATTGCACTTGCTGTCACGGCTTGGAGGTAAGCACATGCTTGGTCATCTCTCAATCTAAGCATATTTCCTCGCACAATAATTTGTCCATATGTTCATAATCATGCATGGAATGTTTTCCCTCAATTAATTTCATTGTTTGAATCGTGTGTCAAAAATCCTAGCCTTCATGCAGAAATTAGGGTTCTTGAGGTCTCTTCGTGATTTCTTGTTGTATGTTTAATTTAAATGAAATTAAAGTACATAGACATGATCGTGAGGTTGAGACGAGCATAATGATATGTGGATTGCATGATATGATTACGTATTCATGGAGATTGGATAGAAAATGCAAATCTGAGAAACCAAGAACACGCGCGTGTTCTTCAGCTGTTCTTTGCGCCATTTTTAGAAATTCAAATATTTGAATTTTGTGATTTTGTTTAATTGATTCAAAAATTAATTTCTCTCTGAGTTTTAATGATTTTGAGTTGATTCTTTTTTTAATAATTCACAAAAATGTTAAAATATTTTATTTTCACAAAAAATCCCAAAAATATTATTTATTTCATATAATTGATATTTTTGCAAAGAATTAATGTTTTAATTGTTTTTGACATTTAAAATATTTTTTCCATCTTGATTTTGCAACTTTTAATGCTTTCTAATTATTTTGTAGGTCAATACTTAATTTTTGAAGCATTAATCCAAGATCACAATTTGTTTTCCATGTGTTAAACAATTTTTGATCATTTTAATTGAATTTTTATTCAATTAAATACATTTTGAAAACAAATTAGGGTTTTGGATTAATTCAACCCTCATAAATCATTTTCAAAACTTCTTGGGCCTCTTGAGAGAGTGTAAGACCCATCCCCCCTTGTACAAAAACTTTTTGGGCCTCACTCATTGTATAAGTCCCTCTGTACAAGTAAACGGCGCGATCGTCGCCCGTTTAAAAATAAAAGAATCATCTGGGCCTCTCCTTGAGCTATAAGACCCATTCAAAACACTTTGGGCCTCTATTAGAGTGTAAGACCCAATCCCCCTTTTAACCAAAACATCTTGGGCCTCACTTATTGTATAAGTCCCTCTGCGTTAAAAGAAAACCTCGGCGCGATCGCCATTTTTTTTAAGCGAAAAATCATTTGGGCCTCCCCTCGTGTTATAAGCCCCACTCTTTTCTTTAAACCTTTTTGGGCCTCTTGAGAGAGTGTAAGACCCATCCCTTTGTACAGAAAACCATTTTGGGCCCCAGTCACTTGTATAAGTCCCGCTGTACAAAGTCAAATAATGCGCACACTGATAAAACCCTGGGCCTCTCCTTGAGCTGTAAACCCCAAATCTTTCTTTTTCAAAGCACTTTCTCCTTTGATTTTGAATATACTGTTGTTTTCAATCTTTCTTTGTTGAACAACTAACCAAACAGCATGGAAGCACTCCAACCGAGTAAGTGGTTATCGCTTTCGTTTACTACTTTCATATTATAAACTGTATTGTGGGGCTGCTCACTGTAAGTCTCCTTTCATAAACTCATATCTACTGTGTAATAATAGTATAGATATTTCGAGTTTCCCCGGCTACTACGTCTAGAACTAGGTGACGCCGTTTCATTTATTCGTAGAAATAGACGCCTAGATCCCCAATAGGAGCACTAGATACAGTCTTCTCTTCGGCTGTCCTCCTTAGGAATCGTCAAGAAGCTCTACTCCCCAAGATGAATGTATTCTCCGTGAATGGCATCTTTGAGTTTCTTCCAACTTCTCGAACTTTCCTGACTTGATCTATTCCTTGTTGATAGCTTGCCTTGAATGTCTCGGGGTTTGGGTACCCACTACGGTCATAATCTTGGACCTTAACTAAGGAACCCTCTTTAAAAGCTAAAAGTCGCTGGATAGTAAACCTCGCACGTTTACCAGTGGTTTTTATCTTTAAAAGAGTTATCTCTCCTAATGGAAAGGAGATGATAGACCCACGGGCTTCTTAAAAGCATCGGCCTCCTCTTGGGCATTATTCAAGGACACTACGACTTCTTAGAAGTATTCACAGCCTCCTCTCAGGCTTCGTATAATGATCTCTTCCTTCGGGAATGATAGCCTCCTCTTGGGCTTCGTACAAGGACCCGTCGACTTCTTAAAAGTTTCCAGCCTCCTCTTAGGCTTCGTACAAATTGTCCCGACGACCTCCTAGAGGTATAGGAACAAAACTTAGTCATCTGCATAGAAAAGTCCTTTCATAGAGTCTACTACTGTTTCTCAAAGCATAGTACAAAAGATAAAACTCTAGACATGGATAGTCTAACTTCCTTGAGTCTCAAAGACATTCTCAAGCGACCCCTTCGTTAAATAGGAAGGAAACCCGCAGACTCGGACAGTCTCAACACCCTTTGGATTTCCAGTTCCCCCAAAGAAAAGGAAACAACCCCGATCCTCAGATCTAACCCACGAGTACAGTGATGCTCATATAAGAACTGATTTTCTCTTCAAAATCAGTATACTGGACCTGTCACTTAACTGACATAGCCTCCTCTTGGGCTTTGTACAAATGATTCTCCTCAGCGGAGTCAAACAACGTTTAGCCTTTCTCTCGGGCTTTGTACGAGACACATAAGAGACTCCATCGTCGGGTCAAAATCTTTTCGCCTCCATCTCGGGCTTTATACGAGATACCAAAAGACTCCATCGTCGGGTCAAAACCTTTTAGCCTCTCTCTCGGGCTTTGTACGGGACACAAATTAGCCTCCTCTTAGGCTTTGTATAATGATTTTCCTAGCGGAAATTAGCCTCCTCTTAGGCTTTGTATAAGAAAACCACTGGTTGATCCAATCAACCTTTTAGCATCAAAGTTGTGCCTCGTTCACAGTATACAAACATCAACAACTCCTTCCCTTTCATCTAATTGCTGTAAGCGGCAAGCCTCTGGATTATTTACATCCATGCCACTGTCCTTCTTTTAGCATGAGGAATTCCTAAGGAAAGATGGCATTGCTCTATACTGAGTTAAAGTCTTCTCCTTCAGGTTAAAACCCTTTCTTCGGAAATTATGGCATTGCTCGGATCCGCCTATCCCAGTTAAAGTAATTCTCCTTCTCCCCTCTTTAGAGATGACAAATTCTCTCTAAAGTCGAGGTCTTTCAGCTTCACATCTTGGGCTTTGAACAAGATACAAATCATCTTTCAGCTTCACATCTTGGGCATTGAACAAGATACAAATTGCCTTTCGCTTCACGTCTTGGGCTTTGAACAAGACACCAAAACACCCATTTCCTCTCATAGAATAGGAGGAACTACGAACGCTCTGATTTCCCTGTTTCGGTAAACGGGAATACGTAGGCATAAGATCGAAAGAAAAGATCTTAGCGAGCGCAATCAACAAAAAAACCCAAATCCCATATCTCCATCAATCAAAAGTAGTAATTCAAAAGCATCAGTCCTAACATCCTAATCCTTATTCCCCGCCAGAAACCTTCTGTCTAGACAAAAACCAGTATTGGCGAAAATACAAATAACCAGTACAAAGGCCCCCCACATTGATAGCATTCGTAACTTAACAGACCACTGTTTAAACTCAGTATGCAAAGCAGGGTTAATTGGAGACATCTATTTCCCTTCCTTATTCAGCTCACAATAGGATAAAAAATGAATCGACCTGTAGTCAAAGCTCAAACCGCAGAGAGCGACCAGCGCTTAAGAACCGCGTCCAAAATCGCTCGCTACAACAAGGCCGTCATTCTTTTCTCTTCAATCAAATTCAACCGGTCGTATCTACTCTGACATCATTCAGCCTCAGACAATTCAGCTTCCATCAAAACTCTCATAGAAGGGATTTCAACTTCTACCGGGAGTACTACTTCCATACCATAAACAAGAAAGAAAGGGGTTGCCCCTGTTGAAGTGCGGACGGATGTACGATACCCATGCAAAGAAAAAGGGAGCATCTCGTGCCAATCCTTGTATGTAACAACCATCTTCTGAACAATCTTCTTGATATTCTTATTAGCAGCTTCAACAGCCCCATTCATCTTAGGTTTGTAAGGAGAAGAATTATGATGCTCAATCTTAAACTCATCACATAATTCCTTCATCATCTTGTTGTTCTGAATCGACCCATTATCAATGATAATCTTGCTCGGAACACCATACCGACAAATGATTTGGTTCTTGATAAACCAGACCACTACTTGCTTGGTCACATTGGCATATGATGCCGCTTCAACCCACTTGGTAAAATAGTCAATAGCCACCAAAATGACTCATCATCATTTTTTTTCTTTTTTTTCATTTTTTATTTTTTTTTCTTTTTTTCGTTTTTTTTTCCACTCTTTTTTCATTCATTGTTTTCATTTTTCATCATTTTTTTTTCAATTTTGTAGACATTCTGGCTTCAGTGGCAATCTATGCTCCAAAATATCAGTATCAAGACCAGGCATGTCTTGATAGGACCAAGAAAATATGTCGACATATTCTCTGAGAAGCTCCACAATCCTCTTCTTAACATCTGACTGAAGTAGTGCCCTAATCTTAACTTCTTTCTTATCATCATCTGAACCCAAATTAACCAATTCTACCGGCTCTTCATGAGGTTGAATGGCTTTTTCCTCGTGCTCAAGCTACCGAGAAATTTCATCTGGAATCTCCTCAATAACCTCTTCTCCAGCTCCAAACACAGGGAACTCAAAGTTGGGAGAGGGCATAGGGCCATTGTTTTCAATGGGTTTAACAATCAATCTGCACAATGATTTATGTTTGATTTTAGAATATGAACAAGAAGTGCAAGTATTATGCAGATAAAAATGATTATCACATTATATATTTTTTGGTTTTTGATGTTACCATTTTTCTGAAATAAAGAAAAAAGGGAAAACATAATATGGATAAACAAAATAACATTTTATTGATGATGATAAAATTTGAAACAAAGTTCTCACAGATTCACTTTCACCTTGGGCAGAGTGGAAGGATTTTTTGAAAGAAACAAAAACAAATTACTTTGAAATATGAATAACAGTGGGAGCATCAATAGCTATCCAATTCTGGCAGATCTATCCATGTGTCACGAAATTGGGAAATTCTTCCTCTTCATCATCTTCAATGATGGCAGCAGTAGAGTGATCTTTGTTGATGAATCTGGCGCTATGAAAGGCCTTATTAATATACTTCAAATATCTTCTAACTGTACCAGGCGTAAAGCCTAAACCAGTTTTGCCCAGGTTATCAACCACATCAATAACTCGGCCCCAACCGTCAGACCGACCAGTCTCTAATACATGCAGAGCATCTTTCAAAGAAGACATGGGTAACCCATTCTTTTTAACAGCTTTATCATCGATGGTAAGAGCTTGGAACAGAGTCCCAACAGTTTCGTCAACATCAACATACGAAAAGGATGAAAGATGGCTCACCAGCATCGCTTGCTCGCCTCCAATAATTACCAGCTTGTCATTCTTACCAAATTTCAATTTTTGATGAAGAGTCGAAGTCACTGCCCCAGCTTCGAGAATCCAGGGTCGGCCAAGCAGACAACTATAAGCAGGACGAATATCCATTACTTGAAAAGTAATTTGGAAGAAGCACGGTCCTATCTTGATTGGAAGATCAACCTCTCCAATCACAGTTTTTTTAGATCCATCAAAAGCTTTAACCACAACCGCACTATACCTCATGGGAGCACCTTGGTACAAAAGCCTCGACAAAGTAGATTTTGGCAACACATTCAAATAAGAGCCAGTATCAACAAACACATTGGAAAGCACATCTTCTTGATAGTTCATAGAGATATGTAAAGCCAAATTGTGATTTCTCCCCTCCTCAGGTAACTCTTCATCATAGAAACTCAAATTATTGCATGCTGTGAGGTTGGCAACAATGCCATCAAACTGATTAACAGTCACATCATGCTCAATATATGCATGTTCCAGTACCTTCTGCAAAGATTCCCTATGAGCTTTAGAATTCATCAGTAGGGACAAAACAGAAATCTTAGACGGGGTCTGCAAGAGTTGATCTACAACACTGTGCTCACTCTTCTTGATCAATTTCAAAACCTCATCCTCATAAGCCTTCTTGTTCAAACCACTGGACTGACCAGAAGTATCAACATTATTCTCATCTTGGGGTCGCTTGCCAGTAACAACATTCTCCACAATCTTTGGAGGCTCAGAAGCAAAAACTCGACCACTCCGGGTCACTCTACTAACATCAGTGATACTTACCACAGAAGACAAAGAAGGAATGGGTACTTCCTTACCATCTTCTACCATGGTAGCATTGTACTTATACGAAACAGCCTTGTCAGATTCATAGGGTACTGGACCGGGCAACCGAATAACCAAAGGTGTAACAGCGATCTTCCGACTGTCAAAAGAGATAACAAATTGCTCAAGAATATTAAAGTGTGGCATAATAACATTCACCTCATTCTGATATTCATCTCTTTTAGCGGTGACCTCAATCAAATTCTGATTCATCCTCATTTGAATGTCCCTCTTTACTATCACACAACCACGCGAGTTCACGGAACAGATGCAACAAGCTGCACAATCATGATCGATATCATGGTATTCACTCAAAAGTGCATGCATTTCCACAAGAGATCTTCGAATCCAAAGAATATTAAATGTACCAGGACAACCATAGACCATATTGACAGCCGCCTTACCATGATTAGGCAACAGGTTTGATTGTACATTAGGATTGGAGTCTTCGAAAGACAAAATACCACTTCTAACCAACCTTTGCACTTCCATATTCAATGCATAACAGTTCTCAGTATCACGCCCAGCTCCTCCCTGATGAAAAGCACAATGAGCTTCAGGCTTATACCACCACGGCGAATCTTTTGGACCAGCAGGTGGCGCATGGGTCTGAACAAGATTCTTATGAATTAAACCAGGAAGCAAATCTGTATAGGTCATCGGAATTGGATCAAAGTCCTTTTGAAAATGGCCTCATTGATTATTTTGTTGGTGAGAGCGTTGTTGGACAAGAGCTGCCTGAACAACAAGAGTTGAATTGATAACAGGAGTAACAGATGCAACATGTTGCTGATGACTGTTTCTATTGCGAGGTCTTCAATACTTCTCTCGAGAAACAACATTGGTCTCTCCTTCTTTCTTCTGGGTAAATCCTCCACTATATTTCTTGGAACTTCTAGCAGAATTACCATCTTTTGATAAACGTCCATCACGGACACCTTCTTCCAATCTCATCCCCATATTAACCATCTCAGTGAAATCACTCGGGGCACTAGCAATCATACGCTCATAATAGAAAGGACTCGGAGTTTTTAAGAAGATTTTAGTCATCTCTTTTTCTTCCAAAGGAGGATTGATCTGAGCAGCAATCTCGTGCCACCTCTGCGCATAATATTTGAATGTCTCCTTATCTTTCTGAGCCATTGCTCGAAGCTGGTCACGACTGGGAGCAATATCCACATTATATTTATACTGCTTCACAAAAGCCTCACCCAAATCTTTAAAAGTGCGAATTCGAGTACTGTCGAGTCTTATATACCATTTCAAGGCTGCACCAGACAAACTTTCTTAAAAATAGTGAATGGGAAGCTGATTATTATCGGTCTGAGTCGACATCTTGCGAGCATACATAGTCAAATGGCTCATCGGACAAGAATTGCCCTTATACTTTTCAAAGTTAGGGACCTTGAACTTATGTGGGATCTTCACATTAGGAACTAGGCATAACTCATGGGCATTCTTCCCAAACAGTTCTTTACCCCTCAAAGCTTTGATTTCTTTTTGCATTTAAGCAAATTGATCTTGAATTTCTTCCCTTCTATCATAAGCACTGACATTCTCACTCGGAGCAGTGTGGAAAATCTGTTCTTCACCAAAAGGAACGGTGTGAACCACAGGCGGTGGTACAGACATCACAGGCTGAATGGTAGGAATAACTGGAACCTCAAGATGTGGTGGTGGTGGTGGTTGATAACCTTCAGGAACAAAGTTAAGAGGCATTCCCCAGGGGAAGCCAGGAGGCATGAAGTGTTGGGGAACACTAGCAGGAGCCACGGAGATGGGCGTAGAGACAATCTCAGAAATGACTGTCCTTTGCACAGGAGTCGAAAGCGGAGGAGGAGGGGTGGCTAGTTCCTAGCAACAATCAATGCTTCCATCCTAGCAGTGAGTCTCTCCAAACTATCCTTCAAAGTTGTCACTTCCTCACGAAGTTCATGGTTCTCTTGTTGCAATTGATCCATCTTTTCTTCAGATTAGCTCGAGTATTATACTGGTGCGACAACTTGGCTGAATGAAGACCAAAGGGAAACATAAGATACCTAGAAAAGGAAAAATACAATGCACAAGATGGTTCTTGATGTGCAATATGCAAAATGCAAATGTTTCATTCAACTTTCAAGGATCTTTAAAATATAAAGCAATTGCAAACATCGTAAAGAAATAACACTTTTTTGAAATACTGATAAACATCTCATTTTATTGAATATTGGAAAGAGTTACACATGGAAGTTCAGGTTACAAAGGATCAAAATACAATAAGAAAAAACTAGATCCTAAAGAGCATCTGATGACGATCCAAGCTGATACTTCTTTCAAAGCCTCTTAATCTCTCTCTCATAGTTGTCCTTCATGGCGGTCTTCTCTAACACAAGCCGATCCACGATACCCTTCCAAGCACCGGAAGTAGGAGGGTGAGATGATGAAGTAGTAGAAGAAAATAAATCCTCTACATGTCTCTTCACAGCACGTCGCTCAAGAAACTCAATCAAGTCATCTTTCTCTTTCATCTGCTTTTGCAACTCTAACTTCTCAAGGTTTGAAGCATGAAACTTGGATTCCCAAAGATCTTTTTCTTCCTTCATCTTGGTCAAAGCATCTTGAAGAGTCTTCACATCATCAGAAGGAATAGGGAATGGTGTAGCGACCACTGTAGATATGGGTTTCTCAAAAGAATAAGGCATTTTGAGCTCCTTAGCTCTCTCTTTCACTCAGAGCGTATAAGGTTCCAAGGCAATGTAAACTTGTCTCCCAAGTTGTCCTCTACCCGTCCTATGAATCTTAGTCCAAGCATGAGCCATTCTTTTCCTCAAACCAAGTGAGTCATTCCCTTCTTGAAAAAATAAACCCTCTAAATGAATATTTTTAGGCTTTTCCTTCATCATATAACCAAGCTGACAGCGAGCTAAACTCGGCTTGTAGTTAATTCCACCTTGTGTGCCAAGAAGAGTCACATTGGAGAATTCCCCACAGCTATCAATAATCTGGACACCATCATAAACAGAAGAAGACCAAGTAATGTCAGCATGAGTAAGGGACATATTCCTCTAAGACCACCTTAAACAATTCTTGTTCTCCTTGAAAGCCGACGACTGTGGCAAGTGAGAAATAAACCACTTGTACAGTAGAGGCGTGCAACAAAAAATGGTACCATTCCCCTTCAAAGTCCTATGATGGATGGAGAAGTAAGTATCACCAAGTAAAGTCGGAACAGGGTTCCCAATCAAGAAAATCCTAATAGCGTTAACATCCACAAAGTTGTCAACGTTTGGGAATAAGACTAGTCCGTAGATAAGCAAAGTAATTATAGCCTCAAACGCCAATGTGCTACCAGAATTAGCAAACAAAGTGGTTTTCCCAATCAAGAACTTAGAAGTCAAACTCTTGATGCCTCCCTTGACCTTAAGGTTAACATCTATATCAGATTTCAACAAATGGGTAGCTGCAGCAATATCTTGGGGCTAAAGAGCTTCCTCCAAACCAGTATAAGGAACCTTATCAGAATCTGGTATACCCAACAGATAAGCATACTCTTCCAAAGTCGGCATGAGCTAATAATCGAGAAAAGAAAAGCATTGGTAGATAGGATCATAGAATTGCGCAAGGGTGTTCAGAATTTTGTCTTCAATGTTGATAGAAAGAATAGATAGAAGTCTCCCACGACGAGATCTGAAGTCTGCACGATCAACTACCAAGGACACTAGCTTTTTCAAATCTGTAAGATCAGGAGCTTTGAAATAGTACTTCTAAGTGATTCTCCTTCCAATATCCATGACCACAATATCTTCGATGTTTGCAAAGGAAAATCTCTAAGATCCTTGAAAATTGATGGAAACAAAATGTCCATGAATGCATGAGTGCATGATGCCACAACCACAAATAAGATCACACAAGACACACGGGTTCAAGGTTCTGAGTCACGAGCATGGAGTCAAGGTTAAGAACCTCCCACAATGGTATGTACTAGGGTTATATCAGCACCTGTAGAACAAGGTTCTAAAACGTTCCCAGAGTCATAGATCCATCTTTCAGATATTATCGGCTTAAACGACTACTAATCAGCAAATAATATTCTCAAGAGAAACTCGTCTGAGTGTGGTATCACGTAACAACTGATTCAAGTCTACACCTGAATAGCCACCGCACCACGTCCTAATATGGCCAAGATGGGTTAAAGGTTCTACGGTCCTCAACTTCTCGGGCTCCCAGGTCAAAAAAAGTAATGTCAAATACGACTACTCGTATGGCATCAGTAATCCCAAAGGGGCCTCCACTGAGTGGGGGATCTCAAGTCAGCATAGTAAGGACTACTCCACGTAATCCGAACAAGACTATACCACCCTCCTATCATAAGTGCACTCAAGTCCGGGTATAGGACTTATCTCACCACACAGATCACCAAGCACCCTGACAGAATAATCAATAACAAACAAATCAAACAAAAGCGATAAATAAATCAAAGTAGGATTAACCCACTAAGAACCAGAGTCCTCGGCAGAGTTGCCACTTTTCTGTAGCGGTAAAAATTATGAGTGTAAGCTATTGATTAACTTAACTCATAAATCAAGAGTCACCACCGCACTTTTACTTTATCCAAAAAAAAGGAAAGGAAAAAGAGCGAACAAAACCTAAGGAGTTCTAAAAACAAGAACAAACAGAGAATGGGTAAGGGGGTCTGTTACGTTAAGGGAAGGTGTTAGCACCCAAAATGTCTATAGTACTCTATAAGAACCCTTTGAAATATCTATCGCTTTTTGGTTTGAAAAGGTTTGTTTGAAAACAGATTGGGGAGATGAGAAGAGAAATATTTTTTTAAGATTTTTGTGTTTGGAGAGACTTATCGCCTCATGCCTGCGTATCCACAAAGTGCAATATAGGATCAAAACCTCGTAGTTCATGGTACAAATAACAAATTTTATTAGTTATGATTCATTTTATCTTGAAAAGACAACTCGTCATTCTCAAGAGAGAATACTTAACTAATTACCCAAAGGTATGGGAAAGAGGCATTTGCATCACATTAAGATGGAGGATTTGCTTGGATTAACATTAACAAGACTATCGCTTCAACATCTAAGTGGAAAATGGCCATACTTTACACAAAATACCATGGTTAGGAGCTTTACATCTCATCAAAGAAAATGACTCATGTCTAATCTTTTTGAAAAGTTTAAAAGAAAAAGTGCACAAAAGCACAAAAAGTTTGAATGAGTTTTGTATTATTTAAGTATTTTTGAAATTAGTCAAAGTATGATTAACATTAATTGGCATTTATTAAAGAAAACAAAGTTTGAAAATCACTTGACCAAAGTCAAGGTTTTATTATGAAAGCGGTTATGAGTTTGAAAACAAGAAGATTTTGAAAAAGATAGGAGATTTTGAAAATTGAAGAAGGGGTGGTGAAGAAGAGACTATCCTAGTGCATGAAATAAAAGCTAGGGTAAGAAAGATCTAACCACATGGAGGCAGTCTTCAAAGCATAATAAGAAAAGAATTCCATCCTCTTGAGCCAATAAGCAAGCCAAATAAAGGCTAGAATATCAAACTCCATAATGATCCAAAGCATAAGGGAGAGTATCCTAATTCTAAGTCCATAAGTCCATAATCAAGAGTAGAGATCCTCCAATGCAAGGGATAGTGGCCATAGTCCAACATTAAGAGCACAAGTCTTTTAGTGGTTTAATCATTTATTAATGTTTTTGAGTCCAAATGGACAAAAGAAAAAAAACACAAGACAATATGGTCCAAATGGACAAAAGAAAAATGACATAAACATAAACATGATATGATATAATGAGTAATGAGCAATAAAAAAAATAAAGAGAGATATGGAGCAAGAAAGAAACATAAATAATATAGTAATATAATAGTATATACATAATAGTAGCACAAAGGCACAAGTGCCAAGAATCCTCAAAAAAGGCAACACTGAATATTCCGTCTCGCATCTTGAACTATATGGTTGAACAATGTGCTTAGGTCAAGGTTAATGAAGACTTGTCAGAAGATTGATAGAATCAAAACCTCTACGCAACAAGCTTCAAAGATTATGAGCCTAATTCAAGTTCCGATTTGGATGGGGAGGGACTAATGTAGCGCTATGTTAAGCAATCGCCAAGTGACTTATAAAGAAGTCACCCTACTCGAGGCCGGTCAATAATGATCTTTATGCTAATGCATGCTAGATGAACGATATGTAAATCGTCATCCGAAAGCAATACTGCACGAAAAGAAAATAGGTAGCGATCTAGCCTTGATCAAGAATTAAACAAAGAAATTCTAAGATCCATAAGACTTTCATCGATCAAAATAAAAAAAAAGGAATAGATGAAGAGAAAGCCAAATTAAACCACAAAATTATGTGACCTAAGGCTAAGAACAAAGGGAAGGGAAAGAAAAAGGAGGAAAAACTAAAACAGTCCCAAAAAGAGGCAAAAAAACACATTCTGGACACTAGTTAACCGATTACCTCCATATGGTTAATCGATTAACCAGTGCAAAAAAACGTTTCTGCGCAAAATAGAGTGGTTAACCAGTTAACCAGATTACACTGTATTTTGGTTAACCGATTAACACTGGCAAAACAGTAACAAATGTGTAAAATTCAGCATGATCATCATTCAAAACTTTCTTCAAACACGTTGTGATCATGGAATCAAAATTGCACGAAATTTTGAGTAAAATAACAGTAAAAACCAGCAATCAAACACTGTTAATTCTTGGAGTTGGCTAGAATTTTGGTAAAACAATGTTGATGTCATGGTTAATGTTTCAACATGAGTTTTTAACAGCCTTGTTATGTTTAGTTAACATTCTGGTTATGTTAAGTGTTTAAGGGTTGCAGTTTTGTGCTGATGTCAAACCCGATGTCATAACATCAGTTGACAGAACATCAGAAAACCATCTGTTGTGGTTTTTGTATTGCAGAATGTTAAGGTGTTGAAGAGTTAAAGTGCTGAAGAGTGATGTCACATACGATGTCTTGACATCACTATACCAGAAACTTAAAACATCAGGTTGTGATGTTTTTAGGGCTGCACGCATTAGTTTGATTTGAGGAGATCTGTTAGTTAGATTGGATGCGAATTTATTGGAGAAGATTTATTCTGATACAATTAATTCTGCATATCTTGTGGAGAATAGTTTGTTACTATTTTTGTGCAAATAGACATGGAGAATTGTTCCTATTTGTGTGGAGAAGATTGTTCCTATTTGTGTGGAGAAGATTGTTCCTATTTGTGTGGAGAAGATCTTGCAGCTGATTTAAAGAGAAGATTTAAAAGATACATAATATCCTGGAAATATTATGTGGAGCTGAATTTAATGCATAAAGATATGGAGAATATTTAGAGTTAATTATTGAAGATTTAAATTGAAGATTTGATTGAAGATCCAATTAATAGCAGAATCTGTTGGAGATTTGGAACAGAAGATTTGATATGATTTGAAGGCCCAAATCCAGTTGGGAAATAGGTTATAAATAGAAGCATTGTAACCTAGTTTTGGTAAGCCATCCATCATGTAGATTAGAAGGGCTGTGTTGATTGATGAACCACCCGGGTTGTGGGATGGTCATCGTGTTTATCTCGAAGCCTGTAGGTAAGAGATGTATTGTTCTTGGAGGAAGCTTTGAAGCAACTCCTAAGGGCTGTCATGGAAGTGTGTCTTCTAAAGTCTATGTAATAGAAAAGAGTAAGGAGTCAAGCTGTTGATGCAGTGACGGTGTAGTTGACTGCTAGACATCATCGAGATGATTGGAAGTGAGATGGATTCTCTTACCTAGGGAGGACTTAGGTAGAAGGGTCATTGGGTAGTGATTGAATTAGGTAGATTGTCAACTGGTGTGTTGAGTCTGTAATTTGATACTACTAATAGTGGACTTCCTTCCTGGCTTGGTATGCCCCCAGATGTAGGTTGGTTGAACCGAACTGGGTGAACAATTGATTGTGTTCATTTACTGTTTCTATTATTGCCTTGTTCAGCAGATTGCGATGTTGTGACATTGCACAAGACATCACACATCTGTACCAGAATTTCAATTGGTATCAGAGCAGGCATCCTGTCTGTTTCTGGATGAGATCTTGGGAAGATACTTTATGGTTCATGAGCAAGGAAGATAGTGTTGTTGAGATGGTCACATGGTGTTTGAATAGTCCCTTGAAGTGGAGGATGGACTATTGGACCTATCAGTTGTGTAGCTTTGGTGGAGAACTGCTGTTGTGTGTTTTCAAACCTTGTTGTTGGCACTTGGTCTAAGGTGATGGTGTGCAAGGATTATTGAGTAGTGCCTGAAGGTTGTTGAGGAGTTGTTGTGAGTTCCGCTGCATGGTATCTGATGTAACCCTGGTGGTGAGATTCTAGGAAGGTATGCTCTTGGAAAGACATTAGGGTTTGGTCTCCTCAGCAGGATATTCTATGATGTTACAGTTTGTATGAGGATTATCTCTTATCTGTGTTTTGGGAAAGAAGTGATCAAAAGGCATTGAACACCAATCTGTCCAGAACATTGAAAGAAGAGGGTGGAGACAAAGCAAAAGAGTATCACTGTCAAATCTTTCATGCGGGAGTGAAGATCTTGATAAGTTATCTCTTAAGCTTAGTTGTGATGACCGAATGAGGAGGAAGTTTCATCAAGAAAGAAGCTGAGCTTAATATGTCAATTCTAATGTCTCGACATCGCGCTACACATGAGCAGTTTATGAAGGATGGCAGTTATCACTCTTAAGTTAGGCAAGAGGTCTGAACCTTGTGCTTATAAGAAGAAGCTTCTGGAAGAGTGTGTATACAAGTTACTGCAGCTTTGTTAGTCTGATCTTGGAAGTTGATCAGATGTTGATAGGTTCTCGTGTGTTCCCTACAAGAGATATGTGTGGTTGTAGTCTCCAAATCTATAGGAGATGGTTGATATTAGAACTGATGTTGAAACATCATTTCAGTTCTTTGCTCAGGGTGGAGTAAAAGATCAAGACACTGATCTAACCTGGAAGGCTTTTGTGGTATGAATGGTTGTCATAATGGTATGTCATGAAGAAGATTCAGAAGATGCTGGAATCTGAAGAAGGGTTAAACCACAGGGATTTAAGATCAATTGCTATTTGGGATATTCACAAGTATTTAATTGATTATCCTTGAAAGACAAGTTTAAGGATGTTCTGTCAATTGTTTTAACATCTTTTCATCAGAGGTTTGGAGAATCATGGGTGGGGTTCTACATTCGCTCACAAGTCGCCTAGGTGTTGACCTGGGATTGTTGCTTAGCATCTGTTTCTAGAAAGTATTATGAATGACTTGTCCAGATGGTGGTGCTGTTGAAGATAAAGATGGAAGACTATGAAGACATTATAATCTTGATGGTTACAGCTTGGATCAGTTTATTTCTGATCTAAGTGGTTTGGAGCATGGTGTTTGCTCTGGTTGTGAAGGTCGAGGATAAGTGGCAGTTATCTCTGGCTTTCTACTAACGGCTCTACTAAGGGAAGTGACTTTCTTTAGTATTGCTATGGGGTAGTCTTGGAATACTTATTTTCTGAAGATTCAGATGTGGTAGGTTTGAAGTCTTTGGAGTTTCTAAGCAGGATGGAGGTTGTCTACTCAAACTTGATTGTTGAATCAAGTCTATGAGAGCATGGAAATCTGTTTCTGCAAAGGGAGGAGGTTCTTCTGAGTGGCAGAAGGAAGAGCTGAATTCAACAGTTGGATGTCATAATGTTCTGACATCTAGCTTAGCATCAGAAGTCTCAGCTATTTGCGGGAGCTGCAGGAAGGAGAAGATGTTACATGACCATGGCTTAGGGAGTCTAAGTGTGTTTGCTTTTGAGCAAGTGGAACATGTGACTTGACGATCAAGTTTCCTTGGTGGATCAGGATATCTTTGTGAGAGTTCTGACAAACGTGAAAAAGGTCAAAATGTGGCATTTGGTTGTTTTCATTTGAGGATTCGTGCTTGAGGTGATCAAACTGTGGCATTGGTTGATCTCAGAAGTGAATTCGAAGAATCAAGATAATCAGAGTGTGGCAGCTGGTTATTATTGAGGATTATCTTGGAACAACTTACTCTTGGGCAGAAGGGTGATGAGTTGAAAACTCAAGAAGATTATTCTTCTTGAAGGTGGATGAGAGGTTATTCCCTGATGCTTTGGATTACTGTGCAATAGTAAGTCCAGTTGGTGGAGCATATCAAGAATCAAGGTGATGATGTCTTGGTGTGTGGCAAATGTTCTAACTTGTGTTGGGACATTATCTGGTTGGATATCCTTGGTGAAGGATGATTATGCTCTGGTTCAGGAGCTTGGTGCCTACATTTTGCCTAAGGAGTGTCTACATAGTCATACGGGAGGATGATGAAGTAGAAGGTCTGCCTTGGATGGAGAATGTAGAGAAGACTGAAGAAGTCCAAAGTAACTTGTGAATGTGTCATAAGGAAGAATCAGAAGTTGTCAGACGTGTACAGAAGAAGAGGTCATACAAATTGTCATGCCTTGTGTGAGAAGTCTGGATATTGTTGTTTGTGGCCGTGATGGAGTAGCTTGATGTTTGAAGATGACACCCTGAGGGAACCTTATCAGCTGACTATATAAGAAGTGTGTGAATTAGTAAGCATCATCTGCGGGTTATTTGTGAACAAAGACCTTGTTGGGAGCTTGGTAGTTATCTGATGGACTGGGCTTGTGGAATTGGAAGAAGCAGCATTAGTGTTTGAAGTGGCAGTTTAGTCATTATGGACAGGTTATGATCTTGAGGTTAAGTAGGTTGAAGACTTCTTTAGGTGGGTATAAGGACAGAAGGTTGTTGTCAGCGGTGTGATCTGATCAGAATGGCTGAAGATAATGAGGTTTCTTCTAATACAAGTAAAAGGTGGTGGCAGTCCTTATCTTGTGTTGCAAGTGATCTGAAGACATTTGTTATGGAATATGTGAAATTCCAAATCAAGTGTTTTTTTTTTTGGACTTGACAGATCATGTATCGGAAATAATCATGATGAGATTTTGCTCAACAAACACAAGAAGTGGCAGTTCTTAATGTTGAGAATGTGGCAATTTCATTGTGCTTCTATCTGGTGTCAAGTGTTCATCTTCATAAGGAGCATGGGTTGTTCATGGCAGGGGGAGTTAAGGTTGTTGTCTATGGTCTTTTACTGCAAGGATGCAGATTTTTGTGAAGATTGCGTGCTGATCAAGATTGTGAAGATTGGATATAATGTCAGATAACATGTTATGACATTAGGTTGCTGGATGACATGTTGGTGTTCTAGCCATGTGAAGCTAATTGTTTGAATCATATGTACACATGCTTCTAAGGAGGAGTCTGAAGGACAGCTTTGTGTGTATCTGGGAGATGTCACACTTGTCTTGGTGTGTTTTTAAGAAAGAGGAGTTTACTTAGAGTTCAGTGGAAGGCATTGTGAGTGTGCTTCAGAACTTGTGGATGATTGTGTGAAGCATTCCTGTCTGGATGAATGAAGATTATGTCTGGAGTTTCCAAATGTTATGGTATACTGGTCAAGAAGCACTAGATAGGGGGAGTTGATATTTTCTCTGCTGATCATTGAAAGTAGTAGCTGCTGAGTCTGGGTTTTGTTCTGAGTATATTGGTTGGATGATTCAGAGTTTGCCTTTGGAATTTTTTTGTGCTTGCTGCTAGGTTCAGAGTTTGTCCAATTATGGCTAAAAAGGGGGAGAGTTAGCCTAGTGGTTGCCAAGGTGTGGTTGTGAAGCCTTTTCTGATATGGTGCAGCAGTTGAGGGGGAGAGTGTTTGAACAGCTGTGAGCTGGTTCTTGGTTTGAGGGGGAGTTTGCCCTATGCTGATGTGAAAGTGTTTGTTTCTGCTGCAAGTTGGTCCAAGTTGGTCTGATGTAGGCTGAAATTGTTTTAGCCAAAATTAGCCAAAGGGGGAGATTGTTAATTCTTGGAGTTGGCTAGAATTTTGGTAAAACAATGTTGATGTCATGGTTGATGTTTCAACATGAGTTTTTAACAGCCTTGTTATGTTTAGTTAACATTCTGGTTATGTTAAGTGTTTAAGGGTTGCAGTTTTGTGCTGATGTCAAACCCGATGTCATAACATCAGTTGACAGAACATCAGAAAACCATCTGTTGTGGTTTTTGTATTGAAGAATGTTAAGGTGTTGAAGAGTTAAAGTGCTGAAGAGTGATGTCACATGCGATGTCTTGATATCACTATACCAGAAACTTAAAACATCGGGTTGTGATGTTTTTAGGGCTGCACGCATTAGTTTGATTTGAGGAGATCTGTTAGTTAGATTGGATGCGAATTTATTGGAGAAGATTTATTCTGATACAATTAATTCTGCATATCTTGTGGAGAATAGTTTGTTACTATTTTTGTGCAAATAGACATGGAGAATTGTTCCTATTTGTGTGGAGAAGATTGTTCCTATTTGTGTGGAGAAGATTGTTCCTATTTGTGTGGAGAAGATCTTGCAGCTGATTTAAAGAGAAGATTTAAAAGATACATAATATCCTGGAAATATTATGTGGAGCTGAATTTAATGCATAAAGATATGGAGAATATTTAGAGTTAATTATTGAAGATTTAAATTGAAGATTTGATTGAAGATCCAATTAATAGCAGAATCTGTTGGAGATTTGGAACAGAAGATTTGATATGATTTGAAGGCCCAAATCCAGTTGGGAAATAGGTTATAAATAGAAGCATTGTAACCTAGTTTTGGTAAGCCAGCCATCATGTAGATTAGAAGGGCTGTGTTGATTGATGAACCACCCGGGTTGTGGGATGGTCATCGTGTTTATCTCGAAGCCTGTAGGTAAGAGATGTATTGTTCTTGGAGGAAGCTTTGAAGCAACTCCTAAGGGCTGTCATGGAAGTGTGTCTTCTAAAGTCTATGTAATAGAAAAGAGTAAGGAGTCAAGTTGTTGATGCAGTGACGGTGTAGTTGACTGCTAGACATCATCGAGATGATTGGAAGTGAGATGGAGTCTCTTACCTAGGGAGAACTTAGGTAGAAGGGTCATTGGGTAGTGATTGAATTAGGTAGATTGTCAACTGGTGTGTTGAGTCTGTAATTTGATACTACTAATAGTGGACTTCCTTCCTGGCTTGGTATGCCCCCAGATGTAGGTTGGTTGAACCGAACTGGGTGAACAATTGATTGTGTTCATTTACTGTTTCTATTATTGCCTTGTTCAGCAGATTGCGATGTTGTGACATTGCACAAGACACCACACATCTGTACCAGAATTTCAAACACAATTACAAGATCCAAAGGATCAAGTAATAAGAATATCTAAAGATCTACATTATGGAAGATGAAGATGAAGCTTCAACAATGGTGAGAGATGAATTACCACTTCAAATATGAAAATTCCTCCAAATTGCTTCAAGATCCAAACACCAAAGCCTTGATCTATGAGAATTGATGAAGAAAACAAGCTTGGATGAAGGTTTAGCTCAAAGTTGAACAAGATTCAATGTGAATTCTTGTTAACTTTCAAGAGAAGAAAAGTGAGCTTTGAGTGAATTTTGGCAGTTGGGGAGAGAATTTGCAAGAGGTTTTTTGGCTCTCAAAAGCTTTTAGAGAAATTTTAGCAAGATGAATTTGGCTATCCAAAGCTTGTGAAATGAATGAAATGAGGCCTCTATTTATAGGATTTAGGCTTGGAAATTTTGGTGGGTTGAAATTTGGTTTGGAAATGAAAATTAGGCTTGGAATTTGAATTTGGAGAGAAATTATCAAAAGAGTGGTGATTAATGGAGGTACATGGTGGGAATTAATTATGATGATGTAGGAGAATTATAATGAGATGGTCTAGAATATTCCACATGTGATCAAAATGATGAAAATTGGTGCCAATTGCTGCTGAATTTAAATTTGGCTCTTTTTTTCAAAAAAACGTATTGGTTAACCGGTTAACCATATACCGTTAACCGATTAACACAGCAAGAAATTGAAAAAAAATGCATTTTTTAATGTGCTGTCTTGGCTCCGACTCGATTCTTTTGCTTGTTAAAGAAGGCATGGAAATAAACACATGAACCTTGGAGTCTCTTGAATAATAATCAATTAAAACTAGGAAACTCTTGATCAGATGATATTTGAATTATTTGCAGATCAACTTTGATTTTGTTCAGATGAAATTCATTCAAGCTGAGGGACTGATTTTGATATCCTTGATCCAAATTCTTCCTGAAAAAGTTCGTAAAGGAAAAAAAACATATTTTTGGATTTTAATTAATGATTAGTAAACATAAACAAATACAAACATCAAACAAACAAGAGAATAGGGGTGCTTGGCAATCTCACTCAAGGACAATCCTTCAGAGGAGGGTAAGAGAACCAAAGCTTGTGATCTTGTTTGTGGTATGAAATGCAAAAAGACATGTGGGATCTTAGGGGTAAAAATTAGGGTATTACAACAACCTTTGCATGGGTTCCACACCCGTTCTTTGGGTCACAACCTTTGCTTGGTTCCACACCCGTCCTTTGGGTCACAACCTTTGCTTGGTTCCACACCTGTCCTTTGGGTAACTACCTTCGTTTAGTTCCACACATGTTCTTCAGTTAACCACTATTTATCAGTTAATATACCGAAATCCCCTCAGAGTCAAACACCTTGTCTTGGTTTAGTACTCTCACTTTTGGTTCATCACAGCCTGTCTGTTGACACCAACCCCTTTTCCCAACCAGAGCCTTACTCTCTTTTTCTTCGGTTAACCACTGTCTGTCAGTTAATATATTGAATCCTCTATAAATTATACTTTGTATCAATTCAATATCCCTTGCATTCGTTATCTTGGTTTCGACACCATCCCCTTTGTTTGGTCCCCAGTAAGGTCACTAACCCTCTGGTCTCCAACATAGTCGCTATGTTCTCTTTTCTTTTTTTCTCTTGGTTTCGATACCATCTTTTTGTCTTATCCTCAACAGAGTTACTACTTTTTCTTTGCCTTTATTTCTTGGTTTTGACACCATCCTTTTGCATTTCCCAGTGGAGTCTTTTACCTTTTTTTACTCCTGGTTTTGACATCATTCTCATTTTCTGTCCTTGTTCTTCGAACTACGTAGGCTCTGAATTCCTCATTGCACTATGAGGATATGTAGGCACGAGATTGCGAAATCTTGGCGAGCAACCTTCTTCCTTCCCCTTTCTTTTCCCTGGTTCCATGAACTACGACACTCTAATTTCCTCATTGTACTATGAGGGTACGTAGGCATGATGGCCTTAATCCTCCGCGAGCACTTTCTTTTTCTTTTTCCCTTTCCTCTTTTAGCTAAGAGCCTTGAGATAGATAACCCATCCAAGTCTAGATGTAAGTGAAATGGTTCCCGTCGAGTACGACTGATGCGTAAGGTGCTAGTACCTTCTTTTCGCATAACCGACCCCCTTACCTGTTTCTCTTCCCCTTGGGTTTTATCGATATTTTCCCTGTACTTTGGGACTAAATAAAATTCAGTGGCGACTCTGTTGTATCTTTGAGTGTACGATTCACTCAGGTATAATCCCGTTAGCTTCAGAGACTAGAAATGGTAGTACTAAAATCAGAAAGTGGATTCCCATGGGAAGACTAATTTCTGATGTGCTTGTTGAAACTCTGTAGAGGCTGAACATCACTAAAGAGATAGTTACAGATGTTGGAAATATCTTCAATGGAAGAAAAGTGAAGAACATGTCTTTGATTTCTAAAATTATTGATCCTTCAGAGGTTCTGGATAAGGGTGCAATATCTTTTAGAAGGATAGTCGTTGATGACTATCCCATTTTTATCAAAGTGGATCCTTCTAAAATCCTACAATCTTACATTGATGACATCATAGCCTTGGGTATTGAACCTATAGCTTATTCGTATGATGAACTTCCAGATGCTCCTCCTGAATTTCCTGTTAGAAAGAAAGGGAAATAATCTAAAAAGGTTGGTGATGGACTTTCTTAAACTGTTAAGTCTCCAGCAAAGGTAGTTAAAACTTTCGCAACTATGAGAAGGCCTTTGAGAACTATATTAGAATCTGAAGATGAAGGTTCTGAGAATGCTGAGAAAGTTGAAGAATCTTTCACTGAGAATCAACCTTCTGGTAAGTCTTCTATAGTTGAGACATCTTTGCCTTCTGATTAAGTTGTTAATACTTTATCTTCATTCATTCCCCTTCAACCTACTCCTCAAATACCTCATATTAATAATCCTTTTGGAACCATCGATACCCCTCATCGAAAACAATCTTCTGCTATTAAACCATCTGAACCTGAACCATCTAATCCACAACCATCTAAAATTATCCATCCCATTCATTCATCCTTTCACATTGACATTCCTAAAATTTGTTCCTTTCCAGATTCAACACTTTCACCACCAACTCAACCAAATGCCATTGATACACCTATCATTGAAACTCTAATGGACAATATCTTAAACCATTCCCCCTCTACTATTGATTCCTCAGATGAAACTATTTCACTCTCATCTGACTCTGAAGATGAAGTTGCACATGTCCCAAACTTCCTCAGAACCCAAGTGAACCTCAATTCTCTTTCCTGGCAGATGAGGGAAATTTGTTTTGAATCTTCCCAGAAAAAATTCCACAAAAATATTTCAAGTATCTTGGAGTCTCTTCTAGAGTTGTTCAAACTAAAACTTCCTACTGCACCAGAAGCTGATCTGACCTTGGCTGTTTTTTAAAAAAGAGGTTCAGACTGAACAAGAGATTCAACCTGTAATTACTTCTCCTCTTGAACAACAAGTATTTTCTCAATCTGAGATTGGAACTACTTCTATAACTGAGAAGCCTTTTAAATCAGACTTTATGCCTCTGGTTGTGCTGAAAACTCTAGAGGAACTCAAGCAGGAAAATGAAGTTATTAGATCTCGTATGGACAAGCAAGATGATATGTTCAAGGAACAAGTTCAAACCAACACCAAGATTGAAGGCCTGCTTTAAGTGTTTCTATTAAGGCTGCCACCCCTACCTAATTTTTTTCTGTTTAAGTTTTTTAAGAAAATCTAGTTTTTCTTTTTTGTGCTTCTGTATCTTTATCTATTTCAATCGCATGTAGTTTTGTTTTTTCCTTTTTTTTGATCGATGACAAAAGGGAAGAAACGTAGATATGTTTTTGATATACTTATATTTCTCTCTAATCCAAAACATCTGACTCTGATAATTTTAAACATCTGACTCTGACAATTTTCAATGATCAAGGAACTTTAAAAGTTCACCAATGATACTAGTCAGACTATCCAGAAAATTTTCAGATATTTATGAACGAGGAATCAGAAAGTCATATCTCTTAAGATTGAACCAAGCTCTTGTGCTTCATCAAGCTCTGATACAAGCCAAATTTTGATACAAGGAATCAAGAAATTTTAATCAGAATCTCATACAGGAATGTTCTTACCTTCATGCTGATTAAAATGTTTTATGTATTAAATTTTTTTATAAGCCTTAAATTTAGGGGGAGTCTACAAATTTCATTCTGAATAAGCTGAGAAAATTTTGATAGTGTAAAACTCAGTGGGAGCTTACTAGCTTACTCTGATAAGTTTTTTGTGATTAAACTAAATAAAATTTGTTCATTAAAATACATGGTTTTATCATCATCAAAAAGGGGGAGATTGTAAGAACAAGATTTGATTCTGCATCTGGCCTTAAGTTTTAATGATAACAATACACAAGTTCTTAAAGAACAATTTTGTACCCTAATAGTTTTATTAAGTGTGAAACTACTAGAAACAAGTTTTGACTATGAGAAAGTAACGTGTGACATCATCAGACTCTGAACCTAGTGCACTCTGATTCAAAGAAGTAAAAGAATGTGTATTCTACTAAGTTAATCAAGCTCTTGATTATTATGCTCAACGCTTCTGATCATAACTCATCCAAAACGCTTCGGTTTATGACTCTGATAAGAGAAGCCTCTGACGTTATCAAGCTCTGAAGTCTTGCGGTCAACAACTCTGATGAACTGTGTCACCAGACTCTGGATCAAGAATCTGAAGACCAGGTTCTGAAGACTCTCTCATACAGGCTTTGATTCTTCTATGCATGTTTCATCAACTCTCCTTCTGAAGCCTTTGAATATTAGAAGATAAGATCAAAAAAATTTACGTGAGAAAATAGTACACAGTACAAGAACAATATTCTTTTCACTATACTGATTTCATGGGAAAAGGACTGTACAATTGTACCATTTTGTCTCCCATTTTTACAAACCGTTATGAAATGATATATCTATTTATGGAATTTCATTTCCGCCCTCTAACAGATCTTTCTATTGCCTATATAAAGTAGTCTTGAAAGAATGGAATAAAAAGAAAGAACTACTACGTGAACATTGCAATACTGTGAAACTTTTGAGAGAAAGAAAAACATACACGGAAGAAACTTTTGTTCATACACTTTCATAGAAAACATTTTTCTGTGTAAATCTTTGCAATACATTTGTGTAATTTGTTTTCATAGAAGCATCTTTGTAACACATTTTGTTTCTTAACTTTTGAGTTGTATTTCCTTAAAAGACTAGGGTATAGTCAGAATTTTTCAAAAAGACATTGACAGTTTGTCTTTGTGGTTGTAATCAAAGTTGGTTATAGTGGATTAAATCCTTGTGATAAGGCGAAATCAGCTTCGCAGGTGGACCGGAGGTAATTCTGTTAACGGCGAACCAAAATAAAAAAATTTGTGTCCATTATTTTTATTCTAAATTTTCTTCATATTGTTTTTGGTAGCAAAAAATTTTCATTCTAAAAATCCAATTCAAACTTTTTTATTTTATTTTTTATGTTTCCGTAATCTTCATTAAAATATATTTATTAGTTTAATAGGATAATCTTTCAACTTTTAGAGATTAACTTGTTTGTAAAAATTTAAGTTTTGAGAGTGTGTCTTTAGATTAACTTGGTTATGAAAATTTGAGCGTTAAGAGTGTGTTTTTCTTAAAAATTGTCTTTAAATGGTCTAAGCAAGTAAAAAGTGAGATTAGTCTCTTAGATTAGTTGATGCTAAAATTGGATACCAAATAATGATGATTTTTCATTCTACTCTTATGACCCTAAGAGCGTCTGAAAGGTACACAATGCATGTGATTCTTTCCTAGCGAAGGTAGATCCAAGGAACATGGCTATTCAGCTGAAATCACGGTTCTAGTTTGAAGCATAGTTTGGCTTCTAGTTCACTTATTTCATGAAATTTACCTCAAGTAATTACCTCTATATCATATCAATTTATGACCACAATTCTCAATATTAGACCAACAATCTTAGCTATATCATTCAAGAAATCGTCGGTTTCATCACACTAATAAAAGCTGCAACATGAGGAGAAACAAATGATGAAGCTATAAAGCAACATTCTAATATTAAAGGCACTATACTATTAATGGAAAGAAAACATGATACATGATGGAAGTTCCACAATCTTACACTTGAGTGCTATTGTTTACTTATGCACTTCATGATAACCATTCCACTAAGGCATAACAACACTTTAACCCATAACATTAATTTATCTATTTTTATGAACTAATGCCTCTTTATGCATCCTCAAAAATGCAAATACTTTATTATTTAACATAATAGATGAGGCAACTCAATAAATATGTGTTACTCAAGTTAAATAAAAAAAAAAAATAGTCTAGTGTTTAATACCTGACCGTCTAATGGTCAAGCTCTGACGACGACATTTATTCATATCTATGTATTAATAATATATTAATATAAATAAAATTGTTAATATTTATAAACCTATTTTTTTAAAAAAAATAAATTATTTTTAACATAATTGAGTTAATACAGACAGAGATACTCATTGTGAGCCCCTATATCATTGTGTTTTAGTGAGGCATGTGTTCAACTATTCATGCTTTGGCCTTGTAGTAGCCCACAACTTAACTTTTATTTTATGTTTAGCGCAAATTCAAGCAATATATTATAATCATTTAAACCCAAAAATAGATGTAGGAAACAATGAATATTACATAATTGTACCTTCCAATTTAAGATAACTTTTTGTCACACAAAAATGATAGCACAAATATATACACATCTCCTTTACACCTCAATTTCCACTTCATTTATCCTTTTATTTCTTTCTCATTTTTTCAATCAAATCATATATTATTTTTCTCTTTCTCTTAAATACAGATATTAAGCTTTAAAAAAAATTAATCATTGTGATATAATCATATTAAACAAATCAATGACGGATTTAGGTTTTATTTTGATGAATAACTCATTTTTAATTTATAGTACGAATGTTTATCATGATAGCATTCAATTGTAAATTGTTTTAATAGTAAAACATACAATTAAATTAATTTGTTTTTGAATAATTTATAGATTATTTTTTTAAATTATTTTAAAAATATTATAAAATAAATTAAAAATAATTAATGAATAATGTCATAATTTTTTTTATAAATTCTCTCAAACACTCATAAAATTTATGCCAATGAATAAATTCAAATACAATTACATATTTTACTCTTTTCGTTAGAAAAATATACTTTAAAAATTCAATTCAATTTCATTTTTATTCAACCAAACTACAATTTTATCAAAATCAAATAAACCAATCAATTAACTTATCGATTTTTGATTCAACCGATTGAATCATCATTGAAACGACCATTTAATCTGTTTTTAGAAACATTATTCAAATGTAAAATTTCCAAAAAAAAAAAAAAAAGCAGGTCTAGAATCTCCAAAATCAAATGGAGCATAGCATGTTATCATGCACCCACTTCATTTTGTCACCCCACTATATTAGTAGTAAACTCTTGAGTACCCCATACCTTGATAATACACCTTTTCAAACCATATCCCAATAAATAAATAAAAAATCTTCCAACCCCAAAAAACAAATAAAAATTCCCATAAGGTAACTTTTTTTACTTATATATACGACCACTCACTCCCATCACAAGGCACCATTATCACAACCATGAAAATCCCATTTTCTCTAACCTCTCTATTTCTCTGTCTCTTCATCTCCCAAGTCCAAGGACAAACACAAAACCCAAAATGTGACATCCAAGATCATGGCTCAACCCTCAAAGTATTCCATATCTTTAGCCAATGTTCTCCATTCAAACCCTCAAAACCAATGTCATGGGAAGAGAGTGTGTTACAGCTCCAAGCTAAGGACCAAACAAGGATGCAATACTTGTCTAGCTTAGTTGCCGGGAGATCGGTTGTTCCAATTGCATCTGCGAGACAGATCATTCAAAGTCCGACATATATTGTGAAAGCTAAGATTGGTACTCCACCTCAAACTTTGCTCTTGGCTTTGGATACTAGTAATGATGCTGCTTGGATTCCTTGTACTGGTTGTGTTGGTTGCTCAACCTCAAAACCCTTTGCTCCTGCTAAGTCTACCAGTTTTAAAAATGTTGGATGTGGTTCTACTCAATGCAAACAGGTAATTATAACATTTTCTCTACATTTCTTAAAATTTTAGTTAGAGCTGACAAATAGGTCCAACATAGCCGTTTTGTCCGTATTATTTTATGGAACGGATCAAAGTATTAAACTCGCATTTTTAATTCATGTAGCACCGACATCTATTTGATGTGTCCGTGTTTTATAGTTCAAAAATGTTATTTTGACACCAATCATACACCCACACCGTATATAAGGACGGTAAATAATGTCGTCCGTACATGAACAGTGCATGTCCGAACGATAAATAGTGTCGTCCGTACATGAACAGTAATGTATTTCCGTACATAAATAGCGTCCATCAGTACATGAACAGTGTTCGTCCGTACATAAACATCATCGTCCGTACAGTATGGAAATACGGTGTAGGTGTAAAATAGAGTGTCAAGATAGCAAACCTGTTTATAGTTTTAATCGGACTCATATAGTTTATGGCGCGTGAACTTGATTATAAATAAAAGTTAAATTTTATCCTATGGTCCCTATATTTACCTTTCCTAAAGTAAAAAGATCACGAGATTTCTATAAAATAAACAAAAGCAATTTACTATTTTTCTATTAAGCGGTTCTCAAATCTCAAGAATGTGAATATTTTTATTTCAGGTACCCAACCCTACTTGCGGTGGAAGCGCGTGTGCATTCAACTTCACCTATGGTAGTTCCACCATAGCAGCCAGTGTGGTCCAAGACACACTTACCCTAGCTACTGACCCAATTCCAAGCTATACTTTTGGCTGTGTTCAAAAAACAACCGGGAGTTCAGCACCACCACAGGGTTTATTGGGCTTGGGCCGAGGCCCATTGTCTCTCTTGACCCAATCACAAAATCTCTACCGGTCTACATTCTCTTATTGTTTGCCTAGTTTTAAATCGGCTAATTTTAGTGGATCGTTGAGACTTGGGCCTACGGCCCAGCCCAAGAGGATTAGGTTTACACCACTCCTCAGAAACCCTAGAAGATCATCACTCTATTATGTTAACTTGGTTGCTATTAAAGTTGGTCGGAGAATCGTCGATATCCCTCCGGAGGCATTGGCATTCAACCCTACCACCGGTGCAGGCACCATATTTGACTCCGGTAATGTCTCATATAACACATTCTATTTCTTTTTCATACATATTTTTTCATTTTTAAAAAAATATTTTTATAAATAAAAAATTAATGTATATAATCTGTATAATATATTAGATATATTAATTATTCATTAAATTTTGAAAAACAATTTACATTAAAGATTGAAGCGAGTATATAACACATTCTCACTATGTTATCATGGATATAGTAATAATTTTTTTTTTCTAATTTGATTTTTTTGTTGAATACTATACTAGGTACGGTATTCACTCGACTAGTTGAACCGGTCTACACCGCCGTAAGAAATGAGTTCCGTCGACGAGTTGGCCCCAAGCTCACCGTGACAACCCTAGGAGGGTTTGACACATGCTACAATGTACCAATAGTTGCACCAAATATAACATTCATGTTCTCCGGTTTGAATGTAACACTACCACCGGACAACACCCTCATACACAGCACCGTCGGTAGTACCACATGTTTGGCCATGGCAGCGGCACCAGATAATGTGAACTCGGTGTTGAATGTGATAGCCAACATGCAACAGCAGAACCACCGTGTGCTGTTTGATGTGCCCAACTCAAGACTTGGTGTTGCTCGTGAACTTTGCACCTAATAAGTTGTTGTTGGTCAAGATCATTTATTGTATTGTGAGTTAATTATTTGGGTAATTTTAGAATTTTATGTTTATCTTATGTGTGAAATGGGTTTTGGCATTGCTGAGAATTTATTGCTAACTATATAGTAAAATACTGAGCTACCTTGTGTAAGGAATTAGTATATGTATGTTTGAATTTGTTTTTTATTTTTATTTTTACTTTATAGCGTTGTAATGGTCTGTACCATGTGGGCATATATCCCTTAATTAAGTTGTTTTATGAAAGATGATTATTGAATTTGCTAGAATTTAATTTATTTTCTTACATGAATATTAGATTTACAGTGACTTACAAGTTCACGCGGTAAACATTAGTCAGCTATAAATCCAAATTAGTTAGACACATACGGTTGAGAGGGGAGTATATTTTTATCAACAAATCAATTAAAATTCAAGTTAAATCTTTTGTATTCTAAATTAACAGATTTACTTTTTAAATTATAGAAATTGATTAATTAAATAAATATTAGTGATGACTATTGGAATAATCTAAATTTAAAGAAATACAACTACAAGTAAAAAAAATAAACTAAATAAACTAAAACTATTATTGTAAAACGTACTTTGTATTATTAAAAATGGGTAACATAATTTATATATATTGTCTCGATGATTTTTGTTATGGGTCAACAGGAATGGTCATTGATGGATCATTAGGAAGAAACATGTGTTTATTGGTTCGGACAAATCTGAATCAAACCGGAATTCAAACTAAACCATAGTATTTGGGTCGGACATTTTTTTTAGTTCAGGCATTAACCGAACCAAACCAATGAAATCTTATGTTAATTGGTTCAGACAACGAATTTTCAAAATTTTACCCACAAGCCCGTCTACCCGAACCAACCATGTTAATTCATATAATTTATATCATTATAATGGAAACTAGTATAAGATATTCAACTTTAAGAAGAAAGAGAAAAAGAAAATATATTTGTGACATTCACAATCCATATGAAAATACGAAAAATACATTAAAAAACTATATTATTATAGAAAATTAGTTGATGTAAATTAAAAAATTTTAAAAATATTTTCATATATTTGTTTCTAATGTATCCGACCAATCCAACCCAAACCAACCCGTTATTTCTCGGTTTGGGTTTTATGGAAAAAAAGTGAAAATTCAATCCAAACCAATCCATATATTTTTTATCGGTTTGGGTATCGGATTCACTCAAAACCGAACCAAACTGTCCTGCGAACACCCATAGGAAGAAATTTCAATTCATGTGAAGTACTTGTGGCAAAGTAGAACTATTCTATGGAAAAATATATATAATCCAAATTCAATTCAAATTCAGGATGCATCCGACAGTTTTCTAAATTACACGCCTAACAAATAGCGGGTTGTTGTAGATGTTATGTTATGTAAAGATTACGTACAAAGAATTCAAAGACACAATTTAAAATTTAATTTTCATTCACTCTTATCCCTCACATATTGAATTAAATGTTCGAGTACTAAACTTGCAGGTCAGCCCCTTTTCCACCATATCGGAAGCTCAGATTCATTATTATCCATCGTAACCACCGATTCACTAACCAATTCTGGTTCTGCAATAGAATAGTGACACCGTCTATAAGAATTGACTTCTTACTCCCTCAATTTCTATAATCGCACATTCTTTCTTCAATCATCGATTTGAAACCTTCTCAATTTATCGAATCAGAGTTATTGAAATTGAACACTAAATCCACTGCGTTTGACCTAATCAAATGACATATCAACCTTGATTTCCTGAATTTCCAGATTCCTGACTTCTTAACTTTTCAGTAATGGCTGGATTAAAAGCTACTCATTGCGCCACAACATGCGAAGCTGCTGTCGCTCAAGCAGCGATCAATCAACCGCCTATGTCTCCTCTTCATGGTATTGCAGATCAAGTAGTAGAGACTCCTCTACACCCAAGTTTACTCCAAGATCCTTAGATTGCCAAATCTACTTTAGTGCCTCTGATTAGACCTTTGCTAGCACCGCCAACTTCACAATTAGAAGCATTGTATGGTTTCCAACTGTTGCGAGCCAATCTTATACTACAAAGCGCCAATGGATTCCTGAACATCATGTACAACATCGTTCAACAACAAAACTCACAGGCGATATCAGATAGGTTGCTTTGTAATGAAGAAAGCATACACAATACACCTCCACAGGGAAACACCGCGGAAAAGGCCATGTCAAAGAGAAGCTAAGTTGTCATCCTTGAGCCAGCTACATCGAGAAGAGATGAAGCTCCGAAGTTGCAGAATCGTCGATATAGCAAGAAGAACCAGACTCCTTAGAGCTCTGAAGAAGATCGAGGCAGCCATGCTCCTCCGTAAGACTAGGTAGAGAATCAACCGACAAAGAATCCGTAGAAACATCCTCTATGCACCCACAATTTTTATTGTAGAATATCGAAGTCATTGGAGAAGCCTCCAAAGCTGGGAAAATACAATGGGAAAGAAGATCTCTACAAACTCATACAACTAATGACTTATTGAACTACTTCCATGTCGATGAAGCTCCCAAATGTAAACTCTTTGCGTTAACCTTGATTGGAACGACCATACTGTTAGACGATGGCTAGGATCTAGAAGGGGGGATTAAATAGATCCTTTGAGTTTTACACGCAAATGGCTTTCCAAAAAATTGGTTTTAAAAGTTTGACGGAAGCGGCCACTGAATTACGTCTACAACGAACCTCTACTAGAGGGATCAGATATGCACGACTGGGAATAAATTATGGATGAGAAAAATTCAGATTGATTAACACAATTTAAACACAATCAACAATGTTTTATTTGCTTGATAGTTAATCCAACCCAACGAGGTAAATCGACAAACAATTAATTGCGAATACGTTCGATTTTGCGTTGAAACAAAATTATTGAACACTTGGTGTGCGTTAACACACTAAGTGCAGATTTCAAAGTAATGTGATGTTGAGCTGCTCCTAAATACAATCCAAGGGATTGTATCAGATTTACAAAAACAATTTAACAGCTCAATATAACACTAGCTCAGAAATTTCGATCAATTTAAACTTGGCAAATTCGAATGATATCAAACGTAAAGAGTTAAGGGAGAGAGAGAACAAACACGATTTGATTAGGCAGTTCCCCAATCGTCCTCGCTTTGGGTACCTCTGCTCCCAATTCCACAATTGGAATTGATATATATATATATATATGTTACTGTTTGCAAATTGTTTATACAAGAGAAGAACTATGAACATCCAAACTCTCAAAAGTCTTTGATTGTTGATGCAGAGTCTTCTCTCCCCTTGATTCAAGACGAATTAAGTGCCTCGAATTCGGTTGAACAAGTCACCGTCCCACGCTACTAGACTGCAAGAAACCACCGTTCTTCAGTCACCTTCACTCGGCCGATTTCAATTCTCCGTAATTCGATCCCCAAACCTTTCTTCTACGATCCTCCGACTGTAGCTACTAAACCGAAAGAATACTCTGTTCTTCGGTTACCTTCGCACGGCTGAA
This sequence comes from Lathyrus tuberosus, assembly GCA_022829125.1. Lineage (NCBI taxonomy): Eukaryota > Viridiplantae > Streptophyta > Magnoliopsida > Fabales > Fabaceae > Lathyrus > Lathyrus tuberosus. The sequence continues at coordinate 15,841,493 of JALAZF010000078.1, forward strand.
TCCCTATAGAACGAAACGGTTTATGCCAAAAACCCCCCAAAATGACCTTGATTCTTGGAGGATAAAACCCAAGGTTTTATTCAAGAAACACCTACCAATTCTCAACCCAGAAATAAAGATCACACACATCATAATTCTGAACGTTATCACTTCAAAACAATGGACACCACAAGCAAAAATGATTGTGTGTAATTGTTGGTTGACTCAAGGATGAAGATGAAGATGAAGAGAAAGATTGGTATAAATTTTCATGTTTCTTGTTAGTTTGAAATGTGAACAGACCCAACTATTTATAATGAGTAATGTGACCCACAAAATGAAGTAACAGAAATAACAGAAAAATTTAATGCAGAAAAAAATCAGTTCAGACAGCCATGGGTCGACCTCTCTTTTAATGGGGGTCAGCGTGAGCTATCCCGCAGGAGTATCTATGCAAATTTTGACAGCATGCGTCGACCCATCAAGACCTTGCGTCGATGGAAGCCTTCAGATTTTGCATAAATTCAAATTTCTAGAATCATGCGTCGACCCATGCGACAGGGGGGTCAGCGTGCGCTTTCCCGATCATTTCAAGAAACTTGCTCAAACTAGCATGCGTCGATGCATGCTCACTTTGGGTCGACTCATGACCTGCATATTTTCAAAAATCCATTTTCTACACGTTTTAGCAGACCAAGACTCGAGACACACAAACCAAACATCAATATCATGATCATGCACATGCAATTTTAGGCTGGACCTTTTCCTATATGTTTAGACGCATGAAAATCGACGGCTAGATGCAATTTGCTCGACACTGAAGTGATACCGCTCAAATTACAATCTAATGCCTAGCTTATTTATTGACATCATTAAAACCGAAATAGATGAAAGACCTTAGCCCTCACATACTTCCCCTTTTTGATGATAGCAACCCTGTATATCTTTCTCTTGATTGTAATTTGAAGACGGAAGAACTCCCCTTTCTTTAACACTTTAATGTCTGCTGCTTTAACATTTTTCTGCTACTAGTATCCTTCTCCCCCTTTGACAACATCAAAAAAAGTAAAAGAAGGTGGTCAAAGAGATATTATCATAATAAGTAGTGATTCATTCACCAATATGCAAAACAGCGACACTAACAAGCATCCACATATGATACAGTTTAAAACATAGATTCAATAACAAATTGAAACATAGTTCAAAGTAAAACAAACGGAAATAACATGCAATCCAAAGAACAAAACATAGACTCAAAAGCACAAACAAAATAATGCACTAAATGATGCTAATCTCTATGGTCTCCTCCCCCTAAAAGGGTGACCTCTTCCTCGGTAATAATGGTCTGGTGGTGGCAAGTCCTCTACGGAACGATTCAATTCGATGACCGTGCTGTTGAGAATGTTGAGGCTGTTAGATAGATTTTGAGTCTGAATAGCCATAGCATTTTCCAAATGTGTGAATCTGGTCATGGAGGCATCCTTTGGTCGACTCATCCAAGTGAAACATGGAAAAATTCATATTTTTGCATACAAGGGTTCTAAAGTAAGATAAATAAACATGCAAACACATAGATCAAACATCCAAATGAATAATATATGCTAAAATATGTGATAAACATCAATTATAAAGCACTCAACATGGTACATATACTTAAAAGGAATTTACAAAGCGGAACGATATTACCTTGACCATGAACGATGATGAGAGCCCTCACATATTGCTCAATAACTCTTGGCATAGTTAAAAAAACCATACACAAGCATATATAGATGTGAAGAGCTACTATCCTAAGAAATTATCAAACACGGTCCGAAATATCGAGAACGCCTAGTTCCCTACGGATGTGAAAGAAGGGCTCAGTAGCTAGTGGTTTTGTAAAAATGTCAGCAAGTTGATTCTTAGTATCAACATGCTCAAAGACCACATCACCTTTCTCTACATGATCCCTAAGGAAATGATGTCGTATTTCGATATGTTTGGTGCGTGAATGTAACACGGGGTTCTTAGTTAGGTTTATTGCACTAGTGTTATCGCACAAAATGGGAATACGCTCAAGTTTTAAATTGAAATCAAGCAATTATTGTTTAAGCCATAAGACTTGAGCACAACAAATGCCTACGGCAATGTATTCCGCCTCGGCTGTTGACAAGGCAACTGAAACTTGTTTCCTGCTATGCCAACTCACCAAGGAGTTTGCGAAATGGTGACATGTGCCACTAGTACTTTTCCTATCCAACTTGCACCCGACAAAGTCTGAATCGGAATAACCAACTAAGGAACAAACACTACCTTTGGAATACCACAGCCCATACTTTGAAGTACCGGAAAGGTATCGAAGTATGCGCTTAACTACTTTTAGGTGGGATTCCTTGGGACGTGCCTGATACCTCGCACACATGCATACACTAAACATAATATCGGGACGTGATGCGGTAAGATAAAGAAGAGATCCAATCATACCTCGATACTTCTTTACTTCTACATCCTTACGATGTTCATCACGATCAAGATTGGCACATGTAGGTATAGGAGTATCTATTGCTTTGCAGTTTAGCATGTCGAAATGTTTGAGAAGTTCAAAACAATATTTTGATTGACTCATGAATGTGCCCTCTTCGAGTTGTTTGATTTGCAATCCGAGGAAATAGTTGAGCTCCCACATCATGCTCATCTCAAACTCCCCATGCATAAGACTAGAGAACTCCTTGACCAAGGTCATGTTAGTAGACCCAAATATAATATCGTCAACATAAATTTGTACCAAGATTAAGTGTTTTCCTTGACGTTTAATAAAGAGGGTTATGTCAACCTTTCCTCTTGAATACCCTTGATCAAGTAGAAATTTGCTTAGACGTTCATACCAAGCCCTAGGGGCTTGTTTAAGTCCGTACAAAGCACGTTTAAGTTTATAGACATGATCAGGATATTCATGGGATTCAAAACCCGAAGGTTGGGCAACATAAACCTCTTCATTTATATATCCATTAAGGAAAGCATTTTTAACATCCATTTGGAATAATTTGAAGTTCTTAGTACAAGCATAAGCAAGTAGAATGCATATAGCCTCGAGTCGGGCAACCGACGCATAAGTTTCCTCATAGTCGATTCCTTCCTCTTGGTTATAGCCTTGCACTACAAGCCGCGCTTTATTTCGTGTTTGTTAGTTCTGCAGCTATGCAGTATTTGTGTTGGCTAAATTTTGTTAAAACCTATATGATAGCTTTATATCACTAAAGTTGTTTTAACATGCTGTTTTGTGTATCTGCCATAATAGTTTAGTTGCAGGTTGTGAAATGTCAAGGAGGATGTCTTGACATGCTGTTCTGCACTAAGCTGATATGAGTGGGTGGTTGTTTTAAGGTGTTGCTGTTTTGCTGTCATGTGCTGGTTAATCAAGATGTTCTAATGTACTGCATTCAACATGTCGAATAAAGATGTCCCATCCTGGATCATAGGACATCGCGTCTGTTATTGGATTAAAAGAAGATTTTGTTAGTTGTTATTTGTTACTGAATATTTTGTGAATATTTAGTTATCCTATGTGGCGTCCAAAGTAATTGGGTTGAGATTTTGTGTTGGTTTTCGGATTTTCACTACTTTCTAAATATGGAGACATATTAGGAAATATTTGATTGAAGACCTATTATATAGCAGAAGTTTCTGCTGATTTGTAGCAGCTTATTTACTGTGATTTTGAAGGCCCAAATCCAGTTGGGAATAGGTTATATATAGATGCATTGTAACCTAGAATTGTAACTCAACCAAAGATGTAAAAGTTCTATTATTAGGGTTGGTTCCGGTACCACTCGACTTGTGAGTTGGACAGTTTGTTAGTGTGATCCTCGAAGCTGTTAAGTAAGAGGAGTATTGTTCTTAGAGGAAGCTTTTAAGTAACTCTAAGTTGTGTCTTGGAAGTGTGTCTTCCTTGTTGAATTGTTGTATAGGTAAAGAGCCGTTGATGCAGTGGCAGAGTGTTGACTGCTAGACATCATTGCGATGATTGGGAGTGAGAAGGGTTTCTCATATCTAGAGAGGATCTAGGTAGAAGGGTCATTGGGTAGTAATTAAGTGATAAGCTGTAAACGGGGAGTTTAGCTTTGAATTAATACTGCTGATAGTGGACTTCATCCCTGGCTTGGTAGCCCCCATAGTAGGTGTGTTATACCAAACTCGGTTAACAATTCTGTGTGCTTTGTCTTTATCTTTTCAGTACCGTGCTTATATACCTTGCCATGTGTTTTCTGTAACAGACCAGATGTCTCCACATCCTGTAGGACATCTGGGATCTGTCATACCAGAATTTCAATTGGTATCAAAGCAGGTCATTATGTTCTGTATCTGGATGAGATCTGAGGGAAGATACTTTCTGGTTCATGGTCAAGGTAGAAGCTTTCTACTGAAAAGTTGTATGGAGTTGGTCAGTTCATATGCTGTTTGAATGGTCCCTTGGAGTGGAGGATGGACTCTTCATGATAGGGTGTGTATTGGCTTTGTTTGAAGTTGTCAGGCGTGTAGCTTTGGTGGTGAGCTGTTGTGTGGTTTGATTTATTTTCAAACCTATGTTGACCTAGTGCACATGAAGGTTGTAGAGGAGTTTTTTGGTGTGTGTTCCGCTGCATATATAGATCTGATGGAAAATTCCTGGTGGTTTTGTGTTAAGGCTGCAACATTCTGTTCTCCTCTGAAGATGTATCACATGGTGTGGTGATACTTGAGGATATCTTCAACTAGCTTGTTAGAGTTACCAAAGATACTTGTGGTTCATCCCAAGCCCACTCATAAAGGAACTCTTATATGAGCTTGTTGAAAAGAGATCTGAAGAAAATTAGAAGTAATTTATTCTTGCCTCCAACCCTACAAGGTCAATCTCTGAGCTGTGTTAAAAGTTCTTTTGGTGGGTCCTACCAGATGTTGGAATTTCAAACCAGCAGATTGTGTAGAATCTTGTTGGATAAAGGTATGGCATAGCAGATGCTTGGGGGCTAAAAAAATGTGTATTGATCACATCTGTTTGGAACCTACTCCTGGATTGGAAGAGGAGGCATCTGGGTTGGCTGTCTAAGAAGTTTCTTTCAAGGAACATGTCTTAGACAAGTGTGTTGGATTAGTGTATTTCTGATCCAAGTAAGTAGGAGTACAAAGGATGTTTGTTTGTGTAGAGGTCAAGCTCAAATGTTAAGGACATTCTCTTTGAAATCTGGAAGTTCCTTCTGATCTAATGGGCCAGATGTATGGAATCTTGTTTATGGCCATGGAGTAGATTTTATTTGAAATGAGTTTTATATGTGTACCAACCACATGATGTGCAGCTATTGGATGGGAGAATGCATAATGTACTTAGGAGTTCTTAGCAGTTAATAAAGGAGAATCCTTAATGTGATGAAGGAAGAACTCGAAGAAATGTCAGACATAATGTCTTGACATCTTTGTATTGAGATTTTATTTTTCTCAATATGCCTGGTGGTGTTTCTCAAAAACAGGATGAAGGTTGTTTCCTAAAACTTGATATCACTATCAAGTCCATGAGAGCATGGAACTCTTGTTCTAGTGGAGGAGAAACTCAAAGGGCTGTGCACAGAGGAGATATATTAACCTAACTGGTTGGCTGGTGTCGTCATTGTTGGATTGTCATCCAAACCATCTAGGATAAGCATTTCAGTTTTGTGTTTGGAGCAAGGAGGAGTTGGTGTGCCCTGGTATCTGCATGAGAAGTTTCTTCTTAAGCTGGATTTCAGTTATGTGGTGTCCTCACATAACGGAACATTTTTGTGCAAGGATTGAAGAGCATCCTTGTGGGTTGAAGTGTTGGGAGAAGCATTTTTTAATCTGTTTGTGATAACCAGTCATTGTTCCAGAAACCTGTTAGAGGGAATCTCCTCGTTAGGTGCAGAAGGATGGCATCCAACATCTCAAGGTCAGACAGGAGGTCTGAACATTAGAAGTTTGAAATGAAGAAGGATCAGCAGATGCCTGATGTGTGCAAAAGAAGAATGTCAGACCAATTGTCCTACCTTGTGTGAGAGGGTAGTCTTATCTGACTAATGATAGATATTTTCACGGGAGCTAAGTATTTTTCTGATGTGAGTATGCAATTCTGCAGTCTCAACTCTTTGCTTCAGAGAGGGTGTGCGAGTTTATTTCTCTCTATGGTGTTCAGGTGTTTATGGAAGCTGCTCTGGCTGTGTTTTATTGGGAGCTTCTTGAAGGACTTCTATGTGCAATGAGTCTTTTGAATGGTGATGGGAAGCAGATATTGTAACATCATGATTGTTGATGGTTATATTTGGAATATGATTGAGAGTGTGCATGTGGAGTTGGATGCTCAAGTTTTTTTCAGATAAGGTGATTTGGTCAGGAAGGTTTGTTTAAGAGCTGTTCTTTCTCTTGAAGAGATTAGATCTCAGTAAAGCTTGTAAGTAAGCTGAGAATTCGTGGAGTTTGTGAGCAGTGTCAGTGTTCTCTAGGAGTAAGAGTACAGTATGTGAATGTGCTCAGCAATTGTGTGAAGATCTGGTGCTCAAATGTTAATCTTCATATAGAGCATTGGTTATCCATGACAGGGGGAGTATTAGTCTATGGATTTTGCTGCAAAGGTGCATATATTGTGAAGCTTGCATGCTTGTGGAGATTGGTTGCCTCTTATGAGGATATAATGTCAGATAACATGCTATGACATTAGGCTGCTGGATGGTGTTTTGATTGAATCATGTGCGCACATGCCTCTGAGGAGGAGTGTGAAGGACAAATTTGTTTGTGTCTGGGAGAATTTATTTTTCTCTGTAGATTTTGGAGATGTCACACTTGTCTTGGTGTGTGTTATTAATTCTAAGTAAGAGGAGTTTACTTAGAGTTCAGTGGAAGGCAGTGGCTTTATGCTTGAGGATGATTGAGACTGATTGCTCTTGTGTTGAAGAGGAGTTAGTTGAAATTGTCAGGAGGTTCTGGCAGAAGTTCTGGATTGAAGCATACCCTCTATTGGTGAATGGGAGTTTTTTTTCTGGGTTTCTGAAGTTTTCTTTGTTCAAGCTGGTGGCGCAGTGTTGTTTGAAGATCTTCAGTTGGATTACTATGCAGATAGTAAGTCCAGTGGTGGAGCATATCCAGAATCATGAGGTATGGTGTCTATGATGTGTGGAAGATGTCCTAACCAATGTTAGAACATCTTTGGGTTAGTTATTCTTGGAGTAGGATTCTGAGATCACTTTTTGTCTAAGAGGTGTTTGTCTTATCATACGGGAGAATGATGAGTTAAGGACTGTCTTGGATGTCTGATGTGCATATGACATGCTAGAAGTGGATCAGTTTGGTACTTGTGGAGCAAATGAGCTGAAGATTTTTGGAGCATCATTCGTGAAATATAGGGGGAGAACTTCTGTCTGTTAATTGTACTAGCGTGGTACTTAGTTTGCTTGAGGATCGAACATTAAGTGAATGCGTTCAACATGTATGTTGAACAGAGGGTGCACTCTTGAAGACATATAGATGAGTCTTATGTTTTCCATTCATTGAAGGTGTTCTTCTTGCAAAGAAGCACATGTTATCCTTGATAGGGGGAGAGTGTTACAAGTTTGTGCAGGTGTTTATGAAGGGAATGACTGCCTTTGGAAAGTTGGGGGATCTATGTGACCTTGATCTTTATCTAACAGTTTGTTTGAAGGAGGATGGTGATCCTTATGTTCCTCACGAATAGCCAAATTGTAACTTCATGTGTGAGTGACTGTTGTTTATTGTCAGAAGGGATTGTGGTGCCAAAATGAATGTGCTTCAGCAGGTGCCTGGACTGGGAGTGAGCTCTTGAAGACATGAAGATGCGTCTTATGTTTTCCATTTAGGTGCACTAGTTATCCACGTCAGGGGGAGTAATACTACTGTTTTTTTCTGCTTCTGGTTGATTTCCCTTAAATGCATAGTTGCTTGGTTTGGCATATTATGGCTAAAAAGGGGGAGAAGTAAGTGTCCTTGGTTGTTTCCTTGAGGGGGAGCTGGTTGTGTTATTCAAAGGTTGTATGGATATTGCTCTGGTGTGCTATAGCTTTGTCAAATATGGCTAAAAAGGGGGAGAGTGTGTGATTGCATGATGTGCTGATAGCTGATGTCCCATATGATGTTCTAACATTTATTTGTGATTGCTAGTGTGAGTGGTGAGCTAGTTGGTAAATGTTGTTGTGGAGTTGCTGCTGTGTGAGGTTGTGTATGTGTGCAGATGAAGATTGAGTGCTGATCTGCTTGTGTAGGTGTTGCAGTGCTAATAATTGTTTTATCTGCTACTGATGTGTGTGACTATCTTCTGCTGCTGATATATTTGATATGATATGATGGTTTTAGCCAAAATTTGCCAAAGGGGGAGTTTGTTAGTTCTGCAGCTATGCAGTATTTGTGTTGGCTAAAATTTGTTAAAACCTATATGATAGCTTTATGTCACTAAAGTTGTTTTAACAAGCTATTTTTGTGTATCTGCCATAATAGTTTAATTGCAGGTTGTGAAATGTCAAGGAGGATGTCTTGACATGCTGTTCTGCACTAAGCTGATATGAGTGCATGGTTGTTTTAAGGTGTTGCTGTTTTGCTGTCATGTGCTGGTTAATCAAGATGTTCTAATGTACTGTATTCAACATGTCGGATAAAGATGTCCCATCCTGGATCATTGGACATCGCGTCTGTTATTGGATTAAAAGAAGATTCTGTTAGTTGTTATTTGTTACTGAATATTCTGTGAATATTTAGTTATCCTATGTGGCGTCCAAAGTAATTGGGTTGAGATTTTGTGTTGGTTTTCGGATTTTCACTAATTTCTAAATATGGAGACATATTAGGAAATATTTGATTGAAGACCTATTATATAGCAGAAGTTTCTGCTGATTTGTAGCAGCTTATTTACTGTGATTTTGAAGGCCCAAATCCAGTTGGGAATATGTTATATATAGATGCATTGTAACCTAGAATTATAACTCAACCAAAGATGTAAAAGTTCTATTATTAGGGTTGGTTCCTGTACCACTCGACTTGTGAGTTGGACAGTTTGTTAGTGTGATCCTCGAAGCTATTAAGTAAGAGTAGTATTGTTCTTGGAGGAAGCTTTTAAGTAACTCTAAGTTGTGTCTTGGAAGTGTGTCTTCCTTGTTGAATTGTTGCATAGGTAAAGAGTCGTTGATGCAGTGGCGGAGTGTTGACTGCTAGACATCATTGCGATGATTGGGAGTGAGAAGGGTTTCTCATATCTAGAGAGGATCTAGGTAGAAGGGTCATTGGGTAGTGATTAAGTGATAAGTTGTAAACGGGGAGTTTAGCTTTGAATTAATACTGCTGATAGTGGACTTCATCCTTGGCTTGGTAGCCCCCAGAGTAGGTGTGTTAGACCGAACTGGGTTAACAATTCTGTGTGCTTTGTCTTTATCTTTTCAGTACCGTGCTTATATACCTTGCCATGTGTTTTCTGTAACATACCAGATGTCTCCACATCCTGTAGGACATCTGGGATCTGTCATACCAGAATTTCAATTGGTATCAAAGCAGGTCATTCTGTTCTGTATCTGGATAAGATCTGAGGGAAGATACTTTCTGGTTCATGGTCAAGGTAGAAACTTTCTACTAAAAAGTTGTATAGAGTTGGTCAGTTCATATGCTGTTTAAATGGTCCCTTGAAGTGGAGGATGGATTATTCATGATAGGGTGTGTATTGGCTTTGTTTGAAGTTGTCAGGCGTGTAGCTTTGGTGGTGAGATGTTGTGTGGTTTGATTTATTTTCAAACCTATGTTGACCTAGTGCACATGAAGGTTGTAGAGGAGTTTTCTGGTGTGTGTTCCGCTGCATATATAGATCTGATGGAAAATTCTTGGTGGTTTTGTGTTAAGGCTGCAACATTCTGTTCACCTCTGAAGATGTATCACATGGTGTGGTGATACTTGAGGATATCTTCAACTAGCTTGTTAGAGTTACCAAAGATACTTGTGGTTCATCCCAAGTCCACTCATAAAGGAACTCTTATATGAGCTTGTTGAAAAGAGATCTGAAGAAAATTATAAGTAATTTATTCTTGCCTCCAACCCTACAAGGTCAATCTCTGAGTTGTGTTAAAAGTTCTTTTGGTGGGTCCTACCAGATGTTGGAATATCAAACCAGCAGATTGTGTAGAATCTTGTTGGATAAAGGTATGGCATAGCAGATGCTTGGGGGGATAAAAAAATGTGTATTGATCACATCTGTTTGGAACCTACTCCTGGATTGGAAGAGGAGGCATCTGGGTTGGCTGTCTAAGAAGTTTCTTTCAAGGAACATCTCTTAGACAAGTGTGTTGGATTAGTGTATTTCTGATCCAAGTAAGTAGGAGTACAAAGGATGTTTGTTTGTGTAGAGGTCAAGCTCAAATGTTAAGGACATTCTCTTTGAAATCTGGAAGTTCCTTCTGATCTAATGGGCCAAATGTATGGAATCTTGTTTATGGCCATGGAGTAGATTCTATTTGAAATGAGTTTTATATGTGTACCAACCACATGATGTGCAGCTATTGGATGGGAGAATGCATAATGTACTTAGGAGTTCTTAGCAGTTAATAAAGGAGAATCCTTAATGTGATGAAGGAAGAACTCGAAGAAATGTCAGACATAATGTCTTGACATCTTTGTATTGAGATTTTATTTTTCTCAATATGCCTGGTGGTGTTTCTCAAAAACAGGATGAAGGTTGTTTCCTAAAACTTGATATCACTATCAAGTCCATGAGAGCATGGAACTCTTGTTCTAGTGGAGGAGAAACTCAAAGGGCTGTGCACAGAGGAGATATATTAACCTAACTGGTTGGCTGGTGTCGTCATTGTTGGATTGTCATCCAAACCATCTAGGATAAGCATTTCAGTTTTGTGTTTGGAGCAAGGAGGAGTTGGTGTGCCCTGGTATCTGCATGAGAAGTTTCTTCTTAAGCTGGATTTCAGTTATGTGGTGTCCTCACATAATGGAACATTTTTGTGCAAGGATTGAAGAGCATCCTTGTGGGTTGAAGTGTTGGGAGAAGCATTTTTTAATCTGTTTGTGATAACCAGTCATTGTTCCAGAAACCTGTTAGAGGGAATCTCCTCTTTAGGTGCAGAAGGATGGCATCCAACATCTCAAGGTCAGACAGGAGGTCTGAACATTAGAAGTTTGAAATGAAGAAGGATCAGCAGATGCCTGATGTGTGCAAAAGAAGAATGTTAGACCAATTGTCCTACCTTGTGTGAGAGGGTAGTCTTATCTGACTAATGATAGATATTTTCACGGGAGCTAAGTATTTGTCTGATGTGAGTATGCAATTCTGCAGTCTCAACTCTTTGCTTCAGAGAGGGTGTGCGAGTTTATTTCTCTCTATGGTGTTCAGGTGTTTATGGAAGCTGCTCTGGCTGTGTTTTATTGGGAGCTTCTTGAAGGACTTCTATGCGCAATGAGTCTTTTGAATGGTGATGGGAGATATTGTAACATCATGATTGTTGATGGTTATATTTGGAATATGATTGAGAGTGTGCATGTGGAGTTGGATGCTCAAGTTTTTTTCAGATAAGGTGATTTGGTCAGGAAGGTTTGTTTAAGAGCTGTTCTTTCTCTTGAAGAGATTAGATCTCAGTAAAGCTTGTAAGTAAGCTGAGAATTCGTGGAGTTTGTGAGCAGTGTCAGTGTTCTCTAGGAGTAAGAGTACAGTATGTGAATGTGCTCAGCAATTGTGTGAAGATCTGGTGCTCAAATGTTAATCTTCATATAGAGCATTGGTTATCCATGACAGGGGGAGTACCAGTCTATGGATTTTGCTGCAAAGGTGCATATATTGTGAAGCTTGCATGCTTGTGGAGATTGGTTGCCTCTTATGAGGATATAATGTCAGATAACATGCTATGACATTAGGCTGCTGGATGGTGTTTTGATTGAATCATGTGCGCACATGCCTCTGAGGAGGAGTGTGAAGGACAAATTTGTTTGTGTCTGGGAGAATTTATTTTTCTCTGTAGATTTTGGAGATGTCACACTTGTTTTGGTGTGTGTTATTAATTCTAAGTAAGAGGAGTTTATTTAGAGTTCAGTGGAAGGCAGTGGCTTTATGCTTGAGGATGATTGAGACTGATTGCTCTTGTGTTGAAGAGGAGTTAGTTGAAATTGTCAGGAGGTTCTGGCAGAAGTTCTGGATTGAAGCATACCCTCTATTGGTGAATGGGAGTTTTTTTTCTGGGTTTCTGAAGTTTTTTTTGTTCAAGCTGGTGGCGCAGTGTTGTTTGAAGATCTTCAGTTGGATTACTATGCAGATAGTAAGTCCAGTGGTGGAGCATATCCAGAATCATGAGGTATGGTGTCTATGATGTGTGGAAGATGTCCTAACCAATGTTAGAACATCTTTGGGTTAGTTATTCTTGGAGTAGGATTCTGAGATCACTTTTTGTCTAAGAGGTGTTTGTCTTATCATACGGGAGAATGATGAGTTAAGGACTGTCTTGGATGTTTGATGTGCATATGACATGCTAGAAGTGGATCAGTTTGGTACTTGTGGAGCAAATGAGCTGAAGATTTTTGGAGCATCATTCGTGAAATATAGGGGGAGAACTTCTGTCTGTTAATTGTACTAGCGTGGTACTTAGTTTGCTTGAGGATCGAACATTAAGTGAATGCGTTCAGCATGTATGTTGAACAGAGGGTGCACTCTTGAAGACATATAGATGAGTCTTATGTTTTCCATTCATTGAAGGTGTTCTTCTTACAAAGAAGCACATGTTATCCTTGATAGGGGGAGAGTGTTACAAGTTTGTGCAGGTGTTTATGAAGGGAATGACTGCCTTTGGAAAGTTGGGGGATCTATGTGACCTTGATCTTTATCTAACAGTTTGTTTGAAGGAGGATGGTGATCCTTATGTTCCTCACGAATAGCCAAATTGTAACTTCATGTGTGAGTGACTGTTGTTTATTGTCAGAAGGGATTGTGGTGCCAAAATGAATGTGCTTCAGCAGGTGCCTGGACTGGGAGTGAGCTCTTGAAGACATGAAGATGCGTCTTATGTTTTCCATTTAGGTGCACTAGTTATCCACGTCAGGGGGAGTAATACTACTGTTTTTTTCTGCTTCTGGTTGATTTCCCTTAAATGCATAGTTGCTTGGTTTGGCATATTATGGCTAAAAAGCGGGAGAAGTAAGTGTCCTTGGTTGTTTCCTTGAGGGGGAGCTGGTTGTGTTATTCAAAGGTTGTATGGATATTGCTCTGGTGTGCTATAGCTTTGTCAAATATGGCTAAAAAGGGGGAGAGTGTGTGATTGCATGATGTGCTGATAGTTGATGTCCCATATGATGTTCTAACATTTATTTGTGATTGCTAGTGTGAGTGGTGAGCTAGTTGGTAAATGTTGTTGTGGAGTTGCTGCTGTGTGAGGTTGTGTATGTGTGCAGATGAAGATTGAGTGCTGATCTGCTTGTGTAGGTGTTGCAGTGCTAATAATTGTTTTATCTGCTACTAATGTGTGTGACTATCTTCTGCTGCTGATATATTTGATATGATATGATGGTTTTAGCCAAAATTTGCCAAAGGGGGAGTTTGTTAGTTCTGCAGCTATGCAGTATTTGTGTTGGCTAAAATTTGTTAAAACCTATATGATAGCTTTATGTCACTAAAGTTGTTTTAACAAGCTATTTTTGTGTATCTGCCATAATAGTTTAGTTGCAGGTTGTGAAATGTCAAGGAGGATGTCTTGACATGCTGTTATGCACTAAGCTGATATGAGTGCATGGTTGTTTTAAGGTGTTGCTGTTTTGCTGTCATGTGCTGGTTAATCAAGATGTTCTAATGTACTGCATTCAACATGTCGGATAAAGATGTCCCATCCTGGATCATTGGACATCGCGTCTGTTATTGGATTAAAAGAAGATTCTGTTAGTTGTTATTTGTTACTGAATATTCTGTGAATATTTAGTTATTCTATGTGGCGTCCAAAGTAATTGGGTTGAGATTTTGTGTTGGTTTTCGGATTTTCACTAATTTCTAAATATGGAGACATATTAGGAAATATTTGATTGAAGACCTATTATATAGCAGAAGTTTCTGCTGATTTGTAGCAGCTTATTTACTGTGATTTTGAAGGCCCAAATCCAGTTGGGAATATGTTATATATAGATGCATTGTAACCTAGAATTATAACTCAACCAAAGATGTAAAAGTTCTATTATTAGGGTTGGTTCCTGTACCACTCGACTTGTGAGTTGGACAGTTTGTTAGTGTGATCCTCGAAGCTATTAAGTAAGAGTAGTATTGTTCTTGGAGGAAGCTTTTAAGTAACTCTAAGTTGTGTCTTGGAAGTGTGTCTTCCTTGTTGAATTGTTGCATAGGTAAAGAGTCATTGATGCAGTGGCGGAGTGTTGACTGCTAGACATCATTGCGATGATTGGGAGTGAGAAGGGTTTTTCATATCTAGAGGGGATCTAGGTAGAAGGGTCATTGGGTAGTGATTAAGTGATAAGTTGTAAACGGGGAGTTTAGCTTTGAATTAATACTGCTGATAGTGGACTTCATCCTTGGCTTGGTAGCCCCCAGAGTAGGTGTGTTAGACCGAACTGGGTTAACAATTCTGTGTGCTTTGTCTTTATCTTTTCAGTACCGTGCTTATATACCTTGCCATGTGTTTTCTGTAACATACCAGATGTCTCCACATCCTGTAGGACATCTGGGATCTGTCATACCAGAATTTCAATTGGTATCAAAGCAGGTCATTCTGTTCTGTATCTGGATGAGATCTGAGGGAAGATACTTTCTGGTTCATGGTCAAGGTAGAAACTTTCTACTAAAAAGTTGTATAGAGTTGGTCAGTTCATATGCTGTTTAAATGGTCCCTTGAAGTGGAGGATGGATTATTCATGATAGGGTGTGTATTGGCTTTGTTTGAAGTTGTCAGGCGTGTAGCTTTGGTGGTGAGATGTTGTGTGGTTTGATTTATTTTCAAACCTATGTTGACCTAGTGCACATGAAGGTTGTAGAGGAGTTTTCTGGTGTGTGTTCCGCTGCATATATAGATCTGATGGAAAATTCTTGGTGGTTTTGTGTTAAGGCTGCAACATTCTGTTCTCCTCTGAAGATGTATCACATGGTATGGTGATACTTGAGGATATCTTTAACTAGCTTGTTAGAGTTACCAAAGATACTTGTGGTTCATCCCAAGTCCACTCATAAAGGAACTCTTATATGAGCTTGTTGAAAAGAGATCTGAAGAAAATTAGAAGTAATTTATTCTTGCCTCCAACCCTACAAGGTCAATCTCTGAGTTGTGTTAAAAGTTCTTTTGGTGGGTCCTACCAGATGTTGGAATTTCAAACCAGCAGATTGTGTAGAATCTTGTTGGATAAAGGTATGGCATAGCAGATGCTTGGGGGGCTAAACAAATGTGTATTGATCACATCTGTTTGGAACCTACTCCTGGATTGGAAGAGGAGGCATCTGGGTTGGCTGTCTAAGAAGTTTCTTTCAAGGAACATCTCTTAGACAAGTGTGTTGGATTAGTGTATTTCTGATCTAAGTAAGTAGGAGTACAAAGGATGTTTGTTTGTGTAGAGGTCAAGCTCAAATGTTAAGGACATTCTCTTTGAAATCTGGAAGTTCCTTCTGATCTAATGGGCCAGATGTATGGAATCTTGTTTATGGCCATGGAGTAGATTCTATTTGAAATGAGTTTTATATGTGTACCAACCACATGATGTGCAGCTATTGGATGGGAGAATGCATAATGTACTTAGGAGTTCTTAGCAGTTAATAAAGGAGAATCCTTAATGTGATGAAGGAAGAACTCGAAGAAATGTCAGACATAATGTCTTGACATCTTTGTATTGAGATTTTATTTTTCTCAATATGCCTGGTGGTGTTTCTCAAAAACAGGATGGAGGTTGTTTCCTAAAACTTGATATCACTATCAAGTCCATGAGAGCATGGAACTCTTGTTCTAGTGGAGGAGAAACTCAAAGGGCTGTGCACAGAGGAGATATATTAACCTAACTGGTTGGCTGGTGTCGTCATTGTTGGATTGTCATCCAAACCATCTAGGATAAGCATTTCAGTTTTGTGTTTGGAGCAAGGAGGAGTTGGTGTGCCCTGGTATCTGCATGAGAAGTTTCTTCTTAAGCTGGATTTCAGTTATGTGGTGTCCTCACATAATGGAACATTTTTGTGCAAGGATTGAAGAGCATCCTTGTGGGTTGAAGTGTTGGGAGAAGCATTTTTTAATCTGTTTGTGATAACCAGTCATTGTTCCAGAAACCTGTTAGAGGGAATCTCCTCTTTAGGTGCAGAAGGATGGCATCCAACATCTCAAGGTCAGACAGGAGGTCTGAACATTAGAAGTTTGAAATGAAGAAGGATCAGCAGATGCCTGATGTGTGCAAAAGAAGAATGTCAGACCAATTGTCCTACCTTGTGTGAGAGGGTAGTCTTATCTGACTAATGATAGATATTTTCACGGGAGCTAAGTATTTGTCTGATGTGAGTATGCAATTCTGCAGTCTCAACTCTTTGCTTCAGAGAGGGTGTGCGAGTTTATTTCTCTCTATGGTGTTCAGGTGTTTATGGAAGCTGCTCTGGCTGTGTTTTATTGGGAGCTTCTTGAAGGACTTCTATGCGCAATGAGTCTTTTGAATGGTGATGGGAAGCAGATATTGTAACATCATGATTGTTGATGGTTATATTTGGAATATGATTGAGAGTGTGCATGTGGAGTTGGATGCTCAAGTTTTTTTCAGATAAGGTGATTTGGTCAGGAAGGTTTGTTTAAGAGCTGTTCTTTCTCTTGAAGAGATTAGATCTCAGTAAAGCTTGTAAGTAAGCTGAGAATTCGTGGAGTTTGTGAGCAGTGTTAGTGTTCTCTAGGAGTAAGAGTACAGTATGTGAATGTGCTCAGCAATTGTGTGAAGATCTGGTGCTCAAATGTTAATCTTCATATAGAGCATTGGTTATCCATGACAGGGGGAGTACTAGTCTATGGATTTTGCGGCAAAGGTGCATATATTGTGAAGCTTGCATGCTTGTGGAGATTGGTTGCCTCTTATGAGGATATAATGTCAGATAACATGCTATGACATTAGGCTGCTGGATGGTGTTTTGATTGAATCATGTGCGCACATGCCTCTGAGGAGGAGTGTGAAGGACAAATTTGTTTGTGTCTGGGAGAATTTATTTTTCTCTGTAGATTTTGGAGATGTCACACTTGTCTTGGTGTGTGTTATTAATTCTAAGTAAGAGGAGTTTACTTAGAGTTCAGTGGAAGGCAGTGGCTTTATGCTTGAGGATGATTGAGACTGATTGCTCTTGTGTTGAAGAGGAGTTAGTTGAAATTGTCAGGAGGTTCTGGCAGAAGTTCTGGATTGAAGCATACCCTCTATTGGTGAATGGGAGTTTTTTTTCTGGGTTTCTGAAGTTTTCTTTGTTCAAGCTGGTGGCGCAGTGTTGTTTGAAGATCTTCAGTTGGATTACTATGCAGATAGTAAGTCCAGTGGTGGAGCATATCCAGAATCATGAGGTATGGTGTCTATGATGTGTGGAAGATGTCCTAACCAATGTTAGAACATCTTTGGGTTAGTTATTCTTGGAGTAGGATTCTGAGATCACTTTTTGTCTAAGAGGTGTTTGTCTTATCATACGGGAGAATGATGAGTTAAGGACTGTCTTGGATGTCTGATGTGCATATGACATGCTAGAAGTGGATCAGTTTGGTACTTGTGGAGCAAATGAGCTGAAGATTTTTGGAGCATCATTCGTGAAATATAGGGGGAGAACTTCTGTCTGTTAATTGTACTAGCGTGGTACTTAGTTTGCTTGAGGATCGAACATTAAGTGAATGCGTTCAACATGTATGTTGAACAGAGGGTGCACTCTTGAAGACATATAGATGAGTCTTATGTTTTCCATTCATTGAAGGTGTTCTTCTTGCAAAGAAGCACATGTTATCCTTGATAGGGGGAGAGTGTTACAAGTTTGTGCAGGTGTTTATGAAGGGAATGACTGCCTTTGGAAAGTTGGGGGATCTATGTGACCTTGATCTTTATCTAACAGTTTGTTTGAAGGAGGATGGTGATCCTTATGTTCCTCACGAATAGCCAAATTGTAACTTCATGTGTGAGTGACTGTTGTTTATTGTCAGAAGGGATTGTGGTGCCAAAATGAATGTGCTTCAGCAGGTGCCTGGACTGGGAGTGAGCTCTTGAAGACATGAAGATGCGTCTTATGTTTTCCATTTAGGTGCACTAGTTATCCACGTCAGGGGGAGTAATACTACTGTTTTTTTCTGCTTCTGGTTGATTTCCCTTAAATGCATAGTTTCTTGGTTTGGCATATTATGGCTAAAAAGGGGGAGAAGTAAGTGTCCTTGGTTGTTTCCTTGAGGGGGAGCTGGTTGTGTTATTCAAAGGTTGTATAGATATTGCTCTGGTGTGCTATAGCTTTGTCAAATATGGCTAAAAAGGGGGAGAGTGTGTGATTGCATGATGTGCTGATAGCTGATGTCCCATATGATGTTCTAACATTTATTTGTGATTGCTAGTGTGAGTGGTGAGCTAGTTGGTAAATGTTGTTGTGGAGTTGCTGCTGTGTGAGGTTGTGTATGTGTGCAGATGAAGATTGAGTGCTGATCTGCTTGTGTAGGTGTTGCAGTGCTGATAATTATTTTATCTGCTACTGATGTGTGTGACTATCTTCTGCTGCTGATATATTTGATATGATATGATGGTTTTAACCAAAATTTGCCAAAGGGGGAGTTTGTTAGTTCTGCAGCTATGCAGTATTTGTGTTGGCTAAAATTTGTTAAAACCTATATGATAGCTTTATGTCACTAAAGTTGTTTTAACAAGCTATTTTTGTGTATCTGCCATAATAGTTTAGTTGCAGGTTGTGAAATGTCAAGGAGGATGTCTTGACATGCTGTTCTGCACTAAGCTGATATGAGTGCATGGTTATTTTAAGGTGTTGCTGTTTTGCTGTCATGTGCTGGTTAATCAAGATGTTCTAATGTACTGCATTCAACATGTCGGATAAAGATGTCCCATCCTGGATCATTGGACATCGCGTCTGTTATTGGATTAAAAGAAGATTCTGTTAGTTGTTATTTGTTACTGAATATTCTGTGAATATTTAGTTATCCTATGTGGCGTCCAAAGTAATTGGGTTGAGATTTTGTGTTGGTTTTTGGATTTTCACTACTTTCTAAATATGGAGACATATTAGGAAATATTTGATTGAAGACCTATTATATAGCAGAAGTTTCTGCTGATTTGTAGCAGCTTATTTACTGTGATTTTGAAGGCCCAAATCCAGTTGGGAATAGGTTATATATAGATGCATTGTAACCTAGAATTGTAACTCAACCAAAGATGTAAAAGTTCTATTATTAGGGTTGGTTCCTGTACCACTCGACTTGTGAGTTGGACAGTTTGTTAGTGTGATCCTCGAAGCTGTTAAGTAAGAGTAGTATTGTTCTTGGAGGAAGCTTTTAAGTAACTCTAAGTTGTGTCTTGGAAGTGTGTCTTCCTTGTTGAATTGTTGTATAGGTAAAGAGCCGTTGATGCAGTGGCGGAGTGTTGACTGCTAGACATCATTGCGATGATTGGGAGTGAGAAGGGTTTCTCATATCTAGAGAGGATCTAGGTAGAAGGGTCATTGGGTAGTGATTAAGTGATAAGTTGTAAACGGGGAGTTTAGCTTTGAATTAATACTGCTGATAGTGGACTTCATCCTTGGCTTGGTAGCCCCCAGAGTAGGTGTGTTAGACCGAACTGGGTTAACAATTCTGTGTGCTTTATCTTTATCTTTTTAGTACCGTGCTTATATACCTTGCCATGTGTTTTCTGTAACATACCAGATGTCTCCACATCCTGTAGGACATCTGGGATCTGTCATACCAGAATTTCAATTGGTATCAAAGCAGGTCATTCTGTTCTGTATCTGGATGAGATCTGAGGGAAGATACTTTCTGGTTCATGGTCAAGGTAGAAGCTTTCTACTGAAAAGTTGTATAGAGTTGGTCAGTTCATATGCTGTTTAAATGGTCCCTTAAAGTGGAGGATGGACTATTCATGATAGGGTGTGTATTGGCTTTGTTTGAAGTTGTCAGGCGTGTAGCTTTGGTGGTGAGATGTTGTGTGGTTTGATTTATTTTCAAACCTATGTTGACCGAGTGCACATGAAGGTTGTAGAGGAGTTTTCTGGTGTGTGTTCCGCTGCATATATAGATCTGATGGAAAATTCTTGGTGGTTTTGTGTTAAGGCTGCAACATTCTGTTCTCCTCTGAAGATGTATCACATGGTGTGGTGATACTTGAGGATATCTTCAACTAGCTTGTTAGAGTTACCAAAGATACTTGTGGTTCATCCCAAGTCCACTCATAAAGGAACTCTTATATGAGCTTGTTGAAAAGAGATCTGAAGAAAATTAGAAGTAATTTATTCTTGCCTCCAACCCTACAAGGTCAATCTCTGAGTTGTGTTAAAAGTTCTTTTGGTGGGTCCTACCAGATGTTGGAATTTCAAACCAGCAGATTGTGTAGAATCTTGTTGGATAAAGGTATGGCATAGCAGATGCTTGGGGGGCTAAACAAATGTGTATTGATCACGTCTGTTTGGAACCTACTCCTGGATTGGAAGAGGAGGCATCTGGGTTGGCTGTCTAAGAAGTTTCTTTCAAGGAACATGTCCTAGACAAGTGTGTTGGATTAGTGTATTTCTGATCCAAGTAAGTAGGAGTACAAAGGCTATTCATTTGTGTGGAGGTCAAGCTCAAATGTCAAGGACATTC
This sequence comes from Lathyrus tuberosus, assembly GCA_022829125.1. Lineage (NCBI taxonomy): Eukaryota > Viridiplantae > Streptophyta > Magnoliopsida > Fabales > Fabaceae > Lathyrus > Lathyrus tuberosus. Next base: position 15,862,237 of record JALAZF010000078.1, read on the forward strand.
TCTTTGAAATCTGGAAGTTCCTTCTGATCTAATGGGCCAGATGTATGGAATCTTGTTTATGGCCATGGAGTAGATTCTATTTGAAATGAGTTTTATATGTGTACCAACCACAGGATGTGCAGCTATTGGATGGGAGAATGCATAATGTACTTAGGAGTTCTTAGCAGTTAATAAAGGAGAATCCTTAATGTGATGAAGGAAGAACTCGAAGAAATGTCAGACATAATGTCTTGACATCTTTGTATTGAGATTTTATTTTTCTCAATATGCCTGGTGGTGTTTCTCAAAAACAGGATGGAGGTTGTTTCCTCAAACTTGATATCACTATCAAGTCTATGAGAGCATGGAACTCTTGTTCTAGTGGAGGAGAAACTCAAAGGGCTGTGCACAGAGGAGATATATTAACCTAACTGGTTGGCTGGTGTCGTCATTGTTGGATTGTCATCCAAACCATCTAGGATAAGCATTTCAGTTTTGTGTTTGGAGCAAGGAGGAGTTGGTGTGCCCTGGTATCTGCATGAGAAGTTTCTTCTTAAGCTGGATTTCAGTTATGTGGTGTCCTCACATAATGGAACATTTTTGTGCAAGGATTGAAGAGCATCCTTGTGGGTTGAAGTGTTGGGAGAAGCATTTTTTAATCTGTTTGTGATAACCAGTCATTGTTCCAGAAACCTGTTAGAGGGAATCTCCTCTTTAGGTGCAGAAGGATGGCATCCAACATCTCAAGGTCAGACAGGAGGTCTGAACATTAGAAGTTTGAAATGAAGAAGGATCAGCAGATGCCTGATGTGTGCAAAAGAAGAATGTCAGACCAATTGTCCTACCTTGTGTGAGAGGGTAGTCTTATCTGACTAATGATAGATATTTTCACGGGAGCTAAGTATTTGTCTGATGTGAGTATGCAATTCTGCAGTCTCACCCCCATGATCACTTCTAATTGACACAATGTTCGTGTTTAACTTGTTTTGAGATAACTTAGCAAATTTTTCAAAGGCCGAAAAGGTATCACTCTTATTTGCTAAGAAAATAGTCCAGCAAAACCTAGAAAAGTCATCGACTATTACAATACCATAATAGTTACCACCTAGGCTTTTAACCCTAGATGGTCCAAAGAGGTCCATATGGAGGAGCTCAAGGGGTCTCATAGTTGAAATAATGTTTTTAGATTTGAATGAGATCCTTGTTTGCTTCCTCATTTGATAAGCATCACAAAGGTGATCCTTAGTGAATTTGATTTTGGGCAAACCGATGACTAGGTCTTTAGAGACTATTTTGTTAAGCAAATCAAAGTTGATATGAGCCAACCGTCTATGCCATAACCATGAATCTTCATTCATAGTGACTAGACACTTGTCTCCACTCAACGATACCTCATTTAAGTATAGCATATAGACGTTATTCACCCTCAAACCTTTAAACACATCCTTCTTGTCACTATCCTCAACTACGCAACAATCTTTTGAAAACGATACTTTATAATTTTTGTCACATAGTTGACTAATGCTTAAAAGGTTGTGTCTAAGGCCTTCCACAAGAAGCACATCAGAGATAGTAGTAGATGAGGGGTTACCTACACTACCTTTACCGAGAATCTGCCCCTTGTTGTTGTCTCCATAGGTGACAAACCCCTTTTTCTTCGCCACAAAGTCGATGAAAAGAGATATGTCGCCTGTCATATGTCTTGAGCATCCACTATCCAGAACCCATCTTCTTTCGGTGGTCTCAAGACTTTGTACCTACAAAAACAATCAAGGGAGAGTAGGTACCCAATTCTCATTGGGTCCTTTATGGTAAGTGAACCAAGGTTGCATTTGGGCAACCATTGATAAATGCCTTTTGGAACAAGAAATCTTCTAAAATGACATTTACCAATAGTATGACCAGGTTTGCAACAATATAGGCAATCACGGTTCATTTGGAATTTACCTTTGCTATCTCTATCTCGAATCAAATACGTATACCTTTGATACAAATTATTCATACTTTCTCGATAATGTGATCGATCAATAGCAAACGTAACTTTAGGCTTAAGAGCCTTGTCTAATTTGGCCTTAAGGGTTCTCACCTCTTTTTGCCAAATATGACAAGTATCACAACCCCCAAACTTGAACCATGGAGACTTATTCTCATCAATCTTAGCTTTTGATGCATCCACCATGGAGTTTGTAAGAGCTTCCAATTCCTTTTCGGAATCGGAAACCTTTTTATCCAAGTATTTAAAAATCTTTTTGTTCGAGGCTAAGCGTTGAAAAGCTTCCTTAGCCTCGTGGTGCAACATATCAAAAGCCTTTTGTAATTCTATATGAGACATACTATTAGAATGATCATATTTAGAGTGTTTTACCTCTTTCTTCTTGTCTTGACGTGCCATAAGACATAGATTAACAGATTCACTCTTGTCACTTGAGTTGTCATCTTTTTCCGACTCGCTATCATTTTCCCACGCGATGTATGCTCGTCTAGACTTGTTTGACATTTTGTGTTGACGATTCTTATCCTTATCCTTATCCTTATCCTTATCCTTGTCTTTCTTGAGTGATGGACAATCCGGCTTGTAGTGCCCGGATTTTCCACAGTTGTAACACGTTCCTTTAACCTTGCCATTCTTATTTCCTTCATTTCTAGATTGCCTCTTAAATTTGACTAGATTTTTATCCGAGTGTTGAATCTCATTCTTCCGAACATACCTATTGTATCTCTTCACAAATAGACTCATGTCATCATCGGAGTCATCATCGGAGTCATTGTTGGTTTCATCATTGTTGCGGTGAAAATCGGATAACAAGCTATTAATTAACTTGCATCATTTTCTTTTACAACCGACTTTGATTTATCCAAAGGAAAGGTTCAAGATCGTTAAAAAACCTAAAGGGGGGAGATCTAAGGTTCGGGGGTTGGTTATACTAAGGGAAGGTATTAGCACCCTTAATATCTGTAGTAATCTACAGGAACCTCTTGTTTAATTTATGTTATGTTAATTTTGCTTGCTAAGGGAAATGTGCTGAGGTATAGAAAGACCTAGGGGTATATACACTAAGTATGCTCTAAGGGTGTAAAAAGAAAATGTGGAATCCGAGAAGGCATCGGATGTAAAGAAAAAAAGATGGAAAAAGAAAAAGGTAGCTCGCTAGGATCTCGCAATCCTATGCCTACGTATTCTCAAGGTGAACTTGAGAAATCAGAGCAATCGTAGTTCCCCTCAATGGGGTAAAGAACTCTTGACTGTGGTCAAGGTTCCAGGGGAAAGAAGGGTTGAAAGCTTGAAAGCAAAGCTTGTAAGGATTAATTGGTTAGGAGAAAGAGATTAATGGCTATCTCTTGAAAGGATTGTGAGAGGTTGGACCGTCTTAAAGGAAAAGAGATTAATAGCTATCTCTTTGGGAAGGCCAGGTCAGAAGGGAGAAGAGATTAATGGCTATCTCTTGTGAAATGGTTTGAGGTTAACAGGGTATTTGAGCTATCTATGACATGAAGTCAATAGAGAGACTTTTCCTTTGGAATGAGGTATACAAAATAACAAAGAGGAAACCTCCGGTATCAAAAGTAAAATGCACAACAACATATACAGTAAGTGTAGCAAGAATTAAATTGAAAAATGAAAACCAAGAATTAGCTAGAATGAAAATGAGGGTAGTCAAGATCAAAATTAGAAATTGAATAAAAATCTAAATAGATAAAGTCTAACTAAAGTTAATATGGATAAAAATTAATTAAAAGCTAATTAACTAAATCCTAATGAAAAATATTAGTTAACTAAAATCTAAAAAAAAATAAATGACTAAGTCTAATCACTAATCCTAAATAAAGTTAATTCTATAAAAATTAATTCTAATAGGAAAATAAAGTAACTAATTAAACTATAACTAGATTAAAACTAATAATAAAAATAATAATAATAAAAAACTAGTAAAACCAATTAGCTAAATAAAATATTTCATACTAAAAAGATTACTAAATAATTTATAAATAAACTAATTAAGAAAACTAAAACAAAGGTTAATTGACTAAACCTAATTAAGCTAAACCTAATTAAACTAAACTAACTTTTAATCCTAAAACCCTAACTAAATTACAAAGGGGTATGTGCTGAAAGAAACTGGGCCAGGAAAGGCCCAATGGGAACAAACTGGGTCGGGTCTAAAAAGTGAGGTGCGGTTTGAAGGAGATGGGCTGTCGGTGCCGACCCGGTTTAGCCATTCTTAAAGAGGTTGGTTGGAAAACCCTAAGTAATTCACCGTCCTAAAAACACAAAGGTATGAACCGAAATTCTGAAGCAGAGCAACAACAACATAATCACGTTAGCGAGAAAAGAACTCATCGTGTCGGAAACAGTAGTGGACAGAAAAAAAGACGAACGTGGATTCGTGAGATAAGCAAGCTCAGTACCTTTTCTCGTATTCAAATCGCGGCGAATCTCCTCCAACGCTCTCGATCCTCTCTACGGCGTGTATCTCTCCCTTTCGCGACGGTCTTGTCCTTGCTCCTCAAAACGCCGGAAAATAACTCAGTTGCATCTCGTTCTCCTTCGCAGGCTTGGCTTAAATCTCTCCTTCGACCTCGATTCGCGTTTTCGATGTGTTCTCTCTCGATCTCTTCCTATTCGTATTATTTCGGCCCACTCTTAATTCATCTCTTTCTGGTTCTGTGTTTTTGGGTTTCTCGGTCTCGAATGGTCTACGGCGGAGGAAGATGATAGAAGGTTTGGGTTGATATGTGGGAGAAGACGGAAGCGGCGGAATGAATTTGGTGATGGTGATGAAGTTGAAAACGGGTTTATGTGTGTCAATGGAGGTGGCTGTTTATGGAGGAATGGAGGAGAAAGTTTGGTTCTGTTTGAGTTGAAGAGTTACAGAAGGAGTTTTAAGGAAGGTGAAGAGGGTGGTTCGTGGTTATTGACGGATGATGGGTAAAAGGAATGTTGAAGATGGAGGGCGGTGGTACTGTTGTGTTGTTTTTTTTTAGGTGTTTTCTGGAGGGTTTAAAAAGGTATGGTTTTGGGGAAGTTAAGAGGGATGAGTGAAATAAGCTGGTTGTTTGGTGATGTTTGAGGATGATGGTGAGCGTGTGAGGAAGGAGGAATGGTTCGTGGTTAGGTGCGGTGATGCTGAAGGCTCATAAAAAGTTTTCGTTTTAGTCCCCCTTTGTCCTTCCTTCCCCCTCCCATTTAACTTTAAATTTTCTCTTTTGAATTTCAAAAAAATGTAACGTTGTGTTGTGTCTTTGTCAATGTGCAGGGATTGGAACAGAATTTGGCAGCTTAGCAGGTTGCACATATTGCAGTGTATTGTGAGCTGAGTGTAGCATTGAGGCTGTCTGCAAGCTGTAGGTTTTTGGCTTGGAGTGGAGCGTAGATTTTGAAGTTTACAGGGCTGAACATAGTGTATTTTTGTGTAAAGTTTGAACAGTAGCATGTGGTTTGGACGGTCCATTGTGCAGACCCTGTGGCTTTCGCAGGTTTTTTTTTTTGGTATGTAGCTCTGGTCAAATGTTTGTGCAGCAAGATGAAAAGGATCCTACATAACTTAGTGATTCTTTTGTTTTTTTTTTATAATAACAAATTTGTAAATAAGAAAAAAGAGATAATTAAACTAAAATTAAATCCTAATCTATAAACTTAAATAAACTTAAAATTAAATGAAAGACTATTTTAACTAAAAAAGAAATTGAATTAACTAATTAAATTTAAATTAAACATAAATTAAAATAGAATATAAACTAAATTAAATAAGTTAAAATTAAACTTAATTAAACTAAAATTAAAATTACTAAGTTAGAAAAATTAAACTATATGGAAAATAAACTAATATAAACTAAATTAACAAAATACAAACTAAAATTAAAAATATAAACTAAATTAATTTTAAATAATCTAAGATAATTTTCTAAATGAAAAAAAAAAAAAAAGAAAAAAAGAAAAAAAAAAGCAAGGAATGATAAAATCGACTAAAATGTATGATTAAAGATTAATGAGATGTTTACTAAAAATGCGAAAACAAAGACTGACTCAGAATGATATGAAATGATTAGAGAAATCTGAGGGTAAAATTTGTGGTACAACAATCATCACTTTGCTCTTTTGATGTGGACTTTAAACAAGAAGCCTTAAGAGCAATCGACTTCTTTTCCGTATCTTTTGTTTTCTCCTTCTTTTCCGTATCTTTTGTTTTCTCCTTCTTTATACTCTTTTCATGTTTATCAAGGCTAATGAGCACTTACTCATGCTCATCGAGTTTGCCAAATAATGTGGTGAGGTCTAGAGTAGCTAGATTATTGGCCTTTTTGATCGCGGTGACCTACGGCTGCCATTCCCTGTTAAGACACCTCAAAATCTTATTAGTAGCAACCTCGTATGGAATTGGTTTACCAAGTACATGCAATTTGTTGATAATGTGAGTAAATCGTTTTTGCATATCCGCAATGGTTTCCCCTTGCTTCATGTAAAAAAGATCGAACTCTTGCGTTAGTGTGTTAATACGGGCCATTTTAACATCATTAGTGCCTTCGTGGGCTACTTGTAAAGCATCCCACATGGCTTTGGCAGTTTCACAATGTGAGACTCGATAATACTCGTCAACTCCCAAAGAGGAGATCAACATATTTCGAGCCTTCCAATCATAGCTATACTTTTTCTCGTCCTCCTTATTCCATTGAGCTTCGGGTTTGGGAACGACAATGCCTTCGGCATTGGTCATTGTAATTTCCATGGGACCGTTTAAAATAACGTTCCAAACCTTCTGATCTATGGAATTTATATGGACGCGCATACAATTCTTCCAGTAGCTGTAATTCTCGCTTGTAAAAACTGGAGCTCTATTATAAGCCCCTTTAGGTTCGTTCGCCATATTTCAAGAAGTTTTACCGAAGCACCAGATAAACCGGAGCTAGTGATACCACTTGTTAGACGATGGCTAGGATCTAGAAAGGGGGTTGAATAGGTCCTTCGAGTTTTACACGCAAATGGCTTTCCAAAAAATTGGTTTTAAAAGTTTGACGGAAGCGGCCACTGAATTACGTCTATAACGAACCTCTACTAGAGGGATCGGATATGCACGACAATATGGGGAATGAATTATGGATGAGAAAAATTCATATTGATTAACACAATTTAAACGCAATCAACAATGCTTTATTTGCTTAATAGTTAATCCAACCCAACGAGGTAAATCGACAAACAATTAATTGCGAATACGTTCGATTTTGCGTTGAAACAAAATTATCGAACACTTGGTGTGCGTTAACACACTAAGTGCAGATTTCAAAGTAATGTGATGTTGAGCTGCTCCTAAATACAATCCAAGGGATTGTATCAGATTTACAAAACAATTTAACAGCTCAATATAACACTAGCTCAGAAATTTCGATCAATTTAAACTTCGCAAATTCGAATAATATCAAATGTAAAGAGTTAAGGGAGAGAGAGAACAAACACGATTTGATTAGGCAGTTCCCCAATCGTCCTCGCTTTGGGTACCTCTGCCCCCAATTCCACAATTGGAATTGATATATATATATATATATATATATATATATATATATATATATATATATATATATATATATATTGCTGTTTGCAAATTGTTTATACAAGAGAAGAACTATGAACATCCAAACTCTCAAACGTCTTTGATTGTTGATGTAGATTCTTCCCTCCCCTTGATTCAAGACGAATCAAGTGCTTCGAATTCGGTTGAACAAGTCACCGTCCCACGCTACTAGACTGCAAGAAACCACCGTTCTTCAGTCACCTTCACTAGGTCGACTTCAATTCTCCGCAATTCGATCCCCAAACCTTTCTTCTACGATCCTCCGACTGTAGCTACTAAACCGAAAGAATACTCTGTTCTTCGGTTACCTTCGCACGGCTGAATCCCTGTAGAACGAAACGGTTTGTGCAAAAAACCCCCAAAATCACCTTGATTCTTGGAGGATAAAACCCAAGGTTTTATTCAAGAAACACCTACCAATTCTCAACCCAGAAATGAAGATCACACACTTCCTAATTCTGAACGTTATCACTTCAAAACAATGGACAACACAAGCAAAAATGATTATGTGTAATTGTTGGTTGACTCAAGGATGAAGATGAAGATGAAGAGAAAGATTGGTATAAATTTTCACGTTTCTTGTTAGTTTGAAATATGAGCAGTCCCAACTATTTATAATGAGTAATGTGACCCACAAAATGAAGTAACAGAAATAACAGAAAATTTTAATGCAGAAAAAATCAATTCAGACAGCCATGGGTCGACCTCCCTTTTAATGGGGATCAGCGTGAGCTATCCCGTAGGAGTATCTACGCAAATTTTGACACCATGCGTCGACCCATCAAGACCTTGCGTCGACGCAAGCCTGCAGATTTTGCAGAAATTCAAATTTCCAGAATCATGCGTCAACCCATGCGACAGGGGGGTCAGCGTGCGCTTTCCCCATCATTTCAAGAAACTTGCTCAAACTAGCATGCGTCGACGCATGCTCACTTTGGGTCGACTCATGACCTGCATATTTTCAAAAATCCATTTTTCTACACGTTTTAGCAGACCAAGACTCGAGACACACAAACCAAACATCAATATCATGACCATGCACACGCAATTTTAGGTTGGACCTTTTCCTATATGTTTAGACGCATGAAAATCGACGGTTAGATGCAATTTGCTCGACACTGAAGTGATACCGCTCAAATTACAATCTAATGCCTAGCTTATTTGTTGACATCATTAAAACCGAAATAGATGAAAGACCTTAGCCCTCACACATACTACATTTCAACACTATTCTGGACAAGAGAATCGAGTCCTGGACCGTCTTGTGCGAAAGCTTCACTACTCACTTTTACATATGCCTAACTCTCAGGGTGAAGCTGCGACAAAGCAACCATCAATTTTTTAAGGAATTCCATTTCGAATCCATTGAAGGGTGGTAAGAGACCTAGGATCGGAAAATGCACTCATAGAAAGGGATAACACAAACACCACACTCGTTGCATATTCTTTCATTTTCATTTGGGGTCAAGACACCCAATCCGAAGATGGACCAACATCCAGATGCATATATTCAAAGCATAAATCTTACGAATATCTATAACATTGTTTTTTTCTTAATGTAGTACAATAGAGAATGAGACACGCCAAAGGGACAAGGTTTGTTTTACAAGAGGCGTACTCAACAATCATTGGTGTTTAAAACTCCAAAATATCACAAGCTTCTACATACGGATCCCCGTCAAGTAGACGTACAACACCGAACACCAAAGACCTGATTGACATAAATCAATGTTACTACTAAACACATTGGCAATTATTTTTGTAGTTTATTTAACTTTTTATATTTAGGTTCCTAAAAGCACATTTATGAGCCACACCAATTAGCTTCAATGTGATTATCTAATGAGAAAGACAACAACAAAGAGGTATAATAATACCTGAGTAAAATTAAAACATCTCATAAAGATGACATACTTTATACATACTTGGGCGAGTATTAATACCATAGAAAAATCTTGAAAACAAGTCAATTTTTCCTCCTAGTTGTACCCATTTTGTTTGATGGGTTTCACTTCATCATTTCATATGAAATGTATACTATAGTTTTTACTATTGCAAGCTTCCAAAATTATCTTGTGTAATATGGTTCTGGAATGATTTAAAACCTGGATGATGTAGTTATAAATCAAAGTAAACTTTACTTCGTTTCTCTTACTTTTGTGCAAGGATGTAATTCATGATGTTTTTGGTAACTATGTTATCGGTGTGGAATATCAACCGATTTCATCAATGACTAATCTTCAATAGAGAAACTGATAGACCATCTTTAGTGGGATATTCTCTTCCAACCACATTTTTTTCAGCTTATATTAATTCCTGGCTTCTATCAAATCATAATCAACTACTTAAAACCTACCCTCACTTTCTTACTAGACAAAGGAGTTCAAAAGCTAAAAGAGAAAAAAGTGATGTCACTTTTTACATTCATGGAACTGGATCAAAAATCTATTGAGAAATTATTGGTTTAATGTTGCAAAGTATCATATCATATATTACTTAATACTACCTCCGTTCCTTTTTATAAGAGACAACGTATTTTTTAGGTTTATTGAATAATCAATGTATCTAGTCTATAAACTGACCAAATACATTGATTATTCAATGAATCTAAAAAGTGAGTTGTCTCTTATAAAAAAGAACAGAGGTAGTATATAATACAGTGGAATGGAAACATTTCCTACACAAACGTTCCATTTCAAAGTCTTTAATTGTAAGAAAAGTTCTTTCTTCATAAATTTGTCCTAACCAATTTCCTAAATAATGAAAATATTTCTAAGAACAAGATTTTCTAAGGTTGTTGAAAAATCAGACAAACATGAACATAGAAAGCCTTACATGAAAATATTATACACATCCTTTATACACAAATATCATCTTTTATTATCAAACAATCGAGAATATTAACCAATGACATCAATTAAAAAATGGACAACATAAATCAAACTCCATAAGAACATAACAGAAACACTCAAACAAAATACTAACAAATGACAACAATGAAAAAAATTGACAGCATAACTCAAACTCCATAAGAACATAAAAAAGCACTCAAACAACCTTAGTTAATGTCTCAATCAAGATATCATTATTTAAATTGAACAAAATATTGATTTAATGTTTCAACCAATTGGTCCGTCACATGTTCGACAAAATGTTTCAACTGGTTTCTTCCGTCTTTTCGCTTCTGTTTTGATGTGCATAGTGATGCTGAATTTTCTGTTATTGTTGTTGATTGTTGTTGAACTCTTGAATTGATGCTTTGATCTTTTTCTGTTTCAGCTGAGTAATTATTCTTCAATGGAAGGTGTTCTTTAGTGTGAGCCACATTTTGACCAACTCTTCAAGGATCATCGGCTTTTGGTTCTTTGTTTAATATACTCAATAGTGGTTTTGCTGTTTTATGTTCTTATGATAAAAGGGGCTAAAATTCTCTGGATTAATTCTTTATGCATTCTGGTTTAAATTTGTAGTCCATTTTCCACTATGTGATTGACATTGTCGATGATAATGAGAATGACGATGATGATTTGATGATACTTGGTGAAATAACTCGTAAACATAGCAAGTGGAAGGCACCTGAAGCCCTTCGCGAGGGTTATGGCGATAATCATCTAGTTGCGGTTTGTATATGATGATTTCTGTTATTTCTTGTAATAGATTGATATTATTTTTGTTCACAATCCTTTTAAGGAATTGTCTTATTTTATTTATTGGCAGTGTGGCGTGGACAAAAGTGGAACAGTTAGTGGGGTTGGGTCTTCTAGTCGTCAACCATCAGTATCACATACTGTAATCGATGTAGACGAATATGCCTCATTACAGGCACAATTTGATAATGCTAAGCAGGGAGCGGACAGTAGCAGTTCATTCCATTCAAATTTTGTTGGACATGACGGATCATTGCATCCTTCTGGAGTAGAATCAGGATACATTTGGTCGAATAGTTCTTATAGCTTCAATGCCACTCCTAATCATGTGCATGGTTCCACATATATATGCTTTGATGGGATTAATCAAAGAAATTATGATAAGCCTAGGCCACCCATCACCAAGTTTTACACCCGCAGGCAGCGATGTCCAAGGAGTGCAGGATCAAGAGATGCGAATCAGGGGGCATGACCCTTGGTGAATAGACACACCCATCCAAAAGGATGCAACCCTTGGAACCAAACAGCATCAAATCTAACAGTCACAACCATTCAGATTAATTGTACCAATTAGGAACAGATGTTAAATACAGTATAAATAGAAGCAAACCAGAATTAGGAAAGCATTCTGGAAAGTTAGGAAGAATTTGAATTGGGAGAGACAGGCTCTCGAAAACCTGAGTTGTAATATTCCAAAATTATCAATATAAATTTCTATTTTCATCCTTTTCATTTCTGTTCCATTCTTGTGTTCTTATCAATTGGTATCAGAGCACCGACCAGGTGCTTTGCTTCCAACTATGGTGACAACTCGATCTAGTCCCGAAAATCCAGACACAATGGAGAGAATTTTGGAAATGTTGATGGCGGACCGACAAAACCGAGATGCAGAACGACAACATTTCGAAACACGCTTTGCACGCCTAGAAGCCATGGTGGAAAATTTATCCAAGCGATCAGAAGATGGCACACCCAAGGGTTCTACCAATGGAGAACATTCAACCAAGGTCCACACCGGAGAAAGAAAAACAGAACGATGGAGAAAATTGGCAATCCCCATATACGATGGAGAATCCGATGCTTATGGCTGGATAAATAAATTGGAACGCTTCTTTCAAATGAGAGACATCCTAGAAGAAGAGAAAATTCAGGCAGTTATGGTGGCTCTAGAGGGAAAGGCGCTATCGTGGTTCCAATGGTGGGAGAATTGCAATTCTGATATTGGATGGGAAGATTTCAAACTTGCCATTATTGAACGGTTCCAAACTTCAGCCACTCTCAACCCTTTTGCTGCCCTCCTTGCACTTAAACAAGAAGAAACGGTGGAAGAGTACGTTGAACAATTCGAAAAGTTTGCAGGCATGCTGAAAAATGTCGATGAAGAACATTTAAAGGACATTTTTGTGAACGGTCTGAAGGAAGACATTGGGGCAGAAATTCAACTCTACGAACCACCCACTTTTTCAATCATGGTTAAGAAGGCATTAATGATTGAACAAAAAAATAGAGCAATTTGGAAAGGGGGACCGAATGCGCCTTCTAACTCAATTTCAAAATTCAACAACTCATATCGAAGTCCATCCTATTCGAAGACTGTTACTTATGGTGTTAGTCAGAAAGGTGGGGGAAAAAGTAATGGCCCTTCTAATTCTTTTGCGGGCAGTGTATCCGTGAACAAACCAGAAAACAGCAACCAACCCAGAGGATTTCAACGATTAACCGAAGCAGAACTTTAAGAGAAGAGAAAGAAAGGAGAATGTTTTCGTTGCGAAGAAAAATGGAGCATTTCTCATGTATGCAGAAATAAACAACTTCGGATAATGTTAGTAACAGATGAAGATGATGTCGAAAACTCCGAAGAGGAGCCCGAACCAGAATTTAGAGAAACGCCCCAATTATCCATGAATAGTATTGTGGGATTTACTTCTCGCCGATCCTTGAAGGTTTGGGGAAGCATTAATGATAACAAAGTCATAGTATTGATAGACTGCGGCGCCACCCACAACTTCATTTCGAAGGAACTGGTGGAAAAATTACAATTAGAGGTGGAAGACACCCCATCATACGTTGTAGAAGTCGGAGATGGTCACAAAATCAAATGTAAGGGAGTATGCCGAAAGGTTCCCTTGAAAGTGCAAGAAGTACAAGTACAACAACAATTCTTCTTGTTTGGCCTCGGAGGTGTGGATGTGGTTTTAGGCATGGAATGGCTAGCAAGCTTGGGAGAGATTAATGCCAACTTTGAACAACTAACGTTGGGCTTCAAGGTTAATGGCAGAAAGGTGATTTTAAAGGGAGAACCAGAACTTTCAAAGAAAGACGCCTCACTTAATTCTATGTTGAAAGCTTTGCAGCAAGGAGAAGGGTTCCTTATCGATTATCGTCATATTCAAGCAGAGATAGATTGGAAGGATTCAATCCCGTCGGAATTAAAAGATGTGCTACATGATTTCCCTTCCATCTTTGAACCCCCAGAAGGACTTCCTCCTCATCGGCGTCAAGACCATGCCATTCACCTCAAAGAAGGAGCACAAATACCAAATATAAGACCATACAGATATCCTCACTATCAAAAAACAGAAATTGAAAAATTGGTTGCGGAAATGTTAGAAGCGGGAATCATCCGACCATCCACGAGTCCTTATTCTAGTCCTGTCATCCTAGTCAAAAAGAAAGACGGTAGTTGGCGGTTTTGTGTAGATTACAGGGCCTTGAACAAAATCACTGTTCCCGACAAATTTCCCATCCCGGTGATTGAAGAGTTGTTGGACGAAATAGGAGGGGCCAACATCTTTTCAAAACTGGATTTAAGATCCGGATACCACCAAATCAGAATGAAGGAAGAGGACATTGCAAAAACTGCTTTCCGAACACATGAAGGTCATTATGAATTTATGGTACTTCCATTTGGACTTACTAACGCACCTTCTTCTTTTCAATCATTAATGAATGAAGTATTAAGGCCAGTACTCCGATAATACGTTTTGGTATTCTTCGATGATATCCTAATATACAGCCCGACTATGGAAGAACATAAGCAACATCTGCAAAAAGTATTAATGTTACTCCAACAAAATGAATTGAAGATCAACGGCAAGAAGTGCTCATTTGGCCAAGATAACTTGGAATATCTGGGACATGTTATATCTGCTGGAGGAGTATCCGCAGATCCTAAGAAGTTGGAAGCAATGACATTATGGCCTTTACCCAAGGATGTCACCAGCTTAAGGGGATTTCTAGGCCTTACTGGCTATTATAGGAGGTTTGTTCATGATTATGGAAGAATAGCAAGGCCATTGACCAACCTGTTGAAGAAAAATGCCTTCCAATGGAGTCCGGAGGCACAACTTGCATTCGAACAACTAAAGCAAGCCATGACTAAATTGCCTACTTTAGCCGTACCCAACTTTTCACAGCCCTTTGTGGTTGAAACAGATGCTTGCGGAACCGGGCTAGGGGCTGTTCTAATGCAAGAAGGAAGACCCCTAGCCTTTTGGAGTACTACCCTATCAGAAAGGAATCAGAAGAAATCAGTGTATGAACGTGAATTGATGGCAGTCGTAAAAGCAGTCCAGAAATGGCGACACTACTTGTTGGGAAACCATTTTATTATTAAAACTGACCAAAAAAGTTTGAAATTTTTGACAGATCAGAGGATGATCGGTGAGGAACAATACAAATGAATTTCCAAATTAGCAGGATATGATTTTGAAATACAGTACAAACCAGGGAAGGAAAACTCTGCTGCCGATGCCCTATCCAGGAGAAGTTCTTATTATGCCATGACAATCTTACAAATTCACGATTTCGAGGAATGGGCTGAAGAGATCAAACAAGATGTCAAGTTACAGAAAATCATGCAAGACCTAATTATCAATCCTATGTCTCATGCTGGCTACACGTTAAGGGATCAGAAACTATTTTACAAGGAGAAATTGGTGTTGTCCAAAACGTCCTCCAGAATTCCCATCATTTTAAAAGAATTCCATTCATCCTTGGTAGGAGGACACTCAGGAATCTTCAGGACTTATAAAAGAATAGCAGATCTAGTTTATTGGGAAGGGATGAAAACCGACATCAAAAATTTCGTTGCAGCTTGCGAAGTCTGTCAAAGAAACAAAAGCGACAACTTATCACCAGCAGGACTGCTACAGCCATTACCAATTCCTACTCAAGTATGGACAGACATTTCGATGGATTTTATTGGAGGACTACCCAAATCCATGGGGAAGGATACAATTCTGGTGGTGGTTGACCGACTCACCAAATATGCCCACTTCATACCATTAGGGCATCCTTACACCGCTACCGATGTTGCTGCAGTTTTTCTACAAGAAATTGTAAGATTGCATGGATTTCCGTCTTCCATCGTTTCAGATCGCGATCCTTTGTTTTTAAGCAATTTTTGGAAAGCCCTTTTTAAAGCAGCAGGAACACAACTAAAATTCAGTTCGGCATACCACCCTCAAACGGATGGACAAACGGAAGTTGTCAATCGATGCTTGGAAGTTTATTTACGATGCTTAACAGGTACTAAGCCAAAGAAATGGGTCTCTTGTCTTCCCTGGGCAGAATTCTGGTTTAACACCAATTATAATGCTTCAAGCAAAATGTCCCCTTTCAAAGCGTTGTATGGACATGATCCACCTCACATTCTTAAGGGATCCACCATTCCTTCCCGCCTTGAAGAAGTCAACAAACTTACAATTGCTCGGGATGAATTATTGGCGGCTCTGAGAGAGAACTTGTTGAAGTCCCAAGATGTCATGCGTGCAAATGCCAACAAACACCGCCGAGATATAGAATATGAAATCGGTGATTGGGTGTTCTTGAAGATGCAACCTTACAGGAGAAGATCCTTGGCTAGAAGGATTAATGAAAAACTCTCCCCTCGATTTTATGGTCCTTTCCAGGTGTTAAAAAAAGTGGGTGCTGTTGCTTACAAATTGGATCTTCCATCTCACAGTAAAATTCACCCAGTCTTTCATGTCTCTCTCCTCAAGAAGGCCATTGGTGACTCTTTCCAATCACAACCTTTACCACCGATGTTATCTGAGGATCAGGAATTACAGGTTTATCCGGACGCTATTTTAGATATTCGTGAGTTACAACCTGGCAACGTGGAAGTCTTAGTTAAATGGCAAAATCTCCCTACAAGTGAAAATAGTTGGGAATCTGTGGCTAAATTACAAGAGGTCTTCCCAGATTATCACCTTGAGGACAAGGTGAGTCTTTTAGGCGGGGGTATTGATAAGCCTAGGCCACCCATCACCAAGTTTTACACCCGCAGGCAGCGATGTCCAAGGAGTGCAGGATCAAGAGATGCGAATCAGGGGGCATGACCCTTGGTGAATAGACACACCCATCCAAAAGGATGCAACCCTTGGAACCAAACAACATCAAATCTAACAGTCACAACCATTCAGATTAATTGTACCAATTAGGAACAGATGTTAAATACAGTATAAATAGAAGCAAACCAGAATTAGGAAAGCATTCTGAAAAGTTAGGAAGAATTTGAATTGGGAGAGACAGGCTCTCGAAAACCTGAGTTGTAATATTCCAAAATTATCAATATAAATTTCTATTTTCATCCTTTTCATTTCTGTTCCATTCTTGTGTTCTTATCAAATTAGCAATATATATGCAATTGCCCCTGAAGTAAGCAATGTGAATTTCAAGTCAGTTTATAAAGGTTAGCTTTTCAAAACACATTTTTATCTTTTCAAACAGATTTAACCTTTCATGTGAGCCAGGTTAATTCGGTTCAATTCCCTTGATTTCAGTAATAATTCTTTACGAGGTTGACAAAGCTGTAGAGAACATTCAACACTTGATCAAATGGATCATAGACCGTTATTCAGATATATGCAAATTAGTTTTATGTTGTGAAGATGATGAAAATATTATCGCACCTGTGAAAAACCGGTTTAAAGTTATCAATGTTGATGCTCCTCAAACTCATGAAGTAAACATAAATAATTTTCTACTAACTAATTAACACTTCCACAAAAAAATAAGTCATTAACTCACATCAACCCTCACTCTATTCTCCAGATTATCGAGGCTCTTACTCAGATAGCAAATAAAGAAGAAATTGATCTATCCATGAGTTTTGCCATGAAGATTGCTACAAAATCTAAGCAGAACCTCAGAGAAGCAATATTGGCTCTTGAAGCCTGCAAAGCACACAAGTAAGAATTCTTAAAACTAGTAAATATTTATTTTTTTGACACGTCTATAAAGACTAACCGATGCATTATATGATGAACAGCTATCCATTTTCAGAAGAACAACCAATTCCAGTTGGATGGGAGAAGATTGTCATAGAACTTGCTGTCGAGATCCTAACTGATCCATCGTTTTCACGGCAAGAAACTTCTCTTCCTATCTTATGTTCTATAAAGAGATAATAAGAAGCTAATAGCATCGTATTATATTACTGATGTTCTTTTAGAACTGGCTTATTTAATGACTTGTGTAATAAGTAACATCATTTTGTAGCTTGAAAATTGTCAATATGATTGTGTTTCCATTTTAAATATTCTTATGGTTTTATCAGCTTACTCTCAATAAGAGGGAAATTTCAAATGCTTCTCCTGGATTTTGTCCACCCCAAATTGATTCTCCTGGTAATGAATCTGTTCATGTTTCAACGAAACCACGAATAGTTTATTATTCAACTTATCCAACACTATTCTCTAATCGAATTTTGTTCGAACATTCAGAAACTTGTGGAGGAGCTTCTAAGAAGAGTTGAAACCGGCTTAAAAAGGGAGCTCTACTACTGGCATTCTTATTATGTGAGTAATGAGTAATGACTTCTCTTTCTATAACTTGCCTTAAGGTGATGGTAAGTTATAAAAAGAGGAATTTTTCTGGTAAATTAGTAACTAAATGCTCTATGATTAACAGGATAGAAGACTTCCACCAGGAACAACTGCTTTACTAAAATTAGAAGGTAACACACCAACCATAATAATTGCTTTTAATCAAACAAATTTTTCTGATTTTGACGCGATATTGACTAATATGTTCTTGTATACAGAATTTGTGGCCAAGTTCATGAGCATGTGCAGAAAAAGCTCGGGCAGTAGACAATATGGATACAACCTCTAGAAAGAAGCCTAGGCTAAATTGGGGTGAGGGGCTTGCAAAGTGCGAGAAGAAAAAAGTTGAGCGACCTGATCCAGGAGCAAACAAAGATGGCTCTGTCTCGTCTGTTGGTAATATGGAACCTTGTAATTTTGTCAGCTCCACCGTAATAGATAAAAGCCCAAAAGTTACAGGATTTTCAGAATGTGCATCTCCTGCAACTCCATCTTCTGTTGCCTGCAGTTTGTCACCAGGTATGTTATGAAGTGTTCTTTACTACTGTGTCAAATTCTTCTATTGAATGGATAGATAAGAGCAAAATGACAATTTAACTTGTAGAAGAGTTTACTATAAACACCTGATCCTGCAGTGTTAACATCTTGCTGTATGACATAAAGAATCACAGTGATCCTATTGCGATATTGTGGTGTTTATCTTGGTGCTTCATGAATAATTCTATGAAATAGTATTCTGATATCAGCCAAAACAATTTTGTTAACATGTTAACACTCTTTAGTTTTCACAACTACCTTTGTTAGTTACAATTTTCAGCTTGGACTGGGTTCCATTTGCTTTATTGATGTTTTCTTGGCGCCTTTTGCTCTAAATCATAAGCCCCCTTTTTAGTTTTAATTTTCACGTTGGACAGGGCGCCTTTTGCATTGTTGATGTTTTCTTGGTAACAGAAAAAAAATCAATGTATATGATATATAAGGTTTGAATATTTAAACTAGGTAACAGAAAAAAAAAGAAAACTTTGTAACACCCAATGGTATATGTTTCTATATAGAAAACTTTATAATGTTAATCAATGTATATGATATATAAGCTTTGAATTAAAATGTTGTACTTCATTACATAATATATGGAAATTATATGTAGCTTTGGTTTTGAGTTTTATGTTTTGTCTTTTAACCTCTCTTTATTACTGCCAACAACTTTAGCTAAAACAAATATCATCATTATACAAATAGTCAAACATTATGTCAAAACCAATATCTATAATTTGACACCTTAATTGATATGTTTCATTCCATCCGGTTATGAATTTTTTTTTTTAAACTTTTGTATGGTCAAATACTATTTCAATATGACATCACTTGTGAAGAAATTGACATCCCTGGAGTGTTCAGTGGTATGGGGTTGTGGGTGCCTAATAGATTGGACACAACATATAGAAGAGAGTAGAAAAATCAAAGTACGAGAAGTAAGTGCTGTTATTTTCGTACATTGTGATCTTTTTGGTGTAGGTGCACCATAAATTGATGTCACCTGATGCTGCATATGAATATGTAAAGTCAATTCGGCCAAGGGTGCTTTTAGCTGCCTCTCAGTGGCAAGTAAGTCTGAAACTTGTATTTATTTTTATCACTAGTACCATAAATTGATGTCATCTGATGCTGCATATGAATAATACTATATTGATCCTTTTAGTTATCTTGTTTTGGATGGAGGAAAGTTGGGTTGTTGCTTCTCAATTTCTTTAAGATCTGTTACTTCTCAATTTCTCTGCTGTCACTGATTACTTTAGGATCTGTTTATGTCAGTATGTGTGAATTGAATGCGTGTTTATGGTGTGTTGAAGTGAATCTGGTGAAATTGGTGATTCTTAGGTGAGATTTGAATGACGCAGTGAGGTTTAAACTATGATGGGGATTCCTAGTAGGAACACATTCATTAGTCAAATGATATTCAAAAGGAAGAGGTGGAATGTTCGGAGACTTGTTCGCAAGCTGAGAGACGGAGTGTAACACCCCCAATCTATACCCCCAATTAAATAAAACGATAAAAATTTCATCAGAGTATAATTAAACATTCATGGCATAGACGAAGGCGCCACATCAATTGAGACAAACCCAATAAACCTGCTCATAAAGATATGCAACAATCAGGTAGCAAATAACAGAGGAACTTAGTTCCTACTACCCACAAATCAGATACAGAATAAAAGCGGAAAATCTGCAACTGAATCTCATATATATATCACATAAAGATTTTGTTTGTCATACACAGATTCATACATGTACAATCCAAAAGATATCTATACATATACACATAAAATCACACGATCTCCCCGACTACCCGATGCTACATATCAGAGCCGACCGACAAAAGAATGAAGACCTAAGCTTCACAAAAAGACCTCCGGCATCTAATCTGCAATGCCTCATAGAGCATTCAAAACAGCAGAAGGGTGAGAAACACAATCATAATATAATTGCATACAATTATATAATAACACCAAAATACGCATGTAATATTCTCACCACAACTTATACCAGAATTCAGACACAAAACAACACAATGCATATCTCATATATCCATCACCAAGGCATATATAATCAAGCTCAATGCATTTATCAACAATATATATATATATATATATATATATATATATATATATATATATATATATATATATATATATATATATATATATATATATATATATATATATATATATAAACTCATCGATTCAATTCACAATTCCACACAAAATCAATCCATTCATGATTTATGCAAATGCAAAGAGACCGACACAACGACTCTATGCAAATGCGGTACCATCCATCCGTCAATCTCATCATTAGTTCACTCAGGAACTATTGGAACCATCGCTTGTTACTTAATGTAACTCCCCGTCGGGAAAACGATGTTCCCCGTCGCTTTCGGTCCTCTTGGTATAAGGCTCACGACGTTTATGGATCGCTTTCAGTCCTCTTTGTATAAGGCTCACGATCCGATCGCTTTCGGTCCTCTTTGTATAAGGCTCACGCTGTTATAGCGGATTCCCTCTGGAATCGATTCGTCGCTCACACTCACTAGGGCACACGACATCACAAGAATGCATATCATGATGCTCGACATACAATGACTCATGTCATTCAAATGCACATATATACACATCCATAATCATACATATATAACCAAATACAACACATTGCATTTTCTTGCCCTTAGGCCACAAACCATCATCACAACATCTCATCACATGCATTTTCATCACACAACCGCACACAAGTCATACAATATCCATATCAACAGCACATTGCATGAAACACCTCAATTACACACAATTACAACGACAAAAGTCGACAAAACGACACTATTTCAAATTCCCGACATAATTAAATCGTCCAACAATCTCAAAACCATTTTATTAATAAAGTATATTTTATTAGCTTTCCAACGATATCAAGAATGTTCAAAACGGATAATCGGAACACAAGTTATGGACGTACAAAGAAAAGGAATCGCGAAAACACAACATTTTGCACACTTGCTGGCTATACGCGTATTGCCCTGAGCCATATGCGTATTGCCCAAACTCATACGTGTACCATTACGCGTTTCAGCAGATGGCCGAGAAAAATGGAATTCATTACGCGTATTGCCCAAGCCAATACGCGTATGGACGTGCCTGATATGCATACGCGTATTGTTGATACATGTTATTGTTGCTGCAGAATTTTTTCTGCGAAATTCACTAAAAACCCACTCCAATTTCCACCTAAACACCAGAAAATTGCCAATAGATAGCACAACAACATATATCTAACATGTATCAACAATAAGGGACCTGAAAACATGATTTCCGACACAATTTAATCGGATTCGAACAATTTCAACATATTATGGGTTTTTGTTCTACATTCAATTTCAATCCAAAAACAACCAAATACAAACATACATAATCATACACAAGTATAATATAATTGAGTTTCGCACCCTTACCTGATTTAATCGTGTTTGAAAAGTCGGTTGATTGATTTTCTTCCTTTCCAAGTTTTTCTCTCTTTTCTTCTTTCTTTCTCTTTTCTTTCCCTTTTCCTTCTTCTCTTTTTCTTTCTCTCTAATTTTCTCTCTTTCTATTTCTATTTTACTAAATTAAGGAAAAATAAAGTGAAATGACCAAAATACCCCTACACTCAAATATCTCGCAAACGTTCCCAAAACGCGATAAAACATATTCACGATGAAAAATAATATATTATCAAATAAAAGTAAAAAATAAAATAATATAATAATAAAAATAATCAAATCGACTCGATTAAATAAAACTAACTAAAACTGGGGCGTTATAACTCCCCCCCACTTAGAAATTTTCGTCCTCGAAAATATTACCTGAGACGAACAACTCCGGATACGACTCCCGCATCCGACTCTCCAACTCCCAAGTCAAATTGCCCTCCGCAGCGCCTCCCCACGCTACTTTCACAAGCGCAATATCCTTGCCTCTTAACCGCTTCAACTCGCGATCCAAAATTCTCACTAGTAATGTCTCCACCGTAAGGTTCTCCCTTACCTCAACCTCATCCATCGGAATCACATGCGACGGATCCGGAACATACTTCCGAAGCTGTGAAACATGGAACACATAGTGCAAATTCGAAAGACTCGGCGACAACGCCACCCGATAAGCCACAACACTCACTCTCGCGGATATCTGGTAAGGACCAATAAACCGAGAAGTAAGCTTCTTCGAATTCAATGCACGACCAACACCCTTCACCGGTGTAACTCTCAAAAATACATGATCACCCTCTTGAAACTCAAGATCTTTCCTCCTTCGATCATGATAACTCTTTTGCCTACTCTGAGAAGCCTTCATTTTCTCACGAATAAGTTTCACCTTTTCCGTAGTCTGTTGCACCAACTTCGGTCCAACCACCAAACTCTCACCAGATTCATGCCAACACAAAGATGTTCGACATCTCCTCCCATACAACGCTTCAAAAGGTTCCATTCCAATACTCGAATGGAAACTATTGTTATACGTGAATTCAACCAACGCAAGATAACTATCCCAAGCACCACCTTGTTCAAGAACACAAGCCCGCAACAAATCTTCCAACGACTGAATAGTTCTCTCGGTCTGACCATCCGTTTGCGGATGATAAGCAGAACTCAATCTCAACTTGGAACCTAACGCCTTTTGCAAACTTTTCCAAAATCTGGAAGTAAACCTCGGATCTCGATCTGAAACAATACTCAACGGAACACCATGTAATTTCACAATCACACTGATATAAATCTCAGCCAACCTCTCCAAAGAAAAACTGATGTCAATCGGAATGAAATGCACCGATTTAGTCAGCCTATCGACAACTACCCAAATGGCATTATGTCCCTTCTATGTATTCGGCAACCCTATCACAAAATCCATAGAAATGATGTCCCATTTCCACTCGGGAATATCCAACGGTTGCAACAATCCACTAGGCTTTTGATGTTCCACCTTAGACTTCTGACACGTCAAACACGCATAAACAAACTGAGCTACATCCCTCTTCAATCCAGACCACCAAAAGATCTTCTTCAAATCTTGATACATCTTATTAGCTCCCGGATGTATACTCAAATTACTCCGGTGTCCTTCCTCCAAAATCATCTTTTTCAAGTCCGAATCATCAGGAATACAAATCCTACCACGAAATCTCAAAACACCCTTATCATCCACTTTAAAGTCACCATTCACACTTTGATCTCCAACCATCAACAAATCAACAAATCAACAAATTTCACATCCAACTTCTGTTTCTCGCTAACGGTTAACAGAAAAGCATTAGTGACCTTTAACATACCAAGCCTCACGCTACTAGATGCCAATTCACACACCAAACTCAAATCTCTAAATGCTTCCAAAAGTTCCCACTCTTTAACCATCAAAGCGGACATATGCAAAGATTTCCGGCTTAACGCATCAGCTACCACATTAGCTTTACCAGGATGGTAATTCAAGCTAAAGTCGTAGTCCTTCAAAAATTCCAACCATCTCCGTTGCCTCATATTCAACTCTTTCTGATCAAACAAGTATTTCAAATTTTTATGATCACTAAAGACTTCGAATCTTGCACCATAGAGATAATGCCTCCAAATTTTCAACACAAAAACCACGGCCGCTAACTCCAAATCATGAGTAGGGTAATTCTTCTCATGAATCCTCAATTGCCTCGAAGCATAAGCCACAACCTTACCTTCTTGCATCAACACTCCACCTAAACCAATCAAAGACGCATCACAATACACCATAAACGGTTCAGTAGGATTCGGTAAGATCAAAATCGGAGCTGTAGTCAATCTTCTCTTCAGCTCACTAAAACTTTCCTCACACTGAATATCCCAAATGAATGCCTTACCCTTACAAGTCAACTGGGTCAAAGGAAGTGCTAACTTAGAAAAGCCTTCAATGAACCTCCGATAATAACCAGCTAAACCCAAAAAGCTTCTAATTTCAGTAACAGATCTAGGAGCCTCCCATTGTAGAACTGCATCTACTTTAGATGGATCCACATCAATACCATTACCTGAAATCACATGCCCAAGAAAACTCACTTCTGACAACCAGAACTCACACTTGGACAACTTGGCAAAAAGTTTCCTTTCCTTCAAAATTTGCAACACAACACGCAAATGTTCCGCATGTTCCTCCCGGGACTTAGAATAAATCAAAATGTCATCAATAAACACAACAACTAATCGATCCAAATGCTCATGGAAAATACGATTCATATACTCCATAAACACACCCGGCGCATTAGAAACCCCGAACGGCATCACAGAATATTCGTTACGACCATATCGTGTCCTAAAAGCCGTCTTCTGAATATCTTCCTCTTTCACTCTAATCTGATGATAACCTGACCTCAAGTCAATCTTACTAAACACACAAGCACCTACCAACTGGTCCATCAAATCATCAATTCTCGGAAGAGGATACTTATTCTTAATCGTCACCTTATTCAGCTGGCGATAATCAATACACAATCGCATACTTCCATCCTTTTTTTTCACCAACAAAACTGGAGCACCCCAAGGCGACACACTTGGCCTCACAAACCTCTTTCCTAATAATTCATTCAACTGCTTCTTTAACTCAACCAACTCAGATGCTGACATACGATAAGGTGCCATAGACACAGGTCTAGTACCAGGAACTAGATCTATAGAAAACTCCACCTCTCTCTCTGGCGGCACATCTGAAATATCCTCAGGAAACACCTCGGGAAATTCACACACTACAAGAAACACATCAAGTACAACTTGACTATCCACTGTCAACGATGCAAATAACCCAAACAACTGAGCTTCCTCCGCCAAAAGTTTCTTCAACTCTTTGGTAGATAAGAAACTCGATTCCTTGTCTTCTTCAAGAGAAGGAAATCTTACCAGCTTATGATAACAATCAATATGAACTCGATTGAACTGCAACCAATTCATACCCAGAACCACATCTAAACCCTCCAACGGCAAACACACCAAATCCATCTCAAATTATTTACCATAAATGGTCAAAGGACAACTTAAACAAACCAAAGAAGTAGTTACTGCCATCTCTCCACCCATCGAAGACAACAAAAGATTCAAACGCTTCGCGCACTCAGACGAAATAAACAAATGAGTCGCTCCAGTATCAATAATAGCAACTAAAGGCGTACTATTAATAAAACAAGTACCTCTGATCAGACGGTCTCCACTTGTAGTATGAGTCCCTGCCAATGCAAATACTTTCCCACCAGCCTGAGCTTGCTTTAGTTTCAGACACTTCATGCTAATATGACCAGCTTCACCACAGTTGAAACACTTCACCACATTCTTCCTCTTACAATCAGCTGCAATATGTCCTAAACCTCCA
Source organism: Lathyrus tuberosus (assembly GCA_022829125.1). Lineage (NCBI taxonomy): Eukaryota > Viridiplantae > Streptophyta > Magnoliopsida > Fabales > Fabaceae > Lathyrus > Lathyrus tuberosus. Next base: position 15,888,159 of record JALAZF010000078.1, read on the forward strand.
CAATTGGAACACTTCTCCAAATTCTTCTTACATTCGAACTGACCATGTCCTAAGTCACCACACCTATAACATCTCAGAGAATTAGACATACCTCCCCCACTTGGCCGTTTCTCAAAATTACCCCTTTGTTTACCCTTATCAGCTGGTGTCACATAAGGACCACCACGAAACGGTTGCTTCCCTTTCCTTTCGTTCACACTCTTATAGTGAGTAGAACGAGCTTTGTTATCTTTCTCATAAATCCTACAACAATCCACCAAGTTCGAAAACCTCCTAATCCTTTGATAACCAATTGCCTGCTTAATCTCAGGACGCAATCCGTTCTCAAACTTCACACACTTAGAAAACTCTGCAGTAGCTTCAGCATAATGTGGGTAAAACTGAACAAGTTCCACAAACTTAGCAGTGTAATCAACAACAGACATATTACCTTGTTTCAACTCCAAGAACTCTATTTCCTTCTTTCCCCTAACATCTTTAGGAAAATACTTCCTCAAAAATTCCCTGCTGAACAAAGTCCAAGTGACCTCTTCATCTCTAGCTTCTAACGCCTGACACATACTAACCCACTAATCATCAGCCTCCTCCTGCAACATGTGAGTACCCGCTCTCACCTTATTTTCCTCAGTACAGTCTATTACTCAAAAGATTCGTTCAATCTCCTTAAGCCAAATCTGTGCACCATTAAGATCATGTCTCCCTTTGAAGACAGGCGGTTTGTTCTTCCTGAACTCATCATTTCACCAGCATTAGGTGCACCCTGCACAGCCGGAGCCATAGCTTGCATAGCAGCAGCCAAAGCAGCATCATTCCTACCAGCCATATTCTGTTCATTTCCAATAACAACAACTATGGTTAAACAAACAGCTCACCCAAACACAACGACCAACAAGGACTGACACAAACTGACACGGACTGGCTCTGATACCACTTAATGTAACACCCCCAATCTATACCCCCAATTAAATAAAGCGATAAAAATTTTATCAGAGTATAATTAAACATTCATGGCATAGACGAAGGCGTCACATCAATTGAGACAAACCCAATAAACCCGCTCATAAAGATATGCAACAATCAGGTAGCAAATAACAGAGGAACTTAGTTCTTACTACCCACAAATCATATACATAATAAAAGCGAAAAATCTGCAACTGAATCTCATATATATATATCACATAAAGAATTTGTTTGTCATACACAGATTCATACATGTACAATCTAAAAGATATCTATACATATACACATAAAATCACACGATCTCCCCGACTACCCAGTGCTACATATCAGAGCCGACCGACAAAAGAATGAAGACCTAAGCTTCACAAAAAGACCTCCAGCATCTAATATGCAATGCCTCATAGAGCATTCAAAACAGCGGAAGGGTGAGAAACATAATCATAATATAATTGCATATAATTATATAATAACACCAAAATACGCATGTAATATTCTCACCACAACTTATACCAGAATTCAGACACAAAACAACACAATGCATATCTCATATATCCATCACCAAGGCATATATAATCAAGCTCAATGCATTTATCAACAACATATATATATATATATATATATATATATATATATATATATATATATATATATATATATATATATATATATATATATATATATATATCTCAACTCATCGATTCAATTCACAATTCCACACAAAATCAATCCATTCATGATTTATGCAAATGCAAAGAGACCGACACAGCGACTCTATGCAAATGCGGTACCATCCATCCGTTAATCTCATCATTAGTTCACTCAGGAACTATTGGAACCATTGCTTATTACTTAATGTAACTCCCCGTCGGGCAAATGATGTTCCCCGTCGCTTTCGGTCCTCTTGGTATAAGGCTCACGACGTTTATGGATCGCTTTCAGTCCTCTTTGTATAAGGCTCGCGATCCGATCCCTTTCGGTCCTCTTTGTATAAGGCTCACGCTGTTATAGCGGATTCCCTCTAGAATCGATTCGCCGCTCACACCCACTAGGGCACACGACATCATAAGAATGCATATCACGATGCTCGGCATACAATGACTCATGACATTCAAATGCACACATATACACATCCATAATCATGCATATATAACCAAATACAACACATTGCATTTTATTGCCCTTAGGCCACAAACCATCATCACAACATCTCATCACATGCATTTTCATCACACAACCGCACACAAGTCATACAATATCCATATCAACAGCACATTGCATGATACACCTCAATTACACACAATTACAACGACAAAAGTCGGCAAAACGACACTATTTTAAATTCCCGACATAATTAAATCGTCCAATAATCTCAAAACCATTTTATTAAGAAAGTAAATTTTATTAGCTTTCCAACGATACCAAGAATGTTCAAAACGGATAATCGGAACACAAGTTACGGACGTACAAAGAAAAGGAATCGCGAAAACACAACATTTTGCACACTTGCTGGCTATCCGCGTATTGCCCAAACTCATACGCGTACCATTACGCGTTTCAGCAGATGGCCGAGAAAAATGGAATTCATTGCGCGTATTGCCCAATTTTGCGCCTCCCATACGCGTATTGCCCAAGCCAATACGCGTAACGGCAGAGGAAACCCAGAATTTTTCTGCAGAATTTTTTCTGCGAAATTCACTCAAAACCCACTCCAATTTCCACCTAAACACCAGAAAATTGCCAATAGATAGCACAATAACATATATCTAACATGTATCAACAATAAGGGACCTGAAAACATGATTTCCGACACAATTTAATCGGATTCGAACAATTTCAACATATTATGGGTTTTTGTTCTACATTCAATTTCAATCCAAAAACAACCAAATACAAACATACATAATCATACACAAGTATAATATAATCGAGTTTCGCACCCTTACCCGATTTAATCGTGTTTGAAAAGTCGGTTGATTGATTTTCTTCCTTTCCAAGTTTTTCTCTCTTTTCTTCTTTCTTTCTCTTTTCTTTCCCCTTTCCTTCTTCTCTTTTTCTTTCTCTCTAATTTTCTCTCTTTCTATTTCTATTTTACTAAATTAAGGAAAAATAAAGTGAAATGACCAAAATACCCCTACACTCAAATATCTCGCAAACGTTCCCAAAACGCGATAAAACATATTCACGATGAAAAATAATATATTATCAAATAAAAGTAAAAAATAAAATAATATAATAATAAAAATAATCAAATCGACTCGATTAAATAAAACTAACTAAAACTGGGGCGTTACACAGAGGGTGCTGCAGTTCAACAATCAGAACGAGAATCATTCCTTTCCCGATGAACATATGTCTGAGTGGAATCTGCAAATCAGTGGAGAAGATTAAATACGTACACTCGAAATGCGGTGAAGGGGACAGAGCTATTTGCAGTAGTGGACCATGCAAGAACAACTTGTTTGAAGGTATTATAGTTTTTTTTTGCTGATCTTCGAGTGCTAAATATGTTATTTATTTAATTAGGCTTTAAATATGCAGGTATACACTGATCCGGCTTCTGTGTATCTTGGCTTTTGTGCTTCTATAATATGGGTTGGACAAGTACCTGCCACTTATTGTAGTTCCATAGTTCCTTTCTATTGCCATTAGTCCTCCGTATCTTTACCAATCTTGGTTTGAACTGTCAGGGAACATATCTAACTTCCACTGCATGCAATCATGCTATAGATTACAATTTTCACGAGGGTGCAGTAATTGGAGACTTTAACGGGGAATTCTGGGGTGTGTTTGCGCTTAATCAGGTCATAATTTTTTTACTCAACTGGTGATTTTATTGTTTATGTTTCTTTAAATTAAAACTACTTAGAGTTCAAAATTGATTAATTTTCAAAACTGTTTTGTAGTTGATTGGAAATCTTATTACATTTGCTCTACTCAGTGATGGGCAGGTATGTGGTGGTTAGTTTTCATCTTTTGAAATATACTCTTGTTTTAGAATATTTTACATATTTCTTTAGGATGGTTTTCTATTTTGTCATTTTGCATCTATTCGGTTCATATATTAGTATGTGCACCAACAGATGCTGAGAATGTTTCTTCGATGAATTGTTTTTAAGGTATGGAATGTTGTTGAGAAGCACAAGAAAGGAGATTATACCTCAATAATTCATGGTAGATATGCTCATGAGGAAACAGTAGCAACTGCTTCTTTTGCTGGAAAATACATAATTGTGAAAACTATGGCAGAGGTTGGTCCTAAGTTTTTGCTAGTCGTCAATTTTATGGAACTTTACTTGAAGAAATTTGTTCTAACTTTTGTATAACTGACAAACTTATCCAGGCTGAATATGTTTGAGATTATATTCTCGGTGGTGAACTTAATGGATCCAACTCAACCAGAGAGGCATTATATGTGGTGCTACCTTTGTACTGTGATCGATATGTGTTTATTCAGAGACATCAACATGTGGAGAAGTTGCACAAGGCTACCCGTGTCGGCAGGGTATACATTTTATGTTCTTTTCAAGATTAATCATTAGCTTTCTATAGTCTTTATTCCCTAATGATTATAGAGATTTGTGCTGAACTTTTATGGTTGTTTTTACAAGAGAAGCTTCCTTGTATTTAGAATAGAAACTTATGTAAACACAAGTATTCCTTGTTAGTGTACTTATGATTATTACTCACATTTGACCTATGAATATGTATAAATGAAGTTTAAGATAATTGTAGACTAATTTGAAAGAGTATTGCATATTTATTGTTTGTGTTGTTCAATTATCATATTAATTTCATAATAATGAATATCTTAATTAGAAATATTGAGGAAATAATTTATAAAAATTTTAACTAGCGTAATTAATTTTATGAATAATTTTAATCTTGCTTGATTAGTTTTAATTAGAATTAATAATAATATATAAAAAATTAGCTTGAGATTTGCTACGATATTTTTGCGGTAATATTGTAGCTGTTTAGTTTGAAAATGTAAATTTAAGGCTCCGGTTTTGCTACAGTTTAGCTTGGATTTAACTAGAAAAATTTAAATATTAGTTGGAGTTTTGCTAGGAATTTTTGCGCTGGATAATTAGCCACTCAATCCATGCTACGACTTATATTGTAGTTAATCCACAACTAATTTCCAACTAAATCTGTTTAATAGAGATTAACTTCAAGACTTAAACCCAACACAAATACGACAGACACAATTTCTAATTCCATATTTTCTACTACAAATATTTTTCTTTTCATCCCTTCTGTGATTTTTCTTTAGGTTCATTCCTCTGTGTGGAAAGAGATTTAGCAATTGTTGGTTTTATTTCTAGTTTGAAGGCATGTAGAACCATTACTTGTACGATATATGCACCCCCAAGTTGCTGCTATTGAGCCTAATGTTGAGGGCTCAAGTCAAGCCTAACTCAAAAGAGTCATCAAGCATTTGGCCAGGGTCGGTCCTGATATTTTAGACATTTTAGAGGTCCGGGTCAAATAATAAAATGGATCCCTAATAAAAAATTGAACAACTAATCTTAAATTTTGATTTTTCTTTTTTTGAGTTCTATTTTTACATTAAAGGTCAATGATTAAGAAATGACTATTTATAAATATAAAAGCGCATACGGACAAAGATTTGATTAGCTTGGTTGGTCATGACAGAACTTGCATTTTCCAATTGCATGCATTCGATTCCATTTGACAATATTTATAAAATTCTCCACCATTTATTTTTTCTGAGATTCTACTGACCGAAGCTTCTTCATCATCTTCATTGTTCAAAACATATGTTATCTTTGGTGAAACTTCTTCATTAGCCGACGATGATTCTTTAGAAGATCATTCATCTACCGAAATTGTTATTTCAAACAAAACCATGGAGTTGATTTCACTATTTCTTCAACAAAAGAATCTCTTGATGAACTTGATGATGATTCTTTTAGGATTCTTAAAGTCATCTCTTCACCCTTCAACATTTGAATTAACTTGTTAAGTTTTTCAAGGACTTCTTATTTCCTAGATTTTTTCTGAAAAATAACAATCACTCCCATATTTTAATTTTTAACTCGTGGATATTTGTTAGACGCGAACGTTCTAACCTATTATTTTATGAGAATTTTTCTAAAAAAATTATTAGAAGTTATTTTCGAATATTTTTTATAAATTAAAAGAATACTAAAATATTTAAAATAATATTTAAAAATTAAAATTAAATACAAATTGTTTATAGAATAAAAAATTTCTAAAATGTAATTTTAAGTAATTTATAAAAACCCTAAATTGCTATGTATGTTAATTTATGATTTTAAAATGAGATCAAAATTAAAAGAATAATTTTAATATCTAATTATTTAAATATTTACTCTTAAAAATTTTAGTATAATCAAAATCACATAATCTATTTAAAATGATATATCTAAATAAATAACCTTTTTTTTTTAATTTATTTAAAATAGCATTAAATTTAAGTGATATTTTAAAATCTAAAAAAATATATAACAAAATAAATGAAATATTTAAAAAATATTAAAAAATTAAAATAAATTACACTTTGTTTATTATAGGATCACAAATTTCTAAAACATAATTTTAAGTAATTTATAAAAAACTTAAATTGCTATGTAGGTTAATTTGTGATTTTAAAATGAGACCAAGCTTGAAACCTTTATAGAGGCAAATTTGTTGTTGAATTAAAACAATTGGATTGAAAAAAAAAACTAATGTTTGAACTGTGGGTATCTAACTCAATATATGCCATTCTAAACTCATTCTCGAAAACTCAATAATACCTATTGGGCCATTTGTCTGCCTAGAAATAATAATGTAATATAATATATTTAATATATTACTATTGAATTTACAAAACTCATCACATAAAATTTTGAGGTCCTATTAATTTTGAGGCCCTAGGTTGTAGGCATGCTTGCCCTGACCGAGGGCCGGCCCTGCTTTCAGCTTAAATGAAGGATTATGTGGTTTACAGAGCAGATTCTAGAAATTGGTTATGTTATCTTGTAATTCTGTTATATATCTGTGTAATCCATTGGTTGAGAATCATGAATGAAATTGTCAAGTTTTCATCTCTTGTCTTGATTTTCTTAGGAGGGTTCTCAGTCCTTTAACTCTAAGAAGTTTAAATTTAACTTGTATCTAAAAAGTTGAGAAATTTGTTTAAAGAAAATAATCATCATATGCTCCTTCTCCTTTTAGGATTTTTGGATTGCTTTCTCTTCCTCTTGTTTGAGAATGACACAATGCTTATAACAACTCAATAATGTTCATGTTCTTAAAATTTATTAGATAATCTTTGTTGCTTGAACCGGAATCTTTGCTCTGGTTTGAGCTGAACTTATAGGGCAACACATTTTGACAAAAAGTTTAATTTAACATAATCATGAAAGCCTTACTATAATCTGACTTCCAGTGGTCCCTAGGCATTTGTCATGGTTTTGTTAAATTATGTCAGATTCCAACTCCTAGGCATTATGTTTGAGTGTATAATAGTTTGAGGCGTTGTAAAAATGAGACACAAAACAATGACAAAAGGGAAAACAAGAGAGGGAATTTATTTTAGAAGTAGAAAACAAATTTTAATTTTTAGGGTTTCATTCACTAATGATGAAAGGGAAGAAGGTATGATTAATTGTTTATGTGAATCTTAAGAATTGTAAGAGAGGGATATGTAGAACCTCCAAAAGAATAATATGAAGAAATGTAGAATCACATATAATAGAGATTGAATGTAAATGAATATAGATGTTATGTTACAAGATGAAAACAATGATGATGACTTGAAGTGCAAGGAAGCTAATTCAACTTGTGATGTAATTCAACATAACTAACTTAGAGTAGTTAGTTATTATTGTTAGAGTTAGTTAGAAGTTATGATCATCATTTCTTGTTCTATAAGTAACCTTGTATCTTATTCTTCACTTTTCAATGAAGCAAATGATCCTTTTGTCTAAATCGTAATATGGTATCAGTTTTTCTCTAGCTTAATTCTTCTCCAAATTCTGTTGAGTTCTTTCTTTTCAGCATTATTCTTCACTCTTTTTCCTCATTCATCAAGATCTTGCTCTTGAGTTGATCATTTTCCTTCATATTTTCCTCATTGATCCACCATTTCCACACGCCTCCACGCGTTGCTCCGATTAGTCAGCAAGCTGACACTGAATCAATATACTATGTTCACCCTAGTGGAGTTCCAAATTTAGTTTCCATCACCCCAAAGTAGAACGAATCGAATTATCTTGTATGAAGAAAATCCATGCAACGTGCGTTAGGAGCCAAGAATAAGCTTCGGTTTCTTGATGGATTTGTAGAAGTCCCTCCTCGTCATGATCTTAATCGTCTCCAATGGGAAAGGTGCAATTATCTCATTCATTCTTGGTTATTAAATTCTGTTTCTGAACAAATTGCTTCTACTATTATTTTTCATGTCAATGCCATTGATGTATGGGTTGATTTGAAAGAACGATTTTCTAAAAATGATTGTATTCGTATATTTTCACTTTGATCTTAACACTTTGAAACACGATTCTACGACAGTGATGTACTATTTAATTGAATTGAAAGGATTGTGGGAAAAGCTCAATGAGCATCACCCACTAGCTGTTTGTACTTGTGTTCATTAATGTAGATGCTTAGCCATGCAGAATGTTCGGGATTATAGGCATGAAGATCAAGTGATGCATTTTTTGACAGGTTTGTATTAATTGGTTGTTCAAGAGGAAAGTAATCAGAAATTTGTTGCTCCTGTTGAAGAGGATAATTCTTTGTTGGTTAATGTTGCTCATCGAAATGATTCAAAATGGAAATATCAGAATTTCAAAAATGCACCAAGGCATTTCTTTCTGTAAGAGAAATGGTAACACAATATATTTTTGCTAGCAAAAGCATGGTCATCCCAATTTTAACAAGAACATGCCTCTTGTTAATGCATCTGCTAGTCAATCTTCTTATTCCTCTTATCCAAATGATGTTACTAAGGATACTTCTTCTGCAAGTAACAATGCAACCATCTCTCAAGAAAATTATGATCAACTGGTTAGCTTACTCCAGCAAGTAAATTTACTCCTCTTAGCACCTTTAACACACCCCTATACCACAAATCATATTTCAGCTACTCCTATGACTCATGATCGATCATCGTTTGAGTCTGCATCAGGTATTATCTGCATTGCATTTAGTCATATGCATCACGATAATCCTTTTTGGATCCTTGATTCAGGTGCCAATGACCATGTATGTTCATCTCTTAAATTTTTCACATCAATTCATAACATTAAACCTGTTAACATTACACTGCCAAATGGAAATTCTATTTGTGTCAAACAAGCTGGTCACATATACTTTTCACCAAATTTCTATGTGCACAATGTCTTGTACTCTGCAGAATTCTATTTGAACTTGATTTCCATTTCTAAACTTTGTCAATCCCTCAAATGTTTAATAGAATTTTCTATTGATACATGTGTCATACAAGATTTAATCACCAAGAGAATGATTGGTTTGGGTAAACAAATTGGAGGCCTCTATAGACTGCAAATTGATGCTTACGCTCTTATTGATGCAAAACATTTCCATTCAACTTTACCTCATACCAGCATTAATATTATTCTACCTAGCAATGCCTTGTGGAACTTTAGATTAGGTCATGTATCAAATAATACTCTTAAGCATTTGGCTGTGATGTATATATCTATTACTTTTGACAATAAAGTCACATGTGACATTTGTCATCTAGCTAGACAAAAGAAACTTCCTTTTCATCTTAGTTGTTCTATCGCTAATTCTAATTTTGAATTGTTGTACCTTGACATATGGGGCACTATATCTGTAATTTCAATCCATAATCATAAATATTTTTTAACAATTATTGATGACCACACACGATTTGTATGGATAGTTCTTTTAAAATCCAAAGCTGAAGTGTCTATGAAAGTTCAAAGTTTTGTCACTATGATTGAAAACCAGTAGAAGATTACACCTAAAGTCCTTAAAACCAATAATGGAACTGACTTTTTGTTTCCAGACTTCTATGAATCCAAAGGCGTCATTCATCATGGCTCCTATGTTGAAACCCCTCAGCAGAATGAGAGGCTAGAGAGAAAACACCAACATTTAATTAATATTGGAAGAGCCTTGCTTTACCAAGCCAAACTACCAAAATCCTTTTGGTCTTAAGCAGTTTTATATGTTACCTTTATCATAACTAGATTACCTACTGCTATACTGCATCAATATTCTCCCTATCAAAATTTACGTGCCAAAACTCCTGATATTAAATCTTTCAAAGTGTTTGGATCATTGTGTTATGCCTCTAGTCTAAGTGTTCATAGAACTAAACTTGACCCTAAATATAGGAAGGCCATATTTCTTGGTTATACCACTGGTATGAAGGGATACGCTATTCTTGACCTTAATAACAAAGAATTTTTTGCTTCAAGAAATGTGTCTTTCCATGAACACATTTTTCCCTACACCACTCGAACACCTTCTTCATCTCACTCTTGGCATATTATCGAAGTTCTTCCCATGAAAATAATAAACCTCATCAACAAAACAATTCTGATTCCATTCCTCAATCACCTTCACCTTATGACTCAACCATAAATCCAACCACATATGACATAACTGTCACCACATTTATTCTGTAACACCCCACTTTCCCATTTATGAAAAATACACAAAATTCTATGAAATAATCAGAGTTTTTACACCAAAAATAAAGTAGGATGCCACATTCATAAAACCAACATCATGCTTCTTTTATTAAATGAAATAAAACAGCGGAAAAATAGTTTATTTATTCATTTCTTGGCCACATGCCAACAATTACGAAAAACTCCACTTAAACTCGTGGTCCACCATAAGTTCAAACAAATGAAAGATACGTAACGAAATTCAAAACAAAATGACAATCAATAAAATTCCCAAGATTCCCGTGTTACGTATCAGAGCGACTCCTACGACTCGAACAAGCAACACGCACTCCAAGCAACCTAAGTACCTGGATTATCTGTACTTTCGAAGAAGCACAGACACAACAACAACAAAGGGGTGAGAACTACATTCAATATAAAAAAGTGAATAAAACATATTAGAAGATAGTTTCTCACATACATCATACAAACATACAATCACGACCTACTATCACATTTAATCACCAATCAATCAACGAAGTAATAATGCAATGCGACTCGACACAGACACAATGCATGTGGTACCAACATCATGGTTCATTCAATCGAACCCGGATAGATCACATACACCCCTACTTGACAATGATCTATCCCCACCATTCTCCAAATCGGAGTACGGATGAATCACATACACTCCTCCTGAGCAATGATTCATCCCACCAACACCATGAAATACATGACACAATTATGCATATGAAACACATGTACAATGGCATATATATACATGTTCACGATACTCCTGATCACACCTGAATCACACATCAACATCCAACACCATACGATTACTTCACACAACATCAATCAAATATTAATTAATTAATTCCCTAAAATTATTAAATTAATTATTTTCGTCACCAATCTCACACTACTCAAATTCTGGCATCTAATCCCAACCTCCCAGACCATAAGAAACTACATTGGACGCGAAATCGGGAAGGAAATCGCAGAACACCAAAATTTTCCACGCACATTGGTCATACGCGTACTGACCTGAGTCATACGCGTATTGCCACACTCTCCCGCCCAAGCATACACGTAACAGACGCATAAGGCCTTCTGCCTCGCCCTACCATACGCGTATTGCCTAGCCTCATATGCGTATGGGCAGAGAGTCATTTCCTTCGCAAATTCCTTTCTCAGATCTGGATACGCGTATGGCTACTCCATATGTGTATGGGCAGAGGGTCGTGCCAAAACCTCCTTGTGGCCTCCCCGTACGCGTAATGCCTCCAACCCTGCCTAAGCCATACGCGTAACACCTTCCCCAATACGCGTATGGCCAGATCTATTACACAAACCTGTTTTCTCCACACCAATCTGAGTTCTGCTACGCGATCTCCACTTTTTCACTCTAAAACAGTCCTAAAACTAATTCTACATCAATTTCATGTTCTATTACTCATCCTACATTTTTCTCTTAACATTACTAACTCAGATTTTAGTCTAAATTCATCCTCCACATCTAAATTAAATTTAACTCTGCAATGTCACATTCAACAAAAATAACAACATCAAGATGACAGACAAAATCAGAAGTTTAGCACATAATATTCATCACAGATTCACGCATATACATCACATAATCATATGACAACATACATTCAAATGAATTCCTACAGGGTTAAGGACTCCCCACTACCCTCACATGATTAATTCACCAATATTAAACCTGTTCTCCCCCATTACCTCGAATTCCTGATTTACTCCTGCGAAAATCTGATGGAGATGTTAGCCCTAGCACACCCTTGTTCTTCCTCTCCCTGGTTTTTCTCTTTTTTTCTCCAAAATTCTGATATGACTAAACCCCCACTAATTTTCACTAATCTTCCTTTAATTACTAAACCACCCTTATTATTTCATATCAGCCCATTATCTAATTATTCACATTAGATTTTAATTTAATAAAAACAATAATATTACTAAAAATAATAAGAATAATAATAGTAGGAATAATAACTAAAAATAATTTCCATAATACTATTAATGGACATACTGCCACCTCATCGATATTATATCAATATCACCCCTACGCACTCAGACACGCACCCTAAACAAGGCCAACAATTAAAATAAAACACGACGATTAAATAATTTAAATTGGGGTGTTACATATTCCACGTATCATATCCACACCAAACGAAGACATACTTGTGAACAATAGTCCAACACTGTTCCAACTCGTACATCATCAAGAGTCACACACAAGCCATCATATTTGTAGCACTATGTATGCTCCACATATGAGAAATCCAAACAATCGTCCAAAGGTATACTCTATTATATTTCCAATTCCATGTCTTACTCTGAACTTTCCACACCTCAATGCCATTATTCTTTGTCTTTAACATCTCATATTGAACCCAAAACATATGTTAAGGCTTGTAAATTTGAATGTTGGAATCAAGCCATGCAAGTTGAGATTAATGCTCTTGAAAAGACAGATACATGGTTAATTATTGGTTTGCCTCCAAATGTCAAGCCCATTGGATGCATGTGTGTATATAAGATTAAACACCATACTATGGAACCATTGAAAGATTCAAAGCTCGTTTGGTTGCCAAAGGCTACAACCAAATTGAAGGATTAGATTATTTTGAGACATATTCTCCTGTTTCCAAACTTACAACTGTCAGAACAGCTGTGGCCATTGTTTCCATCAACAATTGGCGTATTCACCAACATGATGTGAATAATGCATTCTTACATAGAGAACTCCATGAAGATGTGTACATGATAATTCCACTTGGTGTTAAGCATACTAAGCCCAATCAAGTATGCCAACTTTTTAAGTCTTTGTATGGCTTAAAGAAAGCAAGTAGGAAGTGGCATGAAAGATTAACATCATTCCTCATCAAGTACAAGCACAAACAAGCAACTGTAAATGCTTCCTTATTCACAAAACATAATCAATCGAGTTTTACCATAATGCTTGTTTATGTAAATGATGTCATAATAACATGAAACTCTATGGAAGAAATGAAGTTTGTCAAGGAAGCATTACACAAAGAATTCAAAATCAAGGATTTAGGTCAATTGAAGAATTTTTCAAGGAATTGAGGTAGTTCATGCCAAGCTTGGTATAACCATGTGTCAAAGAAAATACTATCTAGATCTTTTGCAAGAATCATAAATGCTACGTGACAAGCTAACTTCAACACCATCAGATCCATCACAAAACTTCATAAAGAAAACATTGTGCCATGCCACGATATTCTGGCTTATAGAAGATTAGTTGGGAGGTTGTTATACCTCAATGCAACAAGACCTGATATTACTTGCTGCACTCACTAGTTAAGTTAATTTCTGTTTGCACCAATTACAAACCATTTCAATGCTGCTACACGTGTGCTCAGATACCTAAAGTCATGTCCTAGCAAAGGAATATTTCTACCACAAGATTCTCAACTCAAATTGCAAGGGTATTCAGATGTCTACTGGACTGGTTGTTCAGATACTAGAAGATCCATTTCAGGGAAATGCTTCTTCCTTGGCATGTCTCTAATTTCATGGAGAACTAAGAAGCACTTAACTGTATCCAGATCATCAAGTTAAGCCGATTATAGAACATTAGTTGCAACTACATGTGAGCTTCAATGACTCATGTATTTATTCAAAGCTCTGCAGATTAAATGCATCAAGACACCAATGTTGTATTGTGACAATCAAAGTGCTTTGCACATTGCAGCAAATCCTGTATTTCATGAGAGAACAAAACTCTTGGAGATTAATTATCACATTGTTAGGGAAAAGATGATGTCCGAACTAATGAAGTTGCTACAATGTTCTTCAAAGGATCAATTGGCTGATTTCTTCACTAAACCCTTGCTACCTCAGCCTTTCAATGTTCTTCTATCCAAATTGATGATGCTTGATATATATCAACCATCAACTTGTGGGAGGGTGTTACGAGATGAAGAAAATGATGATGACTTGAAGTGCAAGGAAGTTAATTAAACATAACAAACTTAGAGTAGTTAGTTATTATTATTAGAGTTAGTTAGAAGTTACGATCCAACGTTGGAGAGTACACACTCTTAGCATGCATCATTTCTTGTTCTATAAGTAACATTGTATCTCATTCTTCACTTTTAAATGAAGCAAATGATCATTTTCTCCAAATCATAATATGTTATTCTTTTTATTTTAAGAGACATTGAATATAAATTTGATCTATTAGTATATTTTTAAGATTTCACCAATGATAGACTTAATTGAATCCTCACCTTAGGCGACACCTAATAATTATAGAAAAAATCATATATAAACAACCTTATTGAAAATAAAAAATACACATAAACAATTTTTTAAAAGTGAAACAAGTTAAATTTCCATTGTCATATTTTGAAAAGATATAATTATATTTTGAAACAAAGACACCTATAATGAAATTTTCATTTTAAAATAACCTATTTATTCAATTTAAATACTAAAATAACATGGTTTTCAATTTATTTCCCAAACTAACGTAGTTTCAGATGAAACCAACATGCAGGCGCCATTTGAGTTGGAGTATGTGTGTTATCCCAAATCTCATGCGCCATTTGAATTAGAGCATACACATTGGTGTAGCTAAATCAAATGGCGCATACACCTTCTTGCCCTAATTTGGAGTGCATGCGCCATATGAAATGGCGCATCCTCCCTAAATTAATTTTTTTTAATTTTTTTGTTTTATTATGAAAATGAATTGAAAATAGATTAAAAATTGAGGAAACAAATAAGAAACAATTAAAAATATTATTAAAATACATTAAAGATTACAAGAAACGAAAAAAATCAATGTCTGACCCGATCAAAACGTCCCCCGATTCCACATCCCAGCGCATTAGCAAGCCTTCGAGGTCTACCACGATTTTGTTGAGGTATTTGTGGTCTTTGCATATTGGCCTACAGAAAAGGTATTTGTTGCGAGGGTCCCAACGTATTTGACAAATTTTCAATCACCTGTCCCCAATAGCCGGGGGTTGCTGCCAATGACGCTTTTGTAATTCAGTTTCATGCCCATGTTTTTGAAGTTGGGACGCAGTGGTTGGGTTAGGTGAGGACGGTATGGTTGACCGAATTGGTACACTAAATCGTTTTGGAAACGATGCAATGATTGTTGTGGGGTAAGGTAGTCAAATAGTGGTTGGGTGTTTTGGTGGTAGGATGTTTGTGTGTTCATTTGTGGGGGGCTATGGTGGGCTGGGGTTGAGTCGAATGAGTCATCGGGGCTATAGGCTGATGTGTTATCGGTGTGTGGATGTTGGCGTTAAGGAAGTTTGATGGTTCGGTGTACATGGCATGCCGATGGTGTAAGGTAGGTAGTTGGGATTGGGTGGGTTGATATTGTTATTGGGTGGGTTGGGTTAGGTTTGGAAGTTTGATGGTTCGGTGTACATGGCATGTCGATGGTGTGAGGTAGGTAGATGGGATTGGGTGGGTTGATATTGTTATTGGGTGTGGTGTGGGGTTGGTTGTTGGGCAGGTGTTTGTTGTTGTGCGTATGAGGACGAAGCATGTTGGCGCGGATCTATCAAATACGTCAGCTCAGACACAAATTGTTGTGTTGTAACCGACCTAAACCAAATCATATATTGATGACTTGGTCTAGCCCCTTCCACGACAGGTTCGTTTAAGATGTGGCGACGTCGATTCTTTCAATGTCTACACATCTCTTTAGTAAAGTCTCTCCAATCATCACAACCCCATTGTGCATCCATTCTCAATTGATACCAGTCTCCCAAACACGTCGGAGTGACTGGAATATCTTGTTGCATGCCGAACTGCAGTTTCACTCGATCACTTTGGTGCATCTCCACTGTAATGGACCAAATGATTGGTGTTTTTGCTGTCCACACTGCAACATCATCGGGGTTAGGCTGATGGTCGAGACCCAAATACGGCCTCCAGATAAACTGTATAATCAAAATACTTAATGAAAAAATTGCAGTGTGTTAACTTAATAGCCAAATTTATAGTAGTGTAAGAATAATATACATCGTTCGGCCCAATAGGGTCTAAAAGATTGCGGTACACGATTATTGTGTTTTTGGGACATCGTTGGTAAGTCATTCCTAGAACTGACCACCTAAAAAAAAGTGAGATAAATAAATTAGTTACAAATAAACGTTTTATCAAAGTATACATGTTTGATATTTTAAAATAAACTTACTTGTTTGTGTAGGAGAATATGTATGGATTCGGATTGACCGGAGCGAGTGTCGGCATTCTTGACCAACCCCATGCTTGAAGTAAAAAGGCGCAACCATAAAACGTACAACTATCTTTTTTTTTGCATTTTTACACAAGGCACTATATAGATGGGCCAAAACAGCTGAACCCCAACTATAAGTGCATACTTTATGTATGTTGCGTAACAACGACAAATACATAATATTTACAGTATTTGCAGTACTTTCAGGAAATAAAAAATGTCCAAATAAAATCATAATATAACACTGAGTTTTAATTATCTTATCATACTCGGTGGATTCGTCGTCTAATGTGATACTTTTATAATGATCTCTAAGGTATTTTAAATTTATACCTTGACCCCTTGTTTGACCTGCACATTGTGGCTGATTTGTCTCGACACAAAGAGGGGCATGTAACGCCCCGGTTTTTGTTAGATTTATTTAATCGAGTCGATTTAATTATTTTTGGTCTTTATATTATTTTATTCTTGGTTGTTATGTTTTATCGCGTTTTGGGAACGTTTGTGAGAAAATTGAGTGTAGGGGGTATTTTGGTCTTTTTGGCTTGGTTAGATATTGTTTTTCATTTAAAATAGAAACATAGTAAGAAAAATAGAAAGAAAAGAAGAGAAGAGAAAAGGAGAGTGAGAAGAAGAAAAAGAGGAAAACTTGGAGTGTAAGAAACCGATTCAACCGACACTTCGAAGCGCGATTAATCGGGTAAGGGTGCGAAACTCGGTTATGCTATGCTTGTGTATGATTATGTATGTGTGTGTTGGAATGCTTGTTGGTTTTCCTAGCTTTTCAATTCTAGGTCGAATGAGAGAAAACGATAGAAATCGATGTTTTCGCGGTTGAAATGCGGTATAAATGTTGTAGAATACTTGTTGTTATGTTTGGGATATGTTCTGGTTGTTATGTTATGGTTTGGATGTGTTTTGGCAGATGAAATATTGTGTTGGAGTGAACAACAGCGCTGTTGGGATTTTCTGGGTTCGCAGGTTCGCACTGTGAATAGGGCAGCGAAGGGAAAGCGAAGGTTCGCTGGGTGTTCGCATTGCGAACTTTTTGCTATTTTTTCTCTGCCATGGTTCGCAGGTAATTTGCATTGCGAAGGGGAAAGCGAAGGTTCGCTGGGTGTTCGCATTGCGAACTTTCTGTTGTTTTTTCTCTGCCACGGTTCGCAGGTAATTCGCATTGCGAATAAGAAAGCGAACATGGCAGATTTTTCCATTTTGTTCTTGTCATAACTTTTGGGTCGTAAGTCGGATTGAGGCGCGGTTGGATGCGTTGGAAAGCTATTGAAATGTTCTTTCTTATAAAAATGGTTTTGAGACTAGTGGCCGATTTAATTATGTCGGTAATTGGAAATGTTTCGTTTTTTTGACTTTTACCGTCGTAATTGTGTGTAATTGATGTGTTAACACGCGATACACTTTTGATCTATAACATATAGCTTGTGTGATGTTATATGCTGTGAATGTATGTGATGAAATTATGTGATGATGTTTTGCGGCCTTATGGAAAATAAATGCATTATGTTATGTTTGATTGTATATGCATGATTATGGATGTTGAAGTGGTTTACATGGTTGTATATGCGTATGCATTTGATTGTCATGAGTCATTGTATGCCAAGCATCATGATATGCATTCTTGTGATGTCGTGTGCCCTAGTGGGTGTGAGCGATGAAATGATTCCCGAGGGGATCTACTGTAACGGTCGTGTGCCTTATACAAAGAGGACCTAAAGCGACGTTATGGACGATCGTGTGCCTTATACAAAGGGGACCTAAAGCGATCGGGTCGTGTGCCTTATACAAAGAGGACCTAAAGCGACCCATAAACGTCGTGTGCCTTATATAAAGAGGACCTAAAGCGACAGGGAACATCGTTTTCCCGACGGGGAGTTACACTAAGTAACAAGTGATGATTCCAATAATTCCCGAGTGAATTAATGATGAGATGATGGATGGAACGGTACCGCATTGCATTGCATAGAGTCGTTGTGTCGGTCTCTGTGCATTTGCATAAGTCATGAATGGATTGATTATGTGTGGGATTTGTGAATGGAATTGATGAGTTGATATATACACATGTTGGTGGTAAATGTATTGAGCATGATTGATATGCCTTTGTGATGGATGTATGAGATAAGAATCGTGTTGTTTTGTGTTTGAATTATGGTATATGTTATGGTGAGAATGTTGTTGTGTGCGTATTTCCTGTTATTACATAATTGTATACAACTATATTATAATTGTGTTTCTCACCCTGCTGCTGTTTTGAATGCTCTATGAGGCATTGCAGATTAGATGCTGGAGGTCTTTTTGTGAAGATTCTGTCTTCATTATTTTGTCAGTCGGCTCTGATATGTAGCACCGGGTAGTCAGGGAGATCGTTATGTGACATTATGTATATATATCTTTTTGGATTTGACATGTATGACTCTGTATAAGACAGACAAACTTTTATGTTTATATATATGAGATTTCAGGTGCAGATTTTCCGCTTTTATTCTGTATCTGAATTGTGGGTGTTAGGAACTGAGTTCCTCTGTTTATGTTGCTACCGGATTGTTGCATATCTTTATGAGCAGGTTATTATATTTCTTCATCGTGATGTGACGCTCCATCTATGCCATGAATGTTTTAATTCTACTCTGATTATTTGTTATCGCTTTAATTACGCGAGTTATAGATTGGGGGTGTTACATTAAGTGGTATCAAAGTCAGTTTGTGTCAGTCCGTGCCAGTCCGTGTCGGTCGTTTTGACCAAGTTGTTTGTTGTGCGTCAGGGTTTTCTGGTGAGCTGATTGTTTAACCATAGTTACTGTTATTGGATATGGTCAGAATATGGCTGGAAGGAATGACGCTGCTCTTGCTGCTGCAATGCAAGCTATGGCTCAGGCTGTGTGGGGTGCACCTAATGCTGATGGGAATGATGATTTCAGGAAGAAAAAACCGCCTATCTTCAAAGGAAGGCATGATCCTGATGGTGCTCAGATTTGGCTTAAGGAGATTGAAAGAATCTTTCGAGTGATGGACTGTGCTGAGGAACATAAGGTGAGATTGGGTACTCACATGTTGCAGGAGGAGGCTGATGATTGGTGGGTTAGTGCGCGTCATGTGTGGGAAGCTACAGGTGAAGAGGTCACTTGGGCTTTGTTTAGCAGGGAGTTTTTGAGGAAGTATTTTCCTGAAGATGTTAGAGGAAAGAAAGAAATAGAGTTCATGGAGTTGAAACAGGGTTACATGTCTGTTAATGATTACACTGCTAAGTTTGTGGAACTTGTTCAATTTTATCCACATTATGCTGAAGCAACTGCAGAGTTTTCCAAATGTGTGAAGTTTGAGAACGGGTTACGTCCTAAGATCAAGCAGGCAATTGGTTATCACAGAATTAGGAGGTTTTCGGATTTGGTGGATTGTTGTAGAATTTATGAGGAGGATAGCAAAGCTCGTTCTACTCATTATAAGAGTGTGAACGAAAGGAAAGGAAAGCAACCGTTTCGTGGTGGTCCTTATGTGTCACCAGCTGACAAGGGTAAGCAAAGGGCTAATTCTGATAAAAGCCCAAGTGGGGGAGGTACGTATAACCCTCTGAGATGGTTTAGGTGTGGTGACTTAGGACATCGTCAGTTTGAATGTAGAAAGGATATAAGGAAGTGTTCCAATTGTGGAGGTATAGGACATGTCGCAACTGATTGCAAGAGGAATGTGGTGAAGTGTTTCAACTATGGTGAACCTGGTCATGTTAGTGCGAAGTGTATGAAACCAAAGCAAGCTCAAGCTGGAGGTAAAGTATTTGCATTGACAGGAACTCAGACTTCTAGTGCAGATCATCTGATCAGAGGTACTTGTTTTATTAATAGTATGCCTTTAGTTGCTATTATTGATACCGGAGCGACTCATTCGTTTATTTCGTTTGAGTGTGCGCAAAAATTTGAATCTTTTATTGTCGTCGATGGGTTGAGAGATGGTTATCGATACTCCAGCAATGGGGTCGGTAACTACTTCTTTGGTTTGTTTAAGTTGTCCTTTGACCATTTATGGTAAGGATTTTGATATGGATTTGGCGTGTCTACCGTTTGAGGGTTTAGACGTGGTTCTGGGGATGAATTAGTTGCAGTTCAATCGAGTTCATATTGATTGTTATCATAAGTTGGTAAGATTTCCTTCTCTTGAAAAAGACGAGGAATCGGGTTTCTTATCTACCAAAGAGTTGAAGAAACTTTTGGCGGATGAAGCTCAGTTGTTTGGGTTGTTTGCATCGTTGACCGTGGATAGTCAAGTTGCAATTGATGTGGTTCCTGTCGTGTGTGATTTTCCAGAGGTGTTTCTGGAGGATATTTTTGATGTGCCACCAGAGAGAGAGGTGGAGTTTTCCATAGATCTAGTTCCTGGTACTAGACCTGTATCTATGGCACTATATCGTATGTCGGCATCTGAGTTGGTTGAGTTGAAGAAACAATTGAATGAATTGTTAGCAAAGAGGTTTGTGAGGCCGAGTGTATCGCCTTGGGGTGCTCCAGTTTTATTGGTGAAAAAGAAAGATGGAAGTATGCGATTGTGTATTGATTATCGCCAGCTGAATAAGGTGACAATTAAGAATAAGTATCCTCTTCCGAGAATTGATGATTTGATGGACATGTTGGTAGGTGCGTGTGTGTTTACTAAAATTGATTTGAGGCCAGGTTATCATCAGATTAGAGTGAAAGCGGAAGATATTCAAAAGATGACTTTTAGGACACGATACAGACATTACGAATATTCCGTGATGCCGTTCGGGGTTTCTAATCGTCGGGAGTGTTTATGGAGTATATGAATCGCATTTTCCATGAGCATTTGGATCAATTTGTTGTTGTGTTTATCGATGACATCTTGATTTATTCTAAGTCTCGGGAGGAGCATGCGGAGCATATGTGTATTGTATTGCAAATTTTGAAGGAGAAGAGACTTTATGCCAAGTTGTCCAGGTGTGAGTTCTGGTTGTCAGAAGTGAGTTTTCTTGGGCATGTGATTTCAGGTAATGGTATTACTGTGGATCCATCCAAAGTTGATGCAGTTCTACAATGGGAGGCTCCTAGATCTGTTACTGAAATTAGAAGCTTTTTGGGTTTAGCTGGATATTATCGAAGATTCATTCAAGGCTTTTCCAAGTTAGCACTTCCTTTGACCCAACTGACTTGTAAAGGTAAAGCGTTCATTTGGGATATTCAGTGTGAGGAAAGTTTTAGTGAGCTGAAGAGGAGATTGACTATAACTCCGATTTTGATCTTGTGAATCCTAGTGAATCGTTTATGGTGTATTGTGATGCGTCTTTGATTGGTTTAGGTGGAGTGTTGATGCAGGAAGGTAAAGTGGTGGCTTATGCTTCGAGGAAATTGAGGGTTCATGAGAAAAATTACCCTACTCATGATTTGGAATTAGCGGCGGTGGTTTTCGTGTTGAAAATTTGGAGGCATTATCTCTACGGTGCAAGATTCGAAGTCTTTAGTGACCATATGAGTTTGAAATACTTGTTTGATCAGAAAGAGCTGAATATGAGGCAACGGAGATGGTTGGAATTTTTGAAGGACTACGATTTTAGCTTGAATTACCATCCTGGTAAAGCTAATGTGGTAGCCGATGCGTTAAGCCGAAAATCTTTGCATATGTCCGCTTTGATGGTTAGAGAGTGGGAACTTTTGGAAGCATTTAGAGATTTGAGTTTGGTGTGTGAGTTGACATCTGACAGCGTGAGGCTTGGTATGTTAAGGGTCACTAATGAGTTTCTATTGACCGTTAGCAAGAAACAGAGGCTGGATGTGAAATTTGTTGATTTGATGACGGTTGGAGATAAAGGTGTGAATGGTGACTTTAAAGTGGATGATAAGGGTGTTTTGAGATTCTGTGGTAGAATTTGTATTCCTGATGATTTGGAATTGAAAAAGATGATTTTAGACGAAGGACACCAGAGTAGTTTGAGTATACATCCGGGAGCTAATAAAATATACCAAGATTTGAAGAAGATCTTTTGGTGGTTCGGATTGAAGAGGGATGTGGCTCAGTTTGTTTATGCGTGTTTGATGTGTCAGAAGTCAAAGGTAGAACATCAGAAGCCTAGTGGATTATTGCAACCGTTGGATATTCCCGAGTGGAAATGGGACAGCATTTCTATGGATTTCGTGACAGGGTTTCCGAATACTCAGAGGGGGCATAATGCCATTTGGGTGGTTGTGGATAGGCTGACTAAATCGGCGCATTTCATTCCGATTGACATCAGTTTTTCTTTGGAGAGGTTGGCTGAGATTTATATCCGTGTGATTGTGAAGCTACATGGTGTTCCGTTGTGTATTGTTTCAGATCGAGATCCGAGGTTTACTTCCAGATTTTGGGAAAGTTTGTAAAAGGAGTTAGGTTCCAAGTTAAGATTGAGTTCTGCTTATCATCCTCAGACGGATGGTCAGACCGAGAGAACTATTCAGTCATTGGAAGATTTGTTGAGGGCTTGTGTTCTTGAGCAAGGTGGTGCTTGGGATAGTTATCTTTCGTTAGTGGAGTTCACGTATAACAATAGTTTCCATTCGAGTATTGGAATGGCACCTTTTGAACCGTTGTATGGAAGAAGATGTCGAACGCCGTTGTGTTGGCATGAATCTGGTGAGAGTTCGGTGGTTGGACCAGAGTTAATTCAACAAACTACAGAAAAGGTGAAACTTATTCGTGAGAAGATGAAGGCTTCTCAGAGTAGGCAGAAGAGATATCATGATCGAAGGAGGAAAGATCTCGAGTTTCAAGAAGGCGATCATGTATTTTTGAGAGTTACACCGGTGACTGGTGTTGGGCGTGCATTGAAGTCGAAGAAACTTACTTCTCAGTTTATTGGTCCTTACCAGATATCCGCGAGAGTGGGTGCTGTGGCTTATCGGGTGGCGTTGCCGCCAAATCTTTCGAATTTGCATGATGTGTTCCATGTTTCACAGCTTCGAAAGTATGTTCTGGATCCGTCGCATGTGATTCTAATGGATGAGGTTGAGGTAAGGGAGAACCTTACGATTGAGGCATTACCGGTGAGAGTTTTGGATCGCGAGTTGAAGCAGTTAAGAGGCAAGGATATTACGCTTGTGAAAGTAGCGTGGGGAGGTGCTGCTGAGGGCAATTTGACTTGGGAGTTGGAGAGTCCGATGCGGGAATCGTATCCGAAGTTGTTCGTCTTAGGTAATATTTTCGAGGACAAAAATTTCTAAGTGGGGGAGAGTTGTAACGCCCCGGTTTTTGTTAGATTTATTTAATCAAGTCGATTTAATTATTTTTGGTCTTTATATTATTTTATTCTTGGTTATTATGTTTTATCGCGTTTTGGGAACGTTTGCGAGAAAATTGAGTGTATGGGTATTTTAGTCTTTTTGGCTTGGTTAGATATTGTTTTTCATTTAAAAAAGAAGCATAGAAAGAAAAATAGAAAGAAAAGAAGAGAAGAGAAAAGGAGAGTGAGAAGAAGAAAAAGAGGAAAACTTGGAGTGTAAGAAACCGATTCAACCAACACTTCGAAGAGCGATTAATCGGGTAAGGGTGCAAAACTCGGTTATGCTATGCTTATGTATGATTATGTATATGTGTGTTGGAATGTTTGTTGGTTTTCCTAGCTTTTCAATTCTAGGTCGAATGAGAGAAAACGATAGAAATCGATGTTTTCGCAGTTAAAATGCGATATAAATGTTGTAGAATACTTGTTGTTATGTTTGGGATATGTTCTGGTTGTTATGTTATGGTTTGGATGTGTTTTGGTGGATGAAATATTGTGTTGGAGTGAACAACAGCGCTGTTGGGATTTTCTGGGTTCGCAGGTTCGCACTGCGAATAGCGCAGCGAAGGGAAAGCGAAGGTTCGCTGGGTGTTCGCATTGCGAACTTTCTGCTATTTTTTCTCTGCCACGGTTCGCAGGTAATTCGCATTGCAAAGGGGAAAGCGAAGGTTTGCTGGGTGTTCGCATTGTGAACTTTCTGCTGTTTTTTCTCTGCCACGGTTCATAGGTAATTTGCATTGCGAATAAGAAAGCGAACATGGCAGATTTTTCCATTTTTTTCTTGTCATAACTTTTGGGTCGTAAGTCGGATTGAGGCGCAGTTAGATGCGTTGGAAAGCTATTGAAATGTTCTTTCTTATAAAATTGGTTTTGAGACTAGTGGCCGATTTAATTATGTCGGTAATTGGAAATGTGTCATTTTGTCGACTTTTACCGTCTTAATTGTGTGTAATTGATGTGTTAACATGCGATACGCTTTTGATCTATAACGTATAGTTTGTGTGCTGTTATATGATGTGAATGTATGTGATGAAATGATGTGATGATGTTTTACGGCCTTATGGAAAATAAATGCATTGTGTTATGTTTGATTATATATGCATGATTATGGATGTTGAAGTGGTTTACATGGTTGTATATGCGTATGCATTTGATTGTCATGAGTCATTGTATGATAAGCATCATGATATACATTCTTGTGATGTCGTGTGCCCTAGTGGGTCTGAGCGACAAAACGATTCCCGAGGGGATTTGCTGTAACGGTCGTGTGCCTTATACAAAGAAGACCTAAAGCGACGTTATGGACGATCGTGTGCCTTATACAAAGAAGACCTAAAGCGATCGGGTCATGTGTCTTATACAAAGAGGACCTAAAGTGATCCATAAACATTGTGTGCCTTATACAAAGAGGACCTAAAGCGACGGGGAACATCGTTTGCCCGACGGGGGGTTACACTAAGTAACAAGCGATGATTCCAATAATTCCTGAGTGAATTAATGATGAGATGATGGATGGAACGGTACCACATTGCATTGCATAGAGTCGTTGTGTCGGTCTCTGTGCATTTACATAAGTCATGAATGAATTGATTATGTGTGGGATTTGTGAATGGAATTGATGAGTTGATATATACACATGTTGGTGGTAAATGTATTGAGCATGATTGATATGCCTTTGTGATGGATGTATGAGATAAGAATTGTGTTGTTTTGTGTTTGAATTATGGTATATGTTGTGGTGAGAATGTTGTTGTGTGCGTATTTCCTGTTATTACATAATTGTATACAACTATATTATAATTGTGTTTCTCACCCTTCTGCTATTTTGAATGCTCTATGAGGCATTATAGATTAGATGCTGGAGGTCTTTTTGTGAAGATTCTGTCTTCATTCTTTTGTCGGTCGGCTCTGATATGTAGCACCGGGTAGTCAGGGAGATCGTTATGTGACATTACGTATATATATCTTTTTGGATTTGACATGTATGACTCTGTATAAGACAGACAAACTTTTATGTTTATATATATGAGATTTCAGTTGCAGATTTTCCGCTTTTATTCTGTATCTGAATTGTGGGTGTTAGGAACTGAGTTCCTCTGTTTATGTTGCTACCGAATTGTTGCATATCTTTATGAGCAGGTTATTATATTTCTTCATCGTGATGTGACGCTCCGTCTATGCCATAAATGTTTTAATTCTACTCTGATTATTTGTTATCGCTTTAATTACGCGAGTTATAGATTGGGGGTGTTACATTAAGTGGTATCAGAGCCAGTTTGTGTCAGTCCGTGCCAGTCCGTGTCGGTCGTTTTGACCAAGTTGTTTGTTGTGCGTCAGGGTTTTTTGGCGAGCTGATTGTTTAACCATAGTTACTGTTATTGGATATGGACAGAATATGGCTGGAAGGAATGACGCTGCTCTTGCTGCTGCGATGCAAGCTATGGCTCAGGCTGTGCGGGGTGCACCTAATGCTGATGGGAATGATGATTTCAGGAAGAAAAAACTGCCTATCTTCAAAGGAAGGCATGATCCTGATGGTGCTCAGATTTGGCTTAAGGAGATTGAAAGAATCTTTCGAGTGATGGACTGTGCTGAGGAACATAAGGTGAGATTGGGTACTCACATGTTGCAGGAGGAGGCTGATGATTGGTGGGTTAGTGCGCGTCATGTGTGGGAAGCTACAGGTGAAGAGGTCACTTGGGCTTTGTTTAGCAGGGAGTTTTTGAGGAAGTATTTTCCTGAAGATGTTAGAGGAAAGAAAGAAATAGAGTTCATGGAGTTGAAACAGGGTTACATGTCTGTTAATGATTACACTGCTAAGTTTGTGGAGCTTGTTCAATTTTATCCACATTATGCTGAAGCAACTGCAGAGTTTTCCAAATGTGTGAAGTTTGAGAACGGGTTGCGTCCTAAGATCAAGCAGGCAATTGGTTATCAAAGAATTAGGAGGTTTTCGGATTTGGTGGATTGTTGTAGAATTTATGAGGAGGATAGCAAAGCTCGTTCTACTCATTATAAGAGTGTGAACGAAAGGAAAGGAAAGCAACCGTTTCGTGGTGGTCCTTATGTGTCACCAGCTGACAAGGGTAAGCAAAGGGCTAATTCTGATAAAAGCCCAAGTGGGGGAGGTACGTATAACCCTCTGAGATGGTTTAGGTGTGGTGACTTAGGACATCGTCAGTTTGAATGTAGAAAGGATATAAGGAAGTGTTCCAATTGTGGAGGTATAGGACATGTCGCAACTAATTGCAAGAGGAATGTGGTGAAGTGTTTCAACTATGGTGAACCTGGTCATGTTAGTGCGAAGTGTCTGAAACCAAAGCAAGCTCAAGCTGGAGGTAAAGTATTTGCATTGGCAGGAACTCAGACTTCTAGTGCAGATCATCTAATCAGAGGTACTTGTTTTATTAATAGTATGCCTTTAGTTGCTATTATTGATACCGGAGTGACTCATTCGTTTATTTCGTCTGAGTGTGCGCAACATTTGAATCTTTTGTTGTCGTCGATGGGTGGAGAGATGGTTATCGATACTCCAGCAATGGGGTCGGTAACTACTTCTTTGGTTTGTTTAAGTTGTCCTTTGACCATTTATGGTAAGGATTTTGATATGGATTTGGCGTGTCTACCATTTGAGGGTTTAGACGTGGTTCTGGGGATGAATTAGTTGCAGTTCAATCGAGTTCATATTGATTGTTATCATAAGTTGGTAAGATTTCCTTCTCTTGAAGAAGACCAGGAATCGGGTTTCTTATCTACCAAAGAGTTGAAGAAACTTTTGTCGGATGAAGCTCAGTTGTTCGGGTTGTTTGCATCGTTGATCGTGGATAGTCAAGTTGCAATTGATGTGGTTCCTGTCGTGTGTGATTTTCCAGAGGTGTTTCTGGAGGATATTTTTGATGTGCCACCAGAGAGAGAGGTGGAGTTTTCCATAGATCTAGTTCCTGGTACTAGACCTGTATCTATGGCACTATATCGTATGTCGGCATCTGAGTTGGTTGAGTTGAAGAAACAGTTGAATGAATTGTTAGCAAAGAGGTTTGTGAGGCCGAGTGTATCACCTTGGGGTGCTCCAGTTTTATTGGTGAAAAAGAAAGATGGAAGTATGCGATTGTGTATTGATTATCGCCAGCTAAATAAGGTGACGATTAAGAATAAGTATCCTCTTCCGAGAATTGATGATTTGATGGACGAGTTGGTAGGTGCTTGTGTGTTTACTAAAATTGATTTGAGGCCAGGTTATCATCAGATTAGAGTGAAAGCGGAAGATATTCAAAAGACGACTTTTAGGACACGATACAGACATTACGAATATTCCGTGATGCCGTTCGGGGTTTCTAATGCGCCGGGAGTGTTTATGGAGTATATGAATCGCATTTTCCATGAGCATTTGGATCAATTTGTTGTTGTGTTTATCGATGACATCTTGATTTATTCTAAGTCTCGGGAGGAGCATGCGGAGCATTTGTGTATTGTATTGCAAAATTTGAAGGAGAAGAGACTTTATGCCAAGTTGTCCAGGTGTGAGTTCTGGTTGTCAGAAGTGAGTTTTCTTGGGCATGTGATTTCAGGTAATGGTATTGCTGTGCATCCATCCAAAGTTGATGTAGTTCTACAATGGGAGGCTCCTAGATCTGTTACTGAAATTAGAAGCTTTTTGGGTTTAGCTGGATATTATCGAAGATTCATTCAAGGCTTTTCCAAGTTAGCACTTCCTTTGACCCAACTGACTTGTAAAGGTAAAGCGTTCATTTGGGATATTCAGTGTGAGGAAAGTTTTAGTGAGCTGAAGAGGAGATTGACTACAGCTCCGATTTTGATCTTGTGAATCCTAGTGAATCGTTTATGGTGTATTGCGATGCATCTTTGATTGGTTTAGGTGGAGTGTTGATGCAGGAAGGTAAAGTGGTGGCTTATGCTTTGAGGAAATTGAGGGTTCATGAGAAAAATTACCCTACTCATGATTTGGAATTAGCGGCGGTGGTTTTTCGTGTTGAAAATTTGGAGGCATTATCTCTACGGTGCAAGATTCGAAGTCTTTAGTGACCATATGAGTTTGAAATACTTGTTTGATCAGAAAGAGCTGAATATGAGGCAACGGAGATGGTTGGAATTTTTGAAGGACTACGATTTTAGCTTGAATTACCATCCTGGTAAAGCTAATGTGGTAGCCGATACGTTAAGCCGAAAATCTTTGCATATGTTCGTTTTGATGGTTAGAGAGTGGGAACTTTTGGAAGCATTTAGAGATTTGAGTTTGGTGTGTGAGTTGACATCTGACAGCGTGAGGCTTGGTATGTTAAGGGTCACTAATGAGTTTCTGTTGACCGTTAGCAAGAAACAGAGGCTGGATGTGAAATTTGTTGATTTGATGACGGTTGGAGATAAAGGTGTGAATGGTGACTTTAAAGTGGATGATAAGGGTGTTTGAGATTCCGTTGTAGAATTTGTATTCCTGATGATTTGGAATTGAAAAAGATAATTTTAGAGGAAGGACACCGGAGTAGTTTGAGTATACATCCGGGAGCTAATAAAATGTACCAAGATTTGAAGAAGATCTTTTGGTGGTCCGGATTGAAGAGGGATGTGGCTCAGTTTGTTTATGCGTGTTTGACGTGTCAGAAGTCAAAGGTAGAACATCAGAAGCCTAGTGGATTATTGCAACCGTTGGATATTCCCGAGTGGAAATGGGACAACATTTCTATGGATTTCGTTACAGGGTTTTCGAATACTCAGAGGGGGCATAATGCCATTTGGGTGGTTGTGGATAGGCTGACTAAATCGGCGCATTTCATTCCGATTGACAATAGTTTTTCTTTGGAGAGGTTGGCTGAGATTTATATCCGTGTGATTGTGAAGCTACATGGTGTTCCGTTGTGTATTGTTTCAGATCGAGATCCGAGGTTTACTTCCAAATTTTGGGAAAGTTTGTAAAAGGAGTTAGGTTCCAAGTTAAGATTGAGTTCTGCTTATCATCCTCAGACGGATGGTCAGACCGAGAGAACTATTCAGTCATTGGAAGATTTGTTGCGGGCTTGTGTTCTTGAGCAAGGTGGTGTTTGGGATAGTTATCTTTTATTGGTGGAGTTCATGTATAACAATAGTTTCCATTCGAGTATTGGAATGGCACCTTTTGAACCGTTGTATGGAAGAAGATGTCGAACGCCGTTGTGTTGGCATGAATCTGGTGAGAGTTCAGTGGTTGGACCAGAGTTAATTCAACAAACTACGGAAAAGGTGAAACTTATTCGTGAGAAGATGAAGGCTTCTCAGAGTAGGCAGAAGAGTTATCATGATCGAAGGAGGAAAGAGCTCGAGTTTCAAGAAGGCGATCATGTATTTTTGAGAGTTACACCGGTGACGGGTGTTGGGCGTGCATTAAAGTCGAAGAAACTTACTTCTCGGTTTATTGGTCCTTACCAGATATCCGCGAGAGTGGGTGCTGTGGCTTATCGGGTGGCATTGCCGCCAAATCTTTCGAATTTGCATGACGTGTTCCATGTTTCACAGCTTCGGAAGTATGTTCTGGATCCGTCGCATGTGATTCTAATGGATGAGGTTGAGGTAAGGGAGAACCTTACGGTTGAGGCATTACCGGTGAGAGTTTTGGATCGCGAGTTGAAGCAGTTAAGAGGCAAGGATATTACGCTTGTGAAAGTAGCGTTGGGAGGTGCTGCTGAGGGCAATTTGACTTGGGAGTTGGAGAGTCCGATGCGGGAATCGTATCCGAAGTTGTTCGTCTTAGGTAATATTTTCGAGGACAAAAATTTCTAAGTGGGGGAGAGTTGTAACGCCCCGGTTTTTGTTAGATTTATTTAATCGAGTCGATTTAATTATTTTTGGTCTTTATATTATTTTATTCTTGGTTATTATGTTTTATCGCGTTTTGGGAAAGTTTGCGAGAAAATTGAGTGTATGGGTATTTTGGTCTTTTTGGCTTGGTTAGATATTGTTTTTCATTTAAAAAAGAAGCATAGAAAGAAAAATAGAAAGAAAAGAAGAGAAGAGAAAAGGAGAGTGAGAAGAAGAAAAAGAGGAAAACTTGGAGTGTAAGAAACCGATTCAACCAACACTTCGAAGCGCGATTAATCGGGTAAGGGTGCAAAACTCGGTTATGCTATGCTTGTGTATGATTATGTATATGTGTGTTGGAATGTTTGTTGGTTTTCCTAGCTTTTCAATTCTAGGTCAAATGAGAGAAAACGATAGAAATCGATGTTTTCGCGGTTGAAATGCGATATAAATGTTGTAGAATACTTGTTGTTATGTTTGGGATATGTTCTGGTTGTTATGTTATGGTTTGGATGTATTTTGGTGGATGAAATATTGTGTTGGAGTGAACAACAGCGCTGTTGGGATTTTCTGGGTTCGCAAGTTCGCACTGCGAATAGCGCAGCGAAGGGAAAGCGAAGGTTCGCTGGGTGTTCGCATTGCGAACTTTCTGCTATTTTTTCTCTACCACGGTTCGCAGGTAATTCGCATTGCGAAGGGGAAAGCGAAGGTTTGCTGGGTGTTCGCATTGCGAACTTTCTGCTGTTTTTTCTCTGCCACGGTTCATTGGTAATTTGCATTGCGAATAAGAAAGCGAACATGACAGATTTTTCCATTTTTTTCTTGTCATAACTTTTGGGTCGTAAGTCGGATTGAGGCGCGGTTAGATGCGTTGGAAAGCTATTGAAATTTTCTTTCTTATAAAATTGGTTTTGAGACTAGTGGCCAATTTAATTATGTCGGTAATTGGAAATGTGTCATTTTGTCGACTTTTACCGTCGTAATTGTGTGTAATTGATGTGTTAACATGCGATACGCTTTTGATCTATAACATATAGCTTGTGTGCTGTTATATGATGTGAATGTATGTGATGAAATGATGTGATGATGTTTTACGGCCTTATGGAAGATAAATGCATTGTGTTATGTTTGATTATATATGCATGATTATGGATGTTGAAGTGGTTTACATGGTTGTATATGCGTATGCATTTGATTGTCATGAGTCATTGTATGCTAAGCATCATGATATGCATTCTTGTGATGTCGTGTACCCTAGTGGGTGTGAGCGACGAAATGTTTCCCGAGGGGATTTGCTGTAACGGTCATGTGCCTTATACAAAGAGGACCTAAAGCGACGTTATGGACGATCGTGTGCCTTATACAAAGAAGACCTAAAGCGATCGGGTCGTGTGCCTTATACAAAGAGGACCTAAAGTGATCCATAAACGTTGTGTGCCTTATACAAAGAGGACCTAAAGCGACGGGGAACATCGTTTGCCCGACGGGGAGTTACACTAAGTAACAAGCGATGATTCCAATAATTCCTGAGTGAATTAATGATGAGATGATGGATGGAACGGTACCACATTGCATTGCATAGAGTCGTTGTGTCAGTCTCTGTGCATTTACATAAGTCATGAATGAATTGATTATGTGTGGGATTTGTGAATGGAATTGATGAGTTGATATATACACATGTTGGTGGTAAATGTATTGAGCATGATTGATATGCCTTTGTGATGGATGTATGAGATAAGAATCGTGTTGTTTTGTGTTTGAATTATGGTATATGTTGTGGTGAGAATGTTGTTGTGTGCGTATTTCCTGTTATTACACAATTGTATACAACTATATTATAATTGTGTTTCTCACCCTTCTGCTGTTTTGAATGCTCTATGAGGCATTGCAGATTAGATGC
Source organism: Lathyrus tuberosus (assembly GCA_022829125.1). NCBI lineage: Eukaryota > Viridiplantae > Streptophyta > Magnoliopsida > Fabales > Fabaceae > Lathyrus > Lathyrus tuberosus. The sequence continues at coordinate 15,920,972 of JALAZF010000078.1, forward strand.
TGGAGGTCTTTTTGTGAAGATTCTGTCTTCATTCTTTTGTCGGTCGGTTCTGATATGTAGCACCGGGTAGTCGGGGAGATCGTTATGTGACATTATGGATATATATATCTTTTTGGATTTGACATGTATGACTCTGTATAAGACAGACAAACTTTTATGTTTATATATATGAGATTTCAGTTGCAGATTTTCCGCTTTTATTCTGTATCTGAATTATGGGTGTTAGGAACTGAGTTTCTCTGTTTTTGTTGCTACCTGATTGTTGCATATCTTTATGAGCAGGTTATTATATTTCTTCATTGTGATGTGGCGCTCCGTCAATGCTATGAATGTTTTAATTCTGCTCTGATTATTTGTTATCTCTTTAATTACGCGGGTTATAGATTGGAGGTGTTACAGGGCACCCAACAAATCATCACAAATTTGGTTATCAACCCCAAGTTTGACGTTAACGGCCTTACCATCGATGCATAGGCCCATCAACATATAGACATCTTTTAATATGATTGTGCATTCACCGAATGAAAGGTGAAATATGTGGGTCTCGGGTCTCCATCGATTTAGCAAAGCTAGAATAAATTTGGTGTCAATTGAGTACGAAGTGATGTTTATCGAATAACCGAAACCGTATGATTCAAGGTATGGTTTTGTGATTAGGTCGTGTGGTATATACTCATGTACACGACAACAAAATCTCCTTACATCCTGAAAAAAGATATAAAGAACCTTAGCTATAAAGACAAAACAACTAAGTAAGGGGAGACAAAACAAATAAACCAAAAAACTTACAAATGCTGCAATATTCTCAATTGTTCATCTGTGTTCGTCGCCCATAGTAAGTAGAGACATTTTTGTAGCTTGAAATGAAGGTAGGTTGTGAGGCGAAAAGTTGATAGTTTACTTGCTGGAAGTTAAAAATTGTGAGGAGCAAAGTTGTGAAGACCATATTTATAGTGGAATTCCTATCTTCACGTATTAGTTTAGAATACTAGGGTTTACATGGGATAATACACATAGACGCCATACCATATGGCGCATGGGTTGTGTATAATAAACATACACGCCATACTATATGGTGCATGGGTGTTAAATTAAAAGAAGGTGAGCCAAATGAAATGGCGCCTTCTACTATTTTCCATGTGAGGAATCAATTGTGTAAGGCATCTCTTACAAGAATCTTGTGTAAGGCATCTCTTACAAATGCATGTGAAGCTCTTTAAAGCATGCAAGACTTGTCTTGTAAGCCTATGATAAAAGACTATTTTGTAGGCATGCAAGACTTGTCTTGTAACACTATGATAAAAGACTATCTTGTAGGCATGCAAGACTTGTAAGAAATAATGTAAGAAATAAAGCAACAGTTTTGTATAATGCATGCAAGACTCTTCTTTACCACATTATTATAGGCATGTGAATCTATTTAAAGCAACATATTATCTTGTAAGACTATGATAAAAGACTATCTTGTAGGCATGTGAATCTCTTTACCACATTATCTTATCTTGTAAGACTAGGAGACAAGACTATCTTGTATGCATGTGAATCTTAGTAATGCATGCAAGACAATAGTGTAACAAAATAGTAAGAGAATAGTGTAAGAAAAAAAATATCAAATTCGTGTAAAGCATGCATAGAGGAGACAAGAGTAATGCATGCTATAAGAAGACAATAATATGGTCTTGGTAGCCATAAAGGAGACCAGACTAATGCATGGAAGGAGATAAGAAGATATAAAGGAAGACAAGACTAATGCATGGAAGGTGATAAGAAGATATAAATGAGACACAACAATTGCATGTAAGAAGATATAATTGATACAATTGAGAAGTAGATACAAGACTAATGCCTCTAAAGTTAAAAAACACAAGTAAATAATTTTATTTTAAAAATAAGATTAATACACAAAAATAATTGAGACAAGACAATAATATATTAAAAATTCGATTACTTGAAACTAGACGTCTATTAATACACTTGAAACTAACATTTCATTGCACTACCATTTTATCATACACTAGTACACTAAAATATTGCACCACAATTCTACCAAACACCAGTTCAGTAAAATATTTGTTATGGCTCAAACACCACAATACATAATCAGTGCACATCTCAATGGTGAGATATTTGAGTGTACCATAACCAGTTTCAATTTTCGAAATACCGATGTTACTCGGTTTTCAATTAACTGAAGATCAAAATTTTCCCATTTGAAATTGAGATTAGAAAAGAAATTACAGTGTTGTCCAGTGGGCCAGATCATCTACAAGAATCCAGTGTTTTTTGCCAACAATCAATGCAAAATTTTTCAGTTAAAGGTTCGAGATGATGATTATGTTCATAACATGTTTCTCAGTCATGAGTATTCTGGTTTCAATGATATTGAGCTTTATATTATATTACAACAACAACAACAAATGTCTCAACTTGTTGATCCTTCTCAAGTTTTTTGTGAATCTGACGACGAACAAGCTGAAGTCGAAGTCGTAGACGAAGAAGAAGAAGAAACTGAGGTAATTGTTGATGAAATGGTAAACGATTCCACTGTCGACCACGAGGAAGACATATTGCCAGTCAGTCATGTTTATTGTCCACCTCAACATATGACAAGCCTGAACTTGGGTGCAGATGAACCATCAACAAATATTTTTTACAATCCATACATGCAAACACAAGGAGTATTAAAAGAGGGAGACAATTTTCGTACAAAAGAAGATTGTGTCCGAGCTATAAAACAATATCACATGGAATTATCAGCTGATTATAGAGTCGACCGAACTAATCTGACTCTGTATAAGATCTACTGTCGTAACGAGGTGTGCCTGTTTCGATTGACAGCATCTTACCAGAAGTGAAGTGATTCATGGAAGATAGGGTCTATGGGTCCAGAGCACACTTGTATAATCACCAATCCAATGCAGGATCATCGCAAACTCAGCTCTCAGTTGATATGCAATGAAATTCTGTCTGTCATTAGCGACAATCCTTCTTTGAAGGTGAGTACCATAATCTCGCATATTGCTCAAAGATACAAATATACTCTGTCGTACAGGAAAACATGGATAGCTAGGACTAAGGCAGTAGAAACTGTGTTCGAAAATTGGGAGAAGGCGTACAAAGAACTTCTAAAATACTTGGTGGCACTTAAACAATATGCTCCATGGATTGTTGCCATCTTGGAGACCTTGTCGGCGCATACCCCACACGGGACTTGTGTCAGTGGAAATGGAATTTTCCACCGACTCTTCTGGGTGTTTGAACCATATATCAAAGGTTTTGCATATTGTAAACCTATTATACAAATTGATGGAAAATGGTTGTACGGGAAATATAAAGGAATTCTACTCATGGCAGTGGAACATGATGGCAACATCAACATTTTTCCAATCGCCTTCGTTCTAGTTTAAGGGGAGATTGCTGGGGGTTGGAGTTTTTTCCTAAAAATTCTCCGATTACACGTGTCTCCCCAACCTAACTTATGTTTGATTTTTGACAGACATTCATCAATCGAGAGTGCATATAAGAATCTTGATAACGGTTGGCAGGATCCTCCATCAACGCATGTCTATTACATTAGACACATCGCTCAAAATTTCATGTGGGAGATCAAGGACAAGACATTGCGGAAGAAGGTTGTGAACGCAGGGTATGCACTAACAGAGCTTTCCTTCAAACACTACCGTGACGAAATCAGATTGACAAACACAAATGCATTAAGATGGATCGACAATATTCAACTAGACAAGTGGACCAGCACATACGACAATGGCCAACGATGGGGCCACATGACAACAAACCTCGTTGAATCAATGAACTTTGTATTCAAGGGCATCTGAAACCTACTGATAACCGCTTTGGTAAAGGAAACATATTTTAGGCTCGGGGCACTTTTTGATATCAGACGTTCAAAGTGGAGTTCTGTCTTACAATCTGGGCTGCTGTTCAGTGATAGTTTGGTGAAATTCATTAAGGACGATGCTGCCAAAGCTAACACACATGTGGTCACAGTGTTTGACTATAATAAAGGTTGGTTCAGTGTTGCTGAGTTAATGGATCACAATGAAGGGAGGCCGAAGGGATGCTACCGAGTGGAACTAGATATGAGTTGGTGTGACTGCGGAAAGTTTCAAGCATTTCGTATGCCTTGCTCCCATGTAATAGCAGTATGTCTAAAGAATTGCCAGAACCCTTCCAACTATCTGTCTGTTGTTTACTAAGTCATTAGTCTATGCAATGTCTACAGCATTAGCTTTCAGGTAGTAGCAAAGGAGGACTAATGGCCTGCATAAGAAGGCGAAATTGTCTGGCATAATGAAATTATGCGAAGAAAGAAAAAGGGTCGCCCAAATAGCACGCGTATTCGAACGGAGATGGATACGACAAACAAAATGGTCAGATTATGTAGTTTGTGCCCTCAGCCCAGGAACAATAGTACAAAATATCTCAATGTAGGATCAAGCACAACATCATAGTTTTAAATGTAACCTTGTCTCTTTATATCAACAACAACTTTTATTCCATTAATATCATAACATTCAATAACAATAATTTAAAAATAATAAGTAACAATAATTTAAACAATTAAACAATAAAACAAACTGATCGGAGGTGATCAGACTGGATCGTTGTGGCCTTCGCGTAGGGCAGATGAGGATGCTTATAGGAGAGGAAAGGGGGTTGTACCTGCAAGGTACTCCGATGCCAAAGTAAGTAATTGGGAAAGAGAAGAAGCAAGTACAAATGTAAGATTTCAAGTATTGAATATTGAATACCTGCCCCTCTCAAGTGAGAGGGTATTTATAGAAGTAACCCCCGGTGCGGGACCAAGGTCTCCCATGTGGCCGAAATATCTGGTCGACCAATGGGAGACTGCCAGGTGGAGGGTCAGACGCGTGGCCCTTTGACCTGGTCCAACTGCTTCCATGAGATCCGAGGAGGCAGTTGGTCGCATGAACTGTCAAGCGCGTGAGGGGGATGTCCCCAACGGCTAGTTTCTGCCCAACGACTAGTTCCTGCCCAACGACTAGTTTCTGACTATTGGGCCTGGCCAAGAGCAGGACTGAATTGGGCCTTGCCCTACTGTGGGCTAGGCGACTGCCCAGTCCAGAATAGGAGCCCCCAAGTCTTTGCTCTGAGGAAGAGTGATGACTTGAGATAGTTCTGTGGACAATTGCCCTCGAATGACAGTGTTCGGGGATATGCATCTCATCTGTTCTAACATTGAAATGGTTGACATTAGTTCGCAACCGGTCCGACGAGCCTTTCATATGCGAGGACATGCTCGCAGAAATGGTGTTTTTATGTCGATCAGGTTTGGAACTGTGCCTGCTGAAGTGGCATTTTTATGTCGAGTGTAACACCCTTTTTCTACCCACCAAACATCACGAATAAAACGAAAAATAAATCAGAGTAAAGTCCCAAAAAGGGCATCACATATCGTCACAAAACATCATAATAACCACCTATCCCGTAACACGGGTTTTTCCATCACAATATAGTTTAAACACCACGCAACGGAAATCGAGATTTAAAGAACACCTTTATAATTCAAAAATTCTCAAATAAAACTCATGAAAAACATCATGTCCACAACACAAAAGAACGTAATTGTTCGACTCAAACGTCCCGACCCGATGTTACATATCAGAGCAAGACCCTCTAATCGACGGAGAAATAAAAAATACTTCAAAACTAAATCTTCATGCGCCAAGGGAGCTAAGCCTGATCACCTGCACGTTACCCACGTGGAGGCAACATTCAAACAGGCAGGGTGAGTAATCACGAAATCAATATATAAGATATAAGTAAAAGATAAAGCATAAACAACAACAACATCAAGTCATTCACAACGTCAAGAATACATCAATCACATCAATCTAATGTGTTATGGACTGGACCAATGGCTAGGCATGGTCCAATCCACTTCTGCTCCTAGAACGGCCCAATCCGCGAAGGGCAGAGTTTACCTTTCTGCCCTCCAACCGGGCAAGGATTACATTGCTCCTCCCCATTACTGCTGCCCGTCACGCACGACTTCATTAATTCCAGGACAGCTATGGGCAGGTGCCCGGAACTACGCCTTTGCCCGACATAACGGCTAGTTTTGGGCGCCCTGCCCGACATAACGGCTAGTTTTGGGCAGTTACCTATTCTTCGAGAAACGGTTATTTCGCTCCGAAAATAGGGACCGTTGGCCACGCACTGGGGGCATTATATAAACCCTCTCACTTGAGAGGGCCAGGTATCCAATATTCATCCTAAGAACATACTTTGTACTTGCCCCTTTTTCTGACCCTTTCTTACTTGAGCGTCGGAGTGCCTTGCAGGTACACCCCCTCCTCTCCTACAAGCATCATCATCTGCCCTACACGAAGGCCACGAAGATCTAGTCTGATCACCTCCGATCAGTGGCGCCATCTGTGGGAACCTAGCTTCCCCGTCCTTTGATTCAAGATCCCCTCTTTTTTACTTCGAAGACTAAAGCTCTCTTCAAACCCCTTTCGATCATCATGGCCTCCACCAAGAATGATGATGCCCGTCAAGAATATGTTGTCGCCGTTATAGCTGATAACGCCGACCACATCCTCGCCGGATCTGTTTTTTGGGAAATTGACCAACAGGATGGGAAGACTGCGTCCCCGACCCCCGATGAAGTGAAACCTCGGGCACAGGCTGTTGACCGTGTTTTCGAGCCTATTTCGGTTCCGCAAAATGCTGACTCTAGCACGGCTACTCTCATAGCCTCCCTCAACAGATTAAACCTCTTGATCTTCCAGAAAGGTGAAAAGATCAATGCTCTCGAGTACATCCTCCAGGAGCGCCTGTCCTCGGAGAAGCCTCGCAGCCCGTCTCCACGTCCTCGGTCTCCCTCTCAGAAACGGAGGCATGACAGGTCCAGAAGCCTCTCCCAGGAGAGAAGACAATCAAGATTAGAAGAGCCTGTGTCTAATCTTGCACGAAGATGACGTCGGTCTCCTCCGCAGAAGTCAAGACGTTCCTCTGCGTCAAAGAAGTCCAGACCCTCAGAAAAGTACGAGCATCGCTGTTCGCACAGGCATTCTCCACGACGAAGCAGGAGCCGTGGTTATAGCTATTCCTTCTCCCGTTCTCCGAGCACAAGCAGTGACGACGATGTCCATGGCCCCCCTCTCACAGGAGATCATGGACACCCGAATTCCTCGCAGGTTGGAGAAGCCCACCGCTCTTGCGACCTAAGACGGGACCACCGACCCGGTGAACACATAGAAAAGATAGAGGCAATGCTCCACTACCACAACGTGAGTGGGGCCATAAAATGCAGACTGTTCCCAATCACCCTCAGGAAGGGGGCTATGGCTTGGTTCAAGCGCCTTCCCTGAGGGTCGGTCACATCGTGGAGAGATTTGAAGAGCCAGTTCGCCCGACATTTTACGGCTTCCTGACGACATCCCAAGTCGGAGGCAGCCTTAGAAGCTATCATACAGGGCAAGGACGAGTCCCTGCGGACATATATTAAACGATTTAACAAAGAAGCTGTGGAGGTCCGTACTACGGACCATATGAAAAAGTATCTTCTCGAGAAGGGCTTGAGACCAAAAAGCGAGTTTCACAAGGTCGTCGGAATCGAGACTCCTCGAACATTAACGGAACTTATCCGAAAAGCTGAAACGTACATACAGTACAAAGAGAAGGAGGCCACATATCATGCTCAGGATGTAACACCCGTATTTAATTAAATATTTTAATTAAATAGTATTGAGTATTTTTCCGAATATTTGTTGAATATGTTGAATATGTTATTTGAGCTAATAAGTGTTAATCGGGTAATTAGTCGATTTAGTTGGGAGAAATTAATATTGGAAATAATATTTATTTTCGTAAAATATTAATTAATTTGGTTGGGTTAAGTTGTGTGTGAGAAATAGCAAAGTTGGGGGTATCGTGTAGTAGGCCCATTAAGATAATTAGTAGACCCATTATTTTATTAGGTAATTAGAATGAGATAGAGGTTATAGTCAGCAAACAAAACAAAAGGCAGTAAATTAATATGTGATAGTAGCAGTAAATTAACATTAGCAAAAAATAACAGATCAAGTATGAAATAACAGATAGTGATGAATTAGCAGGCTTTTAGCAGAAAATGAGAGTTTAGCAGATACTGGTATTTTGTATCAGAGTTGAATTTTGATGACAGTATAATTGATAGCATAACTGTGTTTGTATCAGTAAGTTAAAATTTAACAGTATCAGTAAAATTAACTAGTAGTAATCATAGTGTGTAACACAGTACCGATTTAGCCGACTTAGCCGAGTTAAGCGGAAAAATTAGTTGTTCGGAATTAGTCGAAATTGGTCGGGGTAGTTCGTATAAACTAGTAGGTAATTTTGGTTGGTTTATTTTGTTGAAAATATGACGAATACGTGAATTTGCAGGTACAGCTGAATAAGTTGATTTGTCTCAATTTATGGGTATATTTGAGTTGTAGGTCGGATGACCAGTGTTGATTTAGTTGTTGCGGTTAATGTAAATTTTATGTTGCAGTTGTTGTTGTTGTATGCCATTCATATTAGTCACATACATTGCATTTTCTAAGTTGGAGCTAATGCTCAATCACGTTGGCCTGGATTGGCAAAAAGTTTAAGTTGAAGGCTTATGCCTTGTTAACGTCAATATTAATTGGCAGGTTTCTAAGTTGGGAGTTTTGCTCCAATGGTACCACATGCATACGCATAGTTGAGTTGCATTTGAGTCGCATATTAAGTGGTTGTTGATTGTTATTTTGTTGTTGTTGTAAAGTAGTGAAATTGTATGATTTTAATCTAACGTATTGATTATCATACTTCTGTTTATATTATTCGATATCTCACCCCTTCTGTGTATGGTGATGGTTTATACGCCATCCTGCAGGTAATCCGGAGTGAAGGCTTTCTACTTCATTAGTTCGAGTCGGTGTTGTCGCTCTGATATGTAGCACTCGGGGGGATGAACGCGTGTCTTTTGTTTTGTGGATTCGTTTTCAATGCTGAATTTTTAAGTTGATTTTCCTGAATGAGTACTTTGTTATTATAATTGAAGTTGATTCTAGTTAGACAAAGATGCTATAATTTGAAGTAAAGTGGTGAATCCACTGCGTGGTTATTTATTAAAGTTGAATTATTTTGAAGACTAAATAGTTGTTATGAGTTCTCCTTGGTTTCGTGTTATGTATCTGTGATGATGAGTTTATGCTGTTGGTTTCAAGTTGAAAATGTGATATCCCATGTTTGGTTGAAATTTTATTACTCTGATTTTTATTATAAATGCCGGGTAGAAATGGGGTGTTACACGGGACGCAAGAGATTGCGAAAATACCCGGGCACCAAAAAAATATGAGCCGGAGACATCCTGGCAAGGAAAAGAGAGGCGACGAAACGATCGCCCCCGAGAAGGTAAAGGGCCCGCTGGCCGATTCACGGAGTATACCCTGCTCACCGCTCCTCGCGAGTGCATTCTCTCCGAATGCATCAATACAGAGTTTAAGCAGGGAGGCGTCAGGTTCCCCAAACTGACGACGTCCAAAGGCAACGTGGATAAAAGTAAATATTACCGTTTCCACCGCAGCCATGGCCACACGACCGAGGACGCGTGCACCTTAAAGATGCTATTGAGATCCTCATCAAGGAGGGTCATTTGAAGCAATATATCAAGAAAGGTGAGTCTTCAAAACGGGAGGCGTCAGATTCAAAGAAGGAAGCAGAATCATCCCCATCCAATCCTCCCCCGCAGGTCGCTATGTCCATCACGCGACCAGAGGACTTTGTCGTCCCAGATTATTTCGAGGAGCCGTCCCAGGTGTTTGTGCTCAACACTTGGGAAGCATTCCCTGCAACCATGGTTATCTCATGCGGGGGGTACAATGAGCTAACAGTGGGATCTGTTAAGTGGAAGTTCGAGCAACTTATTGATTGCAGCCCTGACCGGCTATCGACACTTGAGAAGATCAAGGGACACTCCCAACCAATCACTTTTTACCGCGAAGAGCTGCCTAGAGGCTCTCCCAACTCACACACCCCCTTGCTCGTCAGGGCAAGATTGGCAAGCACCAATGTCAAAAGAATCCTGGTCGACCAGGGTAGTTTGGTGGACTTAATGTACACCAGCCTGTTTCGGCCCCTCAAGTTGGACCAAAAGAACCTCTCACCATACGTGGGATACGATTTACAGGGGTTCAATGGAGCCACGACCAGACCCTGGGGGTACGTGGAGCTCATAGTCACATTCGGGGAAGAAGAAGCGTCCAGGTCAATCAAGACCCAATTCCTTGTGATCGATTGCCCGTCACTGTACCAATGCATCTTGGGAAGACCGACTCTCGCAGAGTTAATTGCTGTCCCTTCAACTGTCCACCTCAAGTTGAAGTATTATACGGAGAAGGGTCACGTTGTGACATTGCACGGGGGCATAGAGGCTGCCCGCAGATGTTTCGAAGCAGCAACCCCGGGACAAAACCAGATCGGTGCAGCACCCAAAGCAGCTAAGCGGGCACGGGAGGAAGATCATCCATCCGAAGACGGCCAACCGGACAAATAACCTGCACTCCCTGTACACACTATCGACCTTGACAGCTGAATTTCAGAGGAAGGCGAGGAAGATAACAATGAAGGTGTGTCAACAGGGACGACCAGCTCCTCCACATCAGCCCTCATACGACCAGTTCCAGACGGGGAGTTTGAAGTCATCGCCTTCAGCAGTAACCCCAACAGAGGGGTGAAGATTGGTGCTGGACTGCCCGACGAGATCAAGCAACAGCTGAAGAAGTGCCTGGACGAAAACGCTGATCTGTTTGCTTGGAGTGCCGCAGACATGCCCGACTTGGACCCTGAGACCGCATGCCACCATTTGACCATCGACCCAGCTGCCCGTGCCGTCGCGCAGCGCAGGCGGAAACAATCTGCAAAAAGGCACAGGCTGCCAAAAACTTGTACAAGACCTCTTAGAGGCAAAATTCATTTCGGAGGCCAGGTATACAACCTGGCTATCCAATATTGTACTTGTCAAGAAACATAGTGGAAAATGGCGCATGTGCATTGACTATACTGATCTCAATCGGGCTTGCCCGAAAGATGCTTATCCCTTACCAAGCATAGATAAGCTCGTAGATAACTATGCAGGTTTCAAACTTTTGTCCTTCATGGACGCCTATTCGGGGTACAATCAAATCCCTATGGTCGAAGAGGACAAGAGGTACACCACATTCATGACCTCCTCGAGGAACTATTACTACAATGTAATGCCCTTCGGTCTAAAAAATGTTAGGGCCACATACCAGTGCATGATGAACAAGGTCTTCCGATCAGAGATCGAAGACATGCTCAAAGTTTACATGGAAGATATGATCGTGAAATCCCAAGAGGAGTCCGACCATACGACCCACTTGCAAAAGGTCTTCGACCAGGTCAGGAAGTGCAAAATGCGCTTCAACCCAGAAAAATGCACCTTCGGAGTACGGGCAGGGAGTTCCTCGGATTCTACCTCACCGAAAGGGGAATAAAGACAAATCCAGACAAGTGTCGAGCATTTGCAGAGTTCCCCACGCCCAGGTCGAAGAAGTCCATACAATCCCTCAACGGGATGCTCGCTTCACTTTCCCGCTTCGTGGCCAAGTCTTCTCAACACGCCATGCCCTTCTTTAAACTCCTCAGAAAGGAGGCCAATTTCGAATGGACGGAGGAGTGCGACCAAGCTCTGACCCACCTTAAGCGAGCCTTATCCGAACCTCCTGCGCTTTCTTGACCAGAATGCGGGGAGACCTTGTACCTATATCTCTTCGTTGCCAGTGAAGCCATCAGCGCTGCACTCATCCGTGAAATAACAGACAGGAAGAAGCCCATCTATTTCACCAGCAAGGCCCTGCAAAGGCAAAAAATCAGGTACGCACAGATAGAGAAAGTCGCTCTTGCCCTCGTTACCGCCGCGAGAAGACTCAAACACTACTTCCTGGCCCACACCATAGCAGTACCCACGGACCAACCCATCAGCCAGTTGCTTTGTCGACCAGACATGGCCGACATGATGCTCAAATGGTCCCTAGAGTTATTAGAATTCGAAATTCATTACAAGGGCAGGAAGGCCCTCAAAGCACAAGTCCTGGCCGACTTCGTGGCGGAGATGACACCTCCATCGTCCCCGCCAAGCGGAATGCAGAGATGGACCATTTACGTGGACGAGGCATCCGGCACCTCAAGTAGCAGCGCAGGTATCATCCTCGAAAATGAGGAAGGAATACTAATCGAAGTATCTCTAGTCATGTCCTTCCCTAGGTCCAACAACCAAGCTGAATACGAGGCCTTCCTCGTAGGACTACAGCTGGAAAAGGACGTGGGCGCCAAGGAGGTGAAGATTTACACCGATTCCTAGCTCGTAGCATCCCAGGTACGGGGAAAGTTTCAAGCAAAGAACGACCAGCTAGTCAAATATTTGACACTAGTGATGGAGAGAATCACCAAGTTTGATGCGTGGGAAGTCCAACACATCCCCCGCGAACGAAACACTCGGGCGGTCATCTTGTCCAAACTGGCTAGCACCAGAAAGAAAGGCGGCAATAAATACGTCATACAAGAGATACTTGCCCGACCAAGTATCGAGAAACCCTCAGAGTTGCCCGACGTCAATATCATCAGAGATAGTCACTGCTGGATGACTCTTGTGTACAATTACCTCACTAAAGGGGAACTGCCCGAGGACAGTAAGGAGGCCAGCGTGACTAAACAATGAGCTTGCTTATACATGCTAATTAAGGACAAACTCTACCGACGACGATTTTCTTTCCCCCTCTTGAAATGTGTCGAGGAGAGCAAAGTCCCTGAAATCCTCCAAGAGATCTATGAGGGCATCGACGCGCAACATTTGGGAGGGAGATCATTCGCACGAGAAGTCCTGCGAGCAGGATACTATTGGCCGACCGTGCAGCACGACGCCAAAGAGAACGTCCAAAAATGTGACTGATGCCAGCGCCATGGGGACATGCACCTGGCACCCCCCAACGAGTTGAAGACTCTATCCTCGCCTTGGCCCTTCGCCTGGTGGGGAATGGACATACTCGGCCCCTTAACTATGGGGTCTTAAGAAGTGGATCGAAGCCGAAGCCCTCGCCAAGATCACAACCTTTAACATACTTCGCTTCTACAAAAGGAATATCCTCGCGTGATTTGGGGTGCCCCAGGCCCTTATGACTGACAATGGGACCCAGTTCACGGACAGGAAGTTCCAAGACTTCGTCGCCAAATTAGGCACGAAGCAGCACTTCACCTCCGTCGAGCATCCCCAGACTAACGGGCAAGCGGAGGCTGCAAACAGGGTCATCCTTCGTGGCCTAAAACGAAGGCTGGGCGAAGCCAAAAAGAGATGGGTCGAGGAGCTACAAAGCATGCTCTGGGCCTACATAACAACACCACACTCCAGCACCGAGGAAACCCCTTTTCGACTAGCTTACGGAACTGAGGCGGTGATACCGGTGGAGATCAGGGAACCTTCCAGACGAACGGAGGCTCCCCTCGACGAGGAAATAAATGACGAAGCCTTGAGAGAAGATCTCGATCTGGTCGAAGAGATACGGCCGGGGGCAGCTCGTCGCGAAGCTTCGCTAAAATAACAAATAACCTTACGCCACAATGCTAGAGTCATAAAGCATGACTTCCCCGTTGGCAGCTTGGTCCTACGCAGAAACCAGAAGGATTCACATGAAGGAAAGCTGGCCGCAAACTGGGAAGGACCCTACAAGGTCAAGTCCAAAACGGGCATCGGAGCCTACTATTTAGAAACTCTGGATGGAGAACTATTTGCTCGACCATGGAACGCTGAGAAGCTCAAACAATACTACAGTTAGAACCAACTACGAGGTCAGACTAACTGCCGACGAGATCTCCCCTAAACAGGGAGACGACTCGGCCACAGGATCGTGCCCCGGTGTAAGCACGATCCATTTTACAACGCCGGCCAGTTTCTGCTTATGGGACGAGCAGAATCTACGCACAATGAGGATACCTCAATCGAGCTCCGCCGTTGCCACACCAATTAGGCACGACACCCAGCTCGCGTTGGGAACCGTCCAAACCTATGAGATTAGTACCTCAACCGAGATCCTAGTCTCATCACGGGCGAAACCACTTCCCCGACCGTTCGACCAGTCCCCTCACTGTCGAACACATCTATGTCGAGCAATTCTCTAAATCGTAAAACAAGTCAGTGATCCCTGTTGCAGGCACAAAAGCTTATCGAGCAACAGTGAAACACTTAGAAAAATAAACAATGAAAGCCATACATACAAAACTGGCCGTACTAACTGGGCACATACATAAATATGTTAAAGTGACCACAAGGGCCGCAAGCTGTGCATGTTACAAAACAAGGGGGCCGTGCCCCCAAAGAAAATAAGATACGTCAAAAAACACGACATGCAGGCCGGATAAATTACAACAAGATAAAAAGAAATCATTCCTCCATCCGCTCCGTCTGATCCTGAACAAACTCTGACTGCTCGGGGATAGGCTGCGGCGACTGGGTTTCCTCGGGACGGGCGTGCTCAGCACCAAGGTTGAGAAACTCAGGGACTACTATCTTGCTATTCTCCACACGGTCGAGAAAGTTGGTACACTCATTGGAAATTTGGACGTCGGGGTTTACCAGCCTGAGCTGGGCCACAGCATTCTCGAAAGATTCCTCCCCAATGGAAAACACGTCCTCTTCTGCCCGAAGCATACGAGCAACTATCTCCGCCCTGGTCTTCAACGCCTTTACGTCCTGATAAGTGCAAAATGTAACTATTTTTGTATATAAGTTTTGTTTCACTTATCAATACTTTTTGGTGATTATCGATCGAATAAACCCCAATTTGTGTATAAATATGTTGGTTAGTATATATTTGTTATATTTATTCATTTAGGTAACAACTGATAGTTTTTCCATTCATTTTGTAGGTAATTAAGCATTGTTGGAGCAATGAGTAATAAAGGCTCCAAGATGTGTCATTTGAAGCAATAAAAGGGAGCTGAAGAAAACCAGAAAGTTCAGCTTGTTCGCTTTGCGAGTGAGCCAGTGAACATTCGCTTTGCGAATGGCTGGCGAGTTCCCCAGCGAATGGTCCCAGTTTGAGGCAGAGGAGAAAGAGACCAAAGTTCGCTTTGTGACCTGTGCAGCGAGCAATCGCTTTGTGAATTATTCGTCCGCATTGCGAACTCACGAAGGAAAGCAGAGGCGGTTTAACATTTCAGTGGCACTTAAGTGCCATTTTTTGAGGTTCGCTAGGCGAATGATTCGTTCGCAAAGCGAACTTGACAGATTTGTAATTGTATATAGTTCATTTTCAGTCACTTTTTAGGGGATGGTTTTGGGGTTTTGTGATCCCAACTCCATCAAACTTCATTTTCATAAGATTAGCTTGAAAACAACATTGAAGCTTGCATGTGGATGATCCAGAGTCGAATCTCTCGTCGATTGGTATTGACAAACCAAGAAATGTCTGGTTCCTCTTCTCTCTTCTCTTTGTAATTTCTTCTTTGTTGGGTGTTGTATAGTTACTATGAAAATATGTATCTTTGTTGATCATAATATTGTATAAAATCTGCTTTACAAATCATTATCGATGTCTTCCTTGATTTTTTTGCATTTATGTTTGGATTTGTGTTGTGTTAGAGATAAACATCATGAATCTTGATTAGGGATGGATATCTATTGTCTAGATGCTAGAGATAGATTTAGATAATAATCTTTATGGTGTCGAAACTTAATGCCTTCCGTGTTTCGAGGCGTCGTGCCCGAGAGTGATGACGAGAGTAATACGGTTGCTCTCTCAGCTCAGTGTGCCAGAGATGGACACTGCTGTGAGTGATACTGGATGATTTTGATGAGTATTGTAGTATAGTGAAAATGATTAATAAATTTATGTTTGTGACGAGTGGATTATATGTATGCCGGATAAGTTTCTTCACTCTGAAGAATGAATTATTTTTGTTTTAATGTTTATTTTGCTGCATTTACTTTTAAACCAATTTAAACACAAACTCATAAACGCGAGAGATTGTCGAACGACATTCTTTCCTTCGAACCGATCTCCGTGGACACGACATAAATCCCGGAGGGAATTCTTCCAAAAATAAATATGTTTGCTGCTTGCCTTATTCTGCAACTAACACGTCCTCAGGCTCATCCTCGGCTGGAGCACCTACGGATCTTAGCTGCTCGATCAGATCCTCGACAGCTTTCTTCCCAGCAGCCAAAGTCTCGTTCTCCCCCCTTAAATGGACATCTTCCTTGTCTGATTTCTTCCTCACACCGGAAGCAGCATTAGCCTTCTCCTTGGCCTTTTTGAATTTCTCCTCCAGAGCAGTTATCGTCGCCTGGGCCCTCTTTAGCTCAAGTTCGGAGGAGATGTCACCTCCGCATACACCGCCGCCATCTCCAAAACACGGACCACGTGGAGGTATCTTGCGCCAATAATGCCCGCTTACCCGGACGATCCATGCCTTCAAACTTGAGAAATTCTGCCCGGGGAACCACCATAGAAGTCCCCTCGAAGTATGTTCTGTTATGAAGGCAAGGAGGAAGCTCGAACTTGCTTTTTTCGGCCCCCCGCCTAAGGTCCACCAGCTCGTTGGCCCTGGTCCGCTTGAACCTTGAAGCCAAAGGCGCTGGGGACCCTTGAGCGGAGGCAGGAACGGGCAAAGAGCTCCCCGTCTGTGGCAGAGGAGGAGGTACCTGCTGGGGAAATCGAGACTCACCATTCTTTCGTGGGCCGAGGGCATCTCATCTGCAAAACATAATAAACATATTAGATGATGGCGAAGATAATATAATTCTAGCAAGTTAAAATAACTAAGACTACCGAGCAGCTTATAAGCATCTGCAGGAGTCCTGCACTCCAAAAGCGCCTTCGTGTTGATGTAACAGTACTCCACCCGTTGGCTATCGTCTTCCTCGAAAATTAGGTCACCCTTCTTCGTCCAGCAATCAGTAAGCCAGAAAGAATTGACATAGTTCACTAGCGTCTCATAGCCGACCAGGTCCTGCTCGTCCAACATGCTCGGCTGAGCAACATAACTATTGGGCTCCTTAGAGAATTGACGTCCACTCCAATGAAAGGGAAACTTGAACTCTCTGTCCCCGATCAACTTCCCGTTCTCGTCACGCATGTCATTACCATTCTCGTCAAGGGACACTTCCCAAACATACATGTTGTCTTGTGATCGCCCCGACACAGGTTCAATAATGTAAAACCTTTCCTTGAATGTCCGGATAGACTATGAGAAAGGCTTAAACAACTTCCGGGGTTGCTTCAACGATACCCAACCATATCTCCTCCCCATGACCTGCCTCTGAAGATGGAAAATGGTAAAGAAAAAAGGCAGCGTGGCTCCTACCTTCAGAAACTCACAGATCAGCTCGAAGACGCGAATGAACGCCAACGAGTTAGGGTGCAATTGTGACGGGGCCAGGTCCAGGTGTACGAAAACAGACTGCTGGAAGTCAGTGAAGGGTAGCCTCAACCCCAGCTCCTTAAAGGCATACTCGTACATAGAGAATCTTTCCCCGTAGTCCGTAGATATCCGACCGTCTTGGGAGGGGAAATTCACCTTCCATTCCCCCTCTGGTCCAACGTCTGTGAAAACGTCCCCGGTGAAAGTCGGAAAGATAGATTCGTGCTCGGCAGGCTCAGCCACCGACCATTCCTAAGCAGAATTCTCCTCGAGTTCCTCCCCGACTTCGCTGGGGACGGTTGAAGCTTCCATGCTACTGCTCTCCGAGGAGCTCTCCTCGGACGAATCTATTAAAATTTCTCCATCGGGCCCTGTCGCCATCACCTGAAAAGCAGAGGACAAAAGTGAATTCGACACAAAATCAAGTCCACCCTTCCACTGCTAGTCAAGTGAAAGGGCGGCCTAAGCCTTAAATTAAACAAAAATACAAGAGTCTTCCACGAGGAGGTGCTTGGGGCGAATCCCTCACACAGTGAGGAGCTTCCTCGAGTCACTTCCCAGTTTCCGTTTGAAGCTTCACCGGAAACTTCAAACATCCACCGGAAACTGAGTAGCCACGACGGTTACTTATGCGTCATCATCGCAATGACGCCATAAACCGCCCTACTCTTAGTTCTCTAAAGGGCTCCGGCGGCCATGTCAACAGCAGAGGATGGCCCAGCCACTGTCCGCCGCCAATAACCTCCAGATAAACGCCACTATGTCTCCTAAATCTAACCTAACCACATGCATTCTAAAACAAAAATGAAAGAGCTGGAAGAAAACAAGGAGTTGGATGACTTACATGGTCGGAGAAGTTGAAGGGTAGTGCTCGAAGCTTTTAAGGTGGCTGCGGCGGCGGACGACGACGGCGGCGGGCTAAGTTCTCTGAAGAAGACGAAGAAGAAGAGAGAGAAACGAAAGTGTAAAATGACCAGACTCTCTCTCCTTTTATACTGCTGGGGAGCACGTGCAGAGGCACGCCCGGGTAGGTCATAATGGCTACAGACTAGCCATCATTGGCTAGTTACTGCAGCACAGGGCTCGAAGCACACATGGCGCCCCAACATTTCAGTTTCTCCTAACCGTTGGTCTCCTCGTACGACTGATCGGAGGTGATCAGACTCGATCGTAATGGCCTTCGCGTAGGGAAGATGATCATGCTTGTAGGAGAGGAGGGGGTATACCTGCAAGACACTCTGACGCTCAAGTAAGAAAGGGTCTGAAAAAGGGGCAAGTACAAAGTATGTTCTTAGGATGAATATTGGATACCTAGCCCTCTCAAGTGAGAGGGTTTATATAATGCCCTAGCGCGTGGCCAATGGTTCCTATTTTCGGGGCGAAATAACCGTTTCCCAAAGAATAGGTAACTTCCCAAAACTAGCTGTTATGTCGAGCAGGATGCCCAAAACTAGTCGTTATGTCGGGAAAAGGCGTAGTTCTGGGCACCTGCCCATAGCTGTCCTGGGATTAATGAAGTCGTGCGTGACGGGCAGCAGTAACGGGGAGGAGCGATGTGCTCCTTGCCTGGTTAGAGGGCAGAAAGGTAAACTCATCCCTTCGCGGATTGGGCTTAGGCAATTGGGCCGTTCTGGGAGCAGAAGTGGATTGGGCCATGCCTAGCCATTCGTCCACTCCAGAACAGGAACCCCCAAGTCATTGCTCCCGAGCATGGGAGTGATGACTTAAGGATAGCCCGTTGTTCTGGGGAATTGTAACGGAGTCGTCGATTGGTGACAGAGGGAGTTGTTTCGAGGTGCCCGTGGGCCCTGGTGTTCGTAACGCCCGTAACCGTGTCTCGTTTGCCCGTCGTACGGGGACACCAACGGTTAGGAGGAACTAAAACGTTGGGGCCCCACGTGTGCCTCGAGCCCTGTGCTGTAGTAACTAGGTAATGATGGCTAGTCTGCAGCCATTATGACCTACCTAGGCGTGCCTCTGCACGTGCTCCTCAACAGTATAAAAGGAGAGAGAGTCTGGTCATTTTACACTTTTGTTTCTCTCTCTTCTTCTTCATCTTCTTCTGAGAACTTAGCCCGCCGCCGTCGTCGCCCGCCGCCGCAGCCACCTTAAAAGCTTCGAGCACTTTCCTTCAACTTCTCCGACCACGTAAGTCATCCAACTCCTTATTTTCTTCCAGCTTTTTCATTTTTGTTTTAGAATACATGTGGTTAGGTTAGATTTAGGAGACATAATGGCGTTTTTCTGGTGGTTGTTGGTGGCGGACGGTGGCTGGGCCATCCTCTGCTGCTGACGTGGCCGCCTGAGCCCTTTAGAGAACTAAGAGTAGGGCGGTTTCTGGTGTCGTCGCGATGATGATACATAAGTAACTGTCGTGGCTACTCAGTTTCCGGTGCTCTGATGAAGTTTACGGTGGATGTTTGAAGTTTTCGGTGAAGCTTCAAACGGAAACTGGGAAGTGACTCGAGGAAGCTCCTCATTGTGTGAGGGATTTGCCCCGAGCGCCTCCTCGTGGGAGACTCTTGTATTTTTGTTTAATTTAGGGCTTAGGCCGGGGACGCCGTCCTCAGCCATTTGCGCGCCCTTTCACTTGACTAGCGGTGGAAGGGTGGATTTGATTTTGCGTCGAATTCACTTTTGTCCTATGCTTTTCAGGTGATGGCGACATGGCCTAATAGAGAAATTTTAATAGTTTCGTCCGAGGAGAGCTCCTTGGAGAGCAGTAGCACGAAAGCTTCAACCGTCCCTAGCAAAGTCGGGGAGGAGCTCGAGGAGAATTCTGCTGAAGAGTGGTCGGTGGCTGAGCCTGCCGAGCACGAATCTATCTTTGCGACTTTCATCGGGGACGTTTTCACGGACGTTGGACCAGAGGGGGAATGGAAGGTGCATTTCCCCTCCCAAGACGGTCGTTGGACCAGAGGGGGAACAGAGGGGGAAATATTCTCTATGTACGAGTATGCCTTTAAGGAGCTGGGGTTGAGGCTGCCCTTCACTGACTTCCAGCAGTCTATGTTCGTACACCTGGATCTGGCCTCGTCACAATGGCACCCCAACTCGTTGGCTTTCATTCGCGCCTTCGAGCTGACCTGTGAGTTTTTGAAGGTAAGAGCCACGCTGCCTTTTTTCTTCACCATTTTCCATCTTCAGAGGCAGGTCACGGGGAGGAGATATGGCTGGGTATCATTGAAGCAACCCCGGAAGCTGTTTAAGCCTTTCTCGGAGTCTATCCGAACATTCAAGGAAAGGTTTTACATTATTGAACCTGTGTCGGGGCGAGCCCAAGACAGCACGTATGTTTGGGCAGTGTCCCTTGACGGGAATGGTAATGACATGCGTGAGGAGAACGGGAAGTTTATCGTGGACAGAGAGTTCAAGTTTCCCTTTCATTGGAGTGGACGTCATTTCTCTAGGGAGCCCCATGGTTATCTTGCTCAGCCGAGCATGTTGGACGAGCAGGACCTGGCCGGCTATGAGACGCTGGTGAACTATGTCAATTCTTTCTGGCTTGCTGATTGCTGGACGAAGACGGGTGACCCAATTTTCGAGGAAGACGGTAGCCAACGGGTGGAGTACCGTTACATCAACACGAAGGCGCTTTTGGAGTGCAGGACTCCTGCAGATGCTTATAAGCTGCTTGGTAGTCTTAGTTATTTTAACTTGCCCGAATTATATTTTCTTTGCCATCATCTAATATGTTTATTGTGTTTTGTAGGTGAGATGCCCTCCACCCACGAAAGAATGGTGAAAAATGCTGTTGCGAGGAACAAGCCTGGTGCGGCCGCTCCAAAGTCTTGATTTCCCCAGCGGGTACCCCCTCCTCCGCCACAGATAGGGAGATCTTCGCCCATTCCTGCCTCCGCTCAGGGGTCCCCAATGCCTTTTGCTTCAAGGTTCAAGCGGACCAGGGCCAACGAGCTGGTGGACCTTAGCCGGGCGTCCAAAAAATGCAAGTTCGAGCTTCCTCCTTACCTTCATGACAGGACATACTTTGAGGGGACATCTCTGGTGGTTCCCTGGGCAGAATCTCTCAAGCTGGAAGGCATGGATTATCCAGGTAAGCGGGCCTTGTTGGCGCAAGATGCCTCTGCGGTGGTCTGTGTTTTGGAGATGGCGGCGGTGTATGCGGAGGGTGACATCTCCTCTGAACTTGAGCTAAAGAGGACCCAGGCGACGATAACTGCTCTGGAGGAGAAATTCAAAAAGGCCAAGGAGGAGGCCAATGCTGCTTCCGCTGCGAGGAAGAAATCAGACGAGGAAGCTGTCCGTTTAAGGGTGGAGAACGAGACTTTGGATGCTGAGAAGAAAGCTGTCAAGGATCTGATCGAGCAACTAAGATCCGTAGGTGCTCCAGCCGAGGATGAGCCTGAGGACGTAAAGGCGTTGAAGACCAGGGTGGAGATAGTTTCTCGTATGCTTCGGGCGGAAGAGGACGTGTTTTCCATTAGGGAGGGATCTTTCGAGAATGTTGTGGCCCAACTCAGGATGGTGAACCCCGATGTCCAAATTTCTAAGGAGGGTAAGGGTACAAACTTTCTCGGCCGTGTGGAGAATGGCAAGATAGTAGTCCCATAGTTTCTCAACCTTGGTTTTGAGCACGCCCGTCCCGAGGAAACCCAGTCGCCGCAGCCTATCCCCGAGCAGTCAGAGTTTGCCCAGGATCAGACGGAGCGGATGGAGGAATGATTTCTTTTTATCTTGTTGTAATTTATCCGGCCTGCGTGTTGTGTTTTTTGATGTATCTTATTTTCTTTGGCGGCACGACCCCCTTGTTTTGTAACATGCGCAGCTTGCGGCCCTTGTGGTCACTTTAACTTATTTATCTATGTGCCCGATCAGTACGGCCGGTTTGTATGTATGTCTTTCATTGTTTATTTTTCTAAGTGTTTCACTGTTGCTCGATAAGCTTTTGTGCCCGCAACAGGGATCACTGACTTGTTTTACGATTTAGAGAATTGCTCGACGTAGATGTGTTCAACAGTGAGGGGGACTGGTCGAATGTCCGGGGAAGTGGTTTCGCCCGTGATGAGACTAGGATCTCGGTTGAGGTACTAATCTCATAGGCTTGGACGGTTCCCATCGCGAGCTGGGTGTCTTGCCTAATTGGTGTGGCAACGACGGAGCTTGATTGAGGTATCCTCGTTGTGCGCAGAGTCTGCTCGTCCCATAAGCAGAAACTGGCCGGCGTTGTAAAATGGATCTTGCTTACATGGGGACACGATCCTGTGGCCGAGCCGTCTCCCTGTTTAGGGGAGATCTCGTCGGTAGTTAGTCCGACCTCGTAGTTGGTTCTAACTGTAGTATTGTTTGAGCTTTTTAGTGTTCCATGGTCGAGCAAATGGTTCTTCGTCCAGAGTTTCTAAATAGTAGGCTCTGGTGCCCATTTTGGACTTGACCCAATAGGGTCCTTCCTAGTTTGCGGCCAGCTTTCCTTCGCGTGAATCCTTCTGGTTTCTGCGTAGGACCAAGCTGCCAACGGGGAAGTCGCGCTTTATGACTCTAGCGTCGTGGCGCAAGATTATTTGTTGTTTCAGGGAAGTTTCGTGGAGAGCTACCCCGACCGTATCTCTTTGACCAGATCGAGCTCTTCTCTCAAGGCTTCGTCGTTCATTTCCTCGTCGAGGGGAACCTCCGTTCGTCAGGAATGTTCCTTGATCTCCATCGGTATCACCGCCTCAGTTCCGTAAGCTAGTCGGAAAGGGGTTTCCCCGGTGGTGGAGTGTGGTGTTGTTCTGTAGGCCTAGAGAACGCTATGTAGCTCCTCGACCCATCTTTTTTTGGCTTCGCCCAGCCTTCGCTTTAGGCCACGAAGGATTACCCTGTTCGCGGCCTCCGCTTACCCGTTAGTCTGGGGATGCTAGACGGAGGTGAAGTGCTGCTTCGTGCCTAATTTGGCGACGAAGTCTTGGAACTTCCTGTCTGTGAACTAGGTCCCATTGTCGGTCACAAGGACCTGGGGCACCCCAAATCGCGCGAGGACATTCCTTTTGTAGAAGCGAAGTATGTTGAAGGCTGTGATGTTGGCGAGGGCTTCGGCTTCGATCCACTTCATAAAGTAGTCGAAGACCACAATCAGAAATTTGTTTTGATAAGACCCCATACTGAAGGGGCCGAGTATGTCCATCCCCTACCAGGCGAAGATAGAGTCTTCAACTCGTTGGGGGTTGCCAGGTGCATGTCCCCGTGGCGCTAGCATCGGTCACATTTTTGTACATGCTCTTTGGCGTCGTACTGTATGGTCGGCCAATAGTATCCTGCTCGTAGGGCTTCTCGTGCCAATGATCTCCCTCCTAAATGTTGCGCGTTGATGCCCTCGTTGATCTCTTGGAGGATTTCGGGGACTTTGCTCTCCTCGACACATTTCAGGAGGGGGATGGAAAATCCTCGTCGGTAGAGTTTGTCCTTAAACGTATGAGCAAGCTCGTCGTTTAGTCACGTTGGCCTCCTTGCTATCCTCGGCCAATTCCCTTTTGGTGAGGTAATTGTACACAGGAGTCATCCAGCAGTGACTGTCTCCGATGGCGTTGACGTTGGGCAACTCTGAGGGTTTCTCGATACTTGGTCGGGAAAGTATCTCTTGTACGACGAATTTATTGCTGCCTTTCTTTCTGGTGCTAGCCAGTTTGGACAAGACGTCCGCCCGCGTGTTTCATTCGCGGGGGATGTGTTGGACTTCCCACGCGTCAAACTTGGTGATTCTCTCCATCACCAGTGTCAAATATTCGACTAGCTGGTCGTTCTTTACTTGAAACTCTCCCCGTACCTGGGATGCTACGAGCTGGGAATCGATGTAAATCTTCACCTCCTTGGCGCCCACGTTCTTTGCTAGCCATAGTCCCGCGAGGAAGGCCTCGTATTCAGCTTGGTTGTTGGACGTAGGGAAGGACAAGATTAGAGATACTTCGATTAGTATTCCTTCCTAGTTTTCGAGGATGATACCTGCGCCGCTACCTGAGGGGCCGGATGCCCCATCCACGTAAATGGTCCATATTTGTGTTCCGCTTGGCGGGGACGATAGAGGTGTCATCTCCGCCACGAAGTCGGCCAGGACTTGTGCCTTGAGGTCCTTCCTACCCTCGTAATGAATGTCGAATTCTGATAACTCCAGGGACCATTTGAGCATCCTGTCGGCCATGTCTGGTCGGAAAAGCAACTGCCTGATGGGTTGGTCCGTGCGTACTGCTATGGCGTGGGCCAGGAAGTAGTGTCTGAGTCTTCTGGCTGCGGTAACGAGGGCAAGGGAAACTTTATCTATCTGCACGTACCTGATTTCTGGCCCTTGCAGGACCTTGCTGGTGAAATAGATGGGCTTCTGCCCGTCTGTTGTTTCATGGATGAGTGCAGGTCTGATGGCTTCGTTGGTAACATAGAGATATAGGTACAAGGTCTCCCCGCATTCTGGTCGAGAAAGCACAGGAGGTTCGGACAGGGCTCGCTTAAGGTGGGTTAGAGCTTGCCCGCACTCCTCCATCCATTCGAAATTGGCCTCCTTTCTGAGGAGTTTAAAGAAGGGCAGAGCGTGTTGAGAAGACTTGGCCACGAAGCGGGAAAGAGAAGAGAGCATCCCGTTGAGGGATGGTATGGACTTCTTCGACCTGGGCGTGGGGAACTCCGCAAATGCTCGACACTTTTCTGGATTTGCCTCTATTCCCCTTTCGGTGAGGTAGAATCTGAGGAACTTCCTTGCCCGTACTCCGAAGGTGCATTTTTCTGGGTTGAAGCGCATTTTGCACTTCCTGTCCTGGTCGAAGACCTTTTGCAAGTGGGCCGTATGGTCAGATTCCTCTTGGGATTTCACGATCATATCGTTCATGTAAACTTCGAGCATGTCTCCAATCTCTGATCGGAAGACCTTGTTCATCATGCGCTGGTATGTGGCCCCAACATTTTTTAGACCGAAGGGTATTACATTGTGTAGCGAGTGATTTTGGACGTGGTTCTTAAGCACTGTCGCTCTTTGGGGGGACTACAGGTCGATTCATTTTTTATCCTATTGAAGCTGATGAAGGAAGGGAAATAGATGTCTCCAACTAACCCTGCTTGCATACTGAGTTTAAACAGCGGTTTATTAGGTTACAGATGCTATATGGAAGTGGGGAATCGGGGAATCCAAAGGAGCTTTAGACTGTCCGAGTCTACGGGTTTTATCTTTTGCACTATGCTTAAGAAACAGTAGTAGTGAGATCTAGACTCTTTGAAAGACTGTTCTATTAAGATGACTAATTTATGTTCCTATACCTCTATGAGGTCGTCGAAACAATTTGTACGAAGCCCAAGAGGAGGCTGGAAACTTTTAAGAAGCTGAGGAACAATTTGTACGAAGCCCAAGAGGAGGCTATCTTCCCGGAGGAAGAATCATTATACGAAGCCTAAGAGGAGGCTGTGAAAACTTATAAGAAGCCGACGGGTCCTTGTACAACGCCCAAGAGGAGGCGAGGATGCTTTTAGGAAGCCTGCAGGTCCTTGCACTAAGCCCAAGAGGAGGCTGATGAACAGTTCCAGAAGGGGTTTCACATGGAACAATGTCCTTCTGTATATGAACTGTTCACGGGGAAATTCCTTAGATCTAGTTATCTAATGTTGATATAAGGAGGCGAGGTTTTGTCTAGTTCTAGACGTAACTGCCGGGGAAACTCTAAATATCTATACTATTATTACACAGTTGATATGAGTTTATGAAAGAAGACTTACAGTGAAACAGCCCCACAGTACAGTTATATACATATGAAAGCGGTAAATGAAAGCGGGTAAACACTTACTCGGTTGTAGAGCTTCCATGCTGTTTTGTTAGTTGTTAAACAAAGAAAAGTTGGGAATAATAGTATATTACATAATCAAAGGAGAAAGTGCTTTGAAAGGAAAACTGAGGCTTATAGCTCAAGGAGAGGCCCAGGGTTTTATCAGTGATCGCACTGTCGTTTTGTACAGGGACTTATACAAGTGACTGAGGCCTGGGAAAGGTTTTATGTACAAAGGGGATGGGTCTTACACTCTCTCTAGAGGCCCAAAGATTTATTTTCAAAGAATGGGGCTTATAACATGAGGGTAGGCCCAAGGGTTTGTTTTTTTCAACTGGCGATCGCACCGAGGTTTTCTTTTAACACAGAGGGACTTATACAATATCTGAGGCCCCAAAAGGTTTTGGTTAAAAGGGGATTGGGTCTTACACTCTATTAGAGGCCCAAAAAGTTTTGAATGGGTCTTATAGCTCGAGGAGAGGCCATGATGGTTTGTTTTAAATGGGCGATGATCGCGCCGAAGTTTTGAAAACACTGTGGGTCTTATACAATGACTGAGGCCCAAAAGTTTTTGGTTTCAAAGAGGGGTTGGGTCTTACACTCTATTAGAGACCCATGAGTGTTTGAAAAAGTTTGTTAGGGTGAAAATCAATAAAACCCTAATTTCATCATTTTTTAAGGTAATTATTCAAAGAAAATCAATAAAAAAATGATGAAAATGTCAAATAAGTTTGAATAAACAACTTATGATTTTGGTTTTAAGTTTGAAAAATGAGGTTTAATCACAAGATGAATTAAAACTCACTTAGTTTTGATTTTCAAAGTAAATATTCACTTTTAAATGTTTAAAAACAATTAAAAAGGAATTTATTCACAAAAATACTAATTATATTAAATAACTAATATAAACTTAATTTTTTTGTGGAATAAAATATTTTAACATTTTTGTGATTTTTTGCAAAAAGACCCAATAAAAAATAATTAAAATTGAAGGAGTTATTAATTTTCCAAGTAATTAACAAAACATGAAAACATTGGAAAAAATAGCAAAATGTGAAAAAACACAAAATGGCATGGGTGGGGTTTGAACCCACGACCTCAAGGTTATAGGACGCGCGCCTTACCACTGGGGTGGTGATACATCCGTTGATTAAAACAAACCAATAAATATAATTGCATTTTCTATGCTACACTTTGGTACAGGCATGAATTACATGATGAATTGGTTCAAACACAACACATATGACATATATAAGAGATGCATGATCAGTGGACCTCAAAACAATGCATATTTTGGAAAGTTCAAGTCATGAGGCTTACCTCCTTTTGAGTTTTTTGGAGTTTTTGTGCAATCTGTCAAGCCTCTTGTTCCAGAAATGGTTTGATGCTTTGGACACTCTCAAATGATCCCTTAGAAGCTTTTAGGGTGAGTGGAATCAGTTGGAACCTGCTAAAACACAAACTGGCCATTTCTTGCAAAAGGGGTTAAAATGGCCAAAATAGTAACTCTCTCAAATGGTGTTCCAGATGGGGGGAACTATTTGGGACAGTTCAAGGATGATATTTGGAGTGTGTTTGAGGATTTATCTAGCTTGGAAAGTGACTGAATCAAGACATGGCTTGAAAAATGCACAAAAGTACTATTTTGAGGTTTTGAGAGGTGACTTTGTGATTTAAGGATTACAAGTCACTTGTGAGAGTTTGGACAGCTTATACATGACATATATGAGGTGTATGTGTGATTGGTTTGGTTGGAATTGGTCTCTAACTCAAAAACTCAGAGTTACCTTGCTAAAGAATGCATTTTTGCCAGGAGAAAGAGATTTTGAGGAAAGGATCTGTTTGATGGCTTTGGGGTACTCAAACTGAGCACAAATGAGCTCTATTTATAGTAGATCAAGTTTGTTTTGGGATCAATAGTGAATGGCAACTGCAGCAGAGGTTTGGCCAATGTTGATCAATGGGAAGCCAAGTCTCCTCTAGCCATTGGTTAGAGGTTAGGGCACAGGCCTATGGTTCCCTAGTTGTTGGATCATTCTTGACTGAATTCAGTTGCAAATGTGTCAGTCCATGCCACCTTGGTGTATGCATTGAATGCTCCAATCCAAAATTGGAGTCTTGTCCCTCTTTTAGGGATTTCTAGGTTTAGCATGCTACTTCTTGTTCCAAGGACTTTGGAGGCTTGGCTCAGTGTTTGTCCCCTTTGGATTTGATTCTCAGATATGTCCAAGATGATGACAAGGCTTGGAATTAGCTAATTTTGCTAAATCGAGCAAAAATCCAAAATTCTGCCTAGCCTTGGCAGTTTTCAGCAAGGCATGTTGCCCTTGTTATATCTCATGGCTCAAGTGGAATTTGGTGATGTTCTTGGTCATTTTGGAAAGCCCTCATATGATACAACAACTGTTTGATCATATTTGGTTTTGATACTTTTTGGATCCAAGTGAAAAATCCCCCTACATTTGGAAAAAAGTAAGGCAGATTCTGACTTAGTGAAAATTTCACTAAATGTTGGAAAAAGTGACATTTCATGTTTTCAGCCATTTTAATCATTCCATAACTCAAAATCCATGAGGAATTGGAATGAGGTGTAGTTGAAGCTTTTGTAGAGGGCCATGAGGGCTACAAATCCAACTTTGGATGGGGAAAAATGGCTTTGTGGTTTAGGAGTTATGATCCTCCAAAGTTGGTACCCTAGCCACTTTGTTTTATAACTTAGAAAATTTCTAAGTTCTTATGGTTACCCCTTTTAAAAGTTATCCCACTTTTCTTGATTTTTCTTGATGAATGATGATTCCAATCACACATTAACATCATTTTAGGGTTGAAAACCCATTTTTATGAAAAATCTCAAAAAGTCAAAGTTGACTTTGGTGCACAGTTGACTTTTTATCAGATGAATTCCAAACTGTGCAATCCTTTAGGAAATCATGTCCTTGACCTAAATCAAAATTGATGGACATGTTCCATGGGTGTCATAGGGTATATTGATCCATGTCTTAGGGTTTGGGAGCATGTCCTGGTCAAAAGTCAAAGATACAGTTGACTTTTCTCGCAAAACCCTAACTGTGGTTCAGATGAAAATGAGACTTGTTGGTCAAGCTTCTTGGATCAATCCATTGTTGCAAGTGGATCAATATAGTGTATTAGAGACCCTCAAATCATGTCTTGAGGTCTTGGCTCATGTTGTGTCCCAAAAGTCAACTTAGGGGTGAATTAGGTAAAGAAACTCTAATTCCAGATTTTTTATGAACGCAATCCCTAAAGCCAAATTGACTTGATGATTAGGTTCATGAGGTTTAATGGAGCATTTTAGGTCATGCTTTGAAGCATTGGCTCATCCCCAGAGGAAAATCTCCATCTAGAGGCCCTGGTCTACCAAAACCCTAATTTGGTGACACTGTTGATTTTGAGGCTTGATCCACTCAGAATGCTGCAACATTGTGCTTGATTCTTGCTGTGGGAGTCCTCTTGATCCTTTGTAGATGCTAGAGAGGTTAGAAAAGTTGAAGATCATGTCATTCTTTGATTGATCCTTTGTCTAAGGCTCTAAGAGGGCTTGAAACCCCAATTTTGATTGTAGTGGATGCTCACCCATCTTTGGGGAGACTAATGAGGTATTATGGTTCCTTTATATTGTGATGATGATTTCCACAATGATAGGAATCTTAGTGGTCAAAATTTGGGGTATGACAGATGCCCCTATTTAATCTTCTTGGACCCGAAGGTGTGAATGGCAAAGGTATTCTGGCATTCGGGGTGCAAGAGGATTAAATATCGGAATACCCAAAATTTTGATGGTTTGCTATGAACGGTAATTTGCGCATTCATCTTCTTTTGCTAAGCAATATTGCTCAGAAAAGGTAAACTTCCCCTCAATCCTGGGTTCCTACCAAGGAACTGGTCTCAGTTTTCTTTTGAAATGAACTTCCCTTCGATCCTAGTTTCCTACCAAGGAACTGGTCTTAGTTGCTGAAATAAACTTCCCCTTGATCCTGGTTTTTGTAACAAGGAACTGGTCTTAGTTTCTGATGTAAACTTCCCCTCGATCCTGGTTTCCTACCAAGGAACTGGTCTAGGTTTCTTTTGTCAATAAACTTCTTGACAAGCGATGCTATCCGTAGCGGTTTTCCTCAAACTTCTCGCCGAATTTTCCTGGGGAGATGCCATTTGATGGGAAAAAGTTTTGGTTGTAGAGAGGCACAAACTTCTCGGTTGGAGATGCCATTTGTCGACTCTACTGGGGAAAGCGAGTCTCTTGAGAGACGGCTGTCTGCTTGGGGAATATTACACCATACTTTTCTCGAGATCTTCTCAGAGAAATGCCATATGATGTACCCCAATTTTGAGGTGTCGATGACTTTATTAACATTGACTTTCTAGAGAGAAAACCCAATGTGTTGCTGAGAGTCTTTAGTCGCGTGGCTTTCTCTGGGATTTTCCTTAATCCGGGAAAGCGAAGATATCATCTTCAATGGCGAAGAGTAACATCGGCTGAGGGTTCTCTGGCTTTTCAGAGGTTCAAGTTATCAAAGTGGTCAAGGGCCGACTTCCTCCCAGACATAAACTGGAGGAGAGATGTAGGGCAGGCGCACCCTTTCCTGACGAGGAAAGAATTGACAACTCAATTGAGATGACTGTTATCACTAGGGGATAGAACCGACTAGAGTGATAGTGATGCAATATGAATGCGAATGTGAATCGATAATGCATGATGTATGTATGCCTATGCTGACAAAACTGACGCGACACATAGACTAGTAGATGAACACGACTGGATACTCGGCCATGGTGGGAAACGAAAAGTATCGCTGGTCCAAGAGTAGCAATTCCGCCTTGCTTAGGAGAGATAGTCCATGTGGGGAACAACCGTTGGTCGGGCTTAGGAGGTAAGAACTCTGCCGAGGGTGTTAGATGGGAAAGTCACATCTGATACTGCTGATCCTTCATTCAGGCACACTGGTTTAGAAGGAGTACTTTGATTCTGCACTTTAAAGCTTGCTTACTTCTGGAGAAGCGATCAATGTTCTTTCAATGTTCAACATTCAAAAGAATTGCCATCTTTATTTTAAAAGCAGAACCAAGTTTTACAAGTAAATTCATTTTTGTTTGTTTTCAAGAATCGTTGATCATATTAAAATGTCGTTCTGTAAAGCCAAAACAAATGAGAATTATAAACAAAAGCACAAGGGCTCAAATTTTATTGATATGATGGAGATCAGCCAAACGCGTGATTCCATAGAGTATTTACAGAGTTAGAAAATGGTAATTTACAGGGAAAAGGGCTACATCGAAACATAACGACCACTATACTTCTACCAACTTTGAATTCCAGACATCCTGAGCTTCTGTCGAAGATGACCTTGATCGGAGTTTCCCGGACAGATGATGTAACTGCTGCTGAGGGATTTGCCCCTGTTTAACATAGTTACTTGCCATTATCCCTAATTTTTGCCTGGATTGTACTGTGATGTTTCCAATCCACCGGGATGATTTTTGATCATGTCTCTAATTTTTGCCTGGACCGCCCTTTCGGGTTTTCAATCCACCGAGAATTTTTTTTTTTGGTTAGGCGAAGTATTTCTTGACTACATCAACATTTGTGGGGTAGGAAAATTCCTCTCCATCCATGGTTGCGAGTCTCAAGGCACCGCTTGAGAAAGTTTTCTTGACCACATAGGGGCCGTCATAATTTGGAGTCCACTTGCCCCGAGAATCAGTGAGAAAAGATTGTATTTTCTTGAGCACGAGGTCTCCTTTCCTGAAGACGCGAGGTCGAACCTTTTTGTCAGACGCCTTCTTAATTCTCTATTGATACAACTGACCATGGCATAGTGCCGTCATTCACTTTTCCTCGATGAGATTCAGTTCATCGTGTCGACTTTGACACCATTCAGCCTCTGTAAGCTTAGCTTCCATCAATACCCGAATTGATGGGATTTCTACTTCTATGGGGAGCACTGCTTCCATGCCATACACTAGAGAGAAAGGGGTTGCCCCTGTTGAAGTACGAACAGATGTACAATAACTGTGAAGAGCAAAGGGTAGCATCTCGTGCCAGTCTTTATAGGTTATAACCATCTTTTGAACGATCTTCTTGATGTTCTCGTTAGTCGCTTCTACCGCTCCGTTCATCTTAGGTCGATAGGGAGATGAATTATGGTGTTCAATCTTGAACTCAGCACACAACTCTTTCATCATCTTATTGTTCAAGTTAGATCCATTATCCATAATGATCTGGCTTGGAACACCATAGCGGCAAATGATATTGTTTTTGATAAATCGGACCACCACTTGTCGGGTTACATTGGCGTACGACGCTGCTTCGACCCACTTGGTGAAGTAGTCAATGGCGACCAGAATGAACCGATGTCCGTTTGAAGCCTTGGGCTCAATCACGCCGATCATGTCGATTCCCCATATGGAAAAAGGCCAAGGGGAAGAGAGAACTTTGAGATGTGTTGGCGGTACATGGATCTTGTCGGAGTATATCTGACACTTATGACACCTCCTCATGTACTTGTAGCAGTCGGATTCTATAGTCAACCAGTAGCACCCTGCTCTTAGAATTTTTCTTGCCATTGTGTGTTCGTTGGCATGAGTGCCAAAGGATCCTTCGTGAATTTCTTTTATCAGTATGTCTGCTTCTGTTCTGCCTACGCATCGGAGCAAGACCATGTCAAAATTTCTCTTATAGAGGGTATCACCGCTCAGGAAGAAACTGCCAGCCAGCCTTCTGAGGGTCTTTCTGTCCTTTCTTAGTGCCCCAGGTGGGTATTCTTGTTTCTGAAGGAAGCATTTGATATCGTGATACCAAGGTTTGTCATCTATGTCTGCTTCGATCACGAAGATGTAAGCGGACCGTTCAAGGCGCATGATGTCGATCTTAGGTAAGTCATTCCATTGACCTACACTAATCATGGAAGAGACAGTGGCTAATGCATCAGCCATGTGATTTTCTTCATGAGGGATATGATGAAACTCGATTCTGTTGAAGAAAGGCAGCAACCTTCTCGCGTAGTTTTTATAACGAATCAATCCTGACTGGTATGTGTTCCAATCTCCTTTAATCTGATTGATAACCAGGGTTGAGTCGCCATATACATCTAAGTTTTTTATCCTTAAGTCGATCGCTTCTTCGAGACCCATGATACAAGCTTCGTTTTCAGCCTCATTGTTTGTACACTTGAATGTCAGTCTGGCAGTGAAAGGAATGTGGGTACCCTGAGGTGTTATGATGATTGCCCCAATTCCGTTTCCGTAATGATTGACAGCTCCGTCAAATATTATCCCCCATTGGGAACCTGGTTCTGGTCCTTCACTGGGTAGCGGTTCATCGCAATCTTTCATTTTCAAGTACATGACATCTTCGTTTGGGAAGTCAAACCCGATTGATTCTTGATCTTCAATCGGTTGATGAGCCAAATGATCGACTAAAATACTCCCCTTAACGGTTTTCTGAGCGTGGTACTCTATGTCATATTCTGATAACAACATCTACCAACCGGCAATCCTTCCCGTAAGAGCAGGTTTTTCATAGACGTACTTGATTGGATCCATTTCATAGATTAACCAAGTAGTGTGACGAATCATGTACTGGCGAAGACGTTTGGCTGCCCAAGCCAGAGCGTAACAAGTTTTCTCGAGCATAGTGTACCGAGTCTCGCAGTCGGTGAATTTCTTGCTCAGATAGTAAATGGCAAACTCTTCCCTTTTAGTTTTGTCTTGTTGGCCAAGTACACAACCCATTGAGTCCTCTAGGACTGTGAGGTAGATGATCAGTGGCATTCCTTCCACTGGAGGTGATAGAATCAGAGGATTCAACAGATATTCCTTAATACTGTCGAAGGCGGTTTGGCAATCTTCTGTCCAAATGCAGTCCTGGTTCTTTTTTAGTAACTTGAAAATCGGCGCACATGTCGCGGTCATGAGGAATATGAATCTGGAGATGTAGTTCAAACGTCCCAGGAATCCTCTGACTTGTTTTTCAGTTTTCGGAGAAGGCATTTCTTGAATGGCCTTGACCTTGTCAGGATCAACCTCAATTCCTTTCTGGCTGACAATGAACCCTAAAAGTTTCCTTGAACGGACACCGAAGGTGCACTTATTGGGATTCAAGCGGAGTTTATACTTCCTCAATCGCTCGAATAACTTTGACAGGTGGGTCACATGTTCCTCCTCTGTCTTAGATTTTGCAATCATGTCATCGACATATACCTCAATTTCCTTGTGTATCATGTCATGAAATAGAGTAGTCATGGCCCTTTGATAGGTTGCCCCAGCATTCTTCAAACCGAATGGCATTACCTTGTAACAAAAGGTACCCCATGGGGTAATAAAGGAAGTTTTCTCCATGTCGTTCGGCGCCATTTTAATCTGGTTATAGCCCGAGAATCCATCCATGAAGGAGAAAACTGTGAACTTTGCTGTACTGTCAACCAGCATGTCAATGTGTGGTAAGGGAAAGTCGTCCTTTGGACTAGCCTTGTTTAGATCTCTGTAGTCGACACACATTCTGACCTTTCTGTCCTTTTTCGGGACGGGTACGATGTTGGCTAACCATTGAGGATATTCTGATGTGGCGAGGAAACCCGCGTCAATCTGTTTCTGTACCGCCTCTTTGATTTTGATGGCCATGTCCGGGTGATTCCGTCTCAACCTTTGTTTTACTGGCGGACATTCTGACCTTAATGGTAGATGATGTTCCACGATGCTGGTATCCAACCCTGGCATGTCCTGATAGGACCAAGCGAACACATCGGGGAATTCTCTGAGAAGCATCGTCAAACTCTCTTTGGCAGTTGGACTGAGCAGTGCCCCAATCCTGATTTCTTCTCTCTCTTTTTCTGAACCTAAGTTGACAATTTCCAACGGCTCTTTGTAGGGTTCAATGGACCTTTCCTCCTGTCTGAGTAGTCAGGAGATTTCTTCTGGAATTTCGTCGTCATTTTCTTCTTCAGCCCCAAATACCGGGAATTCAAAGTTGAGAGAAGGCATTGGATCGTATGTTTCAACGGGGTTTAAAACAAGCAATTTGCATGACGGTATGATTCGTGTTTAGAAGAGATAGAGAGAATGCAAAAGTGTGTGCAGTGTATTTTTTTGTTTACTGCTTGTTTTAATTATTGATTTGTTTTTAAGGATTACCATTTTCTAAGAAAAGCAAAAAGAGAAAACAACAATTAATGCGGAAATTATAGAACGACGTTATTTTATTCATGAACAAGTCTATTCTTGAAACTACAGCCCTATAAAACAAAACTCTGTCGCTTTGTGTAAAGCGAAGAGGGAAATTTACAGAAAGTGAGCCCTATCAAAACATCCGTTTCACCTGGGCAGGGTGAAAGGTTAAAGACGGCAATTACTTTGACTTATGAACAATCTTCGAAACATCGACAACAACCCATTGGCGGAGAACTCCTCGATGAATCACAAAGTCTGGTACCTTCCTTGATTTGCCTTCAGAAATGACACTGATTTCTGGTGGAGTAGGATCATTGGAATCTGTCTCCCAGGCAGAGTTATCGTAGGAGGATTCCTCAGTTGTATTTTGCGTAGTATTTGTACTCTCAGCTGTATCTCCCCATCCAGTTGGCTGGATGTCTTTGAGCCTGATACGAGAGCTTTCAGGAGCGGTGTATTTGACCAAGTAGTCGAATTTTCCACTCGGTTGTCCCAAGGTGTCCCACACTCATTTGGAACTGGAGGAGTCATCTCTCTCGATGACGTTGACCTCGGGAAAAGCATAGTTAATGAATTCTAGTCCTACAAACGTTGTGAATTCATCGTCGTGCTGAGTATTTTCAGGATAACCAGGGGGTTGATCCCATGACATGGTGGGGACGCAGGTATTCTTTTCAATGATGCTCAGCTAATTTTCGTTGTTCGGCTGACTCTCTTGCCCTAAGTTTCCTGGGTAAGGCTGCCACATTGGCAGGCCATCCATCGGGCCATGATAGTCGTGGTCAAAGTTGTCTTTCATCAGAGTGTCCTCCTCTAATGAGTTTGGCGGAGCACGACATCCTTCCGGATCACAATCTCCATATATCATTTTGACATCTGACCGGGGTATAAATCTCGGGCTCTGTGTAGGAAAGCAAAAGGGAGTCTGCATTTTGTCCTGAGACATATAACCATCCTCGTTAAGATAGGACTTCCATTCTTCCTCCGTATCGGATGAATCATCTTTATTGATGGTATGCACTTCTTGAGACATTGGGTGAAGGAAACCTCCACTATGGAAGAAATTCTGAATGGGATGAAGACCTTCGTCGTTAACAGCTATCTGGGTACAGGTTACAGAAAAACCAAGACCCTTCTTTGTTTTATTGTCAGTAGGAATGACAAGCTGCCCCCATCCTGTCGTGTTGGCACTCTTGACTGCTTTGATAGCATCTTTGTACGAGGAAATCGAAGTTCCCCCTTCAGATTGATCGTCCTTGTGTAGCGAAAGCATCTGGAACTGGGTTCCAATTTCCCCCTCCGGTTCTACATAAGTGGATGATGATAAATTGCTTACGAGCAAGGCCTGTTCTCCACAGACTGTGACGAGTTGGTCGTTCTGGACGAACTTTAGCTTTTGGTGGAGGGTTGAAGTGACCGCCCCAGCCTGATGTATCCAAGGTCTTCCTAATAAATAATTGTATGTTGCCCAGATGTCCATGACCTGGAAAGTGATTTGGAAAGTGTGAGGACCGGTAGTTATGGGAAGGTCGACTTCGCCAATAACCGTTTTTCTGGATCCGTCAAAGGCTTTGACGACGACTTCGCTGGTTCTCATCGGAGGGCCTTTGAATGATAATTGCATCAAAATGGATTTCGGTATAACATTCAGGGCTGACCCTGTGTCTACCAGTACGCTGGCTAAAGCATCGTCCTGACAGTTGACTGTAATGTTGAGCGCCATGTTATGACAACGACCTTCTTCAGGTAATTCTTCATCACTAAATCCTAAGTTATTGCAGGAAGTGATGTTAGAGATAATGCTATCGAACTGTCTGATTGTTACATCCTGTTCCACAAAGGCTTGCTCCAAGAATTTCTGTAGAGCCTCCCTGTGCGCTTATGAACTAAGTAATAGTGATATTACCGAAATCTTTCA
The DNA here is from genome assembly GCA_022829125.1 of Lathyrus tuberosus. Lineage (NCBI taxonomy): Eukaryota > Viridiplantae > Streptophyta > Magnoliopsida > Fabales > Fabaceae > Lathyrus > Lathyrus tuberosus. Next base: position 15,958,238 of record JALAZF010000078.1, read on the forward strand.
AGGAGTCTATAACAGTTGATCAACAATGTTGTATTCACTCCTCTGGATGAGCTTCAGCATCTCATCATTGTCTTTTGAAAGGCCGGGATTACTGGATTGACTGACCAGTGGATTGGGAACTTCTGTTTGAGGTTCCTTTTCTCTGTTAGGTTCTCCAACTCCTCTGTTGAAGATTCGACCGCTCCATGTTACTCGACTGATGTCTGCAATATTCACGACGGAGGGTAATGGAACTTCCTTTCCATTCTCAATTGTTGTTGCACCGTACTTGTAAGGGATAACCTTAGTTGATTCATAAGGTAGTGGTCCCGGTAGATAGATGACTATGGGAACCTGCTGATTTTTCTGACCATCGTAAGTAATTTCGATCCGTTCCTGGTTGGGAACTCTTGATTCGTCAAGTAGAGGGATGATGGCACAAACATCCCTAGCCCTCTGATGATAGGAGATTATGACAACGTCCTCGATTTGATCGGTGAGGTAGTTGACTGATCCAGAACTTGACCACGGTTGAATCCTTTTGTGGTCCAACTGACTTTGAAGGGCTGCTCGCACGAAGTAGCATCCTTGATTATCCACTAAGAAAACTCCACACCGCTCATAGTTGTGTAGTGCCACCTGGCCAAGTCCGTTTTAAATACAGTGTAACCTGACGAGGTCGGTTTCCATCGACCGAACATCCTGACTTTGATATCTAGTAGGATTCCCGTTAGTGATACTAATTTGCTGGGTGTCTTCATCCATATAGATCGGAAGCCACCAGTGGTTCAACAAGTGCTGAAGTGTTTCCTGGACAAGGGCACAACCTTGATCATTTTCGCAACCCGCTCTACAGCTCCGATAATCATGTGAAGTGAGAAAACTGAGTTGGACTTGCGTAGCGTGTAACTCCACCAGGCTGATATTCATCAAGAGAATATCGAAGATTTGGATCATGTTGATCTGATAATGATTCCTATCATGGTAGTCTTGGATCCATCCAAGATCCATCTGACGCTGGAGGGCCTCTTGTACAAAAGAGCATCCCTGTTTATTTACCGAGCAAGTCAGACAGGAGTTGTACTCATGCCGCGGCAGATTATGATACTGGCTTTGCCTTGAGTGCATCGCCACTAAGTTGGCATTCATTGCACGGATGTCGTGGTTTTGAATGATGTTGGAATTCGTATGAACCATGTTAACTCCAAGAACTCGGTGCTCTTGGATCCATCCGAGATTCATCTGTTCCTGTAGAGCTGATTGCACCACAGAACATCCCCGATTATTTTTAGAGCAGGTATCACACTGGTGATAATTATGAGGTAACACATGGCCATATCCACACTTTCTAAGATGCATCTTGACCAAGTTGGCCTTCAATAAGAGTACATCGTGAATTTGATAGACGTTGTTAGACTCTCCTTTTATCAATATAACTGCAGCTTTCTCGTGTTGAGGCAGCGGGTTCGTGAGAACATTCAGATTCGTATCTTTGAAAGATAAGACCCCGCTCCTAAGAAGATTTTGTACGTCAGATTTGAAACTGAGACAATTCTCTATGTTATCCCCTGGTCCTCCTCGATGGTAGGGACAAGTGTAATCCACCTTAAACCAAAAAGGCAGATTTTCTGGTACTGTAAGAGGAGCTTTGGTCTGGATGTGCCCTTTGACCAGCAGTAACGGAAATAGTTTTGTGTACGATACGGGTATAGGATCAAATCCTGGTGGCCGTGTTGTACGGTTGTTGTTGTTGTATGAAGGATGAGCCTGCTGAAGAGGCTGTTGTATCCTTTGCTGAAATTGCTGTTGATTAGGTTGGCTTTGGGCAACCTGAGGTTGATACGTAGAAATAGGCGTAGGGTTGATAGCAGGAGTTACAGCTGCTACTGGTTGGTACCGTCGCCTTTGCTTTCTGAGAGAGATATTCCTAATATCTTACTCTTTTTTCTTAGGGAGAGCACTACCGTATTTCTTAGTACCGCTCGTCGATCCAGTGTCTTTGACTAGACGTCCTTCTTGAACGGCTTCCTCGAGATGCACCCCCATACCGACCATCTCGGTGAAGTCGTTGGGTGCACTTGTAACCATTCTGTCGTAGTAAAATGAGCTCAAGGTCTTTAAGAAAATCTTTGTCATTTCTTTTTCCTCAAGAGGTGGACAAATTTGAGCGACAATTTCACGCCATCTCTGAGCGTATTCTTTAAAGGTTTCTTTGTCCTTTTGCGACATTGACCTGAGTTGATCTCTGTCTGGTGCCATGTCCAGATTGTATTTATATTGTTGGACGAAGGCGGAGCCAAGATCTCTGAACGTGCTAATCGTAGCGCAGTTTAAACCCATGTACCATTTTAATGCGGCACCGGTTAAACTATCATGAAAGTAGTGAATCAGCAGATCCTGGTTCTCTGTCTGAGCTGACATTCGCCGAACGTACATCACCAAATGGCTTTGAGGGCAAGAGTTACCCTTGTATTTTTCAAAGTCGGACACCTGGAACTTGTGTGGGACTTTCACATTGGGGACCAAGTAGAGATCTGCGGCGTCCTTTCCAAATAAATCATGACCGCAAATGGCTTGTAGTTCCTTCTGCATTTCCAAGAACTGTTCCTGGAACTCGTCCATTCTGTCAAACATAGTTTCCTTTCTACCAGAAGGTATCCGTGGAATCTGTCCTTCCGGGACAGTGTGCACCACAGGGAGTGGTACCGTTACTATGGCAGTGAATCTTGGCATTTCTCGAAGTTTGTAACCTTCAGGAGTTGTTGGTATGCCCCTGGCATCTTCGCTTTCCCGAAGTTTGTAACCTTCAGGTCCAGCGGCTTCTGCTATGATTCCCCGATCTTTAGTGATCGGCGGAACATATCCTTCTGGGATATAGTTAACAGGTATGCCCCAGGGACGATATTTTGGCATTTGATACCTATGATCATACTTCTCCACTATGGGCGTTGAGGTGATCTCTGAGATCACAGTTCTTTGTAGCTGAGCTTCTGCCATGGCTTGCATGTCGTTACGAAGCTTTCTCATATCCTCTCTCAGAGCGTCGATTTTTTCTTTCAAATCTCTGTTCTCTTCCTCGAGATCATCCATCTTTTTCTGACGATTGGCCCGAGTATTGTACGAATGAGACAGTTTGACTCTAGAACCGAGACACAAACGTGAGATTCGTAGGTAAGAAGAATACATTACGTGAGAATGATGAATGCAATGATTATATTAATTGTTTTTTGGTTTAATCAAAATAAACTTCGACAATTAGATTGCAAATATCTAACAGTGGGAAAATCCCCGTTTTATTGAATTCAAAGGATTGCGGAAATGGAAATACACTAAATTACAAGGTGCGGAAACAGAAACCTAAGCTAATGGGTCCCGAGTCCTCTCTGAGGAGAACTCGGGTGCTGATTCTGGTACTTTCCTTTTCTTGGACCGGGGCTCTTGGGCTGTTGTCGGGTTGTCATTCCTTTGCCATGTGAAAGGAGCGAGAAAATTCCTTTGGTCATCCTGATTTTCTACATCATGTTGCTCCAGAATCTCAATTAGAGCATCCTTATCTTTCAGTAGTTGCTGTATTTTGATACACTCCACATTGAGAATGCGGTACTTGTTCTTCCAAGACCTCCTCTCCTGTTGAACTTTGTTGAGAGTAACCTGAAGTTTTTCCATTTCAGTCATGTAGTACATGACACATCCCCTTGGTGGAAGAACTCTGTGACGAGGATAAGGCATCTTTAGCTTGAGAGCTCTAGTTTGTACCCAGTGGAGATAAGGCTCCACCGAGACACAGTCCTGTTTTCCTAGAGACTCTCGTCCTTTCTTATGAACATGTTTCCAAGCGTGCACTATTTCCATCTTTAGTGCCCTGTCACTTTCTCCTTCCTTGAAGAAAAGACCTTCCAGATGAGCATTACGCGGGACATGCCTCATCGGGTATCCAAATTGACGACGAACCAACATTGGATGATAATTGATTCCTCCCTTAGTTCCTATGAGGGGTACGTTGGGGAAGTTTCCATAACGGTCAATGATTCTGATCCCGTCATAAATCCTATTGCACCAATCTATATCAGAGTTGGTAAGAGACATGATTTTCTGCGACCAACGTAAGGCACTCTTATGATCCTAAAAAGCGACAAACTTAGGCAAATGGGAGGTGAACCATTTGTATAGCAGGGGTACACAGCACGTGATCATTCCTCCGCTGTACAAATTCCCTAAGTGTACAGAATGATACGCATCTGCGAGCAGAGTTGGTACAGGGTTTCCAATGATAAAAACCTTAATGGCGTTGATATCTACGAAGTTATCGATGTTGGGAAACAAAAATAACCCGTAGGTGAGCAAAACAAAGATGCTCTCGAAAGTGGCCATGTTCCCTATACTAGCGAAGTATAGAGCCTTCTTTACCAGAAATTTGGCTGGTAAACCTGGGAGCCCACCTTTAGTGGTAATGTGAGTCTTGACTTCCGACTCATCCAAATAAATAGCTCTTGCAATGGTCTGATCATTTGGAATTTCTTCCAGTCCAGAAAATTGAGCTCGATCAGTGATATGTAAATCAGTCAGATGAGAATACTCCTCCAGCGTTGGTGCGAGCTGGTAATCCGGGAATGTGAAACAGTGATAGACCAGATCGTAAAACTGAACGAGTGCATCCATGATTCTTTCAATTACTTGGACCCTTAACAGAGGTAGCAGACCTCCGTACTTAGCTCTGAAAGCGTCAGGGTTAGTGATCATCCTTGCTAATTCTCTCAAATCCTCTAGTTTTGGAAACTTGAAGGTATACTTATAAGTTTTTCTTCTACCGAAATCCATGAGCACAATCTTTTTCTCTGACATTTGCAATCATTGTCTTAGTTTAATTTGAAAAAGAGAGACTAGAAGAGAAAATTTTCTTTGTTTAATGTTTTTTAAAATGAATGCATGAATGCAGCACACAAAAACATAGAAAAAACATGGGGTCAATGGGTCAGTGTCATAAAGTCAAGGCTCTACCCATCCCAAAGGTTTATACTAGTGATTTTTGTACCTGTCTCTCAAAATCATTAATTCTTGTCAAGAAAACACCAGCGGGCCGGGAACCGTGCTAGGTGATGTTTTTTCGAAGAATCTCAGAAGAGGGTAGTATCGCGTAACAGCCATTTTCGATAGCTTCCGCACTACTAAAAGAGGTTTTTCCTAGGTGTATACTCAACCTTTCCACATGCGGCATCACACGCATTCCCATTAGCAGAAAAATAAACACATATATCAATTAGGAAAAGCAGTATATATATTTGTCCTAATGTCCTAGAATTTTAAGAGCTATGAATCCTATGTTCCTGACAGAAAATGGCTCCCTGGTGGAGTCGCCATTCTGTGGTTCCTTACCAATTTAAAGGTTTTGACCTAAGATCCTAGTGAAGGCCTATCCTAGCAATAATGACATTCCCCGATGAAACCGTCATGAAAATAACGTGTCCAAGGTTTTCACCCTAATTGGTAAGAAAGAAAATCTTGGCCCCACGGTGGGCGCCACTTTTCTGTAGCGGCCACTGCCATGAAAATGACTTGCCCAAGGTTTTTACCCTAAATTGTAAGAAAGAAAGAAGGGCCCCACGGTGGGCGCCACTTTTCTGTAGCGAGCGATTTTGGACGTGGTTCTTAAGCACTGTCGCTCTTTGGGGGACTACAGGTCGATTCATTTTTTATCCTATTGAAGCTGATGAAGGAAGGGAAATAGATGTCTCCAACTAACTCTGCTTGCATACTGAGTTTAAACAGTGGTCTATTAGGTTACAGATGCTATATGGAAGTGGGGCCTCTTTCTTCTTACTTTGTTAAGGCTGAAATGACGGGACTATGCTATTGGTAGGATGTTAGGACTGGTGATTTTCGATTGATGTGTGAAGGTATGGGATTTTGGGTTTTTTATTAGTGTGCTCGCTAAGATTTTTCTTTCAATCTTATGCCTACGTATTCCCGTTTACCGAAACAGGGAAATCAGAGCGATCGAAAATGGGAGGAAATGGTGTTTTTGGTGTCTTGTTCAAAGCCCAAGATGTGAAGCTAAAAGGTTTATTGGTATGTTGTTTAAAGCCCGAGATATGAAGCTAAAGGGTTTTGACTTTAGAGAGAATTTGGCATCTCTAAAGGGGTCTGTTTGTCACAACAGTTGGGTGGCTGATCATAAAGGAGAATTACTTTAACGGGGATATGTGAATCCAGCAATGCCATAATTTCCTTTATAGGGGATTATAACCTGAAGGAGAAGACTTTAACTCAGTGTAGAGTAATGCCATCTTTCCTTAGGAATTTCTCATGCTAAAAGAGGGACAGTGGTGTGGATGTAAATAATCCAGAGGCTTGCCGCTTACAACAATTAGATGGGGAAAAGGAGTTGTTGATGTTTGTATGTTGTGATCAAAGCATGATTTGATGCTAAAAGGTTGATTGGCTCGATCGGGGTTTCCTTATACAAAGCCTAAGAGGAGGCTAAAGGTTGACTTTTTCGGGGAAAATGTTCTTTCTGTCTTGTACAAAGCCCAAGATTGAGGCTAAAATGGTTTGACTCAACAGGACAGTCTTTTTGTGTGTCTTATACGAAGCCCAAGACGGAAGCTAAAAGTCGTTTGACTCAACAGGAGAGTCTTTTATACTCAACAAGAGAGTGTTTTTGTATCTCGTACGAAGCCCGAGATGGAAGCTGGAAGAATGTTTGACTCAACAAGAGAGTCTTTTGTATCTCGTATGAAGCCCGAGATAGAGGCTAAAAGTTGTTTTGACTCAACAAGAGAGTCTTTTATACTCAACAAGAGAGTGTTTTTGTATCTCGTACAAAGCCCGAGATGGAGGCTAAAAGGTTTGTGACCCAACAAGAGGGTCTTTTATACTCAACAAGAGAGTGCTTTTGTATCTCGTACGAAGCCCGAGATGGAGGCTAGGGTGCTGGTGACTGTTTCAGTTTAGTGACAGGTCTAGTATGTTGGTTCATAGAGAAAATAAGTTCTTATATGAGTAATATTATACTCATAGATTTGATCTGGGGATCAGTTTTATTCCATGTTCTCTAAGGAAACGGGGAATCCAAAGGAGCTTTAGACTGTCCGAGTCTACGAGTTTTATCTTTTGCACTATGCTTAAGAAACAGTAGTAGTGAGATCTAGACTCTTTGAAAGACTGTTCTATTAAGATGACTAATTTCTGTTCCTATACCTCTAGGAGGTCGTCGAGACAATTTGTACGAAGCCCAAGAGGAGGCTGGAAACTATTAAGAAGCCGAGGGACAATTTTTACGAAGCCCAAGAGGAGGCTATCTTCCCGGAGGAAGAATCATTATACGAAGCCTAAGAGGAGGCTGTGAAAACTTCTAAGAAGCCGACGGGTCCATGTACAACTCCCAAGAGGAGGCGGGGATGCTTTTAGGAAGCCTGCGGGTCCTTGCACTAAGCCCAAGAGGAGGCTGATGAACAGTTCTAGAAGGGGTTTCACATGGAACAATGTCCTTCTGTATATGAACTGTTCACGGGGAAATTCCTTAGATCTAGTTATCTAATGTTGATGTAAGGGGGCGAGGTTTTGTCTAGTTCTAGACGTAACTGCCGGGGAAACTCTAAATATCTATACTATTATTACACAGTTGATATGAGTTTATGAAAGAAGACTTACAGTGAAACAGCCCCACAGTACAGTTATATACATATGAAAGCGGGTAAACACTTACTCGGTTGTAGAGCTTCCATGCTGTTTTGTTAGTTGTTCAACAAAGAAAAGTTGGGAACAACAGTATATTACATAATCAAAGGAGAAAGTGCTTTGAAAGGAAAACTGGGGCTTATAGCTCAAGGAGAGGCCCAGGGTTTTATCAGTGATCGCACTGTCGTTTTATACAGGGACTTATATAAGTGACTGAGGCCCGGGAAAGGTTTTCTGTACAAAGGGGATGGGTCTTACACTCTCTCAAGAGGCCCAAAGAATTATTTTCAAATAATGGGGCTTATAACACGAGGGTAGGCCCAAGGGTTTGTTTTTTTCAACTGGCGATCGCTCCGAGGTTTTCTTTTAACACAAAGGGACTTATACAATATCTGAGGCCCCAAAAGGTTTTGGTTAAAAGGGGATTGGGTTTTACACTCTATTAGAGGCCCAAAAAGTTTTGAATGGGTCTTATAGCTCGAGGAGAGGCCCAGATGGTTTGTTTTAAACGGGCGATGATCGCGCCGAAGTTTTGAAAACACCGTGGGTCTTATACAATGACTGAGGCCCAAAAGTTTTTGGTTTCAAAGAGGGGTTGGGTCTTGCACTCTATTAGAGGCCCATGAGTGTTTGAAAAAGTTTGTTAGGGTGAAAATCAATAAAACCCTAATTTCATCATTTTTAATGTAATTATTCAAAGAAAATCAATAAAAAAATGATGAAAATGCCAAATAAGTTTGAATAAACAACTTGTGATTTTGGTTTTAAGTTTGAAAAATGAGGTTTAATCACAAGATGAATTAAAACTCACTTGGTTTTGATTTTCAAAGTAAATATTCACTTCTAAATGTTTAAAAACAATTAAAAAGGAGTTTATTCACAAAAATACTAATTATATTAAATAACTAATATAAACTTAATTTTTTTGTGGAATAAAATATTTTAACATTTTTGTGATTTTTTACAAAAAGACCCAATAAAAAATAATTAAAATTGAAGGAGTTATTAATTTTCCAAGTAATTAACAAAACATGAAAACATTGGAAAAATAGCAAAATGTGAAAAAACACAAAATGGCATGGGTGGGGTTTGAACCCACGACCTCAAGGTTATAGGGTGCGCACCTTACCACTGGGGTGGTGATACATCCGTTGATTAAAACAAACCAACAAATATACAAGGCATGCCTTGGTTTTGGCCTGGCCCAAGGCAAGGCAAGACAAGTTTTGGCAAGAAACGGGAAGATCCATAACTTTCTCATTTCTCCATGTTTGGGGACAAAATTTATATGCATCTGGCCTAGAATTTCACAAGGAATCCAATGGTGGTGGTATTTTTCTCAGATCATGCTCCCTCCTCAAAATTCGATAGTGGTTTTGAAATAGGCCTATAATTGCATTTTCTATGCTACACTTTGGTACATGCATGAATTACATGATGAATTGGTTCAAACACAACACATATGACATATATAAGAGATACATGATCAGTGGACCTCAAAACAATGCATATTTTGGAAAGTTCAAGTCATAAGGCTTACCTCCTTTTGTGTTTTTTGGAGTTTTTGTGCAATCTGTCAAGTCTCTTGTTCCAGAAATGGTTTGATGCTTTGGACACTCTCAAATGATCCCTCAGAAGCTTTTAGGGTGAGTGGAATCAGTTGGAACCTGCAAAAACACAAACTGACCCTTTCTTGCAAAAGGGGTTAAAATGGCCAAAATAGCAACTCTCTCAAATGGTGTTCCAGATTGGGGGGGGACCATTTGGGACAGTTCAAGGATGATATTTGGAGTGTGTTTGAGGTTTTATCTGGCTTGGAAAGTGACTGAATCAAGACATGGCTTGAAAAATGCACAAAAGTACTATTTTGAGGTTTTGAGAGGTGACTTTGTGATTTAAGGATTACAGATCACTTGTGAGAGTTTGGACAGCTTATACATGACATATATGAGGTGTATGTGTGATTGTTTTTGGTTGAAATTGTTCTCTAACTCAAAAACTCAGAGTTACCTTGCTAAAGAAGGCATTTTTGCCAAGAGAAAGAGATTTTGAGGAAAGCATCTGTTTGATGGTTTTGGGGTACTCAAACTGAGCATAAATGAGCTCTATTTATAGTAGAGCAAGTTTGTTTTGGGATCAATAGTGAATGGCAACTGCAACAGAGGTTTGGCCAATGTTGATCAATGGGAAGCCAAGTCTCCTCTAGCCATTGACTAGAGGTTAGGGCACAAGCCTTTGGTTCCCTAGTTGTTGGATCATTCTTGACTGAATTCAGTTGCAAAAGTGTCAGTCCATGCCACCTTGGTGTATGCATTGAATGCTCCAATCCAAAATTGGAGTCTTGTCCGTCTTTTAGGGATTTCTAGGTTTGGCATGCTACTTCTTGTTCCAAGGAATTTGGAGGCTTGGCTCAGTGTTTGTCCCCTTTGGATTTGTTCCTCAGATATGTCCAAGATGATGACAAGGCTTGGAATTAGCTGATTTTGCCAAATCGAGCAAAAATGCAAATTTCTGCCTAGCCTTGGCAGTTTTCAGCAAGGCATCTTGCCCTTGTCATATCTCATGGCTCAAGTGGAATTTGGTGATGTTCTTGGTCATTTTGGAAAGCACTCATATGATACAACAATTGTTTGATCATATTTGGTTTTGATACTTTTTGGATCCAAGTGAAAAATCCCCTACATTTGGAAAAAAGTAAGGCAGATTCTGACTTAGTGAAAATTTCACTAAGTGTTGGAAAAAGTGACATTTGATGTTTTCAGCCATTTTGATCATTCCATAACTCAAAATCCATGAGGAATTGGAATTAGGTGTAGTTGAAGCTTTTGTAGAGGGCCATGAGGGCTACAAATCTAGCTTTGGATGGGGAAAAATGGCTTTGTGGTTTAGGAGTTATGATCCTCCAAAGTTGGTACCCTAGCCACTTTGTTTTATAATTTAGAAAATTTCTAATTAAGTTTTTATGATTACCCCTTTTACAAGTTATCCCACTTTTCTTGATTTTTCTTGATGAATGATGATTCCAATCACACATTAACATCATTTTAGGGTTGAAAAACCATTTTTATGAAAAATCTCAAAAAGTCAAAGTTGACTTTGGTGCACAGTCGACTTTTTATCAGATGAATTCCAAACTGTGCAATCCTTTAGGAAATCATGCCCTTGACCTAAATCAAACTTGATGGACATGTTCCATGGGTGTCATAGGGTATATTGATCCATGTCGTAGGGTTTGAGAGCATGTCCTGGTCAAAAGTCAAAGATACAGTTGACTTTTCTCGCAAAACCCTAACTATGGTTCAGATGAAAATGAGACTTGTTGGTCAAGCTTCTTGGATTAATCCATTGTTGCAAGTGGATCAATGTGGTGTATTAGAGACCCTCAAATCATGTCTTGAGGTCTTGGCTCATTTTGTGTCCCAAAAGTCAACTTAGGGGTGAATTAGGTCAAGAAACTCTAATTCGAATGCCATCCCTAAAGCCAAATTGACTTGATGATTGGGTTCATGAGGTTTCATGGAGCATTTTAGGTCATGCTTTGAAGCATTGGCTTATGCCCAGAGGAAAATTTCCATCTGGAGGCCCTGGTCGACCAAAACCCTAATTTGGTGACATTGTTGATTTTGAGGCTTGATCCACTCAGAATGCTGCAACATTGTGCTTGATTCTTGCCGTGGGAGTCCTCTTGAGCCTTTGTAGATGCTAGAGAGGTTAGACAAGTTGAAGATCATGCCATTATTTGATTGATCCTTTGTCTAAGGCTCTGAGAGGGCTTGAAACCCCAATTTTGATTGTAGTGGATGCTCACCCATCTTTGGGGAGACTAATGAGGTATGATGGTTCCTTCATATTGTGATGATGATTTCCACAATGATGGGAATATTAGTGGTCAAAATTTTGGGTATAACAGATGCCCCTATTTAATCTTCTTGGACCCGAAGGTGTGAATGGAGAAGGTATTCGGGCATTCGGGGTGCAAGAGGATTAAATATCGGAATACCCAAAATTTTGATGGTTTGCTATGAACGGTAGTTTGCGTATTCATCTTCTTTTACTAAGCAATAATGCTCAGAAAAGGTAAACTTCCCCTCGATCCTAGTTTCCTACCAAGGAACTGGTCTCAGTTTTCTTTTGAAATGAACTTCCCCTCGATCCTGGTTTCCTACCAAGGAACTGGTCTTAGTTGCTGAAATAAACTTCCCTTCGATCCTGGTTTTTGTACCAAGGAACTGGTCTTAGTTTCTGATGTAAACTTCCCCTCGATCCTGGATTCCTACCAAGGAACTGGTCTAGGTTTCTTTTGTCAATAAACTTCTTGACAAGGGACACTATCCGTAGAGGTTTTCCTCAAACTTCTCGCCGAATTTTCCTGGGGAGATGCCATTTGATGGGAAAAATTTTTGGTTGTAGAGAGGCACAAACTTCTCGGTTGGAGACGCCATTTGTCGACTCTACTGGGGAAAGCGAGTCTCTTGAGAGATGGTTGTCTGCTTGGGGAATATTACACCATACTTTTCTCGAGATCTTCTCAGAGAAATGCCATATCATGTACCCCAATTTGAGGTGCCGATGACTTCATTGACATTGACTTTCTAGAGAGAAAACCCAATGTGTTGCTGAGAGTCTTTAGTCGCGTGGCTTTCTCTGGGATTTTCCTTAATCCGGGAAAGCGAAGATATCATCTTCAATGGCGAAGAGTGACATCGGCTGAGGGTTCTCTGGCTTTTCAGAGGTTCAAGTTATCAAAGTGGTCAAGGGCCGACTTCCTCCCAGACATAAACTAGAGGAGAGATGTAGGGCAGGCGCACCATTTCCTGACGAGGAAAGAACTGACAACTCAATTGAGAGGACTCTTATCACTAGGGGATAGGACCGACTAGAGTGATAGTGATGCAATATGAATGCGAATGTGAATCGATAATGCATGATGTATGTATGCCTATGCTGACAAAACGGACGTGACACACAGACTAGTAGATGAACACGACTGGATACTCGGCCACGGTGGGAGACGAAAAGTATCGCTGGTCCAAGAGTAGCAATTCCGCCTTGCTTAAGAGAGATAGTCCCTGTGGGGAACAACCGTTGGTCAGGCTTAGGAGGTAAGAAATCTGCCGAGGGTGTCAGATGGGAAAGTCGCATCTGATACCACTGATCCTTCATTCAGGCGCACTGGTTTAGAAGCGATCGATGTTCTTTCAATGTTCAACAGTCAAAAGAATTGCCATCTTTATTTTAAAAGCAGAACAAGTTTTACAAGTAAATTCATTTTTATTTGTTTTCAAGAATCGTTGATCATATTAAAATGTCGTTCTGTAAAGCTAAAACAAATGAGAATTATAAACAAAAGCACAAGGGCTCAAATTTTATTGATATGATGGAGATCAGCCAAACACGTGATTCCATATAGTATTTACAGAGTTAGAAAATGGTAATTTACAGGGAAAAGGGCTACATCGAAACATAACGACCACTATCCTTCTACCAACTTTGAATTTCGGACATCCTGAGCTTCTGTCGAAGATGACCTTGATCGGAGTTTCCCGGACGGATGATGTAGCTGCTGCTGAGGGATTTGCCCCTGTTGAACATAGTTACTTCCCATTATCCCTAATTTTTGCCTGGATTGTACTGTGATGTTTCCAATCCACCGGGATGATTTTTTTTCATGTCTCCAATTTTTGCCTGGACCGCCCTTTTGGGTTTTCAATCCACTGAGACGTTTTTTTTGTTAGGCGAAGTATTTCTTGACTACATCAACATTTTGGGGTAGGAAAATTCCTCTCCATCCATGGTTTCGAGTCTCAAGGCACCGCTTGAGAAAGCTTTCTTGACCACATAGGGGCCGTCATAATTCGGAGTCCACTTGCCCCGAGAATCAGTGAGAAAAGATTGTATTTTCTTGAGCACGAGGTCTCCTTTCCTGAAGACGCGAGGTCGAACCTTTTTTTCAGACGCCTTCTTCATTCTCTGTTGATATAACTGACCATGGCATAGTGCCGTCATTCGCTTTTCCTCGATCAGATTCAGTTCGTCGTGTCGACTTTGACACCATTCAACTTCTGTAAGCTTAGCTTCCATCAATACCCGAATTGATGGGATCTCTACTTCTATGGGGAGCACTGCTTCCATGCCATATACTAGAGAGAAAGGGGTTGCCCCTGTTGAAGTGCGGACAGATGTACGATAACCGTGAAGAGCAAAGGGTAGCATCTCGTGTCAGTCTTTATAGGTTATAACCATCTTTTGAATGATCTTCTTGATGTTCTTGTTAGCCGCTTCTACCGTTCCGTTCATCTTAGTTCGGTAGGGAGATGAATTATGGTGTTCAATCTTGAACTCAGCACACAACTCTTTCATCATCTTATTGTTCAAGTTAGATCCATTATCCGTAATGATCTGGCTTGGAACACCATAACGGCAAATGATATTGTTTTTGATAAATCAGACCACCACTTGTCAGGTTACATTGGCGTACGACGCTGCTTCGACCCACTTGGTGAAGTAGTCAATGGCGACCAGAATGAACCGATGTCCGTTTGAAGCCTTGGGCTCAATCACGCCGATCATGTCGATTCCCCATATGGAAAAAGGCCAAGGGGAAGAGAGAACTTTGAGATGTGTTGGCGGTACATGGATCTTGTCGGAGTATATCTGACACTTGTGACACCTCCTCATGTACTTGAAGCAGTCGGATTCCATGGTCAACCAGTAGCACCCTGCTCTTAGAATTTTCCTCACCATTGTGTGTCCGTTGGCATGAGTGCCAAAGGATCCTTTGTGAATTTCTTTTATCAGTATGTCTGCTTCTGGTCTGCCTACGCATCGGAGCAAGACCATGTCAAAATTTCTCTTATAGAGGGTATCACCACTCAGGAAGAAACTGCCAGCCAGCCTTCTGAGGGTCTTTCTGTCCTTTCTTAGTGCCCCAGGTGGGTATTATTGTTTCTGAAGGAAGCATTTGATATCGTGATACCAAGGTTTGTCATCTATGACTGCTTCGATCGCGAAGATGTAAGCGGGCCATTCAAGGCGCATGATGTCGATCTTAGGTAAGTCATTCCATTGAACTACACTAATCATGGAAGAGAGAGTGGCTAATGCATCAGCCATGTGATTTTCTTCACGAGGGATATGATGAAACTCGATTCTGTTGAAGAAAGGCAGTAACCTTCTCGTGTAGTCTTTGTGAGGAATAAATAATGACTGGTATGTGTTCCAATCTCCTTTAATCTGATTGATAACCAGGGCTAAGTCGCCATATACATCCAAGTTTTTGATCCTTAAGTCGATCGCTTCTTCGAGACCCATGATACAAGCTTCGTTTTCAGCCTCGTTGTTTGTACACTTGAATGTCAGTCTGGCAGTGAAAGGAATGTGGGTACCCTGAGGTGTTATGATGATTGTCCCAATTCCGTTTCCGTAATGATTGGCAGCTCTGTCAAATATTAGCCCCCATTGGGAACCTGGTTTTGGCCCTTCACTGGGTAGTGGTTCATCGCAATCTTTCATTTTCAAGTACATGACATCTTCGTCTGGGAAGTCAAACCCGATTGATTCTTGATCGTCAATTAGTTGATGAGCCAAATGATCGGCTAAAATACTCCCCTTAACGGCTTTCTGAGCGTGGTACTCTATGTCATATTCTGATAACAACATCTGCCAACGGGCAATTCTTCCCGTAAGAGCAAGTTTTTCAAAGACGTACTTGATTGGATCCATTTCAGAGATTAACCAAGTAGTGTGACGAATCATGTACTGGTGAAGACGTTTGGCTGCCCAAGCCAGAGCGCAGCAAGTTTTCTCGAGCATAGTGTACCGAGTCTCGCAGACGGTGAATTTCTTGCTCAGATAGTAAATGGCAAACTCTTTCCTTTTAGTTTTGTCTTGTTGGCCAAGTACACAACCCATTGAGTCCTCTAGGACTGTGAGGTAGATGATCAGTGGTCTTCCTTCCACTGGAGGTGATAGAATCGGAGGATTCAACAGATATTCCTTAATACTATCGAAGGCGGTTTGGCAATCTTCTGTCCAAACGCAGTCCTGGTTCTTTTTGAGTAACTTGAAAATTGGCGCACATGTCGCGGTCATGAGGAATATGAATCTGGAGATGTAGTTCAAACGTCCCAGGAATCCTCTGACTTGTTTTTCAGTTTTTGGAGAAGGCATTTCTTGAATGGCCTTGACCTTGTCAGGATCAACCTCAATTCCTTTCTGGCTGACAATGAACCCTAAAAGTTTCCCTAAACGGACACTGAAGGTGCACTTATTGGGATTCAAGTAGAGTTTGTACTTCCTCAACCGCTCGAATAATTTTGACAGGTGGGTCACATGTTCCTCCTCTGTCTTAGATTTTGCAATCATGTCATCGACATATACCTCAATTTCCTTGTGTATCATGTCATGAAATAGAGTAGTCATGGCCCTTTGATAGGTTGCCCCGACATTCTTCAAACCGAATGGCATTACCTTATAACAAAAGGTACCCCATGGGGTAATAAAGGAAGTTTTCTCCATGTCGTTCAGCGCCATTTTAATCTGGTTATAGCCCGAGAATCCATCCATGAAGGAGAAAACTTTGAACTTTGCTGTACTGTCAACCAGCATGTCAATGTGTGGTAAGGGAAAGTCGTCCTTTGGACTAGCCTTGTTTAGATCTCTGTAGTCGACACACATTCTGACCTTTCTGTCCTTTTTCGGGACGGGTACGATGTTGGCTAACCATTGAGGATATTCTGATGTGGCGAGGAAACTCGCGTCAATCTGTTTCTGTACCTCCTCTTTGATTTTGATGGCCATGTTCGGGTGAGTCCGTCTCAACCTTTGTTTTACTGGCGGACATTCTGACCTTAATGGTAGATGATGTTCCATGATGCTGGTATCCAACCTTGGCATGTCCTGATAGGACCAAGCGAACACATCGGGGAATTCTCTGAGAAGCTTCGTCAAACTCTCTTTGGTAGACATGGCAACAAAACCCATATCCGCGGGTACCCACCCGAACCCGCCCCGAAGTTGACGGGGAAAACCCGCTTTGACTGGGTTTGGGTTTGGGTTTAGGTTTTCCCCGATTAAAAAATATGGGGACGGGTCGGGTAATGGGGACACTAGTACCCACCCCGAACCTGTCCCCGAAACCGCCCCGTTTATTATATTATTTACATTATTATTTAATTTTGTTAAATTAGAATATTAAATATGTGGCCAATGTTTTGATATTTTGATTTGTTTTATTTATTTAATATATTTCAAATGTGTGTAAGATTTTTTTTGAGATTTTTATTTTATTTTATTATTTGTAATGTAATTTGATTTTGGAAAAGATAAATATTTCTATTAAAAAATTGATTTTACTAAATGGATGGTGGCGGGGCGGGGATACCCGAACCCGTTTGGGACGGGTTTGGGTTTTAATTCTCCATCCCCGATTGGGTTTGGGGTGGGAAACGGGGATTGTTTGGGAATTCGGGTTTGGGTTTGGGGGAGGTAAAAACCGTCCCCGACCCGCCCCGTTGCCATGCCTACTCTTTGGCAGTTGGACTGAGCAGTGCCCCAATCCTGAATTCTTCTCTCTCTTTTTATGAACCTAAGTTGACCGTTTCCAACGGCTCTTTGTAAGGTTCAATGGACCTTTCCTCCCGTCTGAGTAGTCGGGAGATTTCTTCTAGAATTTCGTCGTCATTTTCTTCTTCAGCCCCAAATACCGGGAATTCAAAGTTGAGAGAAGGCATTGGATCGTATGTTTCAACGGGGTTTAAAACAAGCAATCTGCATGACGGTATGATTCGTGTTTAGAAGAGATAGAGAGAATGCGAAAGTGTGTGCAGTGTATTTTTTGTTTACTGCTTGGTTTTATTATTGATTTTTTTTTAGGATTACCATTTTCTAAGAAAAGCAAAAAGAGAAAACAGCAATTAATGCGGAAATTACAGAACGACATTATTTTATTCATGAACAAGTCGATTCTTGAAACTACAGCCCTATAAAACAAAACTCTGTCGCTTTGGGCAAAGCAAAGAGGGAAATTTACAAAAAGTGAGCCCTATCAAAACATCTGTTTCACCTGGGCAGGGTGAAAGGTTAAAGACGGCAATTACTTTGACTTATGAACAATCTTCGGAACATCGACAACAACCCATTGGCGGCGAACTCCTCGATGAATCACAAAGTCTGGTACCTTCCTTGATTTGCCTTCAGAAATGACACTGATTTCTGGTGGAGCAGGATCATTGGAATCTGTCTCCCAGGCAGAGTTGTCGTAGGAGGATTCCTCAGTTGTATTTTGCGTAGTATTTGTATTCTCAGTTGTATCTCCCCATCCAATTGGCTGGATGTCTTCGAGCCTGATACGAGAGCTTTCAGGAGCGGTGTATTTGACCAAGTAGTCGAATTTTCCACTCGGTTGTCCCAAGGTGTCCCACACTTCTTTGGAACTGGAGGAGTCATCTCTCTCGATGACGTTGACCTCAAGAAAAGCATAGTTAATGAATTCTAGTCCTGCAAAAGTTGTGAATTCATCGTCGTGCTGAGTATTTTCAGGATAACCTGGGTATTGATCCCATGACATGGTGGGGACGCAGGTATTCTTTTAAATGATGCTCAACTGATTTTCGTTGTTCGGCTGACTCTCTTGCCCCAAGTTTCTTGGGTAAGGCTGCCACATTGGCAGGCCATCCATCGGGCCATGAAAGTCGTTGTCAAAGTTGTCTTTCATCAGAGTGTCCTCCTCTAATGAGTTTGGCGGAGCACGGCATCCTTCCAGATCACAATCTCCATATATCATTTCGACATCTGACCGGGGTATAAATCTCGGGCTTTGTGTAGGAAAGCAAAAGGGAGTCTGCGTTTCGTCCTGAGATATATAACCGTCCTCGTTGAGATAGGACTTCTATTCTTCCTCCGTATCGGATGAATCATCTTTATCGATGGTACACTTCTTAAGACACTGGGTGAAGGAAACCTCCACTGTGGAAGAAATTCTGAATGGGATGAAGACCTTCGTCGTTAGCAGCTGTCTAGGTACAGGTTACAGAAAAACCAAGACCCTTCTTTATTTTATTGTCAGTAGGAATGACAAGCTGCCCCTATCCTATCGTGTTAGCACTCTTGACCGCTTTGATAGCATCTTTGTACGAGGAAATCGAAGTTCCCCCTTCGGATTGATCGTCCTTGTGTAGCGAAAGCGTCTGGAACTGGGTCCTAATTTCCCCCTCCGGTTCTACATAAGTGGATGAGGATAAATTGCTTACGATCAAGGCCTGTTCTCCATAGACTGTGACGAGTTGGTCGTTCTGGACGAACTTTAGCTTTTGGTGGAGGGTTGAAGTGACCGCCCCAGCCTGATGTATCCAAGGTCTTCCTAATAAACAACTGTATGTTGCCCGGATGTCCATGACCTGGAAAGTGACTTGGAAAGTGTGAGGACCGATAGTTATGGGAAGGTCGACTTCGCCTATAACCGTTTTTCTGGATCTGTCAAAGGCTTTGACGACGACTTCACTGGTTCTCATCAGAGGGCCTTTGAATGATAATTGCATCAAAGTGGATTTCAACATAACATTCAGGGCTGACCCTGTGTCTACCAGTACGCTGGCTAAAGCATCATCCTGGCAGTTGACTGTAATGTTGAGTGCCATGTTATGACGGCGAACTTCTTTAGGTAATTCTTCATCACTAAATCCCAAGTTATTGCAGGAAGTGATGTTAGAGACAATGCTATCGAACTGTCTGATTGTTACATCCTGTTCCATAAAGGCTTGCTCCAAGACTTTCTGTAGTGCCTCCCTGTGCGCTTCTGAACTAAGTAACAGTGATAGTACCGAAATCTTTGAAGGAGCCTGTAACAGTTGATCAACAATGTTGTATTCACTCCTCTGGATGAGCTTCAGCATCTCATCATTGTCTTTTGAAAGGTCGGGATTACTGGATTGACCGACCAGTGGATTGGGAACTTCTGTTTGAGGTTCCTTTTCTCTGTTAGGTTCTCCAACTCCTCTGTTGAAGATTCGACCGCTCCGTGTTACTCGACTGATGTCTGCAATATTCACGACGGAGGGTAATGGAATTTCCTTTCCATTCTCAATTGTTGTTGCACCGTACTTGTAAGGGATAACCTTAGTTGATTCATATGGTAGTGGTCCCCGTAGATAGATGACTATGGGAACCTGCTAATTTTTCTGACCATCGTAAGTAATTTCGATCTGTTCTGGGTTGGGAACTCTCGATTCGTCAAGTAGAGGGATGATGGCACAAACATCCCTAGTCCTCTGATGATCGGAGATTATGACAACATCCTCGATTTGATCGGTGAGGTAGTTGACTGATCCAGAACTTGACCACGGTTGAATCTCTTTGTGGTCCAACTGACTTTGAAGGGCTGCTCGCACAAAGTAGTATCCTTGATTATCCACTGAGCAAACTCCACACCGCTCATAGTTGTGTAGTGGCACCTGGCCACGTCCGCTTTGAATACAGTGTAACGTGACGAGGTCGGTTTCCATCGACCGAACATCCTGACTTTGATATCTAGTAGGATTTTCGTTAGTGATAATTTGCTGGGTGTCTTCATCCATATAGATCGGAAGCCACCAGTGGTTCAACAAGTGTTGAAGTGTTTCCTGGACAAGGGCACAACCTTGATCATTTTCGCAACCCGCTCTACAGCTCCGATAATCATGTGAAGTGAGAAAACCGAGTTGGACTTGCGTAGCATGTAACTCCACCGGGCTGATATTCATCATGGGAATGCATTGAACGTGGTACTTATCCCCAGGTACACGGTTTGATTCCCACAGGAGGCTAAAACACTAGTATAGTTGAAAAAGGGGGCTAGTGATTAAGTCTGAGTTGGTAATAGTGCCGAGACTCGTGCACGAGCAGCCGCGGGCTGTTACACATAGCGCGGTTTAAACCCATGTACCATTTTAACGGGGCACCGGTTAAACTATCCTGAAAGTAGTGAATCAGCAGATCCTGGTGTCGCACCCTAATTTTTGACCCTAAGATCTCTCTTCCTTTCGCATAGCATCTTTAGGTCATCCGATCATGTGTGTGTGCTCATTGTGACTAACAAGCTTATGCAGGGATATTGGTTTCAAGTAGACATAACCAATGGATCCTGATTCGAAAGGCCCTAGGATATCAAGGATGTTTCTTCAGTATTTCTCAAAATAAAACTCAGTGCATATCTCAAGAAAATCAGCTTCAAGGATTGTTAGAGGCATTTCTATTATGTTCCACATCCAGTCAATATACATCTTCGTGGATTAAAGTACAAAATATGAGCCAAAGGATTCATTCTATTCAAGGCATTATTTTCTTTCCAAGTACTCGTTACTGGTGACACAAGTTAGGTTTTCACTAAAGGACGCGAGTTGACTTTCATTAAGAATCGAGAATTTTGGCGGAATGTTCACTTGATGTCTTAATTCCAAATTATTAAATAGATTGGCTTGAAGTTCTTAATCCCCTTGATGTGTCAAAATTGATTCAAATATCCTAAAGTTGGAGAGTTCATGGGTTTCTTAGAAGCAATGAACAAACCATGGGTTACTTAGATCTAAAGCATTTATGTTTGACCATTGATCCATCTTCAGTTGGTTCAAATTTATTTCCCACTCTACATCACTTGTGGACCGTTTTTAAATTCGAGGCTTCAAGTTTATTTGACTTAAATTTCATCAAGGAATTCAAACATTTCAAATTCAAGTTAACAGTATGTCAAGACTTTGGTTCATCAAGTTTAGTGCCATGGTCATGGTCCATTTCAAAATTGCAAGTTCAAATATTATCTCAACTTCAATTTAGATTACAAGGCATATTCTTTTGTTCATCAAAACTCTCAAGGGCACTCAAACTATCAATAATGGTTAAGGATGTATAGGAAGAACAAAGTTCTTCAGATTCATGATGCAAAAAAGGCGGGTCCGTTCTGTTTGCTACTATTAGTTTTGAAATGTTGGCCGTAAAGCAATTCAGGTGCCATGTGCACCTATAATGTTTATTAAGATATTAAGACAAGGGGTTAGTTGAGATACATCTGGCCTCCCTGTAAGGAATTTTGGTGCGCGCATATAAGTACAGTAATAGATGATTGTCAACGCCACTTAGAAGGCAATTTGAGTATATTTCAAGACGTGCATAGACATATAATTTACAAGAAAAACTTGAATCCAAAGCATGAGAGGTATTCGCGGTTCGTTTCACTTCTTAGTGCATCAAATTAGTACAAAAGACTCCAAAACGCTGCTAGACTCTAAGTCAAATACCCAGCAGCTATTTTTGCCACAAGTGATTACTCTCCTCCATGATTTAGTGCTACTACAAAAATGACATCCAGGCACTTTACCGTATTGGTGCCGATGAGGGGATTCTGTCACTTTGGAAAGGCACTGGACCACTGCAGTGTGAACCATAACATTGAACATGGGGATGCTTGTATCTTATGATCAAAAGGTGGAGTTCCTCAAGGATACCGTCGGTTTAGGTGGAATGCCTACTGAAGTTGGTGCTAGAGTGTGTCTGTTTTTTTCACAGCAGCTTGCAGTCTGCCATTCAATTACGTGAAGACTCCGATTCAGAAGATGCTTCGACTTTGCCGTGAAAACTCTTGATAGCAGTATTCCACGTATTACGCTATCAACGTAACACCTGCAAATAATGCCAAGCCTTCTTAGTGCAAATCAATTCCAAAAAAATTCAAGAACATTCCAAAACAGACATAACATTTGATTCACATTAGCACAACATCCAGAAAAATCTTTCCAAGAGTCAGGATCTCAAATCTGCTGTATTCAAACCAAGACATACAAGAATCAATATAAAACCCAATAGTTCATTACAAATTTCAAAGGATATTTATGCAAGCACCTCAAATCACATATTTGGGTATTGGACTACTTATCTATGATCTCCATTAAAGACCAGCATAAGCACTAGAATACCAAGATCAAGATAATTCCTAAGGACTCGCAGTCAAAATCAAATTAGTTATTACATGGTCCAGGCTACCACTTTTAAAAGTTACAACCAGTTTCAAGAATACAAAGTACGACAAAGAAATGGAGAAGCTTACAATAGATAATCCCAAATTGCCAAAGTCCTTTAATCCAAAGTCGAAAGTTCCAAACTCCAAGCTGCGCCCTTGTTTCCATCTCCTTTCCTACAAAGCCAAAATCATTTAGTTCACAATTTCAGAAGGATACAAGAGCCCTTTTCAAAGAATCAATCTAATCCGGTCAAGGACAATTAAGTTGGAAATTTCGAGTAGTGAATCCAGTGGAAATTTCTCAAAGAATAAGATTACAAGGAAGCACAATTCAGAACGAATCAGTACATCAAAAGCAATGGTCAAAATACGAACACAAGGAAATACGTCCAAAACCTTTCAGGACTCCCTATTTTGGCCTCGATTATTTTTGAATCAGAAAATTTTCCTCATTTTCAAAATTAAGGATGGAGCGAAACATCGTAAAGACGCCGCCGACACCTTTTCCTTCCAATATTGGATCAATTAAAGCATTCAATCCAACGATTACTAGAGATCATATCAAGCGTGTCACAAATTCAATTTCAGGTTCAAATACTTTCCAAATCAGCAAACAAGACAACATCAGAAATCGTTTCAAGATGAAGAAGGAAGGTTTTCAAAAAGTTTCCAAAAACTTTTCAGATTTGAAAACCGAATCACAAAGCATTCAAATCAGTCCAAAACTTTCCCAACTCAAAATCAAATCAGATCAACATTTAAACACAAAGTCAATCAACATTTAAGAGAAAAAATTTGCTACTCATCATTGGCCATTATAAAAGGGGACTCATATTCCATCAAAAAGGGACGAAAAAAATCAACCGAGAAGTCACTCTACCATCCTATACACAATACCCAAAACCCTCTCGAATCCAAAATCAACCAAAAAGTCACCAAGAAACCCAGAGATCAAAAGAACACCCTGTTCATCATCATCTCTAAAAAAAAAACCACGCCAATAGACGGAGCGAACATCAACATCAAACCCAGAAAAAGCGAAAAAACCAGAAGCAACAACAGCAGGCCAAGCATTTCAACCAAGCTCGCAAAAGGTAAAAAAAAAGAAGGAGAAGAGAAACTTCCCTGATCGGAGGAGCCCCCATGACCGTCACCTTTTTTTTTTCTTTATTTCCTTTACTTTAAATTGCGGCATCATGTATATGTAATCACTATGAAAGCTAATGAGAATGGGGTATAGGGTTCGATTGGGGATTAGGGTAGAGTTAGGATTTCTGTTGTTTGATCGAGAGAAAAAAAAAAGCGAAAGAGGGCATGAGAGAAGAAAAGAGAGTCTGAAGGGAAGAAGAGGGGTGGAAAGATGATCGAGAGAACGAGTGGCGGCGGCGGCGGCTGTTAGGGTCTCTCAAACCCTAATTTGATTTTGAGAGAAAAAGAAACGAGCGAGATGAGAGAGTGAGAGTTGAGGGGCGTGATTGTTTTGCTCTCTTTTGTTTGTGTTGTTATTCTGTACACTGCACACACAGTGTACACCCTGCGTCCTCCGTTTATAACCCGTCCCTTTTTTTACTTTAACTTTTCATCTTATTTAATTAACATAACCTTTTTTGTCTAAAAAGAGAAGTTATAGAACCTTTTTTTAATTAATTAAAGATGATCTTTAAATATTAAGTTTTTTATTAACAAAATTTTATTACCCTTTTTCAACACAACTTTAAAATTAGGTGATAGTAAACTTTTATAAGTATATCTAAAGTAAGCATTTTTCTAATTGGTATTGAAAACTCTTTTTTTAAATTAAAATTATAATAAAAAACTTTTAAATAATTAAACCCCTTTTTACGAGATAACCTTTTATTTATTAACTTTATAGTGAACTTTAAAAATAATTAACTTTTCAGCAAGCAAACTAATAAAAATAATCTTTTCAGGTTACCAAACTCTTTTCTCAATAAACTCGTGTAGAATTTCCCGCGCCCGAGTGAAACGCTTGTTTGTTTATTTATGTTTGATGTCTTGCCTTCGTATGCTTATCTCTATTTGTGTACTTGTTCTTATTTCAAAACCTTTTCAAAAAAAATATAAAACTCTCGATCCAACGTCGAGCCAATTTTCTACCTATGTAAGTTGATCGCCTTTGGGCATCGCATTCAACCTTTTGGTCACAAGACACAAGTCTAGCATCACTTTTCTAGCACCCTCGCCTAAATAACAATTAATCGCATAAATATACAAGGGAAAATCCCATCCATGATAACCATGTTATTGTGCATGGTGCATATCATTTGCATTTCATACTCGACACCCTTAAGATAAGACTATTAGATAACTTAGGATAGATTTCCTAGGTTAGTCCCCCCTTAATTTTGATTTTTTAAATCAAACTTTAGCCCACCTAATTCTCCACACAAGAGAATTAGATGTTAATCATCTCAAAGAAGGGACATACAATCCCATACCCCACAAATACAAACAATTTTCAAAATTGTGGTGGTCTTCTTAAGATGATGACTCATCTTCTCTCCTAAACCTTTAAAACATTTTAGTATCCTTAATAAGGAACTACAAGTGCTCTTATTCCCTCCTGACAGGATATGTAGGCACAAGATGCGATATCTTGTCGAGCACACTTAGGAATAAAATAATAAATTGCTTACCCTTAAACCCTTAGCAAAACAAATAAAAAAAAAATCAAATAACATAAAATTAAATCAAGAGGTTCCTGTAGAGTACTACAGATATCTAGGATGCTAACACCTTCCCTAGGTATAACCAACCCCCGAACTTAGAATCTTAGTGCATTTGCATTGCATTGTGGGAATTCGGTTTTTCTCCCTTCCCTTGGATTAAATCAAAGACCGGTGGTGACATTAAAAATGTGATCCTAGTTAACAAATAACTATGGTATCCAATTTTCACCGCGACAGAAATGGCGACTTCACTGGGGACTCTCATAAGAGGGTTCCCCCTAACTTGTTTCTTTTATGTTATTTGTTTATACTTGTGTATATCTGTATACTTGTTTATTTGCTATGCTTGGTTTTTCTGTATGCAGGGTTATCTTTGAGTGGTGAGATAAGTCCTAACCCGGACTTGAGAGCACATATAAGATAGGATCGTGGATATAATCGAGGAGATTTCGAGGGAGTAATTCCAAAGAAGTCAATTTGATTCCACACTCAGTTGAGGCCCTCTCGAAGGTGGTATTTGTTGAACGAGCTATCGTGAATACATTACTACTTTCAACCTGGGAGCCCGGGATATTGAGAACCGTAGTCACCTTTAACCCAACTTGGCCTTTTAGGATGTAGTGCGATGACTATGAGGGAGTAATTCGAAAATGGTTGATATGCGATACTACACTCAGACGAGATTCTCTTGAGAATATTGTTGACTACCAAGTAATTGGGAAGTCGATAATATCCGAAAGATGGATTATAGACTCTGGGAACTTTGTAGAACCCGTTCGGCAGGTACATTTGAAACCATAGTACACACCTATTGGGATGGTTAGACCTTGGCTCCATGCTGTGACCTTTCAAACCTAGGACTTCTTGTCTGTCTGTTTGCTTGCTTGTGTGTGTTTTATCTGTGTGTTTGCATACATGCATTCATGAGCATCATATCGTGAAGTTTCATGGAACTTGGGTTTGTTTGTAAACATCGTAGTGATATCATGGACTCTAAAAAAAAAAGAGCGTTGAAGTACACTTACAAGAGTCATGATCTGGACGATCTAAGGAGATTGGAGACCTTGGTAACAGACAAAGAAGGATTCAAAAGTATATATGGGAAATTATTATCTTTGTTGAGTATGAAGAGTGATAAGGGACTTCTCGCTACTCTACTTTTAGTTCTACTTCTTTCTACTCTACTCTACTCTACTTATCTTGGAAGAAGCTCAATTGGAAGAAAAATTCAAGCGACTCAAGAGAAGATCGTTGGAAGAGTCTCCTTAGATCCATCATTACTAGCTTTTATTTAGCTTTTATATCATGATTCTTGTAAGGCGTATGGACGCGTTGTAATCAATTTTAATAAATCAATACCTTAGTATTTTGATACTAATGGTTGTAACCATTTTTTAAAAAAAATGCGTCTTTTGATATTCCCTAATGATTATAAATAGCTGACTTCCATGAATCTTGTTGCATCATACGCATCATTTGCATTTGCATTCCTTTGCATTCTAGGTTCTCATCTGTGTTTCTCTTCTCAGTCAAGCTGAATCATCGATACGATACTCGGGCCAATCAAAGGAAGAATATGGACAATGTTGAGCGCGAAAATCATGAACTCCGCAAAGAAGTGTCTGCTTTGAGGGCTAGTGTGGAAATGCTCTCTACTTTGGTCGAAACTCTGATTGCTATTCGAAGTCAACCTTCTCCTCATATTTCTCAGACTTCATTTCAGGAGACCGAGACTTCTGAAGTCACGCCAATGACCGTTTCCATGGCTCCCATTAACCTTCCTAACAGCTCTAAGGATCTTACAGAGGGTTTTCTCAAGAAGAAGGGACGAGTTGCTGATGCCATTCCGCGAGAAAAGTATAAAGGATCTCGTAGTGAAAGTAAACAACACGTGGATCAGTTTGACCCGATCCCAATGGCCTATTTTGAGTTATATCCTGCTTTAGTACAGAAGAACCTGGTGCAAACGAGGAAACCGTCGGCCATCCCAAAAAATCTCCCATGGTGGTTTAAGTCTGATCGTTTTTGTCCATTTCATCAAGGGGCACCCGGTCATGACGTTGAACATTGTTATGCTTTGAAAGCTGAAGTACAGAAGTTAGTGCAAAGCGGCATTTTGTCTTTTGAGGATTCTGGGTCCAACAGCCCAACAAGTCTGGTGCCCAAGTATGAAAGCCCTGTGGAAGAATGTCTCCAGGAATACCGTATTTCTGACGTGAATTCAATAAGAGGATCTTTGGTGGATATGCATGCCAATTGGTGTAGGCTTACTCATTACGAGCATAACCATGCTTCTTGCAAAATTTGCTCGAGGAATCCCCGTGGATGTTCTGTCGTGAAGAGGGATCTCCAAGATATGTTGTATCAGGGAGTTCTTCATATCCCTAGAGAAAGGATGAATGTCGTAGTCCCGCGCTTTAGTATGCCAGAACCAGGGGTGAATACTATTAAATGAAGTACAAAGGCTAATGGGACATGGTGTCTTGTCTTTTGGAGACTCTAGACCTAATGTGGAAACCATAAGCTCAGACTGAGACAGTCTCCTCAAAGTTTTAGTTAATTTACTGCTTTTCGCATGTAATGCTTTTTATTTTGTTAATGCATTTGTTGTTTGCGCGTGAGAACTCGTTAATTTTGAATAATTGATACAATGAATAATGTTTGTCTTGAAGAAACCCATTCGTTTCACTCATTTTAAAATGCTTTTTCTATTTTATAATGCCAATGCTGCCCAATCTCTTGCCTCGACAAATAATTGAATAAAGGATGATGAAATCAAACGCAAGATCTCTTGTTGTATGCTTTTGAATAAAACTCTGCTAGTGATATAAGGCATTATTTCAAAAATCCTAAACACCGAAGATATAAGGAGATAAACCCTCGTTAACCCTTTTGAGCCTTTGAAGTAGGAGTTTTCTTCATCCAAATCAAAAAACCCTCATTCTTAACCTGGGGCAGGGTAATTTTCAAAAAAAGAGGAGTAAAATATCACGAAGATTGGGTGGGCATAAACAAACTTTGAGCCTTATATCCTTTGTTTCTTAAACCATGAACCAATCCATGATACAATCCTCAAAAGACCTAATTGAAGCAGAGTTTGTTTCAAAGGCATACTCATTGAGGTATCGTTTCCTGACTCTTACGAGCTATGCTCAAAATTTGCGTTGGCATTATAAAATCGGTAATAAAACTTCAAGACAAACATACGTTGCATTATCTGTTTCAGAATTAACATTTTCTACTTGCTAACATTGCTTGACATCGTAGAAATTAACATACGTGTGGCAAGGATAAGCTAAAATTTAGAACTATTTCAAGGAGATGATAGTATCCAGGGGCACGATACCTGAAAACTTTGCTGAGCAGGGGCAAGTTGTTTCCCAGCTGTTCCTTTCACTGTCTCACCCCAAGGGGCAAGTTTGAAGACTCAGAATACCGTCAATCTGGGGCAGTTACGTCGATATTTGATAAATCTCTCAAAGAGTTTGAAGACTCAGAATACCGTCAATCTGGGGCAGTTACATCGAGATTTGATAAATCTCTCAAAGAGTTTGAAGACTCAGTTATGCATAAAACTGTCAATCTGGGGCAGTTACGTTAAGATTTGGTAAATCTCTCCACAGTCCCAAGGGGCAAGTTCAAGACCCAGAATACTGTCAATCTAGGCCGGTTACGTCGAGATTCGGTGAATCTCTCAAAGAGCTTGAAGACTCGGTTTTACAGAACACCGTCAGTCTGGGACAGTTATGTCGAGATTCTACAAATCTCTCAAGAGTTGGAAGACATTGGAACATTTTGGGATGCCAATTTTTCTGTAAAATCCTCTTGGAATGACTTCCACATAATACAGTCGATCTGGGGAAATTACATCGAGATTAGATAAATATCTCCAAATTCAAAGACTCGGTTACAGAACACAATCAATCCGGGCCAGTTACGTCGAGATTCGACAATCTCTCCAAGAGTTCAAAAACATTGGGACAATTGGACGCCAAGTTTTCTGTAAAATCCTCTTGGAATGACTTTTTCTTATAAACCAAGTGATCTGGGGCATTCGAGGAGTGAAGATTGCTTCTCATCCACAACAATTGTTGTTCAAAATGGCGACTACCATACAGGTCATCAATATAGAGTTACATCGGTCTCAAGACATTATTCACTCATACCTCACAGGGTTTCTGTCCTAAGTGATGTGATGAGTCCTCAGTGAATCCTTACCTCAGGTAGTCACGACTAATCCCCGGTAAATCTCTACTACAAGAATTTATGGCACGTTTGATGCAAGGTTTCTCCAGTCGGCAACCTAAGAATCCTCAGTGAATTTTCCTACAACTTCAACCTTCCCTAGCGAAGCGAGTGTTTATTTCACTCCTCATTGGGTTTTCTCAATCTTTTCCAGTGAAGGCGGATGTTTATTTCATCCTCTCGAAGTTTCATCTCCGACATTTCAACTATTGATCTGAGCTTCCCCGATGAAGTGGATATTTATTTTATCCAACTACAACTTCCATTCAAGACTACTTCAGTTCGCAGCGATATTTATCCCCCATGAAGTCTTTTCGATCATGAGTTTGATTCGTTCCTAGTGAATCTTTCTCATTCCCAACATAATCACAAGGTTCATCTTGACAATTCCAAGCGAAGTCATGATGTTCATCCCCAGGCGGAGTGCTCTAATTTTCCCCAGAGAAAGCTTGAAGCTCTGAAGCAGGACATGTTTCCACATATGGCTTTCCGTTCATCCCCAGTGATGCTTCTTATATTGCCAAGATTGGCCGAGTATTCGTGTCGAGATGCTTGTTTTCGTCTCCAGTTTACTTCTTGTTGTTGTTTTGTCAGCATAAGCATAAGCATAACATGGCATTCTTTCATATAGACTCATGGCATGTGCGCATTTTTTTTGCATCTTGCATTTTTGTGTTGCTTGTTTTATTCTTTCACTTTGGTCGTGTTTATCCCCAAGTGACTGGGTTTGTCTGCTCCCTCCAAGTATAGTCGTCAGCCCTAGGCAGAAAAAGCACATATTTTCTAATTCCCCACTGAGCTCGATCCTCGTGGAAGATGGTTGCTTTAGTTTTCTTTTCCATTTTTGGATAAAGATAAACCCCTTTGAGTTCATTCCTCAATGGATGGAGTCTTGCTTGACCGTTTCTTTCCAGTTATTTCCTGGATTGAACTTTGGTCCCTGACAATCACAAATTTTGGATATCTCTAGGCTTTCGAACCTAGACTGAGCGTGCATTTATTTTTCACTTTGTCTCCCCAAGAAGAGTTTATTTGAAGATCTCTATGGAAGACATAAATTATTTCTCCAGCAGTATTATTACAACATTTTCAAGGGATTTACACCCAGACGACAAGTGGCGGCTCTTTATTTGAGCTCAGTTCTCTACCTAGATGACAAATGGCAGTCTCCTCAAGACATTTTGTCTATCCCCGGTGAAGTTATCAAGGTTATCGATGATTGAAGACTTTACAAGTATTCTCTTTATTTGAGAATCTTTATTACAAGAATCTTACTAGCTTCAACACAGTTTTCAACTACAGCAATATTGCTTCTCGGTGGTATTCTCCCCAATGGGTCCATAATTCAAGTTACTTCTATCAAATGGCATTTTCTTCGAAAAAGTTTGATGAAGATTCAGACGGTCTTCCTCTTTATTTGAGAAGACATGTTTACAAGTCAGCCGGCTCGCATCTCTTTTGAAGATCCCCGGTGAAACTTCCAGGATCTCGGCAGTAGATTCCCTGGTTTACATTAAACTTCGACAAATAGTCGTTTATTTTCCTGGTTATTCTCGGCAGTAGATTTCCAGAAGACCTCGGCAGTAGGTATTTCCCTGGTTGTTCTCGGCAGTAGATTTCCAGAAGACCTTGGCAGTAGGTATTTCCCTGGTTATTCTCGGTAGTAGATTTCTAGAAGACCTCAGCAGTAGGTATTTCCCTGGTTATTCTCGGCAGTAGATTTCCAGAAGACCTCGGCAGTAGGTATTTCCCTGGTTATTCCCGGTAGTAGATTTCCAGCAGACTTCGACGAACAGTCGTTTCTTTCCAGGATCTCGGCAGTAGATTCCCTGGTTTATTTCAAACTTCGACAAACAGTCATTGTTTTTGTATTTGGTCAGATGCCTAGCTTAGGCTACCATGGTGGTAGTAGGTCATCTTTCCTTCTGTGTTTACCTTGCTCAGGCTACCATTTGTTTGGTAGTAGGTAATACACGACCTTTATTTCAAATGGACATATTTGCTTAGGCTACCAGTTATTGTTTGAACCATCATCATTGCCTAAGATATCTTTGTGATTGTCAGTTGGCAGTCTTTTCCCCCAGTGGAGTTAGATCTTTCCCCGTAGAGTCTTATCTCGCTGAGTCGTCCTCGTCGGGCCTTTCTTTCTTTGTGTCTTAACACCAGTTATCCCCTGTGACTTTATTCCTCACGGGATCCTTGTCTTGCATTCCATTTTCATACCATATCATGTGCATTTGGCGGCATCTTAGGGCCAAAAATTTTGTGCATGTTTGTATTTAAGTCCCTCCTATCTCGTCGAGACGAAGATTTCAATCTCCATATCTCCGGATAGAAGTAACTTAAATAGGGGCATCTGTCGCACCCTAATTTTTGACCCTAAGATCTCTCTTTCTTTCGCATAGCATCTTTAAGTCATCCGATCATGTGTGTGTGCTCATTGTGACTAACTAGCTTATGCAGGGATATTGGTTTCAAGTAGACATAACCAATGGATCTTGATTCGAAAGGCCCTAGGATATCAAGGATGTTTCTTCAGTATTTATCAAAATAAAACTCAGTGCATATCTCAAGAAAATCAGCTTCAAGGATTGTTAGAGGCATTGCTATTATGTTCCACATCCAGTCAATATACATCTTCGTGGATTAAAGTACAAAATATGAGCCAAAGGATTCATTCTATTCAAGGCATTATTTTCTTTCCAAGTACTCGTTACTGGTGACACAAGTTAGGTTTTCACTAAAGGACGCGAGTTGGCTTTCATTAAGAATCGAGAATTTTGGCGGAATGTTCACTTGATGTATTAATTCCAAATTATTAAATAGATTGGCTTGAAGTTCTTAATCCCATTGATGTGTCAAAATTGATTCAAATATCCTAAAGTTGGAGAGTTCATGGGTTTCTTAGAAGCAAGGAACAAACCACGGGTTACTTAGATCTAAAGCATTTATGTTTGACCATTGATCCATCTTCAGTTGGTTCAAATTTATTTCCCACTCTACATCACTTATGGACCGTTTTTAAATTCGAGGCTTCAAGTTTATTTGACTTAAATTTCATCAAGGAATTCAAACATTTCAAATTCAAGTTATCGGTATGTCAAGACTTTGGTTCATCAAGTTTAGTGCCATGGTCATGGTCCATTTCAAAATTGCAAGTTCAAATATTATCTCAACTTCAATTTAGATTACAAGGCATATTCTTTTGTTCATCAAAACTCTCAAGGGCACTCAAACTATCAATAATGGTTAAGGATGTATAGGAAGAACAAAGTTCTTCAGATTCATGATGCAAAAAAGGCGGGTCCGTTCTGTTTGCTACTATTAGTTTTGAAATGTTATCCGTAAAGAAATTTAGGTGGCATGTGCACCTATAATGTTTATTAAGATATTAAGACAAGGGGTTAGTTGAGATACATCTGGCCTCCCTGTAAGGCATTTTGGTGCGCGCATATAAGTACAGTAATAGATGATTGTCAAAGCCACTTAGAGGGAAATTTGAGTATATTTCAAGACGTGCATAGACATATAATTTACAAGAAAAACTTGAATCCAAAGCATGAGAGGTATTCGCGGTTCGTTTCACTTCTTAGTGAATCAAATTAGTACAAAAGACTCCAAAACGCTGCCAGACTCTAAGTCAAATACCCAGCAGCTATTTTTGCCACAAGTGATTACTCTCCTCCATGATTTAGTGCTACTACAAAAATGACATCCAGGCACTTTACCGTATTGGTGCCGATGAGGGGATTCTGTCACTTTGGAAAGGCACTGGACCACTGCAGTGTGAGCCATAACATTGAACATGGGGATGCTTGTATCTTATGATCAAAAGGTGGAGTTCCTCAAGGATACCGTCGGTTTAGGTGGAATGCCTACTGAAGTTGGTGCTAGAGTGTGTCTGTTTTTTCGCAGCAGCTTGCAGTCTGCCATTCAATTACGTGAAGACTCCGATTCAGAAGATGCTTCGACTTTTCCGTGAAAACTCTTGATAGCAGTATTCCACGTATTACGCTATCAAGGCAACACCTGCAAACAATGCCAAGCCTTCTCAGTGCAAATCAATTCCAAAAAAATTCAAGAACATTCCAAAACAGACATAACATTTGATTCACATTAGCACAACATCCAGACAAATCTTTCCAAGAGTCAGGATCTCAAATCCGCTGTATTCAAACCAAGACATACAAGAATCAATACAAAACCCAATAGTTCATTACAAATTTCAAAGGATATTTATGCAAGCACCTCAAATCACATATTTGGGTATTGGACTACTTATCTATGATCTCCATTAAAGACCAGCATAAGCACTAGAATACCAAGATCAAGATAATTCCTAAGGACTCGCAGTCAAAATCAAATCAGTTATTCCGTGGTCCAGGCTACCACTTTTTAAAAGTTACAACCAGTTTCAATAATCCAAAGTACGACAAAGAAATGGAGAAGCTTACAAGAGATAATCCCAAATTGCCAAAGTCCTTTAATCCAAAGTCGAAAGTTCCAAACTCCAAGCTGCGCCCTTGTTTCCATCTCCTTTCCTACAAAGCCAAAATCATTTAGTCCACAATTTTTGAAGGATACAAGAGCCCTTTTCAAAGAGTCAATCTAATCCGGTCAAGGACAATTAAGTTGGAAATTTCGAGTAGTGAATCCAGTGGAAATTTCTCAGAGAATAAGATTACAAGGAAGCACAATTCAGAACGAATCAGCACATCAAAAGCAATGGTCAAAATACGAACACAAGGAAATACGTCCAAAACCTTTCAGGACTCCCTATTTTGGCCTCGGTAATTTTTGAATCAGAAAATTTTCCTCATTTTCAAAATTAAGGATGGAGGGCAACATCGTAAAGACGCCGCCGACACCTTTTCCTTCCAATATTGGATCAATTAGAGCATTCAATCCAACGATTACTAGAGATCATATCAAGCGTGTCACAAATTCAATTTCAGGTTCAAAAACTTTCCAAATCAGCAAACAAGGCAACATCAGAAATCGTTTCAAGACGAAGAAGGAAGGTTTTCAAAAAGTTTCCAAAAACTTTTCATATTTGAAAACCGAATCACAAAGCATTCAAATCAGTCCAAAACTATCCCAACTCAAAATCAAATCAGATCAGCATTTAAACACAAAATCAATCAACATTTAAGAGAAAAAATTTGCTACTCATCATTGGCCATTATAAAAGGGGACTCATATTCCATCAAAAAGGGACAAAAAAAATCAACTGAGAAGTCACTCTACCATCCTATACACAATACCCAAAACCCTCTCGAATCCAAAATCAACCAAAAAGTCACCAAGAAACCCAGAGATCAGAAGAACACCCTGTTCATCATCATCTCTAAAAAAAAAACCACGCCAATAGACGGAGCGAACATCAACATCAAACCCAGAAAAAGCGAAAAAACCAGAAGCAACAACAGCAGGCCAAGCATTTCAACCAAGCTCGCAAAGGGTAAAAAAAAAGAAGGAGAAGAGAAACTTCCCTGATCGGAGGAGCCGCCATGACCGTCGCCGTTTTTTTTCTTTATTTCCTTTACTTTAAATTGCGGCATCATGTATATGTAATCACTATGAAAGCTAATGAGAATGGGGTATAGGGTTCGATTGGGGATTCGGGTAGAGTTAAGATTTCTGTTGTTTGATCGAGAGAAAAAAAAGCGAAAGAGGGCATGAGAGAAGAAAAGAGAGTCCGAAGGGAAGAAGAGGG
This sequence comes from Lathyrus tuberosus, assembly GCA_022829125.1. Lineage (NCBI taxonomy): Eukaryota > Viridiplantae > Streptophyta > Magnoliopsida > Fabales > Fabaceae > Lathyrus > Lathyrus tuberosus. Next base: position 15,993,531 of record JALAZF010000078.1, read on the forward strand.
GTGGAGAGACGATCGAGAGAACGAGTGGCGGCGGCGGCTGTTAGGGTCTCTCAAACCCTAATTTGATTTTGAGAGAAAAAGAAACGAGCGAGATGAGAGAGTGAGAGTTGAGGAGCGTGATTGTTTTGCTCTCTTTTGTTTGTGTTGTTATTCTGTACACTGCACACACAGCGTACACCCTGCGTCCTCCGTTTATAACCCGTCCCTTTTTTTTACTTTAACTTTTCATCTTATTTAATTAACATAACCTTTTTTGTCTAAAAAGAGAAGTTATAGAACCTTTTTTTAATTAATTAAAGATGATCTTTAAATATTAAGTTTTTTATTATCAAAATTTTATTACCCTTTTTCAACACAACTTTAAAATTAGGCGATAGTAAACTTTTATAAGTATATCTAAAGTAAGCATTTTTCTAATTGGTATTGAAAACTCTTTTTTTAAATTAAAATTATAATAACAAACTTTTAAATAATTAAACCCCTTTTTACGAGATAACCTTTTATTTATTAACCTTATAGTGAACTTTAAAAATAATTAACTTTTCAGCAAGAAAACTAATAAAAATAATCTTTTCAGGTTACCAAACTCTTTTCTCAATAAACTCGTGTAGAATTTCCCGTGCCCGAGTGAAACACTTGTTTGTTTATTTATGTTTGATGTCTTGCCTTCGTATGCTTATCTCTATTTGTGTACTTGTTCTTATTTCAAAATCTTTTCAAAAAAATATAAAACTCTCGATCCAACGTCGAGCCAATTTTCTACCTATGTAAGTCGATCGCCTTCGGGCATCGCATTCAACCTTTTGGTCACAAGACACAAGTCTAGCATCACTTTTCTAGCACCCTCGCCAAAATAACAATTAATCGCATAAATATCCAAGGGAAAATCCCATGCATGATAACCATGTTATTGTGCATGGTGCATATCATTTGCATTTCATACTCGACACCCTTAAGATAAGACTATTAGATAACTTAGGATAGATTTCCTAGGTTAGTCCCCCCTTAATTTTGATTTTTTAAATCAAACTTTAGCCCACCTAATTCTCCACACAAGAGAATTAGATGTTAATCATCTCAAAGAAGGGACATACAATCCCATACCCCACAAATACAAACAATTTTCAAAATTGTGGTGGTCTTCTTAAGATGATGACTCATCTTCTCTCCTAAACCTTTAAAATATTTTAGTATCCTTAATAAGGAACTACAAGTGCTCTGATTCCCTCCTGACAGGATATGTAGGCACAAGATGCGATATCTTGTCGAGCACACTTAGGAATAAAATAATAAATTGCTTACCCTTAAACCCTTAGCAAAACAAATAACAAAAAAAAACAAATAACATAAAATAAAATCAAGAGGTTCCTGTAGAGTACTACAGATATCTAGGATGCTAACACCTTCCCTAGGTATAACCAACCCCCGAACTTAGAATCTTAGTGCATTTGCATTGCATTGTGGGAATTCGGTTTTTCTCCCTTCCCTTGGATAAAATCAAAGACCGGTGGTGACATTAAAAATGTGATCCTACTTAACAAATAACTATGGTATCCAATTTTCACCGCGACACCTGGTTCTCTGTCTGAGCTGACATTCGTCGAGCGTACATCACCAAATGGATTTGAGGGCAAGATTTACCCTTGTATTTTTCAAAGTCGGACACCTCGAACTTGTGTGGGACTTTCACATTGGGGACCAAGCAGAGATCTGCGGCGTCCTTTCCAAATAAATCCTGACCGCGAATGGCTTGCAGTTCCTTCTGCATTTCCAAGAACTATTCCTGGAACTCGTCCATTTTGTCAAACATAACTTCCTTTCTACCAGAAGTTATCTGTGGAATTTGTCCTTCCAGGACAGTGTGCACCACAGGGTGTGGTACCGTTACTACGGCAGTGAATCTTGGCGTTTCCCGAAGTTTGTAACCTTCAGGATTTGTTGGTATGCCCCTGGCATCTTCGCTTTCCCAAAGTTTGTAACCTTCAGGCTCATCGGCTTCTGCTATGATTCCCCAATCTTCAGTGATTGGTGGAACATATCCTTCCGGGATATAGTTAACAGGTATGCCCCAGGGACGATCTTTCGGCATTTGATACCTAGGATCATACTTCTCCACTATGGGCGTTGAGGTGATCTCTGAGATCACAGTTCTTTGTAGCTGAGCTTCTGCCATGGCTTGTATGTCGTTACGAAGCTTTCTCATATCCTCTCTCAGAGCATCGATTTCTTCTTTCAACTCTCTGTTCTCTTCCTCGAGATCATCCATCTTTTTCTGACGATTGGCCCAAGTATTGTACGAATGAGAGAGTTTGACTCTAGAACCGAGACACAAACGTGAGATTCGTAGGTAAGAAGAATACGTTACGTGAGAATGATGAATGCAATGATTATATTAATTATTTTTTGGTTTAATCAAAATAAACTTCGACAATTAGATTGCAAATATCAAACAGTGGGGAAATCCCCATTTTATTGAATTCAAAGGATTGTGGAAATGGAAATACAGTAAATTACAAGGTACGGAAACAGAAACCTAAGCTAATGGGTCCCGAGTCCTCTCTGAGGAGAACTCGGGTGCTGATTCTGGTACTTTCCTTTTCTTGGACCGGGGCTCTTGGGTCGTTGTCGGGTTGTCATTCTTTTGCTAAGTGAAAGGAGCGAGCAAATTCCTTTGGTCATCTTGATTTTCTACAGCATGTTGCTCTAGAATCTCAATTAGAGCATCCTTATCTTTCAGTAGTTGCTGTATTTTGATACACTCCACATTGAGAATGCGGTACTTGTTCTTCCAAGACCTCCTCTCCTGTTGAACTTTGTTGAGAGTAACCTGAAGTTTTTCCGTTTCAGTCATGAAGTACATGACAGATCCCCTTGGTGGAAGAACTCCATGACGAGGATAAGGCATCTTTAGCTTGAGAGCTCTAGTTTGTACCCAGTGGAGATAAGGCTCCACCGAGACACATTCCGGTTTTCCTAGAGACTCTCGTCCTTTCTTATGAACATGTTTCCAAGCGTGCACTATTTCCATCTTTAGTGCCCTGTCACTTTCTCCTTCCTTGAAGAAAAGACCTTCCAGATGAGCATTACGCGGGACATGCCTCATCGGGTATCCAAATTGAAGACGAACCAACACTGGATGGTAATTGATTCCTCCCTTAGTTCCTATGAGGGGTACGTTGGGGAAGTTTCCACAACGGTCAATGATTCTGATCCTGTCATAAATCCTATTGCACCAATCTATATCAGAGTTGGTAAGAGACATGATTTTCTGTGACCAATGTAAGGCACTCTTATGATCCCAAAAAGCGACAGACTTAGGCAAATGGGAAGTGAACCATTTGTATAGTAGGGGTACACAACACGTAATCATTCTCCGCTGTACAAATTCCCTAAGTGTACAGAATGATACGCATCTGCGAGCAGAGTTGGTACAGGGTTTCCAATGAGAAAAACCTTAATGGCGTTGATATCTACGAAGTTATCGATGTTGGGAAACAAAAATAACCCGTAGGTGAGCAAAACAAAGATGCTCTCGAAAGCTGCCATGTTCCCTATACTAGCGAAGTATAGAGCCTTCTTTACCAGAAACTTGGCTGGTAAACCTGGGAGCCCACCTTTAGTGGTAATGTGAGTCTTGACTTCCGACTCATCCAAATAAATAGCTCTTGCAATGGTCTGATCCTTTGGAATTTCTTCCCGTCCAGAAAATTGAGCTCGATCAGTGATATGTAAATCAGTCAGATGAGAATACTCCTCCAGCGTTGGTGCAAGCTGGTAATCCGGGTATGTGAAACAGTGATAGACCGGATCATAAAACTGAACGAGTGCATCCATGATTCTTTCAATTACTTGGACCCTTAACAGAGGTAGCAGACCTCCATACTTGGCTCTGAAAGCGTCAGGGTTAGTGATCATCCTTGCTAATTCTCTCAAATCCTCTAGTTTTGGAACCTTGAAGGTATACTTATAAGTTTTTCTTCTACCGAAATCCATGAGCACAATCTTTTTCTCTGACATTTGCAATCATTGTCTTAGTTTAATTTGAAAAAGAGGGACTGAAGAGAAAATTTTCTTTGTTTAATGTTTTTTTAAAATGAATGCATGAATGCAGCACACAAAAACATAGAAAAAACATGGGGTTAATGGGTCGGTGTCATGAAGTCAAGGCTCTACCCATCCCAAAGGTTTATACTAGTGATTTTTGTACCAGTCTCTCAAAATCATTAATTCTTGTCGAGAAAACACCAGTGGGCCGGGAACCATGATAGGTGATGTTTTTTCGAAGAATCTCAGTGTTGTACCCCAAATTTTACCCCTTAGATGTCATATTCTCTTGCACCTGCATCTAGACCTCAATCATGTATGCATTGTTAACTAACCATTTCTTGTTGCAAGTTGTTTATTTTTATGGAGAAAGATAGGGTTTACACAAAGACGGTAGGGTCTCCCTAAGACATCTTTTGGACCAAATGAAACCATTTGAAGCCACATGGATCCAAGAAACCTTTTCGACAAGAAATCAAATGTTTCGCCAAGACAAGCCAGCCATTGCCTTCATGTCAAGCAAAGTGTGATCCCAAGTCTTGAGAAATTATCTCATGTGATAACAAATATCCTTGGAACCCATTTTTTAGCCTTAAAGATTTTTTTCTCAAGTACAAGAATTTTTCATGGAGATAAATATTCATCAAAGTACAACATCTCAAAGTGGTGCCATGAGAGGATTTAATTTTGCCATTCCTTAAGTTTGTTTCCGTGGCATTTCTTTTTGATCATGGACATATGGTTGTCTCAAGTTTATATTGGGCCCAAAATGTGTCATTTGGATCAAAGGCTTTAAAGTTGTGAGAATTCAAAATGGTGATTCCGTATGATTCAAGTAGCCAGGCCTTGTGCATCTGGTTTAGCCCATGTGCCATTTATTGGTTGAAAAAATCTGAGGAAGTTTGCTTGTAAAAATAATTTTCGAAAGGTCACCAAATATTACCTTTTTTGAGCCTGCTCTCTCCTGACGAAATCAAAAGTTTCATGGGCTCCCATAATGGATTAGTGAAACAAAGTGGCTCAGCACAAGAGGCATGCACTCGTGAACAGAGAATCCTTATTTTCAATTCAAATTATTACTCCTTTTTTACTTTCTCTCTCATGGCACATTAAAAAGTGGTTTTGGAATAACCACTAAAGAATGAAAGCAGCAGACTGAATCCACCACCTCCTCCGCTGCACTCGTCCAGCATGGTGATCTTCAAGGATTGACCAAAATCAACGGCTGAGGGGAGTGATACACAAACCCAAATTCCTTACCCAACAGGCCATGCAAACCCTAAGTTTTTCTCCCGTGGACAAACCAATTATCCACTGTGTCTCTAAAACCGGGAGCAGCTAACTTTGCCTATAAAAGGAGATCATTCTTCTTTTGCTCACGACACTAGAAATTACCAAGAATTTCTCTCTACTTCTCCCTCCCATAATCTTGCAAGTAATCCTCAAACTTGCAAGAAATTCATCACTCTCCCTTTTCTCTGTAACACAGAAACCACAAAAAACACTCCGAGAAAAATATCAAAAAACCATCAAAACCTCTCCATCTTTCCATTTTTCAAGTTCTGCAAGTAAAGCTTGCAAGAAACTTATCCTTTTTATACCCTCTGTAAACACCTCAAATCTCCATTATCTTAACCACCAAAGCTCGTGTCTCTTTCTGTGAGGTTGGTTCTGTAGCAGTTGAGGGAGGAAAGCACCCACCACTTCTAGAAACTCTCGCCGGTGAAGAAGCAGTGGACTTTATCCACTAGGTATCACTTTACTTAACTCTTTCTGATGGTCGTTTGCTTCATATTTGACTCATGCTGTTGTCATTTTGGTTATCTTATTACTATCTGATTCCGTGTTGAAAATACCATGACCTATCTGCACCATACTATTATCATACTTATTGTTTCATCACTGCCTAATTTTGTGATTCCTCTGCTCCATATTGTCATCATGTTGTGATCTTGTTATTGTCTGATTATTGTTTATTTCTGTGGTAAAATCATTAACATGTTAGTTCTGTGTTGTTAATCGTTGACTGAATTTGTATTCGTATTCCAAAACTGAACAAAAATAAAAAGAATCAAGGTGGTGCTCGCCATGCTAACATAGTGGCTCCCGCCACCCACACAAAATAAATAAAAAATGATTAGACCCACATACACATGGCGCCTGCCATGCATATAGTGGTGTCTGTCACATTTCCCTAACACACTAAAACCACACACCACATGAAAAGGAAAAAGAAAAAGAAAAAGAAAAGAAAAATGGACACATGGCGCAAGCCACTCCCCATGTAATGGAGGTGGCGCAAGCCACCCTTTACTATGGGGAAGTGGCGCCAGCCACATTGGGTGGTGGGGGCCACACTGAGTTTTTTGTTTTTTTATTTGCTTTACACTTCATTTCATTTTTCTTCTTCTTGTCAAAAATACTAAAAATATAATGATAAAGCATTAAAACATATGCATAATTTATTTTCATTCTCAGACATTTCTGCGAATAAAATCTACTGTTTTTTATTAATAAAAAGGAAACTTCAAAGTGGGCTATTTTTGGAATATACTGTGACTCGTGGAACTTTGTTTCTTGACTTAAACAAAACCCCTCATAAGAATGCTGTTTTTCTTTACCTCTGTTGACAAGTTGCATCCAATTGTTTTTGTTGTTAAACTGTGAATATGTTTCCTTTGCCATACTGGGTATATGTACGTGACCGCTGACTTTAAAGAGATTTTCTTGAGAGCATGCTGTAATTTGTGGATTTTATTGAACTTTGCTTCCTGGCTGGCTGTGAATAAAACTTTCTCATGTGAGTGTTGTTTGCATTTTTTTTTACCTCTGTTGCTAGTTTGCATGACTTCAAATATATTTGTTGTCAAATTGTGAATGTCACATGATCACCTATACTTGCTATGCCATGATCACACTTGCAATTTTACTTCACATATTGATTAAATGCTTACTGTTGTGGAATCTTTGAACTCATATGTTTAATTGTATTTCCAACCCCACAATAACTCTTGTTTACAAGATGTTATTCTTCCCATTCCTTCCAAAGGAAAAGTTTTTCTATTGATTTTAAGATCATAGAAAGCTCATTGCTACCTTGGACCTCATAGTCTTAGGCAACCTTCAACCGTTGGCCTCATAGTCAATAGGACCTTCTCTTGACCTCATAGTCATAGAGTAATCTTCAACCTTTGGCCTCATAGTCATAGGAAGCCCTTGACATCATAGTCATTGGAAATATCTTCCTCCATTGACCTCATAATCATGGAAAAGTCTCTCTATTGACCTCATAGTCATAGATAGCTCCTTACCTTTCCTTGACCTCATAGTCATTCCACATCTTGACCTCATAGTCATCTTACCATCTTGACCTCATAGTCATCTTACCATCTTGACCTCATAGTCATAATCAAAACTTTGGCCTCATAGCCATCTAACCTTGACCTCATAGTCATAGAGCAATTTATTCAACATTGACATCATAGTCATAATCAAAACTTTGGCCTCATAGCCATCTAACCTTGACCTCATAGTCAAAGTCTGTCTATTAACCTCATAGTCATAGAAAGCTCGTTGCCATCCTTTGACCTCATAGTCATAGGACTCCCTCTTGACCTCATAGTAGTAGAGCCATCAAACCTCTGACCTCATAGTCATAGACAAATCCTTTGACCTCATAGTCATAGACAAATCCTTTGACCTCATAGTCATAGGACTCTCTCTCTTGACCTCATAGTCATAGAGCCATCTTCAACCTTTGGCCTCATAGTCATAGGTAGCTCTTGGCCTCATAGTCATTAGCAACATCTTTAACCTAGACCTCATAGTCATAGGTAGCCCTTGACTTCATAGTCGTAGGCAAGCTTTGGCCTCATAGCCATTCTCCAACCTTGACCTTATAGTCAAAGTCTCTCTTGACCTCATAGTCATAGAGAGCTCATCTCATCTTGGCCTCATAGCCATCTTACCACCTTTGGCCTCATAGCCAATCTTTTCATTTGTGCCCTCATAAGCCAATCTCTTCAACCTTGACCTCATAGTCATAGATAGCTCATTATCACTTTGGCCGCATAGCCATCTCGCTCTTGACCTCATAGTCATTAGCAATATCAATATCTTATCTTTAGCAAGCAAACATAACATAACACAAGTAACACAAGAGGTTCCCGTAGAATACTACAGATATTAAGGGTGCTAATACCTTCCCTTAGTATAACTAACCCCCGAACTTTAGATCTCCCCCCTTTAGGTTTTTTTAACGATCTTGAACCTTTCCTTTGGATAAATCAAAGTCGGTTGTAAAAGAAATATGATGCAAATTAATTAATAATTTGTTATCCGATTTTCACCGCAACAGAAATGGCGACTTCACTGGGGAAAAAAGTTTGAGGGTTAAACCCACCTTGCTTTTGTTTGTGCCATTCATGCTTGTTTGCTATATTTGTACATATCCCTTGTATATATGCTTTGTTTGAGATCTCTTGTGGGCATGGAACTATTGAGTGGTGAGATAAGTCCTAACCCGGACTTGAGTGCACAAATATGATAAGATCGTGGTGTAATCAATAGTCGGTTGTTGGCAGTAGTACCAACAATCTATGGCATATGATGACCACACTCAGATGAGGCCCTTTGGGATTGTTGATGTCTGATGTGAGCAGTCGCATTGATATTACTTTTTTAATTGGGAGCCAGGGATTCTGAGGACCGTAGTTACCTTTACCCCACTTGGCCTTTTAGGACGTAGTGCGGTGGCTATAAGGGAGCAAGTCCTAAGTAGTTGTCACGCGATACTACACTCAGACGAGTTTATCTTGAGAATATTATTAACCCGTGTAAGTAGTTACATGGGCCGATAATATCCGAAGGATTTACGTAGACTCTGGGAACTTTTAGAACCTTGTTCCACAATTGATGAACCTATAGTCCACACCTTGTTGGGATGGGTAGACCATGACTCCGTTCATGAGACCTCAAAACCTAAGGCTTGTGTGCTATGATTGTGTACATATGTTTGTATGCTTGCCCATGTTTGCGCATTGCATACACCTCATTGCATCCATTGTTAGTTTCAAGGAATTCAGATATTCATTCCTTTTCAAAGATCAATAGAGCTTGGATCCTACAAAAAAACTTCTTCAGTTTTTCCACAAAAATTTTTGTAACTTCCCTTTGAGTTCCTTGAAACCATGTGGCTTGTATTTGCATTCCATGCGCATTCGCACCTCATTTGCATTTCTCGGTCCTGAGTCTCTCCCTCTATGTCTGAAGGATACCTAGCACCTATTCAAGACAATGGCAACAATGAATGAAATTCTGAAGAACCAGGAGGAGTTAAAAGAGGAGGTCAGAATCCTCAAGTTCCAGATGAATTGGGTTCTCAAAACTTTGCAAGCTCTGATGAAGAAAGAAGAGTGCGTTCACCCTGTCACTCCTAGAGAGGTTGTCAGTTCATCACCTCTTGTGGATCCTCCAACTCAAGGACCTCCTCAGTATCAAGGGCCGAACTGCCGTCAATCACGTCAGCATGTACGACCAAGAAAGCCAGGAAGAAATTACACTCCTCTACCAATGTCGTACAATCAATTATTATCAGTCTTGATCAAAGGGGGATTGATAGTGCCAAAGGAATTAAAGCCAGTACCATTTCCGTATCCACCAGGCTTTAACGCCAATGCTCGATGTGACTACCATGCTGGGGCACAGGGGCATTCCACTGAAGATTGTCAGGTACTCCCGAGTAAAATTCAGAACCTGTTAGACTCTGAAAGGATCTCATTCACGCCTCAAGGCGTTCAAATCAACAACCTTTTGCCATCTCATGTGGTGCTCCCATGCCAAGGATCTGCCTTGGGAGAAACTGCACGCCAACCAATCTTCAGTCTTAGTCCTGCACCAGAATGTAATCCTCATCAGGTGTCTGCCGAAAGGGTGTTTCAACCTCCAACTGCTGTTTCTCCCTACCAAGGTAAAAAGAGGTGCTCTATAAAAAAGGGTAAGGTTCGCTACACACCTATCCCGGTACCACTAAGCAAACTGTTCCCATTGCTAATTCAAAATAAGTTGGTGACTCCTCAACCTTACAACCCTGTGCCAGGACCCTGGCACAATGCAAATCTGACTTGCGACTTTCATAAAGGGGCTGAAGGACATAGTTTGGATGGTTGCCTGATCTTAGAAGCTACTGTGCAAAATTTGATCCACAACAAGGATTTGATTTTTGAAGAAGATCGTCCAGAGATTGAATGCAAATTCCGCACTGGGACGATGGGGCATCCCATTGAAGAATGTAAAGAGTTCGAAACGAGACTGCTAAACCTTCTAAGAACACTGCAACCTCAAGAGGGTACACCAGATGTCAATGTTCCAATTTCTGAAGCAAAAAGCAAAAGACTTGCAAGGCCTCTCAAGATTCTGTATCACAAGGAACTAGTGATTAGTGGCGAAGGTGTTCCCGCGCTTGGGCCCGGAAACTAAAATCTTTTGAATTCAGTTCGCCAAAGCTGGCTGTATTTTGCATTTTTAGTGGAACTTTGCTTGAATGATTGAATTTGTATTTTCTTATAAGCTGTTGTACTTTCAAATTGGCAAGATTAATGAAATGTTTATGCATCTTTTGATTAAATTCATTCGTTTCACTCATTTACTGTTATTTTCATAAAAGCAAAAAATATATCTTGTTCCACTCCCTTTATCAAACTTGTTGTTTAAGCAAAGATTGGGGAGGATGATGAAAAATCCTTAACTATTGTGGTATGCTTTCAATTAAACTTTACCGAGGATGTAAGGCATTATTTCAATTCCCAAACATTGGAGAAATAAGGAAGATAATCCCTCGTTAACCCCTTTGAGCCTAGAAGTAGGAGTTTTCTTTTCTTACACAAAAAGCCTATAAATCTTAACCTTGGGGTAGGGTAGTTCTCAGTTTAACTTGGTTATGCACTCAAATGCAAGCGCTTCATGCAAAGACATCAGTCAGCTCTTTCCAATCAAGTGAATAAATGTCGAAGCGATAAATAAGGAAGGATCGTTAAATCGAAGGGTGAGCCGAGTCCCTTTCAAGGAAAAAGCCAAGAAAGTTGGGAAGCCCAAAGCTTCGCCTTATACAAGAAGGTTTGTACAATAAGCAGGACAAAGAAGAACCTCATAACTTCAATCAAGCAAAGAGGGGGTCTCATAACCTCGATCAAGGAAAAAGGAAGACGAGGTCTCAAAACCTCAGTAAAGACAAAAGGAGGTCTCAAAACCTTAACAAATAAAGGATAACCAAATGTTGCAGGAGAGTAATGACTACGAAGGTGTCTTAATCATCGCTAACTATCATCAGTTCAATTTCCAGCCTATGGGAATCTGAATGTATAGCTTAAGTTAACTGAGCGTAGGATTGGAGTTCATCACGAAGATGGGGTGGGACAAATAAACTTTGAGCCTTTATCCTTTGTTTCACAAACCATGAACCAGGCCACGTTACAATCCTTAAAAGACCTAATTGAGGTAAGGTTATTTTGAAGGCATACTACAACAAGGTTGATTAACCTGACTCCTATTGATCTTTGCTATTTGCGTGTGTAGATCACTTCATCTGTCATTCTCTAAATGGCTAGATCCGCCTTGGTTGTTGATTATTCAATCATTCCACTGGGTGTGTTTCATCAATAAAATTGTTTTCAAAAGCTTGCATGAATTTTACATTGAAATTGCCAATTTTTAATGAACAATACTTGTTTGCAAGACAATTCAATATCAAAGGAATCCCAACAAATGTAGCCAGCTAGGGAACTTGACTTGATAAAGGGCTCAGTCTGGGGCATCTCCTCCATAGATCCAGCATCTCAAGAGCTACTAAATAAGGGGCAAGAACTCTTCAAATTTAGGATATTGGGGCATGCTTTCTTGAGGTTATCTTACGACAAATTTAGACTCCAATGACCTATCAATAGGGGCAAGAGTATTTCCCTAGTTGTTTCTACCACAATCTGAGGACTTTGTATCGCGAATACCATTAATCAGGGGCAATCAGGTCGAGATTCGGTAAATCTCTAAAAGGTCAATTGGTCTGGGGCACCTCCTTCACGGGTCAACCAGTCTGAAGAATAAGTTCAAGGACCTTGTTGTATAAATGCAGTAAAACTGGGGCAGATATGTCAAGATCCATGAATCTCTTCAAGAGTTTGGAGATATTGGAGCACCTGGTATACCAATTCTTCAGTAAAACCCTTTTAATGACTTATCCTCACAGACCAGTTAATCAGAAGCAGTCAGGTCGAGATTAGATAAATCTCTCGAAGGTCAGTTAATCTAGGGCATCTACTTAGGATGGCACAAGTCTGTTTCCCCATTGCTACTCCCACAGTCTAAAGAGCAGGCTCAAAGACTTTGTTGCGCAAGCGTCGTCTATCTGGGACAGTTATGCCAGGATCTATGAATCTCTCCAAGAGTTTGAAGATATTAAAGCATTTCGTATGCCAATTCTTCTGTAAAATCCTCTTGGTATCTTCTCCCAAAAGACCATGTAATCTGAGGCAGTGAGTATTTGAAGATTACTTGTTGAAAAAGCCGTTGTTTATTATGGTGATCATCATTCAAGTCAGGATGCAGAATGACTCTATTCCTATGATATCCTGCGCCATTTCGGTCGGGCTTGGCTAATGTCCATGGATCTTCCTTCTCTAGTAAGGAAATCAAGCTCATGATGGAAATCCTAGTGAAGTCATGCTATACCTCCAGTGGAATACTTTTTTCCTCAGTGAAGTTGCCGATTCTTCTTCTTCACCCCTAGTAATGGTCCAATCTGTTGAGGTCGGCTGGGTATCCTTGTTGAGATGTTTATTTCATCTCCAGTCTTGCTTCATTTTGTCTGTTTTGTCATCATAAGCATAAGCATGGCATGAGCATGGCATAAGCACTCATATGCATAGCTTCTTAGCATTTTGCTATCTTCCTGGTGTTTACCTGTTTTGTTCACTTTGGCATTTATCTCCCCAAGTGACTGGGTTTGTCTATTCACTCCAATAGAAAGTCAGCCCTAGGCATAAAGTGCCCATCCTTTCTGAATTCCCCACAGAGTTTGATTCTCGTGGATGATGGTTGGTTCAGTTATCTTTTCCATATGTGGATAAGATAAGTCCTCATTTGAGTTCATCCCTCAATTGGAGTCTTGTTTGACTGTTTCTTTCTAGCTTGTCCCTAAATTGAACTTTGGTCCCTAGCAGGTGTGGTTGTTGAACCTAGTTTGAGCGTGCATTTATTTTGCACTGTATCTCGCAAAAGGAATCTTTTATAGATCCTCGTTGAAAACAAAATCATTTCTCCAGCAGTGTGGTGATATAAACATCTCCTTGGAATTCATAAACAATAACAAGTAGCAATATCCTGGAGAAGCTTATTTTATACAACGATAAGTGACGATCTCCCCTGAAAGGCTTATCCATCCTTGGCTTTATAGTTACCATCGGTGTTATCTTCAACCAGTCACTTTACATCAACCTGTTTGATACGATCCCTATTTGAGGTGTTCCGAGCTCAGGTTTCGTACCTCAGGATATGTTTGGCTTCTTCCTATCACTCTGTTTGTTGATGTGTTCCGAGTTCAGGTTTAGTACCTTCGGATATGTCTTATTTCTTGCCATCAACTTTGTTGTTGATGTCTTTCGAGCTCCGTACCTTCGGATATGTTTGTTGATGCGTTCCGAGCTCAGGTTCAGTACCTTCGGATATGTCTTATTCTTTGTCATCAATATCATCTTGGCCTCAAAGCCATCTATTTCACCTTTGACCTCATAGTCATGGGTAAGCTTTGACCTCATAGTCATAGCCATTCCCCTTTGACCTCATAGTCATAGGATTCCTTCATAAGTCAATCTCATACTGGCACTTCAAAACCAGCTCATACTGGTACCCAAGGTTTATCTCTGTCTGTTCTGGTTTTTCTTGAAGATCCCGTTTGAACTCTTCAGCATAAGAAAATCCCAGAAAATCTTTGGTTAATGCCTATCTTTTTATCCAGATCAATGGTTTCTTATTGGTTTCATGCCCAGTAAGAGTATGTTTTCATTTCCCCAGTGGAGAACACCTCTCTGGCTCTTATCTCCAGTGAGGATCTGTTGGGTTTCCCCTTTATTTCTCTTTCCCTAGTGTTTCCTTTGGGTCTCCCCAGTGAGTCTTTCTGGTGGATACTTCCTTCATCCTTCCCCAGTAAAGCTCACCTGTGTTTGGTAGCTCTTTGGTGTACTGTTTGTCTGCATTTTTGCACTGTCATATCATCATATCATCATATTAGAGTTCATGCCATGTCAGCATATGCATGTTTGTCGCTTGTCTCTAGCATCTGCATTCCATCTAAGGGTAAAATTTTTGGTTTGCTATATTTAAATATCTTCCACCTTGACGTCCCGAGGATTTCCATTCCTCGTGCCATCTGGTGAAGCTATTTAAATAGGGGCAACTGTTGTACCCCAAATTTTACCCCTTAGATGTCATATTCTCTTGCGCCTGCATCTAGACCTCAATCATGTATGCATTGTTAACTAACCATTTCTTGTTGCAAGTTGTTTATTTTTATGGTGAAAGATATGGTTTACACAAAGACGGTAGGGTCTCCCTAAGACATCTTTTGGACCAAATGAAACCATTTGAAGCCACATGGATCCAAGAAACCTTTTCGACAAGAAATCAAATGTTTCGCCAAGACAAGCCAACCATTGCCTTCATATCAAGCAAAGTGTGATCCCAAGTCTTGAGAAATTATCTCATGTGATAACAAACATCCTTGGAACCCATTTTTTAGCCTTAAAGATTTTTTTCTCAAGTACAAGAATTTTTCATGGAGATAAATATTCATCAAAGTACAACATCTCAAAGTGGTTCCATGAGAGGATTTAATTTTGCCATTCCTTATGTTTGTTTCCGTGGCATTTCTTTTTGATCATGGACATATGGTTGTCTCAAGTTTATATTGGGCCCAAAATGTGTCATTTGGATCAAAGGCTTTAAAGTTGTGAGAATTCAAAATGGTGATTCCGTATGATTCAAGTAGCCAGGCCTTGTGCATCTGGTTTAGCCCATGTGCCATTTATTGGTTGAAAAAAATCTGAGGAAGTGTGCTTGTAAAAATAATTTTTGAAAGGTCACAAAATATTACCTTTTTTGAGCCTACTCTCTCCTGACGAAATCAAAAGTTTCATGGGCTCCCATAATGGATTAGTGAAACAAAGTGGCTCAGCACAAGAGGCCTGCACTCGTGAACAGAGAATCCTTATTTTCAATTCAAATTATTACTCCTTTTTTACTTTCTCTCTCATGGCACATTAAAAAGTGGTTTTGGAATAACCACTAAAGAATGAAAGCAGCAGACTGAATCCACCACCTCCTCCGCTGCACTCGTCCAGCATGGTGATCTTCAAGGATTGACTAAAATCAACGGCTGAGGGGAGTGATACACAAACCCTAATTCCTTACCCAATAGGCCATGCAAACCCTAAGTTTTTCTCCCGTGGACAAACCAATTATCCACTGTGTCTCTAAAACCGGGAGCAGCTTACTTTGCCTATAAAAGGAGATCATTCTTCCTTTGCTCACGACACTAGAAATTACCAAGAATTTCTCTCTACTTCCCCCTCCCATAATCTTGCAAGTAATCCTTAAACTTGCAAGAAATTCATCACTCTCCCTTTTCTCTATAACATAGAAACCACAAAAAACACTCCGAGAAAAATATCAAAAAACCATCAAAACCTCTCCATCTTTCCATTTTTCAAGTTCTGCAAGTAAAGCTTGCAAGAAACTTATCCTTTTTATACCCTCTGTAAACACCTCAAATCTCCATTATCTTAACCACCAAAGCTCGTGTCTCTTTCTGTGAGGTTGGTTCTGTAGCAGTTGAGGGAGGAAAGCACCCACCACTTCTAGAAACTCTCGCCGTTGAAGAAGCAGTGGACTTTCTCCACTAGGTATCACTTTACTTCACTCTTTCTGATGGTCGTTTGCTTCATATTTGACCCATGCTGTTGTCATTTTGGTTATCTTATTACTATCTGATTCCGTGTTGAAAATACCATGACCTATCTGCACCATACTGTTATCATACTTATTATTTCATCACTGCCTAATTTTGTGATTCCTCTGCTCCATATTGTCATCATGTTGTGATCTTGTTATTGTCTGATTATTGTTTATTTATGTGGTAAAATCATTAACATGTTAGTTCTGTGTTGTTAATCGTTAACTGAATTTGTATTCGTATTCCAAAACTGAACAAAAATAAAAAGAATCAAGGTGGCGCTCGCCATGCTAACATAGTGGCTCCCGCCACCCACACAAAATAAATAAAAAATGATTAGACCCACATACACATGGCGCCTGCCATGCATATAGTGGCGTCCGTCACATTTCCCTAACACACTAAAACCACACATCACATGAAAAGGAAAAAGAAAAAGAAAAAGAAAAGAAAAATGGACACATGGCGCAAGCCACTCTCTATGTAATGGAGGTGGCGCAAGCCACCCTTTACTATGGGGAAGTGGCGCCAGCCACGTTGGGTGGTGGGGGCCACACTGATTTCTTTGTTTTTTTATTTGCTTTACACTTCATTTCATTTTTCTTCTTCTTGTCAAAAATACTAAAAATATAATGATAAAGCATTAAAACATATGCATAATTTATTTTCATTCTCAGACATTTCTGCGAATAAAATCTACTATTTTTTATTAAGAAAAAGGAAACTTCAAAGTGGGCTATTTTTGGAATATACTGTGACTCGTGGAACTTTGTTTCTTGACTTAAACAAAACCCCTCATAAGAATGCTGTCTTTTCTTTACCTCTGTTGACAAGTTGCATCCAATTGTTTTTGTTGTTAAACTATGAATATGTTTCCTTTGCCATACTGGGTATATGTATGTGACCGCCGACTTTAAAGAGATTTTCTTGAGAGCATGCTGTAATTTGTGGATTTTATTGAACTTTGCTTCCTGGCTGGCTGTAAACAAAACTTTCTCATGTGAGTGTTGTTTGCATTTTTTTTTACCTCTGTTGCTAGCTTGCATGACTTCAAATATATTTGTTGCCAAATTGTGAATGTCACATGATCACCTATACTTGTTGTGCCATGATCACACTTGCAATTTTACTTTACATATTGATTAAATGCTTACTGTTGTGGAGTCTTTGAACTCATATGTTTCATTGTATTTCCAACCCCACAATAACTCTTGTTTACAAGATGTTATTCTTCCCCTTCCTTCCAAAGGAAAAGTTTTTCTATTGATTTCAAGATCATAGAAAGCTCATTGCTACCTTGGACCTCATAGTCCTAGGCAACCTTCAACCGTTGGCCTCATAGTCAATAGGACCTTCTCTTGACCTCATAGTCATAGAGTAATCTTTAACCTTTGGCCTTATAGTCATAGGAAGCCCTTGACCTCATAGTCATTGGCAATATCTTCCTCCATTAACCTCATAGTCATGGAAAAGTCTCTCTATTGACCTCATAGTCATAGATAGCTCTTTACCTTTCCTTGACCTCATAGTCATCCCACATCTTGACCTCATAGTCATCTTACCATCTTGACCTCATAGTCATCTTACCATCTTGACCTCATAGTCATAATCAAAACTTTGGCCTCATAGCCATCCAACCTTGACCTCATAGTCATAGAGAAATTTATTCAACATTGACCTCATAGTCATAATCAAAACTTTGGCCTCATAGCCATCTAACCTTGACCTCATAGCCAAAGTCTCTCTATTGACCTCATAGCCATAGAAAGCTCATTGCCATCCTTTGACCTCATAGTCATAGGACTCCCTCTTGACCTCATAGTCGTAGAGCCATCAAACCTCTGACCTCATAGTCATAGACAAATCCTTTGACCTCATAGTCATAGGACTCTCTCTCTTGACCTCATAGTCATAGAGCCATCTTCAACCTTTGGCCTCATAGTCATAGGTAGCTCTTGGCCTCATAGTCATTAGCAACATCTTTAACCTAGACCTCATAGTCATAGGTAGCCCTTGACTTCATAGTCGTAGGCAAGCTTTGGCCTCATAGCCATTCTCCAACCTTGACCTCATAGTCAAAGTCTCTCTTGACCTCATAGTCATAGAGAGCTCATCTCATCTTGGCCTCATATCCATCTTACCACCTTTGGCCTCATAGCCAATCTTTTCAATCGTGGCCTCAAAAGCCAATCTCTTCAACCTTGACCTCATAGTCAAAGTCTCTCTATTGACCTCATAGTCATAGATAGGTCATTATCACTTTGGCCTCATAGACATCTCGCTCTTGACCTCATAGTCATTAGCAATATCAATATCTTATCTTTAGCAAGCAAACATAACATAACACAAGTAACACAAGAGGTTCCCATAGAATACTACGGATATTAAGGGTGGTAATACCTTCCCTTAGTATAACCAACCCCCGAACTTTAGATCTCCCCCCTTTAGGTGTTTTTAACGATCCAGAACCTTTCCTTTGGATAAATCAAAGTCGGTTGTAAAAGAAATGTGATGCAAATTAATTAATAATTTGTTATCCGATTTTCACCGCAACACTCAGAAGAGGGTAGTATCGCGTAGCAGCCATTTCCGATAGCTTCCGCACTACTAAAAGAGGTTTTTCCTAGGTGTATACTCAACCTTTCCACATGCGGCATCACACGCATTCCCATTAGCAGAAAAATAAACACATGTATCAATTAGGAAAAGCAGTATATATATTTGTCCTAAAGTCCTAGACTTTTAAGAGCTATGAATCCTATGTTCCTGACAGAAAATGGCTCCCCGGTGGAGTCGCCATTCTGTGGTTCCTTACCAATTTAAAGGTTTTGACCTAAGATCCTAGTGAAGGCCTATCCTAGCAATAATGACATTCCCCGATGAAACCGTCATGAAAATAACTTGTCCAAGGTTTTCACCCTAACTGGTAAGAAAGAAAATCTTGGCCCCACGGTGGGTGCCACTTTTTTGTAGCGGCCACCGCCATGAAAATGACTTGCCCAAGGTTTTTACCCTAAATTGTAAGAAAGAAAGACGGTCCCCACGGTGGGCGCCACTTTTCTGTAGCGAGCGATTTTGGACGTGGTTCTTAAGCACTGTCACTCTTTGGGGGGACTACAGGTCGATTCATTTTTTATCCTATTGAAGCTGATGAAGGAAGGGAAATAGATGTCTCCACCTAACCCTGCTTGCATACTGAGTTTAAACAGCAGTCTATTAGGTTACAGATGCTATATGGAAGTGGAGCCTCTTTCTTCTTACTTTGTTAAGGCTGAAATGACGGGACTATGCTATTGGTAGGATGTTAGAACTGGTGCTTTTCGATTGATGTGTGAAGGTATGGGATTTTGGGTTTTTTATTAGTGTGCTCGCTAAGATTTTTCTTTCAATCTTATGCCTATGTATTCCCGTTTACCGAAACAGGGAAATCAGAGTGATCGTAGTTCCTCCTATTTTATGGGAGGAAATGGTGTTTTTGGTGTCTTGTTCAAAGCCCAAGACGTTAAGCTAAATGTGATTTGTATCTTGTTCGAAGCCCAAGATGTGAAGCTGAAGGGTTTATTTGTATCTTGTTTAAAGCCCAATATATGAAGCTAAAGGGTTTTGACTTTAGAGAGAATTTGTCATCTCTAAAGGGGTTTGTTTGTCACAATAGTTGGGTGGCTGATCATAAAGGAGAATTACTTTAACTAGGATATGTGAATCCAGCAATGCCATAATTTCCTTTATAGGGGATTATAACTTGAAGGAGAAGACTTTAACTCAGTGTAGAGTAATGCCATATTTCCTTAGGAATTTCTCATGCTAAAAGAGGGACAGTGGCGTGGATGTAAATAATCCAGAGGCTTGCCGGTTACAGCAATTAGATGGGGAAAAGGAGTTGTTGATGTTTGTATGTTGTGATCAAAGCATGATTTGATGCTAAAAGGTTGATTGGCTCGACCAGGGTTTCCTTATACAAAGCCTAAGAGGAGGCTAAAGGTTGACTTTTTCGGGGAAAATGTTCTTTCTGTCTTGTACAAAGCCCAAGATTGAGGCTAAAAGGGTTTGACTCAACAGGAGAGTCTTTTTGTGTGTCTTGTACGAAGCCCAAGACGGAAGCTAAAAGTCGTTTGACTCAATAGGAGAGTCTTTTATACTCAACAAGAGAGTGTTTTTGAATCTCGTATGAAGCCCGAGATGGAAGCTGGAAGAATGTTTGACTCAACAAGAGAGTCTTTTGTATCTCGTATGAAGCCTGAGATAGAGGCTGAAAGTTGTTTTGACTCAACAAAAGAGTCTTTTATACTCAACAAGAGAGTGTTTTTGTATCTCGTACGAAGCCCGAGATGGAGGCTAAAAGGTTTGTGACCCAACAAGAGGGTCTTTTATACTCAACAAGAGAGTGCTTTTGTATCTCGTACAAAGCCCGAGATGGAGGCTAGGGTGCTGGTGACTGTTTCAGTTTAGTGACAGGTCTAGTATGTTGGTTCAGAGAGAAAATCAGTTCTTATATGAGTAATATTATACTCATAGATTTGATCTGGGGATCGGGTTTATTCCATGTTCTCTAAGGAAACGGGGAATCCAAAGGAGCTTTAGACTGTCCGAGTCTACGGGTTTTATCTTTTGCACTATGCTTAAGAAACAGTAGTAGGGAGATCTAGACTCTTTAAAAGACTGTTCTATTAAGATGACTAATTTCTGTTCCTATACCTCTAGGAGGTCGTCGGGACAATTTGTACGAAGCCCAAGAGGAGGCTGGAAACTTTTAAGAAACCGAGGGACAATTTTTACAAAGCCCAAGAGGAGGCTATCTTCCCGGAGGAAGAATCATTATACGAAGCCTAAGAGGAGGCTGTGAAAACTTCTAAGAAGCCGACGGGTCCTTGTACAACGCCCAAGAGGAGGCGGGGATGCTTTTAGGAAGCCTGCAGGTCCTTGCACTAAGCCCAAGAGGAGGCTGATGAACAGTTCCAGAAGGGGTTTCACATGGAAAAATGTCCTTCTGTATATGAACTGTTCACGGGGAAATTCCTTAGATCTAGTTATCTAATGTTGATGTAAGGAGGCGAGGATTTGTCTAGTTCTAGACATAACTGCCGAGGAAGCTCTAAATATCTATACTATTATTACACAGTTGATATGAGTTTATGAAAGAAGACTTACAGTGAAACAACCCCACAGTACAATTATATACATATGAAAGCGGGTAAACACTTACTCGGTTGTAGAGCTTCCATGCTGTTTTGTTAGTTGTTCAACAAAGAAAAGTTGGGAACAATAGTATATTACATAATCAAAGGAGAAAGTGCTTTGAAATGAAAATTGGGGCTTATAGTTCAAGGAGAAGCCCAGGGTTTTATCAGTGATCGCACTGTCATTTTGTACAGGGACTTATACAAGTGACTGAGGCCCGGGAAAGGTTTTCTGTACAAAGGGGATGGGTCTTACACTCTCTCAAGAGGCCTAAAGATTTATTTTCAAATAATGGGGCTTATAACACGAGGGTAGGCCCAAGGGTTTGTTTCTTTCAACTGGCGATCGCGCCGAGGTTTTCTTTTAACATATAGGGACTTATACAATATCTGAGGCCTCAAAAGGTTTTGGTTAAAAGGGGATTGGGTTTTACACTCTATTAGAGGCCCAAAAAGTTTTGAATGTGTCTTATAGCTCGAGGAGAGGCCCAGATGGTTTGTTTTAAACGGGCGATGATCGCGCCGAAGTTTTGAAAACTCTGTGGGTCTTATACAATGACTGAGGCCCAAAAGTTTTTGGTTTCAAAGAGGGGTTGGGTCTTACACTCTATTAGAGGCCCATGAGTGTTTGAAAAAGTTTGTTAGGGTGAAAATCAATAAAACCCTAATTTCATCATTTTTTAATGTAATTATTCAAAGAAAATCAATAAAAAAATGATGAAAATGCCAAATAAGTTTGAATAAACAACTTGTGATTTTGGTTTTAAGTTTGAAAAATAAGGTTTAATCACAAGATGAATTAAAATTCACTTGGTTTTGATTTTCAAAGTAAATATTCACTTTTAAATGTTTAAAAACAATTAAAAAGGAATTTATTCACAAAAATACTAATTATATTAAATAACTAATATAAACTTAATTTTTTTGTGGAATAAAATATTTTAACATTTTTGTGATTTTTTGCAAAAATACTCAATCAAAAATAATTAAAATTGAAGGAGTTATTAATTTTCCAAGTAATTAACAAAACATGAAAACATTGGAAAAAAAAATAGCAAAATGTGAAAAAAAACACAAAATGGCATGGGTGGGGTTTGAACCCACGACCTCAAGGTTATAGGGCGCGCGCCTTACCACTGGGGTGGTGATACATCCGTTGATTAAAACAAACCAACAAATATACAAGGCATGCCTTGGTTTTGGCCTGGCCCAAGGCAAGGCAAGGTAAGTTTTGGCAAGAAACGGGAAGGTCCATAACTTTCTCATTTCTCCATGTTTGGGGACAAAATTTATATGCATCTGGCCTAGAATTTCACAAGGAATCCAATGGTGGTGGTATTTTTCTCAGATCATGCTCCCTCCTCAAAATCCAAGAGTGGTTTTGAAATAGGCCTATAATTGCATTTTCTATGCTACACTTTGGTACAGGCATGAATTACATGATGAATTGGTTCAAACACAACACACATGATATATATAAGAGATGCATGATCAGTGGACCTCAAAACAATGCATATTTTGGAAAGTTCAAGTCATGAGGCTTACCTCCTTTTGAGTTTTTTGGAGTTTGTGTGCAATCTGTCAAGCCTCTTGTTCTAGAAATGGTTTGATGCTTTGGACACTCTCAAATGATCCCTTAGAAGCTTTTAGGGTGAGTGGAATCAGTTGGAACCTGCAAAAACACAAACTGGCCCTTTCTTGCAAAAAGGGTTAAAATTGCCAAAATAGCAACTCTCTCAAATGGTGTTCCAGATGGGGGGAACCATTTGGGATAGTTCAAGGATGACATTTGGAGTGTGTTTGAGGTTTTATCTAGCTTGGAAAGTGACTGAATCAAGACATGGCTTGAAAAATGCACAAAAGTACTATTTTGAGCTTTTGAGAGGTGACTTTGTGATTTAAGGATTACAGGTCACTTGTGAGAGTTTGGACAGCTTATACATGACATATATGAGGTGTATGTGTGATTGGTTTGGTTGAAATTGCTCTCTAACTCAAAAACTCAGAGTTACCTTGCTAAAGAAGGCATTTTTGCCAAGAGAAAGAGATTTTGAGGAACGCATCTGTTTGATGGCTTTGGGGTACTCAAACTGAGCACAAATGAGCTCTATTTATAGTAGAGCAAGTTTGTTTTGGGATCAATAGTGAGTGGCAACTGCAGTATAGGTTTGGCCAATGTTGATTAATGGGAAGCCAAGTCTCCTCTAGCCATTGACTAGAGGTTAGGGCACAGGCCTTTGGTTCCCTAGTTGTTGGATCATTCTTGACTGAATTCAGTTGCAAATGTGTCAGTCCATGCCACCTTGGTGTATGCATTGAATGCTCCAATCCAAAATTGGAGTCTTATCCCTCTTTTAGGGATTTCTAGGTTTGGCATGCTACTTCTTGTTCCAAGGACTTTGGAGGCTTGGCTCAGTGTTTGTCCCCTTTGGATTTGATCCTCAGATATGTCCTAGATGATGACAAGGCCTGGAATTAGCTGATTTTGCCAAATCGAGCAAAAATGCAAATTTCTGCCTAGCCTTGGCAGTTTTCAGCAAGGCATATTGTCCTTGTCATATCTCATGGCTCAAGTGGAATTTGGTGATGTTCTTGGTCATTTTGGAAAGCACTCATATGATACAACAATTGTTTAATCATATTTGGTTTTGATACTTTTTGGATCCAAGTGAAAAATCCCCCTACATTTGGAAAAAAGTAAGGCAGATTTTGACTTAGTGAAAATTTCACTAAGTGTTGGAAAAAGTGACATTTCATGTTTTCAGCCATTTTGATCATTCCATAACTCAAAATCCATGAGGAATTGGAATGAGGTGTAGTTGAAGCTTTTGTAGAGGGCCATGAGGGCTACAAATCCAGCTTTGGATGGGGAAAAATGGCTTTGTGGTTTAGGAGTTATGATCCTCCAAAGTTGGTACCCTAGCCACTTTGTTTTATAACTTAGAAAATTTCTAAGTTTTTATGGTTACCCCTTTTACAAGTTATCCCACTTTTCTTGATTTTTCTTGATGAATGATGATTCCAATCACACATTAACATCATTTTAGGGTTGAAAAACCATTTTTATGAAAAATCTCAAAAAGTCAAAGTTGACTTTGGTGCACAGTTGACTTTTTATCAAATGAATTCCAAACTGTGCAATCCTTTAGAAAATCATGCCCTTGACCTAAATAAAACTTGATGGACATATTCCATGGGTGTCATAGGGTATATTGATCCATGTCTTAGGGTTTGGGAGCATGTCCTTGTCAAAAGTCAAAGATACAGTTGACTTTTCTCGCAAAACCCTAACTGTGGTTCAGATGAAAATGAGACTTGTTGCTCAAGCTTCTTGGATCAATCCATTGTTGCAAGTGGATCAATGTAGTGTATTAGAGACCCTTAAATCATGTCTTGAGGTCATGTCTCATGTTGTGTCCCAAAAGTCAACTTAGGGGTGAATTAGGTCAAGAAACCCTAATTCCTGATTTTTTATGAATGCAATCCCTAAAGCCAAATTGACTTGATGATTGGGTTCATGAGGTTAGACAAGTTGAAGATCATGTCATTCTTTGATTGATCCTTTGTCTAAGGCTCTAAGAGGGCTTGAAACCCCAATTTTGATTGTAGTGGATGCGCACCCATCTTTGGGAGATTAATGAGGTATGATGGTTCCTTCATATTGTGATGATGATTTCCACAGTGATGGGAATCTTAGTGGTCAAAATTTGGGGTATGACACATTGTAGTAATAGTTCCCCGAGGAGGTCATGAATGCGGTGTACCTCTTGTCCTCTTCGGCCATAGGGATTTGATTGTACCCCGAATAGGCGTCCATGAAGGACAAAAGTTTGAAACCTGCAGAGTTATCTACGAGCTTATCTATGCTCGGTAAGGGATAAGCATCATTCGGGCAAGCCCGGTTGAGATCAGTATAGTCAATGCACATGCTCCATTTTCCACTATGTTTCATGACAAGTACAATATTGGATAGCCAGGTTGTATACCTGGCCTCCGAAATGAATTTCTCCTCTAAGAGGTCTTGTACAAGTTTTTCGGCAGCCTGTACCTTTTTGTCGGATTGTTTCCGTCTGCGCTGCGCGACGAAACGAGCAGCTGGGTCGATGGTTAAATGGTGGCATGCGGTCTTAGGGTCTAAGCCGGGCATGTCTGCGGTACTCCAAGCCAACAGATCAACGTTGTCGTCCAGGCACTTCTTCAGCTGTTGCATGACCTCTTCGGGCAGTCCAGCACCAATCTTCACCCCTCTGTTGGGGTTACTGCTGAAGGCGATGACTTCAAACTCCCCGTTTGGAATTGGTCACATAAGGGCTGATGTGGAGGAGTTGATCGTCCCTGTTGACGCACCTTCACTGCTATCTTCCTCGGCCTCCTCTAAAATTCGGCTGTCAAGGTCGTTAGTATGTACAAGGAGTGCAGGTTTCTTGTCCGGTTGGCTGTCTTCGGATGGATGATCTTCCTCCTGTGCCCGCTTAACTACTTTGGGTGCTGCACCGATCTGGTTTTGTCCCTGGGTCGCTACTTCGAAACATCTGCGGGCAGCCTCTATGTCCCCGTGCAATGTCGCAACGTGGCCCTTCTCCGTATAATACTTCGACTTGAGGTGGACAGTTGAAGGGATAACAACTAACTCTACGAGGTCCGGTCTCCCCAAGATGCATTGGTACAATGACAGGCAATCGATCACCAGGAATTGGGTCTTGATTGACCTGGATGCTTCTTCTTCCTCGAATGTGACTAGGAGCTCCACGTACCCCCAGGGTTTGGCCATGGCTCCATTGAACCCCTGAAAATCGGGTCCCACGTATGGTGAGAGGTTCTTCTGGTCCAGCTTGAGGGCCCGAAACAGGATGGTGTACATTATATCCACCGAACTACCCTGGTCGACCAGGATTCTTCTGACGTCGGTGCTTGCCAATCTTGCCCTGACGAGCAAGGGGATGTGTGAGTTGGGAGAGCCTCCAAGCAGGTCTTTATGGTAAAAGATGATCGGCTGGGAGCTTCCCTTGATCTTCTCAAGTGTGGATAGCCGGTCAGGGCTGCAATCAATAAGCTGCTCGAACTTTTGCTTAACAGATCCCACTGTCAGCTCATTGTACCCCCCGCATGAGATATCCATGGCTGCAGGAAATGCTTCCCAAGTGCTGAGCGCGAACACCTGGGATGAATCCTTGAAATAATGTGGGATGGCAAATTCCTCTGGTCGCGTGATGGATATAGCGACCTGCGGGGAAGGACTGGATGGGGATGATTCTGCTTCCTTCTTTGAATCTGACGCCTCCCGTTTTGAACACTCACCTTTCTTGATATATTGTTTCAAATGACCCTCCTTGATGAGGATCTCAATAGCATCTTTAAGGTGCACGCAGTCCTTAGTCGTATGGCCATGGCTGCGGTGGAAACGACAATATTTACTTTTAGCCACGTTGGCCTTTGGACATCGTTGGTTTGGGGAACCAGACGCCTCTCCCTGCTTGAACTCCGTATTGATGCATTTGGAGAGAATGCGCTCGCGAGGAGCGGTGAGCAGGGTATACTCCGTGAATCGGCCAGCAGGCCCTTTACCTTCTCAGGGGCGATGGTCTCGTCACCTCTCTTTTCCTTGCCAAGATGTCTCCAGCTCATATTTTTTTGGTGCCCGGGTATTTTTGCGATCTCTTGCGTCCCGGGCATGATATGCGGCCTCCTTCTCTTCATACTCTATGTACGCTTCAGCTTTCCAGAGAAGTTCCATTAATGTTTGAGGCGTCTCGATTCCGACTGCCTTGCAAAGCTCGCTTTTTGGTCTCAAGCCCTTCTCGAGAAGATAGTTTTTCAAATGGTCCGTAGTGCAGACCTCCACGACTTCTTTGTTATACCGTTCAATATATGCCCGCAGGGACTCGTCCCTGCCCTGTATGATAGCTTCTAAGGTGACCTCCGACTTGGGATGTCGTCGGGAAGCTGTAAAATGCCGGTTGATTCGGCTCTTCAAATCTCTCCATGATGTGACCGACCCTCGGGGAAGGCCCTTGAACCAAGCCATAGCCCCCTTCCTGAGGGTGATTGGGAATAATCTGCATTTTATGGCCCCACTCACGTTGTGGTAGTGGAGCATTGCCTGTATGTTTTCTATGTGTTCACCGGGGTCGGTGGTCCCGTCGTAGGTCGCAAGAGCGGGGGACTTCTCCAACCCGCGAGGAATTCTGGTGTCCATGATCTCCTGTGAGAGTGGGCCATGGACATCGTCGTCACTGCTTGTGCTCGGAGAATGGGAGAAGGAATAGCTACGACCACGAATCCTGCTTCGTCGTGGAGAAAGCCTGTGCGAACGGCGATGCTCGTACTTTTCTGAGGGTCTGGACTTCTTTGACGCAAGGGAACGTCTTGACTTCCGCAGAGGAGACTGGCATCGTCTTCGTGCAAGATCGGACGCGGGCTCTTCTGATCTTGATCGTCTTCTCTCCGGGGAGAGGCTTATGGACATGTCACGCCTCCGTTTCTGAGGGGGAGACCGAGAACGTGGAGACGGGTTGCGAGGCTTCTCCGAGGACATGCGCTCCTGGAGAACGTGCTCGAGAGCATTGATCTTTTCACCTTGCTGGAAGATCAAGAGGTTTGATCTGTTGAGGGAGGCTATGAGAGCAGTCGTGCTGGAGTCAGCATTTTACGGAACTGAAATAGGCTCGAAAACACGGTCAGCAGCCTGTGCCTGAGGTTTCACTTCATCGGGGGTCGGGGACGCAGTCTTCCCATCCCGTTGGTCAGTTTCCGGAAAAACAGATCAGGCTAGGATATGGTCGGCGTTATTAGCTATAACGGCGACAACAGATTCTTGACGGACATCATCATTCTTGGTGGAGGCCATGATGATCGAAAGGGGTTTGAAGAGAGCTTTAGTCTTCGAAGAGAAAAAGAGGGAATCTTGAATCAAAAGGCGGGGAAGCTAGGTTCCCATAGACGGTGCCACTAATCGGAGGTGATCAGACTAGATCGTCGTGGCCTTCGCGTAGGGCAGATGATGATGCTTGTAGGAGAGGAGGGGGTGTACCTGCAAGGCACTCTGACGCTCAAATAAGAAAGGGTCAGAAAAAGGGGCAAATACAAAGTATATTCTTATGATGAATATTAGATACTTGGCCCTCTCAAGTGAGAGGGTTTATATAATATCCCCAGCGCGCGGCCAACGGTCCCTATTTTCGGGGCAAAATAACTGTTTCTCGAAGAATAGGTAACTGCCCAAAACTAGCCGTTATGTCGGGCAGGGAGCCCAAAACTAGCCGTTATGTCGGGCAAATGCGTAGTTCTGGGCACCTGCCCATAGCTGTATTGGGATTAATGAAGTCGTGCGTGACGAGCAGTAGTAACAGGGAGGAGCGATGTAATCCTAATGCAATGCCACACAATATGCAATGCAACCTCATAGACTCATGCATGTGATACCAACTCGTCATAATAGATGGACACTGGGCAATCACCCTCCAAAGATCCCCACCAATAGGATCAATTCTACACAAGAACCGGAGCACGTCATAAAATGCTACAATCCACACAATGGGATTGAAGCCACCAAATGGACCGAAGTCCTAACTATGCCATGAATGCATGATGCAAATTGTCATAATAAACATCATCATAAAAGCGTCATAATTGAATCATCATTCATGAATCATCATCAAACAAACATCAATATGTCACACCAAGTCGCACTCGTCAAAGTTCGTCATTACACCTCACAATTCATCATGTTTTACTCATCACATAAAAATCCCCGATTTTATCTCGTTCATCATTGTTACTAGATTACTAGTGTCTTATTATCCCATCATAGCCCTACGTCTCAAGCAAACCACGTCACAAGCGAAATCAGGACAGAAATCGCAAAAACGGGAAAATACGCCCACCTCACTGCCCATACGCGTAAGGACCACCCTGTTACGCGTATGGCTCAATTTCCACGCCACCCCTTATGTGTACCATACACGTATCACCAGAGAGGGTTTTCCTCTCATTTTCCTTCAGATTCACCCTTATGCGTAATGGCTAGCCTATACGCGTAAGGCACTACCCATACGCATACTCACATTCCCTTACGCGTATGCCCCTTTTTCCTTCAGTTCCCATACGCGTAATACCCCTCTTACGCATATTGACCACAACTCTATACGCCTATGCTACGCGTATCAGCAGAGGGTCGTGCCAGCCCTTAGGGACGGGTGCGTACGCTACGCGTAATGCCCTGGGAGTGCCCCTCATTACGCGTAACACCTCCCCTGTTACGCGTATCACCAGAACCCACCCCAAAACTCAGATCTCGCATCTGAATGCAAACTTCCTCATTCCAGCACCTTCGATCTACCAAAATCAACCTCAAACCAGCTTCGATTCATCACAGATCTATGTTATTCATCCTACTTCATTGTCTACATCAATTTCTTCCTAATTATTACATCTTAACTAGTTCTTATAAGTTTCGATTTTTATGTCTGGTTTACCCACATGTTCATCACAGTAGTATCAACATCATGCACACAGATTCAACATCAATCATAGCAGTACATATCAGATTTGCAACAGAGTTCATACACATACATAGTTACGAAAATCATCACAGATTCGTCACAGATTTCAGCACAAATTCATAAAAAAATGAAAACACACAATTACCTATACCTTAAACCCATATCAAACACATTAACCCGGATTACCCCCCCCCCCATACCTCGAATTTCCAGCAGCGATTCTTCATTTTCCAGGGTTCTACGGTCGATTCCTCGTTCTAGCCTCCTTTCCTCAGCTCTCCAATCACTTCTTAGGGTTGCACAAAACTAATTCTCATAATCCTTATTTTTCTTTTGTTAAACCTATGTTTTGGGCCTTAATTACGATTTACCGTATTATCCTTCATTAATCCCCTCAACATTACCGTCTTACCCTTAATGGTCTCCTAATTATTTTAATTAACAATAATAATAATAATTTAAATAATATTCTAATTACTCAAATTATTCTAATAATATTATTAATAAAATAATCTAATTAATTACTACTTCTAAGAGGTCTCAATGTGCTCTTAACCCAAGACTACCCCACAGCACCACATAACTTCATCAACGTCACAAATCATAACAAAGCACCAAAACACTGAATAATCATAATAATTTAATTAAATAAATATTATAATCATTTGGGGCATTACAACTCTCCCCCACTTAAAGAATTTTCGTCCTCGAAAATTACCTGAAGGGAACAAAGTCGGATACGACTTCTTCATCTGATCTTCATGCTCCCAACTCCAACTTTTGCCCGCTGGTCCACCCCACAACACCTTCACCAAAGCTATGTCATTACCCCGCAGTTGCTTCATCTCACGACCATCAATCCGCACAGGCAACACTTCCACAGTCAGATTATCCCTCACTTGTACATCATCCATCTGAATCACATGTGATGGATCTAGAATATACTTCCTTAGCTGAGACACATGGAACACGTCGTGGAAATTCGCAAGTGACGGCGGTAAAGCAATCCGATAGGCTACCTCTCCTATCCTCTGCAAGATTTGGTAAGGACCCACAAAATGTGGAGTGAGCTTCCTAGACTTCAAAGATCGACCCACACCAGTCACTGGCGTCACCCTCAAAAACACGTGATCTCCCTCTTGGAATTCAAGTGCCTTCCTCCTCTTATCATGGTAACTCTTCTGACGACTCTACGAAGCTTTCATCCTTTCTTGGATCATCTTAATCTTCTCCGTCGTCTCTTGCACAATTTCTGGTCCGAGTACAACACTCTCACCCGATTCATACCAACACAAGGGAATCCTACATCTTCTTCCATACAACGCTTCATAGGGCGCCATTCCAATACTAGCATGAAAACTATTATTGTACGTGAACTCAATCAACGGTGTTCTGGACTGGACCAATGGCTAGGCATGGCCCAATCTACTTCTGCTCCCAGAACGGCCCAATTGCCTAAGCCCAATCCGCGAAGGGAAGAGTTTACCTTTATGCCCTCCAACCGGGCAAGGATTACATTACTCCTCCCCGTTACTGTTGCCCGTCACACACGACTTCATTAATCCCAGGACAGCTATGGGCAGGTGCCCGGAACTACGCATTTGGCCAACATAACGGCTAGTTTTGGGCACCCTGCTCGACATAACGGCTAGTTTTGGGCAGTTACCTATTCTTCAGGAAACTGTTATTTCGCCCCGAAAATAGGGACCGTTGGCCACGCGCTGAGGGCATTATATAAACTCACTCACTTGAGAGGGCCAGGTATCCAATATTCATCCTAAGAACATACTTTGTACTTGCCCCCTTTTCTGACCCTTTCTTACTTGAGCGTCGGAGTGCCTTACAGGTACACCCCCTCCTCTCCTATAAGCATCATCATCTGCCCTACGTGAAGGCCACGACGATCTGATCTGATCACCTCCGATCAGTCCCGCCGTCTGTGGGAACCTAGCTTCCCCATCTTTTGATTCAAGATACCCTCTTTTTCACTTCGAAGACTAAAGCTCTCTTCAAACCCATTTCGATCATCATGGTATCCACCAAGAATGATGCTGTCCGTCAAGAATCTGATGTCGCCGTTAAAGCTGATAACGCCGACCACATCCTCGCCGGATCTGTTTTTTCGGAAACTGACCAACGGGATGGGAAGACTGCGTCCCCGACCCCCGATGAAGTGAAACCTCGGACACAGGCTGTTGATCGTGTTTTCGAGCCTATTCCGGTTCCGCAAAACGCTGACTCCAGCACGGCTGCTCTCATAGCCTCCCTCAACAGATCAAACCTCTTGATCTTCCAACAAGGTGAAAAGATCAACGCTCTCGAGCACGTCCTCCATGAGCGCCTGTCCTCGGAGACGCCTCGGAGCCCGTCTCCTCATCCTCGGTCTCCCCCTCAGAAACGGAGGAGTGATAGGTCCATAAGCCTCTCTCGGGAGAGAAGACGATCAAGATCAGAAGAGCCCGCGTCCGATCTTGCACGAAGATGACACCGGTCTCCTCCGCTGAAGTCAAGACATTCCCCTGCGTCAAAGAATTCCAGGCCCTCAGAAAATTACGAGCATCGCCGTTCGCACAGACATTCTCCACGATGAAGCAGGAGTCGTGGTCGTAGCTATTCCTTCTCCCGTTCTCCGAGCACAAGCACTGACGACGATGTCCATGGCCCCTTCTCACAGGAGATCATGGACACCAGAATTCCTCGCGAGTTAGAGAAGCCCCCCACTCTTGTGACCTACGGCGGGACCACCAACCCCGGCGAACACATAGAAAACATTGAGGGAATGCTCCACTACCACAACGTGAGTGGGGCCATAAAATACAGATTGTTCCCAATCACCCTCAGGAAGGGGGATATGGCTTGGTTCAAGCGCCTTCCCCGAGGGTCGGTCACGTCGTGGAGAGATTTGAAGAGCCAGTTCGCCCGACATTTTATGGCTTCCCGACAACATCCCATGTCGGAGGCCACCTTAGAAGCTATCATACAGAGCAGGGACGAGTCCCTGTGGGCATATATTGAATGGTTTAACAAAGAAGCCGTGGAGGTCCGTACTACGGACGATATGAAAAAGTATCTTCTCGAGAAGGGCTTGAGACCAAAAAGCGAGTTTCGCAAGGCCGTCAGAATTGAGACTCCTCGAACATTAACGGAACTTCTCTGGAAAGCTGAAGCGTACATACACTACGAAGAGAAGGATGCCGCATATCATGCCCGGGACGCAAGAGATCACGAACATACCCGGGCACCAAAAAAAGATGAGCCGGAGACATCCCGACAAGGAAAAGAGAGGCGACGATATGATTGTCCCCGAGAAGGTAAAGGGCCTGCTGGCTAATTCATGGAGTATACCCTGCTCACCGCTCTTCGCGAGCGCATTCTCTCAGAATGCATCAATACGGAGTTCAAGCAGGGAGGCGTCAGGTTCCCCAAATCGACGACATCCAAAGGCAACGTGGATAAAAGTAAATATTGTCATTTCCACCGCAACCATGGCCATACGACCGAGGACTGCGTGCACCTTAAAGATGCTATTGAGATCCTCATTAAGGAGGGTCATTTGAAGCAATATATCAAGAAAGGTTAGTCTTCAAAATGGAAGGCGTCAGATTCAAAGAAGGAAGCAGAATCATCCCTATCCAGTCCTCCCCCGTAGGTCGCCATGTCCATCACGCGACCAGAGGCTTTGGCGTCCTAGATTATTTCAATGAGCCGTCCCAGGTGTTCGCGCTCAGCACTTGGGAAGCATTCCCTGTAGCCATGGTTATCTCATGCGAGGGGTACAATGAGCTGACAGTGGGATCTATTAAGCGAAAGTTCGAGCAGCTTATTGATTGCAGCCCTGACCGACTATCCACACTTGAGAAGATCAAGGGGCGCTCCCAGCCAATCACCTTTTACCGCGAAGAGCTGCCTGGAGGCTCTCCCAACTCACACATCCCCTTGCTCTTCAAGGCAAGATTGGCAAGCACTGACGTCAGAAGAATCATGGTCGACCAGGGTAGTTCGGTGGACATAATGTACACCGGCCTGTTTCGGGCCCTCAAGCTGGACCAGAAGAACCTCTCACCATACATGGGATCCAATTTGTAGGGGTTCAACGGAGCCACGGCCAGACCCTGGGGGTACGTGGAGCTCCAAGTCACATTCGGGGAAGAAGAAGCGTCCAGGTCAATCAAGACCCAATTCTTGGTGATCGATTGCCCGTCACTGTACCAATGCATCTTGGGGAGACCGGCCCTTGCAGAGTTAGTTGATGTCCCTTCAACTGTCCACCTCAAGTTAAAGTATTATACGGAGAAGGGTCACGTTGCGACATTGCACGGGGACATAGAGGCTACCCGCAGATGTTTCGAAGCAGCGACCCGGGGCCAAAACCAGATCGATCCAGCACCCAAAGCAGCTAAGCTGGCACGGGAGAAAGATCATCCATCTGAAGATGGCCAACCGGACAAGAAACCTGCACTCCCT
Organism: Lathyrus tuberosus; assembly: GCA_022829125.1. NCBI lineage: Eukaryota > Viridiplantae > Streptophyta > Magnoliopsida > Fabales > Fabaceae > Lathyrus > Lathyrus tuberosus. The sequence goes on from JALAZF010000078.1 coordinate 16,027,715, forward strand.
GTACACACTATCGACCTTGACAGTCAAATTTCAGAGGAAGGCGAGGAAGATAGCAGTGAAGGTGCGTCAACAAGGACGACCAGCTCCTCCACATCAACCCTCATGCGACCAATTCCAGACGGGGAGTTTGAAGTCATCGCCTTCAACATTAACCCCAACAGAGGGGTGAAGATTGGTGCTGGACTGCCCGACGAGGTCAAGCAATACCTGAAGAAGTGCCTGGACGACAACGCTGATCTATTTGCTTGGAGTGCCGCAGACATGCCCGACTTGGACCCTGAGACCGCATGCCACCATTTGACCATCGACCCAGCTGCCCGTGCTATCACGCGGCGCAGGCGGAAACAATCTGGCAAAAAGGCACAGGCTGGCGAAAAACTTGTACAACACCTCTTAGAGGCGAAATTCATTTCGGAGGCCAGGTATACAACCTGGCTATCCAATATTGCACTTGTCAAGAAACATAGTGGAAAATGGCGCATGTGCATTGACTATATTGATCTCAACTGGGCTTGCCCGAAAGATGCTTATCCCTTACCGAGCATAGATAAGCTCGTAGATAACTCTGCAGATTTCAAACTTTTGTCCTTCATGGATGCCTATTCGGGATACACTCAAATCCCTATGGCCGAAGAGGACAAGAGGTACACTGCATTCATGACCTCCTCAGGGAACTATTACTACAATGTAATTCCCTTCGGTCTAAAAAATGCTGGGGCCACATACCAGCGCATGATGAACAAGGTCTTCCGATTAGAGATCGGAGACATGCTTGAAGTTTACATAGACGATATGATCGTGAAATCCCAAGAGGAATCCGACCATACGGCCAACTTGCAAAAGGTCTTCGACCAGGTCAGGAAGTGTAAAATGCGCTTCAACCCAGAAAAATGCACCTTCGGAGTACAGGCAGGGAAGTTCCTCAGATTCTGCCTCACCGAAAGGGGAATAGAGGCAAATCCAGACAAGTGCCGAGCATTTGCGGAGTTCCCCACGCCCAGGTCGAAGAAGTCCATATAATCCCTCAACGGGATGCTCGCTTCACTTTCCCGCTTCGTGGCCAATTCTGCTTAACACGCCCTGTCCTTCTTTAAACTCCTCAGAAAGGAGGCCAATTTCGAATGGACGGAGGAGTGCGAGCAAGCTCTGACCCACCTTAAGCGAGCCATGTCCGAACCTCCTGTGCTTTCTCGAACAGAATGCGGGGAGACCTTGTACCTATATCTCTCTGTTGCCAGCGAAGCCATCAGCACTGCACTCATCCGCGAAACAACAGACGGGCAGAAGCCCATATATTTCACCAGCAAGGCCCTGCAAGGGCCAGAAATCAGGTACGCGCAGATAGAGAAAGTTGCCCTTGCCCTCGTTACCGCCGCGAGAAGACTCAGACCCTACTTCCTGGCCCACACCATAGTAGTACGGATGGACCAACCCATCAGGCAGTTTCTTTACCGACCAGACATGGCCGGTAGGATACTTAAATGGTCCCTAAAGTTATCAGAATTCGACATTCATTACGAGGGCAGGAAGGCCATCAAGGCACAAGTCCTGGCCTACTTCGTGGCGGAGATGACACCTCCATCGTCCCTGCCAAGTGGAACGCAGAGATGGACCATTTACATGGACGGGGCATCCGGCCCCTCAGGTAGCGGCGCAGGTATCATCCTCGAAAACGAGGAAGGAATACTAATTGAAGTATCTCTAGTCCTGTCCTTCCCTACATACAACAACCAAGCCGAATACGAGGCCTTCCTCGCGGGACTACAGCGGGCAAAGGACGTGGGCTCCAAGGAGGTGAAGATTTACACCGATTCCCATCTCGTAGCATCCCAGGTACGGGGAGAGTTTCAAGTAAAGAATGACCAGCTAGTCGAATATTTGACACTGGTGATGGAGAGAATCACCAAGTTTGACGCGTGGGAAGTCCAACACATCCCTCGTGAATGAAACACGCGGGCAGACATCTTGTCCAAACTAGCTAGCACCAGAAAGAAAGGCGGCAATAAATTTGTCATACAAGAGATACTTGCACAACCATGTATCGGGAAACCCTCAGAGCTGCCCGACGTCAACGTCATCAGAGACAGTCACTACTGGATGACTCCTGTGAACAATTACCTCACCAAAGGGGAGCTGCCCAAGGACAGCAAGGAGGCCAGCGTGACTAAACAACGAGGTTGCTCACACGTGCTGATTATGGACAAACTCTACCGACGAGGATTTTCCATCCCCCTCCTGAAATGTGTCGAGGAGATCAAAGTCCCCGAAATCCTCTAAGAGATCCACGAGGGCATCAACACGCAACATTTGGAAGGGAGATCATTGGCACGAGAAGCCCTGCGATCAGGATACTATTGGCCGACCATGCAGCATGACGCCAAAGAGCATGTCCAAAAATGTGACCGATGCTAGCGCCACGGGAACATGCACCTGGCACCCCCCAATGAGTTGAAGACTCTATCCTCGCCTTGGCCCTTCGCTTGGTGGGGGATGGACATACTCAGCCTCTTCACTATGGGGTCTTATCAAAACAAATTTTTTATTGTTGCTGTCGACTACTTTACGAAGTGGATCGAAGCCGAAGCCCTCGCCAAGATCACAACCTTCAACATACTTCGCTTCTAAAAAAGGAATGTCCTCGCGCGATTTGGGGTGCCCCGGGCCCTTGTGACCGACAATGGGACCCAGTTCACGGACAGAAAGTTCCAAGACTTCGTCGCCAAATTAGGTATGAAGCATCAATTCACCTCCATCGAGCATCCCTAGAATAACAGGCAAATGGAGGTCGCGAACAGGGTAATCCTTCGTGGCCTAAAGCGAAGGCTTGGCGAAGCCAAAAAGAGATGGGTCGAGGAGCTACATAGCGTGCTCTGGGCCTATAGAACAACACCACACTCCACCACCGGGGAAACCCGTTTCCGACTAGCCTACAGAATTGAGGCGGTGATACCGGTGGAGATCAGGGAACCTTCCAGACGAACGGAGGCTCCCCTCGACAAGGAAATCAATGATGAAGCCTTGAGAGAAGAGCTCGATCTGGTTAAAGAGATACAGTCGGGGGCAACTCTCCGCGAAGCTTCGCTTAAATAACAAATAACCTTGCGCCACGACGCTAGAGTCATAAAGCGCGACTTCCCCGTTGGTAGCTTGGTTCTACGCAGAAACCAGAAGGATTCACGCGAAGGAAAGCTGGCCGCAAACTGGGAAGGACCCTACAAGGTCAAGTCCAAAATGGGCACCGGATCCTACTATTTAGAAACTCTGGACGGAGAACCATTTGCTCGACCATGGAACGCTGAAAAGCTCAAACAATACTACAGTTAGAACCAACTACGAGGTCGGACTAACTGCCGACGAGATCTCCCCTAAACAGGGAGACGACTCGGCCACAGAATCGTGCCCCAGTGTAAGCACGATCCATTTTACAACGCTGGCCAGTTTTTGCTTATGGGACTACCAGAATCTGCGCACAACGGGGATACCTCAATCGAGCTCCACCATTGCCACATGAATTAGGCAGGACACCCAGCTCGCGATGGGAACCGTCCAAGCCTATGAGATTAGTACCTCAACCGAGATCCTAGTCTCATCACGGGTGAAACCACTTCCCCGACCGTTCGACCAATCCCCCTCACGGTCGAACACATCTACGTCGAGCAATTCTCTAAATCATAAAACAAGTCAGTGATCCCAGTTGCAGGCACAAAAGCTTATCGAGCAACAATGAAACACTTAGAAAAATAAACAATGAAAGATATACATACAAAATCGGTCGTACTGACCGGGCACATACATAAATAAGTTAAAGTGACCACAAGGGCCGCAAGCTGTGCATGTTACAAAACAAGGGGGCCGTGCTCCCAAATAAAATAAGATACATCAAAAAACACGGCACGCAGGCCGGATAAATTACAACAAGATAAAAAGAAATCATTCCTCCATCCGCTCCGTCTGATCCTGGACAAACTCTAACTGCTCAGGGATAGGTTGCGGCGACTGGGTTTCCTAGGGATGGGCGTGCTCAGAACCAAGGTTGAGAAACTCAGGGACTACTATCTTGCCATTCTCCACACGGCCGAGAAAGTTGGTACCCTCGTTAGAAATTTGGACGTCGGGGTTCACCAGTCTTACCCGAAGCATACGAGTAACTATCTTCGCCCTGGTCTTCAACGCCTTTACGTCCTTAGGCTCATCCTCGGCTAGAGCACCTACGGATCTTAGCTACTTGATCAGATCCTCGGTAGCTTTCTTCTCAGTAGCCAAAGTCTCATTCTCCCCCCTTAAACGGACAGCTTCCTCGTCTGATTTCTTCCTCGCAACGGAAGCAGCATTGGCCTCCTCCTTGGCCTTTTTGATTTTCTCCTCCAGAGCAGTTATCGTCTCCTGGGCCCTCTTTAGCTCAAGTTCGGAGGAGATGTCACCCTCCGTATGCACCGCCGCCATCTCCAAAACACGGACCACCACGGAGTCATCTTGCGCCAACAATGCCCGCTTACCCGGACGATCCATGCCTTCCAACTTAAGAGATTCTGCCCAGGGAACCATCAGAGACGTCCCCTCGAAGTATGTCCTGTCATGAAGGCAAGGAGGAAGCTCGAACTTGTGTTTTTTGGCCGTCGGACTAAGGTCCACCAGCTCGTTGGCCCTGGTCCGCTTGAACCTTGAAGCCAAAGGTGCTGGGGACCCCTGAGCAGAGGCAGGAACGGGCGAAGAGCTCCTGTCTGTGGCGGAGGAGGAGGTACTCACTGGGGAAATCGAGACTTTGGAGCGGCCGCACCAGGCTTGTTCCTCGCAACAGCATTTTTCACCATTCTTTCATGGGCGGAGGGCATCTCACCTGCAAAACACAATAAACATATTAGATGATGGCGAAGAAAATATAATTCGGGCAAATTAAAATAACTAAGCCTACCAAGCAGCTTATAAGCATCTGTAGGAGTCTTGCACTCCAAAAGCGCCTTCGCGTTGATGTAACGGTACTCCACCCGTTTGCTACCGTCTTCCTCGAAAATTGGGTCACCCTTCTTCGTCCAGCAATCAGCAAGCCGGAAAGAATTGACATAGTTCCCCAGCGTCTCATAGACGGCCAGGTCTTGCTCGTCCAACATGCTCGGCTGAGCAACATAACCATTGGGCTCCTTAGAGAAATGAAGTCCACTCCAATGAAAGGGAAACTTGAACTCTCTGTCCCCGATCAACTTCCCATTCTCGTCACGCATGTCATTACCATTCTCATCAAGGGACATTGCCTAAACATACGTGTTGTCTTGGGCTCGCCCCGACACAGGTTCAATAATGTAAAACCTTTCCTTGAATGTCCGAATAGACTCCGAGAAAGGCTTAAACAGCTTCCGGGGTTGCTTCAACGACACCCAGCCATATCTCCTCCCCGTGACCTGCCTCTGAAGATGGAAAATGGTGAAGAACAAAGGCAGGGTGGCTCCTACCTTCAGAAGCTCACAGGTCAGGTCGAAGGCGTGAATGGACGCCAATGAGTTGGGGTGCAATTGTGATGGGGCCAGGTCCAGGTGTACGAAAACAGACTGCTGGAAGTCAGTGAAGGGCGGCCTCAACCCCAGCTACTTAAAGGCATATTCGGACATAGAGAATCTTTCCCCGTAGTCCATACATATCCAACCATCTTGGGAGGGGAAATGCACCTTCCATTCCCCCTCTGGTCCAACGTCCGTGAAAACGTCCCCGGTGAAAGTCGTAAAGATAGATTCGTGCTCGACAGGCTCAGCCACCGACCACTCCTCAGCAGAATTCTCCTCGAGCTCCTCCCCGACTTCGTTGGGGACTGAAGATGGCTGGTTTATACCTGAGAGAATCGCACACTCAAAGATAACACAGAGTCGCCACCGAACTTTATTTAGTCCCAAAGGACAGGGAAAATATCGATAAAACCCAAGGGTGAGAGAAAGGGAACGGGGGTCGGTTATGCGAAAGGAAGGTACTAGCACCTTACACATCCGTCGTACTCGACGGGAACCATTTCGCTTGCTTCTAGGCTTGGATGGGTTATCTATCTAAAGGCTTCTAGCTAAAAGAAGAGGAGAGAGAAGAGAAGGGAGAAAGAAAGAAAGAAAGAAAAGAAAGTGCTCGCGGAGGAAATCAGAGCGTCGTAGTTCATGGAACCAAGGGACAGAGAGGAAGGAAGAAGGAAAGAAGGGTGGAAGTGTGCTCGCCAAGATCATTGCGATATCGTGCCTACGTATCATACATTCGAAAAAATGCAGAATCAGAGCTTCCGTAGTTCGTGGAACTAAGACGCAAAAGGAAAAGGAAAGGAAAGTGGTGTCAAAACCAAGAGCAAAAGAAAGAAGGAAATTCCATTGGGGATTCCAAAGAAATGGTGTCAAAACCAAGAAAGAAGAGCAAAAGGTAAAAGAGAGTACTCCACTGAGGAGTAAGAGACTAAAGTGACTGTGCAAGGAACAAAAGAGAAACGGTGTCAAAACCAAGAGAATAAGAGATAGAGAAAGATCCGCTAGGGATGCAAAAGATAAATGGTGTCATAACCAAGAAAGAAGTGCAAAGGAAAGATAATAAATGTGCTAAGAGTAAAGTACAATAGTGGTGTCGAAACCAAGAGAGCAAAAGGAATAAAAAGACTCCGCTGGGGAGTAAGATAACAAAGAAACCGTGACTGAGAATCAGAAGGTAGCGACCCTACTGAGGAAACCAACAAAGGAATGGTGTTAAAACCAAGAGAAAAGAGGACTTGGTATGTTAACTGTCTGGCAGTAGTTAACTGAAGGAAGGGATTAAGACTCTGTGGGGAAAGAAGTTTTAACAGATAAGAATTACAATCAACCAAAGAACGGGGTTGGACCGAGCGAAGGTCGTAACCCAAAGGACGGGTGTAGGACCGAGCAAAGGTCATGACCCAAAGGAAGGGTGTAGGACCGACCAAAGGTCGTAACCCAAAGGACGGGTGTAGGACCGAGCAAAGGTCGTAACCCAAAGGACGGGTGTAGGACCGAGCAAAGGTCGTAACCCAAAGGACGGGTGTAGGACCGAGCAAAGGTCGTGACCCAAAGAACGGGTGTAGGACTGAGCAAAGGTCGAAACCCAAAGGATGGGTGTAGGATCGAGCGAAGGTCGTGACCTAAAGTACGGGTGTAGGACCGAGCAAAAGTCGTAACCCAAAGGACGGGTTTAGGACTAAGCAAAGGTTGTGACCCAAAGGACGGGTGTAGGACCGAGCAAAGGTCGTGACCCAAAGGAGTTTGGCACACTGACTGAACAAGCAGTACCTGACCGAAGAAAGGGTATTCGAACCAAAGGAAGGTTACTAACCTAAAGATGCAAGTATTCAAACCAAGAGGAGGTTGCCAAATGCTGGGGATTCGGTGTTTACAGACAGACTGTGATTAACCGAAACGAGCGAGTGATTAACCTGTAGCGAGCTATTTTGGACGTGGTTCTTAAGCACTGTCGCTCTGGGGTACTACAGGTCGATTCATTTTTTATCCTATTAAGCTGACTAAGGAAGGGAAATAGATGTCTCCAATTAACCCTGCTTGCATACTGAGTTTAAACAGATGACTGTTGGTTTATAGATGCAGTTTAGATTGTGGGCCTCTCTCTGCTCATTTTGTTAAGAATGAAATGACGGGACTATTCATGGGGATTTTTGATAGGTACTAGATTTGATGTTTTTAATTAGTGTGCTCGCTAAGATTCTTCTAATCTTATGCCTTCGTATTCCCGTTTAACGAAATAGGGAAATCAGAGCGATCGTAGTTCCTCCTAGTCTAAGGGAGGAAAAGGATATTTGGTGTCTTGTTCAAAGCACAAGACGTGAAGCTGAAAGTGGTTTGTATCTTGTTCAAATCCCAAGATGTGAAGCTGAAGGGTTTTGACTTTTATAGAGAATTTATCATCTTTAAAGGGGGATATTTGGTCTGTTTGTCACGACTATTGCGTGACTGATTATAAAGGAGAATTACTTTAACTGGGATATGTGAATCCAACAAAGCCATAATTTCCTTTATGGGAGTTTTTAACCTGAAGGAGAAGACTTTAACTCAGTTTAGAGCAATGCCATCTTTCCTTAGGAACTTCTCATGCTAAAAGAGGGACAGTGGCGTGGATGTAAATAATCCAGAGGCTTGCCGCTTACAGCAATTAGATGGGGGAAAAGGAGTTGTTGATGTTTGTATACTGTGAGCAAGACACAGATTTTGATGCTAAAAGGTTGATTGACTCGACCGGGGTTTGCTTATACGAAGCCTAAGAGGAGGCTATTGACCCAACAAAAGGGTGTTTTTATGTGTCTCGTACGAAGCTCGAGAGAGTGGCTAAAAGGGTTGATTCAACAAGAGAGTGCTTTTATGTATCTCGTACGAAGCCCGAGAGAGAGGCTAAAAGGTGGATTGACTCAACAAGAGAGTCTTTTATACTCAATAAGAGAGTGTTTTTATATCTCGTACGAAGCCCGAGATGGAGGCTAAAAGGTGTGACTCAACAAGAGAGTCTTTTATACTCAACAAGAGAGTGTTTTTGTATCCCGTACGAAGCTCGAGATGGAGGCTAAAGGTTTGACTCAATAAGAGAGTCTTTTATACTCAACCAGAGAGTGATTTTGTATCTCATATGAAGCCCGAGATGGAGGCTAAAAGTTGATTGACTCAACAAGATAGTCTTTTATACTCAACAAGATAGTGATTTTCTATCTCTTACAAAGCCCGAGATGGAGGTTGAAGGTGTTTGAATCAACAAGAGAGTCTTTTATACTCAACAAGAGAGTGATTTTGTATCTCGTACGAAGCCCGAGATGGAGTGTCGTACCTCGAAAAATGAGAACGACCTCGCAAAACGCAATCGCACTCCCGCGGGATGGACTTAACAGAGTCGCCACCGATCTTTATTTATTCCATAGAGGGAAAGGGAAAATATCGAATAAAACCCCTAAAAAAAAGGATAAGAAATGGTCATCGCAACCATTGTCTGAGTTCGGGAGTCGGTTACGCAAGGGGAAGGTATTAGCACCCCTCACGTTCGTTGTACTCAACGGGAACCGTTTAATCAAGGTTTAAATGAGTGTTAGCTTAAGGTTTGTATCTAATCTTCTACTTAATGGGAAAAGGAAGGTAAATGATTATTGTTAAACGAGAGAGAACCTAAAGAGGTTTTATTACTAGGGTGCTCGCCAACACTTCAGAGTCTCGTGCCTACGTATCCTTATGAGGATGGAATCAGAGCAATCGTAGTTCCCCTAACTAAGGTGAGGAACCATTGACTATGGTCAAAGTTCCAAGGGGAATGAGTATTCATGATCATGATACTCGTAGAGTTAAAGAACTCTCTAATTCTAAGTTGTGATGGGATTGAATGGCTATGAGGTCCAAGGGAAAAGATATCGCCAATGACTATGAGGTCAAAGGTTACAGATGTTTTGGTTCCTTGAGAATCAAGATTTGTCCATAAAATGGAGTTTGAATATGATTGGATGTATTTTAAGAATGATGATCATCAAATGATCAAAGAGTTTATGCTAAAGTGTTAAACTCTAACATTCTCTATCATTCAAGATTAGTTTGAGAAAATTGTTTGTTGGACAACGAACATTGATAAAAATCAAAGGTTCAAAGAGTTGTGCTAGAGTGCTAGACTCTAACATCTCTTAGTCCAAATTGTTATTAAGTGTTTTGAGGACGAAAGAAAGAAATGATTGGCTACCTCATTGTGCAAGACTTGAGACCAATCTATAAAAGGGTTATGCTAGAATGCTAGATTCTAACAATCCTTTTCTTTCAAGTTTTATTTCAAAAAAGATTTGATGTACTTTGAAGTATTGATATCCTTAAAGAAGGATGGATTCTTGAGATGACGATTGACAAAGATAGGAGATGGCAAAAGATGGAAGGTGGAAAAAAGTGAAAGGTGGCTCGCCAAGAATTAAGATCCTTGTGCCTACGTATTCTCATTTAAGAATGAGAAATCAGAGCATCCGTAGTTCTGACTAATACGGGTTGTTAGTTGAGGTATGTTAAGTGATTGGCGAACATTTGAGCAAATGTTCAAAGAGTTATGCCAGAGTGCTAGACTCCGACGGCTCTTATTCGTTTTAGTGGATGATGAAAAATATTTAATGGACAATAAGCATTGATAATGATCAATGGTTCAAAGAGTTATGCTAGAGTGCTAGGCTCTAACGACTCTTTTTCATCCAAGTTGTGATTAAGATTATTTTTAGGACAACGAGCTTTTGATGATGACCAATCACTCAAAAGGGTTATGTCAAGATACTAGATCTTAACGGCCCTAATCGTCCAAGTAGATATGAAAGTCGTTTAATGGACAATGAACGTTTGATGAAAATCAATTGTTCGAAGAGTTGTGCCAAGATGCTAGATCTTGACGGCCCTTACTTGTCCAAGTTAATTAAAGATATCTTTGAGGAGCGAAAGAATGAGCGAGTGGCTACCCCAAAGTGCGAGACTTGAGACCATTCGCTCGAGGTTTCCGCTAGAATGCTAGATTCCAGCGGTCCTTTTCTTTCGTGTTTTTATGAAAAGAGATTTTGATTACGTACTTGGTTGAGAAAAAGTTTGACATTCAGTTGAGTAACTTTAATTGGATTTAATCTACAACTAAAGTTCAAAACTTATTAAAGTTTTAAATTTAGTCTAAAATTTAATTAACTAAAATTCCAAAGATCTAAAACTTAGTGAAAAAAAAACTAAAATTAAAGTTTCTAAAAAAAACTTAATTAGTTAGTATTAAAAAAATCTAAAAGTTAGTAAAACTAAAGTTTGAAATTTCTAAAAAAACTTAATTAATATTCAAAAAACATTTAAGACTTCTAAAACTTAATTACAATTAAATTCTAAAAAAATTAATATTTTTTAAGACTTAATTAAAATTCAAAATAAATAGAACTTTATAAAACTTAATTGAAATTAAGAGTCAAAACAAAAATAATGGAAAGGGTTAGATAAGGAAAAAGGGCTGAAAGCCCAACTGCCATGCGAACTGGGTCGGGTCGCCTAAGGTGCGACCCATTTGACCCTTGATCTAACATCCAAAGCCCTAAGTAGAACAAACACGGCTAAATGAATGAAAAAAAAGTGAAGTATCAGAACACGGTCAAAACAACATCATCCACATTATCCAATTTCTCTTAATCCCAAAACAACGCCATCAGGGGAATCAACACGAATAGGATCAAGTTATGCTTTCCAAGGACAAATCGGAGGATTCAACACCAAGAAAAAAAAGAAATACGAAGAGGAAGGAGGACCGCGACACGTTTCAACCTTACCCCTCGATCGCTGCTCGTGCTTTGTGGTTCAGATCTTGGTTTCGTCTTCAACCACTCGCGATTCACTCTTGTTCCAGGTTTGATCCGTTTCTCGTCCGAATTCGTATTGGTTCTGTTCTTCTTCTCTTTCTGAATCGGGTAGGGTAGTGATTTAAGAAAGAAGGGAGAGGTTCATTACAGAGGTTTTGCGAAGGGCTTTGGTGGTGGTGGCGCGGAGAGAAGTTTGTAGACGGAGGGAATGTTGGCGGAGGCTGAGTTTGGTCGGAGAGGGATTATGGGTTCTGTTGGATTTGAAAGGTTACAGAGGGAGTTTTGAGTTGAAGGATGTGGGTCGATGGGGCGAAGGAAAAAAAGTGGTTGATGGAGTTGAAAGAGGTTGTTGTCGTATGGGTTTAAGTTCGTACGACTATGGTTGAAGGTTTGAAGAAGAAGGAAAGGGAAACCGGTTTGTGGAGGTTGGTGGCGGTCAGAAATTTAAAGGGATATGGGTGGCGATTTGATGGTGGTTTTAGCGATGATGGTGAAATGGATCGAAGAAAAAGGTAGGTTTTTGGTCGCTGTTGATGTTATGGTGGCGTTTATGGTGGTTTGGTGTCTCATCCGGAAAATTGATAATGGTGAACGGTGGTGAATGGTGGTTTCACGGCGGAGACTGGAGTTTGGGTGAAAGATTGAAGGATGTTTTAGGTTTGTAGTTTTGAGGAGGGTGGAAATGAGAAGTTTGGTGGCAGAAAACCAATGTGACCAATGGTACACGGTTGAAGTTTTGAAGGAGATCCGGTTTCGTCTCCAGAAAGCTCTCTTAGGATCCTTTTTGAATATCCCCTTCCTCTTAAAACCATTTCAAAATTTTCCTATGTTGATTAGTCACTCTCAATTTTGCAAGATGCATCAGGTTTTGTTGACTTTGTGCAGAGTTTTTTGTTTTTGGTTGGAGCAGCAGTGTTGAAACATTGTTGTTGCGTGGAGATAGTGTGGGAGATGGTAGTTTTGATGAAACTGTGCAGAGATGCAGTGTGATGCGGACTCCAATGGTGCCTTTTTTGTGAATAGGCAGTTCTTGGCACATTGTGGAAATAGCAGAAGATTCACATGATATAGCAGATAGGCGCAGGAGGCTTGTCATGTAGCCTGGAGTGTACGATATTTGCTTGGAATGAATATGTTGACCAAAACAAAATCACTTGCTTTTTCTTTTGTTGTAACAAATAAAATGAGAAAAAACGAACACCAAAAAAGAAAGATTTTTTGTATTTTCTGTATTATAAAAAGAAAGAAAATCAGAATCTAATGAACATATTTTTTTTAATGATTTTTTAGCAAAAGATAACTAAATGAGAACTAAATAAACTTAAAACTAAAAGTAAACTTAAATAATAAGTAAAATTAAAATAAACTGAAATTGGTAAAAATTAAGCTAATTTAAATTAGACTAAAATCAAAAGTAAAATTTAAATTTAAATTAAACTAAAATTAGTGACTTAAATTAAAATACTAAATAAAAGAAAATATTCTAAAACTAACGAAAATAATAGAAGGAAACAGTGACAACAATCAGACAGAAAATGCGTATCATGATCAAAGGACCAAAAGACCGCAAATGTTAAGACATATGGCCTAAAATGATATGACAAAAATCAGGGGATCGAAGGGTAAAATTTGGGGTACATCATGGAGGCTAAAAGGTGTGACTCAACAAGAGAGTCTTTTATACTCAACAAGAGAGTGTTTTAGTATCTCGTACGAAGCCCGAGATGGAGGCTAAAGGTGTTTGACTCAACAAGAGAGTCTTTTATACTCAACAAGAGAGTGTTTTATATCTCGTACGAAGCTCGAGATGGAGGATAAAAGGGGTTGACTCAACAAGAGAGTCTTTTATACTCAACAAGAGAGTGTGGAGAGAATCATTGTACAAAGCCCAAGAGGAGGATATTTATGCTGGTAACTGTTTCAGTTGAGTGACAGGTCCAGTGTGTTGGATGAAAGAGAAAATCAGTTCTTATAAAGGGACTAATTAAATGTAAGGTTATACTTTGGTACTGACCGGAAGATCGGGTTCATTTCTTGTTCTTTAAGGAAATGGGAAATCCAAAGGGTATTGAGACTGTCCAAGTCTACTGGTGTTTTGAGAAATCGATTCTCGGATAAGTGAATGATCTTTGTATAATGCCCAAGAGAAGGCTGGTATGTTAAGGGATGAAGGTCAACCCATTAACTGGTCTAACACTTGACTCAGAAAGAAAGCTCTAGCAAATTCATGACTAGGTTATGTTCCTATACCTGTAGAGGTGTCTAGGTCCTTGTACTAAGCCCAAGAGAAGGCATGAGAGCTTTTAAGAAGCCGAAGGGTCCTTGTACAATGCCCAAGAGGAGGCGGGGATGATTTTAAGAAGCCTGTGGGTCCCCAAACCCCGAGAAGTTCAAGACATGCCATTCACCGAGAATAGATTAAGCCAGGAAAGTCCGATAATTTGGAAGAAACTCAAGAGATGCCATTCACAGAGAAAAGATCATCTCTGGGGAGTAGAGTTTCTTTGACGATTTCTAAGGGTGACAGTCTGAGAAAGGGTTCACCGAGAATGCTGCCTTTCACGTCTCCATATTGTTTAACCCCAAGAGGAGGGAAGACTGTGTCTGGTAATCCTATGGGGATCTAGTTTTGTTTGTATTTAAGAGTGACCAACAGGGCTTTACCTAGTGCTAGACGTAGTTGCTGGGGAAAACTCTAAATAACTATACTAGCATTACACAGTTGATATTTGACAAGTATATAAAAGTTTGTGAAAGAAGACTTACAGTGAGCAGCCCCACAATACAGTTATATATATATATATATATATATATGAAAGCGGATAAAGAAAGCGGGTAAACACTTACTTGGTTGTAGAGCTTCCATGGTGTTTTGTTAGTTTGTTCAAAAAAGAAAGCTTTGATAACAATATTATATTATAGATCAAAGGAGAAAGTGCTTTGAAAAGATTGTTGGGGCTTACAGCTCAAGGAGAGTCCCAAGGTTTTATCAGTGATTGCACTGTTGTTTTGAATTTGTACAGGAACTTATACAAGTGACTGAGGCCCAAAAAGGTTTTCTGTACAAAGGGATGTGTCTTATACTCTCTCAAGAGGCCCAAAGAGTTTTAAAGAAAAGAAATGGGGCTTATAACACAAGGGTAGGCCCAGATGGTTTGATTTTTGAACTGGCGATCGCGCCGAGATTTTCTTTTAACGCAGAGGGACTTATACAATATCTGAGGCCCAAAAAGGTTTTGGTTAAAAGGGGATTGGGTCTTACACTCTATTAGAGGCCCAAAAATGATTTTTGTACAAGTGATGGGGCTTACAGCTCAAGGAGAGGCCCAATGATTTTGAATGGGTCTTATAGCTTGAGGAGAGGCCCAGATGATTTATTTTAAACGGCCGATGATCGCGCCGAACTTTTGAAATACAACGGGACTTATACAACATTTGAAGCACAAAAAAGGTTTGTATTTACAAAGGATTGGGTCTTACACTCTATTAGAGGCCCAAAAGTGTTTGAAAAAGATTTGTTAGGGTGAAAATCAAAGAAACCCCAATTTCATTTTTTAAAGGCATTTTTCAAAGATAAATCAAGTAAAAAAATGATAAAAATATCAAATAAAATCATTAATCATGTTATAAACAATGATTAAGGTTTATAAAAAAGTATTTTATCCACATGAATATTTAAAATCATTTTAGTTTTAAAAATCAAGAAAAAGAAATCATTTTAAAAGCATTTAAAACAATTTAAAACAATATTTTTGAATATATTAAAAATATATCAAATAATAATATTTTTTTGTGATTTTTTGTGGATTAAAATATTATGGAGTATGAATAAGAAGTGTGAAAAACAAAATTGGAAAATGATGATTTTTGCTATGTGAAATAATTGGTTGAGTTTTGAATATAAAATAAGAAAATGAGGAAAGATGTCACAACATCACATTCGACGTCTCTTTTAGTTTTCAACATCTTTTTTATCAAACTTCCAACACTCATACCTCTCTCAATTTTTAACAAAATTAAAATCCGTAAGAACCTATCTTGACCGATTTTTCGCAAGAAATCCAACGGTATCACTCATACATACTGAAACTTAATGTACATAATGCATGAAGCAAAAAACCATAACTGGACATGAATTTTAAAAGAACATAAACTCCACATATAAACATGTTAAAGTGCAAACAGTAGGAGGATCACAACATACACATTACGGACTACATTTTTGCTTCAATAATTGTTCAATATGATGCATGTATATGGACATCAAAGGAAAGCATGATTCAAAGAATTCAAGTTGTGATGCTTACCTCTTTTTTGGAGATTTTGTGCAACCTACCAAGTGTTTTGTTCCAGAAATGATTTGATGCTTTGGACACCCTCAAATGACCTCTTAGAAGCTTTTAGGATGGTTGGAATCAGCTGGAAACCTCTAGATCAAGTTTGAGCTCTTTATTGCAAAATGGGCAAAAGTGGCCAAAATGCCAACTGTCTCAAATGGTGTTCCAGATGGGGGGGACCATTTGGGACAGTTCAAGGATGATATTTGGAGTGTGTTTGGATCATGAGTTGTGATGAAAATGCTCTCTAACTCAAAAACTCAGAATTACCTTGCTAAATAAGGCATTTTGGAGTGAAAGACGTGATTTTGAGGAAAGCAACTATTTGATGGCTTTGGTGTACTCAAACTGAGCACAAATGAGCTCTACTTATAGTAGAGCAAGTTTGTTTTGCAAGCAACAGTGAATGGCAACTGCAGCAGAGGTTTGGCAAATGTTTATCAATGAGAATCCAAGTCTCCTCTAGCCATTGACTAGAGGTTAGGGCACAGGACGCTGCTCCCCTTGTTGTTGGAGGAATCTTGACTGAATTCAGTTAGAGGAGGCTCAGTTCATGCCACCTCTAAGCATCCATTAAATGCTCCAAACCAAAATTGGAGTCTTGTCCCTCTTTTAGGGTTTTCTAGGTTTGGCATGCTACTTTTGGTTCCAAGGACTTTGGAGGCTTGGAGATCAGATCATCCCCCTTGGATTTGATCCTCAGATGTGTCCAAAATGATGACAAGGCTTAAAAATTCGTGTGGCACAAGAAATGTGCAAATCTGTCCTGAAACCTGTCTTAAAAATCAGCTGCAACAAGCCTTGTTGTAAAATCCATAACTTCTTGCTCAAGAATGATAAATGGTTGTTCCAGGACTTTATGGAAAGATGAGATGACATACTTCAACTTTGATGTTTGACCCTAGACTTGGTTCAACTTGGATCATGGAGAAAAACATCCTTGAAGTTGGGACATTCTTGCTAGAAAAATATTAATGATGTCCTATGAAATGTTGAAACATTTGACAACTTTGAACATTAACAATTCCAAACTCTAATCACTTATATCTTTTAATCCACTATGATATTTTGAGTTTAAGTGAATTGCACCTTTGATGCTTGTCCTGCATGGTGTCAAAGCTTGAAAATTGTGTGGCACAAGAAAAAGTGCACAAAATCTGTCCTAAAAAAAAGCTGCAGCAAGCCTTACTGTAAAGTCCATAACTTTCTGCTCGAGTATGATAAATGGACGTTCTACAACTTTCTGGAAAGCTGAGATGACGTACTTTAACTTTGATGTTCAAGGTTTGTGAAGATAAGACATGTAAAGTTGCCAAAAATGACCTTGAGCTTGTGTGATCAAGTCTGTCCTAAAAACTGTCTTAAAAATTCTGTTTTATCAATGCCTTTTGTAGAGATCATAACTTTCAGCTCGAGAATGATAAATGAGCTTTCTAGGATTTTCTGGAAAGGTGAGATTACGTACTTCAACTTTGATGTTCAAGGTTTGGCTTGAATCAACTTGGATCATGGAGAGAAACATCCTTGAAGTTGGGACATTCTTGCTGGAAAAATATTAATGATGTCCTATGAAATGTCGGAACATTTGACATTAAGAATTCCCAACTTTGGTCACTTATATCTTTCAATCCTTATGATATTTTGAGTTGATTCCTTCTACAATGTTGAGGTATCAAATGCCCTCTTTAAAAGTAGCTCTTACGCAAAATCAATGGATGCTTGGATCAATAGTTACAACCTTGAAAAGTTGTGTACTTGAACATGATTTTAACTTAGAAAAAATTTCTAAGTTTCTTTCAATTTGATCAATTTTGCAATTTTGCATGATTTCTTGATTTAAATTTGATCAAATTAAATCATCCATCATATTTTCTTGTGTAATGGCTTGTGAAGCTCAAAGTTGACCAAAAGTCAAACTTTGACTTTCTGCGTCAGTTGACTTTGTATTAGATGAACTTGAGGCTTGATCCACTTGAAATGTTGCACTCTTGTGCTTAATTCTTGATGTGAGAGTCCTCTTGATCCTTTGTGGGTGTTTAAGAGGTTAGATAAGTTAAAGATTATGTCATTCCTTGATTGATCCTTTGTCTAAAGGCTCTGAGATGGCTTGAAACCCTAAGCCTGATTGTAGTGAATGCTCAACAATTCCTTGAGGAGATTGATGAGGCACAAAGGTACATCCATATTGTGATGATGATTTGCACAATGATGGGAAATGTTAGTGGTCAAAATTTGGGTGATGACAGATGCCCCTATTTAATCTTCTTGGACCCGAAGGTGTGAATGGCGAAGGTATTCGGGCATTCGGGGTGCAAGAGGATTAAATATCGGAATACCCGAAATTTTGACGGTGGTTATAAATAGCAGTTTGCTCATCCATCTTCTTTTGCTAGGCAATGATGCTTAGAAAAGGTAGAAACTTCCCCTCAATCCTGATTTTCAGTCAAGGAACTGGTCTTAGTTTTCGAAGTAAACTTCCCCTCGATCTTGGTTTCCTACCAAGGAACTGGTCTAAGTTTCTTTTGTAAACTTCCCCTCGATCCTGGTTTCCTACCAAGGAACTGGTCTAAGTTTCTTTTGTAAACTTCCCCTCGATCCTGGTTTCCTACCAAGGATCTGGTCTCAGTTTCTGATATAAATTTCCCCTCGATCCTGGTTTCCTACCAAGGAACTGGTCTCAGTTCCTTTGGTAAACTTCCCCTTGATCCTGGTTTCCTACCAAGGAACTGGTCTTAGTTTCTTGTGTCAATAAACTTTCTTGACAAGGGACGCTATGTGTAGCGATTTTCCTCAAACTTCTCGCCGAATTTTCCAGGGGAGATGCCATTTGATAGAAAAAGATCTGATGTCAGACTTACTGGGGAACCCAGTCGTCTGAGTTGTAGAGGTGTATAAACTTCTCTGTTGGAGACGTCATTTGTCGATTCTACTGGGAAAACGAGTCTCTTGAGAGACTGCTTTCGCTTAGGGATATTGCATCATACTTTTCTCTGGATCTTCTCGAAGAAATGCCATATGATGTGATCCAACTTTGAGGTGCTGATGACCTTTTTGTCAGCGGATTTTTCAGAGAAAAAATGTCGTACTGCCGAATCTCTGATTAAAAGGCTTTCTCTGGGGATTTTCCTTAATCTGGGAAAGCGGAGATATCATCTTCACTGGCGAAGAGTGATGTTTGTCGAAAGTTCTCTGGTCTTTCAGAGGTTCAAGTTATCAAAGTGGTCAAGGACCAATTCTAATCCAAAAATAAACCGAAGGAGAGATTGTTCAGCCCCAACGCTTCCTGATGAGGAAAGAACTGACAACTTGATTAAGAGGACGGTTATCACGATGGGACAAGACCCACTAGAGTGATAGTGATGCAATATGAATGCGAATGTAAATAAATAATGCATGATGTATGTATGTTTATGCTGACAAAACTGACGCGACATACAGACTAGTAGATGAACACAACTGGATACTCGGCCACAGCGGGAGATGAAAAGTATCACTGGTTCACGATAGCAATTCTGCCTTGCTTAGGAGAGATAGTCCCTGCGGGGAACACCGTTGGTCGGGCTTAGGAGGTGAGAACTCTGTCGGGGATGTCAGATGGAGTATTCGCATCTGACATAATTGATCCTTCGTTCAGGCGCACTGGTTTAGAAGGAGTACTTTGATTCTGCACTTTGAAGCTCGCTTACTTCTGGAGAAGCGATCGATGTTCTTTCGATGTTCAACAGTTAAAAGAATTACCATCTTTATTTTAAAAGCAAAAAAAGTTTAACAAGTAAATTCATTTTTGTTTTATTTCAAGAATTGTTAATCATGTTAAAAACGTCATTCTGTAAAGCTAAAACAAATAAGAACTGTACACAAAAGTAAAACGGCTCAAATTTTATTGATAGGATGGAAATCAGCCAAGCTCGTGATTTCATAGAGTATTTACAAAGTTTAGAAAATGGTAATTTAAGGGAAAAGGGCTACATTGAAACATAACGACCACTATCCTTCTACCAACTTTGAATTCGGGATATACTGAGCTTCTGTCGAAGATGACCGTGACTGGAGTTTTCTGATGGATGGCATGACTGCTGCTGAGGGACTTGCCCCTTTGTTGAACATAGTTACTTGCCATTAATCCCTAAATTTTGCCTGGATTGTACTTTGGGATTTCCAATCCACCGGGATGATTTTTGATTCTGTCTCTAATTTTTGCCTGGACCGCCCTTTCGGGTTTTCAATCCATCGTCTGGAAATGTAATTCAGACGTCCCAGGAATCCTCTGACTTGTTTTTCAGTTTTTGGAGAAGGCATTTCTTGAATGGCCTTAACCTTGTCAGGATCAACCTAAATTCCTTTCTGGCTGACGATGAACCCAAAAAGTTTCCCTGAACGGACACCAAAGGTGCACTTGTTGGGATTCAAGCGGAGTTTGTACTTTCTCAACCGCTTGAATAATTTTGACAGGTGGATCACATGCTCCTCTGCTGTTCTAGATTTGGCAATCATATCATCGACATATACCTCAATTTCCTTGTGTATCATGTCATGAAACAGAGTAGTCATGGCCCTTTGATAGGTTGCCCCGGCGTTCTTAAAACCGAACGGCATTACCTTGTATCAAAAGGTACCCCATGGGGTAATGAACAAAGTTTTCTCCATGTCTTTCGGCGTCATTTTGATCTGGTTATAGCCCGAGAATCCATCCATGAAGGAGAAAACTTTGAACTTTGTTGTATTGTCAACCAGCATGTCAATATGTGGTAAAGGAAAGTCATCCGTTGGACTAGCCTTGTTTAGATCTCTGTAATCGACACACATTCTGACTTTTCCGTCCTTTTTTGGAACGGGTACGATGTTGGCTAACCATTGAGGATATTCTGATGTGGCGAGGAAACCTGCGTCAATCTGTTTCTGTACCTCCTCTTTGATTTTGATGGCCATGTCTGGGTGAGTCCATCTCGACCTTTGCTTTACTGGCAGACATTCTGACCTTAACGGTAAATGATGCTCCACGATGCTAGTATCCAACCCTGGCATGTCCTGATAGGACCAAGCAAACACGTCGGGAAATTCTCTGAGAAGCTTTGTCAAACTCTCTTTGGCAGTTGGACTGAGCAGTTCCCCAATCCTGATTTCTTTTCTCTCTTTTTTCGAACCCAAGTTGACCATTTCCAACGGCTCTTTGTGAGGTTCAATGGACCTTTCCTCTTGTCTGAGTAGTCGGGAGATCTCTTCTGGAATTTCGTTGTCATCTTCTTCTTCAGCCCTAAATACCGGGAACTCAAAGTTGGGAGAAGGCATCGAATCGTATGTTTCAACGGAGTTTAAAATAAGCAATCTGCATGACGATATGATTCGTGTTTAGAAGAGATAGAGAGAATGCAAGAGTGTGTGCAGTGTATTTTTTTTTTGAAAAACTGCTTGTTTATTTTTATTCGTTTTTTAGGATTACCATTTTCTGAGAAAAGCACAAAGAGAAAACATCAATTAATGCGGAAATTACAGAACGACGTTATTTTATTTATGAACAAGTTAATTCTTGAAACTACAGCCCTATAAAACAAAACTCTGTCGCTTTGGGCGAAGCAAAGAGGGAAATTTATAGAAAATGAGACATATCAAAACATCCGTTTCACCTGGGCAGGGTGAAAGGTTAAAGACGACAATTACTTTGACTTATGAACAATCTTCGGAACATCGACTGCAACCCATTGGCAGCGAACTCCTCGGTGAATCACAAAGTCTGGTATCTTCCTTGATTTGTCTTTAGAAATAACGCTAATTTCTGGTGGAGCAGGATCGTTGGAATCTGTCTCCCAGGCAGAGTTGTCGTAGGAGGATTCCTCAGTTATATTTTGCACAATATTCGTGCTCTCAGGTAAATCTCCCCATCCAAGTGGCTGGATGTCTTCGAGCCTGATACGAGATCTTTCAGGAGCGGTGTACTTGACCAAGTAGTCGAATTTGCCACTCAGTTGTCCTAAGGTGTCCCACACTTCTGTGGAACTGGAGGAGTCATCCTTCTCGATGACGTTGACCTCAGGAAAAGCATAGTTAATGAACTCAAGTCCTGCAAACTTTGCGAATTCATCGTCGTGCTGGATATTTTCTGAATGACCTCAGTGTTGATCCCATGACATGGTGGGGACGCAGATATTCTGTTCAATGATGCTTAGCTGATTTTCATTGTTCGGCTAATTTTCTTGCCCCAAGTCTCCTAGGTACGGCTGCCAGATAGGCAATCCATCCATTGGGCCATAATAGTCGTGGTCAAAGTTGTCCTTCATCAGAGTGTCTTCCTCTAATGAGTTTGGTGGAGCACGACATCCTTCTGGATCACAATCTCCATATATCATTTCGACGTCTGACCTGGGTATAAATCTCGGACTCTGTGCGGGATAGCAAAATGGCGTAGGCACCTCTTCCTGAGACATATAACCGTCCTCGTTGAGATAGGACTTCCATTCCTCATCCGTATCAGAGGGATCCTCCTCGTTGATAGTATGGACTATTTGAGGCACTGGGTGAAGGAAACCTCCACTGTGGAAGAAATCCTGAATGGGATGAAGACTTTCATTGTTAGCAGCTGTCTAGGTACAGGTTGCAGAAAAACCAAGACCCTTCTTTGTTTTATTATTGGTAGGAATGACAACGTGTCCCCATCCTTTTGCATTGTTATTTGCGATCACTTCGAGAGCATCTCTGTACGAGGAAATCGATGTTCCTTTTTCTGATTGATTCTCGTTGCTCACTGAAAGTGCTTGGAACTGAGTCCCAACAACCTCCTCGGGTTCTACACAAGTAGATAATGACAGGTTACTCACGATCAAGGCTTGTTCTCCATAAACTGTGACGAGTTGATCGTTCTTGACGAACTTCAGTTTTTAGTGCAGCGTCGAAGTGACTGCCTCAGCCTGGTGTATCCAAGGTCTTCCTAATAAACAGTTGTACGTTGCCCGGACATCCATGACCTGGAAAGTGATTAGGAAAGTGTGAGGACCGATAGTTATGGGAAGGTCGACTTCGTCGATAACTGCTTTCCGAGATCCGTCAAAGGCTTTGACGATGACATCACTTCCCCTCATCGGGGATCCTTTGAATGATAGTCGCATTAAAGTGGACTTTGGCATAATGTTGATGGCCAATCCTGTGTCTACCAGTACGCTGGCTAAAGCATCGTCCTGGAAGTTAACTGTGATATTGAGCGCCATGTTGTGACTTTTGCCCCCTCTGGAAAGTCCTCATCACTGAATCCTAAGTTGTTGCAAGAAGTGATGTTAGAGATGATGCTATCGAACTGTCGTATTGACACATCCTGTTCCACAAAGGCCTGCTCTAAGACTTTTTGTAGAGCCTCTCTGTGGGCTTCGGAACTGAGTAAAAGTGATAGAACTGAGATCTTTGAAGGAGTTTGTAACAGCTGATCAACAATGTTGTATTCACTCATTTGGATGAGCTTCAGCATCTCATCATTGTCCTTTGAAAGGTCGGGATTACTGGATTGACCGACTGGTGGATCAAGAGCTTCTGTCGGAAGTTCCTTTTCTTTGTTAGGTTCCCCAACTCCTCGGTTGAAGATTTGACCACTCCGTGTTACTCGACTGATGTCTGTAATATTCACGATGGAGGGTAATGGAATTTCCTTTCCATTCTAAATTATTGTTGCGCCGTATTTGTAAGGGATCACCTTAACTGTTTCATACGGTAACGGTCCTGGCAGATAGATAACTACAAGAGCCTTCTAATTTTTTTGACTGTCATAGGTAACTTCAATCAGTTCCTGGCTAAGAACCTTTGATTCGTCTAGTAGAGGTATGATGGTACAAACATCCTTGTTCTGTTGATGATCAGAGATTATGACAACGTCTCTAATTTGATCAGCGAAATAGTCCGGCATCCAGTTGATTGGCTCGGGACTCGGACATGGGTGAATCTCTTTACGATCCAACTGATCTTGAAGAGCTGCCCGCACAAGGTAGCATCCTTGGTTATTCACCGAGCAGACTCTACAGTATTCATAGTTATGTGGTGGCACCTGGCCACGCCCGCTTTGAATGCAGTGCAACCTTACCAGGTTTATTTCCATAGATCGGACATCCTAATTTTGACGCCGAGTAGGGTTTCCATTAAGCACACTGATTTGTTACGTGTCTTCCTCCAGATAGATTGGAAGCCACCAGTGGTTTAACAAGTGTTGTAAAGTTCTTTAAACGAGAGCGCACCCTTGGTTACTCTCACTGCATACTTTACAGTTCAAATAATTGTGAGAAGTGAGAAAACCAAGTTGAACCTGCCTGGCGTGTAACTCCACCAAGCTGGTATTCATCAGACGAATATCAAAGATTTGAATCATGTTGATCTGATAAGGATTTCTATCATGGTAGTATTGGATCCATCCAAGATCCATCTGACGCTGGAGGGCCTCTTGTACAAAAGAGCATCCCTGTTTGTTTACTGAGCAAGTCAGACAGGAATTGTAATCGTGCCGCAGCAGATTATGATATTGGCTTTACCTTGAGTGCATCACCACCAAGTTAACATTCATCGCACGGATGTCGTGGTTCTAAATGATGTTGGAATTCGTATAGGTCATGTTGACCCCACGAACTCGATGCTCTTGGATCCACCCGAGATCCAATTGTTCCTGTAGAGCTGATTGTACCACAGAACATCCTTGATTGTTCTTAGAGCAGATATCACACTGGTGATAATTATGAGGTGGCACATGGCCATATCCACTCTGTCTACAATGCATCTTGACCAAGTTGGCCCTTAATAAGAGTACATCGTGAATTTGATAGCTGTCGTTAGACTCTCCTTCTATCAAGTTGACTGCAGCTTTTTCATGTTGAGGCAGCGGGTTTTAGAGAACATTAGGATTCGTATCTTTGAAAGATAAGACCCTGCTCCTAACAAGCTTTTGTACGTCAGATTTGAAACTGAGACAGTTCTCTATGTTATGCCCTGGTCCTCCTTGATGGTAAGGACAAGTCTAATCCGCTTTGAACCAGAAAGGCAGATTTTCTGGTACTGTAAGAGGAGACTTGGTTTGGACATGCCCCTTAACCAGTAATAATGGAATCAATTCCGCGTACAACATGGGTATAGGGTCGAACCCTGATGGTCGTGTTGCACAGTTGTTGTTATACGGAGGACGAGCCTGCTGAAGAGGCTGTTGTACCCTTTGCTAATATTACTGTTGATTAGGTTGGCTCTGCGCAACCTGAGGTTGATACGTAGGAATAGGCACAGGGTTAATAGCAGGAGTTATAGCTGCTACTGGTTGGTAACGTTGGATTTGCTTTCCGAGAGAGATATTCCCAATATCCTGCTCTTTTTTATTAGGGAGAGCACTACCGTATCGTTTTGTACTACTTGATGATCCAGCGTCTTTAACTAGGTGTCCTTCTCGGACAGCTTCCTCAAGACGAACTCCCATGCCCACCATCTCGG
This sequence comes from Lathyrus tuberosus, assembly GCA_022829125.1. NCBI lineage: Eukaryota > Viridiplantae > Streptophyta > Magnoliopsida > Fabales > Fabaceae > Lathyrus > Lathyrus tuberosus. Next base: position 16,052,795 of record JALAZF010000078.1, read on the forward strand.
TGAAGTCACTGGGCGCACTGGCGACCATTCTATCTTAGTAAAATGAGCTCAAGGTTTTTTAAGAAGATCTTTGTCATCTCTTTTTCCTCAAGAGGTGGAGAAATCTGAGCGGCGATTTCACGCCATCTCTGAGCGTATTCTTTAAAGGTTTCCTTGTCCTTTTGTGACATCAATCTGAGTTGATCTCTGTCTGGTGCCATGTCCAGATTATATTTGTACTGCTGAACGAAGGCAGCGCCCAGATCTCTGAATGTGTCAATCGTAGTGCGGTTTAAACCCATGTACCATTTTAATGCGGCACCGGTTAAACTATCCTGAAAGTAGTGAATTAGTTGCTCCTGGTTCTTTGTCTGAGCTGTCATTCTCCGAGCGTACATCACTAAATGGCTCTGAGGGTAAGAGTTACCCTTGTACTTTTCAAAGTCGGGTACCTAGAATTAGTGTGGAACTTTCACATTAGGGACCACACAAAGGTCCGCGGCGTCCTTTCCAAATAGATCCTGACCGCGAATGGCTTGTAGTTCTTTCTGCATTTCCAGAAACTGTTCCTGGAATTCATTCACTCTGTCGAACATGATGTCGTTTCCACCAGAAGGTATCGGTGGAATCTGCCCTTCCGGGACAGTGTGTACCATGGGCGGTGGTATAGTCATTATGGCAGAGACTCTTGGTGTCTCCCAAAGTTTGTAACCTTCAGCAGTTGCTGTCATGCCCCTGGCATCTTCGCTTTCCCGAAGTTTGTAACCTTCAGGCCCAGCGGTTCCTGCTGCGGTTCCCTGATCCTCAGCGATCGGCGAAACATATCCTTTTGGGATATAGTTGAGTGGCATGCCCCAGGGACGATCTTTCGACATTTTGTACCTAGGATCATACTTCTCCACTATGGGCGTAGATGTGATCTCTGAGATCACAGTCCGTTGTTGTTGCATCTGAGCTTCTGCTAGAGCTTGTATGTTGTTATGAAGCTTTCTCGGATCCTCTTTCAGAGTGTCAATCTCTTCTCTCAACTCTCTGTTCTCTTCCTCGAGATCATCCATCTTTTTTGTTAGTTCTTGTATTGGCTAGAATTTTGGTAAAACAAAGTTGAACAATGTTGATGTCATATGTCTGATGTCTTAACATTGGTTCCTAACATTAGTTGTTGCAGGGTTGCAGTTTTGAGGTCTGATGTTAAACATGATGTCTTGACATCAGTTGACAGAACATCAGAAAACCACCTGTTGTGTTTTTTGTATTGCAGGATGTTGGGTGAGATGTCCTGACATGGTTAATCAGACATCAGTACAGATATAGAGTATTACTGTCATGACAGTATGTCATAACATCTTGGTTCTGGCACATCAGTTGCTGCTGTTATGTGACAGATGTTGCAGGAGATGTCATGACATCTTAGTCTGGTATAAAAGGTGTTGTTGTTTTGCTGTCATGTGATGTTAAATGAGATGTCACGACATCAGATGTCTGGGACAGCAAGTACTGCTGTCATGTGATGTCAAAGGAGATGTCACGACATCAGTTGTCTGGGGCAGCAAGTACTGCTGTTGTATATCTCTTGATGGATTTGATTTGATTTGATGAGATCTGTTTGGGTATACCTCATCATTATACGCGGGTCAAGGAGATTTATTAGGAACAAAGTGCAGATTTAATTGGATTTCATAAAAAGGATCTTGGAGACTTTTTAGGAAACTATTTGAAGATTTGTTCCTATTTTTATGGAGAAGATCTTGCAGCTGAATTAAAGCGTGAAGATTTAAAAGATACATAATATCCTGGAAATATTATGGAGCTGATTTAAAGGTTTGGAAGATTCAAGTCAGAATCAAGAAGAATATTGAAGAGTACTGACTTTCTAATTATGGAGATAAATTAGGAAGGATTTGATTGAAGACCTAATTTGTAAGAGAATCTTTTGCAGATTTGTAGCAGCTGATTTGTTGTGATTTGAAGGTCCAAATCCAGTTGGGAAATAGGTTATAAATAGAAGCATTGTAACCTAGTTTTAGAAAGCCAGCCATCATGTAAATTCTAAGGGCTGAGTTTGTGAACCACTCTCTAGGAGAGTTGGTATGTGTGAACCACTCGGATTGTGAGACGGTCATTGTTCTTAGAGGAAGCTGTTAAGCAACTCTAAGCATTGTCTTAGTCATGAGGGTCATGTCTAGGTATTGTTATAGAAGTGTGTCTTCTATATGTTTGGAGAGTTTTTGGAAATCAAGTTGTTGATGCAGTGACTGAGATGTTGACTGCTAGACATCATTACGATGATTGGGAGTGAGATGGAGTCTCTTATCTAGGGAGGACTTAGATAGAAGGGTCATTGGGTAGTGATTAAATTAGGTAGATGTCAATTGGTTTGTTGAGTCTATAATTTGATACTGCTAATAGTTGACTTCCTTCCTGGCTTGGTATGCCCCCAGATGTAGGTTGTTAGACCGAACTGGGTGAACAAATTCTGTGTGCATTTTCTGATTACTATTATTACCTTGTTCATATAGCAGAGTGTGTTGTTGTGACATCACACCTTAACATCACACATCTAATACTAGAATTTCAATTGGTATCAGAGCAGGCATCCTGTCTGTTTCTGGATGAGATCTAGGGAAGATACTTTCTGGTTCATGAGCAAGGAAGATAGTTTTGCTGAGATGGTGTATGGACTTGGTCAGTTCATAGAGATTTTTGTATGATCCCTTGAAGTGGAGGATGAACTATTCATGACAGGGTATGTATTGGACCTGTTTATTGTTATCAGGCTTGTAGCTTTGGTGGTGAGCTGCTCTGTGGTTTGACTTATTTTCAAACCTATGTTGACCTAGTGCACATGGAGTGTTGTGTTTGTGCAAGGGTTATTATGTTTTGCCTGAAGGTTGTAGAGGAGTTTTCTGGTGTGTGTTCCGCTGCATATATATATCTGATGGAAAATTCCTGGTGGTTTTGTGTTAAGGCTGCAACATTATATTCTCCTTTGAAGATGTATCACATGGTGTGGTGATACTTGAGGATATCTTCAACTAACTTGTTAGAGTTTCCAAAGATACTTGTGGTTCATCCCAAGTCCACTCATAAAGGAACTCTTATATGAGCTTGTTGAAAAAAGGTCTGAAGAAAGTTAGAAGCAATTTATTCTTGCCTCTAACCTTACAAGGTCAATCTCTGGGCTATGTTAAAGGATCTTTTGGTGTGTTTCTTGTGAAGAGAACTTATGTCCTACCAGTTGTTGGAACATAAAACCAGCAGATTGTGCAAAATCGTGTTGGATAAAGGTATGGCATAACAGATGCTTGGGGGCTAAACAAATGTGTATTGATCACATCTGTTTGGAACCTACTCCTGGCTTGGAAGAGGAGGCATCTGGGTTGTGTGTCTAAGAAGTTTCCTTCAAGAAACATGTCATAGATATGTATGTTGGTCAAGAGATGATCAATATAGTGTCACTCATTGGATTAGTGTATTGCTGATCCAAGTGAGTAGGTGTTCATAGGCTGTTTGTTTTTATGGAGGTCAAGCTCAAATGTCAAGGACATTTTCTCCGATATCTGAAAGTTCCTTCTGATCAAAACAGCCAGTTGTTTGCAATCTTGTTTATGGCTATGGAGCAGATTCTATTTGAAAGGAGTTATATGTGTGTACCAACCATAGGATGAGCATTTCAGATTTGTGCACGGAGAAGTTGGTGTTTTTTTTTACCAAAGGATTATGGTTCCCTGGTATCTGCATGAGAAGGTTCCTCTAAAGCTGGAGTTCAGTTATGTGGTGTCCTCACATAATGGAACATCTTTTTGTAAGGATTGAAGGGCATCCTTGTAGGTTGAAGTGTTGGGAGAAGCATATTTGTCTATGCTGTTTGTGATGACCAGTCAATGGTTTCTCTCCTTTAGGTACAGAAGGATGGCATCAAACATCTGAACATTAAAAGTTTGAAGATTCTTGAAATGTAGAGTATGTTGGTTCCTGTTTGTGTGTATGTTATGGGTTTGAAGGTTGATCAGCTACTGATGGTCAATCCTCTTGTGTCCCTTGCAAGAGATGTGTGTGGATTACTATGGTTGTTGTCTCCAAAGCAATAGTAGATGTTTAGTGTGATTGCTGATGTCGGAACTGATGTTGAAACATCATTTCAGGTCTTTGCTCAGGGAGGAGTGAAAGGTCAAAACACTGACCTAACCTGGAACGCCTTTGTGGTGTGAATGGTTGTCATGATGGTTTGTCAGCAGATGCCTGTTGTGTGAGAAGGTTACCTTGACAGGAGTTGAGTATTTGTCTGCTTTAGATAAGATTGTGCATTCAACTAATGACAAAATACATGGACGGGAGACTATGTATATGTCGGATGTAAAAGTGCAGGACTGTTGAAGTGTTGAGAATATACTTTTCTCTATGTGGCTGTTTATTTCCCTTCGTGGTGTGTTGGTGTGTGAGAACTCTGAGAAGCAATCATGATGGTTAAAAGAATCTTGAGATTATGACAATAAGATTGTGTGTTCTATAATGTATTTAGAAGTGCCATTATTTGGTATAGTTATGGGGTAGTCTTGGACTACTTATTTTCTGAAGATTCAGATGTGGTAGGTTTGAAGTCTTTGGAGTTTCTGAGCAGGATGGAGGTTGTCTACTCAAACTTGATTGTTGAATCAAGTCTATGAGAGCATGGAAATCTGTTTCTGCAAAGGGAGGATGTTCTTCTAAGTGGCAGAAGGAAGAGCTGAATTCAAAAATTGGATATCATAATGTTTTGACATCTAGCTTAACATCAGAAGTCTCAGCTGGTGATGTGGCACATCAGCTTAAGATAGAGGTGATCTACAGTAATGGAAGTTATGGATGCTTCAAAAAGATCTATCTCATACAGTTTGCTGGAGATGTGGTTTGAGAAGATGTTACATGACTAAGAGGCTTGGTGAATCCAAGATGTCTTACTTTGGAGCAAGTAGTTCATATGACTTGAAGATCTGGTTTCATAGGTGGATCAGGATATCTTGTGGGAGTTCTGAAGAAGATTGAGATCAATCAAAAGGTGGAATTTGGTTGGTTTCATTGTGTGCATTCAAGCAGGATGCTTGAAACTGATTGCTCTTGTGCAGAAGAGTATTTAGTTGAAAATTTAAGGAGGTTCTAATTCTCTTGGAGCTTTTGGCAAAAGTTCTAGGTTGAGGATGGAAGTATAACTTCTTTTGGTGGATGAGAGTTTAGTCCCCTCTGGCTTTCTGAAGCTCTCTTTGTTCAAGCTAGTGACGCAGTGTTCAGTTTGGATTACTATGCTGAAAGCTTAGTAGTGGAGCATATCTAGAACCATGGTGTGTCAAGAATGTCCTAACAGATGTTAGAACATTTTTTTGGGTTGGATATCCTTGGTAAAGGATGATTTTGTTCTGGTTCTAGAGTTTGGCGCATACATTATGCCTAAGGAGCGTCTACATAGTCATACGAGAGAATGATGAAGTAGAAGGTCTGCCTTGGATGGAGAATGTAGAGAAGACTGAAGTAGATCCGGTATTGATTGATTGGAAGTCTGAAGATGAAGAGTATAATAGGGAATGACTGCCTTTGGAGAAAGGGACAATGGTACCAAAATGCATGTGCTCAGCAAGTGTGCTCAAATGTTCATCTTCATCTAGAGCATTAGTTAACCATGACTGGGGGAGTACTTGTCTATGGATTTTGCTGTAAAGGTACATATATTGTGAAGATTGGTTGAATCTTATGAGGATATAATGTCAGATAACATGTTATGACATTAGGCTGTTGGATGACATGTTGGTGTGGAACAAGAATGTCTATGGCTGTAAAATTCAAGGTGGATTTGTACAGGGTATGGATGGTTTCAGGATGAGAGGGATCAATGATGATTTTGGTCTCAATCCAAGAGGTTGTTGGAGGTGATCCTGGTACATTCTTACTATATGATCATAAAGGTGTCATGGGATATCATTGGTGATTTTGTGGTGTTTCTTGTTGAAGGAGCAACTTCTGTCAGTTAAATGTACTAGTGTTGTTTGAGGATCAAGCATTAAGTGAATGCGTTCAGCAGGTGTGTTGAACAGAGGGTGCGCTCTTGAAGACATGAAGATGAGTCTTATGTTTTCCATTCATTTAAGTTGTTCATCTTGCAATGGAGCACTGGTTATCTTAGATAGGGGGAGTTGAACTTTTGGTTATCTAGATTATTTGTGGCTCTGGTGAAGGTGTTATGTCGTTCATGATGGACATGACAGTTTAGACCCAGTGTATCAATGGATTGGACCAGTAGTGTACATTTACCCCAATGTTTGTCAATTTCTGGCTAAAAAAGGGGAGAGAGTTGCCAAGGTGTGGTTGTGAAGCCTTTTTCTGATATGGTGCAGAAGTTGAGGGGGAGAGTGTTTGTACAGCTGTGAGCTAGTTCTTGTTTTGAGGGGGAGTTTGCCCTATGCTGCTGTGAAGGTGATTTCTGCAGCTTGTTGGTTTTTGTTGCTGCTGGTTTTTGAGTTTGTGCAACTTGTTGAAGAGGTGCTGCTAGGTGTTTTGCAAATTTATCAATTTTTATCCACTGCTGGGTTCTCTGATGTTAGCAGAGATTGTTTTAGCCAAAATTAGCCAAAGGGGGAGACTGTTAGTTCTTGTATTGGCTGGAATTTTGGTAAAACAAAGTTGAACAATGTTGATGTCATATGTCTGATGTCTTAACATTGGTTCCTAACATTAGTTGTTGCAGGGTTGCAGTTTTGAGGTTTAATGTTAAACATGATGTCTTGACATCAGTTGACAGAACATCATAAAACCATCTGTTGTGTTTTTTGTATTGCAGGATGTTGGGTGAGATGTCCTGACATGGTTAATCAGACATCAGTATAGATATGGAGTATTACTGTCATGACAGTATGTCATAACATCTTGGTTTTGGCACAGCAGTTGCTGCTGTTATGTGACAGATGCTGCAGGAAATGTCATGACATCTTAGTCTGGTATAGAAGGTGTTGCTGTTTTGCTGTCATGTGATGTCAAAGGAGATGTCACAACATCAGGTGTTTGGGACAGCAAGTACTGCTGTCATGTGATGTCAAAGGAGTTGTCACGACATCAGTTGTCTGGGACAGCAAGTACTGCTGTTGTATATCTCTTGACGGATTTGATTTGATTTGATGAGATCTGTTTGGGTATACCTCATCATTATACGCGGGTCAAGGAGATTTTAGGAACAAAGTGCAGATTTAATTGGATTTCATAAAAAGGATCTTGGAGATATTTTAGGAAAATATTTGGAGATTTGTTCCTATTTTTATGGAGAAGATCTTGCAGCTGAATTAAAAAGTGAAGATTTAAAAGATACATAATATCCTGGAAATATTATGGAGCTGATTTAAAGGTCTGTAAGATTCAAGTCAGAATCAAGAAGAATATTGAAGAGTACTGACTTTCTAATTATGGAGATAAATTAGGAAGGATTTGATTGAAGACCTAATTTGTAAGAGAATCCTTTGCAGATTTGTAGCAGCTGATTTGTTGTGATTTGAAGGCCCAAATCCAGTTGGGAAATAGGTTATAAATAGAAGCATTGTAACCTAGTTTTAGAAAGCCAGCCATCATGTAAATTCTAAGGGCTGAGTTTGTGAACCACTCTCTAGGAGAGTTGGTATGTGTGAACCACTCGGATTGTGAGATGGTCATTGTTCTTAGAGGAAGTTGTTAAGCAACTCTAAGCATTGTTCTTAGTCATGAGGGTCATGTCTAGGTATTGTTATAAGAGTGTGTCTTCTATATGTTTGGAGAGTTTTTGGAAATCAAGTTGTTGATGCTGTGACTAAGATGTTGACTGCTAGATACTATTGCGATGATTGGGAGTTAGATGGAGTCTCTTATCTAGGGAGGACTTAGATAGAAGGGTCATTGGGTAGTGATTAAATTAGGTAGATGTCAACTGGTTTGTTGAGTCTGTAATTTGATACTGCTAATAGTGGACTTCCTTCCTGGCTTGGTATGCCCCCAGATGTAGGTTGTTAGACCGAACTGGGTGAACAAATTCTGTGTGCATTTTCTGATTACTATTATTACCTTATTCATATAGCAGAGTGTGTTGTTGTGACATCACACCTTAACATCACACATCTGATACCAGAATTTCATTTTTATGACGATTGGCCCGAGTATTGTACGAATGAGACAGTTTGACTCTAGAACCGAGACACAAACGTGAGATTTGTAGGTAAGAAGAATGCGTTTATGAGAATGATGAATGATATGCAATGATTGTATGTTTTTGTTTATTCAAAGTAAACTTCGACAATTAGATTGCAAATATCAAACAGTGGGGAAACCCTGTTTTATTGAATTCAAAGGATTGCGGAAACGGAAATACAATAGATTACAAAGTGCTGAAAAAGGAAACCTAAACTAATGGATCCTGAGTCCTCTCTGAGGAGAGCTCAAGTGCTGGTTCTGGTACTTTCCTCTTCTTTGACCGGGGCTCTTCAGCCGTTGTCGGGTTGTCATTCCTTTGCCAAGTGAAAGGAGCGAGCAAATTCCTTGGGTCATCCTGATTTTCTACAGCATGTTGCTCTAAAATCTCAATCAGAGCATCTTTTTCTCTTAATAGCTGGTGTATTTTCCTACACTCTACATTGAGAATACGGTACTTGTTCCTCCAAGACCTCTTCTCCTGTTGAACTTTGCTGAGAGTAACAGGAAGCTTTTCCATCTCAGACATGAAATAAAGGGCAGAGTCCCTTAAGGGAAGAACATCCTGACGAGGGTAAGGCATCCTCAGCTTGAGAGCTCTAGTTTGTACCCAGTGGAGATAAGGTTCCACCGAGACACAGTCCGGTTTTCCTAGAGACTCTCTTGCTTTCCTATGGACGTGTTTCCAAGCGTGCATTATTTCTGTCTTTAGTGCCCTATCATTTTCTCCTTCCTTGAAGAAAAGACCTTCCAGATGAGCACTCCGCGGGACATGCCTCATCGGGTATCCAAATTGACGACGAACGAGAATTGGATTATAGTTGATTCCTCCCTTAGTTCCTATAAGGGGTACATTTGGGAAATATCCACAACGGTCAATGATTCTGATCCCGTCGTAGATTCGATTGTACCAATCGATGTCAGAGTTGGTAAGAGATATGACTCTCTGCGACCAACGTAAAGTATTCTTTTGATCCCAAAATGCAGCAGACTTGGGCAAATGGGAAGTGAACCATTTGTAAAGCAAGGGTACACAGCACGTGATCATTCCTCCGCTGTATAAATTCCTTAAGTGTACCAAATGATACGCATCTGCGAGTAAGGTCGGTACAGGTTTCCAATCAGACAAATCTTAATGGCATTGATGTCTACGAAGTTATCAATGTTGGGAAACAAAAATAACCCGTAGGTGAGCAAAACAAATATACTCTCAAAAACGGCCACATTCCCTATACTAGCAAAGTATAGAGCCTTTTTTGTTAAGAACTGGGCTGGCAAACCTTGGATGCCATCCTTAGTGGTCATGTGAGTCCTGACTTCTAACTCGTCCAAATAAATTGCTCTTGCGATGGTTTGATCCTTTGGAATTTTTTCTAGTCTAGAAAAGGGAGCTTGATCAGTAATAGGTAAATCAGTCAGGTGAGAATAATCCTCCAACGTTGGTGCTAGCTGATAATCCGGGAATGTGAAACGGTGATAAGCCGGACCGTAGAATTGGATTAGTGTGGACAAGATTCCTTCGATTACATGGACCCTTAATAGAGACAGCAGTCCTCCATACTTAGCTCTGAAAGCCTCGTGGTTGGTGATCATTCTCGCCAAACCTCTTAAATCCTCTAACTTTGGAACCTTGAAGGTGTACTTATGAGTTTTCCTTCTACCAAAATCCATTAGCGCAATCTCCTTCTCTGACATTTGCAATCATTGTCTCAGTTTAATTTAAAAAAGAGAGACTAGAAGAGAAGTTTTTTTTAATGTTTTTTAAATGAATGCATGAATGCAGCACACAAAAACATAGAAAAAACATGGGGTCAAAGGGTCGGTGTCATGAAGTCAAGGCTCTACCCCCCCCTCCCCCAAAGGTTTATACTGGTGATTTTTTGTACCTGTCCGCAAAATCATCAGCTCCTCCCAGGATAACAACAGCAAGCGAATAGCCAGCGAGCTGCAGTATCTTAGAGTAAATGCTATTCACCGAGAATAGATCATCAGCCTCAAATGAGGGTAGTATCGCGTGACAACTATTTCCGATAGCTTCCGCACTACAAAATGGTTTTAGTCTACTAAATCAGTTTTACCGACGACCACAATCGAACAACACTGCTTTCAACAACCGAAGTCGTATAGGCATTGAATCTGCAAAAGGGTGCCTCCACTGATCCGATGGTCGAGGTCTCTTATTTGGGAGTCACTCCCTGTAAGATTACTCGTTTAGCCATCACCTATCTTAGGTGTATACTCAATCTTTCCACATGCGGCATCACACGCATTCTCATTAGCAGAAAAATAAACACAGATATCATTTAGGAAAAGCAGTATATATATTTGTCTTAATCATCCTAGACCTCTAGTCTTATGATCCTATACAGACAATGACTCCCCAGCAGAGTCGCCATTTCTGTGACGTGAATGTGAACTCAAGGTTTCTACCTAAGAGATGGGAAGAGAACAAGATCTCGCTGTCCCCAGTGAAGTCGCCATTCTTCTGGCAGTTTTCAGACTTAAGGTTTCACCCAGAGAGATAAGAGGGACAAGATGCCATGCGTGGCCCCACGGTGGGCGCCATTTTTCTGTAGCGAACGATTTTGGACGTGGTTCTTAAGCACTGTCGCTCTAGGGTACTACAGGTCGATTCATTTTTTATCCTATTAAGCTGACTAAGGAAGGGAAATAGATGTCTCCAATTAACCCTGATTGCATACTGAGTTTAAACATATGACTGTTGGTCTACAGATGCGGTTTAGATTGTGGGCCTCTCTCTGCTTATTTTGTTAAGAATGAAATGATGGGACTATTCATGGGGATTTTGGATAGGTACTGGATTTGATGTTTTTAATTAGCGTGCTCGCTAAGATTCTTCCAATCTTATGCCTACGTATTCCCGTTTAACGAAACAGGGAAATCAGAGCGATCGTAGTTCCTCCTATTCTAAGGGAGGAAAAGGATATTTGGTGTCTTGTTCAAAGCCCAAGACGTGAAGCTGAAAGTGGTTTGTATCTTGTTCAAAGCCCAAGATGTGAAGCTGAAGGGTTTTGACTTTTAGAGAGAATTTGTCATCTCTAAAAGGGGATATTTGGTTTGTTTGTCACGACTATTGCGTGACTGATTATTAAGGAAAATTACTTTAACTGGGATATGTGAATCCAGCAATGCCATAATTTCCTTTATGGGAGTTTTTAACCTGAAGGAGAAGACTTTAACTCAGTTTAGAGCAATTCCATCTTTCCTTAGGAACTTCTCATGCTAAAAGAGGGACAGTGGCGTGGATGTAAATAATCCAGAGGCTTGCCGCTTACAGTAATTAGATGGGGGAAAAGGAGTTGTTGATGTTTGTATACTGTGAGCAAGGCACAGATTTTGATGCAAAAAGGTTGATTGACTCGACCGGGGTTTTCTTATACGAAGCCTAAGAGGAGGCTATTGACCCAACAAGAGGGTGTTTTTATGTGTCTCATACGAAGCCCGAGAGAGAGAGAGGCTAAAAGGGTTGATTCAACAAGAGAGTGCTTTTATGTATCTTGCACGAAGCCCGAGTGAGAGGCTAAAAGGTGGATTGACTCAACAAGAGAGTCTTTTATACTCAACAAGAGAGTGTTTTTGTATCTTGTAACACCCCAATTCCCATCGCGAATAAATAATACTTAAATAAATCAGAGTGAATAAAATTTTTATCCTTAGACAGAAACAAGGATGCCACATTTAAAGAAAGAAAACACAATCCCTGCTCATAAATTTGATACATAACACAAAATGGAATAAACATAAAAGGGAAACTTTTCCAACAAAAGGAAAGTTCAATTATGGAATAAAGCGGAAAGATCCATAACTGACTTGTTTTACAAAATAAATTGTTTTATAACATCAAAATATTCATACAAAGTTAATACAAAATAGATCCAACAAATGTATACATATATAACAAAAGCGTTCCCCGACTCCCGTGTTACGTATCAGAGCAGACAGACCGACAAAAGGATGGAGAACTAATCTTCACAAAAGCCTCCAAGACACTAATCTGCAATTGCCTCATAGAGCAACAAACCACAGCAGAAGGGTGAGAAATAACAACTAAATCAAGATTGCATAATAATATGCAAACACATATAAATTCACATGCATAGTTATTCTCACCACAAGCATCACATATATTCATATATAGCACACCATAGAGAATTAATACAATCATCGTACTGTACAACATCCCCACAAAACATAGCATATCTCTATACATAAAACATATTATCCATAACCAATGCATTTATCACATATGCACATTAATTCACCAATCCAATCACAAACTCAACACATAATCAATTAATTCATGATTTTCCACACATAATTAATTCATTCATGATTTATGCAATTACAAAGAGATCGACACAACGACTCTATGCAAATGCGGTACCATCCATCCATCATTCTCATCATCAGTTCACTCAGGAACTATTGGAATCATCGCTTGTTACTTAGTGTAACTCCCCGTCGGGCACACGATATTCCCCATCGCTCACACCTCTTTGTATAAGGCACACGACGTCTATGGATTGCTCACAACTCTTTGAATAAGGCACACGACCCGATCGCTCACACCTCTTTGTATAAGGCACACGATCGTCTATAATCATCGCTCACACCTCTTTGTATAAGGCACACGATGTTATAGCGGATCCCCTCTGAAACCGTTTCTTCGCTCACACCAACTAGGGCACACGACATCATAAGAATGCATATCATGATGCTTGGCATACAATGACTCATGACAATCAAATGCATATACAACCATGTGAACCATCTCAACATCAATAATCATGCATTGAAATCAAACCCAAAACAATGCATTTCATCATAATCCACAGACCACAACAATTAGCATTTTAGCATATACACTCATCTCAATTCACATCAAGAATTACTCACCATCAACCACAACAATTACAACAACTTATCACATGCTTCAACATCATATATACCACAACAATCCCACAAAACCTCATAACAACATACATTGATATTCAATCAAACAATGTATTTTACCATACAACAACATCATTATCACATGCATCAACATCATATAAACCACATAAAAGCTCCACGTTATATAACAATAGCACAACACACTGTAAAACACCAACCACACGCATTTAACGCGATAAAAACCCGACAACACGACTATTTCTCAAAAACACGAATTAATTAAATCATCTTTTACCCTCCAAACCATTTTTAATAGAAATAATATTTCATTAGCTTTCCAACGCTTCGAACGGCGGCCAAAACGGACTTACAGTTCGAAAGTTATGAATTTTTGAAGTTTCGGAAATTTTTCATTTTTGCCCAGACCGCGCTAAGCGCGTAAACCCCCGTGCTAAGCGCGCTACCTGCGTAGACTGACCTTAAAAACACCGTCGAAAGGCTTCCGGACATTCATTTTCGACCCCGTAAAAAGCTGCGATCTCAGAATTCAACATACTACAATATTTTCATCATTAAAAAGTCATCCAACACATTTTCCATAGTTGAAATATTTTGAAACATAGTTTTATCAATTTAACCCAATTCCAAACTCGATCAAAACCACTCAAAAACACACAAACAACCATTCCCGATTAAAGATCAACCTATACCAATGTTACCAGACATATCCAAACACTTTTACTCGATCACAACATCAACTTGCACAAAAACATCGATATATATCAAAAACGCAAAAGTTACAAATTCAACCTAATTCAATCAAACGATCATACTAAATCACGGCCTAACATCACTCAACCCCACTACGCGACTTATTCCTACTTTCGACCGTGAAAACATCGATTTCTATTCATTTCTACCATTTCAACCTAAAATGAAAACTATAGAAAAACAAGAAAACATTCACACAATCACACACATATACATATACAATCGCAATATAATCGAAACTTCTCACCCTTACCCGATTATTCGCGATTGAAACGGAGTTTCTTCATTTTTTCCTCTTTCTCCTCTTCTCTCTTTCTTTCTTCTCCTTTTCCTTCTTTCTCTCTTTTCTTTCTCTTCTTTTTCTTTTCTTTCTATTTCTCTCTAATCTCTATTTATTAAAAATATCTAACTCTCAAAATGACCATTTTACCCCTCAGCCCAAATATCTCGCAAACGCTCTCATAATACGATAAAACATAAACAGCGATGAAATATATTTCGGGAAATAAAAGTTGAAAAGAAATTATAATTTATTGCAAATATTTTACCTATCAGAGAAATTAACCAATTAACTCAATTAACATGTAAAATACAATAAATTCACACATTTCACAAAATTCACATAAATGAAATAAATAAATACAATTAAACAAATCGGGGCGTTACAACTCTCCCCCACTTAGACATTTTCGTCCTCGAAAATATAACTGAGACGAACAACTCCGGATACGACTCGCGCATCCGACTAACCAACTCTCATGCCAACAAAAGGCACACCACGAATAACACAACTGACAAACCACCTCGCTAACAACAGCTACAACAACGACACGATAACTACAACGACAAGATGCAAAGCCCATACAATGCACTTGACGATCAACTCACGACTCAAAGAAAACCATGTTACCAACACCCAGGTAACACTCCCCTAATCTCCCACACAGGAATTAGCTACTCGCACTCGAACCATCACGATGGAAATGAGGCAACAACACAAACAAGAACATAAAGTCCCACGACACAACATCATTTCAAAAACCTCTACATAACCACAATACCAACATCTTTGTCACACAACAACATTACAACAATGCTACGATTCCCCAATCGAACATATAACCAAAACATCCATCCACATAGTAGCCCATGAATAATATTTAAACCTTTCACCTAACACTTCCATTCTGAAACGTCCAATGGTCTCATCTTTCCTACATGTTTACAATGTTCAACCTATAAACTCTTACAAGTCACACACGCATATACGAATGGTGCCACATCACGCTTCCGATGCGCACTCTGATTACCCGAAATTATCAAATTTATCCATTTCATATCCAACTTCTGACTCTCTCTAATATTCACCAGAAAAATCATAGTTCACTTCCAATATACCCAACCTCACACTCTACTGCGTTATCTCAAACACCAGGCACAAGTCTCTGAACTGCTCAAATAATTTTAACTCCATGACCATCAAAACCGACATGTATAAAAACTTTCGACTTAACTCATAATGCTCGACATTAACTTTACCAATAGGATAATTCCAGCTAAAGTCATAACTCATCACAAATTCCAACCATCCTCGCTGTCTTATACTATATTCCTTCCAACCAAACAGGTACTCAATATTCTTGTGATTACTAAACACTTCGAACTCAAAACCATAAAAATAATACCTCCAGATTCTTAACACAAAAGTAACCGCAACCCTCTTGAAATCATGAATCCTCAATTGTCATAAAGCATAAGCCACGACTTTACCATCTTGCATTAACACACTGACTAAACTCATCAAAGACACATCATAATACCTCACCAACGGTTTATTAGGATCACACAGAATCAAAACTGGAGCCGTAGACAACTTCTACTTCAACTCACCAAAACTTACTCACAACGAACATCCAAAACAAACGACTCACCCTTTGCAAGTCAACTAAGATAATAGAAGTACGAACTTAGCAAAGTCTTCCATAGCCTGCAGTAATAACCAACTAAGCCCAAAAGTTTCTAATCTCCTTAACCGACTTCGGAGCCTCTCATTGTAGAACTGCATCTACTTCCGATGGATCCATAATCAAACTCTCATCTGAAATAACATATCCAAGAAAACTAACCTTTAAACCAAAATTCTCACTTGAATAATTTAGCATAACACTTTGTCTCTTTTCAACACTTGTAATTCAATTCTCAAACACTCTAGCTATTCTTCCTCTGAGTTTATAACAGATCCGAATATCCTCAATTAAAACCACTACGAACTTATCCAAATTCACGACACAATCAAATCGGCCACTAAATCCCAACACCATTTTTATAAGAAAGAACATCTCAATTCAAGTTACGAATCAAAAGTTATGGATTTTAGAAACAAAAATAGTTTTAATTTTTTTCTCCAGGTCACGCTAAGCGGGCTCCTCCCCGCGTTGAGCGCGCTCCTCACTGCCTGGTGTTGTTGCAAATTTTCCAGACCGCGCTAAGCGAGCATCTGCGCGCTAAGCGGGCACTGCGATTTTCAGAAAAATAGCCCTTCGACATTCCTTCCCAAAACTCACCATTTTCATCTCAAATAAGTTCCAACCAGCATAACAAGTATCAACAACCAACCAAAAAGAACTCTTAATATCAATATTACATCCACACATAAGGGTTTTCCCAAGATTCCCATTAATCCTCTAAAACTCCAAAGACTCCAAACCTCACCAGAACTCTAAGTTTTACTTTCCAAAGTCTCAATACCATTATACACATCATGCTTGTTATTCCATTCAATCATCCTTCCTTTTCGTTACTAACAACACTGGAGCTCTCCAAGACGACACACTTGGCCTCACAATTCTCCTTTGCAGTAAATCTACCAACTGCTCTATCAGTCCGGGTACTTCTAATGCTAACATCCAAAATTCCATCCGGGAATACATCTGAAAATCACGCACAACTGGCAACCCATCACTGTGGCCTTTCTGCCAATCTCTAGAAAACTATCATCACAAACATAACAACATCTTAGTCTCATCTCCTAAGAGTTTTTCTACTTACTTAGCAGATATAAACCTCAACTATTCGTCTTCGTCCAATTTAAGTTCACACTCTACTCTCTGAGAACAACCATTAGTAATACCCAATCACTCTCCCTCAGAGACATTCCAACTTGACCAACATACAAAAAAACTTCGAATCTGCCTCACCTTCAGATATAAAAATCTTCATCGACTCGACAAAATAATCCGTAATCACTGGCTTAGCTCCAAACGATTCACAAAACATACTATCAAAGCTGGAAAGACACGTCTATTCCATCCAACATAATTTCGTCTACTATCAACAAGAGATTAAGGGTGATCAGTTCCTCAATTTGTAAATAGACAGCCGACAATCATGATGGGGCATAAACCGTCTTTACCAAACTATAATAGCATTTCTTGCATCTGGTGCACAAAACTACCTAAGGCACAAATCCTTAGTTGACATAAACCTTACCTCTGCATTCCCTCCGGAATTCGGGAACAACACTATCCAAACAACACTTACACTCTTGCAACCAACGGCACACAAATGAAGCAACGTGGAGAAGCACAAGCTTCTCCCCCACTTATCTCATTCTCAATCCTGAAGACGAAGGATTAGAAAACCAGAAGGCACTGACAGTGTTTCACACACATATCACATACTAAGGGACAATCAACATCGACAGTATTCAACTGTCATGTCACACAGACTCAACAACTTGGCCGGACAGACCGACCTGCTCTGATACCACTAATATAACACCCCGATTCCCATCGCGAATAAATAATACTTAAATAAATTAGAGTGAATAAAAATTTTATCCTTAGACAGAAACAAGGAGGCCACATTTAAAGAAAGAAAACACAATCCCTACTCATAAATTTGATACAAAACACAAAATGGAATCAACATAAAAGGGAAACTTTTTCCAACAAAAGGAAAGTTCAATTATGGAATAAAGCGGAAAGATCCATAACTGACTTGTTTTACAAAATAAATTGTTTCATAACATCAAAATATTCATACAAAGTTAATACAAAATAGATCCAATAAATGTATACATATATAACAAAAGCGTTCCCCGACTCTCGTGTTACGTATCAGAGCAGACAGACCGACAAAAGGATGGAGAACTAATCTTCACAAAAGCCTCCAAGACACTAATCTGCAATTGCCTCACAGAGCAACAAACCACAGCAGAAGGGTGAGAAATAACAACTAAATCAAGATTGCATAATAATATGCAAACACATATAAATTCACATGCATAGTTATTCTCACCACAAGCATCACATATATTCATATATAGCACACCATAGAGAATTAATACAATCATCGTACTGTACAACATCCCCACAAAACATAGCATATGTCTATACATAAAACATATCATCCATAACTAATGCATTTATCACATATGCACATCAATTCACCAATCCAATCACAAACTCAACACATAATCAATCAATTCATGATTTTCCACACATAATCAATCCATTCATGATTTATGCAAATGCAAAGAGACTGACGCAACGACTCTATGTAAATACGGTACCATCCATCCATCATTCTCATCATCAGTTCACTCAGGAACTATTGGAATCATCACTTGTTACTTAGTGTAACTCCCCGTCGGGCACACGATGTTCCCCGTCACTCACACCTCTTTGTATAAGGCACACGACGTTTATGGATCGCTCACACCTCTTTGTATAAGGCACACGACTCGATAGCTCACACCTTTTTGTATAAGGCAGACGATCGTCTATAATCATCACTCACACCTCTTTGTATAAGGCACACGATGTTATAGCGGATCCCCTCTGGAACCGTTTGGTCTCTCACACCTACTAGGGCACACGACATCACAAGAATGCATATCATGATGCTTGGCATACAGTGACTCATGACAATCAAATGCATATACAACCATGTGAACCATCTCAACATCAATAATCATGCATTGAAATCAAACCCAAAACAATGCATTTCATCATAATCCACAAACCACAACAATTAGCATTTTAGCATATACACTCATCTCAATTCACATCAAGAATTACTCACCATCAACCACAACAATTACAACAACTTATCACATGCTTCAACATCATATAAACCACAACAATCCCACAAAACCTCATAACAACATACATTGATATTCAATCAAATAATGTACTTTACCACACAACAACATCATTATCACATGCATCAACATCATATAAACTACATAAAAGCTCCACGTTATATAACAATAGCACAACACACTGTAAAACACCAACCGCACGCATTTAACGCGATAAAAACCCGACAACACGACTATTTCTCAAAAACACGAATTAATTAAATCATCTTTTACCCTCCAAACCATTTTTAATAGAAAGAATATTTCATTATCTTTCCAACGCTTCGAACGGTGTCCAAAACGGACTTACGGTTCTAAAGTTATGAATTTTTGAAGTTTCGGAAATTTTTCATTTTTGCCCAGACCGCGCTAAGCGCGCAGACCCCCGCGCTAAGCGCGCTACCTGCATAGACTGGCCTTAAAAACACCGTCGGAAGACTTCCAGACATCCGTTTTCGATTCCGTAAAAAGCTGGGATCTCAGAATTCAACATACTATAATATTTTCATCATTAAAAAGCTATCCAACACATTTTCCATTGTTGAAATATTTTGAAACATAGTTTTATCAATTTAACCCAATTCCAAACTCGATCAAAACCACTCGAAAACACACAAACAACCATTCCCGATTAAAGATCAACTTATACCAATGTTACCAGACATATCCAAACACTTTTACTCGATCACAACATCAATTTGCACAAAAACATCGATATATATCAAAAATGCAAAAGTTACAAATTCGACCCAATTCAATCAAACGATCATACTACATCACGGCCTAACATCACTCGACTCCACTACGCGACTTATTCCTACTTTCGACCGTGAAAACATCGATTTCTATTCATTTCAACCATTTCAACCTAAAATGAAAACTATAGAAAAACAAGAAAACATTCACACAATCACACACATATATATATACAATCGCAATATAATCGAAACTTCTCACCCTTACCCGATTATTCGCAATTGAAACGGAGTTTCTTCATTTTTTCCTCTTTCTCTTCTTCTCTCTTTCTTTCTTCTCCTTTTCCTTCTTTCTCTCTTTTCTTTCTCTTCTTTTTCTTTTCTTTCTATTTCTCTCTAATCTCTATTTACTAAAAATATCTAACTCTCAAAATGACCATTTTACCCCTCAGCCCAAATATCTCGCAAACGCTCTCAAAATGCGATAAAACATAAACAGCGATGAAATATATTTCGGGAAATAAAAGTTGAAAAGAAATTATAATTTATTACAAATATTTTACCTATCAGAGAAATTAACCAATTAACTCAATTAGCAGGTAAAATACAATAAATTCACACATTTCACAAAATTCACATAAATGAAATAAATAAATACAATTAAACAAATCGGGGCATTACATATCTCGTACGAAGCCCGAGATGGAGGCTAAAAGGTGTGACTCAACAAGAGAGTCTTTTATACTCAACAAGAGAGTGTTTTTGTATCTCGTACGAAGCCCGAGATTGAGGCTAAAGGTTTGACTCAACCAGAGAGTCTTTTATACTCAACAAGAGAGTGATTTTGTATCTCGTACGAAGTCCGAGATGGAGGCTGAAAGTTGATTGACTCAACAAGAGAATCTTTTATATTCAACAAGAGAGTGATTTTCTATCTCGTACGAAGCCCGAGATGGAGGCTGAAGGTGTTTGACTCAATAAGAGAGTCTTTTATACTCAACAAGAGAGTGATTTTGTATCTCGTACGAAGCCCGAGATGGAGGCTAAAAGGTGTGACTCAACAAGAGAGTCTTTTGTACTCAACAAGAGAGTGTTTTAGTATCTCGTACGAAGCCCGAGATGGAGGCTAAAGGTGTTTGACTCAACAAGAGAGTCTTTTATACTCAACAAGAGAGTGTTTTGTATCTCGTACGAAGCCCGAGATGGAGGCTAAAAAGGTTTAACTCAACAAGAGAGTCTTTTATACTCAACAAGAGAGTGTGGGGAGAATCATTGTACAAAGCCCAAGAGGATGCTATTTATGCTGGTAACTGTTTCAGTTGAGTGACAAGTCCAGTGTGTTGGATGAAAGAGAAAATTAGTTCTTATAAAGGGACTGATTAAAGGTAAGGTTGTACTTTGGTACTGATCGGAAGATCGGGTTCATTTCCTGTTCTTTAAGGAAATGGGAAATCCAAAGGGTATTACTGTCCAAGTCTACTGGTGTTTTGAGAAATCGATTCTCGGATAAGTGAATGATCTTTGTATAATGCCCAAGAGAAGGCTGGTATGTTAAGGGATGAAGGTCAACCCATTAACTGGTCTGACACTTGACTCAGAAAGACAACTCTAGCAAATTGATGACTAGGTTCTGTTCCTATACCTGTAGAGGTCTCTGGGTCCTTGTACTAAGCCCAAGAGAAGACATGAGAGCTTTTAAGAAGCCGAAGGGTCCTTGTACAATGCCCAAGAGGAGGCGGGGATGCTTTTAAGAAGCCTGTGGGTCCCCAAACCCCGAGAAGTTCAAGACATGCCATTCACTAAGAATAGATCAAGCTAGGAAAGTCCGAGAATTTGGAAGAAACTCAAGAGATGCCATTCACGGAGAAAAGATCATCTCGGGGGAGTAGAGTTTCTTTGACGATTTCTAAGGGTGACAGTCTGAGAAAGGGTTCACCAAGAATGCTGCCTTTCACGTCTCCATATTTTTTAACCCCAAGAGGAGGGAAGACTGTGTCTGGTAATCTTATGGAGATCTAGTTTTGTTTGTATTTAAGAGTGACCAACAGGGCTTTACCTAGTGCTAGACGTAGTTGTCGGGGAAAACTCTAAATAACTATACTAGTATTACACAGTTGATATTTGACAAGTATATAAAAGTTTGTGAAAGAAGACTTACAGTGAGCAACCCCACAATACAGTTATATATATATATATATATATATGAAAGCGGATAAAGAAAGCGGGTAAACACTTACTCGGTTGTAGAGCTTCCATGCTGTTTTGTTAGTTTGTTCAACAAAGAAAGCTTTGATAACAATATTATATTATAGATCAAAGGAGAAAGTGCTTTGAAAAGATTATTGGGGCTTACAGCTCAAGGAGAGGCCCAAGGTTTTATCAGTGATTGCACCGTTGTTTTGAATTTGTACAAGGACTTATACAAGTGACTGAGGCCTAAAAAGGTTTTCTGTACAAAGGGATAGGTCTTATACTCTCTCAAGAGGTCCAAAGAGTTTTAAAGAAAAGAAATGGGGCTTATAACACAAGGGTAGGCCCTGATGGTTTGATTTTTGAAATGGCGATCGCTCCGAGATTTTCTTTTAACGCATAGGGACTTATACAATATCTGAGGCTCAAAAAGGTTTTGGTTAAAAGGGGATTGGGTCTTACACTCTATTAGAGGCCCAAAAATGATTTTTTTACAAGTGATGGGGCTTAAAGCTCAAGGAGAGGCCCAATGATTTTGAATGGGTCTTATAGCTCGAGGAGAGGCCCAGATGATTTATTTTAAACGGGCGATGATCGCGCTGAACTTTTGAAATACAACGGGACTTATACAACATTTGAGGCCCAAAAAAGGTTTGAATTTACAAAGGATTGGGTCTTACACTCTATTAGAGGCCCAAAAGTGTTTGAAAAAGATTTGTTAGGGTGAAAATCAAAGAAACCCCAATTTAATTTTTTAAAGGCATTTTTCAAAGAAAAATAAAGTAAAAAAAAATGATAAAAATATCACATAAAATCATTAATCATGTTATAAACAATGATTAAGGTTTATAAAAAGTATTTTATCCACATGAATATTTAAAATCATTTTGGTTTTAAAAATCAAGAAAAAGAAATCATTTTAAAAGCATTTAAAACAATATTTTTGAATATATTAAAAATATATCAAATAATAATATTTTTTTGTGATTTTTTGTGGATTAAAATATTATGGAGTATGAATAAGAAGTGTGTAAAACAAAATTGGAAAATGATGATTTTTGCTATGTGAAAGAATTGGTTGAGTTTTGAAGATAAAATAAGAAAAAGAGGAAAGATGTCACAACATCACATTCGACGTCTCTTTTAGTTTTCAACATTTTTTTTATCAAACTTCCAACACTCATAACTCTCTCAATTTTTAACGAAATTAAAATCCTTAAGAACCTATCTCGACCGATTTTTCGCAAGGAATCCAATGGTATCACTCATACATACTGAAACTTAATGTACAGAACGCACGAAGCAAAAAACCAGAACTGGACATGAATTTTAAAACAACATAAACTCCACATATAAACATGTTAAAGTGCAAACAGTAGGAGGATCACAACATACACATTAAGGACTACATTTTTGCTTCAATAATTGTTCATTATGATGCATGTATGTGGACATCAAAGGAAAGCATGATTCAAAGAATTCAAGTTGTGATGCTTACCTCTTTTTTGGAGATTTTGTGCAACCTACCAAGTGCTTTGTTCCAAAAATGATTTGATGCTTTGGACACCCTTAAATGACCTTTTAGAAGCTTTTAGGATGGTTGGAATCAGCTGGAAACCTCTGGAGAAAGTTTGAGCTCTTTCTTGTAAAATAGGCAAAAGTGGCCAAAATGCCAACTCTCTCAAATGGTGTTCCAAATGGGGGGCCATTTGGGATAGTTCAAGGATGATATTTTTAGTGTGTTTGGATCTTGAGTTGTGATGGAAATGCTCTCTAACTCAAAAACTCAGAATTACCTTGCTAAAGAAGGCATTTTGGAGTGAAAGAAGTGATTTTGAGGAAAGCATCTGCTTGATGGCTTTGGTGTACTCAAACTGAGCACAAATGAGCTCTATTTATAGTATACCAAGTTTGTTTTGCAAGCAACAGTGAATGGCAACTACAGCTGAGGTTTGGCAAATGTTGATAAATGAGAATCCAAGTCTCCTCTAGCCATTGACTAGAGGTTAGGGCACAGGCTGCTGGTCCCCTTGTTGTTGGAGGAATCTTGACTGAATTCAGTTAGAGGAAGCTCAGTTCATGCCACCTCTAAGCATCCATTAAATGCTCCAAACCAAAATTGGAATCTTGTCCCTCTTTTAAGGTTTTCTAGGTTTGGCATGCTACTTTTGGTTCCAAGGACTTTGGAGGCTTGGAGATCAGATCATCCCCCTTGGATTTGATCCTTAGATGTGTCCAAAATGATGACAAGGCTTAAAAATTCGTGTGGCACAAGAAATGTGCAAATCTGTCCTGAAACCTGTCTTAAAAATCAGCTGCAGCAAGCCTTGTTGTAAAATCCATAACTTCTTGCTCAAGAATGATAAATGGCTGGTCCAGTACTTTATGGAAAGCTGAGATGACATACTTCAACTTTGATGTTTGACCCTAGACTTGGTTCAACTTGGATCATGGAGAAAAACATCCTTGAAGTTGGGACATTCTTGCTGGAAAAATATTAATGATGTCCTATGAAATGTTGAAACATTTGACAACTTTGAACATTAACAATTCCAAACTCTAATCACTTATATCTTTTAATCCAATATGATATTTTGAGTTGAAGTGAATTTCACCTTTGATGCTTGTCCTACATGATGACAAAGCTTGAAAATTATGTGGCACAATAAAAAGTGCACAAAATCTGTCCTAAAAAACAGCTGCAGCAAGCCTTACTGTAAAGTCCATAACTTCCTGCTCGAGTATGATAAATGGACGTTCTACAACTTTTTGGAAAGCTGAGATGACGTACTTCAACTTTGATGTTCAAGGTTTGTGAAGATAAGACTTGTAAAGTTACCAAAAATGACCTTGAACTTGTGTGATCAAGTCTATCCTAAAAGCTGTCTTAAAAATTCTGTTTTATCAATGCCTTTTGCAGAGATCATAACTTTCTGCTCGAGAATGATAAATGAGCTTTCTAGGACTTTCTGGAAAGGTGAGATTACGTACTTCAACTTTGATTTTCAAAGTTTGGCTTGAATCAACTTGGTTCATGGAGAAAAACATCCTTGAAGTTAGGACATTCTTGCTGGAAAAATATTAACGATGTCCTATGAAATGTCGGAACATTTGACATTAAGAATTCCCAACTTTGGTCACTTATATCTTTCAATCCTTATGATATTTTGAGTTGGTTCCTTCTACAATGTTGAAGTATCAAATACCCTCTTTAAAAGTAGCTCTTACGTAAAATCAATGGATGCTTGGATCAATAGTTACAACCTTGAAAAGTTGTGCACTTGAACATGATTTTAACTTAGAAAAAATTTCTAAGTTTCTTTCAATTTGATCCATTTTGCAATTTTGCATGATTTCTTGATTTAAATTTGATCAAATTTAATCATCCATCATATTTTCTTGAGTAATGGCTTGTGAAGCTCAAAGTTGACCAAAAGTCAAACTTTGACTTTCTGCGTCAGTTGACTTTGTATTAGATGAACTTGAGGCTTGATCCACTTGAAATGTTGCACTCTTGTGCTTAATTATTGATGTGGGAGTCCTCTTGATCCTTTGTGGGTGTTTAAGAGGTTAGAAAATTTAAATATCATGCCATTCCTTGATTGATCATTTGTCTAAAGGCTCTGAGAGGGCTTGAAACCCTAAACTTGATTGTAGTGAATGCTCAATAATTCCTTGAGGAGATTGATGAGGCACAAAGGTACATCCATATTGTGATGATGATTTGCACAATGATGGGAAATGTTAGTTGTCAAAATTTGGTTAATGACATAACCAAGAGACGTTGATTAACTCAAAAAAGGTTCAGTATTTTAACAGACGGACTGTGGTTAACTGAAGAAAAGGGTGATTAACCAAGAATAGGTGATTAACCCAAGAGGAACTCAGTGTTTTAACAGACGAAATGTGTTTAACTGATGAGACGGGTGATTAACCAAGAGAAGGTGATTAACCCAAGAGGAACTCAGTGTTTTAACAGACTGACTGTGGTTAACTGAGGAGGCGGGTGATTAATCAAGAGATGGTGATTAACCCAAGAAGAACTCAGTGTTTTAACAGACGGACTGTGGTTAACTGAGGAGAAGGGTGATTAATCAAGAGATGGTGATTAACCCAAGAAGAACTCAGTATTTTAACAGACGGACTGTGGTTAACTAAGAAGGAGTGCAAATTGGTGTTTTAATTGACAAGCAATGGTTAACCAATCAAAGGGAGAAGAACCAAGAGAAGGTTGCGAACTCCGCAAGAGTTTCGGTGTTTAACAGGAAAATTGTGTTTAACCGAAGAAAGAGCGTAATTGTAGAAGCATAGAGCATTAGTTTTAACAATATGACTGTGATCAACCAATCACTACTATGAAAAACCCATTTAGCAACGGTTGGGAATGACATATAATGACGCGGGCGAAGGCGTTGTTATGTAGATTGTTGTTGTAAGTTCGCCGTTTCTACAACGGTCTGGAAACCGTTGTTGTATTCTGGAAGCGCGCAATATATTGCAACGGTTAGGTATTTCAACCGTTGTAATATATATTAACTATCACAACGGTTATCAGTATGAACCGTTGTCATATATGTTAACTATCACAACGGTTATTTGTCTCAACCGTTGTGGAATGTATCCTTAGTTTATTAAATACAAATGTATATTGCTTGTTTTACCATCCACCTTATTAAAGAAATACAACCATTAAAATTGGTAAAGAACTATATAATCTGAAAATTAAATTGTTCTTGAAAACAAACTTAAACACACCACTATTTTCCGAATTGCATCCATTTCATTCCGCGCATTTTATGTTCCTTAACATAAAATTTATGGTTCGATGGTCAGTTTCCTTCAATCCATCGATATCTTTTGTTATGGTTTACCTCATCATCGCCAAAAATCACTACGATTTTATCATTATAACAATGATCATGATCTTAACAACCACGGCGATTAGTGACGACGATGTGGTAAACTATAATAAAAGATATCGACGAATTGAAGGAAATGGACCATTGGACCATAAATTTTATGTTAAGGAACATTAAATGTGCTGAATGAAATGGATGCAATTCAGAAAACATTGACATGATAAAGGTTGGTTTTCAAATACATCCTAATTTTCAGATTATAATGTTCTATAGCAATTTAACTGATTGCATTTTCAATAAAAGGATAGTGAAACAAACGATATACATAGTATATAATAAAATAAATTTCATATACAATATCAGAATGAATTCATATATATGTACCTTATCAGAATGAATTCATATATAGGTACCACCATCATCATCACCATGTGAAACAAATCCTAAGAAGTGGGAAGCAATGATGAAAATTAGTTAGTATTAAATTTAACTATATACAATATACATAGTATATATATAATAAACTAATGTTCTATATCAATTTAACTAATTGCATTTTCAATAAAAGGATAGTAAAACAAACAATGTACATAGTATATAATAAACTAAATTTCACATACAATATAAGAATGAATTCATATATATATATATGTACCTTATCAGAATGAATTCATATATATATGTACCACCATCATCATCACCATGTGAAACAAACCCTAAGAAGTGGGAAGCAATGAAGAAAATTAGTTAGTATTCAAAACAAAACAACCAAAAGTTGAAACAAAATCCTAAGAAGTGGGACTGTACCATTACAATGAAGTTCACCTTGCTTGTGAAGCATTGAAGTCGAATCTGCACAAAATGAGAACAATCAACAAAAACAACATGAAGCAAACGAGATAATGGGAACTATTTAACAAAAAGATTGAAGTAGAAGACTACCTTATTTTCCATAAACAATATGTACATTACGCTTGCTACCGCCAGCATCATCACCATGTTCATCTAGTTTTAGATTCTGCAGGAAGAACTACAAGGAGGAAGAAGCTTAAATTAAAAGCTTCATACTTCTTGTATTTCTTCTCGCAGATTCTAAAAAAAGATGAAGTGTGGGTGCTAGGGTTTCCCTGTGAAGGAAACGGCGCGACTGTAAAAAAGGGAAAGTTAATTCCCTTATATAGGCAAATGTTTCACAACGGTTTTCTTAAATAACCGTTATGATAGATTATATATTAATTTAATAATATCACAACGGTTAGTTATAATAACCGTAGCGATACCCCTTATACGTGGTACAAGGTTCGACACCAGGCAACAAAATTTTCCTAAAATTACGCCTGGATTATAAGTGATATCGCAACGGTCATTACTTATAACCGTCGTGATATTATTAACCGTTGCACTTCCCAACATATGAACGGTTTACAAGAAAATATAGTTCCAGAATATGAACGGTTTACAAGTTATCATCATTACAAGCATTAAACTATCAGTCTTTTCATCTTCAACCTCATCTATAAATAGACAATTTTACATATCTAAATAATATATCCTTCGTAACAATGAGTTCAACAAATGAGAATCCTAGAAACCTCAATGAGGAACGTCAGGCGCCAATCCAGGAGGTCGTCCAACCAGCAACTGCCAACTTCAGGGATGCCTTAAGGGTAAGGAAGGATAAGAAGAAGAAGCCGAATAAGAAGAAGATAAAGAAGAAAAGGAGGCCTGTATATTATGATTCCGATGAGGGGAGTGAGGAGAGATGTCTAGATTATGAAGATGCATTTTATGCTATGGGCTCTGACAATGATCTTGATATGTAATATGTTTATCAATGTACTCTCAATGGAATATTAAAATAAAATTATGTCTATATATGTTCATCTCTTACAGTTTTATTTTTAAAGTTATATATATATACTCTATTGCACTTAAAAATACTAAAGAATACATTGCTGTGAATCGAAGCGTGATACATGTAGTACAACGGTCTTCTAATACAAGCGTGTTAAAATGTAAAAATATGGAAAAAAAATATAGAGCTGGGAATCGAAGCTTGTTACACAGCTTGTATTACAACGGTTATGTAATACAACCGTCGTTAAATATGGCGTTATAAATTTTTAATCCTGTTACAACGGTGGGATACGAAACCGTGGTAAACTTGGCGTCATTAAATGAGGTTTTCGTAGTAGTGAATGGAAGAATGAATACAACTCTCAAGGGGAATCAGCAAAAGAAGTGACTAGCCACAAGAAAAGGTAATTGAAACCCTTTTGAAGAGAACAAGGGAAAGGTATTGAACAAGGGGAAGAGATTGACTCTCCGAAGATTGTTAATGATCGTGAACCAAGGGAATGGTGATAGATCAAAAGTCTGATTGAAAGAGATAAGAGTGATCAAGGATCGACTCGACAGGGGAGGAAGATACGCTATCGCATGAGGATAGAGGTAACTAAGTCAGGCACAGGGTCATTCGTCCCCTACCTGAAGTGGTTAGAATGAGAGTAGGAATTCTCCCTTCTCATTCCTTCTCTAACACACAGGGTGTAGTGGAGAAGTTGAAACTGACAGCGTAACAGCTCCAAGTTGTACAGTGCTCCAGTGTCGTGCATCGGTCGTCGTATGAATCTTCAACTCTGAGGGGGGAAAAGAGAGAAAAAGCTCTAAAGGAAGCCTAAAGAGAGGGAAAAGGAAGGATCAATTAATCGAAACATGGTTTCAATTAACTAATCAAAGGGAAATGCTATGCTAACAACTTTCCAAAGAGAATGGAAAATCATTAAAGCAAAAGGTGTAAATTATTGATTATGCATGATTAAATTTGCTCAATAAAGAACAAATATAATGTGATCAAGAATTGAAAGTGCAAAACAGTGTCATACAAATATTAGCATGTATCACACATCAAGTGTCAAGTGATCAAGGATTGTGCAAGAATTAGCATGTTCAAACAAAAATCAAGAACACACATAATTGCAAGAACTGATAAATCAATAATTGAATTAATGTAAATATGCTCTAAACAGAGGTTAAAAGCACTTAAAACATCCATAAATATCAAGCATGTTAATCCATGGAAGTTAGAAGAAGAAAGGGTACCTAACAAGCTTGAAAAAACTCAAAATTTGTCATTTTGTTAAGTGGTAACCGGTTACTGCATATATGCTAACCGGTTACTGGCTTGAAAATTAGCGTTTTTGGTGAAAATTGAACTGAGTAACCGGTTACAGCATATCTGCTAACCGGTTACCACTGAGACAGTGGCAAAAATAACTGCAAAAATAGCTTTTAAAAACTGATTTTCAGCACATAATCACTTATGTCAAACACCACATGCTAGGGCATGAATTTGTGCACTAAAATTACATCATGTAAGGCCAATTAAACACAAATTACAAGCATTAATCATGGAGATTAAAGATCAAGCAATTGCATGATAAATTAAACTGAAAACGATCGAAATTACAACGTAAACACGCGGAAATGATCGAAACAGTGAGTAAAGTAAGATCTACCAACCTACAAGGCTGAGATATGCCTTGGTAATTGTTGAAAAGGATTCTTGATGTATAAAATCAAAGAAAACCAAAGGAATCTTCAATCGTAGCCGAATCGTACCGAAACAGAGCAAATTGCGACGAAGCTCCGAAATACGAATTCGAACCGTAGAATCTTGAAGCAAACACTTGAGATGAATCCAAAAGTTAGTAGAATTCCAGAAACTCAAGTATAATGGCAAGATGATGAAGATAATCAAAGAAAACCAGAGGAAATCTTCAATTATAGTTGAAACGTATCGAAACCAAGCAAATTGCGACGAAAACTCCTAAATGAGAATTATCACCGAAGAAGCTTGAAGTGATCACTTGAGATGAATCCAAAAACTACTGAAGCTCCACAAAATCCAGTAGAATGGAATGATAATGAAGGTTAAGCTCAAGAAAAAGCACTTTCAAGGTGAAAGTAGCTTTTCTTCAATGGTGAATTAAGAGCTTTAGTGTGGTTTTGGAAGAGAATTGTGATGAAGATGAAGAAGTAGCAGGGAAAAATCAGAGAGAATGTGAGAGAATTGAGAGTGAAGAAAGTGTGAATTTGTGTGAATGATTGTGGAGTTGTGGTTGAAAATGGTGGAGCTTTGTTTATATAGAATTTTGGTTTGGAGTGTGAGAGGTTTGGAGCTAGCTTTGGACTTAGCTTTGGGTTTGGAACTAGGCTAGGAGTTAGTTGGGCTTGACTCACCGAGTCAAGGTAGTTAACTCGGTTAGTTAGAATCAACTCGGTAACAATCCCAATGTGAGCTTCAAAAATCCAAAGGTTGACATGCTTGGAAATTAAGGAACATGGTGCATTTAAATTAGAGTGAAGCATTGGAATAGATGCACTTGGAATGAATTGAATTGCCTTGAAATGTCTAGAGATGTCTAGAATATTTCACATGCTTCTAGAATAATGTAGAAACAAAGACCAAAGAGAGTGCACCCCTGCTGTCCCAAAAATGCAGCAAAATCTGAAACTTTGTACAGAGTAATCGGTTACTGCATATCTGCTAACCGGTTACTTGCTTGAAAATTTGCATTTCTAGTAAAAATTACACTGAGTAACCGGTTACTATATATCTGTTGTAGCGAGCGAAACTAGACGTGGTTCTTAAGCACTGTCGCTCTTTGGAGGGTGACTACAGGTCGATTCATTTTTTATCCTATTGTGAGCTGATGAAGGAAGGGAAATAGATGTCTCTAATTAACCCTGCTTGCATACTGAGTTTAAACAGCGGTCTGTTAGGTTACAGATGCTATGTGGATATGGGGCCTCTTTTTGGTTATTTTGAAAGAATGTTGACTTTTGGTAGGATTTTAGGTCTGGGATTCTTGAGAATATGGGATTTGAATTTTTGGTTTATTGTGCTCGCTAAGATTTTTCTTTCAATCTTATGCCTACGTATTCCCGTTTACCGAAACAGGGAAATCAGAGCTTTCGTAGTTCCTCCTATTCTATGGGAGGAAATGGGTGTTTTTGGTGTCTTGTTCAAAGCCCAAGACGTGAAGCGAAAGGTGATATATATCTTGTTCAAAGCCCAAGATGTGAAGCTGAAAAAGTCTATTTGTATCTTGTTCAAAGCCCAAGATGTGAAGCTAAAGGTGTTGTCTTTAGAGAGAATTTGCCATCTCTAAAGGGGTATGTTTGTCACAATTGTTGGGTGATTGACTGTAAAGGAGGATTACTTTAACCGGGATACGCGGATCCTAGCAATGCCATAATTTCCTTTATAGGGGGTTTTAACCTGAAGGAGAAGACTTCAACTCAGTGTAGAGCAATGCCATCTTTCCTTAGGAATTTCTCATGCTAAAAGAGGGACAATGGCATAGATGTAGATGATCCAGAGGCTTGCCGCTTACAGCGATTAGATGGAAGGAGTTGTTGATGTTTGTGTACTATGAATGAGGCACAACTTTGATGCTAAAAGGTTGATTGGCTCACCCTGGGTTTTCTTATACAAAGCCTAAGAGGAGGCTAATATGTGTCTCGTACAAAGCCCGAGAGAAAGGCTAAAAGGTTTTAACTCAACGAGGGAGTCTTTTTGTATCTCGTACGAAGCCCGAGATGGAGGTTAAAGGTTTGACTCAACAAAAGAGTCTTTGTATCTCGTACGAAGCCCGAGATGGAGGTTAAAGGTTTGACTCAATAAGAGAGTATTTGTATCTCATACGAAGCCCGGGATGGAGGCTATTGTTACTGTTTTAGTTGAGTGACAGGTCCAGTATGCTGATTTAAAGAGAAAATCAGTTCTTATATGAGTAATACTATACTCAGGGATGTTGATTCGAGGATCAGGGATATTTCCTGTTCTTTAAGGAAAGGGGGAATCCAAGGGTATTGAGACTGCCCGAGTCTACAGGTTTTCTTCCTATTTTTGAAGGGGAGCTTGAGAATGTCTTGGAGACTCAAGGGTCTTAGACTGTCCAGGTCTAGAGTTTCATCTTTTGTACTATGCTGAGAGAAAGTATACTTTCGGTATTAGGAACTAGACTCTTTTGAAAGATTGTTCTATTAAGATGATTAATTTTTGTTCCTATACCTCTAGGAGGTCGTCGGGACAATTTGTACAAAGCCCAAGAGGAGGCTGGAAGCTTTTAAGAAGCCGATCGGTCCTTGTACGAAGCCCAAGAGGAGGCTATCATTCCCGGAGGAAGAATCATTATACGAAGCCTAAGAGGAGGCTGTGAATACTTCTGAGAAGCCGACGGGTCCTTGTACTAAACCCAAGAGGAGGCGGGGGTGCTTTTAGGAAGCCTGTGGATCCTTGAACAATGCCCAAGAGGAGGCCGATGCTTTTAAGAAGCCGATGGGTCCCCAAACCCCGAGAAATTCAAGACAGGCTATTCACAAAGAATAGATCAAGCCAGGAAAGTCTGAGAATTTGGAAGAAACTCAAGAGATGCAATTCACGGAGAAGAGATCATCTCTGGGGAGTAGAGTTTCTTGACAAGTGCTTTTAAGAAGCCTGTGGGTCCCCAAACCCCAAGAAATTCAAGACAGGCTATTCACGAGGAATAGATCAAGCCAGGAAAGTTCGAGAATTTGGAAGAAACTCAAGAGATGCAATTCACGGAGAAGATATCATCTCTAGGGAATAGAGTTTCTTTGACAACTTCTACGAGTGACAGTCTATGAAAGGGTTCACCGAGAATGCTGCCTTTCATATCTCCATATTGTTTAACCCCAAGAGGAGGGAAGACTGTGTCTGGTAATCCTATGGGGATCTAGTTTTGACTATTTCTAAGAGTGATCAACGGGCTTAATGCTAGACGTAGTTGCCGGGGAAACTCTGAATATCTATACTATTATTACACAGTTGATATGAGTTTATGAAAGAATACTTACAGTGAGCAACCCCACAATACAGTTATATGTATATGAAAGCGGTAAATGAAAGCAATAACCACTTACTCGGTTGTAGAGCTTCCATGTTGTTTGGTTAGTTGTTCAACAAAGAAAGATTGAAAATAACAGTATATTCAAAATCAAAGGACAAAGTGCTTTGAAAAAGAAAGATTTGGGGCTTACAGCTCAAGGAGAGGCCCAAGTTTTATCAGTGATCGCACTGTTGAATTTGTACAGAGGGACTTATACAAGTGACTGAGGCCCAAAGGGTTTTCTGTACAAAGGGATGGGTCTTACACTCTCTCAAGAGGCCCAAAGAGTTTTAGAAATGGGTCTTACTACTCGAGGGTAGGCCCAGTTGATTTGATTTTGAATTGGCGATCGCGCCAAGGTTTTTTTTTAACGCAGAGGGGCTTATACAATATCTGAGGCCCAAAGTTTGTTTTGGTTAAAAGGGGATTGGGTCTTACACTCTATTAGAGGCCCAAAAATTTTGAATGGGTCTTATAGCTCAAGGAGAGGCCCAAAGTTTTTGTTTTTTGAAAAGGCGACGACTGCGCCGTTTATTTTGACGGTATCGGGACTTATACAATATACTGAGGCCCAAAAATGATTTGGTCAAAAAAGGATTGGGTCTTACACTCTATTAGAGGCCCAAAGAGTTTTGAAAATGATTTATGAAGGTTGAATTAATCCAAAAACCCTAATTTGTTTTCAAAGTGTATTTTAATTGAATAAAAATTCAATAAAAAATGATCAAAATTGTTTAACATATGGAAAATAAATTGTGATATTGGATTAATGCTTCAAAAATTAAGTATTGACCTACAAAATAATTAGAAGTCATTAAAAGTTGCAAAATCAAGGTGGAAAAAATATTTAAAATGTCAAAAACAATTAGAATATTAATTCTTTGCAAAAATATCAATTATATGAAATAAATAATATTTTTGGTATTTTTTAGAAAAATCAAATATTTTAACATTTTTGTGAATTATTAAAAAAAGAATCAACTGAAAATCATTAAAACTCAGAGAGAAATTAATTTTTGAATCAATTAAATAAAATCACAAAATTCAAATATTCAAATATTCAAAAAATGGCGCCAAGAAAACCCAAGAACACGCGCGTGTTCTGGGTTTGCCCAGATTTGCATTTTCTCTCCAATCTCCTTGAATACTTGATTATACCATGCAATCCACATATCAATCTACTCGTCTCAACCTCACGGTCATGTTTATGACAATTAATTTCATTTAAATTAAGCACAAAACAAGAAATCACGAAAAATCCTCAAGAACCCTAAATTCTGCATGAAGGCTGGGATTTTTGATACACGATTCAAACAAAACAATTAATTGAGGGGAAACATTCCATGCATGATTATGAACATGTGGCCAAATTATTGTGCAGCAAAAATTGCCTGGATCATAGAGTTAGAAGAGCTCATGCTTACCTCTTGCAGCTGGTGATCGTGTTTTATGTTGGAGGTGTTACAGCTAGGTTCCAATGATTTGGATAGCTCCCCTAGGTGCCATGGAGTGTATCTGGATGCTTGGAATGGATTGAAATGGTTTGGAGCTGAAGATGGTACCTCAACTGCAAAACTGTCAAGAACTTGAGCAATTGGCTAGTGATTTTGTGCAATCAGTGTTCCAGATGTTATATGAGTGTTTGGATCACTTCTATATGATGTATGTGAGGTGTGTGAGTGATTGGTTTGGTTGGAATAACTCTCAAACTCAAAACCCGATAGTGACTTGCCTTAGAAGGCAAAATTGGAGTGAAAGAAGAGATTTTGAGGAAAGCATCTATTTGATGGCTTTGGTGTACTTAAACTGATCACAATTGAGCTATATTTATAGTAGAGCAAGTTTGTTTTGCAAGGAATAGTGAATGGCAACTGCTGAGTAGGTTTAGCCAATGTTGGCAAATGAAAATCCAAGTCTCCTCTAGCCATTGACTAGAGGTTAGGGCACAGGCTGCTGGTTCCCTTGGTCTTGGATAAGTCTTGACTAAATTCAGTTGCAAATGGCTCAGTCCATGCCACCTTGATGCTTCCATTGAATGCTCCAATCCAAAATTGGAGTCTTGTCCCTATTTTGGCAATTCTAGGTTCAACATGCTATTTCTTGTTCCAAAGACTTTGGAGGCTTGGCTCAGTGATTATCCCCTTTAGATTCAATCCTCAGATGTGTCCAAGTGGATAGGAGTGTTTGGATTTGCACAATTTTGGCAAATCGAGCAAAAGTGCAAAATCTGTCTTGCCTTGACAGATTTCAACAAGGCAACTTGCCAATGTTATATCTCATGGCTCAAATTGAATTTGGTAATGTTCTTGGTCATTTTGGAAAGGCCTTACATGACACAACAACTGTTTGAACATGTTTGGTTTTTATCTCTTTTGAATCCAAGTGAAAAATCCCCCTACATTTGGAAAAAAGTAAGGCAAAATCTGACTTAGTGAAATTTTCACTAAGTGTTGGAACAAAGTGACTTTTCTTGATTTTGATCACTCCATAACTCAAAATCCATGAGGAATTTGGACATATGTCATTATGAAGCTTTTGTAGAGGGCAATGAGATCTACAAATCAAGCTTTGAATGGGGAACAATGGACTTGTGGTTTAGGAGTTATGGTCCTCCAAAGTTGGCACATTAGTGTCACTTTTTCCATAACTTAGAAAATTTTCTAAGTTTTTATGGTTACCCCTTTTACAAGTTATCCCATTTTCTTTGATTTTTCTTGATGAATGATGATTCAAATCATACATTAACATCATTTTAGGGTTAAAAATCCATTTTGGTGAAAAATCTCAAAAAGTCAAAGTTAACTTTTGTGCACAGTTGACTTTTTATCTGATGAATTCCAAACTGTGTGATTCTTCAGGAAATCATGTCCTTGACCTAAATCAAACTTGATGGACATGTTCCATGGGTGTCATAGGGTATATTGATTCATGTACTAGGGCTTGGGAGCATGTCCTGGTCAAAAGTCAAAGTTACAGTTGACTTTTCCCTTAAAACCCTAACTGCGGTGCAGATGAAATTGAGACTTGTTGCTCAAGCTTCTTGGATCAATCCATTGTTGCAAATGGATCAATGTAGTATGTTGGAGACCCTCAAATCATGTCTTGAGGCCTTGGCTTATGATTTGTCCCAAAAGTCAACTTAGGGGTGAATTAGGTCAAGAAACCCTAATTCCTGATTTTTGATGTATGCATCCCCTGAGGTCAAATTGACTTGATGATTGGGTTTATGAGGTTCCATGGATCATATTAGATTATGTTTTGGATCTTTGGCTCATACCCAGAGGAAAATTTCCATCTGGAGGCCCTGGTCGACCAAAACCCTAATTTGGTGACACTGGCGATCTTAAGGCTTGATCCACCTAGAAGGGAGCAGCTTTGTGCTTAATCCTTAAAGTAGGAGTCCTCTTGATCCCTTGTAGCTACTTGAGAGGTTAAACAAGTTGAAGATCATGTCATTCCTTGATTGATCCTTTGTCAGAAGCTCTGAGAGGGCTTGAAACCCTAAGTTTGATTGCAGTGGATGCTCACCCATCTTTGGGGAGACTAATGAGGCAAGATGGCTCCCCCATATTGTGATGATGATTTTCACAATGATGGGAAATCTTAGTGGTCAAAATTTGGGGTATGACAGATGCCCCTATTTAATCTTCTTGGACCCGAAGGTGTGAATGACGAAGGTATTCAGGCATTCGGGGTGCAGGAGGATTAAATATCGGAATATCCGAAATTTTGATGGCTATGAATGGCAGCTTGCGCATTCATCTTCTTTTGCTAAGAAATGATGCTTAGAAAAGGTAAACTTCCCCTCGATCCTGGTGTCCTACCAAGGAACTGGTCTTAGTCGCGGAAACAAACTTCCCCTCGGTCCTGGTTTCCTACCAAGGAACTGGTCTCAGTTTCTGTTGTAAACTTCCCCTCGATCCTGGTTTCCTACCAAGGAACTGGTCTAAGTTTCTTTTGTCAATAAACTTTATTGACAGGGGACGTTATTCGTAGCGGTTTTCCTCAAACTTCTCGCCGAATCTTCTTGGGGAGATGCCATTTGACGAAAAAAGTTGACGTCAGACTTGCTGGGGAATCCAGTCGTCTGAGTTGTAGAGGTGCACAAACTTCTCTGTTGGAGACACCATTTGTTTCTACTGGGGAAGACGAGTCTCCTGAAAGACTCCCTTCGTTTGGGGTCTTACATCATACTTTTCTAGGGATTTTCCCGGAGAAATGCCATATGATGGGATCCATTTTTGAGGTGCCGATGACCTTTTCATCAGTGGTTTTTTTCGGAGAAAAACTGCTGTACCACCGAATCTCTGATTATGAGGCTTTCTCTCGGGATTTTCTTTAATCCGGGAAAGCAAGGATATCATCTTCAATGGCGAAGAGTGACATCTGTTGAAGGTTCTCTGGTCTTTCAGAGGTTCAAGTTATCAAAGTGGTCCAGGACCTATCTTCAATTTAGAAATAACTGGAGGCGAGATTGTTCAGATGATTCACTTCCTGACGAGGAAAGAATCGACAACTCGATTGAGAGGACTTTTATCACTACGGGACAAGACCGACTGGAGTGATAGTGATGCAATATGAAATGTGAATGCAAATCAATAATGCATGATGTATGTATGTATATGCTGACAAAACTGACGCGACATACAAACTGACGGGTGAACACGATTGGATACTCGGCCATCGCGGGGCGTATAGAAATATCGTTGGTTCAAGACAGCAATTCCACCTTGCTTAGGAGAGATAGTCCCTGTTGGGGAGCTATGTTGGTCGGGCTTAGGAGATAAGAACTCGGCCGAGGCGTGTCAGACGAAACAAGGTCTCTGACACAATTGATCCCTTTATTCAGGAGTACTGGGTTAGAAGGAGTACTTTGATTCTGCACTTTGAAGTTCACTTACTTCTGGAGAAGCGGTTGATGTTCCTTTGATGTTCAACAGTCAAAAGAAATTGCCGACTTTATTTTAAAAGCAGAAAAAGTTTTAACAAGTAAATTCATTTTTGTTTTATTTCAAGAATCGTCGATCATGTTAAAATGTCGTTCTGTAAAGCTAAAACAAATAAGAATTACAAACAAAGCACAAGGGCTCAAATTTTATTGAAAAGATGGAGATCAGCGAAAACGTGATTCCATTGAGTATTTACAAAGTTAGAAAATGGTAATTTGCAGGGAAAAGGGCTACATTGAAACATAACGACCACTATCCTTCTACCAACTTTGACTTCGGGGCATCATGAGCTTCTGTCGAAGATGACCTTGACTGGAGTTTTCCTCCGATGGATGGTGTAACTGCTGCTGAGGGACTTGCCTCTGTTGAACATAGTTACTTGCCATTATCCCTAATTTTTGCTTGGATTGTACTGTGATGTTTCCAATCCACCGGGATGATTTTTTTTACTTTGTCTCTAACTTTTGCCTGGACCACCCTTTCGGGTTTTCAATCCACCGAGACGTTTTTTTTAGGCGAAGTATTTCTTGACTACATCAATATTCGTGGGGTAGACAAATTCCTCTCCGTCCATGGCTGTGAGTCTCAAGGCGCCTGAGAAAGCTTTCGTGACCATATAGGGGCCATCATAATTCGGAGTCCATTTACCCCGAGAATCAGTGAGAAATGATTGTATTTTTTTAGCACAAGGTCTCCTTTCCTGAAGAAGCGAGGTCGGACCTTTTTGTCAAACGCCTTCTTCATTCTCTGTTGATACAACTGACCATGGCATAGCGCCGTGATTCGCTTCTCTTCGATCAGATTCAGTTCAACGTGCCGACTTTGGCACCATTCAGCTTCTGTAAGCTTAGCTTCCATCAATACCAGGATTGATGGGATCTCTACTTCGATGGGGAGCACTGCCTTCATGCCATATACTAGAGAGAAAGGGGTAGCCCCTGTTGAAGTGCGGACAGATGTGCGATAACCGTGAAGAGCAAAGGGTAGCATCTCGTGCCAGTCTTTGTAGGTTACAACCATCTTTTGAACAATCTTCTTGATGTTCTTGTTAGCCGCTTCTACTGCCCCGTTCATCTTTGGTCGGTAGGGAGATGAGTTATGGTGTTCGATCTTGAACTCAGCACACAACTCTTTCATCATCTTATTATTCAAGTTAGATTCATTATCAGTAATGATCTGGCTCGGAACACCATAACGGTAGATGATATTGTTTTTGATAAATCGGACCACCACTTGTCGGGTTACATTGGCATATGACACTGCTTCGACCCACTTGGTGAAGTAATCAATGGCGACCAGGATAAACCGATGTCTGTTTGAAGCTTTAGGTTCGATCATGCTGATTATATCGATTCCCCATATGGAGAAAGGCCACGGGGAAGAGAGAACTTTGAGATGCGTTGGCGGTAAATGGATTTTGTCAGAGTATATCTGACACTTGTGACACCTCCTCATGTACTTGTAGCAGTCGGATTCCATTGTTAACCAATAGTACCCTGCTCTTAGGATTTTTCTTGCCATTGCGTGTCCGTTGGCATGAGTGCCAAAGGATCCTTCATGAATTTCTTTCATCAGCATTTCTGCTTCTGGTCTGTCTACGCATCGGAGCAAGACCATGTCAAAATTTCTCTTATAGAGAGTGTCACCGCTCAGGAAGAAGTTTCCAGCCAATCTTCTGAGGGTCTTTCTATCTTTCCTGGATGCCCCAGGTGGGTACTCTTGTTTCTAAAGGAAGCATTTGATATCGTGATACCAAGGTTTGTCGTCTATGACTGCTTCAATCATGAAGATGTAAGCAGGCCGTTCAAGGCGCATGATGTCGATCTTAGGTATGTCATTCCATTGACCTACACTAATCATGGAAGAGATAGTGGCTAATGCATCAGCCATGTGATTCTCCTCACGAGGGATGTGATGAAACTCGACTCTGTTGAAGAAAGGTAGCAACCTTCTTGCGTAGTCTTTGTAAGGAATCAATCCTGATTGGTATGTGTTCCAATCTCCTTTTATCTGATTGATAACCAGGGCTGAGTCGCCGTATACGTCCAAGTTTTTGATCCTTAAATCAATCGCTTCTTCGAGACCCATAATACAAGCTTTGTATTCGGCCTCGTTGTTCGTACATTTGAATGTCATTCGAGCAGTGAAAGGAATGTGGGTACCCTGAGGGGTAACAATGATTGCCCCAATTTCGTTTCCGTAATGATTAACTGCTCTGTCAAAGATAAGTCCCCACTGGGAAACTGGTTCTGGCCCTTCACTGGGTAGCGGTTCATCGCAGTCTTTCATCTTTAGATACATGACATCTTTGTCTGGGAAGTCAAACCCGACTGATTCCTGATCGTCAATCAGTTGATGAGCCAAATGATCGACTAAAATACTTCCCTTAACGGCTTTCTGAGCATGGTACTCTATGTCATATTCTGATAACAGCATCTGCCAACGGGCAATCCTTCCCGTAAGAGCAGGTTTTTCGAAAACGTACTTGATTGGATCCATTTCGGAGACCAACCAAGTAGTATGACGAATCATGTACTGGCGAAGATGTTTGGTTGCCCAAGCCAAAGCACAGCAAGTTTTCTCGAGCATCGTGTACCGAGTTTCGCAGTCGGTGAATTTCTTGCTCAAATTGTAAATGGCAGACTCTTTCCTTTTAGTTTCGTCTTGTTGGCCAAGTACACATCCCATTGAGTCCTCTAGAACTGTGAGGTAAATGATCAGTGGTCATCCTTCCACTGGAGGTGATAGAATTGGTGGGTTCAACAAGTATTCCTTAATACTGTTGAAGGCAGTTTGGCAGTCTTCTATCCAAACGCAGTCCTGATTCTTTTTGAGTAATTTGAAGATTGGCGCGCATGTGGCGGTCATAAGGAATATGAATCTGGAGATGTAGTTCAAACGTCCCAGGAATCCTCTAACTTGTTTTTCAGTTTTCGGAGAAGGCATTTCTTGAATGGCCTTGACCTTGTCAGGATCAACCTCAATTCCTTTCTGGATGATGATGAACCCTAAGAGTTTCCCTGAACGGACACCAAAGGTGCATTTGATGGGGTTCAAGCGGAGTTTGTATTTTCTCAGACGCTCGAATAGTTTTGACAGATGGGTCACATGCTCTCCTCTGTCTTAGATTTGGCAATCATGTCATCGACATACACTTCGATTTCTTTATGTATCATGTCATGAAACAGAGTAGTCATGGCCCTTTGATAGGTTGCCCCGACGTTCTTCAAACCGAACGGCATTACCTTGTAACAAAAGGTGCCCCATGGGGTGATGAATGAAGTTTTCTCCATGTCTTTCGGCGCCATTTTGATCTGGTTATAGCCCGAGAATCCATCCATGAAAGAGAAAACTTTGAACTTTGTTGTACTGTCTACCAGCATGTCAATATGTGGTAAAGGAAAGTCATTCTTTGGACTAGCCTTATTCAGATCTCTGTAATCAACACACATTCTGACTTTTCCATCCTTTTTCGGAACAGGTACGATATTGGCTAACCATTGAGGATATTCTGACGTGGCAAGGAAACCCACATCAATCTGTTTCTGTACCTCCTCTTTGATTTTGATGGCCATGTCCGGATGAGTGCGTCTCAACCTTTGCTTTACTGGCGGACATTCCGATCTTAATGGTAAATGATGTTCCACGATGCTGGTATCCAACCCTGGCATATCCTGATAGGACCAAGCGAATACATCGGGGAATTCTTTGAGAAGCTTTATCAAACCCTCTCTGGCAGTTGGACTGAGCAGTGCCCCAATCCTGATTTCTTTTCTCTCTTTTTATGAACCCAAGTTTACCGTTTCCAATGGCTCTTTGTGAGGTTCAATGGACCTTTCCTCTTGTCTGAGTAATCGGGAGATCTCTTCTGGAATTTTGTCGTCATTTTCTTCTTCAGCCTCAAATACCGGGAACTCAAAGTTGGGAGAAGGCATCGGATCGTATGTTTCAACGGGGTGTAAAACAAGCAATATTCATGACGTGATGATTTGTGTTTAGAAGAGATAGAGAGAATGCAAGAGTGTGTGCGGTATTTTATTTTACTGCTTGTTTTTATTATTTGTTTTTTAGGATTACCATTTTCTGAGAAAAGTAAAAAGAGAAAACAACAATTAATGCAGAAATTACAGAACGACGTTTTTTATTTATGAACAGTCAAAACTTGAAACTACAGCCCTATAAAACAAAACTCTGTCGCTTTGGACGAAGCGAAGAGGGAAATTTACATAAAGCGAGCCCTATCAAAACATCAATTTCACCTGGGCAGGGTGAAAGGTTAAAGATGGCAATTACTTTGACTTGTGAACAATCTTCGGAACATCGACAATAACCCATTGGCAGCGAACTCCTCGGTGAATCACAAAGTCTGGCACCTTCCTTGATTTGTCTTCAGAAATGACACTAATTTCTGGTGAAGCAGGATCATTGGAATCTGTCTCCTAGGCAGAGTTGTCGTAGGAGAATTCCTCTGTTGCATTTTGTATAGCATTTGTGCTCTCAGTTGTATCTCCCCATCCAGTTAGCTGGATATCTTCAAGCCTGATACGA
This sequence comes from Lathyrus tuberosus, assembly GCA_022829125.1. NCBI lineage: Eukaryota > Viridiplantae > Streptophyta > Magnoliopsida > Fabales > Fabaceae > Lathyrus > Lathyrus tuberosus. Next base: position 16,095,935 of record JALAZF010000078.1, read on the forward strand.
GAGCTTTCGGGAGCGGTGTACTTGACCATAAAGTCGTATTTTCCACTTGGTTCTCCCAGAGTGTCCCAAACTTCTTTGGAACTGGAGGAGTCATCTCTCTCAATGACGTTGATCTCGGGAAAAGCATAGTTGATGAACTCAAGTCCCGCAAACGTTGCGAATTCATCTTCATGTTGAGTAGCTTCTGAATGACCTGAGTGTTGATCCCATGACATGGTGGGGACACAGGTATTCTGTTTAATGATGCTCAGCTGAGTTTCATTACTCGGTTGACTTTCTGGCCCTAAGTCTCCTGGGTAAGGCTGCCACATTGGCAGTCCTCCCATCGGGCCATAGTAATTGTGGTCAAAGTTGTCTTTCATCAGAGTGTCCTCCTCTAATGAATTTGGCAGAGCACGACATCCTTCCAGATCACAACCTCTGTATATCATTTTGACATCTGACCGTGGTATAAATCTCGGACTCTGTGTGGGATAGCAAAATGGCGTAGGCACCTCTTCCTGAGACATATAACCGTCCTCGTTAAGATAGGGCTTCCATTCTTCATCTGTGTCGGAGGGATCCTCCTTATTGATAGCAAGGACTATTTGAGACACTGGGTGAAGGAAACCTTCAATGTGGAAGAAGTTCTGAATGGGATGAAGACTTTCATTATTAGCAGCTGTCTGGGTACAGGTTGCAGAAAAACCAAGACCCTTCTTTGTTGTATTGCTAGTAGGAATGACAAGTTGTCCCCATCCTATTGTATCGGTACTCTCGACGGTTTTGATAGCATCTTTGTATAAGGAAATCGAAGTTCCTCCTCCAGATTGATCGTCCTTGTGTAGCGAAAGCGCTTGGAAATGGGTTTCGATTATCCCTTCTGGTCCCACATAACTGGATGACGATAAATTGCTGACGAGTAAGGCCTGTTCCCCACAGACTGTGATGAGTTGGCCGTTCTGGACGAACTTTAACTTTAGGTGGAGGATTGAAGTGGCCGCTCCAGCCTGATGTATCCAAGGTCTTCCTAATAAACAACTGTACGTTTCTCGGATGTCCATGACCTGGAAGGTGACTTGGAAAGTGTGAGGACCGATAGTTATGGGAAGATCAACTTCGCCGATAACCATTTTTCTGGATCCGTCGAATGCTTTGACGACGACCTCGCTGGTTCTCATAGGAGGGCCTTTGAATGATAATTGCATCAAAGTAGACTTCGGCATAACATTCAGGGCTGACCTTGTGTCTACCAGTACGCTGGCTAAAGCATCGCCCTGGCAGCTGACTGTGGTTTGAGCGCCATGTTATGACGGGGACCCTCTTCAGGTAATTCCTCATCGTTAAATCCCAAATTATTGCAAGAAGTGATGTTAGAGACAATACTATCGAACTGTCTGATTGTTACATCCTGTTCCACAAAGGCTTGCTCCAAGACTTTCTGTAGAGCCTCCCTGTGCGCTTCTGAACTAAGTAAAAGTGATAGCACGGAGATCTTTGAAGGAGTCTGTAATAGTTGATCAACAATGTTGTATTCACTCCTTTGGATGAGCTTCAGCATCTCATCATCGTTTTTCAAAAGGTCGGGATTACTGGATTGACCGACTGATGGATCGGGAGCTTCTGTCTGAAGTTTCTTTTCTTTGTTAGGTTCCCCAACCCCTCGGTTGAAGATTCTACCACTCCGTGTTACTCGACTGATGTCTGCAATGTTCACGACGGAGGGTAATGGAATTTCCTTTCCATTTTCAATGGTTGTTGCACCGTACTTGTAAGGGATAGCCTTAGTTGATTCATACGGTAATGGTCCCGGCAGATAGATGACTACAGGAGCCCTCTGATTTTTCTGACCATCGTAAGTAATCTCGATTCGTTCCCGGTTGGGAACTTTAGATTCGTCCAGTAGAGGGATGATGGCAAAAACATCCCTGGTCCTATGATGACCAGAGATGACAACAACGTCCTCAATTTGTTCGGCAAGGTAGTTCGGCGTCCAGTGATGGGTCCAGAACCCGGATATGGACGAATCTCTCCATGATCCACCTGACCCTGAAGAGCTGCTCTCACAAGGTAACACCCTTGGTTACTTTCCAAACAGATGCTACAACGGTCATAATTGTGTGGTGGCACCTGGCCACGCCCACTTTGAATACAATGTAACCTCACTAGGTTAGCTTCCATTGATCGGACATCCTGACTCTGACGCCGAGTAAGATTCCTGTTACTGATACTAATTTGCTGAGTATCTTTATCCATATAGATTGGCATCCACCAGTGATTTAACAAGTGCTGAAGTGCCTCCTGGACAAGGGCACATCCCTGATCGTTTTCGCAACCCGCCTTACAGCTGTGATAATTATGTGATACCAGGAATCCGAGTCGAACCTGCTCAACATGTAACTCTACCAGGTTGGTATTCATCACGCGAATATCAAAGATCTGAACCATGTTGATCTGATAAGGGTTCCTATCATGGTAGTCTTGGATCCATCCAAGATCCATCTAACGCTGGAGGGCCTCTTGTATGAAAGAGCATCCCTGTTTGTTTACCGAGCAAGTCAGACAAGAACTGTAATCGTGCCACGGCAGATTATGATACTGGCTTTGCCTTGAGTGCATCGCCACCAGGTTGACATTCATCGCACGGATGTCGTGGTTCTGAATGACGTTGGAATTTGTATAGACCATGTTAACTCCACGAACTCGGTGGTCTTGGATCCATCCGAGATCCATTTGTTCCTGTAGAGCTGCTTGCACCACAGAACATCCCTGGTTATTTTTAGAGCAGATATCACACTGGTGATAGTTATGAGGTGGCACATGGCCATATCCACTCTGTCTACAATGCATCTTGACCAGATTGGTCCTTAACAAGAGTACATCATGAATTTGATAGACGTTGTTAGTCTCTCCTTCTATCAAATTGACTGCAGCCTTCTCATGTTGAGGCAGCGGGTTCGTGAGAACATTAGGATTCGTATCCTTGAAGGATAAGATCCCGCTCCTAACAAGCTTTTGCACGTCGGATTTGAAATTGAGACAATTCTCTATGTTATGCCCAGATCCTCCTTGATGATAAGGGCATATCTGATCCACCTTAAACCAAAAAGGCGGATTTTCCGGTACTGTAAGAGGGGATTTAGTCTAGATGTGCCCCTTAGCTAGCAGTAATGGAAACAGCTCTGCGTACGATACGGGTATAGGATCAAATCCTGGTGGCTGTGTTGTACGGTCGTTGTTGTATTGGGGACGAGCCTGCTGAAGAGGCTGTTGTGTCCTTTGCTAATCAGGTCGGCTTTGCGCAACCTGAGGTTGATACGTAGGAACAGGCGCAGGGTTGATAGCAGGAGTTACAGCTGCTACTGGTTGGTACCGACGCCTTTGCTTTCTGAGAGAGATATTCCCAATATCTTGCTTTTTTTTCTTAGGGAGAGCACTACCGTATTTTTTAGTACCGCTCGTCGATCCAGTGTCTTTTACCAAACGTCCTTCTCGGACGGCTTCCTCAAGACGTACGCCCATGCCGACCATTTCGGTGAAGTCACTGGGCGTACTGGCAACCATTCGGTCATAGTAAAATGAGCTTAAGGTCTTTAAGAAGATCTTTATCATCTCTTTTTCCTCAAGTGATGGACAAATTTGAGCGGCGATTTCACGCCACCTTTGAGCATACTCCTTAAAGGTTTCCTTGTCCTTTTGCGACATTGATCTGAGTTGATCTCTGTCGGGTGCCATGTCCAAATTGTACTTGTATTGTTGGACGAAGGCAGTGCCAAGATCTCTGAAAGTGCTGATCGTGGCACGGTTTAAACCCATGTACCATTTTAATGTGGCACCGGTTAAACTATCCTGGAAGTAGTGAATCAGTAGGTCCTAATTCTCCGTCTGAGCTGACATCCGCCGAGCGTACATCACCAGATGGCTCTGAGGGTAAGAGTTACCCTTGTATTTTTCAAAGTCGGGCACTTGAAATTTGTGCGGAACTTTCACGTTGGGGACCAAGCAGAGGTCTGCGGCGACCTTTCCAAATAGATCCTGACCGCGGATGGCTTGCAGATCATTCTGCATTTCCAGGAACTGCTCCTGGAATTCATCCATTCTGTCAAACAAAGTTTCCTTTTTACCAGCAGGTATTGGCAAAATCTGTCCTTCTGGGACAGTGTGCACCACAGGGGGTGGTACCGTGACTACGGCAGCGAATCTTGGCATTTCCCGAAGTTTGTAACCTTCAGGAGTCCTCAGTATGCCCCTGGCATCTTTGCTTTCCCGAAGTTTGTAACCTTCAGGCCCAACGGCTTCTGTTGTGATTCCCTGATCTTCAGTGATTGGCGGAACATATCCTTCCGGGATATAGTAAACAGGCATGCCCCAAGGATGATCTTTTGGCATTTGATACCTAGGATCATACTTCTCCACTATGGGCGTTGAGGTGATCTCTGAGATCACAGTTCTTTGTAGCTGAGCTTCTGCCATGGCTTGCATGTCGTTACGAAGCTTTCTCATATCCTCTCTTAGAGCGTCGATCTCTTCTTTCAACTCTCTATTTTCTTCCTCAAGATCATCCATCTTTTTCTGACGATTGGCCCAAGTATTATACGAATGAGACAGTTTGACTCTAGAATCGAGACACAAACGTGAGATTCGTAGAGAAGGAGAATACGCTACGTGAGAATGATGAATGCAACGATTATATTAATTGTTCTTTTTTTTGTTTAATCAAAATAAACTTCGACAATTAGATTGCAAATATCAAACAGTGGGGAAACCCCTTTTATTGAATTTCAAAGGATTGCGGAAATGAAATACAGTAGATTACAAGGTGCGGAAATAGAAACCTAAGCTAATGGGTCCCGAGTCCTCTCTGAAGGGAAATCGGGTGCTGACTCTGGTACTTTCCTTTTCTTTGACCGGGGCTCTTGGGCCGTTGTCGGGCTGTCATTCCTTTTCCAGGTGAAAGGAGCGAGCAAATTCCTTTGGTCATCTTGATTCTCTACAGCATGTTGCTCCAAAATTTCAATCAGAGCATCCTTATCTTTTAGTAATTGATGTATCTTGGTACACTCTACACTGAGGTTGCGGTACTTGTTCTTCCAAGACCTCCTCTCCCGTTGAACTTTGTTGAGAGTTACCTGAAGCTTTTTCGTTTCTATCATGAAATACATGACAGATTCCTTTGGCGGAAGAATTCCGTGATGCGGATAAGGCATTTTTAGCTTGAGAGCTCTAGTTTGTACCCAGTGGAGATAAGGCTCCACCGAGACACAATCTGGTTTTCCCAGAGACTCTCGTCCTTTCTTATGAACATGCTTCCAGGCTTGCACTATTTCCATCTTTAGTGTTCTGTCGTTTTCTCCTTCCTTGAAGAAAAGACCTTCCAGATGAGCATTAGTAGGACATGCCTCATTGGGTATCCAAATTGACGATGAACCAATACCGGATGGTAGTTGATTCCTCATTTAGTTCCTATGAGGGTACATTGGGGAAGTTTCCACAATGATCAATGATTCTGATTCCATCATAGATCCTATTACACCACTCTATATCAGAGTTGGTGAGAGACATGATCTTCTGCGACCAACGTAAGGCACTCTTATGATCCCAAAAAGTAGCAGACTTAGGCAAATGGGAGATAAACCATTTGTAAAGCAAAGGTACACAACATGTGATCTCCCCTCCGCTGTACAAATTTCCTAAGTGTACAGAATGATACACATCTGCGAGCAAAGTCGGCACAGGATTTCCAATGAGAAAAACCCTAATGGCGTTGATATCTACAAAGTTATTGATGTTGGGAAACAAAAATAACCCGTAGGTGATCAAAACAAAGATGCTTTCAAAAGAAGTCACGTTCCCGATACTGGCAAAATACATGGCTTTCTTTGTCAAGACCTGGGCTGGTGTAATACCCCAAATTTTGACCACTTAGATTTCCCATCATTGTGAAAATCATCATCACAATATGGATGTACCTTTATGCTTCATTAGTCTCCCCAAAGATGGGTGAGCATCCACTACAATCAAAATTAGGGTTTCAAGCCCTCTCTGAGTGCTTAGACAAAGGATCAATCAAGAAATGACATGATCTTCAACTTGTCTAATCTCTCAAACATCCACAATGGATCAAAAGGGCTCCCACTTCAAGGATTAAGCACAAGGTTGCTCCCTTCTAGGTGGATCAAGTCTCAAGATCTCCAGTATCACCAAATTAGGGTTTTGGTCGACCAGGGCCTCCAGATGGAAATTTTCATCTGGGCACAAGGCAATGATCCAAAACATAACCTAATATACTTCATGGAACCTCATGAACCCATGCATCAAGTCAATTTTGCCTCAGGGGATGCATTCATCAAAAATCAAGAATTAGGGTTTCTTGACCTAATTCACCCCTAAGTTGACTTTTGGGACAAACCATGAGCCAAAACCTCAAGAGATGATTTGAGGGTCTCTAATATACCATATTGATTCATTTGGAACAATGGATTGATCCAAGAAGTTTGAGCAACAAGTCTCAATTTCATCTGCACCACAATTAGGGTTTTAAGGGAAAAGTCAACTGTAACTTTGACTTTTGACCAGGACATGCTCCCAAACCCTAATACATGATTGAATATACCCTATGACACCCATGGAACATGTCCATCAAGTTTGATTTAGGTCAAGGACATGATTTCCTGAAGAATTGCACAGTTTGGAATTCATCTGATAAAAAGTCAACTGTGCACAAAAGTCAACTTTGACTTTTTGAGATTTTTCACCAAAATGGATTTTTAACCCTAAAATGATGTTAATGTATGATTTGAATCATCATTCATCAAGAAAAATCAAGAAAAGTGAGATAACTTGTAAAAGGGGTAACCATAAAACTTAGAAATTTTTCTAAGTTAAAAATAAAGTGGCAAAGGTACCAACTTTGGAGGACCATAACTCCTAAACCACAAGGCCATTTTTTCTCATCCAAAGATGGATTTGTAGCCCTCATTATCACCTACAAAAACTTCAACTACAAGTCATTCCAATTCATTAAGGATTTTGAGTTATGGAGTGATCAAAGTGGCTGAAAAGTGAAAATGTTACTTTTTTCAACACTTAGTGAAATTTTCACTAAGTCAGATTATGCCTCACTTTTTGCCAAATGTAGGGGGATTTTTCACTTGGAATCAAAAGAGATCAAAACCAAACTTGTTCAAACAGTTGTTGTATCATGTAAGAGCTTTCCAAAATGGCCAAGAACATTGCCAAATTCAACCTACACCATGAGATATGACATTGCCAAGTTGCCTTGCTGAAATCTGTCAAGGCAAGGCAGAATTTGCAACTTTGGTCGATTTGCCAAAATTAGCCAAATTCAATTGCTCCTATCCACTTGGACACCTCAAAGGATTGAATCTAAAGGGGACAATCACTGAGCCAAGCCTCCAAAGTCCATGGAACAAGAAATAGCATGTTGAACCTAGAATGGCCAAAATAGGGACAAGACTTCAAATTTGGAATGAGGCATTCAATGGAACCATCAAGGTGGCATGGACTAAGCCATTCTCATCTGAAATCAGTCAAGGCTTATCCAAGACCAAGGGAACCAAAGCTCTGTGCCCTAACCTCTAGTCAATGGCTAGAGGAGACTTGGATTTTCATTTGCCAACATTGGCCAAACCTACTTACTAGCTGCCATGCACTATTCCTTGCAAAACAAACTTGCTCTACTATAAATAGAGCTCAATTGTGGTCAGTTTAAGTACACCAAATCCATCTAACAGATGCTTTCTTCAAAATCTCTTTCTCTTGGCAAAAATGCCTTTCTTAGCAAGGTAGCTATCGGGTTTTGAGTTTGAGAGCAATTCCAATCAAACCAATCACTCACACACCTCACATACATCACATATGAGCTGATCAAACACTTAGATTACTTCTGAAACATCAATTTCACAAAATCACCAGCTGGTTGCTCAAGGTTTTAACCAAAGTGCAGCTGAGGTACCACAAAATGATCCAGCCAATTTCAATCAAGTCCAACCATCCAAACACAATCCATAGGGTGTAGGGAAGCTGTTCAGATCATCACCACTCATCTGTAACACCTCCAAATCAAAAATCACTTTGAACTTGTTGTCACGACTTGGAGGTAAGCACAAACTTGGTCATCTCTCAATCTATGCATATTTCCTCGCACAATAATTTGGCCATATGTTCATAATCATGCATGGAATGTTTTCCCTCAATTAATTGCATTGTTTGAATCGTGTATCAAAAATCCTAGCCTTCATGCAGAAATTAGGGTTCTTGAGGTTTATTCGTGATTTCTTGTTGTATGTTTAATTTAAATGAAATTAAAGTACATAGACATGATCGTGAGGTTGAGACGAGCATAATGATATGTGGATTGCATGATATGATTACGTATTCATGTAGATTGGATAGAAAACGCAAATCTGAGAAACCAAGAACACGCGCGTGTTCTTCAGCTTGTTCTTGGCGCCATTTTTGAATAATTTGAATATTTGAATTTTGTGATTTTGTTTAATTGATTCAAAAATTAATTTCTCTCTGAGTTTTAATGATTTTGAGTTGATTCTTTTTTTAATAATTCACAAAAATGTTAAAATATTTTATTTTCACAAAAAATCCCAAAAATATTATTTATTTCATATAATTGATATTTTTGCAAAGAATTAATATTTTAATTGTTTTTGGCATTTTAAATATTTTTTCTACATTGATTTTGCAACTTTTAATGCTTTCTAATTATTTTGTAGGTCAATACTTAGTTTTTGAAGCATTAATCCAAGATCACAATTTGTTTTCCATGTGTTAAACAATTTTTGATCATTTTAATTGAATTTTTATTCAATTAAATACATTTTGAAAACAAATTAGGGTTTTGGATTAATTCAACCCTCATAAATCATTTTCAAAACTCTTTGGGCCTCTTGAGAGAGTGTAAGACCCATCCCCCCTTGTACAAAAACTTTTTGGGCCTCACTCATTGTATAAGTCCCTCTGTACAAGTAAACGGCGCGATCGTCGCCCGTTTAAAAATAAAAATCATCTGGGCCTCTCCTTGAGCTATAAGACACATTCAAAACACTTCGGGCCTCTAATAGAGTGTAAGACCCAATCCCCTTTTAACCAAAACATTTTAGGCCTCACTTATTGTATAAGTCCCTCTGCGTTAAAAGAAAACCTCGGCGCGATCGCCATTTTTTAAACGAAAAATCATTTGGGCCTACCCTTGTGTTATAAGCCCCACTCTTTTCTTTAAACCATTTTGGGCCTCTTGAGAGAGTGTAAGACCCATCCCTTTGTACAGTAAACCATTTTGGGCCCCAGTTACTTGTATAAGTCCCGCTGTACGAAGTCAAACAGTGCGCTCACTGATAAAACCCTGGGCCTCTCCTTGAGCTGTAAGCCCCAAATCTTTCTTTTTCAAAGCACTTTCTCCTTTGATTTTGAATATATACTGTTATTTTCAATCTTTCTTTGTTGAACAACTAACCAAACAGCATGGAAGCACTACAACCGAGTAAGTGGTTATCGCTTTCGTTTACTGCTTTCATATTATAAACTGTATTGTGGGGCTGCTCACTATAAGTCTCCTTTCATAAACTCATATCTACTGTGTAATAATAGTATAGATATTTCGAGTTTCCCCGGCAACTACGTCTAGAACTTGGTGACGCCGTTTCACTTATTCGTAGAAATAGACGCCTAGATCCCCAATAGGAGCACCAGATACAGTCTTCTCTTCGGCTGTCCTCCTTAGGAATCATCAAGAAGCTCTACTCCCCAAGATGAATGTATTCTCCGTGAATGGCATCTTTGAGTTTCTTCCAAATTCTCGAACTTTCCTGACTTGATCTATTCCTTGTGGATAGCTTGCCTTGAATGTCTCGGGATTTGGGTACCCACTACGGTCATAATCTTAGACCTTAACTAAGAAACCCTCTTTAAAAGTTAAAAGTCGCTGGATAGTAAACCTCGCACGTTTACCAGTGGTTTTATCTTTAAAAGAGTTATCTCTCCTAATGGAAAGGAGATGATAGACCCACGGGCTTCTTAAAAGCATCGGCCTCCTCTTGGGCATCGTACAAGGACCCTACGGCTTCTTAGAAGTATTCACAGCCTCCTCTTAGGCTTCGTATAATGATCTCTTCCTCCGGGAATGATAGCCTCCTCTTGGGCTTCGTACAAGGACTCGTCGGCTTCTTAAAAGTTTCCAGCCTCCTCTTGGGCTTCGTACAAATTGCCCCGACGACCTCCTAGAGGTATAGGAACAGAACCTAGTCATCCTCATAGAACAGTCCTTTCATAGAGTCTACTACTGTTTCTCAAAGCATAGTACAAAAGATAAAACTCTAGACACGGACAATCTAGCTTCCTTGAGTCTCAAAGACATTCTCAAGCACCCTTTGTTAAATAGGAAGGAAACCCGCAGACTCGGACAATCTCGACACCCTTTGGATTTCCCGTTTCTTCAAAGAGAAGGAAATATCCCTGATCCTCAAATCAAATCCCTGTGTACAGTGTTACTCATATAAGAACTGATTTTCTCTTTTAAAATCAGTATATTGGATATGTCACTCAACTGAAACAGTTACAATAGCCTCTATCTCGGGCTTCATACGAGATACCAAAATTCTCCCCAGTGGAGTAAAACAACCTTTTCGCCTCTCTCTCGGGCTTCGTACGAGACACATAAGAGACTCCCCGTTGAGTCAATTACCCTTTTCGCCTCCATCTCGGGCTTCATACGAGATACAAAATCACTCTCTTGTTGAGTATAAAAGATTCTCCTGTTGAGTCAACCCTTTTAGCCTCTCTCTCGGGCTTTGTACGGGACACAAAATAGCCTCCTCTTAGGCTTTGTATAATGATTTTCCTAGCAGAAATTAGCCTCCTCTTAGGCTTTGTATAAGAAAACCACTGGTTGATCCAATCAACCTTTTAGCATCAAAGATGTGCCTCGTTCACAGTACACAAACATCAACAACTCCTTTCCCTTCATCTAATCGCTGTAAGCGGCAAGCCTCTGGATCATCACATCCATGCCATTGTCCCTCTTTTAGCATGAGAAATTCCTAAGGAAAGATGGCATTGCTCTACACGGAGTTAAAGTCTTCTCCTTCAGGTTAAAACCCTTTCTTCGGAAATTATGGCATTGCTCGGATCCGCGTATCCCAGTTAAAGTAATTCTCCTTCTCCCCTCTTTAGAGATGACAAATTCTCTCTAAAGTCGAGGTCCTTTCGCTTCACGTCTTGGGCTTTGAACAAGACACAAATAGACCTTTCAGCTTCACATCTTGGGCTTTGAACAAGATATAAACCACCTTTCGCTTCACGTCTTGGGCTTTGAACAAGACACCAAAACACCCATTTCCTCCCATAGAATAGGAGGAACTACGAACGCTCTGATTTCCCTGTTTCGGTAAACGGGAATACGTAGGCATAAGATCGAAAGAAAAGATCTTAGCGAGCACAATCAACAAAAAACCCAAATCCCATATCTCAATCAATCAAAAGCAGTAATTAAAAAGCATCAGTCCTAACATCCTAATCCTTGTTCCCCGCCAGAAACCTTCTGCCCAGGTAAAAAGAAAGAAAACCGTATTGGCGAAAATACAAATAACCAGTACAAAGGCCCCCCCACATTGATAGCATCCGTAACCTAACAGACCGCTGTTTAAACTCAGTATGCAAGTAGGGTTAATTGGAGACATCTATTTCCCTTCCTTATTCAGCTCACAATAGGATAAAAAATGAATCGACCTGTAGTTTTAAGCTCAAACCGCAGAGAGCGACCAGCGCTTAAGAACCGCGTCCAAAATCGCTCGCTACAGCTGGCAAACCTTGGATGCCACCCTTAGTGGTCAGGTGAGTCTTGATTTTCGACTCATCCAAATAAATTGCTCTTGCAATGGTCTGATCCTTTGGAATTTCTTCCAGTCCAGAAAAAGGAGCTTGATCAGTAATATGTAGATCAATCGATGAGAATACTCCTCCAGCGTTGGTGCGAGCTGGTAATCCGGGAATGTGAAACAGTGATAAACTGGATCGTAAAACTGGACGAGTGCATCCATGATTCCCTCAATCACATGGACTCTTAACAGTGGTAGCAGACCTCCGTGCTTGGCTCTGAAAGCCTCAGGGTTAGTGATCATTCTCGCTAACCTTCTCAAATCTTCTAGTTTTGGAACCTTGAAGGTGTACTTATGGGTTCTCCTTCTACCGAAATCCATGAGCGCAATCTTTTTCTCTGACATTTGCAATCATTGTCTTAGTTTAATTTGAAAAAGAGAGACTAGAAGAGAAGATTTTTTTTCCTGTTTTAATGTTTTTTAGATGAATGCATGAATGCAGCACACAAAAACATAGAAAAAACATGGGGTCAAAGGGTCGTTGTCATGAAGTCAAAGCTCTAGCCATCCCCAAAGGTTTTCTACGAATGATTTTTTGTACCTGTCACTCAAAATCATTGATTCCTGAGAACACCAGCGGGCCGGGAACCGTGCTAGGAGGTGTCCTTTCAAAGAAATCTCAGAAGAGGGTAGTTTATCGCGTAACAGCCATTCCCGACAGCCACCGCACTACAAAAAAAGGTGATTTTTCCTAGGTGTATACTCAATCTTTCCACATGCGGCATCACACGCATTCCCATTAGCAGAAAAATAAACAAGTATAGCAATTAGGAAAAGCAATATATATATTTGTCCTAAAGTCCTAGACTTTAAAGAGCTACGAATCCCATGTTCCTGACAAAATGGCTCCCCGGCGGAGTCACCATTTTGTGGTTTCTTCCCTACTTAAAGGTTTTTGACCTAGGATCCTAGTGAAGTTAACAAATCTTAACCCAATGGAATTATAAGAAAGAAAGATCGGCCCCACGGTGGGCGCCATTTTTCTGTAGCGAGCGAAACTGGACGTGGTTCTTAAGCACTGTCACTCTTTCGAGGGTGACTACAGGTCGATTCATTTTTTATCCTATTTTGAGCTGATGAAGGAAGGGAAATAGATGTCTCTAATTAACCCGGCTTGCATACTGAGTTTAAACAGTGGTCTGTTAGGTTACAGATGCTATGTGGATGTGGGGCCTCTTTCTGGTTATTTTGAAAGAATGTTAACTTTTGGTAGGATTTTAGGTCTGGGATTCTTGAGAATATGGGATTTGAATTTTTGGTTTATTGTGCTCGCTAAGATTTTTCTTTCAATCTTATGCCTACGTATTCCTGTTTACCGAAACAGGGAAATCAGAGCTTTCGTAGTTCCTCCTATTCTATGGGAGGAAATGGGTGTTTTTGGTGTCTTGTTCAAAGCCCAAGACGTGAAGCGAAAGGTGATATATATCTTGTTCAAAGCCCAAGATGTGAAGCTGAAAAAGTCTATTTGTATCTTGTTCAAAGCCCAAGATGTGAAGCTAAAGGTGTTGTCTTTAGAGAGAATTTGTCATCTCTAAAGGGGTCTGTTTGTCACAACTGTTGGGTGACTGACTGTAAAGGAGGATTACTTTAACCGGGATACGCGGATCCTAGCAATGACATAATTTCCTTTATAGAGGGTTTTAACCTGAAGGAGAAGACTTCAACTCAGTGTAGAGCAATGCCATCTTTCCTTAGGAATTTCTCATGCTAAAAGAGGGACAGTGGCATGGATGTAGATGATCCAGAGGCTTGCCGCTTACAGCGATTAGATGGAAGGAGTTATTGATGTTTGTGTACTGTGAACGAGGCACAACTTTGATGCTAAAAGGTTGATTGGCTCACCCTGGGTTTTCTTATACAAAGCCTAAGAGGAGGCTAATATGTGTCTCGTACAAAGCCCGAGAGAAAGGCTAAAAGGTTTTGACTCAACGAGGGAGTCTTTTTGTATCTCGTACGAAGCCCGAGATGGAGGCTAAAGGTTTGACTCAACAAAAGAGTCTTTGTATCTCGTACGAAGCCCGAGATGGAGGCTAAAGGTTTGACTCAATAAGAGAGTCTTTGTATCTCGTACGAAGCCCGAGATGGAGGCTATTGTTACTGTTTCAGTTGAGTGACAGGTCCAGTATGCTGATTTAAAGAGAAAATCAGTTCTTATATGAGTAATGCTGTACTCAGGGATTTTGATTCGAGGATCAGGGATATTTCCTGTTCTTTAAGGAAAGGGGGAATCTAAGGGTATTGAGACTGTCCGAGTCTACAGGTTTTCTTCCTATTTTTGAAGGGGAGCTTGAGAATGTCTTGGAGACTCAAGGGTCTTAGACTGTCCAGGTCTAGAGTTTCATCTTTTGTATTATGCTGAGAGAAAGTATGCTTTCGGTATGAGGAACTAGACTCTTTTGAAAGACTGTTCTATTAAGATGATTAATTTCTGTTCCTATACCTCTAGGAGGTCGTCGGGACAATTTGTACAAAGCCCAAGAGGAGGCTGGAAGCTTTTAAGAAGCCGATCGGTCCTTGTACGAATCCCAAGAGGAGGCTATCATTCCCGGAGGAAGAATCATTATACGAAGCCTAAGAGGAGGCTGTGAATACTTTTGAGAAGCCGACGGGTCCTTGTACTAAGCCCAAGAGGAGGCGGGGGTGCTTTTAGGAAGCCTGTGGGTCCTTGAACAATGCCCAAGAGGAGGTCGATGCTTTTAAGAAGCCGATGGGTCCCTAAACCTCGAGAAATTCAAGTCAGGCTATTCATAAAGAATAGATCAAGCCAGGAAAGTCCGAGAATTTGGAAGAAACTCAAGAGATGCAATTCACGGAGAAGAGATCATCTCTGGGGAGTAGAGTTTCTTGACAAGTACTTTTAAGAAGCCTGTGGGTCCCCAAACCCCGAGAAATTCAAGACAGGCTATTCACGAGGAATAGATCAAGCCAGGAAAGTTCGAGAATTTGGAAGAAACTCAAGAGATGCAATTCACGGAGAAGAGATCATCCCTGGGGAATAGAGTTTCTTTGACAACTTCTACGAGTGACAGTATATGAAAGGTTTCACCGAGAATGCTGGCTTTCATATCTCCATATTGTTTAACCCCAAGAGGAGGGAAAAGTATGTCTGGTAATCCTATGGGGATCTAGTTTTGACTATTTCTAAGAGTGATCAACGGGCTTAATGCTAGACGTAGTTGCCGGGGAAACTCTGAATATCTATACTATTATTACACAGTTGATATGAGTTTATGAAAGAATACTTACAGTGAGCAGCCCCACAATACAGTTATATGTATATGAAAGCGGTAAATGAAAGTAATAACCACTTACTCGGTTGTAGAGCTTCCATGTTGTTTGGTTAGTTGTTCAACAAAGAAAGATTGAAAATAACAGTATATACAAAATCAAAGGACAAAGTTCTTTGAAAAAGAAATATTTGGGGCTTACAGCTCAAGGAGAGGCCCAAGTTTTATCAGTGATCGCACTGTTGAATTTGTACAGAGGGACTTATACAAGTGACTGAGGCCCAAAGGGTTTTCTGTACAAAGGGATGGGTCTTACACTCTCTCAAGAGGCCCAAAGAGTTTTAGAAATGGGTCTTACAACTCGAGGGTAGGCCCAGTTGATTTGATTTTGAATTGGCGATCGCGCCGAGGTTTTCTTTTAACGCAGATGGGCTTATACAAGATCTGAGGCCCAAAGTTTGTTTCGGTTAAAAGGGGATTGGGTCTTACACTCTATTAGAGGCCCAAAAATTTTGAATGGGTCTTATAGCTCAAGAAGAGGCCCAAAGTTTTTGTTTTTTGAAAAGGCGACGACCGCACCGTTTATTTTGACGGTATCGGGACTTATACAATATACTGAGGCCCAAAAATGATTTGGTCAAAAAAGGATTGGGTCTTACACTCTATTAGAGGCCCAAAGAGTTTTGAAAATGATTTATGAGGGTTGAATTAATCCAAAAACCCTAATTTGTTTTCAAAGTGTATTTTAATTGAATAAAAATTCAATTAAAAATGATCAAAATTGTTTAACATATGGAAAACAAATTGTGATCTAGGATTAATGCTTCAAAAATTAAGTATTGACCTACAAAATAATTAGAAGTCATTAAAAGTTGCAAAATCAAGGTGGAAAAAATATTTAAAATGTCAAAAACAATTAAAATATTAATTCTTTGCAAAAATATCAATTATATGAAATAAATAATATTTTTGGGATTTTTTAGAAAAATCAAATATTTTAACATTTTTGTGAATTATTTAAAAAAGAATCAACTCAAAATCATTAAAACTCAGAGAGAAATTAATTTTTGAATCAATTAAATAAAATCACAAAATTCAAATATTCAAATATTCAAAAAATGGCGCCAAGAACACGCGCGTGTTCTGGGTTTGCCCAGATTTGCATTTTCTCTCCAATCTCCCTGAATACTTGATTATACCATGCAATCCACATATCAATCTACTCGTCTCAACCTCACGATCATGTTTATGACAATTAATTTCATTTAAATTAAGCATAAAACAAGAAATCACGAAAAATCCTCAAGAACCCTAAATTCTGCATGAAGGCTGGGATTTTTGATACACGATTCAAACAAAATAATTAATTGAGGGGAAACATTCCATGCATGATTATGAACATGTGGCCAAATTATTGTGCAGCAAAAATTGCCTGGATCATAGAGTTAAAAGAGCTCATGCTTACCTCTTGCAGCTGGTGATCGTGTTTTATGTTGGAGGTGTTACAGCTAGGTTCCAATGATTTGGATAGCTCCCCTAAGTGCCATGGAGTGTATCTGGATGCTTGGAATGGATTGAAATGGTTTGGAGCTGAAGATGGTACCTCAAATGCAAAACTGTCAAGAACTTGAGCAATTGGCTAGTGATTTTGTGAAATCAGTGTTCCAGATGTTATATGAGTGTTTGGATCACTTCTATATGATGTATGTGAGGTGTGTGAGTGATTGGTTTGGTTGGAATAGCTCTCAAACTGAAAACCCGATAGTGACTTGCCTTAGAAGGCAAAATTGGAGTGAAAGAAGAGATTTTGAGGAAAGCATCTGTTTGATGGCTTTGGTGTACTTAAACTGAGCACAATTAAGCTCTATTTATAGTAGAGCAAGTTTGTTTTTCAAGGAATAGTGAATGGCAACTGCTGAGTAGGTTTGGCCAATGTTGGCAAATGAAAATCCAAGTCTCCTCTAGCCATTGACTAGAGGTTAGGGCACAGGCTGCTGGTTCCCTTGGTCTTGGATAAGTCTTGACTAAATTCAGTTGCAAATGGCTTAGTCCATGCCACCTTGATGCTTCCATTGAATGCTCCAATCCAAAATTGGAGTCTTGTCCCTATTTTGGCAATTCTAGGTTCAACATGCTATTTCTTGTTCCAAAGACTTTGGAGGCTTGGCTCAGTGATTGTCCCCTTTAGATTCAATCCTCAGATGTGTCCAAGTGGATAGGAGTGTTTGGATTTGCACAATTTTGGCAAATCGAGCAAAAGTGCAAAATCTGTCTTGCCTTGACAGATTTCAACAAGGCAACTTGCCAATGTTATATCTCATGGCTCAAATTGAATTTGGTAATGTTCTTGGTCATTTTGGAAAGCCCTTACATGATACAACAACTGTTTGAACATGTTTGGTTTTGATCTCTTTTGAATCCAAGTGAAAAATCCCCCTACATTTGGAAAAAAAGTAAGGCAAAATCTGACTTAGTGAAATTTTCACTAAGTGTTGGAACAAAGTGACTTTTCTTGATTTTGATCACTCCATAACTCAAAATCCATGAGGAATTTGGACATAGGTCATTATGAAGCTTTTGTAGAGGGCAATGAGATCTACAAATCAAGCTTTGAATGGGGAATAATGGCCTTGTGGTTTAGGAGTTATGGTCCTCCAAAGTTGGCACATTAGTGTCACTTTTTCCATAACTTAAAAAATTTTCTAAGTTTTTATGGTTACCCCTTTTACAAGTTATCCCACTTTCTTTGATTTTTATTGATGAATGATGATTCAAATCATACATTAACATCATTTTAGGGTTAAAAATCCATTTTGGTGAAAAATCTCAAAAAGTCAAAGTTGACTTTTGTGCACAGTTGACTTTTTATCAAATGAATTCCAAACTGTGCGATTCTTCAGGAAATCATGTCCTTGACCTAAATCAAACTTGATGGAAATGTTCCATGGGTGTCATAGGGTATATTGATTCATGTCCTAGGGCTTGGGAGCATGTCCTGGTCAAAAGTCAAAGTTGCAGTTGACTTTTCCCTTAAAACCCTAACTGTGGTGCAGATGAAATTGAGACTTTTTGCTCAAGCTTCTTGGATCAATCCACTGTTGCAAATGGATCAATGTAGTATGTTGGAGACCCTCAAATCATGTATTGAGGCCTTGGCTTATGATTTGTCCCAAAAGTCAACTTAGGGGTAAATTAGGTCAAGAAACCCTAATTCCTGATTTTTTATGTATGCATCCCCTGAGGTTAAATTGACTTGATGATTGGGTTTATGAGGTTCCATGGATCATATTAGGTTATGTTTTGGATCTTTGGCTCATACCCAGAGGAAAATTTCCATCTGGAGGCCCTGGTCGACCAAAACCCTAATTTGGTGACACTGGCGATCTTAAGGCTTGATCCACCTAGAAGGGAGCAGCTTTGTGCTTAATCCTTAAAGTGGGAGTCCTCTTGATCCCTTGTAGCTACTTGAGAGGTTAGACAAGTTGAAGATCATGTCATTCCTTGATTGATCCTTTGTCAAAAGCTCTGAGAGGGCTTGAAACCCTAAGTTTGATTGCAGTGGATGCTCACCCATCTTTGGGGAGACTAATGAGGCAAGATGGCTCCCCCATATTGTGATGATGATTTTCACAATGATGGGAAATCTTAGTGGTCAAAATTTGGGGTATGACATCTGCTAACCGGTTACTTCAGCCTATTTTACCCAAATTTGCTTGGAAATGATGCTGAAATGCCGATTTCGATTTTCCACCTCTTGTTTTGATGAGTAAACATGGAAACCTTTATTTTGAGCTTGTTTTGGTGATGAAATAATCTTGAGAGGATGCGATTAATCGGGCTTGGAAAATCTGCAGATCCTGCAACAAGAAGCACACAGAGAAAAGTGTGAATGCGTATATCGACGATACTAATGCACATGCTTATGCAAAAAGCAAAAGAGGGAGGTCAAATTTCAGGCTACGACAGGGATGGTTGAAGCTTTCGTGCTACTGCTCTCCGAAGAGCTCTCCTCAGATGAATCTATTAAAATTTCTCCATCGGGCCCTGTCGCCATCACCTAAAAAGCAGAGGACAAAAGTGAATTCGACGCAAAATCAAATCCACCCTTCCACCGCTAGTCAAGTGAAAGGGCGCGCAAATGGCTGAGGACGGCGTCCCCGGCCTAAGCCCTAAATTCAACAAAAATACAGGAGTCTTCCACGAGGAGGCGCTCGGGGTAAATCCCTCACACAACGAAGAGCTTCCTCGAGTCACTTCCCAATTTCTGTTTGAAGCTTCACCGGAAACTTCAAACATCCACCAGAAACTTCATCAGAGCACCGAAAACTGAGTAGCCACGACGGTTACTTATGCGTCATCATTGTAACGCCGCCAGAAACCGCCCTACTCTTAGTTCTCTAAAGGGCTCCGGCAGCCACGTTACCAGCAGAGGATGGCCCAGCCACCGTCCACCACCAACAACCGCCAGAAAAATACCACTATGTCTCCTAAATCTAACCTAACCACATGCATTCTAAAACGAAAATGAAAAAGCTGGAAGAAAATAAGGAGTTAGATGACTTACGTGGTCGGAGAAGTTGAAGGAAAGTGCTTGAAGCTTTTACGGTGGCTGCGACAGCAGACGACGATGGCGGCGGGCTAAGTTCTCTGAAGAAGACGAAGAAGAAGAGAGAGAAACGAATGTGTAAAATGACCAGACTCTCTCTCCTTTTATACTGCTGGGGAGCACGTGCAGAGGCACGCCCGGGTAGGTCATAATGGCTATAGACTAGCCAATTACTGCAGCACAGGGCTCGAGGTACACGTGGCGCCCCAACGTTTCAGTTTCTCCTAACCGTTGGTCTCCCCGTACGACGGGCAAACGAGACACGCTTACAGGCGTTACGAACACCATGGCCCACGGGCACCTCGAAACAACTCCCTCCGTCACCAAACGACGACTCCGTTACAGTTCCCCGGAACAACGGGCTATCCTTAAGTCATCACTCCCATGCTCAGGAGCAACGACTTGGGGGGCTCCTGTTCTGGACTGGACCAATGGCTAGGCATAGCCCAATCCACTTCTGCTCCCAGAACGGCCTAATTGCCTAAGCCCAATCCGCGAAGGGCAGAGTTTACCTTTCTGACCTCCAACCGGGCAAGGATTACATCGCTCCTCCCTGTTACTGCTGCCCGTCATGCACGACTTCATTATTCCCAGGAAAGCTATGGGCAGATGCCTGGAACTACGTCTTTGCCCGACATAACGGCTAGTTTTGGGAACCCCCCCCCCCCCTCCCCGACATAATGGCTAGTTTTGGGCAGTTACATATTCTTCAGGAAACAGTTATTTTGCCCCGAAAATAGGGACCATTGGCCACGCGCTGGGGGCATTATATAAACCCTCTCACTTGAGAGGGCCAGGTATCCAATATTCATCCTAAGAACATACTTTGTACTTGCCCCTTTTTCTGACCCTTTCTTACTTGAGCGTCGGAGTGCCTTGCAAGTACACCCCCTCCTCTCCTACAAGCATCATCATCTGCCCTACGCGAAGGCCACGATGATCTAGTCTGATCACCTCCGATCAAACGATAAATGGTATCCGAAGATCCTCCGTGATCCAACACATATGCCCTCAACAAATCCTCTAAAGATTAGATAGTCCTTTATGTCTAACCGTCCGTCTGTGGATGATATGCTGAACTCATCCTCAACTTAGTGCCCAAAGCATCTTGCAAACTCTTCCAGAACCTCGATGTAAATCTCGGGTCTCAATCCGACACAATACTCGAAGGTATACCATGCAACTTCACAATCTCCTCAATATACATCTCAGCTAACTTCTGCATAGAATGATTAATCTTCATCGGCAAGAAAATGAGCCGACTTAGTTAATCTATCCACGATCACCCAAATAGAATCATTTCCCTTAGCAGTCCTCGGCAATCCTGACCTAAAATCCATGGAAATACTATACCATTTCCACTCTGGAATATTCAACGGTTGCATCATACCTAAAGGTTTCTGATGCTCAACCTTCGACTTCTGACAAGTGAAACACGCATAAACAAACTCCGCAATGTCCTTCTTTATCCCTGGCCACCAAAATAAATTTTTCAAATCCTGGTACATCTTCGTAGCATCGGGATGAATACTCAACCTACTTCGATGTCCTTTTCAAGAATGCTCTTCTTAATTTCTGGAACATCTGGGACACACACCCTGTCTCTGAACATCATTACACCATTTTCGCCAATCCGGAATTCACCTCCGTTACCTTGATTGATCAATGTCCATTGGTCAACCAACTTTAAGTCAGATTGTTGTCCCACTCTAATCTCTTCCAGAATACCACTCGTCAACTTTAACATTCCCAACTTCACACTGTCGGGAGTTGCTTCACATACCAAACTCAAATCTCGGAATTGTTCAAGTAACTCCAACTCTTTCACTATAAGCATCGACATATGCAATGACTTTCTGCTCAATGCGTCGGCCACTACATTCATTTTACCAGGATGGTAATTCAAATTAAAGTCATAATCCTTCAACAATTCCTACCACCTTCTCTGCCTCATATTCAGCTCTTTCTGATTAAACAGATACTTCAAGCTCTTATGGTCGCTGAACACTTCGAATTTAGAGCCAAACAGACAATGTCTTCAAATTTTCAACATAAATACTATAGCTGCCAACTCTAAGTCATGGGTTGGGTAATTCACTTCATGAACCCTCAATTACCTGGAAGCATAAGCAACGACTTGACCATTCTGCATCAATACTCCTCCAAGACCCATTTTTGATGCATCACAGTACACCACAAAAGATTCCTTTGGATTAGGCAAAATCAACACTTGAGCAGTCATCAACCTCTTCTTTAACTCCATAAAACTCTCTTCACAAGCTACATCCCACACAAAAGCTTGACCCTTTCGAGTCAACTGAGTCAAAGGTAATGCCAACTTAGAAAAACCTTCAATAAACTTGCGGTAATAACCTGCCAATCCCAGAAAACTTTGAATTTCAGTAGCAAACTTTGGAGTCTCCCACTGTAATACAACATCAATCTTAGAAGGATCAACAACAATTCCACCACTTGAAATCACATGGCCAAGGAAACTCACTTCCTTCAACCAAAACTCACACTTCGACAGCTTTGTATACAACTTCTTCTCCTTCAATACTTGCAACACAGTTCTCAAATTCTCAATATGCTCTTCTTCAAATTTAGAGTATATCAGAATATCATCAATGAAGACCACAACAAACTGATCCAAATACTCATGAAAGATCCGATTCATATACTCCATGAACACACCAGGTACGTTGGACACTCCAAACGGCATCACAGTGTATTCATAGTGACCATACCTCGTCCTAAAAGCTGTCTTCAGAATGTCGTCAGGTTTAACACGAATCTGATGATAACCCGGCCTTAAATCAATCTTGCTAAACACACAGGCACCTACTAACTGATCCATCAAATCGTCGATTCTCGGAAGTGGATATTTATTCTTGATCGTCACTTTATTCAACTGCCGATAATCAACACACAAGCTCATACTTCCATCTTTCTTCTTCACTAGCAGCACAGGAGCACCCCACGGAGAAACACTTGGTCGAACAAACCTCTTCTCAAGCAGCTCTTCCAAATGTTTCTTCAATTCACTTAACTCAGAAGCGGACATCCGGTAAGGAGCCATTGACACCGGACTCGTGCCTGGTACCAAGTCCACTGCAAACTCTACTTCACGTTATAGAGGCAAATCACTGATGTCGTCTGGAAACACCTCTGGAAATTCACAGACAACAGGAAACTCTACACCTGCAGCTTCACGATCAATCTGCAACGATGCAAACATTGCAACCACTAAGGCTTCGTCTTCCAGAAGTTCATCCACTTGCTTAGCAGACAAAAACATCAACTCCCCACCGTCACTAAACTCAGGAAACTCTACGGTCTTGTTATAACAATTGATATGAACACGATTGAACTCCAACCAGTTTATTCCAAAGATTACATCGATTTGGTGCAAGGGTAAGCACACCAAATTCATCACAAAACTCTTCTCAAAAATCTTCACAGGACATCTCAAACACACAAAGGTAGTAGTAACAGAACCATTAGCTGGAGTTTCTATTACCATATTACCATTCATATTAGATAACTTCAAACCCAATCTATTAGCACATTCAAGCAAGATAAAATAATGAGTAGCACCAGTATCAATAATAGCAACCAACTCGATATTATTAATAAAACAAGTACCTCGAATCAGGTTGTCCTTCTCTGGCGCTTCTTGTTGGAAGCGGAATAGCGGCAAGCAAGCAAAAAGATTTGGAAGTATTTTTTTGGGAATTTATCGTGTCCACAGAGATCGGTGCTATTGAATTGCCGTTCGACGATATCAATGTTAATGAGTTTGGTTTTAAAATGGTTTAAAGCGTAAATGCTGAAAAGTAAATAAAAACATAAAAACAATTCATTCTTCAACAAGACGAACTTATCAAGCATACATATAATCCACTCGTCACAAACATAAATTTACCGACCAATTATACTCCACCTGCAATATTCGTCAAAATCATCCAGCATCGCACACAACAGTATCCATCTCTGGCACACTGAGCTGAGAGACAACCATATTACTCTCTTCGTCACTCTCGCGCACGAAGCATCGAAACACGGAAAACATTAAGTTCTGATGCCAAAAAGATTATCATCTAAATCTATCTCTAGCATCTAGATAATAGATATCCATCCCTAATCAAGATTTGTGATGTTTACCTCTAACACAACACAAATCCAAACATAAATGCAAAAAGATCAAGGAAGACATCGATAATGATTTGTAAAGCAAATTTCATATAATATTAAGATCAACAAAGATACATATGTTCATAGTAACTATACAATACCCAACAAAAAGAAATTACAAAGAGAAGAGAGAAGAGGAACCAAACATTTCTTGGTTTGTCAACACCAATAGACGAGAGATTCGACTCCGAATCATCCAAATGCAAGCTCCAATGATGTTTTCTAAGCTAATCTACAGGAAAAATGAAGTTTGATGGAGTTGGGAGCAAAAAATACCCAAAACCATCACTAAAAATGTGTTTTTTACCCATATTTATTGTTGTCATCATCGCAGACCGCGCTTACCGCGCTATGGGCGCTCAGCGCGCTCTTTTTAAAGTTAAACCGCCTTACAAGCGCGCTCAGCGGGCTCGGAGCGTGCTCAGCGGGCTTGGAGCGCGCTCAGTGGGCTACCAGCTGACTTGAGAAATGTTTCGGCCATAACTTGAGAACCGTAACTCCGTTTTTCGCCCGGTTCGAAGCGTTACAAAGCTTATTCAATTTCCTATCTAACAATACATAAAATCAACCAAATTGGTATTTTTATTATCCTCATTTTGAGCCTTATTCGTTGATGAGTTGCTCAAAATCGCGCGTTTGAAGTCGTGTCTTCGACACTTTATTGTTCATGCTCCAAATACACCTCAATACCTACAAAATGAGTAGAAAACTGTCAAACGGTACACAAATACACTAAAACTTGATTATACACTAAATATACACATTTACATACAAAGTGGGGTTTATTCGAACGATATTTAACAAAAAGTATAGATAAGTGCAACAAAACTTATATACAAAAATAGGTACATTTTGCACTTATCAACTCTCCCCAACTTACATAATTGTTTGTCCTCAAACAAAGCCAACAACCAAAGGAACAAAAGTGAAATCCAAGAAATCACGCAACAACAAGTTTTTACAAACAAAAACAAATGCAATGGTTCAACCGAAAATGGTACACACAAAGTAAATACTTACGACTAAACTTCAATGATAACATAATCACGAAACAAATGCTAAATACAAAAATCATGCCAAACATTCTAAAACAACACAAGTTCAAATGTGAATCACACCTAGGAAAAACAATCATCGGTAGATGAAAAACATAAAATAAGGTACTTTTCACTCACACAACAATCTTGCAAACAAAAGACTAAATTATGCATCCATCCAAAAATTCACATTGAACATACAAAGGCAAGAATCACAAGGACTTTTCAAGGTTGTAATGTGGTCGGGTAAACAAACAAGGGGCAATTTCTAAAGGTAATTGAAACAAAAACTTGCCTAAACCTAAGGGAGTGATCAACTCACAAAGATCCAAACACAAAATTTCAACCAACTTCCTCCACAAACCCAAGTGTTACACAACAACACTACTTATTTAGCACAATTATTGAAACTCTTTTTGTTTCCTTTTTCAAGGATTTTCTTTTTTCTTTCTTTTCTTTTCTTTTGTCATATTTTTCTCTTTTTTTTCTTTTCTTTTTCAATCCTCATAGAATCCAACTAATGAATACACAATCATTCTCTCCCCAACTTGAATTCAACCGCACCATCATGTGAATACTCCCTACTTTCTAAGGCAAGGAAAAAATCCATACAACAACACAAAATTGAGGTCCAAGAAAAAACAAAATCCATTCAAAAATAAGTGAACTAAATACTCATAGACAAGCATTAAGTTCAAATAGAAACATGGATCAAAAAGCTCAAAGGGGTTACAAATTCTCACACACTCACAAGGTGAATTGACTATTTGGCTAAGGTGGTTGTGCTCAAAATGAAAAAATGCCTTGATCCTTTTCATGCATTCATATAAGCAATACAAACAAAAGATTCAACATAATAAAATCCAGTAAAACAAAATTGTCGGTACTCCGAGCATATAACAATGGAAGGCTTCCTCACAAAAAGGGTAGGAACTAAAGTGATTCACATACAAACAAGTATATAAAAGAATGAATGACATAGAAGTTGTAAAAACCCTAAGTATCATGAATATGCTAAAGTCAAGAAAGCGATAAACACATACCTTGAACGTGTACAAAACTTTAAACACTATCATTACCACGCATTCGCAAGTTGAAACACTCAAAATCGGAAAATCACCGAATGCGACTTCAAGCAATCGAGCCAAAATTTGAGTCCAAACAACAACAAAAGAATTAGAAAAATTACTAATAATTACTAATATATAAGGCCTTGGTGGAAGTGTGAAAAAGGGGGAGCCAAGTGAACAATTAAAAGAAATCATTGGCTCAGCACAGCAGAGCGCGCTGGCCCGCGCTGAGCGCACTACACCAGAACCAGAAAAATCAGTACAACAACAGGGTTCTGGTGTAGGCCTCCACTTAACACCTACACAATCTCATATACAATGAAAAAGTAATAACTGAACATAAAATGATAAAACACGCTTGTTTTATGTCGTAAGCTCGACGCCTTTTATTTATACACACTTCTCCAAGTTGCCTCTTTACACGGTTAGTGCTCACCGACGACGAAACCTAACCAAACACTTAGCAAATGTGAAGAGAAACAAACATATACACTAAATTTACAAGTATGCAAAACATGTAAAATTCACAAATATGATAAACATATACAAGTATCAATATCAACAAGTGAAAATAGACAATATATACGATATCTACAAAACTCAAAAATAAAGAAACTATCGCAATGCGATTCAATAAAAACACCAATCCACGGCAACGACGCCATTTTGTTGGAAGCGGAATAGCGGCAAGCAAGCAAAAAGATTTGGAAGTATTTTTTCGGGAATTTATCGTGTCCACAGAGATCGGTGCTACTGAATTGCCGTTCGACAATATCAATGTTAATGAGTTTGGTTTTAAAATGGTTTAAAGCATAATTGCGGAAAAGTAAATAAAAACATAAAAACAATTCATTCTTCAACAAGACGAACTTATCAAGCATACATATAATCCACTCGTCACAAACATAAATTTACCGACCAATTATACTCCACCTGCAATATTCATCAAAATCATCTAGCATCGCTCACAACAGTGTCCATCTCTGGCACACTGAGCTGAGAGACAACCGTATTACTCTCTTCGTCACTCTCGCGCACGAAGCCTCGAAACACGGAAAACATTAAGTTCCGATATCAAAAAGATTATCATCTAAATCTATCTCTAGCATCTAGACAATAGATATCCATCCCTAATCAAGATTTGTGATGTTTATCTCTAACACAACACAAATCCAAACATAAATGCAAAAAGATCAAGGAAGACATCGATAATGATTTGTAAAGCAAATTTCATATAATATTAAGATCAACAAAGATACATATGTTCATAGTAACTATACAATACCCAACAAAAAGAAATTACAAAGAGAAGAGAGAAGAGGAACTAAATATTTCTTGGTTTGTCAACACCAATCGACGAGAGATTCGACTCCGGGTCATCCAAATGCAAGCTCCAATGATGTTTTCTAAGCTAATCTACAAGAAAAATGAAGTTTGATGGAGTTGGGAGCAAAAAATACCCAAAACCATCCCTAAAAATATGTTTTTTACCCATATTTATTGCTGTTATCATCGCAGACCGCGCTCAGCGCGCTATGGGCGCTCAGCACGATCTTTTTAAAGTTAAACCGCCTTACAAGCGTGCTCAGCGGGCTCAGAGCGTGCTCAGCGGGCTTGGAGCGCACTCAGCGGGCTACCAGCTGACTTGAGAAATGTTTCGGCCATAACTTGAGAACCGTAACTCCGTTTTTCGCCCGGTTCGAAGCGTTGCAAAGCTTATTCAATTTCCTATCTAACAATGAATAAATATCAACCAAATTGGTGATTTTTATTATCCTCATTTTGAGCCTTATTCGTTGATGAGTTGCTCAAAATCGCGCGTTTGAAGCCGTGTCTTCGACACTTTATTGCTCATGCTCCAAATACACCTCAATACCTACAAAATGAGTAGAAAACTGTTAAACGGTACACAAATACACTAAAACTTGATTATACACTAAATATACACATTTACATACAAAGTGGAGTTTATTCGAACGATATTTAACAAAAAGTATAGATAAGTGCAACAAAACTTATATACAAAAATAGGTACATTTTGCACTTATCACTTCTGCACCACTCAAAGCAAACACTCTTGTACTGGTCTGAGCAGCAGTAGCAGTCTTCTTTGGTTTTTGACATTGGGTACTGATGTGACCCTTCTCCCCATAATTAAAATAGGTTGGACCATCATCTTTGCAATCAGTAGCTCTATGCCCCTTCTTACCACACCTGTAGCACCTCAACACATTATTGGTGCAACCATCAGCACGGTGGCCTTGCTCGCCACACTTGTAACACTTCCCAGAAGTGGGACCTACTCCCCCACTTGACTTTTTCCCCTCGGAAGCCTTCTGCTTCCCTTTATCAGCTAAAGTCGTATAAGGCTTACCCCTATACTACCCCTTCTTCTCACCCAACTGCTTGTAGTGAGCAGATCGAGCTCGGCTATCCTCGTCGTAGATCCTACTCTTATCCACCAGCTCAGCAAACCTGCAAATCTGTTGGTATCCAATACCCTGCTTGATTTCTAGTCTCAGCCCATTCTCGAACTTGAGACACTTGGACATCTCAGCATCAGCACGGTTGTAGTGAGAACAGAACTTCACCAACGTCTCGAACTTTACAGCATACTCTGCCACAGTCATGTCTCCTTGCTTCAGCTCAAGGAATTCCACTTCTCTCTTGCCACGAGCATCCTCTGGAAAATACTTGCCCAGAAACTCCTGCTTGAACACAGCCCAGGTTATCACAGTGCCAACATCTGTGAGTCTCTGACGGGTGTTATCCCACCAATCCTTGACCTCTTCTTCCAGCATATGCGTTCCAAACTAAAGTTGTTGCTCATCAGTACACCCCATCACCCGGAAAATCTTCTCAATTGCCTTCAGCCACTTGTGTGCACTTGCTGGATCATGAGTACCCACAAAAGTCGGTGGATTGTTCCTCTGAAACTTCCCCAAAGCAGGAAACTCATCTAGAACTCCACCATTCGGATTGAGTTGAGCCACTACATTAGCAACTAATTCCAATGCATCAGTACACCCCATCACCCGGAAAATCTTCTCAATTGCCTTCAGCCACTTGTGTGCACTTGCTGGATCATGAGTACCCACAAAAGTCGGTGGATTGTTCCTCTGAAACTTCCCCAAAGCAGGAAACTCATCTAGAACTCCACCATTCGGATTGAGTTGAGCCACTACATTAGCAACTAATTCCAATGCATCAGCGATAGCACGATCATTTCTTCCAGCCATCCTGCACACCAACAACAAGGTTAGAAGAAACAAAACATCGACAGTGTACACACACTTGTCGACTGACAGGGGACTGACATCAAGTAAAAACCTGGCCGGACAGACCGACCAGCTCTGATACCATTAATGTAACACCCTTTTTCTACCCACCAAACATCACAAATAAAATGAAAAATAAATCAGAGTAAAGTCCTAAAAAGGGCATCACATATCATCACAAAACATCATAATAACCACCTGTCCCGTAACACAGGTTTTTCCATCACAATATAGTTTAAACACCACGCAGCAGAAATCGAGATTTAAAGAACACCTTTATAATTCAAAACTTCTCAAATAAAACTCATGAAAAACATCATGTCCACAACACAAAAGAACGTAATCGTTCGACTCAAACGTCCCGACCCGATGTTACATATCAAAGCAAGACCCTCTAATCGACGAAGAAATAAAAAATACTTCAAAACTAAATCTTCATGCGCCAAGGGAGCTAAGCCTGATCACCTGCATGTTACCCACGTGGAGGCAACATTCAAACAGGCAGGGTGAGTAATCACGAAATCAATATATAAGATACAAGTAAAAGATAAAGCATAAACAACAACAACATCAAGTCATTCACAACGTCAAGAATACATCAATCACATCAATCTAATACAATACCACACAATATGCAATGCAACCTCATTGGCTCATGCATGTGGTACCAACTCATCATAATAGATGGACACTGGGCCATCACCCTCCAAAGATCCCCACCAATAGGATCGATTCTACAATCCACACAATGGGATTGAAGCCACCAAATGGACCGAAGTCCTAACTATGCCATGAATGCATGATGCAAATCGCCATAATAAACATCTTCATAAAAGCGTCATAATTGCATCATCATTCATGAATCATCATCAAACAAACATCAATATCTCACACCAAGTCGCACTCGTCAAAGTTCGTCATTACACCTCACAATTCGTCATGTTTTATTCATCACATAAAAATCCCCGATTTTATCTCGTTCATCATTGTTACTAGATTACTAGTGTCTTATTATCCCATCATAGCCCTACGTCACAAGGAAACCACGTCACAAGCGAAATCGGGACATAAATCGCAAAAACGGGAAAATCTTCCCACCTTACTGTCGCTCCCGGGATTTTCATCCAAGTACAAACGCAAAAGTGGCGCGAAACAGAGTCGCCAACAATGTGTATTTATCCCAAGAGAGAGAAAGGAAACACTGTGCAAACCTGAAGGAAAGAAAAGAACATGGTCTCGCGACCAAGAGAAATGGTTAAGGGAGTCGGTTACGCGAGGGGAAGGTTTTAGCACCCCCACGCGTCCATCGTACTCGATGGGATCCACGCTTGTTATCTCGATCAAAGGGTGTCGTCATCTGGAGCTCCACTGCTACTGGAAAGGAGGAGGAACGGGAACAGAAAAGGAAGGATAAACGGGGAAGAAAAGAAAAAGAAGTGACTCGATAGGACATCGCTCATCCTATGCGTACGTATTCCCTCGTGCAATGGGAAATTCAGAGTCAACGTAGTTCGGACATGAACTTAAGGGGGAAGTTGCTCGCCAAGACATCGTCGTCTTGTGCCTACGTATCCTCAATCTAACCAGAGAGGGGAAAGTAGAGCAGTCGTAGTTCGACTTAACGAGGTCGGTGTTTTTTATGAGTGACGTTAAGCTCGCGTCCGGCAGTTAGGGTCGATGCCTGTTTGCGACGAGACGGAAAATAACGTGACCTTTTCTGAAAATGGTTTTAAACTGAACGATCCCGAAGGATAAAAAGGTTTGAATTTGTTTTATGTTTTTTAGATAGAAGTGGATTGAAGTTAGTTCGTAACTTACAATGCACCAAAGTCTACCATGCGGGAATGAGTGAGTCGCATGGTCACCCCTAAATGGGACGTATGCTAAACACTATAGAAGAGGAGGGGAGACCCCTCGTTCTTCATTTCCTACACTTAAGGCTCGAGCGCAATATACTTTATATTTATTAAGTGTTTTAGGGATGTTATGAGATGAGAAGAGAAGACTCAAAGGAAAAGAAAACACTAAGGGAAATTCTATCCTAATGTTGTCATGAAAAGATGGCCCTATAGTTGAGTTTGAAAGGGAAACTTCTACCTAAGTTAGCATGCAAAGGGAAGCCTAATGCTAATCCTACTCCAAGCTTAATCAAAAATTAAGTTGGACTGGGTAGCTCTAAGGGAGTAAACCCAAGACTTAAACAAGTCTTGAGATTCAAGGGAAGAAAAAGAGTGAAAGAGATGAAGAAGAAAAGGCGAATAAAACAAACAAGCAGCAGCTACAACAGCGCCTCCGCACCTGCACAGTAGTTAAAAACAGCACACAAGCAAGACAGCTTTCAACAGCACACAATTCAGCACAAAAGGAGGTGTAAAAGGCAGCAGGCAACAAGTGTGAATAATATACAGCACATGAACAAACTTAAAACAATAGTTGTAAAAAAAACAAGGCAGCATGCATCCAAACAAGAGATGATTGCAAATTAACATGCATAGGAAGGAAAATCAAGCATAGCGGTTACAAACATCAAGGAAGAACAAGCATGATCATGTTAACCACTCAAGAACAAGCATGCTCAACATAATTGCACAATTTACATATTGATCAAAACAAATCATGCATAAGCAACCATGAGGACAAACAACAATCATGCATCAAGCATTACATACTTTTCAATCAAACATGATTACAATCACACCGCCAACCAAGTTAAATAACTCTTGAAAATCATCGTGAAAGCATGCATATCATGAGGAAGCACATCATTAGGCATATGAACAAGTCAAGTTGAAACATGCATCTCATGAAGTTAAGTGCAAGCAATCATGTTCAAAACAACAACTCCAGCAACACCAACAATAAGTCATAACAAACATGCTCAAGAAGTGTGTGCTATGTGTTCATCGCACCAAGAACGCAACAACGCAAACATGATCATAAACGATGGAAATCCAAGAGCCGCGTGTCAGAAAATTGTGCACATACAATGGTGTGAGGTGCAACAGCATCAAAACAGTCATTAAACATGTATCATATCAATCTATGAAGATTAGAAATGAAACGGGATCGAAACATGCTCAAAAATGCACAAAAAACACACTCTGCATCAGTGTTAATCGATTAACAACTCTTATTACGCAATTTTTGCACTGGTTAATCGATTAACCTAATTGCACTGCAATTGGTTAATCGATTAACACTGTAAAATCAGCACAAAATCAGTTTGAAAAATCACTTCCAGCAGCAAAAGCACTTATGCAATCATCTCCAATGATCATGTAATCAACAATGCACGAAAATTAAGTTCAGAAACAACATTCAAACATCACTTAAATTCAATAATCATCAACATCCACAATCAAGATCAACCAAATGAATCGAAACACATCAAAATTCATGGATCTACATTGTATAAGTTGCAATTAAGCTAAAATAAGTATGGATCTGAGATTAACCAACCTACAAAGCTAAGATTTGCTTTGGTAAGTGTTATAAACAGAAATGGATGAATTCAAGTAGAGAAATCCAAGATCCGCAAGCTTCTTGCACTCAAAAGTTGAAGATCCAAGCAATAAGCAACCAAAGCTCCAAAAGCACTTCCAAAACTCACTTCTGAAAATTCAGAACCAGATCCAAACGAAAATCCAAATTGTTATTTCTTTGATTTTGTGGTTGGCATTTATTTTGCTAAAACTATTCTAGCAGCAAGATGTTGAAACAAGATGTTCTAATACTCTACATTAAACATGTCGGATAAAGATGTCTCATCTTGGATTATAGGACATCGCATCTGATTTTGGTGTAAAAGGAAGATTATGCTGTTGGTATTTGTTACTGAATATTCTGTGAATATTTAGTTATCCTATGTGGCATCCAAAGTTTTTTGGGTTGAGTTTTTATGTGTTGGTTTTCGGATTTTCAACACTTTCTAAATATGGAGACATATTAGGAAACTTTAGATTGAAGACCTATTTTCTTGGAGTTTATTTTGCAGAATTATGTGCAGTCTCTCTGCTGCGTTTTGAAGCTCAAATCCAGCTGTGATGTAGGTTATAAATAGGAGTGTTTGTAACCTGATTTGTAACGGCTCAAGATGTAGAAGTCTAGGGTTCTGTCTAGGTAAACCTTTCGGCTTGTGGGAAGGTTACCCGTATCCCTCAAAACCTGTAGGTAAGAGGCAGTACGTATTGTTCTTGGAGGAAGCTTTGAAGCAACTCCAGGTTGTGGTCTTAGTTAAGGGAAGAAGCTAACAAACGGTGGAGTTTGGCATCATACTTAGCTAGGTATTGTTCTCATCAGATGTTGATGTGTCATAGGAGTGTGTCTCCTCACCATGGAAGTTTGGCTTCATGTCTATCTGTGTGATCAGAATGTAGGCGAAGGGTTGTCGATGCAGTGGCTGAGATGTTGACTGCTAGACATCATTGCGATGATTGGGAGTGAGATGGAGTCTCATATCTAGGGAGGACCTA
This sequence comes from Lathyrus tuberosus, assembly GCA_022829125.1. Classification (NCBI taxonomy): domain Eukaryota; kingdom Viridiplantae; phylum Streptophyta; class Magnoliopsida; order Fabales; family Fabaceae; genus Lathyrus; species Lathyrus tuberosus. The sequence goes on from JALAZF010000078.1 coordinate 16,129,707, forward strand.
GGTAGAAGGGTCATTGGGTAGTGATTAAGTGCGTAGATCGTCAATGGGTGTGTTGGCTATAGGGTCTGCAAATTAATACTGCTAATAGTGGACTTCATCCCTGGCTTGGTAGCCCCCAGAGTAGATGTGTGTCATCGAACTGGATAAACAATTCTGGTGTGTTCTTATATTTTTCTGTACTGGTTTTATTTGTTTATACCTTGCCATGCTGTTTTGTTCAGATCAGATGTCCAGACATTCTGTAGGACATCTGTAGTCTGATATACCAGAATTTCAATTGGTATCAGAGCAGGCATCCTGTTCTGTTTCTGGGTGAGATCCGAGGGGGATACTTTCTGGTTCATGGTAAAGGAAGGAGGATGTTATACTGAAAAGCTGTTTGAATGTGATAGGTTCATACTGGTGTTTCAATGGTCCCTAGAAGTGGAGGATGGACTATTTGTGACCACTGGTACTTATAGGCAAAAAATGATGTATGGTGGATGTGTGCTTGCTGTGTAGCTGTGATGTCAGACAAGATGTCTTGACACCGTGTTTTAGTTTCTTTTGGAGGATCTTGTTGTGGGGAAGTTTATTTCTCTCCAAGGAATTGCTCTGTTATTTCTGCTGTGTGCGCCTCTGATTTGTTCTAGTGTTGTGTTCTGTTTGATTGCTGCTATGTTTGATTGTGGTTCCCCAGTATTTCATGCAAAGGCTGTTTCAGCCAATATTAGCCAAAGTGGAAGAATGGTGTTTTTTTGTTGCAGAGCTTCAGTTCATGATGTCAAGTCTGATGTCCTAACATGTGACTACAGAACTGGAGAATATTCATTTTAGAATGTTGTTTAGTTTTGCTGGAGCTTGGATTAGTTTTGAAGACCTTTAAGATGATCAAGGGAAGTCTTCATCTAGCTTGGGTTCAGCTATGTGATGTCCCCCAATTGATGGAACACTTGGAAGAGGAAAAGAATGTCAGACCAAATGTTGTACCTTGTGTGAGAAGGTTACCCTATCTCATATGATAAATACCTTGACAGAAGTTGAGTATTTGTCTGCTTTTGATAAGGATGTGCATCTAACCGATAGTGAATACTCTGACGGGAGCTGAGCATTTATCTAAGATGTTGTGCATTCAACTAATGACAAAATACATTGACGGGAGACTATGTATATGTCTGATGTAAAAGTGCAGGACTACTGGAGTGTTGAGAATTTACTTTTCTCAATGTGGCTGTTTATTTCTCTTCGTGGCGTGTTGGTGTGTGACGACCTGAATTAGCTGCTGAAGGTGTGATCCTTGGAGATCATCCTGGGTTCAAGGAACTCTGTGTTGATGTCCTACATGATATTGAAACAATCATGGTGGTTAAAAGAAGCTTGGGATTATAAAGATGAGATTGTGTGTTCTATAGTGTATTTAGAAGTGGCAATTTTTGTATGGCTATGGGGTAGTCTTGGACTACTTATTTTCTGAAGATTCAGATATGGCAGATTTGAAGTCTTTGGAGTTTCTAAGCAGGATGGAGGTTGTCTACTCAAACTTGATTGTTGAATCAAGTCTATGAGAGCATGGAAATCTGTTTCTGCAAAGGGAGGAGGTTCTTCTGAGTGGCAGAAGGAAGAGCTGAATTCAACAGTTTGATGTCATAATGTTCTGACATCTAGCTTAACATCAGAAGTCTCAGCTGGTGATGTGGCACATCAGCTTATGATAGGGTGATCTACAGGAATGAATAATAGGATGTTTCAAAAAGATCGTTCTCATGGCAGTTTGCGGGAGCTGCAGGAAGGAGAAGATGTTACATGACCATGGCTTAGGGAATCTAAGTGTGTTTGCTATTGAGCAATTGGAACATGTGACTTGAAGATCAAGTTTCCTTGGTGGATCAGGATATCTTTGTGAGAGTTCTGACAAACGTGAAAAAGGTCAAAAGGTGGAATTTGGTTGTTTTCATATGAGGATTCATGAATGAGGTGATCAAACTGTGGAATTTGGTTGATTTCAGAAGTGAATTCGAAGAATCAAGATAATCAGAGTGTGGCAGCTGGTTATTATTGAGGATTGTCTTGGAACAAGTTACTCTTGGGTAGAAGGGTGATGAGTTGAAGACTCAAGGAGATTATTCTTCTTGAAGGTGGATGAGAGTTTATTTCTCTAGTTCTTTGGATTACTATGCTATAGTAAGTCCAGTTGGTGGAGCATATCAAGAATCATGGTGATGATGCCTTGGTGTGTGGCAGATGTTCTAACTTGTGTTGGGACATTATCTGGTTGGATATCCTTGGTGAAGGATGATTATGCTCTGGTTCAGAAGCATGGAGCCTACATTATGCCTAAGGAGCGTCTACATAGTCATACGGGAGAATGATGAAGTAGAAGGTCTGCCTTGGATGGAGAATTTAGAGAAGACTGAAGTAGATCAGGTATTGATTGATTGGAAGTCTGAAGATGAAGAGTATGATAGGGAATAATTGCCTTTGGAGAGTTGGGACTTCTATGTGCAATGAGTCCTTTGAATGGTGATGGGAAGCTGATGTCCCAAATTATGATTGTAACATCATGATTGTTGATGGTTATATTTGGAAGATGATTGAGATTGTGCACTTGGAGTTGGATGCTCAAGCATTTTTGTCAGAAGAGGTGGGTCTGACCATGTATTTATTTATTTTTATTATTTGTATCGAATCGTGTCGATACGCTGTTTGCATATTGGTGCATGATGCGTGGCATTCACTTTGGTTCGATCCGGTTGCGATGATCGCATTTTCGCGTTAGCAACATTGTTGGGTTTTATCAAATTTTAAAATTTTCCTTTTGCTTTATTTTTCTTTTTATTATATTTAGATCTGTACAATTCGGATCTGGTTGCGATGACCGCTTATGTGGTAGCAATTTGCCTTTTTGTTTTAATTCTTTTTTTATTAGATTGTTCGAGTCGAATTACATCTATACGATGTCTGTATATATGTGCATGATGCGTGACCTTTATATTTAGTTCGATCCGACTGCGATGATCGCATTTTGCGTAGCAACATTATTGTTTTAAAACTTTTATTTTAAAATTTATTTTTTTCATGCGTTCTCTATCTCTAAAAATTTTAGATCCTTACGATTTAGATCCGGTTGCGATGACCGCGTTTTCGCGATAGCAATATTGTTGAGGTTTTATCAAAGTTAAATTTCTCTTTTTTTTTAGTTGCTTTTTTTTGTTATATTTAGATCCGTACAATTCGGATCCGATTGCGATGACCGCGTTTTCGCGATAGCAATGTTGTTGAGGCCGTATTTTTTTTTCCTCTTGGTTGGTTAATGAAAGGCTAAATAAAAGATTATCGATTTTATCGAGTTAAATCTTGATTTAGACGAAACCACCTTTATTTTCACTTTTCTTTATTTTTGGCCTATGATATTACAAAAATCATGACTGAGTGGATTTATTCAAAATGACTAAAAGTCTTGATAAGTATGAGGCCACTTTTTTATTTATCTTTATTGGTCGATGAAAGTCAAAAATCCAAGATTATCGATTTATCGATTAAATCTTGATTAAGACGAGACCAATTTCATTTTCATTTTGATCCCGTTTTTTTTTCTTTATTTTGGTCGATGATATAACACCCCTTTTAATTTAATTAGATTTTCTTTTTTTTAATTTTTATTTGACTAGCTGTTTTATAATTTTAATTTAATTGATCTTATTTAGAATTTATTTGTTCAGTTAAATTAGTTTTAATCAGAAAATTAATTAGTTAATTAGATTTATTTAGAGTTTTATTTTAATCCTTATTTTTAATAAATTGTTAATATATTGTTTTCTTGTTAGTTAATTCTAATTTAGGATTTAGCTTCTCATTTAGTTTACTTGTTAAAAAAAAAATTGAAGAAAATGTCAAAAAATATTTGCTTTTCTCTCTTAATATTTTGTTTATATTTTTTATTTAAAAATCCAAAAAATATTTCTTGATTAGTTAAAAAGAAAATTTCTACTCTTATTTCGATCTTTGTTCTTCGCCCGTACATTCAAACCATTTTTCAAAATAAACTCTCGATTCACATCGAGTCATTTTCTTCCTTGTAAGTCGATTGCTTTTTAAGCATCGCCATCAACTTTTAGGTCCTTTCCCTTAACACATACCCTTAGCAAGCAATAAATAACATAAATAATAACAAGAGGTTCCCGTAGAGTACTACGGACGTTTAGGATGCTAATACCTTCCCTAGGCGTAACCAACCCCCGGACCTTAGATCTCTTAGGTTTTTTTTCGATATTTAACCCTTTCCTTTGGATAAAATAAAGACCGGTGGTGAACCTTAAGATTTGTGATCCTAGTTAACATAATAGCTATGGTATCCGATTCTCACCGCGACAGAAATGGCAACTTCACTGGGGATTTCGAGGGTTTCCCCTAACTTGTTTATATCTATGTTATTTATTTGCTTATTTGCCTATATATCTTTATATCTGTATATATACCTGTTTTGCTTGGTTTTTCTGTGTGCAGGGTACTATTTGTGTGGTGAGACAAAGTCCTACACCCGGACTAGAGTGAAATTAAGATAGGAAAACGGTGAGACTTCAATGATACTTTGAGGGAGTCGATTCCTGAAAAAGTAAATTGAGACTTCACCACTCAGTCTAGGCCCTCTCGAATAAAATATTTGTCCAACGAGTTCATTCGTGAAGACGATATGGTTTCGATCTAAAGGCCCTCGGGACTGGGGACCGTAGTTACCTTTAACCCAACTTGGCCTATTAGGATGTAGTGCGGGGACTATGCGGGAGTCTATTTCTGCAATAGTCGCTACGCGATACTACACTCAGACGAGATTCTCTTGAGAATATTATTGACTACCAAGTGATTTGGAAAATCGATAATATCCGAAAGATGGATTGTAGACTCTGGGAACTTTGTAGAACCCGTTCGGCAGGTACAAATAAACCTCTAGTACATACCTTGGGAAGGGTAGACCATGGCTCCATGCTCGTGATCTTCAAGCCTAGGCCTTTGTTTGCCTGTATATGTGTATACCTGTGCTTATGCATCCATTCATGCATTCATGCATAACCATTCGATTTCAAGAAACTCAATTGTTCTTTCATTTGCAAAATCAATAAAAAATCCTGGATTATAAAATGAAACTTTTTTCAGCCTTTCCGAAATGTTTGCAACCTACTCTTGAGTTCCTTGAAACCATTACATTGCATTGCATATCATTTGCATGATTCATTGCATACATCTGTTTGTCCAGCAACTCATTTCCAGCTATCTTTATCTTCAGTGTCACATGTGAGTCGTCAAGCTGATTCCTCGACATCGATACCAGACTAGAGCTAACTACAGACGCATAATGGCAGAGCAAGAAGCACACAATGCTGAGATGCGAATGGAGATCGACGACCTTAAGTCAAGCATGGCAAAGCTCACTGAAATGCTCCAAGTTTTGATTGCTAGAGGAGACCACCTCAAAGGACTGTCATTCAGGAAGTTTCAAATGCAGATCCTCACCCCGTTCAGGTGCAACCTTCAACTTGGCCAGAGTTTGGTTTACCTTCCGACTACTCACCACCTCTTGCATCTACTGGTATGATTGGTCAAACTGCTGGACCAGTTTTTCAAGCTCCTATTTTTTCTGAGCCTCAACCTATAGTTTAGACTACTCAGGGTCCTTTTGAGAACCCTCTCTATGAGTACAATGCTTCCAGTGCTCAGGGTGAAGACCGTGAAGACTTTGTTGAACCTGAGGTTGTCCGTGAATAGTTTCAGACTATAGATAAGATACTTAAAGCTGTAGAGGGTACTGATTTCTTTAACATTGATGCAGAAAACATGCACTTGGTTTCTAACCTTGTTATGCCTGCTAAATTCAAGACTCTTACTTTCGAGAAGTACAAAGGTGATTCTTGCCCAAGAGCTCATTTGGTCATGTATACCCGAAAGATGGCTGCTCATGCCAAGAATCAGAAGTTGCTTATCCACTGTTTTCAAGATAGTCTGAGTGGAGCTTCTCTCAAATGGTATATGAATCTTGAACAGAACAGCATTCACTGTTTCCAGGATCTTATTAATGCCTTCATGAAGCAATATAAATATAACCTTGACATGGCTCCTGATCGCCGTCAGCTTCAAAACATGTCTCAGAATGATAAAGAGTCCTTCAAGGAATATGCTCAGCGTTGGAGAGAACTCGCTTCTCAAGTTGAACCTCCTTTGGCAGAGAAAGAATTAACTGGATTGTTTATGGACACACTATCTCCATTCTACTGGGAGAAAATGATTGGTAGTGTTTCCTCTAATTTCACTGATTTGGTTACTATTGGCCAAAGACTCGAGGAAGGTCTTAAGAAAGGTAAAGTGTCAAAGACTGCTGAATCTTCTAATGGTGCGAAGAAATCCTATGGGAACTTCCAGAAGAAGAAAGAAGATCAGACTAATGCTGTCATATTTGAAACAAGAGTGCCTCGACCCCAACCTCATTATTCTGATCACCCTGCTGTTGCTGCTGTCACTCCCGTGATTACTGCTCCACGACTGGCTCAAGCTGCTCAACGTCCGGCTATTAGACAGAATCAGTACCGTGATAGGAGTCATTTTGATCCTATTCCAATGACGTACACCGAATTATATCCTGGTCTAGTTTAGAAAGGTTTGATTACTACTAAGGCTTTGCCTCCTCCTCCAGATCCACTTCCACCTGGATTCAGATCTGATCTCCACTGTGCATTCCATGAAGGTGCCGCCGGCCATGACTTGGAACATTGCTATGCACTAAAGGCTAGAGTGCGTGACTTGATTAAGGTCGGAATCATCAAATTTCGTGACACCAATCCTAATGTCCAGACGAATCCTCTGCCAGAGCATGCCAAGTGAAGCTTCTGTCGACTTCAACAGACTTCAGTGTTTCAGACATGACAGCTCACTCTTTGTTTCTGATTAGTCACTAGGCCATGTTTCTTGTTGTTTGCATTTTCCTTATTTTGTGTTAGTTGTTTGCTTTCAAATTATGTTTGTACTTTCGTAATTAATAAAATGAGCAGTGCAACTTTTGATTCAATTCATTTTGTCCATTATTTACATCTTTATGCTTTCTTAAAAAAACAAAAAAACAAAAACAAAAAAACAAAAAAACAAAAAAATATATTTTATCTCTTTTCCACTTTCTTCTGATTATGCAAAGATTGGAGGGAGGATGATGAATACAAAATACTCATAATTGTTGTCGGTATGCTTTCAAATCAAAACTTTGTTGAGGATGTAAGGCATTGTTTCAATTCCCAAACAGTGGAGAAATAAGGAAGATAACCCTTTGTCTACCCCTTTGAGCCTTGAAGTAGGAGTTTCTTTTTCTTTACAAATAAAAACCCGCAATCTTAACCTGGGGCAGGGTAGTTCTCAGTTAACTAGATTGTGCATTCAAATACAAGAGTTTCATGCAAGACATCTTTCAACAAAAAGGTTGCATTCTTAATTTTTCCTTCGCACGCAACAAGCAAGTGTCGAAGATGTCTTTCAAGTCGAAAGTCGATGATGGTTCACCGTAATCATTAAGCCAAGCAGTCACTTTCTTTCAAAAAAAATAAAAAATCAAAAAAAAATCAAAAAAAGGAAAAAGCCCGCTAAGTCGAAACCTATGAAGGAGACTTAGGCAAAAATTGGGGCATCCCGCTAACTGTAAGACTCACGAGAAACAGTTCAGGCAAAAGTTAGGGATAATAAAAAGGAGAAATATTTAAATCCTTACCATGAAATCCTCAATGAAAAAAAACAACCAAGAGTTATAAGGAAGTAGTGACTGTCACCTCAAAAGTCCCTTAACTTCTGAACCATCATCACTATCATCAATGCAATCCCTAACCTATGGGAACCTGAGTGCAAAGTCTGAGTTAACTGAGTGTAGGACTGGAGATCATCACGAAGATTGGGCGGGTACAAATAAACTTTGAGCCTTTATCCTTTGTTTCTTAAACCGTGAACCCGGTCACGTTATAACCCTCAAAAGACCTAATTGAAGCAAGGTTATTTTGAAAGCATACTACAACAAGGTTGCGTAAACTGACTCCTAAAGATCTTTGCAGATCATTTTTTTTGGCATCACGCCCTATTTGCTTTATCTTTCACTTTTAAACGTCTTGAACCACCGTGTTCTGACCAGTGACCCTATTGTTTTACCTCTTTCCAAAAAATGATTTTGATTTCAAAGGTTGCATGAACTTTGTATTTACTATGTTTGTATGAACACTTTTGTTTGCAATCTGGCTTCCGCTTAAGGAATTTTCAAACATTTGAGAAACTTGGTCAGTGATCCAATCAGGGGCAAGTTCCTTCCAGATCCTATTGAGAATCAGTTCAAGATTTGTTCAGTGCAAGTCCTTCTCAGAATTGGTTTATACAGAAGACTTTTTCAAGACTCATGATGGGGCAAACTTTCCAAGTGCACAGTAATTCAGTCATTTACAGAATCAGACAAGCTGAAGCAGTGAACAGTTCACCTACAACAATCAGCTAAGCTGGGGGCAATTTACTTGAAGAATCCCCATGCAGCTTTCCATTCTTCCTACAAGGATCGTCAACTTAATACAGTTTACCAGTGTGGCAGATTTGTGCTCAGTAGCATCTTTAGTTCCAAAGCAGAATGGCAGTGATCTCCGTGTTGAGGAATCAATATTCCAGTTTTGTCTTCTCCACAAAAGAGTCGAGTCGTGTCTTCGACGTCTACATTGCATTTACATTTGCATTTGATCATATATCATCCGCATAATTCATATACATATGCATAGCAAGAGTGTCATCCTCATTTGCACTTATTTGCATTATCCATTGGTCATGTTGTTATCCACGTCTTACAGTTGCAGTCAAACTCCAACTCACTTGGAACCTACCAAACAAATATTTTTGCGTCTATCCAATGCTTTCTTGGGTACCTCCTTGTTCATATTCGTCTAATGCTTTCTTGGGTATATCTTTGTTCACATTCATCTAAAACCATTATTAGATATTGTGATTGTACCTTTCATTCAAGGCCATTATTGGATGTCTGGTTTCTTTTCCATCTGATGTTTTTCTAGATGGGTCCCTCTATCCGATGTTCTTCCGGATATGTACCTTTTTTTCTGATGTTCCTCCCAGAACATTCTTTGTGTCTATCTGACGTTCTTCCAGATATGACGTTGTGTCTGACGTTTTTCCAGATGTGTCCTTTATTCTGATGTTCTTCCAGAATTTATCTGATGTTCTTCCAAATATTACCTTTGATTCTGATACTTTTCCAGAATCGCTCCGATGTTCTTCCGGATATGTACTTTTATTCTGATGTTCTTCCAGAACCCGTCTGACATTTTTCCAGACATTCATATCGATTCTGATGCCTTTCCGGAATCTATCCGATGTTTTTCTGGATATGTCTCTATTTCTGATGTTCTTCCAGATTGAGTCTTTGTTATCTGATGTTCTTCCAGATATATCACCTTGGTTATCTGATGTTCTTCCGGATATGTGACTTTATTCTGATGCTTTTCCGGAATGATCTTGCTTTTACCGTCTGATGTGTTCCCAGATGTGTCTGCTCCTGATGTTTTTCCAGAGCCCTTTTATGTCTATCTGATGCTCTTCCAGATATGACCTTGTTTATCCGATGTTCTTCTAGATATGTGACTTTATTCTGATGCTTTTCTAGAACCTTGTTTGTGTCTACCTGACGTTCTTCCAGATATGTCTTCCAAATCTTTACCCGTAAATTTAATGTTTTTCTAAATGTTTTGGGTGTATCTTCAGGATCTCGGTCTTTCATTTCATATCATATCATATCATAAGGTATCTTAGGGCCAAAACTTGTGCATGTTTGTATTTAAGTCTCTCCTATCACATCGAGACGAAGATTTCAATCTCCATATCTCCGGATAGAAGAAACTTAAATAGGGGCATCTGTCACACCCTAATTTTTGACCCTAAAATTTGGTATTTTTTCATGTCGTATATTTCGTACTGGTCTATTTTAGTGTACTCGATTTATTTTTTCGGTCACTTGGACGTCCGATTTTTATTTATTTAGGGTCCGTTTATTTTACTTTTTCAACTAATATTATTTAGAATAAAAAATTATAGTAATTAGCATTTTATTTTAATTTTATTTTAAATATTTATTTTCACTTTTATTCTTATTTTTTAATTTAAATAATGTTTTGAATGGATAAATAAGATAACTTATTTTTTTATTTTTTTATTATTAAATATTTATTTTTATTTTTAATAAATATTGTTTTTCATAAATAAATAGGATTTTTAGTTTCTGTTTTAAATTTATTTTAATTAAATTGTTTAAATTTCATTTAGTTTAAATTTTTATTTAATTTTAATGTTATTTTGGGCCTCAAATTGGATATTAGGGATATTATTGGCAACTAAAAGATAACCCTAATTTATTTTATTATATATATGTGTGCTAATGCTAAGAATAGGGGACCCAAAAAAAAGAAAAAAGAGGTCGGAAGAAGAGACACACAAAAAAAGACCAAACGGCGGATCTAACTTTTCAAGTTTTCATCGTACATTTACGGTAGACTCTTTTTTTGGTTTATACTAAATCATATTATTCTCTTGGTCATGCCGATACATACACTTCCGATTCGCCATCGTATATGCATAACTCTTTTTACTGGTATGTCTTGTTTTGCTTAAATGTGGCCTTAACTTACTAATATATGTAGATGTATAACTAACACATATTATAATATAATATATATATATATATATATATAACATGATTGTCTCAAGAATCGTAATACATATCGTTGGTTTCTTTACATAATCATAATATAACAATTTTTTTTTATATATATTCATATTGTTTTAATCTATACGTTTTAATATATATTGTTTTATTTATCCATGTATTTATTTATTTTTATTATTTGTATCGAATCGTGTCGATACGCTGTTTGCATATTGGTGCATGATGCGTGGCATTCACTTTGGTTCGATCCGGTTGCGATGATCGCATTTTCGCGTTAGCAACATTGTTGGGTTTTATCAAATTTTAAAATTTTCCTTTTGCTTTATTTTTCTTTTTATTATATTTAGATCTGTACAATTCGGATCTGGTTGCGATGACCGCTTATGTGGTAGCAATTTGCCTTTTTTGTTTTAATTCTTTTTTTATTAGATTGTTCGAGTCGAATTACATCTATACGCTGTCTGTATATATGTGCATGATGCGTGACCTTTATATTTAGTTCGATCCGACTGCGATGATCGCATTTTGCGTAGCAACATTATTGTTTTAAAACTTTTATTTTAAAATTTATTTTTTTCATGCGTTCTCTATCTCTAAAAATTTTAGATCCTTACGATTTAGATCCGGTTGCGATGACCGCGTTTTCGCGATAGCAATATTGTTGAGGTTTTATCAAAGTTAAATTTCTATTTTTTTTTTAGTTGCTTTTTTTTGTTATATTTAGATCCGTACAATTCGGATCCGATTGCGATGACCGCGTTTTCGCGATAGCAATGTTGTTGAGGCCGTATTTTTTTTCCTCTTGGTTGGTTAATGAAAGGCTAAATAAAAGATTATCGATTTTATCGAGTTAAATCTTGATTTAGACGAAACCACCTTTATTTTCACTTTTCTTTATTTTTGGCCTATGATATTACAAAAATCATGACTGAGTGGATTTATTCAAAATGACTAAAAGTCTTGATAAGTATGAGGCCACTTTTTTATTTATCTTTATTGGTCGATGAAAGTAAAAAATCCAAGATTATCGATTTATCGATTAAATCTTGATTAAGACGAGACCAATTTCATTTTCATTTTGATCCCGTTTTTTTTCTTTATTTTGGTCGATGATATAACACCCCCTTTAATTTAATTAGATTTTCTTTTTTTTAATTTTTATTTGACTAGCTGTTTTATAATTTTAATTTAATTGATCTTATTTAGAATTTATTTGTTCAGTTAAATTAGTTTTAATCAGAAAATTAATTAGTTAATTAGATTTATTTAGAGTTTTATTTTAATCCTTATTTTTAATAAATTGTTAATATATTGTTTTCTTGTTAGTTAATTCTAATTTAGGATTTAGCTTCTCATTTAGTTTACTTGTTAAAAAAAAAATTGAAGAAAATGTCAAAAAATATTTGCTTTTCTCTCTTAATATTTTGTTTATATTTTTTATTTAAAAATCCAAAAAATATTTCTTGATTAGTTAAAAAGAAAATTTCTACTCTTATTTCGATCTTTGTTCTTCGCCCGTACATTCAAACCATTTTTCAAAATAAACTCTCGATTCACATCGAGTCATTTTCTTCCTTGTAAGTCGATTGCTTTTTAAGCATCGCCATCAACTTTTAGGTCCTTTCCCTTAACACATACCCTTAGCAAGCAATAAATAACATAAATAATAACAAGAGGTTCCCGTAGAGTACTACGGACGTTTAGGATGCTAATACCTTCCCTAGGCGTAACCAACCCCCGGACCTTAGATCTCTTAGGTTTTTTTTCGATCTTTAACCCTTTCCTTTGGATAAAATAAAGACCGGTGGTGAACCTTAAGATTTGTGATCCTAGTTAACATAATAGCTATGGTATCTGATTCTCACCGCGACAAATAGCAATACAGTAAAACAGTAAAATAGCAAAACACAACATCACAATAAACACCCCATTAAAGAAAAATAGACAAGCGCTAGGATTGACTCGCAAAGGGGATGAACCAGCAAGAGGTTAACCTATCCCCAGCAGAGTCGCCAGCTGTCGCTCCCGGGATTTTCATCCAAGTATAAACGCGAAAGTGGCGCGAAACAGAGTCGCCAACAATGTGTATTTATCCCAAGAGAGGGAAAGGAAACACTGCGCAAACCTGAAGGAAAGAAAAGAACATGGTCTCGCGACCAAGAGAAACGGGTAAGGGAGTCGGTTACGCGAGGGGAAGGTATTAGCACCCCCACGCATCCATCGTACTCGATCGGATCCACGCTTGTTGTCTCGATCAAAGGGTGTCGTCATCTGGAGCTCCACTGCAACTGGAAAGGAGGAGGAACGGGAACGGAAAAGGATGGAGAAACGGGGAAGAAAAGAAAAAGAAGTGACTCGATAGGACATCGCTCGTCCTATGCCTACATATTCCCTCGTGCAATGGGAAAGTCAGAGTCAACGTAGTTCGGACACGAACTAAAGGGGGAGGTTGCTCGCCAAGACATCATCGTCTTGTGCCTACGTATCCTTAATCTAACCAGAGAGGGGAAATCAGAGCAGTCGTAGTTCGACTTAACGAGGTCGGTGTTTTTTATGAGCGACGTTAAGCTCGCGTCCAGCAGTTAGGGTCGATGCCTGTTTGCGACGAGACAGAAAATAACATGCCCTTTTCTGAAAATGGTTTGAAACTGAACAATCCCGAAGGATAAAAAGGTTTGAATTTGTTTTGTGTTTTTTAGACAGAAGTGGATTGAAGTTAGTTCGTAACTTACATTGCACCAAAGTCTACCATGTGGGAATGAGTGAGTCGCATGGTCGCCCCCAAATGGGACGTATGCTAAACACACTAGAAGAGGAGGGGAGACCCCTCGTTCTTCATTTCCTACACTTAAGGCTCGAGCGCAATATACGTTATATTTATTAAGTGTTTTAGGGGTGTTATGAGATGAGAAGAGAATACTCAAAGGAAAAGAAAACACTAAGGGAAATTTTATCCTAATGTTGTCATGCAAAGATGGCCCTGTAGTTGAGTTTGAAAGGGAAACTTCTACCTAAGTTAGCATGCAAAGGGAAGCCTAATGCTAATCCTACTCTAAGCTTAATCAAAAATTAAGTTGGACTAGGTTGCTCTAAGGGAGTAAATCCAAGACTTAAACAAGTCTTGAGATTCAAGGGAAGAAAAAGAGTGAAAGAGATGAAGAAGAAAAGGCGAATAAAACAAATAAGCAGCAGCTACAACAGCGCCTCCGCACCTGCACAGCAGTTAAAAACAGCACACAAGCAAGACAGCTTTCAACAGCACACAATTCAGCACAAAAGGAGGTGTAAAAGGCAGCAGGCAGCAAGTGTGAACAATATACAGCACATAAAAAAACTTAAAACAGCAGCTGTAAAAAAAAATAGGGCAGCATGCATCCAAATAATAGATGATTGCAAATGAACATGCATAGGAAGGCAAATCAAGCATAGAGGTTACAAACATCAAGGATGAACAAGCATGATCATGTTAACCACTCAAGAACAAGCATGCTCAACATAATTGCATAATTTACATATTGATCAAAACAAATCATGCATAAGCAACCATGAGGACAAACAACAATCATGCATCAAGCATTACATACTTTTCAATCAAACATGATTACAATCACACCGCCAACCAAGTTAAATAACTCTTGAAAATCATCATGAAAGCATGCATATCATGAGGAAGCACATCATTAGGCATATGAACAAGTCAAGTTGAAATATGAATCTCATGAAGTTAAGTGCAAGCAATCATGTTCAAAATAACAACTCCAGCAACACTAACAATAATTCATAACCAACATGCTTAAGAAGTGTATGTTATGTGTTCATCGCACCAAGAACGCAACAACGCAAACATGATCATAAACGATGGAAATCCAAGAGTCGTGTGTCAGAAAATTGTGCACATACAATGGTGTGAGGTGCAACAGCATCAAAACAGTCATTAAACATGTATCATATCAATCCATGAAGACTAGAAATGAAACGGGATCGAAACATGCTAAAAAATGCACAAAAAACACACTCTACATCAGTGTTAATCGATTAACCAATTGTAGTGCAATTGTGTTAATCGATTGACAGCTCTTATTACGTACATTTTGCACTGGTTAATCGATTAACCTAATTGCACTGCAATTAGTTAATCGATTAACACTGTAAAATCAGCACAAAATCAGTTTGAAAAATCACTTCCAGCAGCAAAAGCACTTATGCAATCATCTCCAATGATCATGTAATCAACAATGCACGAAAATTAAGCTCAAAAACAACATTCAAACATCACTTAAATTCAATAATCATCAACAGCCACAATCAAGATCAACCAAATGAATCGAAACACATCAAAATTCATGGATCTACATTGTATAAGTTGCAATTAAGCTAAAATGAGTATGGATATGAGATTAACCAACCTACAAAGCTGAGATCTGCTTTGGTAAGTGTTGTAAACAGAAATGGATGAATTCAAGTAGAGAAATCCAAGATCCACAAGCTTCTTGCACTCAAAAGTTGAAGATCCAAGCAATAAGCAACCAAAGCTCCAAAAGCACTTCCAAAAATCACTTCTGAAAATTCAGAACCAGATCTAAACGAAAATCCAAATTGAAAAGCTGAAATGTAGTGATGATTGTCATACCCCAAATTTTGACCACTAAGATTTCCCATCATTGTGAAAATCATCATCATAATATGGGGGAGCCATCTTACTTCATCAGTCTCCCCAAAGATAGGTGAGCATCCACTACAATCAAAATTAGGGTTTCAAGCCCTCTCAGAGCCTTAGACAAAGGATCAATCAAGGAATGACATGATCTTCAACTTGTCTAAACCTCTCAAACATACACAAAGGATCCAAAAGGACTCCCACTCCAAGGATTAAGCATAAAGCTGCTCCCTTCTAGGTGGATCAAGTCTCAAGATCGCCAGTATCACCAAATTAGGGTTTTGGTCGATCAGGGCCTCCAGAGGGAAATTTTCCTCTGGGCATGAGCCAAGGATCCAAAACACAACCTAATATACTCCATGGAACCTCATGGACCCAATCATCAAGTCAATTTTGCCTCAGGGGATGCATTCATCAAAAATCAGGAATTAGGGTTTCTTGACCTAATTCACCCCTAAGTTGACTTTTGGGACAAAACATGAACCAAGACCTCAAGAGAGGGTTTGAGGGTCTCTAATGAACTATATTGATCCATTTGGAACAATGGATTAATCCAAGAAGTTTGAGCAACAAGCCTCAATTTCATCTGTACCACAATTAGGGTTTCGCGGGAAAAGTCAACTGTAACTTTGACTTTTGACCAGGACATGCTCCCAAACCCTAGGACATGCCTCAATATACCCTATGACACCCATGGAACATGTCCATCAAGTTTGATTTAGGTCAAGGACATGATTTCCTGAAGAATTGCACAGTTTGGAATTCATCTGATAAAAAGTCAACTGTGCACAAAAGTCAACTTTGACTTTTTGAGATTTTTCACCAAAATGGATTTTTAACCCTAAAATGATGTCAATGTATGATTTGAATCATCATTCATCAAGAAAAATCAAGAAAAGTGGGATAACTTGTAAAAGGGGTAACCATAAAACACTTAGAAAATTTTCTAAGTTAAAAATAAAGTGGCTAGGGTACCAACTTTGGAGGATCATAACTCCTAAACCACAAAGCCATTTTTCCTCATCCAAATATGGATTTGTAGCCCTCATTACCCTCTACAAAAACTTCAACTATACCTAAGTCCAATTCATTAAGGATTTTGAGTTATGGAGTGATCAAAATGGCTGAAAAATGAAAATGTCACTTTTTCCAACACTTAGTGAAATTTTCACTAAGTCCAAATCGGTCTTCATTTTTTTTCAAATGTAGGGGGATTTTTCACTTGGATTCAAAAGAGATCAAAACCAAACATGTTCAAACAGTTGTTGTATCATGTAAAGGTTTTCCAAAATGGCCAAGAACACTGCCAAATTCCATTTGGGCTATGAGTTATGACATTGTCAAGTTGCCTTGTTGAAATCTGTCAAGGCAAGGCAGAATTTGCATTTTTGCTCGATTTGCCAAAATTGTGCAAATCCAAACACTCCTATCCACTTGGACTCATCTGAGGATTGAATCTCAAGGGGACAATCACTGAGCCAAGCCTCCAAAGTCTTTGGAACAAGAAATAGCATGTTGAACCTAGAATTGCCAAAATAGGGACAAGACTCCAAATTTGGATTGGAGCATTCAATGGAAGCATCAAGGTGGCATGGACTGAGCCATTTTCATTTGAATTCAGTCAAGACTTATCCAAGACCAAGGGAACCAGCAGCCTGTGCCCTAACCTCTAGTCAATGGCTAGAGGAGACTTGAACTTCCATTGGCCAACATTGAACAAACCTACTCAGCAGTTGCCATTCACTATTCCTTGCAAAACAAACTTGCTCTACTATAAATAGAGCTCAATTGTGATCACTTTGAGTACACCAAAGCCATCTAACAGATGCTTTCCTCAAAATCTCTTCTTTCACTCCAATTTTACCTTCTAAGGCAAGTCACTATCGGGTCTTGAGTTTGAGAGCTTTTCCAATCAAACCAATCACTCACACACCTCACATACATCATATAGAAGTGATCCAAACACTCACATAACATCTGTAACACTGATTTCACAAAATCACTAGCCAATTGCTCAAGTTCTTAACAGTTTTGCAGTTGAGGTGCCATCCTCAATTCCAAACCATTTCAATCCATTCCAAGCACTCAGACACATCACTTGGCACCTAGGGAAGCTATCCACATCATTGGAACCAAGTTGTAACACCTCCAACACCAAACACGATCAACAGCTGCAAGTGGTAAGCATGAGCTCTTCTAACTCTATGATCCATGCATTTTTTGCTGCACAATAATTTGGCCATATGTTCTTAATCATGCATGAAATGTTTCCCCTCAATAAATTACATTGTTTGAATCGTGTGTGAAATTTCCGAGCCTTCATGCAAAAATTAGGGTTCTTGAGGTTTCTCTTTGATTTCTTGTTTTATGTTTAATTTAAATGAAATTAATTGACATAGACATGATCGTGAGGTTGAGACGAGCATAATGATATGTGGATTACATGATATGATTAAGTATTCAGTGAGATTGGATAGAAAATGCAAATCTGGGCAAAACTGAAGAACGCGCGTGTTCTTCAGCTGTTCTTGGCGCCATTTCTCTCAAATTCAAATATTTGAATTTTGTGATTTTATTTAATTGATTCAAAAATTAATTTCTCTCTGAGTTTTAATGATTTTGAGTTGATTCTTTTTTTAATAATTCACAAAAATGTTAAAATACTTTATTTTCCCAAAAAATCCCAAAAATATTATTTATTTCATATAATTGATATTTTTTCAAAGAATTAATATTTTAATTGTTTTTGACATTTTAAATATTTTTTTCTACATTGATTTTGCAATTTTTAATGCCTTCTAATTATTTTGTATTCAATACTTAATTTTTGAAGTATTAATCCAAGATCATAATTTTTTTTCCATATGTAAAACAATTTTTATCATTTTAATTGAATTTTTATTCAATTAAATACATTTTTGAAAACAAATTAGGGTTTTGGATTAATTCAACCCTCATAAATCATTTTCAAAACCCATTTGGGCCTCTAATAGAGTGTAAGACCCAATCTTTTTTTTACCTGACTTTTTGGGCCTCAGTACATTGTATAAGTCCCGATACCGTCAAAAACAACCGGCGCGATCATCGCCATTTCAAAATAACCATGGGCCTACCCTCGAGTAGTAAGACCCATTTCTTTTCTTAAAAACACTTGGGCCTCTAATAAAGTGTAAGACCCAATCCCCTTTTAACCAAAACAATTTTGGGCCTCAGATATTGTATAAGCCCCTCTGCATTAAAAGAAAATCTCGGCGCGATCGCCAATTCAAAATTAAATCAACTGGGCCTCTCCTTGAGCTATAAGACCCATTTCAAAACTTTTGGGCCTCTATTAGAGTGTAAGACCCAACCCCTTTGTACAGAAAACCTTTTTTGGGCCTCAGTCACTTGTATAAGTCCCTCTGTACAAATTCAACAGTGCGCTCACTGATAAAACCCTGGGCCTTTCCTTGAGCTGTAAGCCCCAAATCTTTCTTTCTTTTTCAAAGCACTTTCTCCTTTGATTTTGAATATACTGTTGTTTTCAATCTTTCTTTGTTGAACAACTAACCAAACAGCATGGAAGCTCTACAACCGAGTAAGTGGTTATTGCTTTCATTTACCGTTTTCATATACATATAACTGTATTGTGGGGCTGTTTCGCTGTAAGTCTTCTTTCATAAACTCATATCAACTGTGTAATAATAGTATAGATATTTAGAGTTTCCCCGGCAACTACGTCTAGCATTAAGCTCGTTGATCACTCTTAGAAATAGTCTAAACTAGATCCCCATAGGATTACCAGACACAGTCTTCCCTCCTCTTGGGGTTAAATAATATGGAGACATGAAAGGCAGCATTCTCAGTGAACCCTTTCATAGACTGTCACTCATAGAAGTTGTCAAAGAAACTCTATTCCCCAGAGATGATCTTTTCTCCGTGAATGGCATCTCTTGAGTTTCTTCCAAATTCTCGGACTTTCCTGGCTTGATCTATTCTCGGTGAATGGCATGTCTTGAACTTCTCGAGGTTTGGGGACCCACAGGCTTCTTAAAAGCACTTGTCAAGAAACTCTACTCCCCAGAGATGATCTTTTCTCCGTGAATGGCATCTCTTGAGTTTCTTCCAAATTCTCGAACTTTCCTGACTTGATCTATTTCTTGTGAATAGCTTGCCTTGAATTTCTCGGGGTTTGGGGACCCATCGGCTTCTTAAAAGCATCGGCCTCCTCTTGGGCATCATACAAGGACCCACAGGCTTCCTAAAAGCAACTTCGCCTCCTCTTGGGCTTAGTACAAGGACCCGTCGGCTTCTTAGAAGTATTCATAGCCTCCTCTTAGGCTTCGTATAATGATCTCTTCCTCCGGGGATGATAACCTTCTCTTGGACTTCGTACAAGGACCTCTCAGCTTCTTAAAAGTTTCCAGCCTCCTCTTGGGCTTCGTACAAATTGTCCCGACGACCTTCTAAAGGTATAGGAACAGAACTTAATCATCTTCATAGAACAGTCCTTTCAAAGAGTCTACTACTATTTCTCAAAGCATAGTACAAAAGATAAAACTCTAGACTTGGACAGTCTAATATCCTTGAGTCTCAAAGACATTCTCAAGTGACCCCTTCAAGCATAGGAAGAAAACCCATAGACTCGGACAGTCTCAATACCCTTCGGTTTTCCCGCTTCCTTAAAGAACGGGCATAACCCGGATCCTTGAATCAAATCCTTGAGTACAGTGTTGCTCATATAAGAACTGATTTTCTCTTTCAAAATCAACATACTGGACTTGTCACTTAACTGAAACAGTAACCATAGCCTCTCTCTTGGGCTTTGTACAATGATTCTCCCCAGCGGAGTCAAACAACATTTAGCCTCTCTCTCGAGCTTTGTACGAGACACATAAAAGACTCCCTCGTTGAGTCAATCACCCCTTTTCGTCTCCATCTCGGGCTTTATACGAGATACAAAAAGGTTCTTATTGAGCCAAACAAACAACAGCCTCCATCTCGGGCTTCATACGAGATACAAAAAAAAACTCTCTTGTTGAGTCAAATAGCCTTCATCTTGGGCTTTATACGAGATACCAAAAGACTCCATCGTCGGGTCAAAACCTTTTAGCCTCTCTCTCGGGCTTTGTACGAGACACATATTAGCCTCCTCTTAGGCTTTGTATAAGAAAAGCACTGGTTGATCCAATCAACCTTTTAACATCAAAGTTGTACCTCGTTCACAGTACACAAACATCAACAACTCTTTCCCCTTCATCTAATCGCTGTAAGCGGCAAGCCTCTGGATTATTTACATCCATGCCACTGTCCCTCTTTTAGCATGAGAAATTCCTAAGGAAAGATAGCATTGCTCTACACTGAGTTAAAGTCTTCTCCTTCAGGTTAAAAACCCCCTATAAAGGAAATTATGGCGTTGCTAGGATCCGCGTATCCCGATTAAAGTAATCCTCCTTTATAACCAGTCACCCAACAGTTGTAACAGACAAACCCCTCTTTAGAGATGACAAGTTCTCTCTAAAGTCAAAACCTTTTAGCTTCATATCTTGGGCTTTGAACAAGATATAAATAAACTCTCCAGCTTCATATCTTGGGCTTTGAACAAGATACCAAATCACCTTTCGCTTCATGTCTTGGGCTTTGAACAAGACACCAAAAACACCCATTTCCTCCCATAGAATATGAGGAACTACGATCGCTCTGATTTCCCTGTTTCGGTAAACGGGAATACGTAGGCATAAGATTGAAAGAAAAATCTTACCGAGCCCACTAAACAAAAACCCAAAATCCCATACTCTCATGTATCTATCAAAAGCATCAGTCCTAACATCCTAATCCTTGTTCCCCGCCAGAAAATCCTAGAAAGAAAGAAAATCGTATTGGCGAAAAGACAAATAACCAATACAAAGGCCCCCCACATTGATAGCATTCGTAACCTAACAGACCGCTGTTTAAACTCAGTATGCAAGCAGGGTTAATTGGAGACATCTATTTCCCTTCCTTATTCAGCTCACAATAGGATAAAAAATGAATCGACCTGTAGTAAACTCAACCGCAGAGAGCGACCAGCACTTAAGAACCGCGTCCAAAATCGCTCGCTACAGAAAAATGGCGCCCACCGTGGGGCGGGTCTCTGTTTTTCTTTTTCCTTTTTTCTCTTCACTTGTGTGATACCACAGATTGGGGCTTCCGCCGGGGAACCCATTTCTGTCAGGAACTTAGGATTCATAGCTTTAAAGGTCTAGGATGTTTAGGACAAATATATATACTGCTTTTCTTAATTGCTATACGTGTTTATGTTTCTGCTAATGGGAATACGTGTGATGCCGCATGTGGAAAGATTGAGTATACACTTAAGATAAGTGATGACAACGAGGTCGACCATCAACCTCAGTGGAGGCTGACCAATGCAACCCATCCTCTCACCTAGACAATGAGCCGATTGTGATGTCTGAGAAGCTGAGGAGCCAAACCCTTTTGTAGTGCGGAAACTATCGGGAATAGTTGTTACGCGATACTACCCTCATTTGAGGCTGGTGATCTATTCTCGGTGAATGGCACTTACTCTAAGATTGCTCTACAACTCGTTGGCGATCCGCTTGTTGTTTTGCTTTCCTGGGAGGAGCTGATGATAATGAGTACAGGTACAAAAATCACCCTAGTATAAACCTTTAGGGATGGGTAGAGCCTTGACTTCATGCCAACGACCCTTTGACCCCATGTTTTTTCTATGTTTTTGTGTGCTGCATTCATGCATTCATTTAAAAAACATTAAAACATTCAAAAAAATCTTCTCTTCTAGTCTCTCTGTTTTTCAAATTAAACTAAGACTGTGATTGCAAATATCAGAGAAAGGGATTGCACTAATGGATTTCGGTAGAAGGAGAACTCATACGTATACCTTCAAGGTTCCAAAGTTAGAGGATTTGAGAAGGTTAGCAAAAATGATCACTAACCCTGAGGCTTTCAGAGCCAAGCACGGAGGTTTACTACCACTGTTAAGAGTCCATGTGATTGAGGGAATCATGGATGCGCTCATTCAGTTTTACGATCCAGTTTATCACTGTTTCACATTCCCGGATTACCAGCTTGCACCAACGCTGGAGGAGTATTCTCATCTGATTGATCTACATATCACTGATCGAGCTCCATTTTCTGGACTGGAAGAAATTCCAAAGAATCAGACCATTGCAAGAGCAATTCATTTGGACGAGTCTGAGGTCAGGACTCACATGACCACTAAGGGTGGCATCCAAGGTTTGTCAGCCCAGTTCTTGACAAAGAAAGCCCTGTATTTTGCCAGTATAGGAAACGTGACTGCTTTTGAAAGCATCTTTGTCTTGCTCACCTACGGGTTATTTTTGTTTCCCAACATCAATAACTTCGTCGATATTAACTCCATTAAGGTTTTTCTCATTGGAAATCTTGTGCCGACTCTGCTCGCAGATGCGTATCATTCTGTACACTTGGGAAATTTGTACAGCGAAGGGGAGATCACATGTTGTGTACCTTTGCTTTATAAATGGTTTATCTCCCACTTGCCTAAGTCTGCTGCTTTTTGGGATTGCAAGAGTGCCCTACGTTGGTCGCAGAAGATCATGTCCCTCACCAACTCTAATGTAGATTGGTGTAATAGGATCTATGACGGGATCAGGATCATTGATCGTTGTGGAAACTTCCCCAACGTACCCCTCATAGGAACTAAAGGAGGAATCAACTACCATCCGGTATTGGTTCGTCGTCAATTTGGATACCCGATGAGACACGTCCCACGTAATGCTCATCTGGAAGGTCTTTTCTTCAAGGAAGGAGAAAATGACAGAGCACTAAAGATGGAAATAGTGCATGCTTGGAAACAGGTTCATAAGAAAGGACGAGAGTCTCTAGGAAAACCGGACTGTGTCTCGGTGGAGCCTTATCTCCACTGGGTACAAACTAGAGCTCTCAAGCTAAAAATGCCTTATCCTCGTTACGGAATTCTTCCGCCGAGGGAATCTGTCATGTACTTCATGACGGAAACTGAAAAGCTTCAAGTTACTCTCAACAAAGTTCAAAAGGAGAGAAGGTCTTGGAAGAACAAGTACCGCACCCTCGACGTAGAGTGCATCAAAATACAGCAATTACTAAAAGAAAAGGATGCTCTGATTGAAATTTTAGAGCAACATGCTGTAGAGAATCAAGATGACCAAAGGAATTTGCTCACTCCTTTCACTTGGCAAAGGAATGACAACCCAACAACGGCCCAAGAGCCCCGGTCAAAGAAGAGAAAAATACCAGAGTCAGCACCCGATTTCTCTTCGGAGAGGACTCGGGACCCATTAGCTTAGGTTTATGTTTCTGCACCTTGTAATCTACTGTATTTCCATTTCTGTAATCCTTTGAATTTCAATAAAAAGGGGTTTCCCCACTGTTTGATATTTGCAATCTAATTGTCGAAGTTTACTTTGATTAAACCAAAAAACAATTAATATAATTATTGCATTCATCATTCTCACATCGTGAATTCTTCTTACCTACGAATCTCACATTTTTGTCTCGATTCTAGAGTCAAACTATCTCATTCGTACAATACTCGGGCCAATCGTCAGAAAAGGATGGATGATCTTGAGGAAGAAAACAGAGAGTTGAAAGAAGAGCTCGACGCTCTGAGAGAGGATATGAGAAAGCTTCGTAACGACATGCAAGCCATGGCAGAAGCTCAACAACAAAGAACTGCGATCCCAGAGATCACCTCAATGCCTATAGTGGAGAAGTATGATCCTAGGTATCAAATGCCGAAAGATCGTCCTTGGGGCATGCTTGTTAACTATATCCCAGAAGGATATATTCCGCCGATCGCTGAAGATCAAGGAATCGCAACAGAAGCCGCTGGGCCTGAAGGTTACAAACTTTGGGAAAGCGAAGATGCCAGGCGCATACTGAAGACTCCTGAAGGTTACAAACTTCGGGAAACACCAAGATTCGCTGCCGTAGTCACAGTACCACCCCTGTGATGCACATTGTCACGGAAGGACAGATTCCACCGATACCTTCTGGTAAAAAGGAAACTATGTTCGATAGAATGGATGAATTCCAGGGACAGTTCTTGGAAATGCAGAAGGAGCTGCAAGCCATTCGCGGTCAGGATCTATTTGGAAAGGATGCCACAGACCTCTGCTTGGTCCCCAATGTGAAAGTCCCGCACAAATTTCAAGTGCCCGACTTTGAAAAATACAAGTGTAACTCTTGCCCTCAGAGCCATCTTGTGATGTACGCTCAGAGAATGTCAGCTCAGACGGAGAATCAGGACCTACTGATTCACTACTTCCAGGATAGTTTAACCGGTGCCGCATTAAAATGGTACATGGGTTTAAACCGTGCCATGATCAGCACTTTCAGAGATCTTGGCACTGCCTTCGTCCAACAATACAAATACAATTTAGACATGGCACCCGACAGAGATCAACTCAGATCAATGTCGTAAAAGGACAAGGAAACCTTTAAGGAGTATGCTCAAAGGTGGCGTGAAATCGCCGCTCAAATTTGTCCACCTCTTGAGGAAAAAAAGATGAGAAAGATCTTCTTAAAAACCTTAAGCTCATTTTATTATGACCGAATGGTTGCCAGTGCACCCAGTGACTTCACCGAGATGGTGGGCATGGGTGTACGTCTTGAGGAAGCCATCCGAGAGGGACGTTTGGTAAAAGACACTGGATCGACGAGCGGTACTAAAAAATACGGTAGTGCTCTCCCCAAGAAAAAAGAGCAAGATATTGGGAATATCTCTCTCGGAAAGCAAAGGCGGCGTTATCAGTCGGTAGCAGCTATAACTCCTACTATCAACTCTGCGCCTATTCCTACATATCAACCTCAGGTTGCACAGAGCCAACCTGATCAGCAAAGGACACAACAGCCTCTTCAGCAGGCTCGTCCCCAATACAACAACAACCGTACAGCACGGCCACCAGGATTTGATCCTATACCCGTATCATACGCTGAGCTGTTTCTATTACTGCTAGCCAAGGGGCACATTCAGACTAAGTCCCCTCTTACAGTACCGGAAAATCTGCCTTTTTGGTTTAAGGTGGATCAAATATGCCCTTATCATCAAGGAGGTCCAGGGCATAACATAGAGACTTGTCTCAATTTCAAGTCCGACGTACAAAAACTTGTTAGGAGCGGGGTCTTATCCTTCAAGGATACAAATCCTAATGTTCTCACGAACCCGCTGCCTCAACACGAGAAGGCTGCAGTCAATTTGATAGAAGGAGAGACTAACGACGTCTATCAAATTCATGATGTACTCTTGTTGAAAACCAATCTGGTCAAGATGCATTGTAGACAGAGTGGATTTAGCCATGTGCCGCCTCATAACTATCATCAGTGTGATATCTGCTCTAAAGACAATCAAGGATATTCTGTAGTGCAAGCAGCTCTACAGGAACAGACGGATCTCGGATGGATCCAAGAGCACCTAGTTCGTGGAGTTAACATGGTCTACATGAATTCTAACATCATTCAGAACCACGATATCCATGCAATGAATGTCAACTTGGTGGCGATGCATTCAAGGCAAAGCCAGTATCATAATCTGCCGCGGCACGATTACAGTTCCTGTCTGACTTGCTCGGTAAACAAACAGGGTTGCTCTTTTGTACAAGAAACCCTCCAGCGTCAGATGGATCTTGGATGGATCCAAGACTACCATGATAGGAACCCTTATCAGATCAATATGGTTCAGATCTTCGATATTCGCGTGATGAATACCAACTTGGTAGAGTTACATGCTGAACAGGTCCGACTCGGATTCTTGATATCACACTACTATCAAAGCTGTAAAGCGGGTTGCGAAAACGATCAAGGTTGTACCCTTGTCCAGGAGGCACTTCAGCACTTGTTAAATCACTGGTGGATGCCAATTTATATGGATGAAGATACTCAGCAAATTAGTATCAGTAACAGGAATCCTACTCGGTGTCAGAGTCAGGATGTCCGATCAATGGAAGCTAACCTAGTGAGGTTACATTATATTCAAAGTGGGTGTGGCCAGGTGCCACCACACAACTCGACCGTTGTAGCGTCTGTTCAGAAAGTAACCAAGGGTGTTACCTTGTGAGAGAAGCTCTTCAGGGTCAGGTGGATCTTGGAGAGATTCGTCCATATCCGGGGTCTGGACCCATCAACTGAACGCCGAACTACCTTACCAATCAAGTTGAGGATGTTGTCACCATCTCTGGTCATCACAGGACCAGGGATGTTTTTGCCATCATCCCTCTACTTGACGAATCTAAGGTTCCCAACCGGGAACGGATCGAGATTACTTATGATGGTCAGAAAAATTAGAAGGTTCCCATAGTTATCTATCTGTCGGGACCATTACCGTATGAATCAACTAAGGCTATCCCTTACAAATACGGTGCAACAACCATTGAAAATGGAAAGGAAACTCCATTACCCTCCGTCATGAATATTGCAGACATCAGTCGTGTAACACGGAGTGGTCGAATCTTCAATCGAGGAGTTGGAGAACTTAACAAAGAAAAGGAACCTCAGACAGAAGTTCCTGATCCACCAGTCGGTCAATCCAGTAATCCCGACCTTTCGAAAAATGATGATGAGATGCTGAAGCTCATCCAAAGGAGTGAATACAACATTGTTAATCAACTGTTACAGACTCCTTCAAAGATCTCGGTATTATCACTGTTACTCAGTTCATAAGCCCACGGGGAGGCTCTACAGAAAGTCTTGGAGCAAGCCTTTGTGAAACAGAATGTAACAATCAGACAGTTCGATAGTATTGTCTCTAACATCACTTCCTGCAACAATTTGGGATTTAGTGATGAGGAATTACCCGAAGAGGGTTGCCGTCATAACATGGCACTCAATATCACAGTTAACTGCCAGGATGATGCTTTAGCCAGCGTACTGGTAGACACAGGGTCAGCCCTGAATGTTATACCGAAGTCTACTTTGATGCAATTATCATTTAAAGGCCCTCCGATGAGAATCAGCGAGGTTGTCGTCAAAGCATTCGACGGATCCAGAAAAATGGTTATCGGCGAAGTTTATCTTCCCATAACTATTGGTCCTCACACTTTCCAAGTCACTTTCCAGGTCATGGACATCCGGGCAACATACAGTTGTTTATTAGGAAGACCTTGGATACACCAGGCTGGAGCGGTTACTTCAACCCTCCACCAAAAGCTAAAGTTCGTCAAGAACGATCAACTTGTCACGGTTTGTGGGGAACAAGCCTTGCTTGTGAGTAACTTGTCATCATCTGCTAGTGTAGAACCCGAGGAGGTTATTGGAACTCAGTTCCAAGCACTGTCGGTAAGCAAGAACAATCAGTTCAAAGAAGGAACTTCCATTTCTTCATACAATGATGCTATCAAAGCGGTCGAGAGTACCAATACAACCGGATGGGGACAGCTTGTCATTCCTATTAACAATAAAACAAAGAAGGGTCTTAGTTTTTCTGCAACCTGTACCCAGACAGCTACCAACGATGAAAGTCGTCATCCCCTTCAAAACTTCTTCCACAGTGGAGGTTTCCTTCACCCAGTGTCTCAAGCAATACATGCTATCAATGAGGAAGATCCTTCCGACATGGATGAAGAATGGAAGTCCTACCTTAACGAGGACGGTTATATGTCTCAGGAAGAGGTGCCTACGCCAATTTTCTATCCCGCACAGAGTCCGAGATTCATACCAAGGTCAGACGTCGAAATGATATATGGAGATTGTGATCCGGAAGGATGTCGTGCTCCGCCAAATTCATTAGAAGAGGACACTCTGATGAAAGACAACTTTGACCATAATTACTATGGCCTGATGGATGGCCTGCCAATGTGGCAGCCTTACCCAGGAGTATTGGGGCAAGAGAGTCAGCCGAACAATGAAAATCGGCTGAGCGTCATTGAACAGAATACCTGTGTCCCCACCATGTCATGGGATCAACACTCAGGTCATCCTGAAGCTACTCAACATGAAGATGAATTCGTAACGTTCGCAGGACTTGAATTCATCAACTATGCTTTTCCCGAGGTCAACGTCATCGAGAGAGATGACTCCTCCAGTTCCAAAGAAGTTTGGGACACTCTGGGAGAACCAAGTGGAAAATACGACTATATGGTCAAGTACACTGCTCCCGAAAGCTCTCATATCAGGCTCGAAGACATCCAGCCAAC
This sequence comes from Lathyrus tuberosus, assembly GCA_022829125.1. Lineage (NCBI taxonomy): Eukaryota > Viridiplantae > Streptophyta > Magnoliopsida > Fabales > Fabaceae > Lathyrus > Lathyrus tuberosus. The sequence continues at coordinate 16,158,220 of JALAZF010000078.1, forward strand.
TGGATGGGGAGATTTGCCTGAGAGCACAACTACTCTGCATAATGCAATAGAGGAATTCTCCTACGACAACTCTGCCTGGGAAACAGATTCCAATGATCCTACTCCACCAGAAATCAGTGTCATTTCTAAAGACAAATCAAGGAAGGTACCAGACTTTGTGATTCACCGAGGAGTTCGCCGCCAATGGATTTCCGTCGAGGTTCCAAGGATTGTTCATCAGTCAAAGTAATTGCCATATTTTAACCTTTCACCCTGCCCAGGTGAAATGGATGTTTTGATAGGGCTCGCTTTTGTAAATTTCCCTCTTCGCTTTGCCCAAAGCGACAGAGTTTTGTTTTATAGGGCTGTAGTTTCAAGGATCGACTTGTTCATTAATAAAATAACGTCGTTCTGTAATTTCCGCATTAATTGATGTTTTCTCTTTTTGCTTTTTCAGAAAATGGTAATCCTAAAAAACAATTAAAATAAAAACAAGCAGTAAAATAAAACACTGCACACACTTGCATTTTCTCTATCTCTTCTAAACACGAATCATCACGTCATGCAGATTGCTTGTTTTAAACCCCGTTGAAACATACGATCCGATGCCTTCTCCCAACTTTGAGTTCCCGGTATTCGAGGCTGAAGAAGAAAATGACGACAAAATTCCAGAAGAGATCTCCTGATTACTCAGACAAGAGGAAAGGTCCATTGAACCTCACAAAGAACCGTTGGAAATGGTAAACTTGGGTTCAGAAAAAGAGAGAAAAGAAATCAGGATTGGGGCACTGCTCGGTCCAACTGTCAGAGAGTGTTTGATAAAGCTTCTCAGAGAATTTCCCGATGTATTCGCTTGGTCCTATCAGGATATGCCAGGGTTAGATACCAGCATCGTGGAACATCACTTACCGTTGAGATTGGAATGTCCGCCAGTAAAACAAAGGTTGAGACGCACTCACCCGGACATGGCCATCAAAATCAAGGAGGAAGTACAGAAACAGATTGACGCGGGTTTCCTCGCTACATCTAAATATCCTCAATGGTTAGCCAACATCGTACCCGTTCCCAAAAAGGACGAAAAGGTCAGAATGTGTGTTGATTACAGGGATCTGAACAAGGCTAGTCCAAAGGACGACTTCCCTTTACCACACATTGACATGCTGGTAGACAGTACAGCAAAGTTCAAAGTTTTCTCCTTCATGGATGGATTCTCGGGCTATAACCAGATCAAAATGGCGCCGAAAGACATGGAGAAAACTTCGTTCATTACCCCTTGGGGTACCTTTTGTTACAAGGTAATGTCGTTCGGTTTAAAGAACGCCGGGGCAACCTATCAAAGGGCCATGACTACTCTATTTCATGACATGATACATAAGGAAATCGAGGTATATGTCGATGATATGATTACAAAATCAAAAACAGAGAGTGAACACATTAAACATCTATCAAAATTGTTCGAACGTCTAAGAAAATTCAAGCTCCGCTTGAATCCCAACAAGTGCACCTTCGGTGTCCGTTCAGGGAAACTACTAGGGTTCATCGTCAGCCAGAAAGGGATTGAGGTTGATCCTGACAAGGTCAAGGCCATTCAAGAAATGCCTTCTCCGAAAACTGAAAAACAAGTCAGAGGATTCCTGGGACGTTTGAACTACATCTCCAGATTCATATTCCTTATGACCGCCACATGTGCGCCGATTTTCAAATTACTCAAAAAGAACCAGGATTGCGTTTGGTCAGAAGAATGCCAAACCGCCTTCGATAGTATTAAGGAATATCTGTTGAATCCTCCGATTCTATCACCTCCAGTGGAAGGAAGACCACTGATCATTTACCTCACAGTTCTAGAGGACTCAATGGGATGTGTACTTGGCCAACAAGACGAAACTAAAAGGAAAGAGTCTGCCATTTACTATTTGAGCAAGAAATTCACCGACTGCTAAACTCGGTATACGATGCTCGAGAAAACTTGTTGCGTTTTGGCTTGGGCAGCCAAACGTCTTCGCCAATACATGATTCGTCATACTACTTGGTTGGTCTCCGAAATGGATCCAATCAAGTACGTTTTCGAAAAACGTGCTCTCACGGGAAGAATTGCCCGTTGGCAGATGCTGTTATCAGAATATGACATAGAGTACCACGCTCAGAAAGTCGTTAAGGGAAGTATTTTAGCCGATCATTTGGCTCATCAACCGATTGATGATCAGGAATCAATCGGGTTTGACTTCCCAGACGAAGATGTCATGTATCTAAAGATGAAAGATTGCGATGAACCGCTACCCAGTGAAGGGCCAGAACCAGGTTCCCAGTGGGGACTTATCTTTGACGGAGCATTCAATCATTATGGAAATGGAATTGGGGCAATCATTATTACCCCTCAGGGTACCTACATTCCTTTCACCGCTCGACTTACGTTCAAATGTACGAACAACGAGGCCGAATACGAAGCTTGTATTATGGGTCTCGAGGAAGCGATTGATTTAAGGATCAAAAACTTGGACGTATACGGCGACTCAGCCTTGGTTATCAATCAGATAAAAGGAGATTGGAACGCATACCAATCAGGATTGATTCCTTACAAAGACTACGCAAGAAGGTTGCTAACTTTCTTCAACAGAGTAGAGTTTCATCACATCCCTCGTGATGAGAATCACATGGCTGATACATTAGCCACTATCTCTTCCATGATTAGCATAGGTCAATGGAATGACTTACCTAAGATCGACATCATGCACCTTGAACGGCCCGCTTACATCTTCACGATCGAAGCAGTCATAGACAACAAACCTTGGTATCACGATATCAAATGCTTCCTTCAGAAACTAGAGTACCCACCTGGGGCCTCCAGGAAAGACAGAAAAACCCTCAGAAGGCTGGCAAGCAGCTTCTTCCTGAGTAGTGACACTCTCTATAAGAGAAATTTTGACATGGTTTTGCTCCGATGCGTCGACAGACCAGAAGCAGACATGCTTATGAAAGAAATTCATGAAGGATCCTTTGGCACTCATGCCAACGGGCATACAATGGCGAGAAAAATTCTCAGAGCAGGGTACTACTGGTTGACAATGGAATCCGACTGCTACAAGTACATGAGGAGGTGCCACAAATGTCAGATATACTCCGACAAAATTCATGTACCGCCAATGCATCTCAAAGTTATTTCTTCCCCGTGGCCATTCTCGATATGGGGAATCGACATGATTGGCATGATTGAGCCCAAGGCTTCAAACGAACATCGGTTCATCCTGGTAGCCATTGATTACTTCACCAAGTGGGTCGAAGCAGCGTCATACGCCAATGTAACCCGACAAGTGGTGGTCCGATTTATCAAAAACAATATCATCTGCCGTTATGGTGTTCCAAGCCAGCTCATTACTGATAATGGATCTAACTTGAACAATAAGATGATGAAAGAGTTGTGTGCAGAGTTCAAGATTGAACACCATAACTCATCTCCCTACCGACCAAAGATGAACGGATCAGTAGAAGCAGCTAATAAGAACATCAAGAAGATCGTTCAAAAGATGGTTGTAACCTACAAAGACTGGCACGATATGCTACCCTTTACTCTTCACGGTTATCGCACATCTGTCCGCACTTCAACAGGGGCTACCCATTTCTCTCTAGTGTATGGCATGGAAGCAGTGCTCCCCATAGAAGTAGAGATCCCGCCAATCCAAGTATTGATGGAAGTTAAGCTCACCGAAGCTGAGTGGTGTCAAAGTCGACACGACGAACTGAACCTGATCGAAGAGAAATGGATAACGGCACTATGCCATGGGAAGTTATATCAACAGAGAATGAAGAAGGCGTTCGACAAAAAGGTTCGACCTCGCGTCTTCAGAAAAGGAGACCTTGTGCTCAAAAAGATACAATCATTTCTCACTGATTCACGAGGCAAATGGACTCCGAATTATGACGGCCCCTATGTGGTCACGAAAGCTTTCTCAGGCGGCGCCTTGAGACTTGCAACCATGGACGGAGAAGAATTTGCCTACCCCACAAATGTTGATGTAGTCAAGAAATACTTCGCCTAAAAGAAAAAAACGTCTCGGTGGATTGAAAACCCGAAAGGACGGTCCAGGCAAAAGTTAGAGACAAAATAAAAAAAATCATCCCGGTGGATTGGAAATCTCATAGTACAATCCAGGCAAAAATTAGGGATAATGGCAAGTAACTATGTTCAACAGAGGCAAATCCCTCAGCAGCAGCAGTTACATCATTTGTCAGAAAACTCCAGTCAAGGTCATCTTCGACAGAAGCTCAGGATGCCCCAAATTCAAAGTTGGTAGAAGGATAGTGGTCGTTATGTTTCAACGTAGCCCTTTTCCCTGTAAATTACCATTTTCTAACTTTGTATACACTCTTTGGAATCACGCGTTTGGCTGATCTCCATCTTATCAATAAAATTTGAGCCTTTGTGCTTTTGTTTGTAATTCTTATTTGTTTTAGCTTTACAGAACGACGTTGTTAACATGATTAATGAATCTTGAAATAAAACAAAAATGAATTTACTTGTTAAAACTTTTTCTGCTTTTCAATAAAGTCGGCAATTTCTTTTGACTGTTAAACATCAGAAGAATCTCGGTCGCTTCTCCAGAAGTAATCGAACCTCAAAGTGCAGAATCAAAGTACTCCTTCTACGCCAGTACGCCTGAATGAAGGATCAGCTGTATCAGATGTGGCTTTCCCATCTGATACCCCACGGCAGAGTTCTTACCTCCTAAGCCCGACCAACGGTAGCTCCCAACAGGGACTATCTCTCCTAAGCAAGGTGGAATTGCTATTCTAAACCAACGGTATTTCTACACGCCCCGCGATGGTCGAGTATCCAGTCGTGTTCACCCGTCAGTTTGTATGTCGCGTCAGTTTTGTCAGCATATACATACATACATCATGCATTTTTTATTTGTATTCACATTTCATATTGCATCACTATCACTCTAGCCGGTCTTGTCCCTTAGTGATAGGAGTCCTCTCAATCGAGTTCCCAGTTCTTTCCTCGTCAGGAAATACTGTGTCTGAACAATCTCTCTCCTCCAGTTTATTGCTGGATTGAAATAGGTCCTTGACCACTTTGATAACTTGAACCTCTGAAACACCAGAAGAGCGTTCAACAAACATCACTCTTCGCCATTGAAGATGATATCCTTGCTTTCCCGGATTAAGGAAAATCCACCGAGAAAGCCTCGTAATCGGAGATTTGGCAGCACGCCAGTTTCGCTCCAAAAAGATCGCTGATGAAAAGGTCATTGGCACCTCAAAATTGGACCCCATCATGTGGCATTTCTCCGGGAAGATCCCGAGAAATGTATGATGTAAGATCCCAAGCGACAGCAGTCTCCCAAGAGACCTGCTTTCCCCCAGTAGAAACAAATGGCGTCTCCAAACAAAGAAGTTTGTGCAACTCTACACCTCAGACAAATGGGTTCCCCAGCGAGTCTGACATCAAAAATTTTCCCATCAAATGGCATCTCCCCAGGAAAATTTGGCGAGAAGTTTGAGGAAAACTGCTACAAATAGCGTCCCTTGTCAATAAAGTTTATTGACAAAAGAAACTAAGACCAGTTCCTTGGTAGGAAACCAGGATCGAGGGGAAGTTTAAATCAGAAACTGAGATCAGTTCCTTGGTAGGAAACCAGGATCGAGGGGAAGTTTACATGAGAAACTAAGACCAGTTCCTGGGTAGTAAACCAGGATCGAGGGGAAGTTTGTTTCCGCAACTGAGACCAGTTCCTTGGCTGAAGACCAGGATCGAGGGGAAGTTTTACCTTTTCTAAGAATCATTGCTTAGCAAAAGAAGATGAATGCGTGCGCTACCATTCATAACCACCATCAAAATTTCGGGTATTCCGATATTTAATCCTCTTGCACCCCGAATGCCCGAATACCTTCGTCATTCACACCTTCGGGTCCAAGAAGATTAAATAGGGGCATCTGTCATACCCCAAATTTTGACCACTAAGATTTCCCATCATTTTGAAAATCATCATCATAATATGGGGGAGCCATCTTACTTCATCAGTCTCCCCAAAGATGGGTGAGCATCCACTACAATCAAAATTAGGGTTTCAAGCCCTCTCAGAGCCTTAGACAAAGGATCAATCAAGGAATGACATGATCTTTAACTTGTCTAAACCTCTCAAACATACACAAAGGATCCAAAAGGACTCCCACTCCAAGAATTAAGCACAAAGTTGCTCCCTTCTAGGTGGATCAAGTCTCAAGATCGCCAATATCACCAAATTAGGGTTTTGGTCGATCAGGGCCTCCAGAGGGAAATTTTCCTCTGGGCATGAGCCAAGGATCCAAAACACAACCTAATATACTCCATGGAACCTCATGGACCCAATCATCAAGTCAATTTTGCCTCAGGGGATGCATTCATCAAAAATCAGGAATTAGGGTTTCTTGACCTAATTCACCCCTAAGTTGACTTTTGGGACAAAACATGAACCAAGACCTCAAGAGAGGGTTTTAGGGTCTCTAATGAACTATATTGATCCATTTGGAACAATGGATTAATCCAAGAAGTTTGAGCAACAAGCCTCAATTTCATCTGTACCACAATTAGGGTTTCGCGGGAAAAGTCAACTGTAACTTTGACTTTTGACCAGGACATGCTCCCAGACCCTAGGACATGCCTCAATATACCCTATGACACCCATGGAACATGTCCATCAAGTTTGATTTAGGTCAAGGACATTATTTCCTGAAGAATTGCACAGTTTGGAATTCATCTGATAAAAAGTCAACTGTGCACAAAAGTCAACTTTGACTTTTTGAGATTTTTCACCAAAATGGATTTTTAACCCTAAAATGATTTCAATGTATGATTTGAATCATCATTCATCAAGAAAAATCAAGAAAAGTGGGATAACTTGTAAAAGGGGTAACCATAAAAAACTTAGAAAATTTTCTAAGTTAAAAATAAAGTGGCTAGGGTACCAACTTTGGAGGATCATAACTCCTAAACCACAAAGCCATTTTTCCTCATCCAAATATGGATTTGTAGCCCTCATTACCCTCTACAAAAACTTCAACTAGACCTAAGTCCAATTCATTAAGGATTTTGAGTTATGGAGTGATCAAAATGGCTGAAAAATGAAAATGTCACTTTTTCCAACACTTAGTGAAATTTTCACTAAGTCCAAATCGGTCTTCATTTTTTTCAAATGTAGGGGGATTTTTCACTTGGATTCAAAAGAGATCAAAACCAAACATGTTCAAACAGTTGTTGTATCATGTAAAGGCTTTCCAAAATGGCCAAGAACATTGCCAAATTCCATTTGGGCTATGAGTTATGACATTGTCAAGTTGCCTTGTTGAAATCTGTCAAGGCAAGGCAGAATTTGCATTTTTGCTCGATTTGCCAAAATTTTGCAAATCCAAACACTCCTATACACTTGGACACATCTGAGGATTGAATCTCAAGGGGACAATCACTGAGCCAAGCCTCCAAAGTCTTTGGAACAAGAAATAGCATGTTGAACCTAGAATTGCCAAAATAGGGACAAGACTCCAAATTTGGATTGGAGCATTCAATGGAAGCATCAAGGTGGCATGGACTGAGCCATTTTCATTTGAATTCAGTCAAGACTTATCCAAGACCAAGGGAACCAGCAGCCTGTGCCCTAACCTCTAGTCAATGGCTAGAGGAGACTTGAACTTCCATTGGCCAACATTGAACAAACCTACTCAGCAGTTGCCATTCACTATTCCTTGCAAAACAAACTTGCTCTACTATAAATAGAGCTCAATTGTGATCACTTTGAGTACACCAAAGCCATCTAACAGATGCTTTCCTCAAAATCTCTTCTTTCACTCCAATTTTGCCTTCTAAGGCAAGTCACTATCGGGTTTTGAGTTTGAGAGCTTTTCCAATCAAACCAATCACTCACACACCTCACATACATCATATAGAAGTGATCTAAATACTCACATAACATCTGTAACACTGATTTCACAAAATCACTAGCCAATTGCTCAAGTTCTTGACAGTTTTGCAGTTGAGGTGCCATCCTCAATTCCAAACCATTTCAATCCATTCCAAGCACTCAGACACATCACTTGGCACCTAGGGAAGCTATCCACATCATTGGAACCAAGTTGTAACACCTCCAACACCAAACACGATCACCAGTTGCAAGTGGTAAGCATGAGCTCTTCTAACTCTATGATCCATGCATTTTTTACGGCACAATAATTTGGCCATATGTTCTTAATCATGCATGGAATGTTTCCCCTCAATAAATTACATTGTTTGAATCGTGTGTGAAATTTCTGAGTCTTCATGCAAAAATTAGAGTTCTTGAGGTTTCTCTTTGATTGCTTGTTTTATGTTTAATTTAAATGAAATTAATTGACATAGACATGATCGTGAGGTTGAGACGAGCATAATGATATGTGGATTACATGATATGATTAAGTATTTAGTGAGATTGAATAGAAAATGCAAATCTGGGCAAAACTGAAGAAAGCGCGTGTTCTTCAGCTGTTCTTGGCGCCATTTCTCTCAAATTCAAATATTTGAATTTTGTGATTTTATTTAATTGATTCAAAAATTAATTTGTCTCTGAGTTTTAATGATTTTGAGTTGATTCTTTTTTTAATAATTCACAAAAATGTTAAAATATTTTATTTTCCCAAAAAATCCCAAAAATATTATTTATTTCATATAATTGATATTTTTGCAAAGAATTAATATTTTAATTGTTTTTGACATTTTAAATATTTTTTTCTACATTGATTTTGCAATTTTTAATGCCTTCTAATTATTTTGTAGGTCAATACTTAATTTTTGAAGCATTAATCCAAGATCATAATTTGTTTTCCATTTGTAAAACAATTTTGATCATTTTAATTGAATTTTTATTCAATTAAATACATTTTTGAAAACAAATTAGGGTTTTGGATTAATTCAACCCTCATAAATCATTTTCAAAACCCATTTGGGCCTCTAATAGAGTGTAAGACACAATCTTTTTTTGACCAGACTTTTTGGGCCTCAGTACATTGTATAAGTCCCGATACCGTCAAAAACAAACGGCGCGATCGTCGCCATTTCAAAATAACCATGGGCCTACCCTCGAGTAGTAAGACCCATTTCTTTTCTTAAAAACACTTGGGCCTCTAATAGAGTGTAAGACCCAATCCCCTTTTAACCAAAACAATTTTGGGCCTCAGATATTGTATAAACCCCTCTGCGTTAAAAGAAAATCTCGACGCGATCGTCAATTCAAAATTAAATCAACTGGGCCTCTCCTTGAGCTATAAGACCTATTTCAAAACTTTTGGGCCTCTATTAGAGTGTAAGACCCAACCCCTTTGTACAGAAAACCTTTTTTAGGCCTCAGTCACTTGTATAAGTCCCTCTGTACAAATTCAACAGTGCGCTCACTGATAAAACCCTGGGTCTTTCCTTGAGCTGTAAGCCCCAAATCTTTCTTTCTTTTTCAAAGCACTTTCTCCTTTGATTTTAAATATACTGTTGTTTTCAATCTTTCTTTGTTGAACAACTAACCAAACAGCACGGAAGCTCTCCAACCGAGTAAGTGGTTATTGCTTTCATTTACCGCTTTCATATATATATATATAACTGTATTGTGGGGCTATTTCACTGTAAGTCTTCTTTCATAAACTCATATCAACTGTGTAATAATAGTATAGATATTTAGAGTTTCCCTGGCAACTACGTCTAGCATTAAGCCCGTTGATCACTCTTAGAAATAGTCTAAACTAGATCCCCATAGGATTACCAGACACAGTCTTCCCTCCTCTTGGGGTTAAACAATATGGAGACATGAAAGGCAGTATTCTCGGTGAACCCTTTCATATACTGTCACTCATAGAAGTTGTCAAAGAAGCTCTATTCCCCATAGATGATCTTTTCTCCGTGAATGGCATCTCTTGAGTTTCTTCCAAATTCTCGGACTTTCCTGACTTGATCTATTCTCGGTGAATGGCATGTCTTGAACTTATCGGGGTTTTAGGACCCACAGGTTTCTTAAAAGCACTTGTCAAGAAACTCTACTCCCCAGAGATGATCTTTTCTCCGTGAATGGCATCTCTTGAGTTTCTTCCAAATTCTCGAACTTTCCTGACTTGATCTATTCCTTGTGAATAGCTTGCCTTGAATTTCTCGGGGTTTGGGGACCCATCGGCTTCTTAAAAGCATCGGCCTCCTCTTGGGCATCATACAAGGACCCACAGGCTTCCCAAAAGCAACCCCGCCTCCTCTTGGGCTTAGTACAAGGACCCGTCGGCTTCTTAGAAGTATTCACAGCCTCCTTTTAGGCTTCGTATAATGATCTCTTCCTCCGGGAATGATAGCCTTCTCTTGGGCTTCGTACAAGGACCTCTCAACTTCTTAAAAGTTTCCAGCCTCCTCTTGGGCTTCGTACAAATTGTCCCGACGACCTCCTAAAGGTATAGGAACAAAACTTAATCATCTTCATAGAACAGTCCTTTCAAAGAGTCTACTATTATTTCTCAAAGCATAGTACAAAAGATAAAACTCTAGACTTGGACAGTCTAATATCCTTGAGTCTCAAAGACATTCTTAAGTGACCCCTTCAAGCATAGGAAGAAAACCCGTAGACTCGGACATTCTCAATACCCTTCGGTTTTCCCGCTTCCTTAAAGAACGGGCATAACCCGGATCCTTGAATCAAATCCTTGAGTACAGTGTTGCTCATATAAGAACTGATTTTCTCTTTCAAAATCAGCATATTGGACCTGTCACTTAACTGAAACAGTAACCATAGCCTCTCTCTTAGGCTTTGTACAATGATTCTCCCCAGCGGAGTCAAACAACGTTTAGCCTCTCTCTCGGGCTTTGTACGAGACACATAAGAGACTCCCTCGTTGAGTCAATCACCCCTTTTCGCCTCCATCTCGGGCTTTATACGAGATATAAAAAGGTTCTTATTGAGCCAAACAAACAATAGCCTCCATCTCGGGCTTCATACGAGATACAAAAAAAAACTCTCTTGTTGAGTCAAATAGCCTTCATCTTGGGCTTTATACGAGATACCAAAAGACTCCATCGTCGGGTCAAAACCTTTTAGCCTCTCTCTCGGGCTTTGTACGAGACACATATTAGCCTCCTCTTAGGCTTTATATAAGAAAACCACTGGTTGATCCAATCAACCTTTTAACATCAAAGTTGTGCCTCATTCACAGTACACAAACATCAACAACTCTTTCCCCTTCATCTAATTGCTGTAAGCGGCAAGCCTCTGGATTATCTACATCCATGCCACTGTCCCTCTTTTAGCATGAGAAATTCCTAAGGAAAGATAGCATTGCTCTACACTGAGTTAAAGTCTTCTCCTTCAGGTTAAAAACCCCCTATAAAGGAAATTATGGCGTTGCTAGGATCCGCGTATCCCGGTTAAAGTAATTCTCCTTTATAACCAGTCACCCGACAGTTGTAACAGATAAACCCCTCTTTAGAGATGACAAGTTCTCTCTAAAGTCAAAACATTTTAGCTTCATATCTTGGGCTTTGAACAAGATACAAATAAACTCTTCAGCTTCATATCTTGGGCTTTGAACAAGATACCAAATCACCTTTCGCTTCATGTCTTAGGCTTTGAACAAGACACCAAAAACACTCATTTCCTCCCATAGAATAGGAGGAACTACGATCGCTCTGATTTCCCTGTTTCGGTAAACGGGAATACGTAGGCATAAGATTGAAAGAAAAATCTTAGCGAGCACACTAAACAAAAACCCAAAATCCCATACTCTCATGTATCTATCAAAAGCATCAGTCCTAACATCCTAATCCTTGTTCCCCGCCAGAAAATCCTAGAAAGAAAGAAAACCGTATTGGCGAAAATACAAATAACCAATACAAAGGCCCCTCCACATTGATAGCATTCGTAACCTAACAGACCGCTATTTAAACTCAGTATGCAAGCAGGGTTAATTGGAGACATCTATTTCCCTTCCTTTTCAGCTCACAATAGGATAAAAAAATGAATCGACCTGTAGTAAACTCAACCGCAGAGAGCGACCAGCGCTTAAGAACCGCGTCCAAAATCGCTCGCTACAATGATGAGAGGTTTTAGCTCAAGAATTAACAAGTTACAGTGAAGAACTTGTTAATCTTTGAAGGAGAGCTTTGAGTGTGGTTGAAAATGGAGTTGGAGAATGAAAAGGTGAGAGAGAATTGAGAGAAAATTCTGAAAAATGAGAGTGAAAAATGATCTCTGGCGCTTGAGAGGTTTGGAGTTGATGAGATTAAATAACCCCTAGGTTAGGAGTTAAGTTTGGGTTTGGAGTGAGGTTAAGTGAGTGGAAATTGGAGTGAAAAGTGTATTAGGAAAGCAAATGTGGAATTAGGATGGAAAGAATTTAAACTTTTTTTTGAATGGAAAATCATACTCTCTAGATCCTTCTACTGATGTGTAGAATCAAAATGGTGATTAAAAATTGAATTGGAAGATGCAGCGCTGAAAAATGAGGTATTTGGGCAAAATTCACAATGGTTAATCGATTAACATAAGTGAACTGGCTTAGGTTAATCGATTAACATATTCAAAATTTCAAATTTTGCGCCAAAAGGAGGGAAACTTGGAGAATTGCTTAATTCCACTTGTTCTGAGCCACGTTAGACCTCTGAAACTTGTCCTTTGATATTAGCTCTGAATCGCACTTGAAATACGCTGTGAATTCCCTTTCGCACTCGAAATGACCGGCTAAAAATACCTGTCAGGTGCTGAATAACTGATCAAAAATAATGGTTGCCGGAGCTTCTGACTATCAAATCACCTAGTAAGCCAAATAAATGCTCGAAAAGACTTTGAAAGCTATCTGCTCAGCTCTGAACATTGTGGAAAATAATACTGGAACTAATGACGCCATGAGCTGCTGGAGAAAAACCTTGATCCCATGCCCAGAAGAACCATGCAAATGCAGAAATGAGGATGCAAATGAAATGAAGCATAAGCCAGTTAGTGCTAAAAGTAAGAGGGCAAATTTTGAGGTATTACACTTACTGCCCATACGCATAAGGACCACCCTGTTACGCGTATGGCTCAATTTCCACGCCACCCCTTACGCGTACCATACGCGTATCACCAGAGTGGGTTTTCCTCTCATTTTCCTTCAGATTCCCCCTTACGCGTAATGGCTAGGCCATACGCGTAAGGCACTACCCATACGCGTACTCACCTTCCCTTACGCGTATGCCCCTTTTTCCTTCAGTTTCCATACGCGTAATACCCCTCTTACGCGTATTGACCACAACTCCATGCGCGTATGCTATGCGTATCAGCAGAGGGTCGTGCAGCCTTTGGGGACGGGTGCGTACGCTACGCGTAATGCCCTGGGAGTCCCCCCATTACGCGTAACACCTCCCCTGTTACGCGTATCACCAGAACCCACCCCAAAACTCAGATCTCGCATCTGAATGCAAACTTCCTCATTCCAGCACCTTCGATCTACCAAAATCAGCCTCAAACCAGCTTCGATTCATCACAGATCTATGCTATTCATCCTACTTCATTGTCTACATCAATTTCTTCCTAATTATTACGTCTTAACCAGTTCTTATCAGTTTTGATTTTTAGGTCTGGTTTACCCACATGTTCATCACAGCAGTACCAACATCATGCACACAGATTTAACATCAATCATAGCAGCGCATATCAGATTTGCAACAGAGTTCATACACATACAGAGTTACGAAAATCATCACAGATTTGTCATAGATTTCAGCACAAATTCATCAGAAAACGAAAAACACACAATTACCTCTACCTTAAACCCATATCAAACACATTAACCCGGATTACCCCCCCCCCCCATACCTCGAATTTCCAGCAGCGATTCTTCGTTTTTCGGGGTTCTACGGTCGATTCCTCGTTCTAGCCTCCTTTCCTCAGCTCTCTAATCACTTCTTAGGGTTGCACAAAACTAATTCTCATAATCCTTATTTTTCTTTTGTTAAACCTATGTTTTGGGCCTTAATTACGATTTACCGTATTATCCTTCATTAATCCCCTCAACATTACCATCTTACCCTTAATGGTCTCCTAATTATTTTAATTAACAATAATAATAATAATCTAAATAATATTCTAATTACTTAAATTATTCTAATATTATTATTAATAAAATAATCTAATTAATTACTACTTCTAAGAGGTCTCAATGTGCTCTTAACCCAAGGCTACCCCACAACACCACATAACTTCATCAACGTCACAAATCACAACAAAGCACCAAAACACCGAATAATCATAATAATTTAATTAAATAAATATTATAATCATTTGGGGTGTTACATCGAGGAGCCTGGGCGTGGGCGCGAGTTGCACGCATTGTCGAGGAAGATGTGCTTGCGGGGTAGCAGAAGACTTGGTGAATGATACATCTTGCTTTGGGAATGCTAAACGAAGGTTCCTTTTCTAACACGTGGTGGACCATTCAATTGTTGTCAGACCTAGAGACGCCTAGGCTATGATGGCCTTTGTGCTTCCCAAGCGAGGAAGTGCTTATAAAAGCGGGGAGAGAAGATTCATTTGACACTTTACTCAAATTCTTATCGCCCAAACTTCCACGCTCTGCAACTTGTGTTCTCGCCGGAGCTTTTTCGCCACTGTCGACCTTCAACGCTTAGTTTGCGATCTTCGTCTTCTACCTTCGATTTAGCAAGTAAGTTCTTCATCCTTTCCTGCAAATTCCCTGATGTTCTTCCTTTTTGGAAAATTGCATGAATTTACCGGCGACGCATGAATTTTTCGGTTGAATGTTCATGTGTTCTTCGATGAACACATGAATTTCTGGAAAATTCATGAAGAACATGAAGAACACAAAGAACATGGGATGAATGTTCATGATTATTACATATGCTAGTGTAGATCTTTCTAGATTCTGGTTAGGGTTAGTTTTAGGTTTGTTGTACAAAACTTTGGCTTTCGCGCGACGAGCTTATTCTGTCGAGTAAGCTCTTTTCCAATCTTCGTAGAGTCGCGGAGACTCGTCCCCGTCTCGGGGGAAAGTTAAGTCGCCGCATTTTGTTGTGGTCGACTGGGGCTCGAGGTTGTCCTCGACTTTTTCCTCGCCATTTCACTTGATTAGTGGTGGAAGGGTGGATTTGATCATTGTCGTCAAATTCGCTTTTTCTTCCTCTGCCAGGTGAAATGGCCGATCAACGCGAAGAGGCTGTAGATTACGCCAACGTCCATGTAGCTAAGGGGGACCTCAAATGGATCGCCCAAGAACCCCTATCGACAAGGTCGACGTTTACCAAGGAGGAAGTTTGGGATTTTCCTTATTTAGAAGATCGGGATGAGGACGCGTCGGTGCACTGGAGAGCCATCTGCCCGACAGAGAACGATCACATTTGTTCAGTGTATCCAGGGATGCGGTTCCCCATGTATGAATTCGCCTTCGTGGAGGAAAAGTACCGCTTGCCCTTCACCGACTTTCAGGAGGTCGTCTTCTGCCACTTGGAGCTATGCCCGACTCAGCTTCATTCGAATGTGTTGGCTTTTATTCACGCTTTTGAGCTGGTATGCCGTTACTTGCAGATCGGGGCGACCGTGGGCCTTTTCTTCTGCATCTTCCAGATCCAACGGAGCACAGCGGGCCCGATGCAAAGTTGAGTTTCTTTCAAACAATAGAGCAGGCTTTTCTGGCCGTATTCTGAGTCTGTCCGGTATTTCAAGGACAGGTTCTTGGTCGTGAAGCCTGTTTCTGAAGTGGCTAGGAGTTCCATCTCTACGCTTGAGACCGTGGAGGTTGACGGTCAGCAAGTTCAGAAGGTTGTGTCTAAGTTTCCTATGGATTAGGTGTATGCCCATTTCAGATATAAGACCGACCAATTCCTCGTCAAGCACGAGCAGCTTTGTGATGGGGATAAGGAGTCCTATCGAGTTTTGCATGCATATGTGGAGACTTTTAGTCCTGCCTTCGTCATCGACAGGGATGGCAACGAGTTGCTCGGGGAGGATGGAGAGCTTGGTCGGGCGGCTCGTTACATTAATACTAGGGCTCTTCTTGAGTGTGAAACCGACGATGTTGCATTCCAGCTCCTCGGTATAATTTGTTCCTTTGCCCGTGTTTAAAATTCTGGTTCATCGTACTAATCTTCCTCTTTTATATTTGCAGGGAAAATGGAGGACATGAGGGAGCGCCTGGTGAGGTCCGCAGCGGCAATAAATCTGAAGAAAGTTCCCACACTGTCGAAGACTGGTGCTGGGAAGCAGCAAGTGACGATGGAAAAGTTTGTGGATGGCGCTGGCCCCACCCTGGGGACCACTTCCACTCCACCAACTCCGGACACGACCCATAAGAGGAAATGAGATGAAGTTGGCTCTTCGCCAGCTGGCTGCTCGGGTGGATTTGCTGGAGGGAAATTTGTGCTTCCCCCGTGCTATCTTCAGGGGAAAATGTTTGATGGGGAGAGTTCCGTTGTCGCCCCAGAGCTTGATGCCTCAGCTATCTTGTCAGTCGATCCTCAGGTGCGGAGGAAGCTTCTCTGCCAGGATGCCGCTATGATCAGGGTATTGGAAGCGGCACTGGCCCTTGGGGATGAAGAGATGGTTCCACTTTCCGACCTCAAGAAGGCAAAAGTCAAGATCAACGACTTGGAGCTAGAGAACACAAAGATTTATATTGACCTAAAGAAGCTCCAAGGCAATCTGGAGGCCAAGATAGAGCTTCAGAAGGAGATTACTAAGATGCAGGGGGAGGTGACCAAGGTCAACGAGGAGAATGTCTGACTGAAGGCGAGGATAGCCAAGCTGGAGAGCTCGTCGGCGGTTGGTCTGGACGAGACCGACGACGAGAAGGCCCTGAAGACGCGGAGAGACCTGGTCGAGAGGATCCGTCTTCTTTAGCAGGATAACCTAGGGGCAGCAGAGTTTGGTTTCAACGCTGCTTTGGAGCAGTTGAAAGCCCTCAACTCCGAAGTCCAGCTGCTGACCGAGGGGATGGGCATTCTCAACGTGGCTTTCAATGGCGAGGTAGTTCCCCCAGAGATTCCTGGTGATGCAGTTTAGTTTTATTATGTTGTACTTGTATTTTGTGGGCCTGCGTGCCCTCTGATTTGTAACAAATTGTTGGGCACAACCCCTTTTGTACTGATGACATATTATGGCCTTGTGGCCAGAATTATATAAATATTTTTCATTTGGCATTGTCTTGTTGCATTTATTTGTGTATGCTTTTATTGTTTAAATGCTAAGTATGGACGCTTTGCTCGATTTGTTCATGTTGTGCTCGACAGTTTGGGAGACTCGTCGAGGAGGCAAAGTAGTTTTGCCGGTGATGGGACGAGGATCTCGGTCGAGATACTAATCCCATATGCTTGGACTGTTCCTATCGCGAGCTAGGTGTCCTGCCTCAATGGTGCGGTAACAACGGAGCTCGATTGAGGTATCCCCATTGTGCGCAGAGTCTGCTCGTCCCATGAGCAGAAACTGGCTGACGTTGTAAGGTGGGGGACCGTGCTTGCACCAGTGCGCAGTCTCGTGGCCATGCCGTCTCTCCGTTGGGGGTTGAACTCGTCGGCAGTTTGTCCAACCTCGTGGTTGGTCCTAACTGTAATATTGTTTGAGCTTTTTCAGCATTCCACGGTCGAGCAAATGGTTCTCCATCCAGAGTTTCTAGGTAGTAGGCTCCAGTGCCTATTTTTGACTTGACCCCGTAGGGTCCTTCCCAGTTTACGGCCAGCTTGCCTTCGCGCGAATCCTTTTGGTTTCTGCGTAGGACCAAGCTGCCAATGGGGAAGTCGTGTTTTATGACCTTAGCGTCATGGCGCAGGGTTAGTTTTTGTTTTAACGAAGTCTCACGGAGAGCTGCTCCTGACCGTATTTCTTCGACCAGATCGAGCTTTTTCCTTAATGCCTCGTCGTTCATCTCCTCGTCGAGAGGAGCTTTCGTTCGTCTGGAGGGTTCTCTGATCTCCACCGGTATCACCGCCTCGGTTCCGTAAGCTAGTCGGAAAGGGGTTTCCCGGTGGTGGAGGGTGGGGTTGTTCGGTAGGCCCAGAGCACGTTGTGTAGCTCCTCGACCCACCTCTTCCTGGTTTTGCCTAGCCTTCATTTTAGACCTCGAAGGATTACCCTGTTCGCAGCCTCTGCTTACCCGTTAGTCTAGGGGTGCTCGACGGAAGTGAAGTGTTGCTTCGTGCCTAGTTTGGCAAAGAAGTCTTGGAACTTTATGTCCGTGAACTGGGTTCCGTTGTCGGTCACAAGCCTGGGGTACTCCGAATCACGCGAGGACGTTCCTTTTGTAGAAACGAAGTATGTTGAAGGATGTGATCTTGGCAAGAGCTTCGGCTTCGATCCATTTTGTAAAGTAGTTGACGACCACGATCAGAAATTTGTTTTGGTAAGACCCCATTCTGAAGGGGGAGTATGTCCATCCCCCATCAGGCGAAGGGCTAAGGCGAGGACATAGTCTTCAACTCGTTAGGGGGTGCCAAGTGCATGTCCCCGTGGCGTTAGAATCGATCTCATTTTTGAACAAGCTCCTTAGCGTCGCGCTGCATGTTCAGCCAATAGTATCCTGTCCGCAGGGCTTTTCGTGCCAAAGATCTTCCTCCCAAGTGCTGCGCATTAATTCCCTCATGAATTTCTTGGAGGATTTCGGGGACCTTATCCTCCTCAATGCATTTCAAGAGGAGGATGGAGAATCCTTGTCGATAGAGTTTGTCTTCGATCAGTACGTATGAGCAGGCTCTTTACTTAGTTATGATGGCCTCCTTGCTGTCTTCGGGCAGTTCCCCCGTGGTGAGGTACTTGTACACTGGGGTCATCCAGCAGCTACTGTCCCCAATGGCGTTAACGTCGAGCAGTCCTAACGACTTCTCGATACTTGGGCGAGCGAGTATCTCCTGTACGAAGGATTTGTTACCACCTTTCTTTCTGGTGCTTTCCAGTTTTGACAGGATATCTGCCCGTGTGTTTTGTTCGCGAGGGATGTGCTGGACTTCCCACGCGTCGAACTTGGTAATTTTTTCCATCACCAGTGTCAGATATTCGACCAGCTGATCATTTTTTTCCTGATACTCTCCTCAGAATTGAGACGCCACGAGCTGGGAATCGGTGAAAATCTTTACCTCCTTGGCGTCCAAGTCTTCGACCAGTCGTAATCCTGCGAGGAAGGCTTCGTATTCGGCTTGGTTGTTGGACATCGGGAAAGACATGACTAAAGACACTTCGATTAAGATTCCTTCCTCGTTCTCAAGGATGATGCCTGCGCCACTTCCCGTGGGGCTGGATGCCCCGTCCACGTAGATGGTCCATCTATGCGTTTCGCTTGGTGCGGATGATGGTGGCGTCATCTCTGCCACGAAGTCGGCCAGGATTTGTGCCTTGAGGGCCTTCCTTCCCTCGTAGTGAATGTCAAATTCTGACAGCTCCAAGGACCATTTGAGCATTCTGTCGGCCATGTCATGTCGACAAAGCAACTGTCTTATGGGTTGGTCCGTACGCACAACTATGATGTGGGCCAAGAAGTAATGCCCGAGCCTTTTTGTGGCGTTGACGAGGGCGAGGGCGACCTTCTCTATCTGCGGTATCTGAGTTCTCGCCCTTGCAAGGCCTTGCTTGTGAAGTAAATGGGCTTTTGCCCGTCTGTTGTTTCAGGAATGAGTGCGGCGCTGATGGCTTCGCTGGTGACGGAGAGATATAAGTACAACATCTCCCCGCACTCTGGTCGTGAAAGTACGGGAGGTTCGGACAAGGCTCGCTTGAGGTGAGTTAGAGCCTGCTCGCATTCCTCAGTCCACTCAAATGTGGTCTCCTTTCTGAGGAGCTTAAAGAAGGGCAGAACGTGCTGGGCGGACTTGCCCATGAAGCGAGAGAGTGAAACGAGCACCCCGTTGAGGGATTATATGGACTTCTTCGACCTGGACATGGGGAATTCAGTGAATGCCCGACACTTGTCAGGATTGGCCTCTATCCCCCTCTCGGTGAGGTAAAATCCGAGGAACTTCCTCGCCCGAACACCGAAAGTGCACTTCTCTGGGTTGAAACGCATCTTGCACTTCCTCGCTTGGTCGAAGACCTTTTGTAAGTGGACTGTGTGATCGGATTCCTCTTGGGACTTCACGATCATGTCGTCCATGTAAAATTCAAGCATGTCTCCGATTTTTTATCGGAATACGTTGTTCATCATGCGCTGATAAGTGGCTCCAGCATTTCTCAGACCAAAGGGCATTACGTTGTAGTAATAGTTCCCCGACGAGGTCATGAACGCGGTATATTTCTTGTCCTTTTCGGCCATAGGGATTTGGTTGTATCCCGAATAGGCGTCCATGAAGGACAAGAGTCTGAAACCTGCAAAATTATCTACGAGCTTATCTATGCTAGGCAGAGGATAAGCATCCTTCGGGCAAGCCCGGTTGAGATCAGTATAATCAATGCACATGCGTCATTCTCCACTATGTTTCTTGACATGTACAATATTGGATAACCAGGTTGTATATCTGGCCTCCGAGATAAATTTTGCCTCGAAGAGGTCTTGTACAAGTTTTTCGGCAGCCTGTGCCTTCTCCTCGAATTGCTTGCGCCTGTGTTGTGCGATGGCTCGAGCAACTGGGTCGACGGTCAGTTGATGGCATGAGGTCTCAGGGTCCAGGCCGAGCATGTCTGCGGCACTCCACGCAAATAAATCAGTATTGTCCTCCAGACACGTCCTCAACTGTTGCTTTACCTCGTCGGGCAGCCCCGCGCCTATCTTCACTCCTCTGCTCGGGTTGGCTCCGAAGGTGATGATCTCGAACTCCCCATCTGGGATAGGGCACATGAGGGTCATTGCAGAGGAGCTGCCTGCCCACGCCGATGGGCCTTCACCACAATCCTTGCCTTTTTCCGGCATCCGGCTGTCGAGGTCGATGATGTGTACAGGGAGAGTTGGCTTCTTATCAGGCTGGCTTTCTTTGCCGGGGTGGTCCTCCTCTCTTGCCTGCTTGGCGGCCTTGGGTGCTGTGCCGATCGAGCTTTGTCCCCGGGTAGCTGCCTCAAAGCACCTCCTTGCGGCTTCGATATCCCCGTGCAGTGTTGTGACGTGGCCCTTCTCCGTATAATATTTCATCTTGAGATGTAAGGTTGAAGGAATGGCGATCAGCTCCACTAAGGTTGGTCTGTCGAGGATGCATTGGTACAGTGACGGGCAATCAATTACCAGGAACTAGGTCTTGATTGACTTCGACGCCTCCTCTTCCCCGAACGTGACCGGAAGCTCCACGTACCCCTAGGGTCTGGCAGTTGCCCCGTTGAATCCTTGCAGGTGGTCGGATCCTACGTACGGTGATAGGTTCTTCTGGTCCAGCTTTAGAGCTCTGAACAACCCGGTGTATATGATGTCCACGGAGCTACCCTAGTCTACCAAGATCCGTCGAACATCGGTGTTGGCAAGTCTCGCTCTGATGAGCAGCGGAATGTGTGAGTTCAGGGAGCCCCCAGGCAGCTCCTCACGGTAGAACTTAATTAGCTGGGAACGCCCCCGAACCTTCTCGAGTGTGGATAGCTGGTCGGGACTGCAGTCGATGAGCTGGTCAAATTTTCTCTTGACCGACCCTACCGTGAGCTCGTTGTACCCCCCACAAGAGATAACCATGGTCGTCGGGAAGGTCTCCCAGGTGCTGTGCGCGGATATATGGGGAGGATCCTCAATATGGTCAGGAATGATGAAGTCCTCTGGCCGTGTGATGGACATGGCGACCTGAGGAGGAGGGTTGGGCGGTGTAGACTCTGCTTCCTTCTTTGTCTCCGAAGTCTCACGTCGAGAGGATTCACCCTTCTTCGTAGATTGCTTTAGGTGACCCTCCTTGATGAGGATTTCGACGGCGTCTTTCAAGTGCACGCAGTCCTCGGTTATGTGGTTGTGGCTGCGGTGGAAGTGGCATTATTTACTTTTGTCCATGTTGCCCTTAGACGATGTTGGTTTGGGGAACCGGACACCTCCCTGTTTGAACTCCAAGTTGATGCATTCGGAGAGAATGTGCTCGCGGGGAGCCATCCGCAGGGTATACTCTGTAAAACGACCAGCGGTTCCCTTGCCTTCACGAGGACGATCGTCTCGCCGTCTTTCTTTATCGCGCCTGAGGGCCTCTGATTCGTATTTTTTTGTTGCCCGAGAACTCTCGTGATCCCTAGAGTCCTGGGCTTTGTATGCCGCCTCTTTCTCCTCGTATTAGATATACGATTGAGCTTTGCGGAGTAATTCTGCCAAGGTGCGAGGAGGTTCTATGCCCACCGCCTTGCAGAATTCACTCTTCGGCTTCAATCCTTTTTCGAGGAGATACTTCTTCATATAGTCCGTCGTGCGGACCTCAACAGCCTCCTTGTTGAAACGCTCGATATATGCACGTAAGGGCTCATCCTTGCCCTGC
Source organism: Lathyrus tuberosus (assembly GCA_022829125.1). NCBI lineage: Eukaryota > Viridiplantae > Streptophyta > Magnoliopsida > Fabales > Fabaceae > Lathyrus > Lathyrus tuberosus. The sequence continues at coordinate 16,180,556 of JALAZF010000078.1, forward strand.
ATAATGGCTTCCAGCATGGCCTCCGACTTGGGGTGTCGCCGGGAGGCGGTGAAATGGCGGGCAAACTGGTTCTTTAGGTCCTTCCAGGATGTGACCGAACCCCGGTGAAGCCGCTTAAACCAGGCCATGGCCCCCTTCCTGAGAGTGATGGGGAATAGTCTACATTTGATAGCCCCGCTTACTTTATGATAGTGGAGCATGGCTTCGATGTTTTTGATATGCTCGCCTGATCCGGTGGTCCCGTCGTAAGTAGCCAAGGGAGGTGGTTTCTCCAATCCACGTGGAATGCGCATGTCCATGATCTCCTGAGATAATGGCCCATGGACATCGTCGTCATCGCTTGTGCTGGATGGCCGACAAGGGGAGTCGCTGCGCCCGCGGCTTCTGCTGCGGCGGGGAAAATGTCTGCGTGACCTGAGATGCTCGTGATGGTTCTTCGAAGGTTTATTCCTCTTTGGAGTGGGAGAACGTCTGGATCTCTGTAGGGGAGATCGGTGTCGTCGTTTGGCAAGTTCTAAGTCAGGTTCCTTCGATCTTGAGCGTCTCCGATCGGGAGAGAGACTCTTGGACCTGTCTCGCCTGCGCTTTTGAGGAGGAGACTGTGGCCGCAGAGAAGGGTTGTTGGGCCTCTGCGAGGGACGCTGCTTCTGGAGGGCGTGTTCGAGCATGCTGATCTTTTCGCCCTGTTGGAAGACCAGAAAGTTAGACCTGTTGAGGGAGGCGATTAGGGCAGCAGTGCTTGGGTCCGCGTTTTGAGGGACATGTATAGGCTCAAAGACGGGACCAGCGGCTTGTGCGTGCGGCTTCACGTCATCGGGGGTAGGAGAAACGGTCTTTCCATCCTGGTGATCTGTCTCTGGGAAGGCAGCTCCGGAGGCGAGGTGGTCGACGTTATCAGCGATAACGGCGATGACGGGCTCTTGACGGGCATCATCGTTCCTGTGGGAGGCCATGATGATCAAATGAAGTTTGGAGAGAGCTTTGGTCTTTTAAGTGAAAAAGAGGGGGTCTTGAATCAAAAGACGGGGAAGCTAGATTCCCACAGACGGCGCCACTGATCGGAGGTGATCAGACTGGATCGTCGTGGCCTTCGCGTAGGGCAGATGAGGATGCTTGTAGGAGAGGAAAGGGGGTTGTACTTGCAAGGTACTTCGATGCCAAAGTAAGTAATTGGGCAAGAGAACAAGCAAGTACAAAGGTAAGATTTCAGGTATTGAATATTGAATACCTACCCCTCTCAAGTGAGAGGGTATTTATAGAAGTAACCCCCGGCGCGGGGTCAAGGTCTCCCATGTGGCCGAAATATCTGGTCGACCAATGGGAGACTGCCAGGTGGAGGGTCAGGCGCGTAGCCCTTTGACCTGGTCTAACTGCTTCCGTGAGATCCGAGGAGCCAGTTGATCGCGTGAACTATCAAGCGCTTGAGGGGGATGTCCCCAATGGCTAGTTTCTGCCCAACGACTAGTTCCTGCCCAACGGCTAGTTTTTGGCTATTGGGTCTGGCCAAGAGCATGACTAGATTGGGTCTTGCCCTACTATGGGTCAGGCGTCTGCCCAGTCTAGAACACAAACAAATATAATGACTACACAACATAACTAAGCGATTATAACCATCAAGACAATTTTCTGAGAACTATACATCAACGTATGAACATCTTGGTCATTAGTAACATTCTCCTAGAAACGAACTTCTCCATTTTAGTTGAATTCCTCTGATCTTTTCACCCTCTGGAATGTCTCCATCTAACCCGCGGATCAGACTCCTGTTAAGATGTTCTAACGTCAGTGTATTCCAGAGGCGAATCTTTATTGGAGGTTTGATTGGCGAGAAAATTAAATTGGCATTTCTCTTGTAGATATATGGAACCTGATAGAGATATTTGGAGAAAGAAGAGGAAGAAAATAAAGCCATTTTAACAGAAAAATGAAAGGAGATATGAAGAGAATGTGGTGCAAAGATAAATGAGAAGTTTGTGCAAAGAAATATGAAGACAAAATGATGGTATATATAGAGGAGGGAATTTGTAGTAGTCGTCATTTCAAATGGCGTATACACAATTGATTAAAAAAAATAAAATTAAGTGGAGGCGCCATTTCATATGACACATGTGTATGAAATTTAAAGGGAGGTGTCATATGAAATGGCTTGGGGGAGATGAATGAACCATTTAGAATAACGCATGATAAGAAGTTTAAAGGGATGCGCCGTTTCATTTGGCGTATCCATGTTACTTTGTTATGAAATTACGTCACTTTGCTAAATTTTTAAAATATAATTAATTTTGTATTTAAAAAAAAAAATAGGTTATTCTAAAAAAATCCCTATAATGTGATAGCTTTCCAACAAACCGTAAAAGTAAATCTATCATATAAGAAAATTAGGTGGTCTTAAAAACCCCTAATTACCCTTATTAGATAATAATGTGCCATTTGGCTACTTCAATTAACAAAATTTTGCCACGTGGCTTTGCTCCAAAGTCTCCAATTTTTTCCATTTTTTTATTTTTTTATTCCCCTTATTTTTTCCTTTCATCGTATTCTCTAACCTAACCCAATGAATGGGGTTAATGGAGACGGTTTCACGGTTTCAGAAATGATTGAATCTCCATATTCCACATTCAAAACGGTTTCAACACCATTAATCTAATTTTTCAACCGTCCCAAAATCTCTTTCTCTCTCTCTCGTCCTTTCGCTCTCTCACGAACTCTCTTCTTCTTCTTCTTCCTTTCCCTCTTCTTCTTCCTTCATCCTTCATCCTCTTCGTATCTGATTTTTTTGATGTTGTTCTTTCAGGAGGCATGGAATCGAGATTCGAGTGGGTAAGTCAGTGATTTGGTTACTTGTCGGTGCTGAAATCCAATTTTCTCAACCAAACCCTAAAATTCAATTTTCACCGAATTCACTTCTAAATACCTCTACACCATCGACAATCAAGTAAGCACTTTCATGAATTTCGCATCTCTTCTCAATTTCCATTTCAATCATTTTAATTTTCAGTCAAAATTGCAATTGACAGATGGATCAAGGGATGGATCAAGGGAGGCAAGTGTTCACGGTGGACATTCTTGAACGACATGCCGCAAAGGGGCATGGAGTTATTACTTGTATGGCTGCTGGAAATGATGTCATTGTTCTTGGATCTAGCAAAGGATGGGTCATTAGGCATGATTTTGGGGTTGGCGATTCGTTTGGTAAATTTTCACCTTTTTGTGTTGATACTCTGTGATACAAATTGTTTTGTGTTCTTCATAGTGGAAATGAATTGATGATTGAGCCTCTTTTGATATGGGATATTAAATTTAATAACTTTAGTATTTTGAGTGTCTGGTTTGGTGATTTATTTGCTATTAGAATGAGATATAGAGTTGGGACCATTCTGTTTTATTGGTTGATAATGCTAGAATTTGTAATTTTTCTTGTGCTTTAGTATGTGAAGCACCCACCTTATAGTCATTTCCATGATTTGCAGCAGGATGTAGCAAAAATAAGAGTCATAGTCCAGTTAATAAGGTGTCTCAAGTTGGTGGAAAACCCAGATCATCAATGCAAGAGTCTGAAAAATAGAGAAAAGTTGGTAATGATAACTTTTTAAGGGTTTTATTCTGGCAGTTTCATAATTTCCGTATACTCCTGGGAAGTGACCTACTTTTATTCAGTAATGAAAAGTATGTTGCCGTGAGCTTGCATTTAAGGGATGTCAAATGACAGGTAAGGATTATTCCTCTAAAATTATCACCTGATTTATGTTTTTGTAAATTGCCAATGTTTGTTACCCCTATTTTGACAGGTCACACCTTTAACTTGGCTTGAAGCTTGGCTTGACAATGTTATGGCAAGTGTACTAGAGTTGGCCATATGTTATCATCACGATGGTGTTGTTCAGGGATATGAGCTTTTAACAACAGATGACATTTTTCTCCTTAAAGGGATATCAGAGGATGGAACCCCGGGATTTCATCTGTATGTTGTCTAGTAAAATGGTCTGTCTGTTTTGAGGTTTCTTCAGGAGAATTGCAAGCAGGATCCTGGAGCTTATTGGGTATTAATTTTTGATTCAATAACTTCTTTTGGGCACGCACTTCACATGGTCTCTTTCACTTTCAGGGCTGATTTGATTAAACATGCAGCAAAATGATAAAATATTTGTTATTATTAGTACCATTGTTGTTATTGTTATTTTAATTTCAAGCTTGGCTTTGTCACTTTTTGTTCATCCAAGGAAGATGCCTTTTTATCCTCCTTCTATCCAAATAGGGTTCTGTTTGGGTAGTGCCTTTTTAATTCCAACAGTTTTTATGGGAACAGCTCTTGGGAAGGATTATGGTTGTGTGTTGGTCATCGTACTGAATAGGTTAGAACTTCACAAATTCATGATTGTCTTGACATTAGATAGACTTCGTCCTCATCATAGAAATCTTCATATTGATCTTCTTTAATGGATTTTTTTTTAAATAGGTCGGCGCTGTTGCAAGCAGTGCCTTACATCTGGCAATCATTCATGCAATCATTCACCATGTGATGTCATCCTCACCCTCCACTATAAATATGCAACCAAACCAACCTTTGCTTCTTCCAAGTTCAAACTCTGGTAGAGGGAGAGAATTTGACTGTTGAAAAATCAGTTTAGTTTCCATTTTGCATCTGCAAAATCAGTTAGATATTTTGTACTGAAAATGCGTGACATTCTTCATATTCAAGGAGGACAGTTGGGAAACCAAATAGGAACAAAGTTTTGGGAAGTGGTATGCGATGAACACGGGATTGACCCCTTAGGATAGTACATAGGGAAATCTCAACTTCAGCTCGAAAGAGTGAATGTTTATTACAATGAGGGATCCACTGGTCGTTACGTGCCACGTGCAGTGCTTATGGACCTTGAACCAGGCACCATGGACGCTGTCCGGACTGGTCGTAATAAGCAAATTTTTCGGCCAGACAACTTTGTATTCGGACAGTCTGGTGCCGGAAATAATTTCGCCAAGGGTCATTACACCGAGGGTGCTGAGCTCATTGACTTTGTCCTTGATGTAGTAAGGAAAGAGGTTGAGAATTGTGATTGCTTGCAAGGTAACCAAACTTCTTCGGATAGACATAATACTATATGCTGTTTCATTAAAATAATATGCAGAATTTAATTAAAGATGTTGGTTTTTTTTTTGTGATTAATAAATATAGGATTTCAAGTGTGCCACTCTTTGGGAGGAGGAACAGGTTCTGGAATGGGAAGTCTTGCCATCATTTCAATATTTGGATGGGCTTATATCTTGCCCCTTACATTCAGCATTCAGGTATAAATATAGTCAACCAATTAACACTTCAATTTTTAGCAGAGGCATGATAATTAACACTGGTTTTCAACTCTGATTCAGAATTTCGCTATCTTTATGTATCACCATTAGACATTTTTTGATGAAGTTTGAACCTTCTGGTTGTAGACCTTAATGCGAGACTAAGTCAGGCTACTTCATATGGCGGTGGATACAAACGAAACAAATGGTAATCAGGTTGCAGTCCTTACAAATCTTCTGGCTATGGTCTACAGAGTACTTTTCAGTAGACTATTATGGACTAAAGAGTTGTTGAACTACACACTTGCTCAAGATTAAAAAGTTGCAAATCTACTAATTCTTAGTAGAAGATATCTCCCTCTCTCTCTCTCTTGGATGCACATGGCTGACACGAGAGCAAGCACACTTATGACTCTCATATATGATGGATACATTGCACTTACACACAAAATTCCTCACTCTTCAGTGTTTTATGTTTTAGAGTAGGATTTTACTGGTATGAAGAAAATATAATTTAAAGTGCTTAAGAAAAGAATTTATGTTTAGAATGGTTTGTGAGTTGTGGTGAATTTTCTGAGATTTTATTTTTCTGAAACAGATAACTTCTTCCGGTTCAATGCTTTCATTCAAAGGAAGTCCGTACTGGATAGCACCTGAGGTGAGTTTATTTTTTTTCTCTTGAATCATAAAATTTCTTTCTATGTACGCGTATTCCCCCCTCTTCTTCTATCTCACCATAACTATTGTATTCCAATGTTTTTCTTAGGTTGTAATGAACACAAATGGCTATAGCCTTCCAGTTGATATATGGAACTTGGGATGCACACTTATTGAAATGGCTGCGTCGAAGCCTCTGTGGAGTTAGTATGAGGGGGTAAGATATTGGATATTTCAGATCTAGCCCCGTATATGTATGATCCTGTTTGATGAGTATGAAAGACCAAAATTGATTTTATATTGTATTGACAGGTAGCTGCCATATTTAAAATTGGAAACAGCAAAGATATGCCTGAAATTCCTGCACATCTGTCAAATGATGCCAAGAATTTCATTATGTTATGTTTACAGCGGGACCCGTTAGCTCGCCCAACAGCCCAGAAATTACTAGAGCACTCCTTATAAGAGATCAATCAGTAACTAGAGCTGCAACCAGACATGTTTCCTCTTACATGTTTAATGGAAGCCGAACACCGATAAATTGTTTGACATTATTTGTTTTCTTTTAAAACTTGCATACTTACTTACAAATCATGGTTATATAAATAATCATTATAAAGTATTATGACGATAACCTGTCAGGACGACAACTTTATAGTACTAGGTTGCCCCTTTTTTTTTCCCCTGTCTTGAAGATCATAATAGTAATAAAACTTAATGTCTATAGCTTAAATTTTATCTGTAAATTGATCTGAAGTGATAAATTTAAACACACATATTAAGTTATGGAATCGATTTTTGCAGACAGGTCGACAGAAGTGACTATGACAATGTAATTGGAGCATTGCGATATCTGAAAGTAAACAGAAAAGCTACATAAATGATGTGATTGCAAATTTGAGTCATGAATCTAGCCCTGTTTAGTCTAATGAATTGTGAGATCTCCAGTATCTTTTTACAGTTTTTGAAAGTGCAGGTCTGGTTTGTCCAAAAAGTGCATATTTGGGAGGCCCTTTATTTTGCATCAAGCAAATCTTGGAATATCATCGAAGTTGTGTGCTGACCAGCATCGAATCGGCTATACATTCTGCGTACCAGACTTTTTTTGCTGCTGTTCTGTGTTTTCGATTATTAAGTTACAGTTTTGCAGGAATTTGGTCTCATTTTATCAGGCAGCTTGCCTTGGTTTCGGTGCTGCCAAACATAGCGTGGATCATTTAGATCAATTCAAAGCTCTAATTGGCAGCCGAAGAAATGCAGTTAGCAGAGTCAGAGCGGTGATGTTTGCCCACATTATGACCAGTTGCAAAGCAATGAAGAATAACATATTTAAAACCATGGTTGTTCCTGTGGAACTTTGGTTTACTGCTGTCCAAAGATGATTGGGAGTGGAGTTCGTGTGAGGTTTAGATTCATCATAGGAGCCACTGCAAAAGATGGTTGACTTTAATTGAGCTGCAAGTGAAGACTTATTCTATAGTATCCTAATGGCAGGACTGACTATATTTAGTTATGAAGTGGGGTGCAGTGTCAGGTTCATAGTGGAATCAGGTTGCAGCAGTCAGATTGTTTTGTTGAGTGTTGGCAGCATATTGGTTTGGTAGTTCTTTCAATTGATGGAACCTGTTTTTTCTATGGGCACTTATCATGGATGCTGGAACTAATTATACCGCTCAAGTTTGCAAGTTATCGCCATTGTTTTTACATAAGGTGGAATGTGCTGTGTATGAATGTGTTTTGATTATGAATATATGAATGTGATGTATGTCATATAATCTATATTTAATGATGATTGGTTCATATAACTGAACATGTGCCTGTATAATTGTTACCTCAAGTGATTTAATGTAAATATTTTGTTTGTTGTTGTTATCTACAAATTGTTGAAATGATTGATCCTAAGGATGATATGTTCTTTCACTTATACATTTCAAGACACATACTATGTGAAGTTTTGTTTATAGCAAACTATGTATGTTTCTATAAAATTTACATGTATCTCTTTTTTTTTTGCTGTTAGTTTTTTTCAACATGATCCTACTAATAACATGCTGGAATCAATCTTATAGAGTAGGAAATGGAAGAAAAATAAAGTATCTATAACTCTTTGGCTTATGTATTTGCATATTGCCATGGTGAGAAAGTGATACATTGAGATATGAAACCATCATATTTTGGCTGCACTCAAAGATGATTTCGGAATTGAAAGAACTGTGTCTATTTGACTTTGCTTCAACAAAAACTATCTAACCTTTTCTTTCACCATACTTTATATTTATTACTCCCTCCGTTCCATATTATAAGCAAATTTTACTTTTTAGATACATTGAATAATTAATGTATCTGGTCTATATATAGACCAGATACATTAATTATTCAATGTATCTAAAAAGTAAAATTTGCTTATAATATGGAACGGAGGGAGTACTGTATAATACTTTAGTCTCTCATTTGTTCTGCTTAAAATTGCATTTAGAAACATATTCTACAATCATAATTAGTTTTGAATTTGAGTCATATGATGGAAATGGTAATAAAGAATGAAAATTAATGTGTTTGTAGTTTTGTTTTTCTTAATTTCAGCGGCATAATTCTTTCTTAAAAGCACTTGAACTTTTTATAGGTTCTACTGAGTACGTATGATTATTTGATATCTACTTTAGGAGCTACATATTTTTTGAGAAACTTATGCCTTTACAGGATCTTAACAAACATTGTGATTTGATCATTGATGAATAAGATACCATACTTCAAAACTTATGACTTTTATACAATTATCACGAATTAACTACAAATAATGTCAGATAAAGAATTTGAAATAGATGTTGTTTTAAATTTAATTTTATAATTAAATAAAAATGAAAACATTAAAATACTAAAATATTTTAATCAATTATATTAAATAATGTTGTTTTATTTAAGTTTAATTTTATAATTTAATAATGTTAAATGGTAGAATTAAGTATGTCTTTAATCTTCTATATATAACAACTTTCACTCTTAATTTTTAAAAAAATATTAATACTCTAAATATATGGCATGTTCTAAATGATTATTTATATAATTTTATTGATACATTTTGAAATATTACTAACTTAGAGTATGGTGTCGAAAGTTATTTTTTTTTTCGTTTTCTTTAAAAATTTACACTTCACTACTTAGAGTATGATTTAATATATACAAAACAAAAATAATATTTATATAAAAAAAATTATATTTTGATTTAAATATTTTTATATATGGAATGAATTATAGGCACTAATTTATTATATCTATTAAAAATAATAATTTTTTTGTTGAGCAATTTAATTTTTTAACATCATTTTATTATATTTAAAAAAATGTGCGTATCATAAAAGTACCCGTGTGAACGCACGGGTATCCCAATAGTCTTATTATTCATAACATTGTTGTTTATATTTATTATTTTACATGTATTATTATTTCAATTAAAATTTACTATTATTCTTAATTTTTTTTTCAACTTCTTATTTTAATTACAGTAGTTTATAAAAATAGGAATAACTTACAAATTTTTTTATAAACACGTAAAAGTTTATTATTGATACAATTATTTTTATAAACGGGAATAAGCTAAAAGTATTTTTATAACGGAAATAAATCTATTGTTGATACAAGTTTTTTTATAAACGGGAATAACTTACAAATATTTTAATAAACGGGAAATCATAAATTTTGAATTAAAATAGATTATAAAATATAAGTAAAAGTGTTTGTCATTGAACAAAATAGTATATTACTAACGGACAAATATACATTGTTGAATTAAATATTTGTATATGGATAATGTCAAACAAAAACTTTAATTTTATGTGGGAAATAATAGTTACTGAATAAATTATTTATATATACGGGAAAACATATTATTGTTATAAACAAAAATAATTTAATTGTTTCAAATATTAAATAATAAATTTATCGATAATTTTTTCAAATATGCTAAAAGATTAATGGAAAAATTAGTGATGTTATAAACGGGAACAACTTCTTTACAAATATTTGTATATATGAAAAACAATTATAGACACTTATTTATTATCTCTTTTAAAAATAATAATATTTTTTGGTTAAACTATTTCATTTTTATTATATTTTAAGAAAAATGCGCCTAACGTATCAGTACCCGTGCGAATGCCTATAAGCGGGATCAACTTTATTACTGATTCAAATATTGAATAACAGAAATTTATCGATCATTGTATTATCTCTTATAACATAATTGTCTTATTTGTTAAATAAACTTAAACATTTCATTTCCCTAATACAAGTTTCAATATTTTTTAAATCATATTATAATTCATATTTTTTAAATTTTTTATATTTAATAATTATACTAATTTATTTTTTAATATATAATTTTATTTAATTATTTTATGGGACAAATTTGTGTCATTCATAAATATTAAAAAATACTAAAAAAATACTTTGTTCATTCAAATATTTTTATATAGATTCAAATATATATGTAATGTCAAATCAAATTTAATATTTATATACGGAGTCAAATTCATTGTTGATTATACACACTAATTTATTATATCTTTTAAAAATAATAACTTTTTTGGTTTAAAATTTAAATTTTTTAATTTTATTTTTATTATAATTTGTCAAAAATGCGCGTGCCAGACCAGTACCCGTGCGAACGCACGAGTAACCATACCAAACTATTGTTCCAATATTCCCGAGTCATGAAGTTATTGATAAAACATTTGAATATTAACGGGAACATGAAGTTAATAATTAAACTATTGAATATTAATGAGAACGTGAATTTATTGATCAAACTATTGAATATTAACGGGAACATGAAGTTACTAATCAAAATATTCAATATTAACGGAAACATGAAGTTACTCATCAAAATATTGAATATTAACAGAAATATTAAATTACTGATCAAAATATTAAATATTAACGGAAACATGAAATTACTTATCAAAATATTTAATAATAACGGAGGCATGAAATTACTGATCAAAATATTGAATAATAACGGGAACATGAAATTACTGATCAAAATATTGAATAATAATAGAATAATTTTATTATTGGTTTAAATATTTTTGACAATAATTTCAAAACAAAAATAATATTTATATAAATATATATATATATATATATATATATATATATATATATATATATATATATATATATATATATATATATATATATATTTGATTCAAATATTTTTATATATTGTCTCTTTTAAAAAAATTAATTTTATTTTAATTATATTTTAAAAACAAATGCGCGTACCATACCGGTATCCGTGCGAACGCACGGGTGTCCCACTAGTTCATTTTAAAAAACAAAATATTGAAAATAACTACCACTTCTTGCCGCCATAACTAAGAAACATTGAAAATCCCATTTGCTCTCTCCCTCTCTGTGACGTGAAAAGCAGCGGCGATCATCATTCATCACAGGTATTCTCATTTCTCTAATCAATTTCATTTCCAAATAAAAATCATCAACTTGCCTAATAACACTTTCAACTTCTTGATTTTGTTTCCATTTTCTTATAGAACTGTTCGTCTCTAACACAATGAAGAGAGAAAGGGATGAAAACCTAGAGACTAAAGACAGATTAAGCGATTTACCCGATTGCATTCTGCATCACATTCTCTCCTTTTTAGGCGCCAAACGTGCCGTTCAAACCTGCATACTGTCCCCAAGATGGAACTCTCTCTGGAATCGATTTCCCTCTCTTAGGTTAAATTCCTTAAACTTTAAGCATCTCAAGGATTTCAACAAATTTGTAACTCAGGTTTTGTCTCTTCGAGATGACTCAACCGCACTACACACTCTCACTTTTCACCGTCATGGTTTGGTCCAGCCTCAACTACTCAAAAGGGTCATAAATTACGCCATTTCACATAATGTCCAGAAGATAGACATCTGTGTCAAATGTGAGATTCAACATTTTCCTCCGAGGTTATTTTCGTGTCACACTTTGACATCTCTTAAACTTGCTGTTGTACACCCTTACATTTATGCTATGAGAACATTATTTCCTAATTCTCTCAATTTGCCATCATTAACTGAATTGTGTCTGCATTCATTTGCCTTTCCTGTTGGCGATGATGGTCGTGCCGAGCCTTTTTCGACATTACACAAGTTGAATACTTTGATCATTGATAAATGTGAAGTTGTTAATGCACAAAACCTATGTATATTGAATACCACACTTGTTAGTTTAACTATAGTCATCCGTGATTATCCTCCCGATGATTGTTGTGAAATCGAGTTATCTACTCCAAATCTTTGTATCTTTACGTTTATCGGTTCTCCTTTTCACAAACTCTATGGGAGCAAAAGCAATTTGTCTTCTATTTAACACATACACATTGATCTAAGATTCATGTCAAATTCTGCGGAGTATTCTTTGTTTCTACTCAACTGGCTGATTGAGCTTGTTAATGTTAAGTCAATGATGGTTTCTTCACCGACTCTTCAGGTATTTTATGGCATGTTTGGTTTGATATTTCATTTTCAGTTTTCACTTTTAACAATAACTTGTTCCTTAATATGCTTACTTTTCTATTGTATTTATAAATTTTGTAAAAGATATGACTTGTGTTAAACTCATACTAATTCACCTTGTTCGTTTAGGTTCTTTCTTTAGTTCCTGACTTATTCAAGGTTGATCTCCCTTCCTTGTGTAACTTGAAGTCGCTTAAAGTAAAAAAGAAACAATCTTCATCCATACCCGATTTGGTAGTGGAATTTTTGCTTCAAAACTCTCCCTCAACAAAGGTTGAAATCATAGATTGATTAAGGTTAGTAATTTTGTTTTTGCATCCTTTGGTGCTTTTGTTTCTCAGTGTCTCTGGTTATAGTTACTTTCAGTTCATAAATTATTAAATTCTTACTTAAAGTAATAAATTGTATATGTCTACTAACATAAAGTAACATGATTTTATCTGGCCACAACTTAAGTGGATGCTATATAGAAAAGACTAGATTACTTCTTGAATTGAATGAAAGTTATTGGTGCTTTGAATTATTTTTTGAAGTCAATATAGAAGGCTAACATGGAAAAAAAATAAAAATAAGAACTAAAATCACTTTCAAAAACCAAAATCATTTTCATACATGAACATGAAATTAAACAGTACAAATATATAATGTAATATCTCGTAATATAATTCGGTTTGACATACACGCCCTCCACCTTTCATTTGACGAACGAAATTTTTAGAGTCCTCCTAAGGAAGCATGTGTTGGTGTTCTCTGATGATATCCTAATGTAAAGCCCAAGTTGGGAGGATCACCTAAAGCATGTAGCAAGGGTGTTAGATATTCTGCAACAGCTAGGCCTCGTGATAAATAAAATGAAATTCACTTTTTCCACAACCAGTGTTGAGTACTTTGGGCACATCATTTCCAAGGTAGTGAATGTATTACAGGGGCCAACTCTTAAGAATGTTAAGGATTATGGGAAGATGGCTAGGCCTTGGACCGATTTGACCATAAGCAACAATTTGAAGTGGGGGGATTGTGAAGAGTAAGCCTTTAAATTGTTAAAACACAATGTTATCTCAACCCCAGTTTTTGCCCTCCCTGATTGTCATAGTACGGCAAACCAGAATTATGGAACCAATTGTTTGTACTTTATACAAAAAGAAAATTAAGTGGTGAATTGAAACTAATTCATTTCTCTAAACGCTAGAAAAGATTAGGATAATGATTCATTGAAACAAAATATTTGAAATGCTAGAAAAGATTAGGAAAATTATTCATCGAAACAAAATATTCGGCCTGAAGTGTGGACAACCTAGTTGCCCTCTTGTCACATTGATCTAAGGGTGTAGTAACTAGTAAGAGATCAATCTTGACTCAAACTTGTCAACCCATCTGTCACTGCTGATGGTTTGGGTGTAGTCTCTGCTCACTTAGTTACAAATTCCTTTCTCCACACCCTATTTTGTATTTAGAGAAGGTTCTTAGCATGACTCTTACCGTTACACAGGGGCCAGTACTTGACCATATTGCTGAGGTCAATGAAGGGTATGAAAGGAATGGAAGATAGAAATAGTTTTTAGATATTGAAGAAAAAAAGAATAAATAACTAGTACTCCCATTGGAATTGATTTTCCACGAAAGTATGTGTGTATGTGCAAATGCTCATGTGTGCTTATAGCTACTAGATGCTTCACAACATTGACATAAACTTTAGCCCTTAACTTCTAGCTCATTGAACACTGTGCATCTTGAATCACATGATAAGAAATTTGTGTATAAAATGAATCATATGTGATTAACTTTTTCCTATATCATAATTGTTCTTATGAGATTTTTTGTTCATTTTGACTTGTGTAGTGAAGGTATGCGGGCGGGCTGGTGAAATGATGACTGGTGTTCTACTTCTTGTTTTCTCCCTGAACTCCGACTGTGCTTGCTGATAGATCTTTAAACTACTAATAGATTAACTTTTTTGTTTTACTCTTTTGTGCCTCTTGTGTGTTTGATGCTTCATAAAGGATAGAACTTTAAATTTTATATATGCGTATATGCACTTGTGCGTTTATGCTGTTGTGTGATTTTTTTAGTTTATGCGATTCTGCACTGGTGCGTGATTAAATGCTTCTGGTTTACTACATAACTCGAGGTATTGGTTTCACGCGGTTCTGATTTATGCATTTTTTATCTTAGTGCGTTTCTCTATAATTGCATTCTGCACACCGCATTTCTCGTTCTGCATGAATCTGTTTTGTGCGGTGTGCGTAATATTTATGGTTTGTATGATTATGTGTAATTACATTTCCACACTGCTATAATTGTATTTTTTTGTCAACTCTTCAATATTTTGGGGTAGATTTTTTCTCATTTATACCTTCTAAATTGATTATTTGTATGATCATGTTGCAAAAACTGTAACTTTGAATATTTCAAATTTCAAAAGCAACTTTTAGTTTGCAGACGTTAAATGGGTATTAGACTTTGAGATATATAGTTTAAAATTTTGAATTAACCGTTTTTGTCAAATCAATTCCCGCTCTTTCAACGCCATTCAAATATCTTAACTACTTTTACTGGTCATCTGGAATTGACCCAACTATGTTGAAATCACTAGGATCGATAATGTTGAGACAACACACTCTGTAGTACTTTCCACATGCAGTATCTAAGTCGACATTGTTTCCGTTGTAATGATGAATTCCAACATTAACAAACATAACATAGTACTCAATCAAGCGACAAATGACCAACACACTTAAAAATTCCACTAAGTCCTCTAATTCTAACAACGTTCTTCGACTTCCAACTACTTCGATCAGCATCACCATGTATAGTTTCGACATTAACTCAACTCTTGATTTTCGTTTGACTCTTATTTAATTTCAACTCTTGGCATATTTATTGTTCTTTACTTGCCATTTATAGTTAAGTCGAAAAATCCAAGGTAACAATATCATGTTGTACTATTTTTCCCACTATATTTTTCCTAATAAAATTTATACATTCTCTTAAGATTTGGCTCGATAAGACTTCACTGGAGCTCCGTGATAGATATTTCAAATAGTGGGTGTTATAATAAATAAATAAAAAATTATCTTTTATTATTTAAGAATATCCATCATAATGTCAAACTTAAAATAATAATGTCAATTATTGTAGATGTTCAATTTATCAAACTTAAAATAGTAAATATTAATTATTGAGAAAATGAGTGATGCATTGACAGTGTAAATTAATTTTACACTGTCAACCAATTACGACCATATATTCCGCCAAGTCATACTGTAAATTTTAAAATATTTGTATGACATAGCAAAATAATATATTCTTATTGGATGACAGTGTAAAACTTTTTTACATTTTCAGTGTATCACCATTAAACTTTTAATTATTTACATTAATATAATAATTATATTCCTAATAATATAAATACCCTTCTTCGATTCATATAAATACACACTAATTTCTTTAAAAGACAAATAATTCCATCTTATTTTTTCTCTTAAAATTTGATATTTCATATAATCATAATTAAATTTTGTAGTATTAACTAGATTAATTCACAAATACTAACCATTCAAATATCTGGTTTCTGGTTATCTCGATGCGTATTTTTACTCATAAATGAAAGCCAGCATTTATAAAAATAAAAAAAAACTCAGTATGAAAAGGATCTTATCCATTGTCTGAAAAGAAAAATAACTAGAAAAAGTACGAAACTTCCATGACTTTTGGTCACATAAAAACTTGTTAAGACGTGTTTGCCTTTCCATTCTTCATAAACCCATTCTCATAATCTTCCCCAAAAAACTACTACGCGTTTTTTCTCCATCTCCCTCCAAACCAACCACCACACCAATTCCCAAACCAACAACACCCACCGAACCTCCCTCCAGACCAAAATGGATTCTAATCACCGCGCCGTGCGGACCCTAGTCTCAAAGCTAAGCTCCGTTTCCGAACGAACCCGAATCGAAGCTCTATGCGAGCTCCGGCAAATGTCAAAACAAGATCCGGAAACCCGGCCCGTAATTGTAGAATCCGGCGCGATTCCATACCTAGCAGAAACTCTCTATTCTTCTTCTCATCCGTCGCAAGAAAACGCAACCGCAACGCTTCTTAACCTTTCCATAACAGAAAAAGAACCTATCATGTCCACGCGCGGTGTTCTCGACGCGCTCGCACACGTTATCTCTCATCATTCTTCAACCTCCGCCGCCGCCGCTGTTCAATCCTCCGCCGCTACAATTCACAGCCTTCTTTCCTCTGTCGATGATTACCGTACTGTCGTTGGATCCAAACGCGATATCGTTTATGCTCTTGTTGACATCCTCCGTTGTCACCGTTCATCACCGCCGCGAACGGTTAAAGACGCGTTGAAAGCGCTTTTCGCAATCGCGCTTCATCCGTTAAACCGTGGTACCATGGTTCAGTTTGGTGTTGTTCCGGCTCTGTTCTCTCTCATCGTTAACGACGGTAGAGTAGGGATAGTTGAAGACGCAACCGCCGTCATCGCGCAGGTTGCCGGTTGCGAAGAAAGCATCGAGGCTTTCCGAAAGGTTTCTGGTGTTGGAGTACTCGCGGATCTACTCGATCTTGCGACTGGGTCTAGTATGAGGACGAGAGAAAATGCAGTGTCGGCGCTGCTTAATCTTGTGCGATGCGGCGGAGATGCGGTGGCCGGAGATGTTAGAGACGCCGTAGCTTTTGGTGCGTTGGACGGAATTGGTGATGTTAGAGATAAAGGGAGCGCTAAGGGGAAGAGTAAGGCTACGGAGTTGATGAAGGTGATGCTTGGAAAAGGTCATAGTAATGTCGTTTTCAATAGTGGTTCATCGTTTGGTTCTTTGACGAATGAAAATAGTGGATCGTCGTTTTGAGTAGTGGTTGGTCGTTTTGGTTTTGAGAAGTAATTGGTCGTTTTGTTCTTTTGTTTAATCCGAGTCTTAGGCTGGTGGATTGTGTACAAAACTAGATTACTTGTGATGATTCTATTCATTATTATTATTATTATGATATGATAAATATCATGATATGTTGTACATTCTAACAGAGAAAAAACTTATAAATTGCCGCTTTTTGTTTATTCTTATGCTTTTGATTTTAAACTTGGTTTGATTTGAAGTTGAGTTTATAATTTGTGAAAGATTTATAACTCAAAAAAATATTGAATGAAATAGTTAAGTGCTGGTTGATAAAAACAAGTATGTAGATGTGGTTAATTCTTCACTAACACAGTCTATTTGGAATGATGAAAATTTGCAATGCAAATAAAGTAGTCAATATGTGATGATAAAAACTTGGCTTAATTGCAATTTTGGTTCCCTTATTTTGGTTTTTTCACGGTTTTAGTTTCCCTATTTTGTTTTTAAGCAGTTTTGGTCCCCCATCTCAATTTTGACCCAACTGTTCATGTACGGTCGTGTACTGTTCATGTACGGTCATGCACTGTTCATGTACTGACAAAATAAACAGTACACGACTGTACATAAACAGTTGGGAAAAACCAAAACAGGGAGACCAAAATTGCAATTAAGCCTAAAAACTTTATACACAAGAATCTGTGAGGTCATAATTAATAAAGAACATTTTAAGCACAAATTTATACCCATATTATGTGAGGATGAAGACCGTCTTTGAGGGCGTGCAAGACGACCTACAGCATAGAGCTTCATATTTTTTCATGACAAAAAAAGCTTTTATACACGTTATTCACAGTTAAATAGAATCTCTTAAAAATAACTTATGACTCAAATGAAGTTAACTTTAAATTTTTACACAGAATCTTTCAAAAGTATGAGACGGCTTTGGGTGTAATGAGAAATTTCTTATCTTACAATCTATTTTTAGATAATTATAAAAAAAATATATTTTTATGAATAAACTCTAATTTTAAAATATAGTTTCTTATATTTTAAATCGGTGTTTAGTTGAAAAACTAGTTGTAAAAAAATTAATATTCGGTTTTAAAAACTGAATTTTTACGTAAGAAATTGGTTGTAAATTTATAATTGATTATAAACTTTTATTAATTGGTTATAAATTTGCATTATGGATATAATCAACTTTATAATCAATTTTGTAAAAATAAACTCATTTATATGAATTAGTTATAAAAATAACTAATTTGATAATCAATTTTGTAAAAATAAACTCATTAATATGAATTAATTATGAAAATCGATTAGGATTGTTCTAGCAAAAAAATGGTTAGATACACCAAAAGTGCTAGTTTCCATTGTCTTGGACAAGAAGAGCTACGATGTCTATATTGTGAGGGATATTTGGGGATTTTAGAGCTACATTTGTGCTGCGTATTGTCTCAAGATGATTGTGTCTTGTTTAACCCTCATGTGGGAGCCCCTTTTATAGTCTTCCATTAAGATATGTCATTAAGAGAAGTCTCTTGGCCTTCTGACGTTACATGGTCATCATTGTTGTAACTCCCCTTCATAAATGTAGGCTTTGAAGCTCTGGTAACGTCTGCATTGATGCGCCCCCACCGTTACAACTGTTGGTGTGCCAGTTGAGTTCATGTTCGGCGTAAGTACCGGGTTGGTGGAGGTCAGTACTCGGCCTCGTAGGAGTTCGGCTGATGGGAGTCGGGCTCCCTTACCGGCCTGGGTTATGGATGATACTTGCCTAGCTCTCTGCATTGCTCGACCTTTTTTGTTATTGTAGTCTAGTTCATGCTTAACCTTGTCCGGCTACACAAATCGGCTTCAAATATATTTGGCATGTACATAAGCCCCCCGAGTACTATATCCATTTACAAGGGTACAGTACTCGGCAGTAACCTGAGCCCGAATATATTTGATAGGTGTAGTGTTATAGGTCGGCTTTTCTTCTCAGGTTCTTACGTGCCATGAATTCCTTGGAGGGTCGTGTCCTTTCATTTTCTCCAGTGTAATGATGACTGTTAATGGCTACTCCCTAGCTATCCTTGGGTGCTGAGTCCTTTAAAAGCCTTTCTTTCCTCTCCCCCTCTTCTCATTTCGACTCTGCATCATCTTCTTTAACGATTAAACTGCTGTTTCAATTTCCAGCTTCTCGTTACTCACAGGTATTTCCTTACCCTACTTGATTTATCTTATTCTTCTACTCGCATTTTAGAAAGAATGACCGTCTTTGTGGAACGGGGTGATGAGGGTAGTGGTAGTGTCGTTCGTAAGAGTTTCGTGGAGAGAGAAGAGTTGTGAGAGCAATGCATGCGGGAAATGGAAGACGCTCTAGGATTAGAAGAGTATAGATGGGTTATAAATGAAGTTTATGGTGATATTCTCACTTCTATAAGTGATTTTGACCTTGACTCATCTTCCTCAAGTTTTGTAGAGACTTCGATGACGACCGCTGCTCCCTTCGATCTCGAAGTCATGAACTATAAGAATAGCGTCTTTGATGATATAGAAATCGCAAAACTTCGATCCAAAAAGCAAATATCTTCAACAGGGTCCGAGGATGATGTTGTCTTGGAATCATGTATTCCCGGAGAACGAGTTTGTATACTTCGTCCTAAATGTGTCAAGGAAGATTTTTTCTATTTTTATGTTGGGGCTTTAGACGACTTCAACATCCAGATACCCTTTTTCGATTTTGAAGTGGAGGTTTTACAAACCGTGAACATAGCCCCTTCTCAACTTCGCCCCAATAGTTGGGGTTTTATAAATACGTTTTAAAGAGTTTGCGAGGTTTTAAACATCACCCCCCCATTGGTCTATTTTTCTCTTTCTTTGAGGTTAAGGGTGTTGATAACCGTAGTTGGGTACAAATCAGCGGGATTCCTGGCAGGAATTTTCTCCGGGCATACACCTTCAACTATAAGAATTATAAGAATATATTCTTAAGGATAAAGAGTGGGCCGAGGTGTCCACAAGTATTATATGCTTTAGACAACCAGCCTCGCTTCCCTTTTATTGGGTTAAAAATCCACTATCGATCACTGGCTTCAGCTTGATAAGTTAAGTGACCTAGAAACCCAATCTCTAATAGTTCTCGACTCATTCTGTATGATGAAGGTCAAAGAATTGTTATCTCTAAGCGACGAACAACTACTCGCCTTTCTGGGTAACTGTTTATATTTATTTCCATCATTCCCAATTACTCTTTTTCCTGACGTTCGTATATGTGTTTGTAGATACGATGACGAGCCTATCCGTAGCTGAACAAAAGAAGTTAATGCAGGAAACTCGAGTTTCACGGAAGGGAGCCGAGAACTCTATATCGACGAAGTCGGACCCGAGCGGGTTAGAAGTCCGTCAACCAAAGCGGATAAGGAGTACAAATACTAAGGCTCCTTTGAGTTAGGGTGACATTCAACCCAATACTCCTCAGACTCAAGAAGAGGTTTCACAGGGTGCTCCGAAGAAGCTGAAAACCTTAATGGCTGACGAAGTCTGCCAAGCTGATATGGAGATTACTTCTCTTATGAGAGTCCCCGGGGAAACTTCTGCGTTCGAGGAGTTTAAGTTTTGGTCCAACGGCTTTGATGGACTTAGATTTCTGTATGACCATCTTAACGCCGCCGAGGACGTTAACAAAGTGAAATCCATTGGTAGGCAGAAGATCACCCAGAATATAAGCTCATATCTTATAAGGTGTGTCGTCCTTACTCGCGGGTTATTTGAATCTAACGGTGATTTTGAGAAGACAGAGCTGAAACTGAAAGAAGAGATTACCCGGCTACAAGAAGCTCACATGACTCAATCAGATAAGCTTTCTAGCTTGGAGAAAGAACTAGCCGATGAGAGGAAAAACAAGGAGGCCCTTGAATCCGAGCATAAACTGACTTTATTAAAGGTTACCAAGGAGTTGAAGCAAATCAAGGCTTTTCATCAAGAACTTTTTGCTTCCAATACCGAGCTTACTGGTCCCTTAAGAAGGCTCAGATTGAAGTTCTCTCTGCTGGTGACGAGGCTTTCGACAGGGCCAAAGACCAAGTTTTATGCCTCCATCCCAGGCTGGATCTATCCAAGGTGGGTTACTTCAAGGTGGCGCAGGAATGTCGCCTTGTAGAAATGGATGAGAACCCGAAGAAATCTTCTACTCCTGACAATAATGATGGGGATGATAACTCGGATGACGTTGGCACGAATGGCACCTCGACCGGTGATTGAATTTGAAGTTTCTCCTTGTTTTGATTATACATCCTTTTGGATATGCTTTTGATGAATTTTCTATTTTTGTAATGGAGTGTGGTGCTGCCCCCCCTTTTTCTTATGACTTTTCGGCCTTCGGGCCTTGTAATGCACAATACTTGGCCCTTTTGTGGCTTTTCTTAATGTCGTTTCTGTTTATCATCACTTTAATTCCTTTGCAAAATAATCTTGTGCGTATATCCAGCCCCTCGGGCACTAAGTTAAAATAACTTAAGGTGTCTGATTATAAAGTGTCGGGCATTATTTTGCCTTTTTACTCTGCTTAGTTTGATTTCTAATACTTTTTGGATAGCTCTTTTCTCGGCTATCTTTTATTAAACCCCTAAGCTATATAACTTTGACACTTTAGAGAGTCCAGAACTCTTATAATCTTAGGTGCCGATTACGATGTTGACTTGGGTGTCCTTTTGTCAGAGACTTGCTCCCAGTTCTTTATAAGCCTTTGGCAGTTGGTCATGTGTGATTTTGACAGTCACAAAGTTTCTTTTGGTGTGCTTAGGCTTAGGTATTTCATCATTTTTGTAATTGACTATCTGAACTGTGTACGCGGAACAAGCTGACACGCTTATAAGTGTTTGTTCAACCCGTGTACGCGAAGCCTTTATGGGCGACCTATGTACGTGGAGAAAGTCAACACGTTTATAGGAGTTTGTTTAATCAACCAGTGTACACAGAGCGTTTATGGACGACCTATGTACGCGGAGCAAGTCAACACATTTCTAGGAGTTTAATCAACCCTTGTACGCGAAGCGTTTATGGGCGACCTATGTACGCGGAGCAAGTCAACACGTTTATAGGGGTTTAATCAACCCTTGTACGTGGAGCGTTTATGGGCGACCTATGTACGCGGAGCGAGTCAACATGTTTATAGGAGTTTAATCAACCCTTGTACGCGGAGCGTTTATGGGCGACCTATGTACGCGGAGCAAGTCAACATGTTTATAGAAGTTTAATCAACCCTTGTACGCGGAGAGATTATGGGCGACCTATGTACGCCGAGCAAGTCAACATGTTTATAGGAGTTTAATCAACCCTTGTACGCGGAGCGTTTATGAACGACCTATGTACACGGAGTAAGTCAACATGTTTATATGAGTTTAATCAACCCTTGTACGAGGACCGTTTATGGGTGACCTATGTATGCGGAGCAAGTCAAGACGTTTATAGGAGTTTAATCAACCCTTGTACGCAGATCGTTTATGGGCGTCCTATGTACGCGGAGCGAGTCAACACGTTTATAGGAGTTTTCCGAGTTATAACTCACCATCTTCAGCCGAATACCTATAAATAAGACATAAAAAAATTTTAAGTCCAAGTGCCTCGTTAAAAACCTTGCCCTTGCAAGGGAAAAGAGTGCAACCCGGATCCTTTATTTGTTATTGAATTACATAATATTTAGCTGAAATATAGCCTAAGATTTGATACATTCCATGTCCTAGGTATTTCTACTCCCTCTAATGTTTCCAGCTTGTAGGCTCCGTTGTTTAGTTTTCGAAGTACCCTGAATGGGCCTTCCCAGTTGGGGGCAAGCTTTCCCTTGTTTTTTGGGTCTGTGATTTTCTTCAAGACCAGATCGCCTTCCTGGAACTCCCTCTGTCGGACTTTCAGGTTGTATCTTCTTGCCAACCACTGTTTTGCAGCGACTTCTCTGACTCGTGTTGTCTCTCTAACCTCATCTATCTGATCAGCTGAAATGTTCAAGTTATCTATGTTGGCGACTTCATCAAAGTGTTCATGCCTCCAAGTCGGGATGTTGATTTCCACCGGTATCATTGCATCAGCTCCATACACAATCCTGAAGGGTGTCTCTTGAGTAATAGAATGTGGTGTTGTGTGGTATGACCACAAGATCTCGGGTAGGTACTCGAACCACATTCTTTTTGCCTCCTCCAGCTTATTTTTTATTCCTCCTAGGATAACCTTGTTTGCAGCTTCTGATTGGTCATTGGTTTGGGGTTGTTCCACAGATGTGAACCTGTTTTTTATTCCATAATCCATGCAAAAGTCTATGGCGGAAGTGCTTGCAAATTGGGCTCCATTTTCCGAGACTATGATTCCCGGCAAACCGAACCGGCATATGATATTCCTCCAATAAAATTTACGAACCCTCTTGACAGAGATCCGGGCAACGGCCTCGCTTCCACCCATTTTGTGAAATAGTCAACCGCAACGATTAGGAATTTGAGTTGTCCTGAAGCAACTGGGAATGGTCCTAGGATGTCTGCTCCCCACTGATGGAACGACCATGGAGATGAAATCAAATGGAGCGACTCAGTTGATAGGTGTTTAATTAGAGCGAATACTTGGCACTTTTCGTACTTGCTAACGTACTTGGTGCAATCTCGCATCATATACGGCCAGTAGTACCCGACTCTTAGGATTTTTCTGGATAGTGCTCTCCCACTGATGTGGCTACCACAGGCTCCCTGTGGACCTCTTTAATTACCAGTTCAATCTCAGGATCTGACACGCATCTGAGCATAGGTGTTGACCTACCCATCTTGTACAGCATGTCCGAGATTATGACGTATTGGGAAGCTATTCTTTTAATCTTCCGGGCTCCATTAACATCTTCAGGTAATATTTCCTGGGTCAGATAGCTGATGATGGGCCTCATCTTTCCTTGGACATCCTCTATTGTTAATACTTCCTCTGATTGAATGTTGGGTGCTTTGAGAACTTCTTAGATCACAGTCTTATTCATTCCTGAATTCTTTGAGCTTGCTAATTGGGCTAGGAGGTCGGCCCGGGCATTGTCTTCTCTTGGGATGTGGACGAATTCAAATTCTGAGAACACTTTGGATATTCCTGAAGCTTTCTGAAGGTTCTTTACCAGGGTGGAATCCTTCTTCTGGTACTCGTTCTTCATCTGTCTGACCACTAGCTAGGAGTCGGTCTTCACTGATAAATATGTTACTCCGACCTCTCTCCCCAATTTCATTTCGGCAATCAAAGCTCCATACTCTGCTTGGTTGTTGCTGACCTGAAAATTGAAACCTAAAGAGTATTCTAATGTTAGATCTCCGGGTCCTTCCAGAATTATTCCGGCTCCGCTTCCCTTGAGATTTGAAGATCCATCTTGTTGAACCCTAATTTTACCCCTAAGGTTTCGCACATTTTTCATTTGCATTTCATACCACAAACAAGATCACAATCTGTGTTTCTTCTGAGCATCTTTATATTATTCTTACTTGTTTCTGTTTACTAACCTCTAACCAAAATACCAAAAATACGTTGCAGTTTGCCTGTTTTCTCTCTGTGTGTGTTGTGCAGGTTTGTCAAAGACAATGAAGTGATTTCAAGTCAAAGTGACTGTTCGTTCTTAATCCAGTTCAGATGGATGTTTGACCAAATCTTGGTCAAACTATCAAGCAATCTTTTCAAGTGTAAGTTATCTGTTTCAGTGGGTTATTTCTCAAGCAGTGACTGTCAAGTTGTTGTGTGGTGATATTCATCAGGTTCATCTGAGTTCATCAGTCTAGACTGTGTCCCTCTGTGGATTTATTTTCCCAGAAATTGTTCAAAGTGGTTCAAGATTCATTTGATCGGAGATTCAGAGGATGACAGATTCAAATGGCTGTTGTTCAGTTGTGGCTTATTCAGTGGCTTGTGAAAAAAGTTTGGTTATCCATTTGCTATCCATGATCCACTTCATAAACCATCCACATTTCCTAATCTAATTCTCAAATCCAATTTCCATATCAAATCCATTCATTATCCACTTCCATAAAAATTTCTATTTTTTCTATTTTTATTCAATTTCTAAACCATATTCCATTATCCAATTTAAAATCCATATCCATTTTTTTATGTAGCCAACTATCCAACAAACCATTATCCACATTTTCAAGAAATCCATTTTTTTCTTAAAATCAATATCCATTTCTTAATCATTATCCCTTTATGCCTTATCCAATTTCCATCCATTTTCCTTTTAATCTATTTTTTTAAATTCTACTCAATCTCATTGACCCTTTAATTCAAAAATTCTATTCTTGCTGCCAAAAGTCAAAGAAAAAATACAAATCATATTCATAATTCAATTCACATTACATGAGTCATTTTATGTTACTTGAAGTTATACTATTACTCTTCAAAGCTCACCTCATGCTTTTAGCCTAATATCCATTAACACATTAACCAAAAAATGAACAAAAATTTGAAAAAAGAAGGAATGTCTTCACAGGTCCATGCTAGCTACACCAAGCCACTTCAAACATCACGCTTCATCAAGCCATGACGCCACAAGCATTCAGCTGCTGCAAATACAAACTTCAAGCCACCAAACTTTTTGAAGCCAAGCTGCTTAAGCCAATACGCACCATATTTGAAACCAACCTGCACCAAACGAAAAATTTGAAACGCAAGCTGCTACATAAGCTTCAAGCTGCTGCAAATTCACTTGAATAATCAAAACGCAGCAGTCCAGAAAATAAAATGACAATAATAAAACAAAGTGCAAGCCAAGAGGTTCCAAATCAAAACGGCAGCAAAAGCGTCAAAACGCTGCACTGCAGCAAGAATATCACGCAAATTGTATTGAAACAAAACGTAAAAAAAATAAAACAAAACGGAAACTAAAAATTCAAGTTCAAAATCACAACTCACCTCAAATTCATTCCCTCATTTCTGCTATAAATAAGAGCCTTTGCTCCACAAATTCTCCAAGCTTTTCAAGCCAAAATCATGCTGTGAAAATTTCCTCCTAAACACCATTCTTCCATTGTTGTAATTTCAAGCTTCAAGATTAAAAAAAAATTCCAATCAATTCAATCTTCCATCCATAAATCTTCAACAACAACACACAAAGAGAAAGAAAGGAAGAATTGAAGCTTCACTTACTTGAATTTTGAAGGTAGTGAACATTTTCCGACGAAGCTTTCATCTCCGTTTGCATTGCAATTTGTTTTCGATGGTGGAAATCGATTACATATTTGGACTCCTCTCGATTTCCCGGTCGCAACGGTACCACATCGGAGCTCCGTCGTTCCGATTTGACGGAGCTCAAAATTGCTAGCTCTATGATGCTACAGTAACCGCCGCGTGTGAATTTTCAAAGAGGAAGATGATGATACAATTCTGATTCCTCTTCTTTTTTCTTTTTAATATTTAATTTTTTTTTACATTTCTTTTTTTTTAAAAGAGAATGGGCTAGGCCCGTTTCAATTCATCACTTTCACATTTCTACAAAAACCTCCCTTTCATTTTTTTTATCATAAGATTTTTTTCTTTAATTTTCTTTTAGCTTTTCTTTTAATAATTTCTTTTTATATTATTTTTTTTAATATTTCAAGTTTTTGATTTACTATTGCATTTTAATTTTGTTTTTCTAAACATTTTCTTGAAAAATCATTAAAAATAGTTTTGATTTTATTTTCTTGAAATTCTTTGTTGTTGGTTGTGTGGATTATAACATGTTAGATCCACTTTTTCTTCATTTTTTTTCTTTTTGATCGATGAAAGTCTAATTGATCTTAGAATTCCTTTTGTTGAATTTTGATCAAGACTAGATCGCTACCTTCTTTTTTTTTTCGTGCGGTATTGCTTTCGGATGACGATCTACATATCGTTCATCTAGCATGCATTAGCACAAAGATCTATTGACCGACCTCATTGTAGGGTAATTACTCCATAAATTACTCGGCGATTGCTTAACATAGCGCAACATATGTCCCATATCAAAAAACTATCAAGAATGGTTGATTATTTGTCTTTTGGTTCAAAACTTATGAAACTTGTTGTTAGGAGGCTTTGGTCTTATCAATCCTCTAATGAGTTTTCATTAACCTTAACCTAAGTGCAATTATTCAATCATTATTGATCACTTACTCTAACAACTAATCACTAACTTACTAACAATACTATTGTACTAACTTTGTTTACAATTCCTTCTCGCTCCCTATCTCTCTTTTACTTTTATGTTCCATTATTATCATTTCATATCATGTTTATGCTTTCGCAATTTTTCCTTTGTCCGTTGGACACATGTTTATGCTTCCGCAATCTTTTACTTTGTCTGTTGGACACATGTTTATGCTTATGCCTTTTTCTCTTTGTCCACTTGGACCAAAAAACATTAATAAATGCCAAAACCTCTAAAAACTTGTGCTTAATCTTGGACTATGGTTACTATCCTTTGCAATGGACATGGAATTTTGGCACCTAAACCTTGGACTTCAATGCTATTCTTGGATCCTTGGACTTAGAACTAGGGCTTTTTCCCTTTGCTTTGGAATTATGGTTCGAAGACTTTGGACTTCAATGCTATTCTTGGATCCTTGGACTTAGAACTAGGATTTTTTCCCTTTGCCTTAGAATTATGGTTCAAAGACTTTGAAGACTTGTACTTTTACTTGGTTTATGGTGAAGATAGCTACATTTGTGGTTAGATCTTTCTTAACCTTAGCTCTTACTTTATGCTTTAGGATAGTCACTTCTTCTCCACCCATTCTTCAATTTTCAAAACTCTCTCCCTTTTTTCAAAACTTTCTTGATTTCAAACTATCATCTCTTTCATAATTAAACCTTGACTTTGTCAAGTGATTTTACTCTTTTCTTTTTATTTCTTGACAAATGCTAAACTACATAAATACCTTTTTCAAAAGACTTTAAAAAACACCAAACTCATTTACTCTCTTTTGTGCCCTTGTGCACTTTTCTCCTTTAACCTTTTTCATAAGTTTAGACATGATTCATTTCTTTAAGAGGAATTATTCGTTTGGAAATGACGACTTGTCTTTACACTTAAAATCAACCATAACAAACAAATTTCATTCTTTGTACCACGAACTACGAGGTTTTGATCCTACATTGCACTCCGTGGGTACGTAGGCATGAGAGGACAAGTCTCTCCAAACACAAAAATCTTAAAAAACAATTCTCTTCTCATCTCCTCAATCACTTTTCAAGCAAACCTTTTCAGACCAAAAGCGTAGATATTTCAAAGGGTTCTTATAGAGTACTATAGACGTTTTGGGTGCTAATACCTTCCCTTAACGTAACCAACCCCCCTTACCCAAACTCTGTACACTTGTTCTTGTTTAGAGCTTGTATAGGTTTTGTTCGCTCTTTTTCCTTTCCTTTTTGGATAAAATAAAAGGGCGGTGGCGACTCTTGCTTTTCGAGTTAAGTTAATAAATAGCTTACACTCACGATTTTGCCGCTACAGAAAAGTGCCGACTCTGCTGGGGATCATTCCCTTGAAGGGTTTAGCCTACTTTGATTTATTTACTGCTTTTTGTCTAATTTGCTTATTACTTGTGTGTTCTGTTTGGGAGTTCCTCTGTGTGTGAGATAGGTCCTATACCTGGACCAGAGTGTACTTTGAGATAGGAGGGAGTCGAATCCTGAAAAGGCAGAACTTGAGAATCTATCCACTCGGTGGTTGCCTCTTTGGAATTACTGATGTCGATCGAGCGATCGTGAAGGCATTAATTTTTCCATAGAAGCCTATAACACTGAGGACCGTAGAAACCCTTAACCCATCTTAGCCTTTTCTGAACGTGGCGCGAAAGCTATAAAGATGCAAATCTGACATAGCTGTTATGCGATGCCACACTCAGGTTAGATTCTCTTGAGGATAACTACCAACCTCCGAGCAAATCGGTGCGCTGGTGTGTCTGATAGTGGATTTTGGACCCTGGGCACTCTGTTAGAACCGATGTTTTCTGCAGGTACAATGAAGACAAACCTTAGTACACACCTTTTGTGGATTAGTTCTTAACTTTGACTTCATGCTTGTGACTTGAACCTTGAACCCGTGTGCTTTAAGTGGTCTTGTTTGTGGTTGTTGCATCCATGCACTCTTGCATCCATGAGCATACATATGCATTATTCCCAGTTGTCTCAGAAACTCATTTCAATGGTCTCCTTCTTCAGTTATCTGTTCACTGTCTAGCTGTTTCCTCAACACAACTACGGGACTAGAGCTGCTGTCAGATTGAGAATGGAAAACCAAGAACAACACAACGCCGAAGTTAGAATGGAAATTGATGAGTTGAAGGCCGACATGACCAAACTCACAGAAATGATGCAAGTTCTGATTGTTATAGGTGAACCACATCAGAGGACTGTGATCTCTGAAATCTTACCTGCTGCTGTTGACCCTCCACTGACTCAGCAACCAGCTTCTACTTGGCCAGAATTTGGGTTACCTCTGAATTACTCGCCACCCTTTGCAACTACTCATGTGTTTGTCGCGTCTGTACTGCCGGTATCTTCAGCTCCATTGTTCACTGAACCTCAGCCTATTTTGCGTTCTGTTGCTCAAGCTATCCTTGAGAATCCTCCTTTTGTGTACCATGTTGCTGGTCCACAATCTAAAAGTCAGAGAGAACCTGGATACATTGAAGAAGTCAGAGAGCAATGGCAAACTCTAGACAAAAGGCTAAGAGCCATGGAAGGAAGTGATGTCTTTAGTGCTGCCGCAATGGACATGTGCTTGGTTTCAGACTTGGTTATGCCTGCAAAATTCAAAACTCCTGATTTTGAGAAATACAAGGGGCACACCTGTCCCAGAAGCCACTTGGTGATGTACTGCCGCAAGATGGCTGCTCATGCCAAAAATGACAAATTGCTCATTCACTGTTTCTAAGACAGCTTGAGTGGGGCTTCAATGAAATGGTATATGGGATTTGAGAAGAACCGTATCCAAAGCTGGAAAGACTTGGCTGATGTTGTCTTAAAGTAATATAAGTACAATCTGGACATGGAACCTGACCGTCGTCAACTGCAAAACATGTCTCAGAAAGAAAAAGAATCCTTTAAGGAGTACGCTCAACGCTGGAGAGACCTAGCTGCTCAAGTGGAGCCACCCTTGGCTGAAAAGGAATTGACTGGATTGTTCATGGACACTCTTCAGCCACTCTTTTGGGAAAAGATGATAGGCAGTGTATCATCTAGTTTTGCTGACCTAGTCACTATTGGAGAAAGACTAGAATAGGGTATCAAGAAAGGAAAGATTACTAATGCTGAAGCCTTTAGTGGTGCTAAAAAATATGCTGGAAATTTTCAAAAGAAAAGGATGGTGATACCCATGCTGTTTCAGATGAAGGGAAACCTCGTCGTAGGTAACAATAATATGTAGCTGCAGTTGCTCCTGTTGTCAATGATCAACCAGTTCAAGCTCCTCGTCAGGCTGTTAGACAAAATCAGAATCGCAATAGATTTAATTTTGATCCTATCCTGATGTCTTACACTGAGTTGTATCCATGTCTTATAAAGAAAGGTTTGATTACAATGAGGGATCTACCTCCTCCTCCAAATCCTCTCCCAGTCGGCTATAGGGCTGGTCTTCACTGTGAGTTCCATCGAGGTGGGGCAAGCCATAACTTGGAAGGTTGCTATGCATTGAAAGCTAGAGTACAAGAATTGGTGAACTCAACGATTCTGACTTTTCTTGATGATAATCCCAATGTTGTCAACAATCCTTTGCCAGAGCATGCCAAGTGAAGTTTGAGTCAGTTCAGGAAAATCATCTCCTAAAGCCAGTGTTTCAGACATGACAACTCATCCTTGTTGCTGATTAGTCACTAGGCCTTGTTTCTTTCTGTTTGCATTTTTCCTTGATTGTATTGACTGTTTGCTTTCGAACTTTATTTGTACTTTCATGGTAATTTCAATGAAATGGGCATTGAAATGTTTTGATTCAATTCATTTATATCCACTATGTGCATCTTTATGCTTTCATTTTCACAAAACAAAAATATCTCTCATGTTCACTTTCTTTATCAAGCTTTTGTTTATGCAAAGATTGGAGGGAGGATGATGAAAAGGAAATACCTAAAATTTTTGGACTGTATGCTTTCAATTTAAAACTTGGCTGATGATGTACAGGCATTGTTTCAACTCCCAAACACTGGAGAAATAAGGAAGTTAATCCCTTGTCAACCCCTTCGACCCTAGAAGTTGGAGTTTCTTTCTGTACGAAAAAACCCACAATTTTAACCCGAGGATGGGTAGTTCTCAGTTAATTTGACTGTGCATGCAAAACACTTTCCAATAAAGGTTGGAATCATAAGCTTTCCTTCGCACACATCAAAGAAGTGTCGAAGATGTCTTTCAAATCAAAAGCCAATGATGGTTCATCGTAATCATTAAGCCAGGCAGTCACTATCTTTCAAAAAAGTTGAAAAAAAATCAAAAGAAAAGCCCGCTGAGTCAAAACCTATGAAGGAGACTTAGGCAAAAGTTGGGGCATCTCGTTGACTGTAAGCTCAAATGACACAGTTCAGGAAAAAGTTAGGGATAACAAAAGAAAAACCGAGAGGTTACCAAAATCCTCAAAGACAAAACGAGTTAACTAAGGTCCTCATCAAAAACAACAAAATGTTGTAATAAAGAGTGACTGTCATCTCAAAAATTCCTTAGCCCTTGAACCATCATCATAATAGTGTTGCAATTCCAAAATCTCTTGGAACCTGAATGCATAGTTTGAATTAACTAAGCATAGGACTGGAGACCATCACGAAGAATGGGTTGGGTACAAATAAACTTTAAGCATATATCCTTTGTTTCAAAAACCGTGAACCATACTACGTTACAACCTTCAAAATACCTAATTGAAGTCAGGTTTCTTTTGAAAGCATACTACAACAAGTTTGCGTAAATTGACTCCTAAGATTGTTGCCAATCATTTGTTTTGATGTCATACCTTTGCTTTATCTTTCATTTTGAATGTCTAAACCGCCGTGTTTTGACAAGTGATTCATTTGCTTTACATCAATAATATCATTCCAAAAATGATTTTTGATTTCAAAATAGATGAGCTTTGCATTAAAATTACCATGTTTGAATAATTTTATTTGCAGGCAAATTTTTCTCATCAAGAAATTTCAAACAGTTGAGAAACTTGGTCAGTGATCCTATCAGGGGCACATTACTTCCAGATCCTATTATGAATCAATTCAAGATTTGTTGCTCGGTGCAAGTTATTCTTAGAATTGGTTAGCCAGAAGATCTCCTTCAAGACCCATACTAAGTTTAGCCTTCTCAACTTTCATTTCAAGAACTAAAGCCATGATCAGTTCATCCCTAACAATAGTAACTGAAGCCATGATCAGTTTACCCTTAGCATTCATTTCAAGAATTGAAGCCATGATCAATTCATTCTTCCCCTGCAACAGTCAAACTGAAGCTATGATCAGTTTATCCTCATCAGTCAATCAATCTGGGGTAATCTTCTTCAAGAATCCTCAAGATGTCTTTCCTCAAAAGACCATCAGCCTAATACAATTCATAAGTGTGACAAAGATATGTTCACCATTTTCTCTCCAAGTAGAGTGGGCAGTGTTCCCTGTGTTAAGGAATCAGAGTTCCTTTCTTCCCCCACAAAAGAGTCTATCTCAGTTATCCTAATCATAAGCATTGCATACATAAATCATTCATATATCATACATAGAAATATTTTCATAGCTCGAAGTGTGCTTCGCGCTCATGTGCATTTCCCGAGGTCCTGTTGCTGTCAATATCTTACCTTGTGATCAAAGTCCAACTTACTTAGCGCCTACCAAAACTTTTACCTGCCTTTTCATTCAGTGCCATTCCTGAATGTTGTCGTTTACCTGTCTTCTTTTTTCCAGTGCCATTCCTGGATGTTGTCGTTTCCCTGTGCATTTATTGATGTTGTTAGATGTTCTTTTTCTTCCATTCCAGTGCTATTCCTGGACCTTTATTTTTCTCTCACTCCAGTGCCATTCCTGGATGTCTGTCTCTTTTGATATCTAGTGCCATTCCGGGATACCTTGTTCCTCTTGTTTCTCCCAGTGCTATTCCTGGAAGTCTTTTCTCTCTTTTGTAATCTCTATTATATTTCTCTTGGATATCTTTCAGTACCATTCCTGAAAGTTTTATCTATTCATTCAGTTCCATTCCTGAATGAGTTTTCTCCTTTGCATTCAGTGCCATTCCTGAATGATTTTTCTCTTTTACATTCAGTGCCATTCCTGGATGTCTTTCTCATTACCATTCAGTGTCATTCCTGAATGTAGTGATTTACCTTTACCTTTCAGTGTCATTCCTGAAAGTCCCTGCTCACTTTATTCAATGCCAGTCTTGGATATTGTAAACTCTTTTTATCCAATGCCATTCTTGGATACTTCTGATATATTTTCTAGAACCTTTCTCACTTCATTCAATGCCATTCTTGAATGTCGTGATCCCTTTTATCCAATGTTATTCTTGGATACCTTTTCCCCAGCCAAGTCCAATGCTATTCTTAGATACCTCTGATGTTTAACATTGCCATCCAATGCGATTCTTGGATGTCCCCAGTGAAGTTTTCAAATAGAATTTTGTTTCTATCCAACGCTATTTTTGGATGACTCTGATGTTTGTTGTTGCCTCATTCAATGACATTCTTGAATGATGTAGTTTCTTTCATCCAATGTCATTCTTGGATATCTTATCCCCAATAGAGTGTTTTTCACCTTCATCCAATGCCATTCTTGGATGACGCTGCGGTATTTACCAGAAACTTTCTTGTTGTTGTCCAATGCCATTCTTGGACATCTTTGAGCTACTTTTATCTTGTTCGTAGTTTCTATCCAATACCATTCTTGGATGTCACTACTCATCTTCCCAGGGTCTTGTCCCTTTATTTCCAACTATTGATGGATACTTCTTGTCACCTTGACAGATCTCCAGAAATAGCTTATGTTCCCCAGCGTGTCTTTTCACGTCATCTCTCTTAATTTACCGTAAATCTGTTGTTTCGAGTTTCCCCGCATTCTGTTTCATCCTTTGCATTCATATCATCTTGTGGTATCTTATGGCTAAAAATTTGGTTTTCTGTATTTAAGTATCTTCAATCTTGTCGAGACGAAGTTTTCAACCTTCATATCTCCTGATAGAAGAAACTTAAATAGGGGCAGCTGTTGAACCTTAATTTTTACCACTAAGATTTCGCACATTTTTCATTTGCATTTCATACCACAAACAAGATCACAATCTGTGTTTCTTCTGAGCATCTGTATATTATTCTTACTTGTTTCTGTTTACTAACCTCTAACCAAAATACCAAAAATACGTTGCAGTTTGCCTGTTTTCTCTCTGTGTGTGTTGTGCAGGTTTGTCAAATACAATGAAGTGATTTCAAGTCAAAGGTGACTGTTCGTTCTTAATCCAGTTCAGATGGATGTTTGACCTAATCTTGGTCAAACTATCAAGCAATCTTTTCAAGTGCAAGTTATCTGTTTCAGTGGGTTATTTCTTAAGCAGTGACTGTCAAGTTGTTGTGTGGTGATATTCATCAGGTTCATCTGAGTTCATCAGTCTAGACTGTGTCCCTCTATGGATTTATTTTCCCAGAAACTGTTCAAAGTGGTTCAAGATTCATTTGATAGGAGATTCAGAGGATGACAGATTCAAATTGTTGTTGTTTAGTTGTGGCTTATTCAATGGCTTGTGAAAAAAGTTTGGTTATCCATTTGCTATCCATGATCCACTTCATAAACCATCCACATTTCCTAATCTAATTCTCAAATCCAATTTCCATATCAAATCCATTCATTATCCACTTCCATAAAAATTTCTATTTTTTCTATTTTTATTCAATTTCTAAACCATATTCCATTATCCAATTTAAAATCCATATCCATTTTTTTATATAGCCAACTATCCAACAAACCATTATCCACATTTTCATGAAATCCATTTTTTTTCTTAAAATCAATATCCATTTCTTAATCATTATCCCTTTATGCCTTATCCAATTTCCATCTATTATCCTTGTAATCCATTTTTTTAAATTCTATTCAATCTCATTGACCCTTTAATTCAAAATTTCTATTCTTGTTGCCAAAAGTCAAAGAAAAAATACAAATCATATTCATAGTTCAATTCACATTACATGAGCCATTTTATGTTACTTGAAGTTATACTATTACTCTTCAAATCCCACCTCATGCTTTTAGCCCAACAACCATTAACACATTAACCCAAAAAATGAACAAAAAATTGAAAAAAGAAGGAACTTCTTCACAGATCCATGCTAGCTACACCAAGCCACTTCAAACATCACGCTTCATCAAGCCATGACGCCACAAGCATTCAGCTGCTGCAAATACAAACTTCAAGCCACCAAACTTTTTGAAGCCAAGCTGCTTAAGCCAATACGCGTCATATTTGAAACCAACCTGCACCAAACGAAAAATTTGAAACGCAAGCTGCTACATAAGCTTCAAGCTGCTGCAAATTCACTTGAATAATCAAAATGCAGCAGTCCAGAAAACAAAATGACAACAATAAAACAAAGTGCAAGCCAAGAGATTCCAAATCAAAACGGCAACAAAAGCGTCAAACCCTGCACTGCAGCAAGAATATCAGCAAATTGTATTGAAACAAAACGCAAGAAAAAAAAAAACAAAATGACAACTAAAAATTCAAGTTCAAAATCACAACTCACCTCAAATTCATTCCCTCATTTCTGCTATAAATAAGAGCCTTTGCTCCACAAATTCTCCAAGCTTTTCAAGCCAAAATCATGCTGTGAAAATTTCCTCCTAAACACCATTCTTCCATTGTTGTAATTTCAAGCTTCAAGATTAAAAAAAACTTCCAATCAATTCAATCTTCTATCCATAAATCTTCAACAACAACACACAAAGAGGAAGAAAGGAAGAATTGAAGCTTCACTTACTTGAATTTTGAAGGTAGTGAACATTTTTCGACGAAGCTTTCATCTCCGTTTGCGTTGCAATTTGTTTCCGACGGTTGAAATCAATTACATATTTAGACTCCTCTCGCTTTCCCGGTCGCAACGGTACCACATCGGAGCTCCGTCGTTCCGATTTGACGGAGCTCAAAATTGCTAGCTCCATGATGCTACAGTAGCCGCCGCGTGTGAATTTTCGAAGAGGAAGATGATGATACAATTCTGATTCCTCTTCTTTTTTCTTTTTAATATTTCATTTTTTTTACATTTCTTTTTTTTTTAAAGAGAATGGGCTAGGCCCGTTTCAATTCATCACTTTCACATTTCTACAAAATCCTCCCTTTCATTTTTTTTATCATAAAATTTTTTTCTTTAATTTTCTTTTAGCTTTTCTTTTAATAATTTCTTTTTATATTATTTTTTTTAATATTTTAAGTTTTTGATTTACTATTGCATTTTAATTTTTTTTTTCTAAACATTTTCTTGAAAAATCATTAAAAAATAGTTTTGATTTTATTTTCTTGAAATTCTTTGTTGTTGGTTGTGTGGATCATAACATGTTAGATCCGCTTATTCTTCATCTCTTTTCTTTTTGATCGATGAAAGTCTAATGGATCTTAGAATTACTTTTGTTGAATTTTGATCAAGACTAGATCGCTACCTTCTTTTCTTTTCTTGCGGTATTGCTTTCGGATGACGATCTACATATCGTTCATCTAGCATGCATTAGCACAAAGATCTATTGATCGACCTCATTGTAGGGTAATTACTCCATAAATTACTTGGTGATTGCTTAACATAGCGCAACATATGTCCCATATCGGAAAACTATCAAGAATGGTTGATTATTTGTCTTTTGGTTCAAAACTTATGAAACTTGTTGTTAGGAGGCTTTGGTCTTATCAATCCTCTAATGAGTTTTCATGAACCTTGACCTAAATGCAATTATTCAATCATTATTGATCACTTACTCTAACAACTAATCACTAACTTACTAACAATACTATTGTACTAACTTTGTTTACAATTCCTTCTCGCTCCCTATCTCTCTTGTACTAACTTCTGCAATCTTTTCCTTTGTCCGTTGGACACATGTTTATGCTTATGCCTTTTTCTCTTTGTCCACTTGGACCAAAAAACATTAATAAAGGCCAAAACCTCTAAAAAACTTGTGCTTAATCTTGGACTATGGTTACTATCCTTTGCAATGGACATGGAATTTTGGCACCTAGACCTTGGACTTCAATGCTATTCTTGGATCCTTGGACTTAGAACTAGGGCTTTTTCCCTTTGCTTTGGAATTATGGTTCAAAGACTTTGGACTTCAATGCTATTCTTGGATCCTTGAACTTAGAACTAGGACTTTTTCCCTTTGCCTTAGAATTATGGTTCGAAGACTTTGAAGACTTGTGCTTTTACTTGGTTTATGGTGAAGATAGCTACATTTGTGGTTAGATTTTTCTTAACCTTAGCTCTTACTTTATGCTTTAGGATAGTCACTTCTTCTCCACCCATTCTTCAATTTTCAAAACTCTCTCCCTTTTTTCAAAACTTTCTTGATTTCAAACTATCATCTCTTTCATAATCAAACCTTGACTTTGTCAAGTG
Organism: Lathyrus tuberosus; assembly: GCA_022829125.1. NCBI lineage: Eukaryota > Viridiplantae > Streptophyta > Magnoliopsida > Fabales > Fabaceae > Lathyrus > Lathyrus tuberosus. The sequence goes on from JALAZF010000078.1 coordinate 16,218,401, forward strand.
ATTTTACTCTTTTCTTTTCATTTCTTGACAAATGCTAAACTACATAAGCATATTGACACCTTTTTCAAAAGACTTTAAAATACACCAAACTCACTTACTCTCTTTTGTGCCCATGTGCACTTTTCTCCTTTAACCTTTTTCATAAGTTTAGACATGATTCATTTCTTTAAGCGGAATTATTCGTTTGAAAATGACGACTTATCTTTACACTTAAAATTAACCATAACAAACAAATTTCATTCTTTGTACCATGAACTACGAGGTTTTGATCCTACATTGCACTCCGTGGGTACGTAGGCATGAGACGACAAGTCTCTCCAAACACAAAAATCTTAAAAAACAATTCTCTTCTCATCTCCTCAATCACTTTTCAAGCAAACCTTTTCAGACCAAAAGCGTAGATATTTCAAAGGGTTCCTATAGAGTACTATAGATGTTTTGGGTGCTAATGTCTTCCCTTAACGTAACCAACCCCCCTTACCCAGACTCTGTTCACTTGTTCTTGTTTAGAGCTTGTATAGGTTTTGTTCGCTCTTTTTCCTTTCCTTTTTGGATAAAATAAAAGTGCGGTGGCGACTCTTGCTTTTCTAGTTAAGTTAATCAATAGCTTACACTCACATTTTGCCGCTACACATCTACATATAGGATCCATCTGTTTGAGATCTCTTCTCCAGCTGGTGCACTTAATTCTACCACAAAATCGGCCAGTGTTTGTGACTTGATACTGGTTCTGGGCACAAAGTTGATGTCATAATCGGAGAGCTCTACTACCCACTTGACCATCTGTCCTGCTAAGTCGGGCTTTTTTAGTATTTGTTTGATTGGGTAATTCATCTTGACTGTGATGGGGTGACCTTGAAAATAATGTCTCAGCTTCCGGGCTATGATAACTACTGCTAGCGCCAACTGTTCAATATTCTGGTAACTTAGCTCTGCCCCTTTTAGAACTTTGCTGATAAAGTACACGGACCGCTCTCCATCCTCTCCATCTTGTACTAAAACTGAGCTAAGGGCTTTATCCGTGACCGACAAGTATAAGACCAAAGGTGTGTTTTCTTTGGGCCTTACTAGGATAGGAGGCGAGGACAGAAAATGCTTTACTTCTTGAAAGGCTTCTTCACATGCCTCTGTCCATTCAAACTCCTTAGACTTCCTTATAGTTGTAAAGAAGTGTATTAATTTGTCTCTTGTACATGATAAAAATCGTGACAATGCGGCTAGTCTCTTGGATAACTGTTGGACTCCTTTTTTGTGGTTGGAGTTCTCATATCTATTATAGCCTGGCATTTGTCCAGGTTCGCCTCGATTCCCCAGTTGGTGAGCATAAATCCGAGGAACTTCCCGGCTTGTACTCCAAGGGTACACTTGTCCGGGTTCAGTCTCATGTTGTAGCTTCTTATGAATGCAAAGGTTTCTATTAAATCCTTTACATGTGACCAGTTTGTGCTTGTCTTAATAACCATGCCGTCTACATAGACCTCCAGATTTTGACCTATTTGAGTAGCGAACACCTTATCCATCAGCCTCTGGTAAGTAGCCCTAGCATTTGAGTCCAAAGGGCACGACCTCATAATAATAATTGCTCTGATGTGTCATAAAGGCGGATTTTGGTGCGTCTATTGGATTCATTCAGATCTGATTGTATCCGGAGTATGCATCCACAAAGCTGAGCAAACGGAACCCAGACGTAGCATCTATCAGCCGGTCAATGTTTGGCAATGGGTATGGATATTTAGGACACACCTTGTTGAGGTCCGTGAAGTCCACACACATTCGTCATTTCCCGGATTTCTTCTTTACCATCACCACGTTGGATAACCAGGTCAGATACTTGATCTCCTTGATGAACCCGACATGTAACAGCTTCTCGACTTCCTCTACAATTGCTTTCCTCTTTTCATCACCGCCATTTCTTTTCCTTTGGGAAACTGGCTTGATATCCGAATCGATTGCTAAGTGATGGCACATGAAATTGAGATCTATCTCTGGCATGTCTGAAGGTTTCCAGGCGAAAAGATCCACATTGTCTTTTTGAAAGATCTCTTTCTCCTCTTTGGGGGACAAGTTAACTCTGATGTGTGTAACATGGGACGATAGGTGCCCAATCTAGACTTGCTTTGTTTCTTCGTTGGGAATTATGTTGTCTTCAATTGAATCATCACGTGGGTCTATGTCGACCAGGTGAACTTTGAGGGTATTCTTGGGATCTGCTTCCCCTGCGGGTTCCAATCTTTTCAACTTTAGGCTATCCTTATAACACTTTCTCGCCAGCCCCTGGTCGCCTTTGACAATACCAACCCGGCCATCTCCGGGTGGTAATTTCATGGTCAAATACAGAGTTAAAAGCGAAGCTTCCAAGGCGTTGAATGATGGCCGGCCTATAATGATGTTATAGGGTGAAGCAGCGTTGACTATCAGGTACCTCACTCGGACGGTCTTCGCATTAGCCGTGTTGCCAAAGGTGGTCGGCAACGCTAGGTGCCCGAGCACCTGCACCTATTCTCCCGAGAATCCTACTAGACTACCTTTGAAGTGTAATAACTCGGTCATATCGAGCCCCATTTCTCATAAAGCATCCTAATATAGTACGTCGGCTTAGCTTTCGGGGTCTATCAATACCCTTTTCATGCTTCAGTCTCTTATTTGTACTTTAATAACCATGGGATCATTTTCATGAGCTAGGACTCCTACGGCGTCTCATTTTGAGAATGTTACGGCATCTAAGTTGCCTTTCGGTTTCTCTGGAGATCTCTGGTCGATATGCATGACTGCCCTAGCATATCTCTTTCTGGCCGAACTTGTTTCTCCACCACCAACAAACCCTCCAGCGATGGTGTTTAGCGTGTGTCGAGCTGTCTTTGTCTTGTGACCTTCTTCGGCATCTGAACTCTTCTTCTGAACTGACTTTCCTGGTCCCAGGTCATCTCGACAGGGACTTCCCTTGTTATTTTGTGGCCGAGAATCCTTCAAATTTGCCAAGAGATGACCTCTCTGGATTAGAGCTTCAATTTCTTTTTTCAGTTGTTGACAGTCTTCGGTGTGATGTCCCCGCATACGGTGGTAATTACACCAAGCCTTAGGTTGCCTCCCCATGATAGTGTTGGCTCTTTTATAACGATGAGGCTCCGGTAACAGATTCATATGGCCGACTTCTTTAAGGATATCTCCCCTGCTTGCATTTAATGGGGTGAGGTCTCTGTCTGGCTCATATGACTGTCTGTATGGTCTGGGAGCATGTCGCTCGCGCATAGCTACCCGGGGATGCTCTTTTCTCCTGTTCGACGCCTCTTCCTTGCTCTTTGTCTTTTCACTGCTGTCTCAGGCTCTTTTCTCTTGGTACTTTCTTCTCCTTTGATGTAACACTCAGCCCGAGTAGTGATCTCGTCCATGCTGATAGTCGGCTTCTGAGCTAACGACTCATTAAACTGTCCGGCTCGTAGTCCATGTTGAAAAGCTCCCACAAATAATTCTTGGTTTGGATGAGATACTTTGAGGGTTTCCTCATTGAATCGATCCAGGTACTCACGTAGTGATTCTGACTGTTTCTGTCAAACACTGAACAATGTGGTCGTGGACACCTTCCGGCGCTTGCTTGCCGAGAAGTGTTGTACTAACTTCTTAGTCAAGTCTTGGTAGCTTACGATGGAGAGTCGAGGAAGGCTCATGTAATATCTTAGAGCTACATCTTTAAAGGTACCGGCCATGAGCTTACACTTCAGTGAATCCGAAAGGGCAACTATGGCCATCTGATTGTTAATGGCAATAACATGCTCCTGAGGATCCGTCTTCCCATCATAAGAGGTTAGTGATGGTGCTTTAAAGTTTTCTGGGATGTGGTCGTCCCATATCTCTTGAGAAAGAGGTTGTGGCTCGAGAACCTCTTCCTCAAGGTCGTCGTCAGCCTAACTTTATTGTTGCAGAACTTGTATGTTGTCTTGCAGCGTCTCATTCTGCTGACGCTTGGCCTCCATCATGGCTAACAGTTGAGCATGTCGGGAGGATCTTCTTCATTGGATATGTTTTTAGTGTAAGGTGTGGCCTGGGAGAGTTTTACCTAGGCCCCACGGTGGGTGTCAAATGTTCTAGCCAAAAATGGTTAGATACACCAAAAGTGCTAGTTCCCCTTGTCCTGGACAAGAAGAGTTATGTTGTCTATATTGTGAGGGATATTTGGGGATTTGAGAGCTACACTTGTGCTGTGTATTGTCTCAAGATGATTGTGTCTTGCTTAACCCTCATGTGGGAGCCCCTTTTATAGTCTTCCATTAAGATATGCCATTAAGAGAAGTCTCTTGGCCTTCTGACGTTACATGGCCATCATTGCTGTAACTCCCCATCATGAATGTAGGCTTTGATGTAGATGATCCAGAGGCTTTTCGCTTACAGTGGCATGGATGTAGATGATCCAGAGGCTTTTCGCTTACAGCGATTAGATGAAGAGGAAGGAGTTGTTGATGTTTGTGTACTGTGAACGAGGCACAACTTTGAGGCTAAAAGGTTAATTCGATTAACCAGTGGTTTTCTTATACAAAGCCTAAGAGGAGGCTAATATGTGTCTCGTACAAAGCCCGAGAGAGAGGCTAAAAGGTTTTGACCCGACGATGGAGTCTTTTGGTATCTCGTATAAAGCCCGAGATGGAGGCTATTTGACTCAATTTGGAGAGTTTTTGTATCTCGTACGAAGCCCGAGAGAGAGGCTAAACGTTGTTTGACTCAACGACGGAGTTTTTTGTATCTCGTACGAAGCCCGAGATGGAGGCTAAACATTTTCTTCACTGGGAAGAATCGTTGAACAAAGCCCAAAAGGAGGCTATGGTAACTGTTTCAGTTAAGTGACAGGTCCAGTATACTGATTTTAAAGAGAAAATCAGTTCTTATATGAGCAACACTGTACTCAGGGATTTAATTTGAGGATCAGGGATATTTCTTTTTCTTTGAGGAAACGGGAAATCCAAAGGGTATTGAGACTGTCCGAGTCTACGGGTTTCCTTCCTATTTAACGAAGGGGTCACTTGAGAATGTCTTTGAGACTCAAGGAGATTAGACCGTCCAAGTCTAGAGTATTATCTTTCGTACTATGCTTTGAGAAACAGTAGTAGACTCTATGAAAGAACTGTTCTATGAGGATGACTAGGTTCTGTTCCTATACCTCTAGGAGGTCGTCAGGATAATTTATACGAAGCCCAAGAGGAGGCTGGAAACTTTTAAGAAGCCGACGGGTCCTTGTACTAAGCCCAAGAGGAGGCTATCATTCCCGGAGGAAGAGATCATTATATGAAGCCTAAGAGGAGGCTGTGAATACTTCTAAGAAGCCATAGGGTCCTTGTACTAAGCCCCAGAGGAGGCTAGGTTGCTTTTAGGAAGCCTGTGGGTCCTTGTACGATGCCCAAGAGGAGGCCGATGCATTTAAGAAGCCCGTGGGTCCCCAAACCCCGAGAAATTCAAGGCAATGCTATTCACCGAGAATAGATCAAAGTCAGGAAAGTCCGAGAATTTGGAAGAAACTCAAAGATGCCATTCACGGAGAATACATTCATCTCTGGGAGTAGAGTTTCTTGACGATTCCTAATAAGGACAGCCTGAGAGAAGACTGTATCTGGTGATCCTATTGGGGATCTAGTCGTCTATTTCTAAGACTAAACGAAACGGCGTCACTTAGTTATAGACGTAGTTGCCGGGGAAACTCGAAATATTTATACTATTATTACACAGTTGATATGAGTTTATGAAAGAAGACTTACAGTGAAACAGCCCCACAATACAGTTATATGTATATGAAAGCGGTAAATGAAAGCGATAACCACTTACTCGGTTGTAGAGCTTCCATGTTGTTTGGTAAGTTGTTCAACAAAGAAAGATTGAAAACAACAGTATATTCAAAATCAAAGGAGAAAGTGCTTTGAAAAAGAAAGATTTGGGGCTTACAGCTCAGGGAGAGACCCAGGGTTTTATCAGTGAGCGCACTGTTTGAATTTGTACAGAGGGACTTATACAAGTGACTGAGGCCAAAAAAGGTTTTCTGTACAAAGGGATGGGTCTTACACTCTCTCAAGAGGCCCAAAAGGTTTAAGGAAAAAGAGTGGGGCTTATAACACGAGGGTAGGCCCAGTTGACTTTTCCGTTTAAAAAATGGCGATCGCGCCGAGGTTTTCTTTTAACGCGGAGGGACTTATACAATAAGTGAGGCCCAAAATGTTTTGGTTAAAAGGGGATTGGGTCTTACACTCTATTAGAGGCCCAAAAGTTTTGAATGGGTCTTATAGCTCAAGGAGAGGCCCAAAAGGTTATTTTTCAAAAGGCGGTGATCGTGCCATTTATTTGAAAATGTACAGAGGGACTTATACAACGGATGAGGCCCAAAATGTTTTTGTACAATTGGGTTGGGTCTTACACTCTCTCAAGAGGCCCAAAGTGATTTGAAAATGATTTATGAGGGTTGAATTAATCCAAAAAACCCTAATTTGTTTTCAAAAATGTATTTAATTGAATAAAAATTCAATTAAAATGATCAAAATTGTTTAACATATGAAAAACAAATTGTGATTTTGGATTAATGCTTCAAAAATTAAGTATTGACCTACAAAATAATTAGAAAGCATTAAAAGTTGCAAAATCAATGTAGAAAAAATATTTAAAATGTCAAAAACAATTAAAATATTAATTCTTTGCATAAATATCAATTATATGAAATAAATAATATTTTTGGGATTTTTTGATAAAATAAAATATTTTAACATTTTTGTGAATTATTAAAAAAAGAATCAACTCAAAATCATTAAAACTCAGAGAGAAATTAATTTTTGAATCAATTAAACAAAATCACAAAATTCAAATATTTGAATTTGAAAGAAATGGCGCCAAGAACACACGCGTTTTTCTGGGTTTGGCTGATTTGCGTTTTCTATCTAATCTCACTGAATACGTAATCATATCATGCAATCCACATATCATTATGCTCGTCTCAACCTCACGATCATGTCTATAACACTTAATTTCATTTAAATTAAACATAAAACATGAAATCACGAAGAAACCTCAAGAACCCTAATTTCTGCATGAAGGCTAGTATTTTTGATACACGATTCAAACAATGCAATTAATTGAGGGGAAACATTCCATGCATGATTATGAACATATGGCCAAATTATTGTGCGAGGAAATATGCATAGATTGAGAGATGACCAAGTATGTGATTACCTCTAGGTCGTGACAGCAAGTGCAATGTGATTTTTGATTTGGAGGTGTTACATATGAGTGGTGATGATCTGAACAGCTTCCCTACACCCTATGGAGTGTGTTTGAATGCTTGGACTTGATTGAAATTGGCTGGAACGATTTGTGGTACCTCAGCTACAACTTGATTGAAAATTTGAGCAACCAGCTGGTGATTTTGTGAAATTGGTGTTTCAGAAGTGATCTAAGTGTTTGATCAGCTCATATGTGATGTATGTGAGGTGTGTGAGTGATTGGTTTGATTGGAATTGCTCTCAAACTCAAAACCCGATAGCTACCTTGCTAAGAAAGGCATTTTTGCCAAGAGAAAGAGATTTTGAGGAAAGCATCTGTTAGATGGCTTTGGTGTACTCAAACTGATCACAATTGAGCTCTATTTATAGTAGAGCAAGTTTGTTTTGCAAGGAATAGTGAATGGCAGCTGGTAAGTAGGTTTGACCAATGTTGGCAAATGAAAATTCAAGTCTCCTCTAGCCATTGACTAGAGGTTAGGGCACAGAGCTTTGGTTCCCTTGGTCTTGGATAAGTCTTGACTGATTTCAGATGAGAATGGATCAGTCCATGCCACCTTGATGCTTCCATTGAATGCTTCAATCCAAATTTGGAGTCTTGTCCCTATTTTGGCCATTCTAGGTTCAACATGCTATTTCTTGTTCCATGGACTTTGGAGGCTTGGCTCAGTGATTGTCCCCTTTAGATTCAATCCTCAGATGTGTCCAAGTGGATAGGAGCATTTGAATTGGCTGATTTTGGCAAATCGAGCAAAGTTGCAAATTCTGCCTTGCCTTTGACAGATTTCAGCAAGGCAACTTTCCAATGTCATATCTCATGACTCAAATGGAATTTGGCAATGTTCTTGGCCATTTTGGAAAGCCCTTACATGATATAACAACTGTTTGAACAAGTTTGGTTTTGATCTCTTTTGAATCCAAGTGAAAAATCCCTCTACATTTGGTAAAAAGTGAAGCAAAATATGACTTAGTGAAATTTTCACTAAGTGTTGGAACAAAGTGTGATTTCTTGATTTTGATCACTCCATAACTTAAAATCCTTAATGAATTGGCCTTAGGCCTAGTTGAAGTTTTTGTAGAGGGTAATGAGGGCTACAAATCCATCTTTGGATGAGAAAAAATGGCCATGTGGTTTAGGAGTTATGATCCTCCAAAGTTAGTGCATTAGTGGTACTTTTTCCATAACTTAGAAAAATTTCTAAGTTTTATGGTTACCCCTTTTACAAGTTATCCAACTTTTCTTGATTTTTCTTGATGAATGATGATTCAAATCATACATTAACATCATTTTAGGGTTAAAAATCCATTTTGGTGAAAAATCTCAAAAAGTCAAAGTTGACTTTTGTGCACAGTTGACTTTTTATCAGATGAATTCCAAACTGTGCCATTCTTCAGGAAATCATGTCCTTGACCTAAATCAAACTTGATGGACATGTTACATGGGTGTCATAGGGTATATTTATGCATGTCACAGGGTTTGGGAGCATGTCCTGGTCAAAAGTCAAAGTTACAGTTGACTTTCCTCGCGAAACCCTAATTGTGGTGCAGATGAAATTGAGACTTGTTGCTCAAGCTTCCTAGATCAATCCATTGTCCCAAATGGATCAATATAGTTTATTAGAGACCCTAAAATCCTCTCTTGAGGTCTTGGTTCATGATTTGCCCCAAAAGTCAACTTAGGGGTGAATTAGGTCAAGAAACCCTAATTCCTGATTTTTGATGAATGCATCCCCTGAGGTCAAATTGACTTGATGATTGGGTCCATGAGGTTCCATGGAGTACATTAGGTTGTGTTTTGGATCTTTGGCTTGTGTCCAGATGAAAAATTTCATCTGGAGGCCCTGGTCGACCTAAACCCTAATTTGGTGATACCGGCGATCCTGAGACTTGATCCACCTAAAAGGGAGCAGCCTTGTGCTTAATCCTTGAAGTGGGAGTCCTCTTGATCCATTGCGGATATTTGAGAGGCTAGACAAGTTAAAGATCATGTCGTTCCTTGATTTATCCTTTGTCTAAGAGCTCTGCGAGGGCTTGAAACCCTAAATCCTGTTTGTAGTGAATGCTCACCCACCTTTGGGGAGACTAATGAGGTATGATGGTCCATCCATATTGTGCTGATGATTTTCACAATGATGGAAAATCTTAGTGGTCAAAATTTGGGGTATGACAGATGGCCCTATTTAATCTTCTTGGACCCGAAGGTGTGAATGACGAAGGTGTTCGGGCATTCGGGGTGTAAGAGGATTAAATATCGGAATACCCGCAATTTTGATGGCTATGAATGGCATCTTGCGCATTCATCTTCTTTTGCTAAGCAATGATGCTTAGAATAGGTAAACTTCCCCTCGATCCTGGTTTCCTACCAAGGAACTGGTCTTAGTTTCTAAAATAAACTTCCCCTCGATCCTGGTTTCACACCAAGGAACTGGTCTCAGTTTCTGATTTAAACTTCCCGTCGATCCTGGTTTCCTACCAAGGATCTGGTCTTAGTTTCTAAAATAAACTTCCCCTCGATCCTGGTTTTCTACCAAAGATCTGGTCTTAGTTTCTGATTCAAACTTCCCCTCGATCCTGGTTTCCTACCAAGGAACTGGTCTTAGTTTCTTTTGTCAATAAACTTTATCGACAAGGGACGCTATGCGTAGCAGTCTTCCTCAAAATTCTCGCCGAATTTTCCTGGGGAGATGCCATTTGAGTGGAAAAAGTTTTGATGTCAGACTTGCTGGGGAACCCATTCGTCTGAGTTGTAGAGGTATACAAACTTCTCTGTTGGAGACGCCATTTGTTTCTACTGGGGAAAGCGAGTCTCTTGAGAGACTGTCGTCGCTTGGTATCTTACATCATACTTTTCTCGGGATCTCCCCAGAGAAATGCCATATAATGGGGTCCAATTTTGAGGTGCTGATGACCTTTTCATCATCGGTCTTTTCGGAGCGAAAACTGTCGTACTGCTGAATCTCTGATTACGAGGCTTTCGCTGTGGATTTCTCTTTAATCCGGGAAAGCAAGGATATCATCTTCAATGGCGAAGAGTGACATTGGTTGAAGGTTCTCTGGTCTTTCAGAGGTTCAAGTTATCAAAGTGGTCGAGGAGCCAACTTCATTCCAGAAATAAACTGGAGGGAGATTATTCAAACACAGCGTTTCCTGACGAGGCAAGAACTGACGACTCGATTGAGAGAATTTCTATCACTTAGGGGACAAGACCGACTAGAGTGATAATGATGCAGTATGAAATGTAAATGCAAATCAATAATGCATGATGTGTGTATGTATATGCGGACAAAACTGACGCAACATACAAACTAAAAGATGAACATGACTGGATACTCGGCCACCGCGGGGCGTGTAGAGATATCGCTGGTTCAAGATAGCAATTCCACCTTGCTTAGGAGAGATAGTCCCTGCGGGGAATTCCGTTGGTCGGGCTTAGGAGATAAGAACTCGGCCGAAGGGTGTCAGACGAAACAAGGTCTCTGACACAGTTGATCCCTTCATTCAGGCGTACTGGGTTAGAAGGAGTACTTTGATTCTGCACTTTGAAGTTCGATTACTTCTGGAGAAGCGATTGATGTTCTTTTGAGGTTTAACAGTCAAAAGAAATTGCCGTCTTTATTTTAAAAGCAAAAAAATTTTTAACAAGTAAATTCATTTTTGTTTTATTTCAAGAATCGTTAATCATGTTAAAACGTCGTTCTATAAAGCTAAAACAAATAAGAACTACAAACAAAAGCACAAGGGCTCAAATTTTATTGATAGGATGGAAATCAGCCAAGCGCGTGATTCCATAGAGTATTTACAAAGTTAGAAAATGGTAATTTACAGGGAAAAGGGCTATGTTGAAACATAACGACCACTATCCTTCTACCAACTTTGAATTCGGGATATCCTGAGCTTCTGTCGAAGATGACCTTGACTGGAGTTTTCCTGGTGGATGATGTAACTGCTGCTACTGAGAGACTTGCCTCTGTTGAACATAGTTACTTGCCCTTATCCCTAATTTTTGCCTGGATTGTACTATGAGATTTCCAATCCATCGGGATGATTTTTTATATGTCTCTAACTTTTTCCTGGACCGCCCTTTCGGGTTTTCAATCCACCGAGACGTTTTTTTTTTTTTTTTAGTTTAGGCAAAGTATTTCTTGACTACATCAACATTTGTGGGGTAGGCAAATTCCTCTCCGTCCATGGTTGCAAGTCTCAAGGCGCCGCCTGAGAAAGCTTTTGTGACCACATAGGGGCCGTCATAATTTGGGGTCCACTTGCCCCGAGAATCAGTGAGAAAGGATTGTATCTTCTTGAGCACGAGGTCTCCTTTTCTGAAGATACGGGGTCGAACCTTTTTGTCGAACGCCCTCTTCATTCTCTGTTGATACAACTGACCGTGGCATAATGTCGTGATTCGCTTCTCTTCGATCAGGTTCAGTTCGTCGTGTCGACTTTGACACCATTCAGCTTCGGTGAGCTTAGCTTCCATCAATACTCGAATTGACGGGATCTCTACTTCTATGGGGAGCACTGCTTCCATGCCATACACTAGAGAGAAAGGGGTAGCCCCTGTTGAAGTACGAACAGATGTGCGATAACCGTGAAGAGCAAAGGGTAGCATGTCGTGTCAGTCTTTGTAGGTTACAACCATCTTTTGAACGATCATCTTGATGTTCTTGTTAGCCGCTTCTACCGCTCCGTTCATCTTGGGTCGGTAGGGAGATGAGTTATGATGTTCAATCTTGAACTCTGCGAACAACTCCTTCATCATCTTATTGTTCAAGTTAGATCCATTATCAGTAATGATCTCTCTTGGAACACCATAACGGCAGATGATATTGTTTTTGATAAATCGGACCACCACTTGTCGGGTTACATTAGCGTATGATGCTGCTTCGACCCACTTGGTGAAATAGTCAATGGCTACCAGGATGAACCAATGTCCGTTTGAAGCCTTAGGTTCGATCAAGCCAATCATGTCGATTCCCCATATGGAAAATGGCCATGGGGAAGAGAGAACTTTGAGATGTGATGGCGGTACATGAATTTTGTCGGAGTATATCTAACACTTGTGACACCTCCTCATGTACTTGTAGCAGTCGGATTCCATGGTCAACCAATAGTACCCTGCTCTTAGAATTTTTCTCGCCATCGTGTGTCCGTTGGCATGAGTGCCAAAGGATCCTTCATGAATTTATTTCATAAGCATGTCTGCTTCTGGTCTGTCGACGCATCGGAGCAAGACCATGTCAAAATTTCTCTTATAGAGAGTGTCACCGCTCAGGAAGAAGTTTCCAGCCAATCTTCTGAGGGTTTTTCTGTCTTTTCGGAGTGCCCCAGATGGGTACTCTTGTCTCTGAAGGAAGCATTTGATATCGTGATACCAAGGTCTGTCATCTATGACTGCTACAATCGTGAAGATGTAGACGGGCCATTCAAGGCGCATTATGTCGATCTTAGGTATGTCATTCCATTGACCTACACTAATCATGGAAGAGATAGTGGCTAATGCATCAGCCATGTGATTCTCATCACGAGGGATGTGATGAAACTCAACTCTGTTGAAGAAAGGTAGCAACCTTCTTGCATAGTCTTTGTAAGAAATCAATCCTGATTGGTATGTGTTCCAATCTCCTTTTATCTGATTAATAACAAAGGCTGAGTCGCCGTATACGTCCAAGTTTTTTATCCTTAAATCAATCGCTTCCTCGAGACCCATAATACAAGCTTCGTATTCGGCCTCGTTGTTCGTACACTTGAACGTGAGTCTAGCAGTGAAAGGAATGTGGGTACCCTGAGGGGTAACAATGATTGCCCCAATTCCGTTTCCATAATGATTAACTGCTCCGTCAAAGATAAGTCCCCATTGGGAACCTGGTTCTGGCCCTTCACTGGGTAGCGGTTCATCGCAATCTTTCATTTTTAGATACATGACGTCTTCATCTGGGAAGTCAAACCCAACTGATTCCTGATCGTCAATCGGTTGATGAGCCAAATGATCGGCTAAAATACTTCCTTTAACGGCTTTCTGAGCATGATACTCTATGTCATATTCTGATAACAACATCTGCCAACGGGCAATTCTTCCCGTAAGAGCAGGTTTTTCGAAGACATACTTGATTGGATCCATTTCTGAGATTAACCAAGTAGTGTGACGAATCATGTACTGGCGAAGACGTTTGGCTTCCCAAGCCAAAGCGCAGTAAGTTTTCTCAAGCATCGTGTACCGAGTTTCACAGTCGGTGAATTTCTTGCTCAAATAGTAGATGGCAGACTCTTTCCTTTTAGTTTCGTCTTGTTGGCCAAGTACACACCCCATTGAGTCCTCTAGGACTGTGAGGTAAATGATCAGTGGTATTCCTTCCACTGGAGGTGATAGAATTGGCGGATTCAACAGATATTCCTTGATACTGTCGAAGGCGGTTTGGCAGTCTTCTGACCAAACGTAATCCTGGTTCTTTTTGAGTAACTTGAAAATCGGCGCACATGTGGCGGTCATAAGGAATATGAATCTGGAGATGTAGTTCAAACGTCCCAAGAATCCTCTGACCTGTTTTTCAGTTTTCGGCGAAGGCATTTCTTGAATGGCCTTGACCTTGTCAGGATCAACCTCAATTTCTTTCTGGCTGACGATGAACCCTAGTAGTTTCCCTGAACGGACACCGAAGGTGCACTTGTTGGGATTCAAGCAGAGCTTGAATTTTCTTAAACGTTCGAACAATTTTGACAGATGTTCAACGTGCTCACTCTTTGTTTTTGATTTTGCAATCATATCATCGACATATACCTCGATTTCCTTGTGTATCATGTCATGAAACAAAGTAGTCATGGCCTTTTGATAGGTTGCCCCGGCGTTCTTCAAACTGAACGGAATTACCTTGTAGCAAAAGGTATCCCATGGGGTGATGAACGAAGTTTTCTCCATATCTCTCGGCGCCATTTTGATCTGGTTATAGCCCGAGAATCCATCCATGAAAGAGAAAACTTTAAACTTTGTTGTACTGTCAAACAGCATGTCAATGTGTGGTAAAGGAAAGTCGTCCTTTGGACTAGCCTTGTTTAGATCTCTGTAATCGACACACATTCTGACTTTTCCGTCCTTTTTAGGAATGGGTACGATGTTGGCTAACCATTGAGGATATTCAGACGTAGCGAGGAAGCCCGCGTCAATCTGTTTCTGTACCTCCTCTTTGATTTTGATGGCCATGTCCGGGTGAGTGCGTCTCAACCTTTGCTTTACTGGCGGACATTCCGATCTCAACGGTAAGTGATGTTCCACGATGCTGGTATCCAACCCTGGCATATCCTGATAGGACCAAGCGAATACATCCAGAAATTCTTTGAGAAGCTTTATCAAACCCTCTCTGGCAGTTGCACTGAGCAGTGCCCCAATCCTGATTTCTTTTCTCTCTTTTTCTGAACCCAAGTTTACCGTTTCCAATGGTTCTTTGTGAGGTTCAATGGACCTTTCGTCTTGTCTGAGTAGTCGAGAGATCTCTTCTGGAATTTTGTTGTCATCTTCTTCTTCAGCCTCGAATACTGGGAACTCAAAGTTGGGAGAAGGCATCAGATCGTATGTTTCAACTGGGTTTAAAACAAGCAATCTGCATGACGTGATGATTCGTGTTTAGAAGAGATAGAGAAAATGCAAGTGTGTGAAGTGTATTTATTTTACTGCTTGTTTTTATTTGAATTGTTTTTTAGGATTACCATTTTATGAAAAAGCAAAAAGAGAAAACAATAATTAATGCGGAAATTACAGAACGACGTTATTTTATTAATGAACAAGTCGATCCTTGAAACTACAGCCCTATAAAACAAAACTTCGTTGCTTCGGGCAAAGCGAAGAGGGAAATTTACAGAAAGCGAGCCCTATCAAAACATCCGTTTCACCTGGGCAGGGTGAAAGGTTAAAGATGGCAATTACTTTGACTGATGAACGACCTTCGGAACCTCGACGGCAACCCATTGGCGGCGAACTCCTCGGTGAATCACAAAGTCTGGCACCTTCCTTGATTTGTCTTCAGAAATGACGCTGATTTCTGGTGTAGCAGGATCATTGGAATCTGTTTCCCAGGCAGAGTTGTCGTAGGAGAATTCCTCTGTTGCATTTTGCATAGCATTTGTGCTCTCAGCTGTATCTCCCTATCCAGTTGGCTGGATGTCTTCGAGCCTAATACGAGAGCTTTCAGGAGCAGTGTACTTGACCATATAGTCGTATTTTCCACTCGGTTGTCCTAAGGTGTCCCAAACTTCTTTGGAACTAGAGGAGTCATCTCCCTCGATGACGTTGACCTCGGGAAAAGCATAGTTGATGAATTCAAGTCCTGCGAATGTTGCGAATTCATCTTCATGTTGAGTAGTTTCTGAATGACCTGAGTGTTGATCCCATGACATGGTGGGGACACAGGTATTCTGTTCAATGACGGTCATCTGATTTTCATTGTTCGGCTGACCCTCTTGCCCTAAGTTTCCTGGGTAAGGCTGCCACATTGGCAGACCATCCATTGGGCCATAGTAATCGTGGTCAAAGTTGTCTTTCATCAGAGTGTCCTCCTCTAATGAATTTGGCGGAGCACGGCATCCTTCCGGATCATAATCTCCATATATCATTTCGACATCTGACCTTGGTATAAATCTCGAACTTTCTATAGGAAAGCAAAAAGGCATAGGCACCTCTTCCTGAGACATATAACCGTCCTTGTTAAGGTAGGACTTCCACTCTTTATCTGGGTCAGAGGGATCTTCCTCATTGATAGCATGAACCGCTAGAGACACTGGGTGAAGGAAACCTCCACTGTGGAAGAAGTTTTGAAGGGGATGAAGACTTTCATCGTTGGCAGCTGTCTGGGTACAGGTTACAAAAAAACCAAGACCCTTCTTTGTTTTATTGTCAATAGGAATGACAAGCTGTCCCCATCCTGTTGTATCGGTACTCTCGACCGCTTTGATAGCATCTTTGTATGAAGAAATCGAAGTTCCTTCTTTGAACTGATTGTCTTTGCTCACCGACAATGCTTGGAACTGAGTTCCAATAACCTCCTCGGGTTTTATACCAGTAGATGATGACAAGTTGCTTACAAGCAAGGCTTGTTCCCCACAAACTGTGACAAGTTGATCGTTCTGGACGAACTTTAGCTTTTGGTGGAGGGTCAAAGTGATCGCTCCAGCCTGATGTATCCAAGGTCTTCCTAATAAACAACTGTATGTTGCCCGGATATCCATGACCTGGAAAGTGACTTGGAAAGTGTGAGGACCAATAGTTATGGGAAGATCAACTTCGCCGATAACTGTTTTTCTAGATCCGTCGAATGCTTTGACGACGACCTCGCTGACTCTCATCGGAGGGCCCTTGAATGATAATTACATCAAAGTGGACTTCGGCATAACATTCAGGGCTGACCCTGTGTCTACCAATACGCTGGCTAAAGCATCGTCCTGGCAGTTAACTGTAATATTGAGCGCCATGTTATGACGGCGACCCTCTTCGGGTAATTCCTCATCACTAAATCCCAAATTATTGCAGGAAGTGATGTTAGAGACAATACTATCGAACTGTCTGATTGTTACATCCTGTTCCACAAAGGCTTGCTCCAAGACTTTCTGTAGAGCCTCCCTGTGGGCTTCTGAACTGAGTAACAGCTATAATACCGAGATCTTTGAAGGAGTTTGTAACAGTTGATCGACAATGTTATATTCACTCCTTTGGATGAGTTTCAGCATCTCATCATTGTTTTTCGAAAGGTCGGGATTACTGGATTGACCGATTGGTGGATCGGGAGCTTCTGTCTGAAGTTCCTTTTCTTTGTTAGGTTCTCCAACTCCTCGATTGAAGATTCTACCACTCCGTGTTACCCGACTGATGTCTGCAATGTTCACAACGGAGGGTAATGGAATTTCCTTTCCATTTTCAATGGTCGTTGTACCGTATTTGTAAGGGATAGCCTTAGTTGATTCATACGGTAGTGGTCCCAGCAGATAGATGACTATGGGAACCTTCTGATTTTTTTGACCATCATAAGTAATCTCAATTCGTTCCCGGTTGGGAACTTTAGATTCGTCAAGTATAGGAATAATGGCAAAAACATCCCTGGTCTGGTGACGACCAGAGATCGTGACAACATCCTCAACTTGCTTGGCAAGGTAGTTCGGCGTCCAGTTAATGGGTCTAGAACCCGGATATGGATGAATTTCTCCACGATCGACCTGACCCTGAAGATCTGCTCTCACAAAGTAACACCCTTGGTTACTTTTCGAACAGACGCCGCAACGTTCATAGTTGTGTGGTGGCACCTGGCCACGCCCACTTTGAATACAATGTAACCTCACTAGGTTAGCTTCCACAGATCGGACATCCTGACTCTGACGCCGAGTGGGGTTTCTGTTATTGATACTAATCTGCTGAGTATCTTCATCCATATAGATTGGCATCCACCAGTGATTTAACAAGTGCTGAAGTGCCTCCTGGACAAGGGTACAACCTCGATCGTTTTTGCAACCCGCTTTACAGCTTTGATAGTCTTGTGATATTAAGAATCCGAGTCGGACCTGCTCAGCATGTAACTCTACCAGGTTGGTATTCATCATGCGAATATCGAAGATCTGAACCATGTTGATTTCATAGGAGTTCCTATCATGGTAGTCTTGGATCCATCCAAGATCCATCTGACGCTGGAGGGTCTCTTGTATGAAAGAGCATCCCTGTTTGTTTACCGAGCAAATCAGACAGGAATTGTAATCGTGCCGCGGCAGATTATGATGTTGGCTTTGCCTTGAGTGCATCGCCACCAAGTTGACATTCATTGCACGGATGTCGTGGTTCTAAATGACGTTAGAATTCGTGTAGACCATGTTAACTCCACGAACTCGGTGCTCTTAGATCCATCCGAGATCCATCTGTTCCTGCAGAGCTGCTTGCACTACAGAACATCCTTGGTTGTCTTTAGAGCAGATATCACACTGATGATAGTTATGAGGTGGCACATGGCCATATCCACTCTGTCTACAATGCATCTTGACCAAATTGGTTTTCAATAAGAGTACATCGTGAATTTGATAGACATTGTTAGTCTCTTTCTCAATCAGATTGACTGCAGCCTTCTCATGTTGAGGCAACGGGTTCGTAAGAACATTGGGATTCGTATCCTTGAAGGATAAGACCCCGCTCCTAACAAGTTTTTGCACGTCGAACTTGAAATTGAGGCAACTCTCTATGTTATGCCCTGAACCTCCTTGATGATAAGGGCATGTTTGATCCACCTTAAACCAAAAAGGCGGATTTTCCAGTACTGTAAGAGGAGATTTAGTCTGAATGTGCCCCTTAGCCAGTAGTAATGGAAATAGTTCTACGTACGATACTGGTATAGGATCAAATCCTGACGGCCATGTTGTACGGTTGTTGTTATATGGAGGACGAGCCTGCTGAAGAGGCTGTTGTGTCCTTTGTTGATCAGGTTGGCTCTGCGCAACCTGAGGTTGATACGTAGGAATAGACGCAGGGTTGATAGCAGGAGTCACAGCTGCTACCGGTTGATAACGTCGTCTTTGCTTTCCGAGAGAGATATTCCCAATATCTTGCTCTTTTTTCTTAGGGAGAGCACTACCGTATTTTTTAGTACCGCTCGTTGATCCAGTGTCTTTTACCAAACGTCCTTCTCGGACGGCTTCCTCAAGACGTACACCCATGCCCACCATTTCGGTGAAATCACTGGGTGCACTGGCAACCATCCGGTCATAGTAAAATGAGCTTAAGGTCTTTAAGAAGATCTTTGTCATCTCTTTTTCCTCAAGAGGTGGACAAATTTGAGCGGCAATTTCACGCCACCTTTGAGCATACTCCTTAAAGGTTTCCTTGTCCTTTTGCGACATCGATCTGAGTTAATCTCTGTCGGGTGCCATGTCCAAATTGTATTTGTATTGTTGGACGAAGGCAGTGCCAAGATCTTTGAATGTGCTGATCGTGGCACGGTTTAAACCCATGTACCATTTTAGTGCGGCACCGGTTAAACTATCCTAAAAATAGTGAATCAGTAGGTCCTGATTCTCAGTATGGGCTGACTTCCGGCGAGCGTACATCACCAGATGGCTCTGAGGGCAAGAGTTACCCTTGTATTTTTCAAAGTCGGGCACTTGGAATTTGTGCGGGACTTTCACATTGGGGACCAAGCAGAGGTCTGTGGCGTCCTTTCTAAATAAATCCTGACCGCGAATGGCTTGCAGTTCCTTCTGCATTTCCAAGAACTATTCCTGGAATTCATCCATTCGGTCAAACATAGTTTCCTTTTTACCAGCAGGTATTGGTGGAATCTGTCCTTCCGGGACAGTGTGCACCACAGGGGGTGGTACCGTGACTACGGCAGTGAGTCTTAGCGTTTCCCGAAGTTTGTAACCTTCAGGAGTCTTCAGTATGCCCCTGGCATCTTCGCTTTCCCGAAGTTTGTAACCTTTAGGCCCAGCGGCTTCTGTTGTGATTCCCTGATCTTCAGTGATCGACGGAACATATCCTTCTGGGATATAGTTAACAGGCATGCCCCAAGGATGATCTTTCGGTATCTGATACCTAGGATCATACCTCTCCACTATGGCCATTGAGGTGATCTCTGAGATCACAGTTCTTTGTAGCTGAGCTTCTGCCATGGCTTGCATGTCGTTACGAAGCTTTCTCATATCCTCTCTCAGAGCGTCGATCTCTTCTTTTAACTCTCTATTTTCTTCCTCAAGATCATTCATCTTTCTCTGACGATTGGCCCGAGTATTATATGAATGAGACAGTTTGACTCTAGAACCGAGACACAAACGTGAGATTCGTAGGGAAGAAGAATACGCGATGTGAGAATGATGAATGCAATGATTATATTAATTGTTTAAGGTTTAATCAAAATAAACTTCAACAATTAGATTACAAATATCAAACAGTGGGGAAACCCCTTTTTATTGAATTCAAAGGATTACAGAAATGGAAATACAGTAGATTACAAAGTGCAGAAACAGAAACCTAAGCTAATGGGCCCCGAGTCCTCTTTGAAGAGAAATCAGGTGTTGATTCTGGTATCTTCCTTTTCTTTGACCGGGGCTCTTGGGCCGTTGTTGGGTTGTCATTCCTTTGCCAAGTGAAAGGAGCGAACAAATTCCTTTGGTCATCCTGATTATCTACAACATGTTGCTCTAAAATCTCAATCAGAGCATCTTTCTCTTTTAGTAATTGCTGTATTTTGATGCACTCTACGTCGAGGGTGCGGTACTTGTTCTTCCAAGACCTTCTCTCCCTTTGAACTTTGTTGAGAGTAACCTAAAGCTTTTCAGTTTCCGTCATGAAGTACATGACAGATTCCTTTGGCGAAAGAATTCCGTAACGAGGATAAGGCACCTTTAGCTTGAGAGCTCTAGTTTGTACCCAATGGAGATAAGGCTCCACCGAGACACAGTTTGGTTTTCCTAGAGACTCCCGTCCTTTCTTATGAACATGCTTCCAAGCGTGCACTATTTCCATCTTTAGTGCTCTGTCATTTTCCCCTTCCTTGAAGAAAAGACCTTCCAGATGAACACCCCGTGGGATGTGTCTCATCGGGTATCCAAATTGACGAAGAACCAACACTGGATGGTAATTGATTCCTCCTTTAGTTCCTATGAGGGGTACGTTGGGGAATTTTCCACAACGATCAATGATCCTGATTCCATCATAAATCCTATTAAACCAATCTATATCAGAGTTGGTAAGAGACATGATCTTCTACGACCAACGTAAGGCACTCTTGCAATCCCAAAAAGCAGCAGACTTGGGCAAGTGGGAAATAAACCATTTATAAAGCAAAGGTACACAACATGTGATCTCCCCTCCGCTGTACAAATTCCCCAAGTGTACAGAATGATACGCATCTGCGAGCAAAGTCGGCACAGGGTTTCCAATAAGAAAAACCTTAATGGAGTTGATATCGACGAAGTTATTGATGTTGGGAAACAAAAATAACCCGTAGGTGAGCAAGACAAAGACGCTTTCAAAAGCAATCATGTTTCCTATACTGGCAAAATACAGGGCCTTTTTTGTCAAGAACTGGGCTGGCAAACCTTGGATGTCACCCTTAGTAGTTAGGTGAGTCCTAACCTCAGACTCATCCAAATGAATTGCTCTTGCAATAGTCTGATTCTTTGGAATTTCTTCCAGTCCAGAAAATGGAGCTCGATTTGTAATGTGTAGATTGATCAGGTGAGAATACTCCTCCAGCGTTGGTGCGAGCTGGTAATCCGGGAATGTGAAACAGTGATAAACCGGATCATAAAACTGAATGAGCGCATCCATGATTCCCTCAATCACATGGACTCTTAACAGTGGTAGTAAACCTCCGTGCTTGGCTCTGAAAGCCTCTTGGTTAGTGATCATCCTCGCTAACCTTCTCAAATCCTCTAGTTTTGGAACCTTGAAGGTATACTGGTGAGTTCTCCTTCTACCGAAATCCATTAGTGCAATCCTTTTCTCTAATATTTGCAATCACAGTCTTAGTTTATTTTGAAAAACAGAGAGACTATAAGAGAAGAATTTTTTGAATGTTTTAATGTTTTTTAAATGAATGCATGAATGCAGCACACAAAAACATAGAAAAAACATGGGGTCAAAGGGTCGTTGTCATGAAGTCAAGGCTCTACCCATCCCCAAAGGTTTATACTAGGGTGATTTTTGTACCTGTACTCATTATCATCAGCTCCTCCCAGGAAAGCAAAACAACAAGCGGATCGTCAGCGAGTTGTAGAGCAATCTTAGAGTAAGTGCCATTCACCGAGAATAGATCACCAGCCTCAAATGAGGGTAGTATCGCGTAACAACTATTTCCGATAGTTTCCGCACTACGAAAGGGTTTGGCTCCTCAACTTCTCAGACTTAACAACCGGCCCATTGTCTAGGTGAGAGAATGGGTTGCGTTGGTCAGCCTCCACTGAGGTTGATGGCCGACCCCGTCGCCATCACTTATCTTAAGTGTATACTCAATCTTTCCACATACGGCATCACCCGCATTCCCATTAGCAGAAAAATAAACATGTATAGCAATTAGGAAAAGCGGTATATATATTTGTCCTAAACATCCTAGACCTTTAAAGCTATGAATCCTAAGTTCCTGACAGAAATGGGTTCCCCGGCGGAAGCCCCAATCTGTGGTATTCATACAAGAGGTAAAAAGGAAGAAAAAAACCGAGACCGGCCCCACGGTGGGCGCCATTTTTCTGTAGCGAGCGATTTTGGACGCGGTTCTTAGCGCTGGTCGCTCTCTGCGGTTAAGCTTAAATTATAGGTCGATTCATTTTTTATCCTATTAAAGCTGATGAAGGAAGGGAAATAGATGTCTCCAATTAACCCTGCTTTGCATACTGAGTTTAAACAGCGGTCTGTTAGGTTACGAATGCTATCAATGTGGGGGGGCCTTTGTACTGGTTATTTGTATTTTCGCCAATACTGTTTTCTTTCTTTTTATCTTGGCAGAAGGTTTCTGGCGAGGAACAAGGATTATGATGTTAGGACCTATGCTTTTTGAATTACTGCTTTTGATTGATGGAGATATGGGATTTGGGTTTTTGTTTAGTGTGCTCGCTAAGATCTTTTCTTTCGATCTTATGCCTACGTATTCCCGTTTACCGAAACAGGGAAATCAGAGCGTTTGTAGTTCCTCCTATTCTATGGGAGGAAATGGTTGTTTTGGTGTCTTGTTCAAAGCCCAAGACGTGAAGCGAAAGGTGTTTGTATCTTGTTCAAAGCCCAAGATGTGAAGCTGAAAGGTCTATTTGTATCTTGTTCAAAGCCCAAGATATGAAGCTAAAAGGTGCTGACCTTAGAGAGAATTTGTCATCTCTAAAGAGGGTATGTTTGTCACAACTGTTTATAAAGGAGAATTACTTTAACCGGGATATGTGAATCCGGCAATGCCATAATTTCCTTTATAGGGGAGTTCCAACCTGAAGGAGAAGACTTTTACTCAGTGTAGAGCAATGCTATCTTTCCTTAGGAATTTCTCATGCTAAAAGAGGGACAGTGGCATGGATGTAGATGATCCAGAGGCTTGTTGCTTACAGCGATTAGATAAAGAGGAAGGAGTTGTTGATGTTTGTGTACTGTGAACGAGGCACAACTTTGAGGCTAAAAGGTTAATTCGATTAACCAGTGGTTTTCTTATACAAAGCCTAAGAGGAGGCTAATATGTGTCTCGTACAAAGCCCGAGAGAGAGGCTAAAAGGTTTTGACCCGATGATGGAGTCTTTTGGTATCTCGTATAAAGCCCGAGATGGAGGCTATTTGACTCAATTTGGAGAGTTTTTGTATCTCGTACGAAGCCCGAGAGAGAGGCTAAACGTTGTTTGACTCAACGACGGAGTTTTTTGTATCTCGTACGAAGCCCGAGATGGAGGCTAAACGTTTTCTTCGCTGGGAAGAATCATTGAACAAAGCCCAAGAGGAGGCTATGGTAACTGTTTCAGTTAAGTGACAGGTCCAGTATACTGATTTTAAAGAGAAAATCAGTTCTTATATGAGCAACACTGTACTCAGGGATTTAATTTGAGGATCAGGGATATTTCTTTTTCTTTGAGGAAACGGGAAATCCAAAGGGTATTGAGACTGTCCGAGTCTACGGGTTTCCTTCCTATTTAACGAAGGGGTCACTTGAGAATGTCTTTGAGACTCAAGGAGATTAGACCGTCCAAGTCTAGAGTATTATCTTTCGTACTATGCTTTGAGAAACAGTAGTAGACTCTATGAAAGAAGTGTTCTATGAGGATGACTAGGTTCTGTTCCTGTACCTCTAGGAGGTCGTCAGGACAATTTGTACGAAGCCCAAGAGGAGGCTGGAAACTTTTAAGAAGCCGACGGGTCCTTGTACTAAGCCCAAGAGGAGGCTATCATTCCCGGAGGAAGAGATCATTATACGAAGCCTAAGAGGAGGCTGTGAATACTTCTAAGAAGCCATAGGGTCCTTGTACTAAGCCCCAGAGGAGGCTAGGTTGCTTTTAGGAAGCCTGTGGGTCCTTGTACGATGCCCAAGAGGAGGCCGATGCATTTAAGAAGCCTGTGGGTCCCCAAACCCCGAGAAATTCAAGGCAATGCTATTCACCGAGAATAGATCAAAGTCAGGAAAGTCCGAGAATTTGGAAGAAACTCAAAGATGCCATTCACGGAGAATACATTCATCTCTGGGAGTAGAGTTTCTTGACGATTCCTAATAAGGACAGCCTGAGAGAAGACTGTATCTGGTGATCCTATTGGGGATCTAGTCGTCTATTTCTAAGACTAAACGAAACGGCGTCACTTAGTTCTAGACGTAGTTGCCGGGGAAACTCGAAATATCTATACTATTATTACACAGTTGATATGAGTTTATGAAAGAAGACTTACAGTGAAACAGCCCCACAATACAGTTATATGTATATGAAAGCGGTAAATGAAAGCGATAACCACTTACTCGGTTGTAGAGCTTCCATGTTGTTTGGTTAGTTGTTCAACAAAGAAAGATTGAAAACAACAGTATATTCAAAATCAAAGGAGAAAGTGCTTTGAAAAAGAAAGATTTGGGGCTTACAGCTCAGGGAGAGACCTAGGGTTTTATCAGTGAGCGCACTGTTTGAATTTGTACAGAGGGACTTATACAAGTGACTGAGGCCAAAAAAGGTTTTCTGTACAAAGGGATGGGTCTTACACTCTCTCAAGAGGCCCAAAAGGTTTAAGGAAAAAGAGTGGGGCTTATAACACGAGGGTAGGCCCAGTTGACTTTTCCGTTTAAAAAATGGCGATCGCGCCGAGGTTTTCTTTTAACGCGGAGGGACTTATACAATAAGTGAGGCCCAAAATGTTTTGGTTAAAAGGGGATTGGGTCTTACACTCTATTAGAGGCCCAAAAGTTTTGAATGGGTCTTATAGCTCAAGGAGAGGCCCAAAAGGTTATTTTTCAAAAGGCGGTGATCGTGCCATTTATTTGAAAATGTACAGAGGGACTTATACAACGGATGAGGCCCAAAATGTTTCTGTACAATTGGGTTGGGTCTTACACTCTCTCAAGAGGCCCAAAGTGATTTGAAAATGATTTATGAGGGTTGAATTAATCCAAAAAACCCTAATTTGTTTTCAAAAATGTATTTAATTGAATAAAAATTCAATTAAAATGATCAAAATTGTTTAACATATGAAAAACAAATTGTGATTTTGGATTAATGCTTCAAAAATTAAGTATTGACCTACAAAATAATTAGAAAGCATTAAAAGTTGCAAAATCAATGTAGAAAAAATATTTAAAATGTCAAAAACAATTAAAATATTAATTCTTTGCAAAAATATCAATTATATGAAATAAATAATATTTTTGGGATTTTTTGATAAAATAAAATATTTTAACATTTTTGTGAATTATTAAAAAAAGAATCAACTCAAAATCATTAAAACTCAGAGAGAAATTAATTTTTGAATCAATTAAACAAAATCACAAAATTTAAATATTTGAATTTGAAAGAAATGGCGCCAAGAACACACCAAGAACACGCGTGTTTTTCTGGGTTTGGCTGATTTGCGTTTTCTATCCAATCTCACTGAATACGTAATCATATCATGCAATCCACATATCATTATGCTCGTCTCAACCTCACGATCATGTCTATAACACTTAATTTCATTTAAATTAAACATAAAACATGAAATCACGAAGAAACCTCAAGAACCCTAATTTCTGCATGAAGGCTAGGATTTTTGATACACGATTCAAACAATGCAATTAATTGAGGGGAAACATTCCATGCATGATTATGAACATATGGCCAAATTATTGTGCGAGGAAATATGCATAGATTGAGAGATGACCAAGTATGTGCTTACCTCTAGGCCGTGACAACAAGTGCAATGTGATTTTTGATTTGGAGGTGTTACAGATGAGTGGTGATGATCTGAACAGCTTCCCTACACCCTATGGAGTGTGTTTGAATGCTTGGACTTGATTGAAATTGGCTGGAACGATTTGTGGTACCTCAGCTGCAACTTGATTGAAAATTTGAGCAACCAACTGGTGATTTTGTGAAATTGGTGTTTCAGAAGTGATCTAAGTGTTTGATCAGCTCATATGTGATGTATGTGAGGTGTGTGAGTGATTGGTTTGATTGGAATTGCTCTCAAACTCAAAACCCGATAGCTACCTTGCTAAGAAAGGCATTTTTGCCAAGAGAAAGAGATTTTGAGGAAAGCATCTGTTAGATGGCTTTGGTGTACTCAAACTGATCACAATTGAGCTCTATTTATAGTAGAGCAAGTTTGTTTTGCAAGGAATAGTGAATGGCAGCTGGTAAGTAGGTTTGGCCAATGTTGGCAAATGAAAATCCAAGTCTCCTCTAGCCATTGACTAGAGGTTAGGGCACAGAGCTTTGGTTCCCTTGGTCTTGGATAAGTCTTGACTGATTTCAGATGAGAATGGCTCAGTCCATGCCACCTTGATGCTTCCATTGAATGCTTCAATCCAAATTTGGAGTCTTGTCCCTATTTTGGGCATTCTAGGTTCAACATGCTATTTCTTGTTCCATGGACTTTGGAGGCTTGGCTCAGTGATTGTCCCCTTTAGATTCAATCCTCAGATGTGTCCAAGTGGATAGGAGCATTTGAATTTGGCTGATTTTGGCAAATCGAGCAAAGTTGCAAATTCTGCCTTGCCTTTGACAGATTTCAGCAAGGCAACTTTCCAATGTTATATCTCATGACTCAAATGGAATTTGGCAATGTTCTTGGCCATTTTGGAAAGCCCTTACATGATATAACAACTGTTTGAACAAGTTTGGTTTTGATCTCTTTTGAATCCAAGTGAAAAATCCCTCTACATTTGGTAAAAAGTGAAGCAAAATCTGACTTAGTGAAATTTTCACTAAGTGTTGGAACAAAGTGTGATTTCTTGATTTTGATCACTCCATAACTCAAAATCCTTAATGAATTGGCCTTAGGTCTAGTTGAAGTTTTTGTAGAGGGTAATGAGGGCTAAAAATCCATCTTTGGATGAGAAAAAATGGCCATGTGGTTTAGGAGTTATGATCCTCCAAAGTTAGTGCATTAGTGGTACTGTTTCCATAACTTAGAAAAATTTCTAAGTTTTATGGTTACCCCTTTTACAAGTTATCCAACTTTTCTTGATTTGTCTTGATGAATGATGATTCAAATCATACATTAACATCATTTTAGGGTTAAAAATCCATTTTGGTGAAAAATCTCAAAAAGTCAAAGTTGACTTTTGTGCACAGTTGACTTTTTATCAGATGAATTCCAAACTGTGTCATTCTTCAGGAAATCATGTCCTTGACCTAAATCAAACTTGATGGACATGTTCCATGGGTGTCATAGGGTATATTGATGCATGTCATAGGGTTTGGGAGCATGTCCTGGTCAAAAGTCAAAGTTACAGTTGACTTTCCTCGCGAAACCCTAATTGTGGTGCAGATGAAATTGAGACTTATTGCCCAAGCTTCCTAGATCAATCCATTGTCCCAAATGGATCAATATAGTTTATTAGAGACCCTCAAATCCTCTCTTGAGGTCTTGGTTCATGATTTGCCCCAAAAGTCAACTTAGGGGTGAATTAGGTCAAGAAACCCTAATTCCTGATATTTGATGAATGCATCCCCTGAGGTCAAATTGACTTGATGATTGGGTCCATGAGGTTCCATGGAGTACATTAGGTTGTGTTTTGGATCTTTGGCTTGTGTCCAGATGAAATTTTTCATCTGGAGGCCCTGGTCGACCAAAACCCTAATTTGGTGATACCGGCGATCCTGAGACTTGATCCACCTAAAAGGGAGCAGCCTTGTGCTTAATCCTTGAAGTGGGAGTCCTCTTGATCCATTGTGGATATTTGAGAGGCTAGACAAGTTGAAGATCATGTCATTCCTTGATTGATCTTTTGTCTAAGAGCTCTGCGAGGGCTTGAAACCCTAAATCCTGTTTGTAGTGAATGCTCACCCACCTTTGGGGAGACTAATGAGGTATGATGGTCCATCCA
The DNA here is from genome assembly GCA_022829125.1 of Lathyrus tuberosus. Classification (NCBI taxonomy): domain Eukaryota; kingdom Viridiplantae; phylum Streptophyta; class Magnoliopsida; order Fabales; family Fabaceae; genus Lathyrus; species Lathyrus tuberosus. Next base: position 16,246,626 of record JALAZF010000078.1, read on the forward strand.
TATTGTGCTGATGATTTTCACAATGATGGGAAATCTTAGTGTTCAAAATTTGGGGTATGACAGTAGGTAAATCAATAATTCTTTATTAAATTGAGATAACATTAATTGGGCTTTAGAAATGGACATTACATAACTCAATCAATCCAAAAATCATCATTAATTCAGACGGTTGTGACCTAACGGTGTTGAAATTAAATCAATAAAAATTAATTAAATATACATGGTCTACATATTATGTCATATACTTTAGTGCGGAATAGAATAAATAATATGAACATCTATATAATTATAGGATCTACGACATGTTAGTATATGAGAGAAGAGATTGCAGGAATACCTGAATCTATTGAGAAAGTTTTGTTGGCGGTAATCCTGAAAGGTAAAAGATGAACAACGAACACCTAGTATGGTTCTTTCTCAACTGGTACTCATAATGTCGTGAATACTCTTCAGATAGGGCGAAGAGATAAATTGCTTACGTACGATATATTGGGGACCATAACCTATATGTAGTGTGATGGCCAATTAGAGTTTCCATTATTCTCAAATGGGTCATCTTGACATCCACTCATATTTGAGTCTGTATCTAATTAATTAATTAATTACTAAATAGAAATCTAATTAGCCTTTTAAATTTATTTAACCACTTAATTAATTAAGGCTCTTAATTTTGATAAACAGCTAATATAATTAAAATATATATGCCCACATAATAATTATTAGAATATAATAATTAAATAATATTTAAATATTCCAACAATCTCCCACTTGGGTAATATATTTTTTAATAATTATATCACAATTCTTTAGGCGCGCATCTGAATGTTATTTATTTTTAGATTTCAACTTTACAGTCTGGTCTACCTCTTACATCAATAATGGGACCACCGCGGCTGTTGTCATTGACGTATAACGTGACGAAACCCCGACGACCACCACATCAATGTACTTGATGACATAGATCAATGTGGATGAGTGGCATGAAAATTTCATGTAATGTGATCTCTGAATCATGCATATTTCCAACTAGTCCATCTAAATTCTTTATTGAGATCAAACTGAAGTTTGCAAATTCAATATTTGCACAAAAGATACATAAATGGTTATAACAATAATAACCTCATAAGCTTTATTTATGCAGATAATCTTAACATAAAGTCTGTATCGATATCAAAACAATATTATAAAACATAAAGAATGAGTGACTCCCACTAATCTAGGACATCCTTAATGGCAACAATCATATGAAATACCTTATATGTCTAGTCTTTGGTTAGTAAGTCAGCTAGCATAAAATTTCTATCTATATGTTCTATCATTCAACAACAACAATTTATAAGTTAATGAACTTTATAAAACAGTTGTTGAAACATTATCTGACTGACTTATGTAACAATATAGCTCGAGTTGTCTTTTAAAATTTTTTACTATATGCAACCAAGTGACATAAATACTTATAGTCATTTCTTGATTTAGGATGCCCATGGGCATTTTTAAGGCCCTGCCAGGCTGGGCATGTGCCCAGGCTCTGGCGCAAAACTTTTCCTTCTTTTCACTAAAAACATGAAAATTGCGGCGGTTAAATAGTGCTGTTATGGCCGTTTAAACCGCCACAATTAACTAAAATCAGAAAAATATAGGTTTAAACCGCAAAGAAAAAAGTGACAGTTTTTTTACCACCATAAATTAAATATTTTCCACAAATAATAACATGATTTATTTTATTTTTTTATGCAATTAAGCATACATTATATCAATTTTTTTATATTATAATATTTTGATTCAACTACATTACAAAAAGTGCAAGAATTGAAATAAAGAATAAAGTTGTAACTTAGGATCAAATAAAATAAAATCAAAAAATGAATACTTAGGAGAAATAAAAATTAACATAAAAGTAGCAGTTACTAAAATTAAAATAAAAAAAACATGTACAGTGTTGTAAAAAAAAAGAAGAAAATAATACATTTTATCATCAAATAATATAATAAATATATTAGGACTCTATACAATTCTATAGATCAATTTCCACAACTATAAAAGGAAATATTCAATTTAAAAAAACAATAAAAACAAAAATCACTGTAAAGCGGCAGACGTGTCAAAATAAAGGCGGTAAAAACCGCCATTTTTCTATTAAAATTACGTCAGTTTATAAAACTGTCATATTTTATGGTAAATAGTGTCGGTTTTATCAAACACCATTTTAAAGATCAACCTCAAGTTGGATATGACTATGTTAGTTTTAAAATTCTGCCGAGACCAATTAAATTAAAGATCTTTTAAAATTATGTTGTTGACAAAATGACGAATCTTTTTTTATTTTGATTTATAACTATTTATATTATAATCAATGTGAATTTTCGGTCTTTAAATTTTTGCCCAGACTTCAAAAAAATTTTGGCTTCGCCACTGAGGATGCCCATTATATATAGACATTCAAAAGGATCAGAGTCGAACATCCTGATGATCTCCAAATCATTTGATCTCTAATATGTGAGCACAATTCCTCTTGTTCTCTATAACAATCTTTATGGTTGCCTCATTTCAACAATTCAGATTTTGAAGTTCGTATCTACCAAATGATCTTATTATATATACGCTTATTCCTGATGCATATACTTAAGATTCCAAAAAACGAAAAAGTATAAAAAACTTAATTTTCTAAATTTTCAAGATTCTTTTATTTTGGACAATGATTGAGACTTAATAGTCTTCCTTGGTAATTGAGACATACCCTAGTTTATTGTCTTTCATGTCAATTTTATTTCCAACTTTATTGATATATACATAAATCTTTTGTGCTAACTGGATGATACCTTGATAATAATCTCTAAGTATCTAAATACCTAATACAAAAGAGATGTGTCAAAGATCTTTCGTCGCTAAACTTTTGTTAGAGATTTCTTGGTTTCATACAACAATCATATATCATTGTTGACTAAATAAAATAAGACCGACACATTAAACTAGGAACATAAACTTACTCCCACTGAACTTGAAAAACTCAATAATTTTTCATAATAGACATCTCAAAACCAAACGAGACAAACCATAAACTTTGTATCCATTGACACAAAATTTTCATTAATTCATGAGACAAGATAAAATTGTGGTGTCACTAATGAGACAGTTTCATTAACTGATAAATGGATTTTATCTGTTCGCAAACCATAAACTTTGTATCCATTGACACAAAATTTTCCCTCGTTGCACCATATTGTATTTCTTAATGTCGCCATTAAGCAACACTAACTTGATATCCATCTTATGAAGTTCCAAAATTATAACAAGTTACAAGTGTCACAACTATCATAATGTAGTCTTTCAATCATACCGAATAAAATATCTCTTTTCAGTCAATTCTTTATGACATTTGATGCTCTAGTTCTTGAGGATGTTGAGTTTGATCTTCAAGAATTAATTTCTTAATTTAATTGAGAGAAAGAACAATAATATCCGTATGAGGGTCCAAATTTGCTATATAAATAGCAACTGTATAATTTGAGTCAGAACCAATTCTTTCTCACTCAATTTTGTTCTTTGACCATATCTCTCCCCTAAACTCAATATTCTCAAGACACGTTACAAAATTTGTCTCAAAATATTCTTTAATTTGGGACTAAAGTTTATATTTCTCAAACTTTTCAACAATTCTAGATTGTCACAAGTCATGAGTGAATTAACTATAATAATATTTGAATTTAAAAAACAAATTGAATTCATCAAACAAAAAAGAAGAAGTTGTCATATTAAAACAGAACTTTATTCATTCACCAAATTGTCTTTTAAATACAAATTTAAGCTTATAATGACAATCTGAATTAAAAATATCAATCTTTACCGAATTTGTCCCCTTTAAATTGATATATCTTTCAACACCATTGAACAATTGTCAGTTCAGATCATATTTTCTTATTATTCTTTATTTCCCCTTATCCTTTGAGGTATTTACCGAAGGAGCACTATTTTTTTTCTCTTGCTTCAATCTTTTCTTTATTGCACAGTTTATGAAATTATTCTATTAAAGAATAATTTCCAACTTTAATAGTTATAAACTTAATTGTGCAAAGAGAATACCATATGCTAAATTTTCGACAAAGTCACATAATTGACGAAACTATAGTGCTTTAGCAAGATTAAATAATTTCATAATGCGCTTCAAATATTTTCTTTGCTTAATAATCTTAATGAAAAGTCATCACTCCAATGAGAGTTTAACTTTCGCTCTATTACTTTAGAAGCAATAGAATTTAAGCAAAGATAATATGAAAACATTTATGTCATCTTAAATAACGCCTCTAATGTCTCTGGATTGCAATGCTTTAAGATCATAGACCTGTGTACTTTGGAGTGTACTCACTTTTTAAACTTGAGTCTCACTTTAAACATATTAAGTTATGAGAGAATTTAAGTTTCTCCATCCTTATGTAAGGTCTAGATCCAAGAACATAGATAATAAAAAAAAGTACTAACCAAAATACCAAGTGCATCATTCATGTCAAGTCTTTAGACAACAACATCAATTGCTAATGGTATTTTGTTACAATGATCAAACATTGAAAATTAATAATGATAAACAATAAATCTTTATAATCGTCACATGTTTACCATCATAAGTGTTGATCGTACCTGGATCAGACAGTTAGACAGTGGCCAGCAACGTCGAGAAACCTTCAACTCTGGTGATGATGATACGGCGAGGGGGTGTACCTGCAAGGTACTCCGATGCCAAAGTCAGGTAACAGGAGTGAGCAAGTACATAATATAGGTGAGAGTTAGAAATGAAAATAACCTGACCCTCTCAAGTGAGAGGGTATTTATAGAGAGCCCCCAGCGCGGGGCCAACTGTTACTTGCACTGGGCTGGACTGTAAGGCCCAATCCAAGCAACTTCCAGGGCTTACGTGGCGTAGTGAGGACCAGCACGTGGTCTTCGCCCTGGGATAACGGTCCCGAGATCTCTGGAAGGTGGGCAGACTGAATCCTTCGGAGGTGGGAGGTTACAAGAGAACATGTCCTCGTGGGGAGGCGCCCTTGTGTGTCGGGGAGAGACGTGCCCTGCAAGGCTTGACGTCTCTGTTCGATGGTCTCTGCTGCACATGCCCGACACTGTTGAAGGCTGACACGTGCTCAACGCAGGTATTGCATAAGGGCCCTGTTGGGCCATCCCAGATCGTGTGGGTTGGGCCTGCCTGTCTGAAGGGTAGGCTCCGGCCCAGTCCAGAACAGGAGCCCCCGAAGTCGTTGCTCCGAGGTGATGGAGTAATGACTTAAGGGCTAGCAATCGTGTCGAGGACGTATTGGACTCGATCGTGGGACCGGGATGATGGCAGTCACGGGAACCTCTTCGGTTCTGATAGGATCATACTACAAGCGAGGAATGTCAAATGAGGCAGAAACCTTGACGTCTGCTCGAGTGCGATAGGCTGTTGCTGGGCGACTCCGCGGGGATACGAGAAGTTGAGGAGTCGAGCACCAGACATTGTGAAAGGACGCGTGTGGGAGAATGAAAGGGCGTACGTGGGGAAGCGTGTGCCACGTGTCACGCGCCATCATTACTTAGGGCAGCTAGGCTAGGGTAGCGTAATCGAGTGCCTAGGAACTCCTCGAGTCTCGTGAGGGGCTTTATAAATAGTGGTCAACCCGCCTCATTTGTACTTTTCGCTCTCCCTTGCTCAGATTCTCTCTCTTTTTCTTCTTTGTCTTCACCACAGTTCTCCGCCACCTACCGCCACGCCGAAACTCTATAACAGTCATTTTTCAAGTAATTTTCTTGATTTTTTCTCTCTTTAAGGTGTTTATATGGTGTTCCTCCGGTGAACTGATGAAGTTCTCGGGGAAACCATGAAATTTCCGGCGAAACGGCGGAATTTCTCTATGTTCTTGTTGAATCTCGCGGGGAGATGGGATGAGTTCCACGGGGACAAGAAGAATGTCCCGAGGACACGAGATGAATAATTTGAGGCTCTCACTAATATCCAGAGTTGTGGGAAGAATTCCCCCGGGGTGACGTACCGGTGACCTGAGGGTGGTCCCGGGGACGCTCCTTCTTCTCCCTTTCACTTGATCAGCAATGGAGGGGTGAATTTGATACGGACCATCGAATTCACCGTTTCATTCTACTTTTCAGGTAAATGGAAGCCTTGGCCGTGGTCGTGGGATCTCTAGACGTTGACGACCAACCTGACTCCCCGATGGCGCCGATCCATAATGTCGAGGAATGGCCGCTCGAGGAGTGGGTCAGTGATGAGCCTCTAAATATGATTTCCCAGTTTGTTGACAGGGACGAGGATGACATCTTCTGTATCGTCGAGCATCGCTTGGTGGGCTCCGCGAAGACATGGAAGGTGTTCCGGCCTCAGGCGCACCATCGTATTTTCTCGACGTACCGAGGGATGCGGTTTCCCTTGTACGAATTTATGTTCGACGAGGCGGGGTGGCGCTTGCCCTTCACTGATTTTCAGCAATCGGTGTTCATTTGGCTGCGACTGGCGCCCTCGCAGCTCCATCCCAAATCCCTCGCTTTTATCCGCGCCTTTGAGGTCGTCTGCAAATATCTCAAAATCGGGGCGATTGTGCCCCTCTTCTTCCGTATTTTCCACCTGCAGCGCCAGGTAACTGATGGTAGACACGGCTGGGTGTCTTTCAAACAGGTGAGCAGACTGTTTCAGACCTATATGGACTAGGTTCGCAACTTTAAATACCGATACTACACTGTGAGGCCGGTTTCGCTCAAGGCCGTAAATTCAGTGTATCGTCGAGTCTTTCGAGAAGTAGACGGGCAACGAGAAGAAGCCCTCGAACCAAGGTTCCCCTTATTCTAGATGGAGGACCATTTTAAGGGGCGCACGGATAATTACATTATCAGTCCTGACCGACTTTGCGAAGGGGACCGTCTGGCGTACAAGGAGATAGTCAACTTCGTCGCCGGATTTAACAAAGCCAAACTCGTGACACCGGACGGGAAATTTGTCTGGGGTGACGATGGGCAGGTGTCATACCCCAAATTTTGACCACTAAGATTTCCCATCATTGTACAAATCATCATCACAATATGGATGAACCATCATGCCTCACCAAATGCCTCAAGGGTTGTTGAGCATTCACTACAGTCAAAATTAGGGTTTTAAGCCCTCTCAGAGCCTTAGACAAAGGATCAATCAAGGAATGACTTGATCTTCAACTTGTCTAACCTCTCAAACATCCACAATGGATCAAAAAGGACTCCCACTTCAAGGATTAAGCACAAGGTTGCTCCCTTCTAGGTGGATCAAGTCTCAAGATCGCCAGTGTCACCAAATTAGGGTTTTGGTCGACCAGGGCCTCCAGATGGAAAATTTCATCTGGGCACAAGCCAAAGATCCAAAACATAACCTAATATACTCCATGGAACCTCATGGACCCAAGCATCAAGTCAATTTGACCTTAGGGGATGCATACATCAAAAATCAGGAATTAGGGTTTCTTGACCTAATTCACCCCTAAGTTGACTTTTGGGACAAATCAAGAGCCAAGACCTCAAGACATGATTTGAGGGTCTCTAATGAACTATATTGATCCATTTGGAACAATGGATTAATCCAAGAAGCTTGAGCAACAAGTCTCATTTTCATCAGCACCACAATTAGGGTTTCGCGAGGAAAGTCAACTGTAACTTTGACTTTTGACCAGGACATGCTCCCAAACCCTAGGACATGCCCCAATATACCCTATGACACCCATGGAACATGTACATCAAGTTTGATTTAGGTCAAGGACATGATTTCCTGAAGAATTGCACAATTTAGAATTCATCTGATAAAAAGTCAACTGTGCACAAAAGTCAACTTTGACTTTTTGAGATTTTTCACCAAAATGGATTTTTAACCCTAAAATGATGTTAATGTATGATTTGAATCATCATTCATCAAGAAAAATCAAGGAATGTTGGATAACTTGTAAAAGGGGTAACCATAAAACTTAGAAATTTTTCTAAGTTATGGAAAAAGTACCACTAATACACTAACTTTGAAGGATCATAACTCCTAAACCACATGGCCATTTTTTCTCATCCAAAGATGTATTTTTAGCCCTCATTACCCTCTACAAAAACTTCAACTAGATCTAAGACCAATTCATTAAGGATTTTGAGTTATGGAGTAATCAAAATCAAGAAATCACACTTTGTTCCAACACTTAGTGAAAATTTCACTAAGTCAGATTTTGCTTCACTTTTTGCCAAATGTAGAGGGATTTTTCACTTGGAATCAAAAGAGATCAAAACCAAACTTGTTCAAACAGTTGTTATATCATGTAAGGGCTTTCCAAATTGGCCAAGAACATTGCCAAATTCCATTTGAGTCATGAGATATGACATTGGAAAGTTGCCTTGCTGAAATCTGTCAAAGGCAAGGCAGAATTTGTAACTTTGCTCGATTTGCCAAAATCAGCCAAATTCAAATGCTCCTATCCACTTGGACACATCTGAGGATTGAATCTAAAGGGGACAATCACTGAGCCAAGCCTCCAAAGTCCATGGAACAAGAAATAGTATGTTGAACCTAGAATGGCCAAAATAGGGACAAAACTCCAAATTTGGATTTGAGCATTCAATGGAAGCATCAAGGTGGCATGGACTGAGCCATTCTCATCTGAAATCAGTCAAGACTTATCCAAGACCAAGGGAACCAAAGCTCTGTGCCCTAACCTCTAGTCAATGGCTAGAGGAGACTTGCATTTCCATTGGACAACATTGGCCAAACCTACTTACCAGCTGCCATTCACTATTCCTTGCAAAACAAACTTGCTCTACTATAAATAGAGCTCAATTGTGATCAGTTTATGTACACCAAAGCCATCAAACAGATGCTTTCCTCAAAATCTCTTCTTTCACTCCAATTTTGCCTTCTAAGGCAAGTCACTATCGGGTTTTGAGTTTGAGAGCAATTCCAATCAACCCAATCACTCACACACCTCACATACATCACATATGAGCTGATCAAACACTTAGATCACTTCTGAAACACCAATTTCACAAAATCACCAGCTGGTTGCTCAAATTTTCAATCAAGTTGCAGTTGAGGTACCACAAAGTGATCCAGCTAATTTCAATCAAGTCCAACCATTCAAACACACTCCATAGGGTGTAGGGAAGCTGTTCAGATCATCACCACTCATCTGTAACACCTCCAAATCAAAAATCACATTGCACTTACTGTCACGGCTTAGAGGTAAGCATATACTTGGTCATCTCTCAATCTATGCATATTTCCTCGCACAATAATTTGGCCATATGTTCATAATCATGCATGGAATGTTTTCCCTCAATTAATTGCATTATTTGAATCGTGTATCAAAAATCCTAGCCTTCATGCAGAAATTAGGGTTCTTGAGGATTTTTCATGATTTCTTGTTATATGTTTAATTTAAATGAAATTAAGTGTTATAGACATGATCGTGAGGTTGAGACGAGCATAATGATATGTGGATTGCATGTTATAATCAAGTATTCAGTGAGATTGGATAGAAAATGAAAATCTGGGCAAGGCAGAAAACGCGCGTGTTCTTGGTCCATGTTCTTGGCGCCATTTTCATAAATTCAAATATTTGAATTTTGTGATTTTATTTAATTGATTCAAAAATTAATTTCTCTCTGAGTTTTAATGATTTTGAGTTGATTCTTTTTTTAATAATTCACAAAAATGTTAAAATATTTTATTTTCCCAAAAAATCCCAAAAATATTATGTATTTCATATAATTGATATTTTTACAAAGAATTAATATTTTTTTATTGTTTTTGACATATTAAATATTTTTTCTACATTGATTTTGCAACTTTTAATGCTTTCTAATTATTTTGTAGGTCAATACTTAATTTTTGAAGCATTAATCCAAAATCACAATTTGTTTTTCATATGTTAAACAATTTTGATCATTTTTAATTGAATTTTTATTCAATTAAATACATTTTTGAAAACAAATTAGGGTTTTTGGATTAATTCAACCCTCATAAATAATTTTCAAATCACTTTGGGCCTCTAATAGAGTGTAAGACCCAATCCTTTCTTGACCCAATCCTTTTTGGGCCTCAGTGTATTGTATAAGTCCCGATACCGTCAAAAACAAACGGCCCAATCGTCGCCCTTTTCAAAATAACCCATGGGCCTCTCCTCGAGCTATTAGACCCATTTAAACATTTTGGGCCTCTAATAGAGTGTAAGACCTAATCCCCTTTTAACCAAAACATTTTGGGCCTCACTTATTATATAAGTCCCTCCGCGTTAAAAGAAAACCTCGGCGCGATCGCCATTTCGAACGGAAAAATCATCTGGGCCTACCCTCGTGTTATAAGCCCCACTCTTTTTCTTTAAAACTTTTTGGGCCTCTTGAGAGAGTGTAAGACCCATCCATTTGTACAGAAAACACTTTGGGCCTCAGTCACTTGTATAAGTCCCTCTGTACAAATTCAACAGTGCGCTCACTGATAAAACCCTGGGCCTCTCCTTGAGCTGTAAGCCCCAAAACTTTCTTTTTCAAAGCACTTTCTCCTTTGATTTTGAATATACTGTTGTTTTCAATCTTTCTTTGTTGAACAACTAACCAAACAGCATGGAAGCTCTACAACCGAGTAAGTGGTTATTGCTTTCATTTACCGTTTTCATATACATATAACTGTATTGTGGGGCTGTTTCACTGTAAATATTCTTTCATAAACTCATATCAACTATGTAATAATAGTATAGATATTTCGAGTTTCCCCGGCAACTACGTCTAGAACTAGGTGACGCCGTTTCGTTTATTCGTAGAAATAGACAACTAGATCCCCAATAGGATCACCAGATACAGTCTTCTCTTCGGCTGTCCTCATTAGGAATTGTCAAGAAACTCTATTCCCAGAGATGAATGTATTCTCCGTGAATGGCATCTTTGAGTTTCTTCCAAATTCTCAAACTTTCCTGACTTTGATCTATTCTCGGTGAATAGCATTGCCTTGAATTTCTCGGGGTTTAGGGACCCACGGGCTTCTTAAAAGCATCGGCCTCCTCTTGGGCATCGTACAAGGACCCACCGGCTTCCTAAAAGCAACCCCGCCTCCTCTTGGGCTTAGTACAATGACCCTACGGCTTCTTAGAAGTATTCACAGCCTCCTCTTAGGCTTCGTATAATGATCTCTTCCTCCGGGAATGATAGCCTCCTCTTGGGCTTAGTACAAGGACCCGTCGGCTTCTTAAAAGATTCCAGCCTCCTCTTGGGCTTCGTACAAATTATCCCGACGACCTCCTAGAGGTTAGGAACAGAACTCAGTCATCTTCATAGAACAGTCCTTTCATAGAGTCTACTACTGTTTCTCAAAACACAGTATAAAAGATGAAACTCTAAACTTGGACAGTCTAATATCCTTGAGTCACAAAGACATTCTCAAGTGACCCCTTCGTTAAATAGGAAGGAAACCCGTAGACTCGGACAGTCTCAATACCCTTCGGATTTCCCGCTTCCTTAAAGAACAGGAATAACCCGGATCCTTGAATCAAATCCATGAGTACAGTGTTGCTCATATAAGAACTGATTTTCTCTTTAAAATCAGTACACCGGACCTGTCAATTAACTGAACAGTCATCACAACCTCCTCTTAGGCTTTGTATAATGATCCTTCTCCAGTAAAGTTAGCCTCATCTTGGGCTTTGTACAATGATCCTCCCCAGCGGAGTCAAACAATGTTTAGCCTCTCTCTCGGGCTTTGTACGAGACACATAAGAGACTCCCTCGTTGAGTCAATCACCCCTTTCGCCTCCATCTCGGGCTTTATACGAGATACAAAAAGGTTCTTATTGAGCCAAACAAATAACAGCCTCCATCTCGGGCTTTATACGAGATACCAAAAGATTCCCTCGTTGAGTCAAAACCTTTTCGCCTCTCTCTCGGGCTTTGTACGAGACACATATCAGCCTCCTCTTAGGCTTTGTATAAGAAAACCACTGGTTAATCCAATTAACCTTTTAGCATCAAAGTTGTGCCTCGTTCACAGTACACAAACATCAACAACTCCTTCCCCTTCATCTAATCGCTATAAGCGGCAAGCCTCTGGATCATTTACATCCATGCCACTATCCCTCTTTTAGCATGAGAAATTCCTAAGGAAAGATAGCATTGCTCTACACTGAGTTAAAGTCTTCTCCTTCAGGTTAAAACCCCCTATAAAGGAAATTATGGCATTGCTAGGATCCGCGTATCCTGGTTAAAGTGATTCTCCTTTATAAACAGTTGTGACATACAACTCTCTCTTTAGAGATGACAAATTCTCTCTAGAGTCAACACCTTTCAGCTTCATATCTTGGGCTTCGAACAAGATACAAATAGACCCTTCAGCTTCACATCTTGGGCTTTGAACAAGATACAAACCACCTTTCGCTTCACGTCTTGGGCTTTGAACAAGACACCAAAACAACCATTTCCTCCCATAGAATAGGAGGAACTACGAACGCTCTGATTTCCCTATTTCGGTAAACGGGAATACGTAGGCATAAGATTGAAAGAAAAATCTTAGCGAGCACAATCAACAAAAAACCCAAATCCCATACTCCCATATCAAAAGCAGTAATTTAAAAACATCAGTCCTAACATACTAATCCTTGCTCCCCGCCAGAAACCTTCTGTCAAGGTAAAAAGAAAGAAAACAGTATTGGCGAAAATACAAATAACCAGTACAAAGGCCCCCCCACATTGATAGCATCCGTAACCTAACAGACCGCTGTTTAAACTCAGTATGCAAAGCAGGGTTAATTGGAGACATCTATTTCCCTTCCTTCATCAGCTCACAATAGGATAAAAAATGAATCGACCTGTAGTAAACTCAACTGCAGAGAGCGACCAGCGCTTAAGAACCGCGTCCAAAATCGCTCGCTATAGAAAAAATGGCGCCCACCGTGGGGCCGGTCTCTGTTTTTCTGATTTCCTTTTTCTTTACTTGTGTGAATACCACAGATTGGGGCTTCTGCCGAGGAACCCATTTTCTGTCAGGAACTTAGGATTCATAGCTTTAAAGGTCTAGGATGTTTAGGACAAATATATATACTGCTTTTCCTAATTGCTATACATGTTTATTTTTCTGCTAAGGGGAATGCGGGTGATGTCGTATGTGGAAAGAATGAGTATACACTTAAGATAAGTGATGGCGACGGGGTCGACCATCAACCTCAGTGGAGGCTGACCAACGCAACCCATTCTCTCACCTAGACAATGGGCCGGTTTTTAAGTCTGAGAAGCTGAGGAGCCAAACCCTTTCGTAGTGCGGAAACTATCAGAAATAGTTGTTACGCGATACTACCCTCATTTGAGGCTGGTGGTCTATTCTCGGTGAATGGCACTTACTCTAAGATTGCTCTACAACTCGCTGGCGATCCGCTTATTGTTTTGCTTTCCTGGGAGGAGCTAATGATAATGAGTACAGGTACAAAAATCACCCTAGTATAAACCTTTGGGGATGGGTAGAGCCTTGACTCCATGACAACGACCCTTTGACCCCATGTTTTTTCTATGTTTTTGTGTGCTGCATTCATGCATTCATTTAATAAAACATTAAACATTCAAAAAAATCTTCTCTTCTAGTCTCTCTGTTTTTCAAAATAAACTAAGACTGTGATTGCAAATATCAGAGAAAAGGATTGCACTAATGGATTTCGGTAGAAGGAGAACTCACCAGTATACCTTCAAGGTTCCAAAACTAGAGGATTTGAGAAGGTTGGCGAGGATGATCACTAACCCAGAGGCTTTCAGAGCCAAGCACGGAGGTTTGCTACCACTATTAAGAGTCCATGTGATTGAGGGAATCATGGATGCGCTCATTCAGTTTTATGATCCAGTTTATCACTGTTTGAGATTCCCGGATTACCAGCTCGCACCAACGCTGGAGGAGTATTCTCACCTGATCGATCTACATATTACAGATCGAGCTCCATTTTCTGGACTGGAAGAAATTCCAAAGAATCAGACTATTGCAAGAGCAATTCATTTGGACGAGTCTGAGGTCAGGGCTCACATGACCGCTAAGGGTGGCATCCAAGGTTTGCCAGCCCAGTTCTTGACAAAGAAAGCCCAGTACTTCGCCAGTATAGGAAACGTGACTGCTTTTGAAAGCATCTTTGTCTTGCTCACCTACGGGTTATTTTTGTTTCCTAACATCAATAACTTCGTCGATATTAACTCCATTAAGGTTTTTCTCATTGGAAATTCTGTGCCGACTTTGCTCGCAGATGCGTATCATTCTGTACACCTGGGAAATTTGTACAGCGGAGGGGAGATCACATGATGTGTACCTTTGCTTTACAAATGGTTTATCTCTCACTTGCTCAAGTCTGCTGCTTTTTGGGATTGCAAGAGTGCCTTACGTTGGTCGCAGAAGATCATGTCTCTTACCAACTCTAATATAGATTGGTGTAATAGGATTTATGAGGGAATCAGGATCATTGACCATTATGGAAACTTCCCCAACGTACCCCTTATAGGAACTAAAGGAGGAATCAACTACCATTCGGTATTGGTTCGCCGTCAATTTGGATACCCGATGAGACACATCCCACTGGGTGTTCATCTAGAAGGATTTTTCTTCAAAGAAGGAGAAAACGACAGGGCACTAAAGATGGAAATAGTGCACGCTTGGAAGCATGTTCATAAGAAAGGACGAGAGTCTCTGGGAAAACCGGACTGTGTCTCGGTGGAGCCTTATCTCCATTGGATACAAACTAGAGCTCTCAAGCTAAAGATGCCTTATCCTCGTTACGGAATTCTTCCGCTGAGGGAATCTGTCATGTACTTCATGACGGAAACTGAAAAGCTTCAGGTTACTCTCAACAAAATTCAAAAGGAGAGAAGGTCTTGGAAGAACAAGTACCGCACCCTCGACATAGAGTGCATCATAATACAGCAATTACTGAAAGAAAAAGATGCTCTGATTGAAATTTTGGAGCAACATGTTGTAGATAATCAAGATGACCAAAGGAATTTGCTCGCTCCTTTCACTTGGCAAAGGAATGACAACCCGACAACGGCCCAAGAGCCCCGGTCAAAGAAAAGGAAGATACCAGAATCAGCACCTGATTTCTCTTCAGAGAGGACTCAGGACCCATTAGTTTAGGTTTCTGTTCCTGCACTTTGTAATCTACTGTATTTCCACTTCTGTAATCTTTTGAATTTCAATAAAAAGGGGTTTCCCCACCGTTTGATATTTGCAATCTAATTGTCGAAGTTTATTTTGATTAAACCAAAAAAAAAATAATTAATATAATCATTGCATTCATCATTCTCACATCGCGTATTCTTCTTCCCTACGAATCTCATGTTTGTGTCTCGATTCTAGAGTCAAACTGTCTCATTCGTATAATACTCGGGCCAATCGTCAAAAAAGGATGGATGATCTTGAGGAAGAAAACAGAGAGTTGAAAGAAGAGATCGACGCTCTGAGAGAGGATATGAGAAAGCTTCGTAACGACATGCAAGCCATGGCAAAAGCTCAGCTACGAAGAACTGTGATCTCAGAGATCACCTCAACGCCCATAGTAGAGAGGTATGATCCTAGGTATCAGATACCGAAAGATCGTCCTTGGGGCATGCTTGTTAACTATATCCCAGAAGGATATGTTCCACCGATCACTGAAGATCAAGGAATCACAACAGAAGCCGTTGGGCCCGAAGGTTACAAACTTCAGGAAAACGAAGATGCCAGGGGCATACTAAAGACTCCTGAAGGTTACAAACTTCGGGAAACGCCAAGACTCACTGCCGTAGTCATGGTACCACCCCCTGTGGTGCACACTGTCCCGGATGTACAGATTCCACCAACACCTTCTGGTAAGAAGGAAACTATGTTTGACAGAATGGATGAATTCCAGGAACAGTTCTTGGAAATGCAGAAGGAACTGCAGGCCATTTGCGGTCAGGATTTATTTGGAAAGGACGCCGCAGATCTCTTCTTGGTCCCAAATGTGAAAGTCCCGCACAAGTTTCAAGTGCCCGACTTTGAAAAATATAAGGGTAACTCTTGCCCTCAAAGCCATCTGGTGATGTACGCTCGGCGGATGTCAGCCCAGACAGAGAATCAGGACCTACTGATTCACTACTTTCAGGATAGTTTAACCGATGCCACACTCAAATGGTACATGGGTTTAAACCGTACTACGATCAGTACATTCAGAGATCTTGGCACTGCCTTCGTCCAACAATACAAATACAATTTGGACATGGCACCCGACAGAGATCAACTCAGATCGATGTCGCAAAAGGACAAGGAAACCTTTAAGGAGTATGCTCAAAGGTGGCGTGAAATTGCCGCTCAAATTTGTCCACCTCTTGAGGAAAAAGAGATGACAAAGATCTTCTTAAAAACCTTAAGCTCATTTTACTATGACCGAATGGTTGCCAGTGCGCCCAGTGACTTCACCGAAATGGTCGGCATGGGCGTACGTCTTGAGGAAGCCGTCCGAGAAGGACGTTTGGTAAAAGACACTAGATCGACGAGCGGTACTAAAAAATACGGTAGTGCTCTCCTTAAGAAAAAAGAGCAAGATATTGGGAATATCTCTCTCGGAAAGCAAAGACGACGTTATCAACCGGTAGCAGCTGTGACTCCTGCTATCAACCCTGCGTCTATTCCTACGTATCAACCTCAGGTTGCGCAGAGCCATCCTGATCAGCAAAGGACACAACAGCCTCTTCAACAGGCTCGTCCTCCATATAACAACAACCGTACAACACGGCCACCAGGATTTGATCCTATACCCGTGAAGTACGCAGAACTGTTTCCATTACTACTGGCTAAGGGGCACATTCTGACTAAATCTCCTCTTACAGTACTGGAAAATCCGCCTTTTTGGTTTAAGGTGGATCAAACTTGCCCTTATCATCTAGGAAGTCCAGGGCATAACATAGAGACTTGTCTCAATTTCAAGTCCGACGTGTAAAAACTTGTTAGGAGCGGGGTCTTATCCTTCAAGGATACAAATCCTAATGTTCTCACGAATCCGTTGCCTCAACACGAGAAGGCTGCAGTCAATTTGATAGAAGGAGAGACTAACAATGTCTATCAAATTTACGATGTACTCTTGTTGAAAACCAATCTGGTTAAGATGCATTGTAGACAGAGTGGATATGGCCATGTGCCACCTCATAACTATCATCAGTGTGATATCTGCTCTAAAGACAATCAAGGATGCTCGGTAGTGCAAGCAGCTCTACAGGAACAAATGGATCTCGGATGGATCCAGGAGCACCGAGTTCGTGGAGTTAACATGGTTTATACGAATTCCAACATCATTCAAAACAACGACATTCGTACAATGAATGTAAACTTGGTGGCAATGCACTCAAGGCAAAGCCAGTATCATAATCTGCCGCGGCACGATTACAGTTCTTGTCTGATTTGCTCGGTAAACAAACAGGGATACTCTTTCATACAAGAGGCCCTCCAGCGTCAGATGGATCTTGGATGGATCTAAGACTACCATGATAGGAACCCTTATCAGATCAACATGGTTCAGATCTTCGATATTCGCGTAATGAATATCAACCTGGTAGAGTTACATGCTGAGCAGGTCCGACTCGGATTCTTAATATCACATGACTATCAAAGCTGTAAAGCGGGTTGCAAAAACGATCGAGGTTGTACCCTTGTCCGGGAGGCACTTCAGCACTTGTTAAATCACTGGTGGATGCCAATCTACATGGATGAAGATACTCAACAGATTAGTATCAGTAATAGAAACCCCACTCGGCGTCAGAGTCAGGATGTCCGATCAGTGGAAGCTAACCTAGTGAGGTTACATTGTATTCAAAGTGGGCGTGGCCAGGTGCCACCACACAACTATGACAGTTGTAGCGTCTGTTCGGAAGGTAACCAAGGGTGTTACCTTGTGAGAGCAGCTCTTCAGGGTCAGGTCGATCGTGGAGAAATTCGTCCCTATTCGGGTTCTGGACCCATCAACTGGTCGCCGAACTACCTTGCCGAGCAAGTTGAGGATATTGTCACGATCTCTGGTCATCACAGGACCAGGGATGTTTTCGCCATTATTCCTCTACTTGACGAATCTAAAGTTCCCAACCGGGAACGAATCGAGATCACTTATGATGGTCAGAAAAATCAGAAGGCTCCTGTAGTCATCTATCTACCAGGACCACTACCGTATGAATCAGCTAAGGCGATCCCTTACAAATACGGTGCAACAATAATTGAAAATGGAAAGGAAATTCCATTACCCTCCGTTGTGAACATTGCAGACATCAGTCGAGTAACACGGAGTGGTAGAATCTTCAACCGAGGGGTTGGGGAACTTAACAAGGAAAAGGAACTTCAGACAGAAGCTCCCGATCTATCAGTCGGTCAATCTAGTGATCCCGACCTTTCGAAAAATAGTGATGAGATGCTGAAGCTCATCCAAAGGAGTGAATACAACATTGTAGATCAACTGTTACAGACTCCTTCAAAGATCTCGGTGTTATCACTGTTACTCAGTTCAGAAGCCCACAGGGAGGCTCTACAGAAAGTCTTGGAGCAAGCCTTTGTGGAACAGGATGTAACAATCAGACAATTTGATAGCATTGTCTCTAACATCACTTCCTGCAACAATTTGGGATTTAGTGATGAAGAATTACCTGAAGAGGGTCGTCGTCATAACATGGCGCTCAATATCACAATTAAACTGCCAGGACGATGCTTTAGCCAGCGTACTGGTAGACACAGGATCAGCCCTGAATGTTATGCCGAAGTCCACTTTGATGCAATTATCATTCAAAGGACCTCCGATGAGGGTTAGCGAGGTTGTCGTCAAAGCATTCGACGGATCCAGAAAAACAGTTATCGGCGAAGTTGATCTTCCCATAACTATTGGTCCTCACACTTTCCAAGTCACTTTCCAGGTCATGGATATCCGGGCAACATACAGTTGTTTATTAGGAAGACCTTGGATACATCAGGCTGGAGCGGTCACTTCGACCCTCCACCAAAAGCTAAAGTTCGTTCAGAACGATCAGCTTGTCACGGTTTGTAGGGAACAAGCCTTGCTTGTGAGTAACTTGTCATCATCTACTGGAATAGAACCCGAGGAGGTTATTGGAACTCAGTTCCAAGCATTGTCGGTGAGCAAGGACAATCAGTTCAGAGGAGGAACCTCGATTTCCTCATACAAAGATGTTATTAAAGCGGTAGAGAGTACCGATACGACAGGATGGGGACAGCTTGTCATTCCCATTGACAATAAAACAAATAAGGGCCTTGGTTTTTCTGCAACCTGTACCCGAAAAGCTGCCAACGATGAAAGTCTTAATCCCCTTCAAAACTTATTCCACAGTGGAGGTTTTCTTCACCCAGTGTCTCTGATAGTACATGCTATCAATGAGGAAGATCCCTCTGACACAGATGAATAATGGAAATCCTACCTTAACAAGGACGGTTATATGTCTCAGGAAGAGGTGCCTATGCCTTTTTGCTTTCCTATAGAAAGTCCGAGATTTATACCAAGATCAGATGTCAAAATGATCTACGGGGATCTTGATCCGGAAGGATGCCGCGCTCCGCCAAATTCATTAGAGGAACACACTCCGATGAAAGATAATTTTGACTACACCTATTATGGCCCAATGGACGGTCTGCCAATGTGGCAACCTTACCCAGGAAACTTGGGGCAAGAAAGTCAGCCGAACAATGAAAATCAGCTGAGCATCATTGAACAAAATACCTGTGTCCCCACCATGTCATGGGATCAACACTCAGGTCATTCGGAAGCTACTCAACATGAAGATGAATTCGCAACGTTTGCAGGACTTAAATTCATCAACTATGCTTTTCCCGAGGTCAACGTCATTGAGAGAGATGACTCCTCCAGTTCCAAAGAAGTTTGGGACATTCTGGGAGAACCGAGTGAAAAATTCGACTATATGGTCAAGTACACCGCTCCCGAAAGCTCTCGTATCAGGCTCGAAGATATCTAGGCAACTGGATGGGAAGATACAGCTGAGAGCACAAATGCTATGCAAAATGCAACAGAGGAATTCTCCTACGACAATTCTGCCTGGGAGACAGATTCCAATGATCCTGCTCTACCAGAAATCAGCGTCATTTCTGAAGACAAATCAAGGAAGGTGCCAGACTTTGTGATTCATCGAGGAGTTCGCCGCCAATGGGTTGCTGTCAAGGTTCCGAAGGTCGTTCATCAGTCAAAGTAATTGCCATCTTTATCCTTTCACCCTGCCCAGGTGAAACAGATGTTTTGATAGGGCTCGCTTTCTGTAAATTTCCCTCTTCGCTTTGCCCGAAGCGACAGAGTTTTGTTTTATAGAGCTGTAGTTTCGAGAATCGACTTGTTCATTAATAAAATAACGTCATTCTGTAATTTCCGCATTAATGGCTGTTTTCTCTTTTTGCTTTTTCAGAAAATGGTAATCCTAAATAACAAAACTATAAAAAACAATCAGTAAAATAAATACACTGCACACACTTGCATTTTTCTCTATCTCTTCTAAACACGAATCATCACGTCATGCAGATTGCTTGTTTTAAACCTCGTTGAAACATACGATCCGATGCCTTCTCCCAACTTTGAGTTCCCGGTATTCGAGGCTGAAGAAGAAAATGACAACAAAATTCCAGAAGAGATCTCTCGACTACTCAGACAAGAGGAAAGGTCTATTGAACCTCACAAAGAGTCGTTGGAAACGGTAAACTTGGGTTCAGAAAAAGAGAGAAAAGAAATCAGGATTGGGGCACTGCCCAGTCCAACTTCTTGAGAGAGTTTGATAAAGCTTCTCAAAGAATTCCCCGATGTATTCGCTTGGTCCTATCAGGATATGCCAGGGTTGGATACCAGCATCGTGGAACATCACTTACCGTTGAGATCGGAATGTCCGCCAGTAAAGCAAAGGTTGAGACGCACTCACCCCGACATGGCCATCAAAATCAAAGAGGAGGTGCAGAAACAGATTGACGCGGGTTTCCTCGCCACAGCTGAATATCCTCAATGGTTAGCCAACATCGTACCTGTTCCCAAAAAGGACGGAAAGGTCAGAATGTGTGTTGATTACAGAGATCTGAACAAGGCAAGTCTAAAGGACGGCTTTCCTTTACCACACATTGACATGTTGGTTGACAGCACAACAAAGTTCAAAGTATTCTCCTTCATGGATGGATTCTCGGGCTATAACCAGATCAAAATGGCGCCGAAAGACATGGAGAAAACTTTGTTCATTACCCCATGGGGCACCTTTTGCTACAAGGTAATGCCATTCGGTTTGAAGAACGTCGAGGCAACCTATCAAAGGGCCATGACTACTCTGTTTCATGACATGATACATAAGGAAATCGAGGTATATGTCGATGATATGATTGCAAAATCAAAAACAGAGAGTGAGCATGTTGAACATCTGTCAAAATTGTTCGAACGTTTGAGAAAATTCAAGTTCCGCTTGAATCCCAACAAGTGCACCTTCGGTGTCCGTTCAGGGAAACTACTAGGGTTCATCGTCAGCCAGAAAGGAATTGAGGTTGATCCTGACAAGGTCAAGGCCATTCAAGAAATGCCTTCTCCGAAAACTGAAAAACAAGTCAGAGCATTCTTGGGATGTTTAAACTACATCTCCAGATTCATATTCCTTATGACCGCCACATGTGCGCCGATTTTCAAATTACTGAAAAAGAACCAGGATTGCATTTGGTCAGAAGATTGCCAAACTGCCTTCGACAGTATTAAGAAATATCTGTTGAATCCTTCGATTCTATCACCTCCAGTGGAAGGCAGACCACTGATCATTTACCTCACAGTCCTAGAGGACTCAATGGGATGTGTACTTGGCCAACAAGACGAAACTAAAAGAAAAGAGTCTGCCATCTACTATTTGAGTAAGAAATTCACTGACTGCGAGACTCGGTACACGATGCTTGAGAAAACTTGATGCGCTTTGGCTTGGGCAGCCAAACATCTTCGCCAGTACATGATTCGTCACACTACTTGGTTGATCTAAGAAATGGATCCAATCAAGTATGTCTTCGAAAAGCCTGCTCTCACGGGAAGGATTGCCCGTTGGCAGATGTTGTTATCAGAATATGACATAGAGTACCACGCTCAGAAAGCCGTTAAGGGAAGTATTTTAGCTGATCATTTGGCTCATCAACCGATTGACGATCAAGAATCAATCGGGTTTGACTTCCCAGACGAAGATGTCATGTATTTAAAAATGAAAGATTGCGATGAACCGCTACCCAGTGAAGGGCCAGAACCAGGTTCCCAGTGGGGACTTGTCTTTGACAGAGCAGTTAATCATTATGGAAACGGAATTGGGGCAATCATTGTTACCCCTCAGGGTACCCACATTCCTTTCACTGCCAGACTTACGTTCAAATGTACGAACAACGAGGCCGAATACGAAGCTTGTATTATGGGTCTCGAGGAAGCAATTGATTTAAGGATCAAAAATTTGGACGTATACGGCGACTCAGCCTTGGTTATTAACCAGATAAAAGGAGATTGGAACACATACCAATCAGGACTGATTCCTTACAAAGACTATGCAAGAAGGTTGTTACCTTTCTTCAACAGAGTTGAGTTTCATCACATCCCTCGTGATGAGAATCACATGGCTGATGCATTCGCCACTATCTCTTCTATGATTAGTGTAGGGCAATGGAATGACATACCTAAGATCAACATAATGCGCCTTGAACGGCCCACCTACATCTTCACGATCGAAGCAGTTATAGACGACAAACCTTGGTATCACGATATCAAATGCTTCCTTCAGAAACAAGAGTACCCATCTGGGGCACTCAGAAAAGACAGGAAGACCCTCAGAAGACTAGTAGGCAGCTTCTTCCTGAGCGGTAACACTCTTTATAAGAGAAATTTTGACATGGTCTTGCTCCGATGCATAGACAGACCAGAAGCGGACATGCTTATGAAGGAAATTCATGAAGGATCCTTTGGCACTCATGCCAACGGACACACAATGGCGAGAAAAATTCTGAGAGCAGGGTACTATTGGTTGACCATGGAATCTGACTGTTATAAGTACATGAGGAGGTGTCACAAGTGTCAGATATACTCCGACAAAATTCATGTAGCGCCATCACATCTCAAAGTTCTTTCTTCCCCATGGTCGTTTTCCATATGGGGAATCGACATGATCGGCATGGTTGAACCTAAGGCTTTAAACGGACATCGGTTCATCCTGGTAGCCATTGATTACTTCACCAAGTGGGTCGAAGCAGCATCATACGCTAATGTAACCCAACAAGTGGTGGTCCGATTTATCAAAAACAATATCATCTGCCGTTATGGTGTTCCAAGCGAGATCATTACTGATAATGGATCTAACTTGAACAATAAGATGATGAAGGAGTTGTGCGCAGAGTTCAAGATCGAACATCATAACTCATCTCCCTACCGACCCAAGATGAACGGGGTGGTAGAAACGGCTAACAAGAACATCAAGAGGATCGTTCAAAAGATGGCTGTGACCTACAAAAACTGGTACGAGATGCTACCCTTTGCTCTTCACGGTTATCGCACATCTATCCACACTTCAACAGGGGCAACCCCTTTCTCTCTAGTATATGGCATGGAGGCAGTTCTCCCCATAGAAGTAGAGATCCCGTCAATTAGGGTATTGATGGAAGCTAAGCTCACCGAAGCTGAATGGTGTCAAAGTCGACATGACGAACTGAATCTGATTGAAGAAAAGAGAATAACGGCACTATGCCACGGTCAGTTGTATCAACAGAGAATGAAGAAGGCGTTCGACAAAAAGGTCCGACCTCGTGTCTTCAGGAAAGGAGACCTTGTGCTCAAGAAGATACAATCATTTCTCACTGACTCCCGGGGCAAGTGGACTCTGAATTATGATGGCCTCTATGTGGTCATGAAAGCTTTCTCAGGCGGCGCCTTGAGACTTGCAACCATGGACGGAGAGGAATTTTCCTATCCCACGAATGTTGATGTAGTCAAGAAATACTTCGCCTAAACTAAATAAAAAAAAAACGTCTCGGTGGATTGAAAACCCGAAAGGGCGGTCCAGGCAAAAGTTAGAGACATGGAAAAAATCATCCCGGTGGATTGGAAACATCATAGTACAATCCAGGCAAAAATTAGGGATAATGGCAAGTAACTATGTTCAACAGAGGCAAGTCCCTCAGCAGCAGCAGTTACATCATCGGAAGAAAACTCCAGTTAAGGTCATCTTCGACAGAAGCTCAGGATGCCCTGAATTCAAAGTTGGTAGAAGGATAGTGGTCGTTATGGTTCAACGTAGCCCTTTTCCCTGTAAATTACCATTTTTAAACTTTGTAAATACTCAATGGAATAACGCGTTTGGCTGATCTCCATCCTATCAATAAAATTTGAGCCCTTGTGCTTTTGTTTGCAGTTCTTATTTGTTTTAGCTTTACAGAACGACGTTGTTAACATGACTAACGACTCTTGAAATAAAACAAAAATGAATTTACTTGTTAAAACTTTTTCTGCTTTTAAAATAAAGATGGCAATTTCTTTTTACTGTTAAACATCGAAAGAACATCAATCGCGTCTCCAAAGGTGTTCAAACTTCAAAGTGTAGAATCAAAGTACTCCTTCTAACCCAGTACGCCTGAATGAAGGGATTAACTGTGTCAGAGACCTTGTTTCGTCTGACACCCCACGGCAGAGTTCTTACCTCCTAAGCCCAATCAACGGTATTCCCCGCATGGATTATCTCTCCTAAGCAAGGTGGAATTGCTATCTTGAACCAGCGATATCTCTATACGCCCCGCGATGGCCGAGTATCCAGTCGTGTTCACCTGTCAGTTTGTATATTGCGTCAGTTTTGTCAGCATATACATACATACATCATGCATTTGATTTGCATTTACATTTCATATTGCATCGCTATCACTCTAGCCGGTCTTGTCCCTTAGTGATAAAAGTCCTCTCAATTGAGTTGTCGGACCTTTCCTCGTTAGGAAGTGAATCATCTAAGCAATCTCTCCCGTTTATCTCTATATCAGAGTCGGCACTAGACCACTTTGATAACTTGAACCTCTGAAAGGCCAGAGGACCTTTAACAGATGTCACTCTTCGCCATTGAAGATGATATCCTTGCTTTCCCAGATTAAGGAAAATCCACAGAGAAGATTGCTGATGAAAAAGTCATCGGCACCTCAAAATTGGACCCCATCATATGGCATTTCTCCGGGAAGATCCCGAGAAAAGTATGATGCAAGATCCCGAGAAGTTTGAGGAAAACCGCTACGAATAGCGTCCCTTGTCAATTAAGTTTATTGACAAAAGATACTGAGACCAGTTCCTTGGTAGGAAACCAGGATCGAGGGGAAGTTTAAATCAGAAACTAAGACCAGTTCCTTGGTA
This sequence comes from Lathyrus tuberosus, assembly GCA_022829125.1. Lineage (NCBI taxonomy): Eukaryota > Viridiplantae > Streptophyta > Magnoliopsida > Fabales > Fabaceae > Lathyrus > Lathyrus tuberosus. The sequence goes on from JALAZF010000078.1 coordinate 16,271,981, forward strand.
GGAAACCAGGATCGAGGGGAAGTTTAAATCAGAAACTAAGACTAGTTCCTTGGTAGGAAACCAGGATCGAGGGGAAGTTTACAATAGAAACTGAGACCAGTTCCTTGGTAGGAAACCAGGATCGAGGGGAAGTTTGTTTCCGCAACTAAGACCAGTTCCTTGGCTGAAAACCAGGATCGAGGGGAAGTTTACCTTTTCTAAGCATCATTGCTCAGCAAAATAAGATGGATGCGATCCGCCATTCATAACCACCATCAAAATTTCGGGTATTCCGATATTTAATCCCTTGCACCCCGAATGCCCGAATACCTTCGTCATTCACACCTTCGGGTCCAAGAAGATTAAATAGGGGCATCTGTCATACCCCAAATTTTGACCACTAAGATTTCCCATCATTGTGCAAATCATCATCACAATATGGATGAACCATCATGCCTCACCAAATGCCTCAAGGGTTGTTGAGCATTCACTACAGTCAAAATTAGGGTTTTAAGCCCTCTCAGAGCCTTAGACAAAGGATCAATCAAGGAATGACTTGATCTTCAACTTGTCTAACCTCTCAAACATCCACAATGGATCAAAAAGGACTCCCACTTCAAGGATTAAGCACAAGGTTGCTCCCTTCTAGGTGGATCAAGTCTCAAGATCGCCAGTGTCACCAAATTAGGGTTTTGGTCGACCAGGGCCTCCAGATGGAAAATTTCATCTGTGCACAAGCCAAAGATCCAAAACATAACCTAATATACTCCATGGAACCTCATGGACCCAAGCATCAAGTCAATTTGACCTCAGGGGATGCATACATAAAAAATCAGGAATTAGGGTTTCTTGACCTAATTCACCCCTAAGTTGACTTTTGGGACAAATCAAGAGCCAAGACCTCAAGACATGATTTGAGGGTCTCTAATGAACTATATTGATCCATTTGGAACAATGGATTAATCCAAGAAGCTTGAGCAACAAGTCTCATTTTCATCTGCACCACAATTAGGGTTTCGCGAGGAAAGTCAACTGTAACTTTGACTTTTGACCAGGACATGCTCCCAAACCCTAGGACATGCCCCAATATACCCTATGACACCCATGGAACATGTACATCAAGTTTGATTTAGGTCAAGGACGTGATTTCCTGAAGAATTGCATAATTTGGAATTCATCTGATAAAAAGTCAACTGTGCACAAAAGTCAACTTTGACTTTTTGAGATTTTTCACCAAAATGGATTTTTAACCCTAAAATGATGTTAATGTATGATTTGAATCATCATTCATCAAGAAAAATCAAGGAATGTTAGATAACTTGTAAAAGGGGTAACCATAAAACTTAGAAATTTTTCTAAGTTATGGAAAAAGTACCACTAATACACTAACTTTGAAGGATCATAACTCCTAAACCACATGGCCATTTTTTCTCATACAAAGATGTATTTTTAGCCCTCATTACCCTCTACAAAAACTTCAACTAGACCTAAGTCCAATTCATTAAGGATTTTGAGTTATGGAGTGATCAAAATCAAGAAATCACACTTTGTTCCAACACTTAGTGAAAATTTCACTAAGTCAGATTTTGCTTCACTTTTTGCCAAATGTAGAGGGACTTTTCACTTGGAATCAAAAGAGATCAAAACCAAACTTGTTCAAACAGTTTTTATATCATGTAAGGGCTTTCCAAATTGGCCAAGAACATTGCCAAATTCCATTTGAGTCATGAGATATGACATTGGAAAGTTGCCTTGCTGAAATCTGTCAAAGGCAAGGCAGAATTTGCAACTTTGCTCGATTTGCCAAAATCAGCCAAATTCAAATGCTCCTATCCACTTGGACACATCTGAGGATTGAATCTAAAGGGGACAATCACTGAGCCAAGCCTCAAAAGTCCATGGAACAAGAAATAGTATGTTGAACCTAGAATGGCCAAAATAGGGACAAGACTCCAAATTTGGATTGGAGCATTCAATGGAAGCATCAAGGTGGCATGGACTGAGCCATTCTCATCTGAAATCTGTTAAGACTTATCCAAGACCAAGGGAACCAAAGCTCTGTGCCCTAACCTCTAGTCAATGACTAGAGGAGACTTGCATTTCCATTGGACAACATTGGCCAAACCTACTTACCAGCTGCCATTCACTATTCCTTGCAAAACAAACTTGCTCTACTATAAATAGAGCTCAATTGTGATCAGTTTGAGTACACCAAATCCATCAAACAGATGCTTTCCTCAAAATCTCTTCTTTCACTCCAATTTTTCATTCTAAGGCAAGTCACTATCGGGTTTTAAGTTTGAGAGCAATTCCAATCAAACCAATCACTCACACACCTCACATACATCACATATGAGCTGATCAAACACTTAGATCACTTCTGAAACACCAATTTCACAAAATCACCAGCTGGTTGCTCAAATTTTCAATCAAGTTGCAACTGAGGTACCACAAAGTGATCCAGCCAATTTCAATCAAGTCCAACCATTCAAACACACTCCATAGGGTGTAGGGAAGTTGTTCAGATCATCACCACTCATCTATAACACCTTCAAATCAAAAATCACATTGCACTTGCTGTCACGGCTTAGAGGTAAGCATATACTTGGTCATCTCTCAATCTATGCATATTTCCTCGCACAATAATTTGGCCATATGTTCATAATCATGCATGGAATGTTTTCCCTCAATTAATTGCATTGTTTGAATCGTGTATCAAAAATCCTAGCCTTCATGCAGAAATTAGGGTTCTTGAGGATTTTTCATGATTTCTTGTTATATGTTTAATTTAAATGAAATTAAGTGTTATAGACATGATCGTGAGGTTGAGACGAGCATAATGATATGTGGATTGCATGTTATAATCAAGTATTCAGTGAGATTGGATAGAAAATGCAAATCTGGGCAAGGCAGAAAACGCGCGTGTTCTTGGTCCATGTTCTTGGCGCCATTTTCATAAATTCAAATATTTGAATTTTGTGATTTTATTTAATTGATTCAAAAATTAATTTCTCTCTGAGTTTTAATGATTTTGAGTTGATTCTTTTTTTAATAATTCACAAAAATGTTAAAATATTTTATTTTCCCAAAAAATTCCAAAAATATTATTTATTTCATATAATTGATATTTTTGCAAAGAATTAATATTTTTTTATTATTTTTGACATATTAAATATTTTTTCTACATTGATTTTGCAACTTTTAATGCTTTCTAATTATTTTGTAGGTCAATACTTAATTTTTGAAGCATTAATCCAAAATCACAATTTGTTTTTCATATGTTAAACAATTTTGATCATTTTTAATTGAATTTTTATTCAATTAAATACATTTTTGAAAATAAATTAGGGTTTTTGGATTAATTCAACCCTCATAAATCATTTTCAAATCACTTTGGGCCTCTAATAGAGTGTAAGACCCAATCCTTTCTTGACCAAACCATTTTTGGGCCTCAGTGTATTGTATAAGTCCCGATACCGTCAAAAACAAACGGCGCGATCGTCGCCCTTTTCAAAATAACCCATGGGCCTCTCCTCGAGCTATAAGACCCATTTAAACATTTTGGGCCTCTAATAGAGTGTAAGACCCAATCCCCTTTTAACCAAAACATTTTGGGCCTCACTTATTATATAAGTCCCTCCGCATTAAAAGAAAACCTCGGCGCGATCGCCATTTCGAACGGAAAAATCATCTGGGCCTACCCTCGTGTTATAAGCCCCACTCTTTTTCTTTAAAACTTTTTGGGCCTCTTAAGAGAGTGTAAGACCCATCCATTTGTACAGAAAACACTTTGGGCCTCAATCACTTGTATAAGTCCCTCTGTACAAATTCAACAGTGCGCTCACTGATAAAACCCTGGGCCTCTCCTTGAGCTGTAAGCCCCAAAACTTTCTTTTTCAAAGCACTTTCTCCTTTGATTTTGAATATACTGTTGTTTTCAATCTTTCTTTGTTGAACAACTAACCAAACAGCATGGAAGCTCTACAACCGAGTAAGTGGTTATTGCTTTCATTTACCGTTTTCATATACATATAACTGTATTGTGGGGCTGTTTCACTGTAAGTCTTCTTTCATAAACTCATATCAACTATGTAATAATAGTATAGATATTTCGAGTTTCCCCGGCAACTACGTCTAGAACTAGGTGACGCCGTTTCGTTTATTCGTAGAAATAGACAACTAGATCCCCAATAGGATCACCAGATACAGTCTTCTCTTCAGCTGTCCTTATTAGGAATTGTCAAGAAACTCTATTCCCAGAGATGAATGTATTCTCCGTGAATGGCATCTTTGAGTTTCTTCCAAATTCTCGAACTTTCCTGACTTTGATCTATTCTCGGTGAATAGCATTGCCTTGAATTTCTCGGGGTTTGGGGACCCACGGGCTTCTTAAAAGCATCGGCCTCCTCTTGGGCATCGTACAAGGACCCACCGGCTTCCTAAAAGCAATCCCGCCTCCTCTTGGGCTTAGTACAAGGACTCTACGGCTTCTTAGAAGTATTCACAGCCTCCTCTTAGGCTTCGTATAATGATCTCTTCCTCCGGGAATGATAGCCTCCTCTTGGGCTTAGTACAAGGACCCGTCGGCTTCTTAAAAGATTCCAGCCTCCTCTTGGGCTTCGTACAAATTGTCCCGATGACCTCCTAGAGGTATAGGAACAGAACTCAGTCATCTTCATAGAACAGTCCTTTCATAGAGTCTACTACTGTTTCTCAAAACACAGTATAAAAGATGAAACTCTAGACTTGGATAGTTTAATATCCTTGAGTCTCAAAGCCATTCTCAAGTGACCCCTTCGTTAAATAGGAAGGAAACCCGTAGACTCAGACAGTCTCAATACCCTTCGGATTTCCCGCTTCCTTAAAGAACTGGAATAACCCGGATCCTTGAATCAAATCCATGAGTACAGTGTTGCTCATATAAGAACTAATTTTCTCTTTAAAATCAGTATACCGGACCTGTCACTTAACTGAACAGTCATCACAGCCTCCTCTTAGGCTTTGTATAATGATCCTTCTCCAGTAAAGTTAGCCTCCTCTTGGGCTTTGTACAATGATCCTCCCTAGCGGAGTCAAAAAATGTTTAGCCTCTCTCTCAGGCTTTGTACGAGACACATAAGAGACTCCCTCGTTGAGTCAATCACCCCTTTCACCTCCATCTCGGGCTTTATACGAGATACAAAAAGGTTCTTATTGAGCCAAACAAACAACAGCCTCCATCTCGGGCTTTATACGAGATACCAAAAGATTCCCTCGTTGAGTCAAAACCTTTTTGCCTCTCTCTCGGGCTTTGTACGAGACACATATCAGCCTCCTCTTAGGCTTTGTATAAGAAAACCACTGGTTAATCCAATTAACCTTTTAGCATCAAAGTTGTGCCTCGTTCACAGTACACAAACATCAACAACTTCTTCCCCTTCATCTAATCGTTGTAAGCGGCAAGCCTCTGGATTATTTACATCCATGCCACTGTCCCTCTTTTAGCATGAGAAATTCTTAAGGAAAGATAGCATTGCTCTACACTGAGTTAAAGTCTTCTTCTTCAGGTTAAAACCCCCTATAAAGGAAATTATGGCATTGCTAGGATCCGCGTATCCCGGTTAAAGTAATTCTCCTTTATAAACAGTTGTGACATACAACTCTCTCTTTAGAGATGACAAATTCTCTCTAGAGTCAACACCTTTCAGCTTCATATTTTGGGCTTCAAACAAGATACAAATAGACCCTTCAGCTTCACATCTTGGGCTTTGAACAAGATACAAACCACCTTTCGCTTCACGTCTTGGGCTTTGAACAAGACACCAAAACAACCATTTCCGCCCATAGAATAGGAGGAACTACGAACGCTCTGATTTCCCTGTTTCGGTAAACGAGAATACGTAGGCATAAGATTGAAAGAAAAATCTTAGCGAGCACAATCAACAAAAAACCCAAATCCCATACTCCCATATCAAAAGCAGTAATTCAAAAACATCAGTCCTAACATCCTAATCCTTGCTCCCCGCCAGAAACCTTCTGTCAAGGTAAAAAGAAAGAAAACAGTATTGGCGAAAATACAAATAACCAGTACAAAGGCCCCCCCACATTGATAGCATCTGTAACCTAACAGACCGCTGTTTAAACTCAGTATGCAAAGCAGGGTTAATTGGAGACATCTATTTCCCTTCCTTCATCAGCTCACAATAGGATAAAAAATGAATCGACCTGTAGTAAACTCAACCGCAGAGAGCGACCAGCACTTAAGAACCGCGTCCAAAATCGTTCGCTACAGCAGGTCCTAACGAAACCCCGGTTGATTAATACGAGGGTCCTCCTCGAGACATTTTCCGACGAGGATGCCATGGAGCTGTTAGGTGGTGGATTCTTCCTCGAGCTGCTCTTTCTGCCTGTTCTGGGTTCGATTTACTGACACATTTCTTTCCCTTTTTGCAGGTAAGATGTCAAGTGCGAAGGAGCGCATCAAGAAGCTGGCGGCTGCCAGCAATTCGAAGAAAAGTGGGAAAAGTCGTGTCGAGCAAATCCGCACGCAACACCTCAACCCCACTCCAATGCCCAGGGGTTTTTTAAGCTCTCCCCAAGGTAGTCAGTCTCCCAACAGTCAGGGGTCCCCAAAGAGACAGCGCTTGGACAGGCTGGTCGACTTGACCGTGACCAACAGTCCTCCCTCGGAGAAGTTCGTGCTTCCACCTTGTCACTCGAAGCCTCATTTCTTCTCGGATGCCAACTCTCCAGGCATCGCTGCTGTCAAGGTCCAGGCCATCCTGGGCGCTGCTCAGGCTTCAAGGAGGAAGACTTTGCTCGAGGTCCTGTCTAATGTGATGCGAGTCTGCTCGACAGCGTTGATCCTGAACGACGAGACCTGTCCAGCAGCCAAACTGGCCAGTCTATAGGAAAACTTCAAGTATCTAAGTGCTGAGATGGAGAAAGCGAGGAAGGAGTTGACCGAGTGCAAAGAGCAGAATAAGGCATAGGCCGAGCTTCAAGAGCAGTTGAGGAGAGGCTGAAGGATGCTGAGGAGGAGAGGAAGGGTCTCTTGAGGAGGATCGCCGAGCTGGAGGAAGTTGTTCACCCAGCCGAAGAGGAAACCGAGGAAGATAAGTTGTTGACCTCCTGGGCATCTCTGATAGCAAAACACAGACAAGCCGAGCAAGATAGCCTCGTGGTGGCTGACATTGGTTTCAACAACCCTGTGCAGCAGCTTCGGGTCCTCAACCCTGGTCTCGTTACTGAAGGGGCCGACCCTGACTACGAGGTGGTCGAGGGTCAGATCGTGCAGCCAATGCAGGAAGCGGGGGTCGACGGATGGGCTACAGGAAGCGAGCAGCAAGAGGAGGATGTAGTCGGCTAGGTGTTTGCATATTCGTTATGCTTGGCCTACGAGCCACTTCCTTTTGATCTCGGTTTGTCTGGCCTGCGCGCCATTTTTTTCTTGTAATGACTTTTGGCCGGCCTATGTTCCAGGGGCTTTTTGACATGTTTGTAACATTTTTATAATGGGCTTTTGCCCGGTTTTAATACTTTTCCTTTTGCTTATCTGTGTGTGTGATGCTTGTATATTTGTTATACTTGTTTTTGTCTAAGTAATTTGGTGATTTTGGGAGTTTGCTCGACTTTGATGATCCTCGACTGCGTGGAGAGCTGGTCGAGTGGTCGGAGGCGTATGCCGACCTTCAACGAGGCTAAGAGCTCGGTCGAGGTCTTAACTTCGTGGCGTGAACTTCCTGTTGCGAGCTGGGTGTTCTGCCTAATTGGTCAGCGACGACGGAGCTCGATCGAGGTATCTTCGTCGGATCAAGAGTCCTCGCGCACACACAACGCGGCCCTTGATCATCATGTTTCGTATAGAGGTGTCGCACTTATACCCTAGTGCGCCCCCGTAATCGCGATGCTAGTGTGTTGCGGGCAGTGCTTAACTGTAGTACTGTTTAAGCTTCTCAACATTCCATGGTCGAGCAAGTTCTTCCCCGTGCAGATTTTCGAGGAAGTAGGCTCTTGTCCCCGTTTTCACGCGGATGCGGTACGGGCCCTCCCAGTTCGCGGTGAGCTTGCCTTCCCGCGAATCTTTCTGGTTCCTTCGTAGGACGAGGGTGCCTACTTGAAAATCACGTTTGATAACTTTGCTGTTATAACATAAAGTTATTTTCTGCTTAAGTGAGGCTTCCTGGAGGGATACGCCCGCCCTTATCTCCTCGACAAAGTCGAGCTCTTCCCTTAGGGCCTTGCTGTTCGCATCCTCGTCAAGGAGGGCTTCTGTCCTCCTCGAGGGTTCCCTGATCTCCACGGGGATCACCGCTTCCGTTCCGTAGGTCAGACTAAAGGGGGTATCCCCGGTCGTGAAATGCGGGGTTGTTCGGTAGGCCTAGAGGACTCTGTGTAGTTCCTCGACCCACCGTTGTTTGGCATCGGCGAGTCGGCGTTTCAATCCTCGGAGGATTACTCTGTTCGTTGTTTCGGCATGCCCGTTCGTTTGAGGGTGCTCGACCTACGTGAAGTGCTTCTTTGTGCCCAGTTTGGTGACGAAGTCTTGGAAGTTCCTGTCGGTGAACTGTGTCCCGTTGTCGGTGACGATTGCTTGGGGTATGTCGAATCAAGCGAGGATGTTCCTCTTGTAGAAGCAGAGTATGTTGAAGGTCGTGATTTTAGCCAAGGCCTCTGCCTCGACCCATTTTGTGAAATAATCTACGCCGACGATGAGGTAGTTGTTTTGATATGACCCCACAACGAAAGGTCCTAGGATATCCACTCCCCCACCACGCAAATGGCCACGGGGACGACAGTGTTTTGAGCTCGTTAGGAGGAGCGAGGTGCATGTCCTTGTGGCGTTGGCATCTATCGCACTTCTTGACGTGCTCCTTGGCGTCCTGTTGCATGGTGGGCCAGTAATACCCTGCCCGAAGTGCCTTGCGGGCTAAGGATCGCCCGCCAAGGTGTTGGGCGTTGATCCCCTCGTGGATTTCTTAGAGTATACCGGGGACCCTGGTCTCTTTGACGCATTTGAGGAGGGGAATAGAGAACCCGCGGCTATATAGCTTGTCCTCGACTATTGTGTACGAGCACGTTCGCCGCTTGACCATCCCCGCTTCCTTGGGATCCTCGGGCAGTTTGCCCGTCGTGAGGTATTCGTATACCGGGGTCATCTAATAATTGTTATCCCCTACGACATTCACGTCCGTTGTCGGAGCGGGCTTGTCGATGCTCGGTCGAGAAAGCACTTCCTGGATGACGGACTTGTTCCCGCCTTTCTTCTGCGTGCTCGCCAATTTGGACAAAATATCTGCTCGGGTATTGTGCTCGCGTGGGATATGGGTCACTTCTGCGGAGGTGAAATTCTTCATCTTTTCCTTTACCAAGGTCAGGTATTCGAAGAGGCAGTCGTTCTTGGCCTGATACTCTCCTTGGACTTGAGAGGCCACGAGCTGGGAGTCAGTGAAGATTTTGACTTCCTTGGCGTCGAGGTTCTCGGTCAACCGAACCCCGGCGAGGAAAGCCTCATACTCTACCTGGTTGTTCGACGTTGGGAAGGACAGTTTGAGGGAGACCTCGATCAGGATGGCTTCCTCGTTTTCGAGGATAATGCCCACCACACACCCCTTCTTGCTGGATGCTCCGTTGACATAGATCGTCCACTTTTGGGATCCGTTGGTCGAAGGTTCTGGGACGGTCATCTCCGCCACAAAGTTGGCCAATACCTGAGCCTTTAGGGTTTTCCTTCCCTCATATTGGATGTTGAACTCGGCGAGTTTGAGCGACCATCTGAGCATCCTTCCTGCCATATCTGGTCGTCTGAGGAGCTGCCTTATAAGCTGTTCAGTTCTTACAACGACCGTGTGGGCTAAGAAGTAATGGCGCAACCTACTGGCCGCGGTAACGAGGGCCAGGGCGACTTTCTCGATCTGCTGATACCTAAGCTCGGGACCTTGGAGGGCTTTGCTCGTGAAGTAGATTGGTTTTTGTCCGTCGGGGGTTTCCCGTATGAAGACGACGCTGACCGCTTCGCTCGTGATGGCGAGATACAAGAAGAGTGTCTCCCCATTCTCTGGTCGTGTGAGGACCGGGGGTTACGACAGAACTTGTTTGAGATGGAGGAGAGCCTGCTCGCATTCCTCACTCCACTCAAACGTGGCTTTTTTTCGAAGAAGCTTGAAAAACGGGAGTGCGTATTGTGCGGATTTGGTGACGAAGCGGGAGAGGGCGGTCAGCATCCCGTTCATTGATTATATCGACTTCTTCAAGTTTGGGGTTGGGATCTCAGAGAAAGCCCTATATTTGTCGGGGTTGGCCTCGATTCCTCGCTCTGTGAGGTAGAAACCGAGGAACTTACCTGCCTAAACGCCGAAGGTGAATTTGTTGGGATTAAATCTCATGCGGCATCTCCTCTCTGTGTCGAATACCTTCTTGAGATGAGCAGCGTGGTCGACTTCCTCTGCGGATTTGACGATCATGTCATCCATATAGACCTCGAGCATATCGTCGATCTCTCCCCGGAAGACTTTGTTCATCATCCGTTGGTAGGTCACGCCGGTGTTCTTCAAGCCGAAGGGCATTACGTTGTAGTAGTAATTGCCCGATCGGTCATGAAGGTTGTATGCTATTTGTCGGCCTTATCCATGGGGATTTAGTTGTACCCCGAGTAGGCGTCTATGAAGGACAATAGCTTGTAACCTGCAGAATTGTCAACCAGCTGGTCAATGTTAGGCAAAGGGTAAGAGTCTTTCGGGCATGCCCGGTTAAGATCGGTATAATTAACACACATCCTCCATTTTCCATTATTCTTTTCTACGACTACAACATTGGACAGCCAGGTTGTGTACCTGGCTTCTGAAATAAAATTTACCTCTAAGAGGTCTTTTATAGCTTTTTTAGCAGCCTCCGCTTTTTCGGGAGACTGCCTACGCCTACGTTAAACTATGACCCTAACGGCCGGATCTACTGTGAGCTGATGGCAAGCCACCTAGGGGTCAAGGTCAGGCATCTCGGAGGCGCTCCATGCAAACAGATCAGCGTTCTCCCAGAGACACGTCTTCAGCTGCTTCTTCGCTAGGTCGGGGATCCCGGTGCCGATCTTCACGTTCCGGTCTGGATCGTCTCTGAGGGCAACGAGCTCGAAGTCTCCGACTGGGATGGGGCGCGTTAGGTGGAGAGGCTGCCCATTGTTTTCTGCCTGGAGGTCGAGGTCAGCTGCTCCGCCCTCTTCATGCTCGCCAAGGAACCTGCTGTCGAGGTCGACCGCGTTGATGCACGGGAGTGGCTTTTATATAGCGTTTGGGGTTGGCTTCGCTCCAGTCTTGGGCCTGGTGCTGATGGAACTCATGCCTTTGACTGCAGCGTCGAAGCACCTCCTGTCCGCGTCTATGTCCCCGTGCATCGTAACGACCTGGCCCCTAGACGTGTAGTACTTCATCTTGAGATGGATCGTTGATGGCACTGCCGTGAGTTCGGCCAGAGTGGTCATCCCCAGGATGCAGTTGTAGAAGGACGAACACTCGACCACCAAGAAGCGGGTCTTGATTTGTCGGGCAGTGTCTTCGGCCCCGAATGTGACCATCAGTTCAACGTAGCCCCACTGTCTGGTGGTGGTGCCATTGAACCCCTGCAGATTTGAACCCACGTACGGGGTCAGATGCCTCTCGTCGAGCTGGAGGGTCCCAAACAGGTGAGTGTACATAATGTCGACCAAACTTCCCTGGTCGACAAGGATCCTGCGAACGTTAAAATTCGCCATCTGTGCCCTGACCAAGAGGGGGGTGGCGGTGTTGGGCGCTCCACCCGGTAGCTCTTCAAGATAAAAGGTGATAAGGTTTGATTTCCCTTGCACCTTCTCAAGAGTGGTGGTCTTCGCCGAGGTTGCGGACTCCAGTTCGTCAAATTTTCGCTTGATCGACCCGACGAACACCTTCTCGTAACCACCTCCGGATATAACCATCGTCTTGGGAAAGCCTTCCCACGTGCTGCGGGCAGCAACGGGGTCTTCGTAGGGGAAGTTTGCCCATATGGTGTGAACTGCCTCTTGGCCCACGATGCCTTCGGGGACAAAAAAGTCCTCGGGTCGAGTGATGCTGAGGGCGAGCTGCAGCCGACTCTTGTCGGGAGGAGGCGTTGTCTCCTCGATGCTTTGGGCTTCCCGGGTACTGGGAAGAGAGGCGTCGTTTTTATGGGCATACTTTTTTAGGTGGCCTTCCTTTATCAAGATCTCAATTGCATCTTTGAGATGGATGCAATCCTCTGTGACATGTCCGTGGCTCCGGTGGAACCTGCAGTACTTGGACTTGTCCGTGTTTGATTTGGGGGTTGTTGTCTTTGGAAAGTGGACGCCCCTTTCAAAAACTCCGAGTTGGCGCACTCGGAGAGAATTCGCGTGCGGGGAGCGTTGAGCGGCGTGTATTCTGTGAACCGGCCCGCAGGACCCCTCGGTTCGCGAGAGTCCTAGGGGCGGCCTTCCTTATTTCTTTCTCCCCCACGTCGGGGAGGAGAGTCTTCTTCTCTATGGTTGCGGGGGCCTTCCTTTCGCCTCGAGTCGAGGGCGATCTGTGCTGCCTCCGACTCTTCGAACTCGATGTACGATTGAGCCCAATTGAGGAGGATTTCTAAGTTACGTGTCTGCGGAGGCCCACTGACTTGGCGAACTTAGATTCGAGTCGTAGTCCCCGCATGATTAGAAATTTCTTCATGACGTCGGTCATGTGGACCTCGACAGCCTCCCTGTTGAATCTCTCAATGTAGTTCTTGAGAGATTCATTCTTCCCTTGGAAGATGCCTTCTAGCACGACCTCCATCTTCGGGTGTCGGCGAGAAGCAGTGAAATGTTTGGTAAAACATCCCTTTAGCTACCTCTAGGACGTGATTGATTCGGGTGCTAGACTCTTATACCAGGTCATGGCGCCCTTCCGCAGAGTGGTGGGGAAGAGTCTGCACTTAATGGCTTCCCCGACGTTCCTGAAGTCGAGCATGGCTTCAAAGCTTTCGACGTGATCGTCGAGGTCGGCTATGCCATCATAGGTCCCCAACGGATGGGGGCTTCTCCATGCCCACAGGGATACGGGCATCCATGATCTCCCTGGACAGGGGGGTTCTCTGGTCGTCGTCATCGCTCCCGACTGGGGACTCTGATGGGGATCGGTGGCCCCGACCTGGTCCATGTTGAGGAGGAGAGTTCCTCGAGCGGTTCTTTGGCTTCTCGCCATCGGCCTTGTTCCTCTTGGTGGTCGAGGAGCGATTGCGTTTCTGAGAGACCGCCGGCTGGTTTCGCTCTAAGCGAGGTCGGCGACCCTCGCGTAGTGGAGAGGGGCTCTGAGAGTTCGCCGGGGGGGTCCTTCACGAGGAAGGAGATCGACGGGGAAATGGCAGATGACGATGTCTTCGCGGGGAAGATTGTCGTGTTCGCCCTCTCTCGAGCGCTTCAATTCGGAGATTCTGGTGAGCAATCAACTGGTTGGTCTGGTTGACCAAAGGGAATAAGGCCACGGTGCTCGGGTCGGTGTTTGGCGGCGGAGCAACGGGCTGGTAGACGACTTGCTGGTCGTCCTGCTGGGGGCGTCGTAAGTCGCGTCTTCGGAAGAAGGGGACGCGACCTGCCCGTCCCTTACGTCGCCTTCTTCGACGTGTATGGCAGCGTTGTCCTCACGGTGGTTTCCGTTGTCGAGCTGTGTGAAGGCGGAGTCCAGAGCATTGTTCCCATGTTGGGTGCTGGTCATGGTAGTTATGAACGGAAAGATTGCTTTAGTTTAACGATGAAGGAAAAATAAGGAAGCAGTGTTTCCCACAGACGGCGCCACTGATCGTACCTGGATCAGACAGTTAGACAGTGGCCAGTAACGTCGAGAAACCTTCAGCTCCAGTGATGATGATACGGCAGGGGGTGTACCTGCAAGGCACTCCAATGCCAAAGTCAGGTAACGGGAGTGAACAAGTACAGAATATAGGTGAGAGTTAGAAATGAACATAACCTGACCCTCTCAAGTGAGAGGGTATTTATAGAGAGCCCCCAGCATAGGGCCAACGGTTACTTGCACTGGGCTGGACTGTAAGGCCCAATCCAAGTAACTGCAAGGGCTTACGTGGCATAGTGAAGACCATCACGTGGTCTTCGCCCTAGGATAACGGTCCCGAGATCTCCAGAAGGTGGGCAGATCGAATCCTTTGGAGGTGGGAGGTTACAAGAGAACATGTCCTCGTGGGGAGGCGCCCTTGTGTGTCGGGGAGAGACGTGCCCTGCAAGGCTTGACGTCTCTGTTCGATGATCTCTGCTGCACGTGCCAGACACTGCTGAAGGCTGGCACGTGCTCGACCCAGGTATTGCATAAGGGCCTTGTTGGGCCGTCCCAGGTCATGTGGGTTGGGTCTGCCCGTCTGAAGGGCAGGCTCCGGGCCAATCCAGAACAGGTGTGAATGTAATCCACTAAATACTTTCATGAGTTTACGTTCACACGATTTTATTAGGCACATCAGTAAATTATTATAGAGACATGCATATATTTAATTGTAAATTTTAAGACAAAAACAAGATACCAATCGCACCATTAATCCACAATCTTTGATTGCCAAGAATTAACTATAAGCGGTACTCTCAATGTAATGATCAAACATTGGTAATAAGTCCTGTCAGATAATGTGTGTCTTTGACACCAATCATTACCCACATGGAAAAAAACTTAATAAGTATCACATATTCACCATCATAGGTATGTAATTATTCAGCCAAAATGTGTCTTCCTTTTGGCCGACTATAACAGCTTGCATGAATAATTCCATACTACATCTTTTGTAATTCCAACTAAATCAAATATACGCAACAGAGGTTACTTTTGTAACTTGTTGTTTCAACCAACTCAATTAAAAATTACTAGACAATTTAATAAATTAAATGGGAAAAAAGTCTTAAATTTACAAGGTACTACCCATAAAATGTAGGTCGTATCCGTAAGCTTTGTCGCATTCCTCGTAATTATGAGATTACTTAGCAACCCTTAATGTGAGAATAAACTCACAAGAAAATAGGAAATAGCATGAAATAAAAGTAGAAAAATTATTGTAGAAACTTAATACCTATAAAATGCAAACATCATAATCATGCTATAAACCAAATATTCAATTTCAATTCAAATAAAAATTGAATCTTCATATATAGCAAAAAAATATTTCATGCTAAAATTGATTTACATAACTTAATGAGTCTTTAAATAAATTATCAATTATTCTAGAATCAAAGTTTCCAATAAAAAATAAAAAATAATAAATGAAACAAATCTTCACATGCTTATAAATAAACCATAAATATAGAATTCAAATTTTCTAAAATTTAAAGAGTCAAAACCTTAATTTAGTACTTACCAAAATCGGATCACAATATTTTAAGATTCACTATTAAGTGTTATATAAAGATAATTAATCTTCCAATAAATTATATATAATAATCAAATTATATATATATATATATATATATATATATATATATATATATATATATATATATATATATATATATATATAACAAATTCACATATGCACCAAATAATTCTATAAATAAATTATTTTAGAATCAAAAAAATCAATTCTAAAATTCAAAGTATCCAGAATTTAAAGAAATCAATTCTTTAGATATACCTTTTAATTTTGAGACACATTCAAAATATTCAAAAAAATTCCACAAATAATATATAATAATTAAATATATATTAAACAAATTAGTAATTGTCTTATCTCTCAAAATTCTAAATATGTGTAGATTTTATGTGAATCAAATTGAAAGATAAAACAATAATTACAACAAAACCAAATAAAAATATTTGATAATAAAACTTTTTTTAATTCAAAACCAAGAATCAAATTAGCAAAATAAGATCAAAATTCAATATTTATCTTTCCCAAATAATTGACATGAATATATATATATATATATATATATATATATATATATATATATATATATATATATATATATATATATAAACGGTTGAGAATCAAAATTCTTTAAAATAAAAAATAGATTCTAGGATTCTCAAGCATCAATTATAATCATATATGTGATTTCAAATATATTTATCATAATTTATATTAAATAACATATCTTCCAAAGAAAACCAAGCTTTTCACAAACATTTTTCTTCCAAAAAAATTTAAATTTTAGTTTTCAAATAAATCTTTATCATATACTTTCTATGTCAAATTCAAAACTTTACATTATCATAAATATAATTTTAGAAATTATAACTTAAAATAGATCCTTGCAATGATATTATAGTTTTCAAATCACAGTTATAATTTCAAATGTGATCACCAAAATAAATATCATTTAAATATATATATTGTAACCAAATTTATTTTCAAGGATTGCTACAAAATATGGAAGATCCTAAATCCATATAAATCTTTTGAAAATAAATATAAGTGTAAAACAAAATTATCATTAAAACTTCATGCCTCTTAAAACATATATATCAATATTGAAAAAAAAAACATGAATTTCAAATATATGTTTCATGATCCAAAAAAAACAAAAAAAACATTGATGTTTAGAGGACAAATCTCAATAAACTAAACATGAAGACCTGCTCTGATACCACTTGTTGGAATTAAATCAATAAAAATTAATCACATATACATGTTCTACATATACTGAACATGTATATGTTCTACAAATCTCAATAAACTAAACATTGATGTCATATACTTTAGTGCGGAATAGAATAAATAATACGAACATGTATATAATTACAGGCTCTACGACATATTAGTATATGAGAGAAGAGATTGCAGGAATACCTGGATATATTGAGAAAGTTTTCTTGGCGGTAATCCTGAAAGGTAAAAGACGAACAACGAACACCTAGTGGCTTGTATGGTTCTTCCTTAACCGGTACTCCTAATGCCTTGAATACTCTTCAGATGGGGAGAAGAGATAAATTGCTTAAGTACGGTATATTGGGGATCATAGCCTATAGTTGTCACACCCTCATTTTCACCCTACCCTTATCATATCATTTTCACCATTTATGCATTCCATTAGGACATAATCATCATGTTTCTTTGAGCTCTTAAGGCTTGGGATCAAGAGGTTTTTTTAATCAAGGTTCTCATTTGCTTTAAAGTATCTTTCGTTCGAGTTTGAAGCCAGGGTTGAGTTCTCATTGTCTTAACTCCTCATCAAGATTCATCAGACTTGTTAGGGCAGATGCGCGCAGGCAGTACAGTTAGAGGTTCATTGATTTGACCTAATCTTAGTTAGGCAGAAATCAGTTTTATAATCAAGACCGGGGCACGCACAATTCAAGGGATGTGTGTCTGAAGATCTAATTAGGGTTGTTTACCAATTCAAGTATGTTAGGGATGTATCAAGTTCTCAGGCTGTGACAAAGCAAGTGCATCAGTTCATTTTTAATCAAGGTTTTGAACCAAGCAGTTTGCACCAAGTCATGTCTTCTGATTCAAGTGATATCTTTGTTTCAAGGTTCTAATGCATCTAAAAATCCATATGGTTCCATGACTCTTTCTCTCTTAGTATTGTTGGAAATTGGTGGATTCAAATCAAGATTTGGCGATTTTCTTTCTTTGAAATCAATTCAAGCATGATTATTCAAATTCAAGAAAATTGAGTTCTCAAGCACAAAATTCAAGAGCTAACATGAAAGTGTGCAAAAACAAAAAAAATATTCAAGTTTTACAAAGTTTACAAGAAATCCACTTGTTACAAGCATCTCACAATAATAAAGTTTCATTTACAAAAATGTCTCAAAAAAAAGTTGTTGTAAAGCCCACGATGCTAGAAGCCCATGATCCAATTTGTCAAATTACAAGAAAGATTCCTAAGCCCATTACTACCAATTCATAATATTTGAATTCAAACAAAAATGAAATAGGGAAATGCTGTCCAACACAGTTGCTATGCAGACTTGGACTTTTCCAAAAGCATGAAAACCTGCAACCTGCTCTTACTTGTACCCGCTGCACACCAACAACAACTGCTATAATCCTGCTGTGTGAAAGAGACATTACAAGCTTAGCAAGACAAAATTTCAGCAACAAGCATCTTTTACAAAATAAAAACAAAGTTTTGAATTTAAAATAAAAAGGAAAAAAAGAAACAAGAGAGTAGCATAAGAGAGGAGAGGAACAACAGAAAGAGGGGGGATACCTTACAAAGGACGCTCCCTGATCTCTTCATAAAAAAAGATCCCTCCTCATTTTTCTCTGACCTTTCTCTTCTTTTTGTCTATACGACCAAACAACATATTCAAAAATAAAAACACCAAAACACCCACCACCATTCACTCCGCCGCACAACAACTCCCCCCACCAGCCAAACCGTGACGTATTGCCGGCGACGATACGTCTTCATCTTCGCCACCCTCACCTTGAAACCTCGTCTTCTTCAACCTAATCCACTCAGACTTTCTTCAACCACAACCTTAACACCTCCAATAAAACCTCACCACCATCCTTTTTTTTCATGGGACCTTTAACAGTAAATATACCTCGCCCTGCTACGACGTGAAACTCCCTTCATCATTTTCAACAACAACCGCCAAGACTCACCTCCTTCAACCTCACAAAAACTTCCATCACCACCATTCAATTCTTCCTCTTCAACCATTAACCCACTGACACCGACGAACCTCCATCAACCCTCGCCGTGAACCCCTTCAACATCAAAACTACAAACCCCTTTCTTCTCCGAATCTCACTGACCCTCAACAACCCACAAATCCTCCTTCTCATTACCCTTGTGTTCAACCTTCAATAACCCATTCAAATCAAATCCAGAAACAGAATCAGAGGAAGAAAAAGAGAGTTCATGTCGGAACAAACCATAAGACCCAAACGAAACCCAGTTCGTGTTCAAATTCGAAACATAGAGAATCGGACCGAACAGAGAAGGAGTGAGCGAAAGAGAAAGAAATGAATCCAAAGACGGAATTCAAACATGAATAATCAACGCAAAGTGAGATCGAGAGAGACGATTCGAAACGAGAGCGGAGAGAGGGAGATTCGCGAGACAGAGAGGGTGAGCAGAGAGGCCGCCGCCGTAAGAAGAGAAAAAGAATCGCGAGCAGAGGACCTCCGTCTTCAACCAGAACGACGCCAAGCAAAACGAACCCAAGCAAGAGCCGTGTTGTTGCGCTCACGTTGTTTTTCAGTTTTAAGGTTTGTGTTGTTGAACTAAATGATTTGTTCAATACCCTGTTTAAGAGTAACTAAGGTTGGCTTTTGTTGTTTCTTCAAAAAATATAGCCATGAGCCGAGTTCTGGGCTTCGTTTTTTTTTCTTTTTTTTTTTCTTTCTTTCTTTTGTTGTTTATTTAAAAAAAAAACCTAATCAATTTCTTTAGATCATGTTTATCACAATGGGATTGGGCCCATACGAGTTGTTATCCTTAACTACACCCCAAAAGCACTTTTCACACTTCCTGATTTTATTTTCCTTTTAATAATTCATTTTGTTAATATTTTGTTAGAAATTTTGTAAATGTTTTGTTAATTATTTTGTAAGTATTTTTCTTAACATTTTGTTAAATATTCTGGTTATTTTTCTTGATCAATAATTTTGTCCATTTTTTTGTTAATATTTTTATTAAATATATTGTTAATTATTTGTTGATAATTTTTAGTAATTTTGTTAATTAGTTTGTTACCACTTTTATTCAAACTATTTTCTCAAACTTTTTAATTATATCTTGATAATCATTTTTCTTTGACCTTATTTGTTGATTTATCTCCACTTTTCATTTCTACTTTGATTTGGATCTTCGAATTTCTTTTCAATTTTATCTTGGGCCAATGATATAACAAAAATCATGATTACTTGATTTCCTTCAATCGATTCAAAATCTTGATCAATATGAGGCCATTTTCTTTTCGATTTCATTTCTCATTTTCATTCTCTTCCAAAGTCAAAAAACCTTGGTCTAGTACCAAGTGCTCATTTTCAAAACTTCTTTTTGTATTGAACTAAAAAGAGTGGATTGGGTGAAGACCTCTTCCTCTTCGAGTATTAGGACTCTCACTTTAGAGTGTGTGGTCTCGATACTCGTCTTTCAATACGAAGACGTGACTATATTCACCACTCATTCTTTCAAAAACCTTTTTCTCTCTTTATTTCATCTCCTTGTGTCTAAAAACCTTGGTCTTGTACCAAGTGCATTTTCAAACCTTTTCTTAATAAACTTAGGTGGTCGTGGAGTGGTTAGGCGAAGGTCTTCTCCTATCCCGAGTGCTTGACATTACATTTAGGGTTCACTGTCGTAAAGCACTTACCATCTAACTCAAAACATCTTTAATAAGAGAATATGTTCTCTTTGTATTGAACTAAAAAAGAGAGGATTGGGTGAAGACCTCTTCCTTTTCGAGTATTAGGATGCTCACTCTAGAGTGTGTGGTCTCGATATTCGTCTTTCAATACGAAGACGTGACTATATTCGCCACACATCTTTCACAATAAATCCTTTGAGATAAAGAATTGGGTACTACCCGAAGGGGTTCCTATCCGAGGACTTATTTCACCCTTAAAAACAATCTCAACAAATCAAATGAGACATCTTGCCTTGATGGCGAAAACCAGCCTTTTCAAAAAGGACATGTTACGTCCGTTCTACCGCAAACAGGTAACGCATAAGACTCCACGAGCGAGCCGCAAAACACCTAACTGCTAGAACCCGCACGTTAGCATCGTCCATAAAAAACACCAATAAATCGTGGTCGGTCGAACTACGATTGCTCTGATTCTTCATTCTCGTCTGAATGTAAGATAGTAGGCACAAGATCGTAATGATCTTGGCGAGCTACCTTCTATCCATCTTCCGTTTTCCACACCATTTCTTATTCTTCCCCCAAAAAGGGACATGTTACGTCCGTTCTACCACAAACCGGTAACGCATGAGACTCCACGAGCGAGCCACAATACACCTAACTGCTAGAATGCGCACGTTACCATCATCCACATACCCCCTTCCATTTTCTTTACCCGTAGTCCTCCGAACTCCGTTGACTCTGACTTTTCCATTGCACAAGGGAATACGTAGGCATAGGACCGCGAAGTCCTATCGAGTCTCCTTTTCTTTTCCCCTCTTCTTCTCCCCACTCTTTCTTTTATTTTCTTTCACATTCTTTGTTCTTTAACCATCACTTTCCCTCTTAGAACACCCTTAGAAAGCAATACCTTTAGCAAACATCCTTACACATAGACAAGCAAATGGTTCCCATCGAGTATGATGGATGTGAGGGGTGCTAATACCTTCCCCTCGCATAACCGACTTCCGAACCCGTAATTTGGTTGCGAGACCATCTTATCCTTTCTTCTTTGGGTTTTCTCGATGTTTTCCCTTCCCCTCATGGGATAAATAAAGTTCGATGGCGACTCTTCTGTTTCTTTCCTTTTCGCCTCCGGTCGACTATTTTTCGAGTAGCGACAATAGTGTGACAGACAATTAAGGTAGTATATGAGAGAAGAGGTTGCAGAAATACCTGGATATATTGAGAAAGTTTTGTTGGCGGTAATCCTGAAAGGTAAAAGACGAACAACGAACACCTAGTGGCTTGTATGGTTCTTCCTTAATCGGTACTCCCAATGCCTTTAATACTCTTCAGATGGGGAGAAGAGATAAATTGCTTACGTACGGTATATTGGGGATCATAGCCTATAGTGTGATGGACAATTAAGGTTTCCATTATTCCCAAATGGGTCATCCTGACATCCACTCATATTTGAGCCCATATCTAGTTAATTAATTAATTAATTACTAAATAGAAATCTAATTAGCCTTTTAAATTTATTTGACCACTTAATCAATTAAGGCTCTTAATTTTGATAAATAGCTAATATAATTAAAATCTATATACCCACATAATAATTATTAGAATATAATAAATAAATAATACTTAAATATTCCAACAAACGGGTCATTGGTCGCACGATCCAACCCATCACGCCTAAGGCAAGATCATCCAACCCAAGTTCATGTCCACCAAGGGAGAACTACTTTCTTACACATTAGGTTATGTGTTCCTAAAAGGGCAGATGTCGTCATTTTCTCAAAGAAGAAACCTCCTCTTCCTACTAATGGAGAGAACTGGTATTTCTATTCCCACGCTTTAGTCAAGCAATTAGGAGGGAACTTATTCTCACTCAATAATTTGATCCACGATCTAGACTTATAAATATCTCAAATGATTCATTCATTATTCACATATTAAGCATATATAAACCACCTTATGTCCATTTACGTAAGCAAGGTTTCATTTATTGTACTTTTCACAAGTAAAATTGGCACACATCGTGGGGCCTCAGTAAAAGTGACTTAGACTAAATCCTAATTTAATACTCAATTTCCTCAGCCATCTTTATCACTGTGGTGACACGAGGAGGTAATACAGTAGCTAGCGGTAATGGCAGCAGCGACTACGAGTCCTTAGTAGAGGTGTGAGTTGCTATGTAGGAGTTACATTGCTCCAGCCAAGCACTATAGGATAATATATCGACCCTCTAAAAATGCCATTGTGATGACAACCTACCCGAATATAATGATGTCTTGGATCTCGAGTCTCTCTACAAGGAAATTTGGGGTGCCCCGTACTAGAAAACTTCAAACTGTCATCACTGGTGAAATTTTGATCAAAAAAGCAACCCTTAGGAACTCATCGCTTCTATTAGTACTCATATGGAAATAATTGACGCTCCTGACTCCTTAAAATGTAGATTTTTGTCCAGCATTTTCATGGAGGCAGATCTCATGTGGCTTATGAACCTCTCTTGTTTGTCAGTGACCAATTATCGACACCTCTTGAGGAAACTGGTTCGTTACTTTTAGGCTTACCAAAAGGTTTCAATGACCGGTCTATATAATTTCCATTAAGAGCAGTTCGAGTCCATAATCCTCGCTTGGTTCAATGAGGTCACTATAGGAAGGGACCTCGCCCACAAACTGTTAAGGGATGCTTAATATTGGTTGACAAAGATGAAGTAAATTGTAGAATTCTTTAGGATATGCAAGAAGTGTCAAAAGTTCTAACCTCCATCACGCCCTAACGAAAATCTTACACTCTATCACATTTCCCTGACCTTTCCATCAATGGGGCGTGGATATTTTGGGCCATTTCCTCTTGGCTCCAGATCAACTAAAGTCATTACTTGCAGGATTATAGTACTTTACAAAATGGATTGATGTAGAGGTGATGTCTAGAATTACGGTGGAAGGAGTGTTATGTTTATAATGGAAGTGTATAATTTGTTGTTTCGGTTTTATAATAAGCATCATCTTATATAACGATACACAATTCACCAACTCAACCATGATGGAGCTTTGCCACTAGCTCAAAATCTAGATAGGCGTGCAGGATTGACCTACAAGGCGATACTTTGTGGCATAAAGAAGAAGTTGGACAAAATCAAGGGATTATGGGCATAATAACTAAACGAGGTATACTAATTCTTATTTATTTTATTGAATATTTAATTTAATACTTCCTACCCATATAGTGTTTTCCATCATAAGTAAGTATTGGTTCTGCAAAGGTTTTGTGGTCATATCATATGACACCACATTCCCTACTAAGGAAACACCATTTAAGATGGTTTGTGATGCATATGCCATGTTACTAGTTGAGACTGCCATGCCTACATGGAGGCATGAGTATTTTGCTGATTAAGGTAAGGCACACACATAGGCGCTCATATTTCCTTATATGCTAACAAGTATTTAACCTCTCTATGCCAAATAAATTATATTTTCATATGTAAAGAGAATGAAACAAAACTTAAGTGTGCAACTGATCTTCTTGACGAAGCTATGGAGATTGCCCACGTCCATGAATTCACGGGCAAGAAAAGAGGTATCAGGAGGTATAACTCCAAATTAGTCCAAAGGGATATGAAGGACGTCAATCTTGTACTCATACAGATGGTGGGGCATACAAAAATAAAAAATTTGCTCCCCAATAAGGAAGGTTCATACATGGTGCGCCAGAAATTATCACATGGCACGTATAAATTGGAATAACTAGATGGATGACTTGTTCATCGAACTGGAAACTTGGTGAACCTGAGATATTATTATAGCAATTTTTTATTTCTTGTTGATCAAATTGGGGATGACAGTAATCTCGCCAGCGTATGTGTTTTCAAGACTCATTAAATAAATACAAGAGTATGGCAACACTCTTTTTCCCTACAAGGGAGGGGTTTTTAACGAGACACCCTATTTTATTAACTTACTTGTTTGATAACTTGTTTACACATTACACTATTTTGCTTGATTCCTAATTAAAAATCATATCCACCTTAATAGGAAATTTTGCTAGATCTTAAAAATGAATCTTTTCTGCCTCATCAAGAAATTTGTTAGATCATAATATGGAATCGTTGTCTCCTTATTTACCTTGATAAAGATTCATTGTCGCCTCAATAGGATACTCACTTAATCCCAAGTAAAGGAATAATCTCCACCTTATCAGGATATTTTTCTTAAATCTCAATGAGAAACGCACCTCAGGTTTATGCCATATTAGGCGTCCTAGAGTTGCAAATAATATAAAAGCCACAATATAAAAAATTTCATAATCATATCACCAAAAGGCGTAAAAAAATTTATTTAACCATGAAGGGTATTGTTACAAGTGCATATACAACATACAATAATATAAGTAAAGGATAAAATACAAAAATACCATGTTATAACAGGAAAGCAAAAGCCTAAGAGTTGGACGGGATAGATACAAATGGATATCAAACTTTGTGAACTCGCCCCCTCCTTTGTAACGCAACTGATCTCTTGGGTATGGACATTCTCCTCCTCAAGGAGACAGTGACCTGATCACACTTGTCCTCCTTATCCACCACTTGACCATCTTTCATGACTTTGAACAAGTCAATCTTGTTTATGTCCAGGTCTGGATGGAGGTGAGCCACTTGCACCTTCTATCTCTTAAAGGCCTTATTAGTTGCGTTAACCACCTCATCCTAAGCATCTATCTGATCCTCCTCCAACTTTTTCTTGAGGAGGGCATTCGCCCAGATAGACTTTTTGAGGTTTTGAGCTCACTTTTCATTTGGGTGAGCTCTTCGTGAAGCTTATTGGAGGCTTTATTTTTCCCTTTTTAGAACTCCTTCAGCTCGTCTAAAGAATGTTGTGCTCTGTCATGCTCTTTAGAAATGGACTTCAATGATTATTGGGTCCGGCTGAGCATCTCCCTCATGTTGTTTAGCTCGGTCTTTAGATCTGCAACGAACATATTTAATAAGTTATGGGCATCGAACATCAAGAGCTCCCGCATAAGACCTCTCAGCAAATGGTTTTCTACTAATCGACATATTATGGTCATTGGGGAAGTAGGACAAGAAGTTAAAATGATCACCCATGTAACTCTTCGCATCAAAATTTGTGTTCCATGAGGAGGGCATCATTATAATCTTTGAAGGGGTCTAGGAGGTGGTTACCCTTATGGGTGATGCCTCGAGGTCCATGTTATCTTCGCCGACCATGTTAGTTGTTACTTCAGGTTACACGTCTTTGCCTTTCTGATCCTGAACTGGAGATAAGGCTCTTTTGACCAAACCAGACTTGATGGTCTTCAAGATCCTAAAAAAAATGATAATCTCCCTTTAAATATGTCTATTTTTTCCTTTGAACAACAAGCCACCATAACGACTCTTGTGGTCATCATATCACTTCTTGCCCTACTCAACTTTCTTTCTAGCATGGTAAGCTTTTCTCCAAGCGAAGCTCATTGGGGGTCATTCTCCCTGCAAACAAAGAGAAAAATTAGTTAAGGTAAACAATCCAACTACAAATCCTAAACAAATATCAAACATACATAAATAATCATCAATTTTATTTTCAAAATTGTCACACTGATCAAACTCCATCATATCCCTAAAGCTCATAATATGGAAATCCTCCATGATCTCTACAATGGCAGTTACTTGGTGATAGGTTGTTGATATGGAATTGGTGCAATCACAATTACTTGGTGATATGGAACATGTTGAAAATCTTTTCCCTTTCGTCCTCCCATGATAGCATTAGTTTCTCCTTCCTCTTTTTTTGGAAGTTAGATTAGGATTTCTTCCCTCCATTTGACATAGTGGCAACATGGGTTATCTTCCATTTCTTCACTCGACTTTCAATTATTTCTCCAATAGAAACAACCTCAAAGAAATTTGGAAAGCTGAACCCTACCATCTTATCCATATACTAGGCATGAAGAGTCCCCGTGAACATGTCAATTAACTCTTTGTCAAGGAGAGGGGGCTGGACACGAACTGTAAGCTTTCTTCATCGTTGGGCGTATTCGTTGAATGATTCGTTGTTGCGCTTAGTCATGTTTTGTAGCCGAGTGCGGTTAGGCACCAAATCTGTATTATACTAAAAATGTTTAAGGAATGCTTTTGCAAGGTCTCTCCAGGAGTTGACTTGTCATTTCTCTAATTGCATGTACAACTCCAAGGATGCCCCACTGAGGCTATCTTTAAAATAGTGGATCAAGAGTTGATCATTGTTGATGTGGGCCACCATCTTGCGATAGTAAGCTCTGAGGTGAGTCTTAGGGCAATTGATCCCCTTGTACTTATCAAAATATTGAATTTTGAATTTCTGGGAATTACTAGACCTGGTACAAGACACATATCAACAACATCCAATCCAGGAGCAGTGGGAACCTCCAAAGACTTGAATTTTTCCACCAAATTATGGAGTATTTCTACAGCTGGGTCTATAAGGGTTCCAACAACGGGTCTTATTGGTTGTGGCATAAAGAAAGCATCATACCGATCTTCATCATCAGTCACAAACCTGCATCAAGCTGACACAATAGAGCGATTCAAGTTTTCCAGATTGACTGCTGGCACTGGAGTAGGGATAGGACCTCCTTCGGGACGGAAAAAACTAAGCTCAGTGTTGGTTACTCCCGGGATGTTAAGCAAAGAGGAACCAACTTAAGCAACAACTCTTCTAGCCTCAGCCTCAATTTCAACGTTCCTTTCCTTATGGGCTAAGACTAACATAGTCTCAAGAAAACGATCTATCTTCGCCTGCATAGAGTCAATATATGTTTTCATTGTACCTTGGTTGGCCTCAACTTGTTCGAGCGTCATTCTGAAGTTGCGACGAGCCTCGTATCTGTGTCGAGTAGTCAAATTGTCTGGATGAAAGGGTAAAAGGCGTGTAAGTTTTTGGTTTTAAAATATATGATGATGTTTTCTTATGCATGCAAATGATACACATTTTTTATTTTTTAGGGAATCGTTCGAATTCGTTAGTTGTTAATTATTCATATACATAAGAAATATAAAGTCAAACATTAGTGAAGCACACTCAGACATTCATTCATTAATCAAGTACTTTCAAGAATTACAAGATAAATCAATATTCATAAACCAAGTACTTTTGAGGATTACAAGATAAAGAAATAAAAATGCAAATATATCCTAATTCTTTGGTAACTCCTCACACTTTCTTCAAATGATCAAACTCTTCCCTAAGGACATGGACCATATCTCGGCAAAAGCGGATGAAATGGAAAACAACGGGTGGAATATTCTCATAGGTCATATCATCATCAACACACTTCAGCCTCTTGGGGGAAAACATGTATCAAATGGTTGGCAAGCTTGACCACCTCTTCACATTTCACAAACCATTTTCCAGTAGTGACTTGTGCATATAGGGAAAATTCCTCTTCTAGTTTCAAATCTTCTGACTTCTCTTCCAATACCTTGCTTCCTCCTTGACCCTCCGTAAGCCTTAAATAATGAGCCTAAGCTCACATAGCTCTTTATCAAGCTTATGAGGGTCTTGGTGGATCATCTCAATTTCCTGCCAATGTTGAATCTCTTGCAAAGTGTTATCTTGATCTCCTTGAAGTTGTTCGTAGAGTTGTTCAATTATGGCTTCAAAAGTGTCATCCCTCAACTTCCTTTGTTTAGAGGCCCTGTTCCACCAATCTTGCCACTCCTTATTGGCTTTTTTGGCCCTTCAAAGTTCCTCATTTCTCTTACTACACTCAATACCCAATGATTCCAAATTATTCAACATTTTCTGCTTCTTTCATCTTTCCTTTGAAATACTCTCATAACTCTCTTTAAGTTCTTTGTTTCTTTTCCCAAGACGGAACTTGAGCTCATCCTTATCTGTAACAACCTTGCAAAGTTTCTGATGTAGCTCATAATTCTCTTTGGTGAGCTTTGCTATGGTAGCTTGGAGTATCTCTTCCTTCTCAATAGGGATGTGAGTAGGCTTAGGTTCTGGAAGAGGGACGTGCATCTCAACATTGAAAGGCCGCTTGATTATTTCCATCCTTTCCCTAATCCAATGAAAGATACAATTCTTCTTTCCCAAGTTAGCTTTTCCTTTTCTATTGATCTTCTCCCATGTTTTCTTAATCCTTTTGAACAAAGCATGGTTTCCAACTCCCAAGTTATGTAGCATAAAGGCCTCCAATGATTTTGCTTCAGGAGGACCCTCCATTGGGTATCCAGGTTGTCTCATAGTTAGATCTGAATTAGAATTGATACAACCTCGAGTCCCAATGAGTGGTATGTTGTGAAAGTCCCTACAATTGGATACAATTTCTATACCATCGTACTCACTAGAATACAATGAATTTATCATTAGATCTGAGAAATCCCATCCTCTGGGCCAACAAGCATCACTTTGCTCCACAAAAGGTCCCTTCTTCGGAAGATGGGTTAACAACCACTTATACAAAAGAGGAGCACAACATGCAATCATCCCTTATTTCTTTGCATGCCTCTAACTCAAGTAATAATAAACATCACCCAAAAGGGTAGGCACTATATTCTTCGTGACGAAGATGCTAATAGCAGTCATGTCTACGGAATTGTCCAAATTTAGGAACATAACGATTCTATAAATAGCTAAAGCAATCATACTATAGAACACAACCTAAATCTGTGCGTCCATAAGAGTATAATATTTCTCTACAAGGAACTTGAATGGAAACCCTTTGGTGTTTCCTTTGACTTATATATTAGAGGTGACCTCCTTCTTATGCATATGAAGGGCATCAGTTATAACCTCATGCTTCAAGGATTATTCCACACCCATAAACGGTAGATTGTTCTTCATAGGAATACCAACAAGACACTCAAACTCTTCTAACATTGGTGCAAGCTGAAAATCCTGGAACGTGAAACACCTCATTGGTGGATCATAGAACTGGGCCAAGGTCAGAAGTGCCAGGGTCCACCTCCTAATTCAAAAGGTTGAGCAACTTGCCATAATCATTCCCAAAGTTAATTCTATAGACTGAAGGCTTCTGAGAAACCAACTCACGTAGTCCATCCAACTAAGAATCTCTGAATTTGTAGGAGTAAGTGTTTCGTTTGTTTGATCCCATACTTTCTGAATTCCTGTAACTATGATTCTTAGATTCCCTGGAAACAAAAAATCTAAATGTTATGCTATGAATATGTAGTGATTTCAGAATCACATGTATAATCAAGTTCTCAGGTCAGGCATGACAACATGTATCTCTGATTAACAGAACCTCATGGATAGGCTCTAAGGTTGGTAGGTCCCTAGAGTCATGGATTCTTCTAAAAAATATTATTGCCATGACGAAGGCTTGTCGGACAATAATATCCTTGAAATGAGCTCTTCTAGGTGAGGTCTTTGTATTATCTCAATGAGGAAGATACCTCTTAGGCTAATACTACATAACCATCAACTCTAATGGTTCTAAAAGGTCCCTAAAGTCATCGATCCAACTTGAAAACATTATAATCGTGATGAAGGGTCGTCAGACAATAATATTTCCAAGAGAATCTACTATAGGTGGGATCTTTTTATCATCCCAACGAGGAATGCTCATCGCATGTCAATACCACACAACCATCAACTTAATCATATGGTTTTCTTCAGACTTTAGTAGAGAGTCTATCTCACAAAGTACCAATAATCAAAGATCCCCAACGGTGTCATAAGAACCAACAACCGATAAATAATGTCAATAATAATAAAATAAAGACAAGAAAATAGAAGAAAAAAATTAGATAATATTAGCGTTCATCGTAAATCGGACTATGTTAGCCTTGACTCTCTCTTACTTGGAGCATAAATCTCCAACAGAGTCGCCAACTGTTGCATCTCAAAAAAGGCGATCCTTCGCGAAGTTGCAGAAAAAATGATTCGAACAGAGTTGCCACCGAACTTTATTTATTCCAAAAGGGAAAAGGGAAAATATCGATAAAACCCTTAAAAAGAATATGGTCGTCACAACCAAATTTGGGTCCGGGAGTCAATTATGCAAGGGGAAGATATTAGCACCCCTCACGTTCGTTGTACTCAACTGAAATCTTTTAGTTAAATTTGCGATTGAATGTTAGCTTATGTCAATTGTTTTCTTCGAATGATAAAGCATAAAAGGAAAATAAAAAAGGGGTCCCAAAAATGTTTTTATTAGGGTGCTTGACGAGATTGCGGGTCTCACTCCTACGTATCCTCGGGTACAATGAGGAACTCAAAGCTTCATAGTTTGGGGAAAGGCTACGGTTTGTTGGTTTGTTTTATTGAACAAGTGTTTATATCACGTTCTAACGATTAAACATTGACTTCTTTACTCGTGGGGATGCTTAAGCACTAGTTTATATTTCACATTCAAACAAACTAAACAATGTTCTTTTGAAAAATAATTGATAGCACGGGGACGAGAAGTTAAGTTAATATGTTGAATGTTTTGTGGGATGACGATTACTCAGGTAGTCGAGTAAGGCAACTCATATCCTAATAATCGAGGAGAGGAATGAAAGGCACTAGAGTATATTGTAACACCCTAAATTTCCCTCGTAATATTTTTAAATGAAACATCAGAGTAATTAAATCTAACACAGGCAACTTAGGATGTTACGGTCAACATACAAAACCTGCTCAACAAACTGACTATGTAACACTTATATTTTTGTATAATCATAAAAGCCTGAACATGTTTGAGCATTACTTTTATTGCAGCAGAATAATAAAAATCATTTATCATCTCATGGTATATAAAAGTTATCATGGAATCACATAATTCATCAAAACAACAACTAAACTTAATAAAATAGATGTTCATAAATCTCAAAGAAACTATAAATAAAAAACGTGTTCCAACGACTCTCCGGTGTTACAATCAGAGCAGACGCCAACTATAAAGAAAAAGAGTAGGAAGACTCCATCTTAAACTCACATCTGAGTCCTACTGTGGAGTATCTGTACATTGCCCACGTGGAGGCAATATTCACACAGAAGGGGTGAGATATTATGATAATATAAAGGAAAGCATGATAAACAATATGCATTAGGGTATCACATGCATTGTCACCCATTCTACAACACAACACACTCAACGCCAACAATAAGTTATCCAAGCATAAGATAACACAACACCATATCAGCTACATATCTCATATTAATCAACCAACAACATCATTACTAATTATTTCCCAACCAACATTGAAATCACGTAATAGCAAGTCCAATTAATCACACAACACCACATATTTAGCAACATATCAACATAGTTAATATATAATGTAATGAGACTCACTCCTGATTCAATACTTATGCATGTGGTACCAATTTCCATGAACACTCAGGTTCACTGTTCTGATCCCCACCTCCTAGGATCAGAACCACTCACTGATCCATCACCTCCAAATCAGCTACCGGCCCAATCCACATAATGGGATTTTAGGATCACCAACAATGGACCATTTTTCCACAAATGTATGCAATGCGACTAATTATGCATACAACAACGACAACATCATCATGCATGATAATCCACCACCATGGTTATTGTACACCGCCCAAATTGGCCAACAAACATAAAAAAAATATTTTCATACAATATATACATACATATTATATATATATATATATAAATATATATATATATATATATATATATATATATATATATATATTATGCAATCACAACAACATCATTAAACATACTCATATTACCACCGTTAACACCACAACAAGATCATTGTAATCACACCCAAGATTCGTCACTTACAACAAGACTTCTTAACATACACAACAATAATAATAACATTCCTTAACAGATTAGAGATAAAAATATTGGGAAAACGATTCACCTAATTGCACCATGTTAAAGTTCTACTCATTAGCTTTTCGACGCTTTAAACAGTTCGTCATTTGGATATACGGTTAAAAAGTTATGATCGAAATCGTTTCTAGCATTTTTTCTACGTGTCGAAGCTTCATGTCGACTCACAGGACCTTTAGGTCGACGCATGTTGTTATGGTTTTCAAAGTATTCATTTCTGGAAGCTTCAGGTCGACGCACAGGACCTTCAGGTCGACGCATGCTGTTACGAATTTCAAAAATCACTTTTTTAAAAAGCACTTTCACACTAGCTTATCATACCAGAACCTATGCTACGAAATTCCATCATCATAGACTCAATTTTATACTAAATTAACATTCTAAAACTTAATTATCCCTTGTTTTACTCATGGATTAACATCATATCATCATCAATTTCATACCTACGACTCAAACCTTCAAAACTCAACAATGGAGGGAACTTATCAACAGTCCAAAACAGATTACCACACATATTGGCAAACGAAAATTCATCACATATTGATATATTAAACAATATCATCATCCATTACTTCACAACATTCATAGCATAGAAGAACACAACAACCCACAATGTTAGGACCTAAATCCTTACCCACTATTCAATATATTATCCCTTAGAAGATCAGAACCCCGCCCTTACCTTAGATTGATGAGCTTTTCCCTTCTCTAATGGAGTTCTTCCTCTTATTTACCCTAGCCTGTTTCACTTTCAGTTCTAATTTCACGTACGATCAAAATTGGTTCCAATATTCTCCAATTCCCTTTATAAAATCCCTCAACTATGGTTTACCTCATTTACCCTCACTCATCCTCATACAATTACTATGATGCCCTTCAAATCTCTACACATATAATATTCATTTTATTTTATTTCATTATATTATTATTATTATTGATCCCATCTAATTAAAATAATAATAATAATAATTCCCAACAATGATCTAATTGAATTAATATCCACCAAATATTAAATAATTAAATAATTATCACTAATATTTTTATTTAGTTATACTTCTCACACCATCAATCTCTACTCAACTGCTCACACACTTCTCCACCCTCAAGGTCAACTCTTAAGGTTACTACCCCACACCAAGGGTATTCACAAACACAACAAAACACACATAATCACATTTATACACACAACTTCACATAATTAAATTACGAAAAATAATTTAAAATAAAACGGGACGTTACAACTCTCCCCCACTTAGAATATTTTCGTCCTCGAAAATTACCTGACGCAAATAACTCAGGATACGACTCTCGCATCCTGCTCTCCAATTCCCAAGTTATATTTCCTCCAACGGCGCCTCCCTACACGACCTTCACGAGAGCAATCTCCTTGCCTCGCAACTGTTTCACCTCGCGACCATCAATTCTCACAGGTAAGGCCTCCATAGTAAGGTCATCCCTTACTTGCACGTCGTCCATCGAAATCACATGGGATGGATCTGGAATGTACTTCCACAACTGCGAAACATGAAATACATCATGTAAGTTAGACAAACTTGGTGGCAACGTCACTCTATACGCAACAGCTCTTACCCGCCCGAATATCTGATATAGATTGATAAACTGAGGAGTCAGCTTCTTCGACTTCAAGGCACGTCTAACACTGGTCACTGTAGTGACTCTCAAGAATACATGGTCCCCTTCCTGGAACTCAAGATCCTTTCTCCTCTTGTCATGATAGCTTTTATGTCTACTTTCAGAAGCTTTCATTTGTTCTCGAATTAGTCTCACTTTCTCCGTAGTTTGTTAGACTAATTTAGGTCCAAGGACCACACTTTCACCGGATTCATGCCAACACAAAGGCGTCCTGCATCTCCGACCATACAACACTTCCCAATACTAGAATGAAATTATTGTTATAAGTGAATTCAATCAATGACAAATGACTATCCCAAGCGTCTCCTTGTTCTAGAACACAAGTCCTTAATAAATCTTCTAACGACTGAATAATCATCTCCGTCTGGTCATCCGTCTGTGGATGATAAGCTGAACTCAACCTCAGTTTAGAACCCAACGCCTCTTGCAAACTCTCCCAAAATATGGAAGTAAACCTCATATCTCTATCTGACACAATGCTCAACAGAATCCCATGCAACTTCACAATTACACGAATGTAGATCTCTGCCAACTTTTGCATAGAAAAACTGATGTTAATCGGAATAAAATGGGTCAACTTCGTCAGTCTATCCACGACCACCCAAATAACATCATGCCCTCTCAGATTTTTTGGCAATCCAGTCATAAAATCCATTGAAATGTTGTCCCATTTCCATTTTGGAACATCCAACGGTTCCATCAATCATGCAGGTCTCTGATGCTCAACCTTCGACTTCTGGCAAGTCAGACAAGCATAAACAAACTGCACAACATCGCTCTTCATTCCTGACCACCAGAATATCTTCTTCAGATCTTGGAACATCTTAGTAGCTCCCAGATGGATACTTAAGCTACTCCGATGACCTTCTTCTAAAATCATCTTCTTTAGTTCTGCATTATCGAGAATACAAATTCTATTCCTGAATCTCAACACACATTGTTTGTCTACTTTTAAATCGTTCTCGGTAGCTTAATCATCTCCAGCCATCAAGTCTACCAATTTCACATCAAGCTTCTGATTATCTTTAATTCTAGTAAGAAAATCATTGTTTATTGTTAGCATCCCCAACTTCACACTTTGATGGGTTAATTCACAAACTAAACTCATGTCTCTGAACTGCTCCACAAGCTCAAACTCTCTAACAATTATCGCTGACATATGCAACAACTTCTGACTTAAAGCATCAACCATGACATTAGCTTTATCTGGATGATAGTTCAAGACGAAATCATAGTCTTTCAAGAATTCCAACCATTTACGCTGCCTCATGTTTAATTCCTTCTAATCAAACAAGTACCCCAAACTTTTATGGTCACTGAACACTTCGAACCTAGAACCATACAAATAATGCCTCCAGATTTTCAATCCAAACACTACTGCACCCAACTCTAAGTCATGAGAAGGATAATTCCTCTCATGAATCCTCAATTATCGGGAAGCATAAGCCACAACTTTTCCATCTTAAATCAACACACCTTAGCCCATCAACAATGCATCGCAGTATACTACAAAAAGTTCATTTGGTTCGGGAAAAACTAAAACCGGAGTTGTAGTCAACCTCTTCTTCAACTCTACGAATCTCTTCTCACAAAGAAAATCCCATACAAACGGCTTACCCTTGCAGGTCAGCTGAGTTAGCAGAAGTGCTAACTTGGAAAAACCTTCAATGAATCTGCGGTAGTAACCAGCCAACTCCAAAAAGCTTCGAATTTTGGTAACTGACTTCGAAGTTTCCCATTGTAGAACTGAATCTACCAAGGAAGGATCCACTGCAATACCATTACCTGAAATAACATGACCAAGGAAGCTAACCTCCTTCAACCAGAACTCACACTTCGATAACTTAGCATATAGTTTCTTCTCCTTCAAAACCTGCAGCACAATCCTCAGATGCTTCTCATGCTCTTCTTATGACTTAGAATAGATCAGGATGTCATCAATGAACACTACAACAAATTGATCTAAGTAGTTATGAAAAATCTGATTCATATACTCCATAAATACACCAGGCGCATTAGAAACACCAAAAGGCATCACCAAGCATTCATAATGTCCATAACGAGTCCTGAAAGCTGTCTTCTGAACATCTTCATCTTTTACTTTTATTTGATGATAACCCGACCTTAAGTCTATCTTGCTGAACACCCGAGCGCCTACTAGTTGATCCATCAAATCATCTATTATGGGAAGCGTATACTTGTTCTTAATCGTCACTCTGTTCAACTGTCGGTAATCTATACACAACCTCATACTACCATCTTTCTTCATTACCAACAATATCGGAGCTCCCCAAGGCAACAGACTTAGTCTTACAAACTTCTTTTCCAACAAGTCTTCTAGTTGTTTCTTCTACTCCGCTAATTCTGAAGCCGACATCCTGTATGGTGCCATAGAAATAGGTCTAGTACCAGGGACAAGATCAATAGTAAACTCCACTTCTCTTTCTGGCGGCACATCTAAAATATCCTCCGGAAATGCTTCTGGAAACTCTCGTACCACCTGCACTTCATCGATTATAACTTGGCTATCAACAGATAGCGATGCGAACATCGCAAACACCTGAGTGTCATCTTTTAGAAGCTCCTTCAACCCTTCCATAGATAAGAAATCAGCTCCCTCCTCACCACCAGGAGTAGGAAAGCACACCGATTGATTAAAATAATTAATTTGAACATGGTTAAACATCAACCTATTTATTCCCAAGATAACATCGAGATTCATCAGCGGCAATCAAATGAGATCCAAACCAAAATCCCTATCAAAGATTCTCAAAGGGAAATTCAAGCAAACAAGAGAAGTAGCCACCGATCCCTTAGTAGGAGTTTCAATAACCATTTCTCCCTTCATCACAGATACACTAAGGCCTAGGCTTTTCACATAATCATCAGAAATAAAGGAATGAGTAGCACCAGTATCAATAATAGCAATCAAAGGCATATTATTAATATAACATGTACCTCTGATCAACCTGTCCTCACTGGAAGTCTGAGTTCCTGACAGAGCAAACACTTTGCCTTTAGTTGTAAATTGCTTTGGTTTTTGGCAATGAGTACTGATATGACCAGGTTCTCTGCAATTAAAGCAAGTCACTACCTTCTCAGTGCAATTAGCGACCAGATGCCCTGTCTTACCACACTTGTAGTACTTCTTCACACCGCTCTTACACTCATTGATGCGATGACCTATCTTACCACATCTATAGCACTTAGGAACAGTATGAGCACGTCCCCCACTTGGCTTCTTGCCATTAGCATATCTCGGTCTACCTTTATCAGCTAGAGCTACATAAGGCTTCCCACGATCCATCTGTTGTTTTCCTTTCCTCTCGGCTAGCCCCTTATAGTAAGTCGATTGAGCCTTGTTATCCTCCTCATAGATTCTACAACAATCCACCAAATTTGGAAATCTCCTGATTCATTGGTACCTGATCGCCTGTTTTATCTCAGGCCTCAAACCATTCTCAAATTTGACACACTTCGAGAACTCAGCAGTTGCCTTACTGTAGTGAGGGTAGAACTTAGCAAGTTCCACGAATTTGGCTGCATATTCTGTAACCGACATGTTACCTTACTTCAACTCTAGAAACTCAATCTCCTTTTTACCTCTGACATCTTCAGGAAAATATCTCCTCATGAATTCTCTACTAAACACAACCCAAGTGATAACTTCTCATGTAGCTCCGAACAATTGGCGGGTGCTAACCCATCAGTCACCGACCTCCTCAGCTAACATGTCTGTACCTAACCGCACCTTCTGTGCCTCAGAACAATTCATAACCCGGAAGATCCTTTCGATCTCTCTGAGCCAAGTCTGTGCTCCGTCTAGATCGTATCTTCCCTTGAAGGTAGGCGATTTGTTCTTTTAAAACTCATCATTCTCACCAGCATCAGGCTGATTCTGCACAGTCTGAGCAACAGCTTGCAAAGCAGTAGAAACAACAACATTGTTCCTTCCAGCCATTCTCTGTTATGCACCAATAACTACACACAATGGTTAAGGAAACAACATCGAAAATAGTCAACTATCACATAACAACGACTCAACAACTTGGCCAGACAGACCGACCTGCTCTGATACCACTATGTAACATCCTAAATTTCCCCCGTAATAATTTTAAATAAAACATCAGAGTAATTAAATCAAACACACACAACTTAGGATGTTACGACCAACATACATAACCTGCTCAACAAACTGACTATGTAACACTTATATTTTTGTATAATCATAAAAACCTGAACATGTTTGAGCGTTACTTTTATTGCAGAGGAATAATAAAAATCATTTATCGTCTCATGGTATATAAAAGTTATAATGGAATCACATAATTCATCAAAATAACAACTAAACTTAATAAAAGAGATGTCCACAAATCTCAAAGAAACTATAAATCAAAAACGCATTCCAATGACTCCCCATTGTTACAATCAGAGTATATGCCAACTATAAAGAAAAAGAGTAAGGAGAATTCATCTTCAACTCACATATGAGTCCTACCGCGAAGTATCTGCATATTGCCCACGTGGAGGCAATATTCAAACAGAAAGGGTGAGATATCATGATAATATAAAGGAAAGCATGATAAACAGTATGCATTAGGGTATCACATACATTGTCACCCATTCTACAACACACACATTCAACACCAACAATAAGTTATCCAAGCATAAAATAACACAACACCATTTCAGCTACATATCTCATATTAATCAACCAACGACATAATTACTAATTATTTCCTAACCAACATGGAGAACACGTAATAGCAAGTCCATAAATCACACAACACCATATATTTAACAACATAGCAACATAGTTAATATATAATGCAATGAGACTCACTCCTGACTCAATGCTTATGCATGTGGTACCAATTTTCGTGAACACTCAGGTTAACCGTTCTGATGCCCACCTCCTAAGATCAAAACCACTCAATGATCCATCACCTCGGAATCAGTTACCAACCCAATCCATACAATGGGATTTTAGGCTCACCAACAACGAACCATTTGTCCACAAATGTATGCAATGTGACTATTTATGCATACAACAACGAAAATATCATCGTGCACAATAACCCACCACCATGGTTATTGTACACCGCCCAAATTGGCCAACAATATATATATATATATATATATATATATATATATATATATATATATATATATATATATATTTATAGGAAAATACTAACGTACACCCAAAATTGGTGGGCCCCACATAAAAATACACTACATCACAACAACATCATTAAACATACTTATATTACCACCGTTAACACCACAATAACATCATTGTAATCACACTCAAGACTTGTCACTTACAACAAGACTTCTTAACGTACACAACAATAATAATCACATTCCTCAACATATTATACATAAAAATATTTGGAAAATGATTCACCTAATTATACCATGTTAAATTTCTACTCGTTAGCTTTCTGATGCTTTAAACGATTTGTCATTTGGATATACGGTTAAAAAGTTATGATCGAAACCGTTTCTAGCATTTTTTTTCAATGTGTCGAAGCTTCAGGTTGACTCACGGGACCTTCAGGTCAACGCATGTTGTTATAGTTTTCAAAATATTCGTTTCTAGAAGCTTCAGGTCGACGCACAGGACCTTCAGGTCGACGCATCCTTTTACGAATTTCAAAAATAACTTTTTTTAAAAGCAATTTCACACTAGCTTATCATATCAGAACCTATTCTACGAAATTCCATCATCATAGACTCAATTTTATACTAAACTGACATTCTAAAACTTAATTATCCCTTGTTTTACTCATGGATTAACATCATATCATCATTAATTTCATACCTACGACTCAAACCTTCAAAACTCAACAATGGATGAAACTTATCAACAATCCAAAACAGATTACCACACATATAGGCAAACGAAAATTCATCACATATTTATATATTAAACAATATCATCATCAATTATTTCACAACATTCATAACTTAAAAGAACACAACAACCCGCAATGTAAGGACCTAAACCTTTACCCACTATTCAACATACTACCCCTTAGAAGAGCAGAACCCGACTCTTACCTTAGATTGATGAGTTTTTCCCTTCTCTAATGGAGTTCTTCCTTTTCTTTTCTCTAACCTCTTTCACTTTCAGTTCCAATTTCACGTACGATCAAAACTGACTCCAATGTTCTCCAATTCACTTTATAAAATCCCTTAACTATGGTTTACCTCATTTACCCTCACTTATCCTAATACAATTACTATCATGCCCTTCAAATCTCTACACATATAATATTCATTTTATTTTATTTCATTATATTATCATTATTATTATTATTGATCCCATCTAATTAAAATAATAATAATAATAATAATTCCCAACAATTATCTAATTGAATTAATATCCACCTAATATTAAATAATTAAATAATTATCACTAATATTTTTATTTAGTTTTACTTCTCACACCACCAATCTCTACTCAACTGCTCACACACTTCTCCACCCTCAAGGTCCACTCTTAAGGTTACTACCCCACACCAAGGGTATCCCCAAACACAACAAAACACACATAATCACATTTATACACACAAACTCACATAATTAAGTAAGGAGGGGGTGTACCTGCAAGGCACTCCGACGCTCAAGTAAGAAAGGGTCAGAGAAAAGGGGCAAGTACAAAGTGTATTCTTAGGGTGAATATCTGATACCTGACCCTCTCAAGCGAGAGGGTTTATATAGAGTCCCCAGTGCGTGGCTAACAGTCTTATTTTCGGGGCGAAGTAACCGTTTTCCCCAAAGAATAGGTAACTACCCAAACTAGCCGTTAGGCCGGGCAGGGTGCTCGGAACTAGCCGTTATGTCGGGCATAAACGCAGTTTCGGGCACCTGCACTTTGTTGTCCGGC
Organism: Lathyrus tuberosus; assembly: GCA_022829125.1. Lineage (NCBI taxonomy): Eukaryota > Viridiplantae > Streptophyta > Magnoliopsida > Fabales > Fabaceae > Lathyrus > Lathyrus tuberosus. Next base: position 16,312,562 of record JALAZF010000078.1, read on the forward strand.
CAGCGAGGAATCCGTGCGTAACGGGCATCAACGCCGGGGAGGAACGTTGCGTTCCTTGCCCGGTGGGAGGGGCAGAAATGTCACTTCTGCCCCTCTGCGGATTGGACTTAGGCAATTTGGGCCGCTTTGGAGCAGAGGCGGATTGGGCCAATTTTAGCCATTGGTCCAGTCCAGAACAGGAGCCCCCCAAGTCGTTGCTCCCGAGCATGGGAGTGATGACTTAAGGACTGCTCGTTGCTCCGGGGAGTTAGTATAGAGTCGTCGTTTGGAGACGAGGATGGTTGTTTCGAAGTGCTCGCAGCTCTCCGTGTTCGCGATATTCGTGGTCGTGACCCCATTGCCCGGTATTCGGGGAGATAAAGCGTCAGACAGAATGGGAAACGTTGGGTTGCCACGTGTGCTTCGAGCCCTGCATAGCAGTTAATAGGTAATGATGGCTAGTGGACAGTCATTATGGCCTACGGGCGCGTGTGTGCACGTGCCCCTCAATATAAAAAGGGGGGAGATTGTCCCATTTTGCACTTTTTCTTTCTGGTTTCTCTTCGCTTCTTCAGCGTTCTTGTCCGTCACCGTCTTCAGAACATCCGACCACCGTGCTCAGCTTCGAGCAATCTCTTTCTTCTACTCAAATCAAGTAAGTTTTCTGATTTGTAGCTTGTTTCACTTCCTTTTGTTGTAAGTGGTAGCTTACATGCGGCTAGGGTTAGTTTTAGGCGATGAAATAGGTAGATTTCTGGCGAGTGTTGGTGGTGGGCAGTGGTTATGCCATTTTGCTGCTTCTAGCACTTCGCCGGAGTAGGTAGAGCGTTCGGTGAATATGGTGGTCCCCGTTGTGGTTGCAGTAGTCGTGCGTACGTGACCATCGTGTCTGATCATCTTCTGATGGAACGATGAATTTTTCGGTGAGTAGTTTCCAGATTCCGGTGAAGCTTTGCGGTTTCCGGCAGAGCTTCGAACGGAATCTGGGCGCGAGTGCGGGGAGGTTCCTTACCGGAAAATGGTATGTTTGGGCATCTCCTCGCGGGGAGGTTTTTCATTTGATGTTAGGGCTTAGGCCGGGGACGTTGTCCTTAGCCTTTTGCGCGCCCTTTCATTTGACCTGGCAGTGGAAGGGTGGATTTGATTTTCTGTCGAATTCATTGTCTTTCTCTGCTTTTTCAGGTGATCGTAATGGCGATTGGGCCAGAGAGAGAAGTTATTCTAGACACGTCCAAGGAGGACACTGGCTCCGAGGAGAATAGCGGCTCGACGGCTTCGAGTTCTGCGGCTTCAAGCTCGGCAACGTCGAGCTCCTCGAGCAATATTGGGGAGGAAGAAGAACTGGACGTCGTGGAGGAAGACGTTGAAGGGTTGTGTGCGGAAGAATGGGAGGCGGCTGAACCTTCCGAGCATATTTCCACGTTCGCGAAGTCTTTGGCTGATGTTTTTACGGAGGTAGGACCAGCGGGGGAATGGAAGGTGCACTTCCCTACTTTGGACGAGCGGGTCTGCTTGGATTTCGGAGACCGCTTTACGATGTACGAGTATGCTTTCAAGGAGCTGGGACTGAGGCTGCCTTTCACTGATTTCCAGCGGTCGGTGTTCGATCATCTGAAACTGGCGCCTTCTCAACTTCATCCTAATTTGCTGGCCTTCATCCGGGCCTTTGAATTGGTGTGCGAGCATCTCGCTCTGGGGACCACTCTCCCCTTATTCTTTGCTGTTTTTCATCTCCAAAGGCAGCTGGCGGGGAAGAAGTACGGATGGGTTTCCTTGAAGCAGCCCAAGAAGTTATTTAAGCCGTTCTCGGAGTCAATCCGAACATTCAAGGAGCGGTATTTCATCGTCGAGCCAGTGTCCGAGGCTGCCCAGGACAGTACGTATGTCTGGGAGATAGAGGTTGATGAAGACGGAGAGGAGGTACTCAACGAGGAGGGAAAGTATATTGGGGAGAGGGTGTACAAGTTCCCGATCCGCTGGGCACCCGACCACTTTGCCCATAAACCCAGCAGATATGTCTTCCAGCCGAGCGAGTTGCGCGGGCAAGACGCCGTGGCTTACGAGAGGCTGGTGAATTGGGTGAACTCCTTCAGCCTTGCTGAGTGTTGGACGAATAAGGGTGACCCTATTTTCGAGGAGGATGGAATCCGGAGGGTTGAACGCCGGTTTATCCCTGTTAAGGCACTGCTGGAGTGCAAGACTCCCGCGGATGTTGAGAAGTTGCTCGGTAGTTTTATTTACTTAGATTTTGTTTGTGTTATCTCTTTTCCACGTTGCTAACGTGTTCGTTTCCATTTGTGCAGGTGAGATGCCTCAAGCTCGCGATCGCGTGGTGAGGAATGCCATGGCGAGGAATAAAGCTGGAGCGGCTCCTCCCAAGACCCGTCCTGCTGGTGCTCGTGCTCCTCCCCTTGTCCAAACTGTCATGGGGACCTCTTCTTCTCTCTCTCCTGCTCCACGGGGATCTCCACTGCCTTTGACCGGGCAGGCGAAGTGGCCAAGGACGTTAGATGCTATGGATCTGACCCGGGCGCCTGAGAAGGGGAAGTTTGAGCTACCCCCGTGCATCCTTGATAGGAGATTTTTTGAGGGCAACACCCTGGTCGTTCCTCGGGCAGAATCTCTTAGCTTGAAGAGCATGGACCGACCGAGCAAGAGGGCATTGGTAGCCTAGGATGCTTCTGCCCTTGTGAGGATGCTGGAGATGGCGGCCGTTTATGCAGAAGGGGACTCTGTGCTTGAGGCCGAACTTACTGCTGCCCGGGCTTCTGAGGCGGCCCTGAAGGAGGAAGTCAAGAGTGCTCGTGAGGCTAGGAAGAAGGCCGAAGAGGAGGCGGCCAAGTTGAAAGAGGATGTCACCAAGCTGGCGGCGGAAAAAAAGGTTGTCGAGGAGCTGAACAAAGAGTTGATGGCGGCCAGCGGCCCGGGTGCCGATGAATCGGATGATATAAAAGAGTTGAAGACTAGGTCTGAGCTGGTTGCCCGCATCCTGCAGGCTGAAGATGACGGTATCACCGTGGCAGAGGAGTCTTTTCAAAGCGTCGTGGCTCAATTGCGGGCGGTGAACCCCGGGCTTGAGATCTCTACCGAGGGTACTCACTATCTTGCGCGTGTTGATGATGGTCGCATTGTCTTGCCCGCATGCCTTGTTCTAGATACCCCCGAGGTTCAGCCTGAGGAGGCCCAGAGACCTGAGCCGGCGTCAACCGAGCATGCGGATGGATGAGGAGTTTTATTATTTTGATGTTGTATCTTGTCTGGCCTGCGCGCCGTTGAATTATTTGTAATTTTATTTGATTTGGGGGGGGGCGTGGTCCCCCTTTTTATGTAATTCGCACAATCTTTGGCCCTTGTGGCCTTTTTTTTACTCCCTGTCCGATTTATGTTAGCCGGTTTTGCTATTTATACAATTTTTGTTTATATTGTTGTTCTTTATATTGGTTGTGCATGCATGACTGCCAGTCGGAGGGTGTGTCTGTTGACGGAGTTTTCTTTTGAAAGATAGCTCGTTGTGTGTGAATTCATCAGTGTGGAGAACTGGTCAAATAGCCGGGGAAGGTCCTGGCGAGGTTGCGGATCTCAGGTCGCGATTGAGGCCTGAGGTCGCGGCGTGAACGTCCCATCGCAAGCTGGGGTTCTGCCAATCATGGTACTTGGGCAAAGGCGGTGCTCGGTTGAGGACCGCCGACGAGCAGAGTTCCGGCTCATTTACTTGAGCGGGATTCTACTTTGTACGTATGCGTCGTGTGTACCTGGACAAGCATGATGACCATTGGGTGGTCCTTTGATGCGAGGAAGCCTATTGTTACTTTAGTTGTAGTATTGCTTAAGTTTTTCAGCATTCCATGGTCGAGGGATTGCATCCCCGTTGAGGTTCTCGAGGAAGTAGGCACCATTCTCCGTTCTGGCATGGACTGTGTATGGCCTTTCCCAGTTGGCTGCTAGTTTGCCTTCGCGAGAGTCCTTGTGGTTTCTTCGCAGGACAAGGCTGCCCACATCGAACTCTCGTCGTAAGACTGTAGCGTTGTGCCTGATTGCTATTTTTTGCTTAAGAGATGCTTCGCGGAGGGCTGCTCCTGTTCGGATTTCCTCGACAAGGTCGAGTTCCTCTCTTATTGGTTCGTCATTCATTTCCTCGTCTAGAGGTGATTCAGTCCTCCTGGACGGTACGTGAATTTCAATGGGTAAAACAACCTCTGTGCCATATGCTAAGCGGAAAGGTGTTTCCCCAGTGGTAGACTGAGGAGTGGTACGGTACGCCCATAAGACGCTGTGGAGCTCCTCGACCCAGGCTTTCTTTGTTTCATCCAGTCTTCGCTTGAGGCCACGAAGAATGACATGATTGGCTGCTTCTGCCTGCCCGTTGGTCTGGGGATGTTCTAGGGAAGCGAAATGTTGCTTTGTTCCGAGATGGGCGACAAAGTCTCGGAACATCTTGTCCGTGAACTGCGTTCCATTGTCCGTGACAATTGCTTGGGGAATCCCAAAACGGGCAAGGATATTCCGTTTATAGAAGCGTAGAATGTTAAGTGTTGTTATCTTTGCTAAGGCTTCTGCTTCTATCCACTTTGTGAAATAGTCTACGCCCACTATCAGGTATTTGTTTTGGCTGGACCCCGTCACGAAGGGTCCTAGGATGTCTAGGCCCCACCAGGCGAATGGCCACGGGGAGGTTATGCTTTTCAGTTCGTTAGGTGGGGCTAGGTGCATATCCCCGTGCCATTGGTATTTGTCGCATCTCTTCACATGCTCCTTGGTGTTGTGCTGCATGGTTGGCCAATAATACCCTGCTCGGAGGGCCTTGCGAGCAAGGGACCTTCCTCCTAGGTGCTGGGCGTTAATGCTTTCATGGATTTCCCGTAATACGTGAGGGACAACTTCCTCCTCTATGCACTTGAGCAATGGGATGGAGAAGCCTCGTCGATAGAGTTTGTTTTCGAGGATGACGTACGAGCAAGCTCTTCGTTTGATGGTGCTGGCTTCCTTGGGGTCATCCGGAAGTTCGTCCCTGGTGAGGTAGTCGTATACGGGCGTTATCCAGCAATCGCTGTCCCCAATCGCGTGCACGTGTAGGGTCAAGGATCCCTTATCGATGCTGGACCGGGGAAGTATCTCTTGGATGACTGGCCTATTTCCGCCTTTCCTCTTAGTGCTTGCTAGTTTGGACAAGACGTCTGCTCGTACATTATGTTCGCGTGGAACATGTCTTACTTCTACCGTTCTGAACTTCGACATTTTTCCCTTGACCAGGGTTAGGTATTCAGAGAGACTGTCGTTTTTGGTCTAATATTCTCCTGATATCTGGAGGGCTACGACCTGAGAGTCCGTGCAGATGATGATTTCTTCAGCCCCTAGATCTTTGGCTATGCGCAAACCGGCGAGGAAGGCTTCATACTCGGCCTGGTTGTTCGACGTGGGAAAAGACAATATGAGAGAAGCCTCGACTATGGTCCCTTCTTCGTTCTCCAAAATTACCCCTGCCCCGCTACCGGTCGAGCTGGATGCTCCGTCTACATAGATGGTCCATCTGTTTGCTATGTGGACAAGGGAGTCTGAGAATGTCATTTCCGCTACGAAATCGGCCAACGCTTGGGCCTTAAGAGCTTTCCTACTTTCGTACTAGATGTCAAACTCGGACAGTTCCAACGACCATTTGAGCATTCTGTCTGCCATGTCTGGTCGCCCTAGTAATTGTTTTATAGGCTGATCCGTTCTTACCACGATTGTGTGAGCCAAGAAATAGTGTCTTAGTCGTCTGGCAGCGTTGACGAGGGCCAATGCTACTTTCTCTATCTATTGATATCGCAACTCTGGGTCCTGCAATGCTTTGCTAGTGAAGTATATTGGCTTTTGTCCGTCAGGATTCTCGCGAATGAGAATGACGCTAACGGCCTCGGCAGTGACGGCGAGGTATAGGAACAAGACTTCCCCGGTATCTGGTCGTGATAATACGGGCAGTTTCGACAGAGCTCGATTCAAGTGAAGGAGGGATGTTTCACATTCCTCGGTCCATTCAAACGCTGCTTCTTTCCGCAAGAGCTTGAAGAAAGGAAGGGCGTGTTGGGCAGATTTTGCCACGAAGCGGGACAACGAGGTAAGCACCCCGTTGAGGGATTGGATGTTCTTCTTAGACGTGGGCATTGGGAACTCAGAGAATGCCCGACACTTGTCGGGGTTAGCTTCGATTCCTCGTTCTGTTAGGTAGAAGTCGAGGAATTTACCTGCCCGCACACCGAACGTGCACTTCTCTGGGTTAAAACGCATTCGATACTTTCTTGCTTGCTCGAAGATTTTGCGAAGATGGGCGACATGATCTAGTTCCTCGTGGGACTTGACGATCATATCGTCCATGTATACTTCGAGCATGTCGCCTATTTGTCCTTGGAAGACTCTGTTCATCATTCGTTGGTACGTAGCACCAGCGTTCTTCAGGCCGAAGGGCATTACATTGTAGTAATAGTTGCCCGATTCGGTCATGAAGGCTGTGTAAGTTTTATCGCTCGCGGCCATTGGGATTTGATTGTAGCCCGAGTAGGTGTCGAGGAACGATAAAAGTTTAAAACCTGCTGAGTTATCTACGAGCTTATCGATATTGGGGAGGGGGTAGGCGTCCTTCGGACAGGCCCTATTAACATCGGTATAGTCAACACACATCCTCCATTTGCCATTATTTTTTCTTACAAGTACAACGTTTGAGAGCCATGTAGTGTATTTGGCCTCAGAAATAAACCTAGCCACTAGAAGGTCTTTGACAACTTTCTCTGCGACTTCCATCTTTTCCGGGGACTGTTTCCTTCTGTGCTGGGCAATAGCTTTGACGGCCGGATCAATTATAAGCTGGTGGCAAGCGACGGATGAGTCCAATCCTGGCATTTCAGCAGCGCTCCATGTAAACAAGTCTGCGTTCTCCCAGAGGCATGCTTTTAGTTGTCTCCTGGTCAGGTCGGGGAGGTCTGCTCCGATCTTTACCCCTGTTGGGGGTCTTCTCCGAACGGAACGATCTCGAAGTTGCCATCTGGGACAGGTCGTAGGAGATGGCTACTATTGTTGGATTGGCTGCTCGAAGTCGTTGGGTCCTTGGCGTGGTCTTCCTCGCTGAAACGGCTGTCCAGGTCGATAGATTCGACCTGGGGGAGCGGTTTCGGCTGCTCGGAGCTGTTGGGCAGAGGGGGACGACCAGAAGTCCGTGGTCTCGCTGAGATGGTGCTGAGTCCCTTTGATGCTGCTTCAAAGCACCGACGGGCAGCTTCGATGTCGCCGTGGAGGGTGGCGACCATCCCTTCAGAAGTGTAGTACTTCATATTGAGATGTACGGTGGAAGGTACTGCAATCAACTCTGCCAGGGTTGGCCTTCCAAAAATGCACTGGTATAGTGACGGGCATTCAATTACCAGAAACTGTGCTTTAATTGCTCGGGTTATCTTTCCTGAACCGAAAGTTACGATGAGCTCTACGTAACCCCTGGGCTTTGTCACCGCTCCGTTGAATACCTGCAGGTCGGATCCAACGTATGGAGTAAGGTGAGAGTCATTCAGCTGCAGTGTTTCGAACAGGTGGTTGTACATTATATCAACCGAACTGCCCTGGTCCACGAGTATTCTGCGAACGTCGAAGTTCGCCATCTTTGCCCGGATAAGCAGTGAAATGCTTGAGTTCGGCGCCCCGCCGAGGAGCTCTTCCTTGTAGAAGGAAATAGGAACGGATCCTTTGTGAGTGGTGTCCAGCGTGGTGACTTCATTGGAGCTTTTACTGATCAGTTGATCGAATCTCCTTTTGACTGAGTCGACCGTGATTTTGTTGAATCCACCACCGAAAATGACCATGGCTGACGGGAAGGCCTCCCACAGGCTGTGAGCAGCGAGGTACGTGGAGACGGGCAGACTATCAGGGATGCGGAAGTCCTCTGGCCGAGTTACGGACATAGCGACCTGTACGTTGGTGTCATCAGAGGGCGGAGTCTCTTCTGCAACCTTTTTGTTCTCCTGGGTTTCTTGACGGGGAGCATCTTTCTTTTTCGCGAACTGCTTCAGGTGGTCGTCGCGAATAAGGATCTCTATTGCATCTCTGAGGTGGATGCATTCTTCCGTCGTATGACTGTGACTCTTGTGGAAGCGGCAATACTTGGATTTGTCTACACCCGGTCTGGCCGAAAGCTGTTTGGGGAAACGGACTCCCGCCTGCTTGAACTCCGAGTTGGCACATTCGGACAAGATTTTCTCCCTCGAGGTAGTGAGGGGGGGTATAGTCATGGAACCGTCCAGAAGGTCCCTTCTGTTCGCGTGCATCGCGAGGCCGATCGTCGCGTCTTTTATCTCCTCAACAGGATGTCGAGGCTTCTTCAGCTCTAGATGAGCGAGCACCTTCTTGGTATCGAGAGGCCCGGACAGAGTGTGCAGCCACCTTCTCTTCGTATTGTATATGCGACTGGGCTTGGAGGAGAAGGGCGCTAAGGTTCCTCGGTGGATCGAGGCCGATGGCTTTCGCGAAGTCTGAGCCAGGACGTAATCCATGCTCGAGCAGGAATTTCTTCATGTCGTCGGTCGTTGGCACTTGGACGGCCTCCTTGTTGAACTGCTCAATGTAAGCCCGAAGAGGCTTATCTCTTCCCTGTACGACAGCTCCGAGGGACGCCTCGGTCTTTGGATGGCGTCGTGATGCAGTAAAGTGATGGGAGAAAATCCTCCCCAGCTGCCTCCAGGATGTAATGGATTCTTCTTGCAGTTGCTTGTACCATGTCATTGCTCCCTTCCGGAGCATGGTCGGGAACAGGCGGCATTTGATGGCTCCTCGTACCCCTTTGTAGTCCAAAAGAGCATCTATGTTTTCTATGTGTTCGTCTGGGTCAGTGGTTCCATCGTAAGTCCCTAGAGACTGAGGTTTCTCTAGTCCTTTAGGGAGACGGGTGGCCAAGATCCTGTGGGACAACGGGCCGCGAGGCTCGTCGTCGCTGTCTGAACTTGGAGTTGATGGTGACAATTGTCTGCGCTCGCGGCAGCGGTCTCTGCGAGGCGATGGTGAACGTAGCCTGTCACGGGGTCTGACTGGTGGAGAATGTCTATCCTGCCTCGTTCTCTTGTGTCTTGGTGATGATCGATCTCGCGGGGGGATCTGGTCGCACTTGCGAATGTGTTGTGATTCAGGCTCATGCCTCAATCCATGGTCTTCCCCGTGCCTAGGTGGCGGGCTTCTTGATTTTCGGTGCTTACTATTGGGAGGAGAGGATCTTGGAAGAGATGCTTCCTCGAGAGCTCCTATTATTTCTCCTTGCTGTAAGATAAGGAGGTTTGTGCGGTTGACAGCTTCCAAAAGAGCTGCAACGGCCAGGTCAGCGCTAGGAGGGCCAGGAATTGGTCGTTCACCCGACGGTGGCTGCTTGCCTCCTTGCTCGGTGGGAGGAGGAGTTGGAGACGCAGTAGCCCCGTCTCGAAGGAAACGGGGATCAGAAAGTAACGGAGATCTGCCGTCAACGTCCATCTTGTTGACGGGAACGAGAACCGTAACGTCAGCACCTTTTGCGGAGTCCTGAGCGGCCATATGCGGACGGATCAAAGAAAGTACATTTTGATCTTTTAGTTTCCGAGGAGGAAAGAAAGAAGGGGAGAACAAGGAGTTCCCACAGACGGCGCAACTGATCCGGGGTATTCGAACAGGTCCGCGCAAGCTGGTCGTCAGGTGGGCAAGGTGCTCGGAATTTTGATGAGGAGAGGAGGGGAGTGTACCTGCAAGGCACTCCGACGCTCAAGTAAGAAAGGGTCAGAGAAAAGGGGCAAGTACAAAGTGTATTCTTAGGGTGAATATCTGATACCTGACCCTCTTAAGCGAGAGGGTTTATATAGAGCCCCCAGCGCGTGGCCAACGATCCTATTTTCGGGGCGAAGTAACTGTTTTCCCCAAAGAATATGTAACTGCCCAAACTAGCCGTTAGGCCGGGCAGGGTGCTCGGAACTAGCCGTTATATCAGGCATAAACGCAGTTTCGGGCACCTGCCCTTTGTTGTCCGGGCAGCGAGGAATCCGTGCGTAACGGGCATCAACGCCGGGGAGGAACGTTGCGTTCCTTGCCCAGTAGGAGGGGCAGAAATGTCACTTATGCTCCTCTGCGGATTGGACTTAGGCAATTTGGGCCGCTCTGGAGCAGAGGCGGATTGGGCCAATTTTAGCCATTGGTCCAGTCCAGAACAATAACTAATCATTTATTATAAACAAAAGATAATGAATGTGACTTGTAATGAGTAAAAGTGGAAAATGAGTGTATGAAAACATGAGGATTTACTTAGGATGAACGATTATAGTAAGAAGGCAAAATAAGACAAAATTAAATTCAATAAAACGCAAATAAATTAATGAATTAGGTTAACAAGAATTAATTAATAAAATTAATTAATTTAGAAATAATTAAGTAGACCAATTAACTATGATTAACTAAATTAATTTATCTAAAGTGTATTTATTAACTAAATGTACTATATGAAAAAAATGAAATTAAAAAAACAAAAAAAAATAAGTTATGGGCATAAAAGGGAACAAAAGCCCATACCCAAGGTGTTGTAAGCAACAAGAGGGCGTGCTAACAATGATTGAGCGCAAGCCCATCTACGCAGAAGCCTAAAGGGGCTAGTTAAACAGGTCAACTGAGGGGGGATAGTTAACAAAATTGACTCTATCCCAGCCCTTTGATCAAGTGACCAAAGAGATAAATGGGGACTCACGCGCATACACAATAACAAGAATAGATAGGCACTCATGGGATAGGAATAAGTGGACCCCTGCACATGTGCCAAGTGTCCATGGATGGACGATTCCTGTGAGGGGAATAAAAATCTAAATTCAGATATAGAAGGCTCATTTACCCTCTTATCTTATCTTTTCTTCTCTTCTCTTCTCTCTCACCCTCTCTCACCCTCTTTCTCTCTCTCTCTCTGTCTCTCTCTCTCTCTCTCTCTCTCTCTAATATATTTTTACAACCACTAGCCTTACCAAAAACCACCACCCAACCCAGTCTCCGATTGAGCTTCAATCGAAGAATTTAAACTCAAGCCTAGACACCACCGCCCCTGATCAACATTCAAGAACTCCGATTGAACTTCAACCGGAAAGTTTAACCCAACCTAAATTCCTCCCTAGACCACCATGAACCACCCTCAATCCATATGAATTTCAATTGAACTTCAACTGGAAAGTCCATCTAAACCCAGATTTTAATCTATACCCCTTCAAAACTTAAACAATAAACACAAACCCCACCTAAAAAATTCTTCTGATTAACAATCCCAAAACAAAAACAACCAAAAGCAAACCCATCACTTAAATTGAAACCCCGAAAATCCAGAAACCCTAAAATACAAAATCCCTAAATTTCAATTGAAACCTCATAAAAGCATAAAATAAACATCAAAATAAACCAAACAACCACAAATATAAAATTAAATAGACATTGACACACAAATATAAATCCTAATTATTCAAACAATGATTCATTCTACAAATTTCAATTCATACAAGGCAAGAAGTGAAGACTTACTACTTTAGTAGTCACTGAAGGGAATGTTCCAACACAGGTGCAATATCTTTTCCCTTAGTCTCTTTTTTATGTGTTTTGGCTCGTCTTCTAGTCCTCATTCTTCATCTCTAACTTCAAATTTGTTAAACGCATTAGGATGGGATTTAGGGTCAAGTTCTTCTAACTCTGAATTTCACTGTGAAATTCAGAGTAGAAATTAAATGCAAATGGAGCTTTAGTAGAGGGATTTAGAGATTTAGAGTGAGTCAAACTTAGCGGAAAGATGTTGCCTTGAATACATACATAGATTAGTTCATGTAAGAACTAATCTATAAGCAAGTCGTGTCTAGCTTAAAAATTCTGCAGAGTTTTAGCAATAGTGATAGTTGTGTTCATTTGTCTTTTTGAAATAAATGAAAGGATAAATTTATAGGGTGAGGAATAAAGTCTCATAGGTGTGATTTTTTTTCCAGAATTATGCTTTGCTCATATGAAAAATGGTTGAGGTGAAAATTTAATAGGATCAAACAGTTAGAATCTTTTGCTCAATCCCTGATTTAGTGGGAGACTTGTGGTGACTGAATTGTGCGTGGAATAACCTCCCCATGTGACTCTGATGGCGGTTTTGAGTGGTCCCAAATGTCTGTATGATTGAATGTGATATTATGTAACTGTAAATTGAAAGTTTGATGAATTGGTGCCGCATATACTCACATGTTTTTCCCTTTCTTGTTTGAATTTTTTTGTACATGATGTACATATAGTCATGGTCTGATATGTAATTTCAACTTGGTTTGCAGGATATTACATCATGATGAATGCAATGGTAGGCACATGAAATGGGGAATGTGGCATGTTGAGTCACACATATTTTCCTCTTTGTAGCATCTTTCTTTGTGTACTTTTTTTTCATGTAAATTTGTAAAAGAAAAAGAAGAAGTTAAGTGCACATGTGCTGATGATAGATGTATCATGATGTATATGGATATTTGACAATGTAATGTACACTGGGATTAAATGTATTACTACAAACAAAAGGAACTTTTAATTATTTTTTAAAGTTTTGTTCTTATTTTTAGTACAAATCAATGTCTTGCATTGAATTTTGAGAACAAGAGATAATCATGCAATTTTAAGTAAGGAAACTCAAAATAATAATAAAAATGAGATGAGTAGGGAAATGAATAACTAAAAGGGACAAGAAAAAAAAATCAACCTTCTTGACCCTTGCTTTATTCTCAATCATGCTTTAATGGGTGGAATATAAAAATGAATAATGAAGATAATGCAAAGGATCTAATCACAGAGGCCAAACATTAGTTCAAACCTTGACATCTTGACTTTAAAATTAATGAAATGCTAATGGATAACAACGACGCAAATGAGAATTACCAGTTAAATGAAAGCATTGACTAAGGACCAAAGACTTTACCCTAATGGGCTTATGCAAATGAATTTGGTTGACGAAGAGGAGCATGAACAAATGTAATGGTCGTGAAGAGAATATGTAATGCAATGCAGGTATGACAAAATTGGGGTACGACAACCACATCATGTTTGGGAAAGAATTTAACGCACGCCATGTGATAGTATTCTCTATCAACAAAGAAACAAGACGAGTAATAGATGTAATTGTGTATTATTGTATTTTTAAAATTAAACTATTTTAAATGGTATAAAGTCAAGTATCACATGTTTTTGTAACTATTCAAATGCAGCAACAACTTAATTACAGTAAACTATGTGCATAACTTATAGATATCCAAATCCATCATAATGCATCCACAAGTCAGGCGTGTTACTATATTTTATAACTTAATTCACATCATGCAACTATATTTTTTTATGTTTGGTTCAATATGTTGCTACTTTTTCAGCTGTTAAAAAAATTTATTAAGATCAAAAGCCATTCAAGTTCAGCCGCAGGTTGGATATAACAACTCATTTGTTACTAACAGTGGGATAATGTCATTGTTTATTGAATTCCACTAAGCATATCATATATATATGCAGTGAATGTTGTTTAAATGAAGTGTTGGTTCATTTATTTTTTTTACAAATTTGCAGTTGTCAGAGGAAGAGATAAAAAACTGACACTTATTGGAATTGAGAATATGTTGCAAGAAAATCGAAGAAATTTGCATGAATTTAAAGGCATGCCTTATCCAGATTCACATGTCACAAGGCACATTGGCAATAGACTCGTTTATGACGAACTGGATTACAATGTTGATACCGAACGACAAAATTTCCATCATTTATTCTGTGCACTTACAGGTAATTAATTTTACTATCACCATAATTTTATGTCAAACTTATGTCATCAAAAGACATGTTTGAATTTTTAATGATAAATCTTACATTACAATTAATAGATGAACAACATTCAATTTTTGATAAAATCATGGAAGCTGTCAACAATCGAAGAGGATGGGTATTTTTTTTACATGGTTATGGAAAGACTAGTAAAACTTTCATGTGGAGAACTCTGTCAAGTGCATTGCATTCGCATAAAAAATGTTATAACTGTTGCTTCAAGTGGGATAACTTCGTTATTAATGCTAGGTGAAAGAACAACACACTCAAAGTTCAAAATACTCGTGCCAACACTTGACAACTCTACTTGCATCATTAAGAAAAACAATGAACATTCACAGTTAATGGTAGAAACTGATTTGGTAATATGGGATAAAACACCTATGTGTCATAAAAACTGCTTTGAGGCTTTGGATAAAACTCTTAAAGATGTCATGGTCTTGAGAATATAATATTTTGTGGCATAGTTGTTTTTGGAGGTGATTTTAGACAGATTTTACCCGTTGTTCCGAGAGGAGGTCATTCTAATACTGTTCATGTTTCAATTAACTCTAACAAAATATATGATACTTCAACAAGGATCAGGGATTACAAGTATTGCAAAGCTAGCTAAATTCTCAAAATGGATTTTAAATGTTGGGGATGGTAAGATTTGTGAACCAAATGAGGGTTTGGTAGATATTGAAGTTCCTGAAGAAATATTAAAATCAAGTTTTAAGGATCCTATAAGGGCTATTGTTGATAGCACATATCCCAATCTGTTGGAAAATTACAAAAAGGAAGAATTATTACAATGCAGAACTATTCTTGTTTCAACCATTGAAGTAACAAACATAACCAATCATTATGTATTAGACTTGATTTCAGGTAAAAAGCGTCAACTTACATTAATTTATGCATATTACGATACTATATATCAAATTATGTTACTAATGTTTTAATGTTTTAATTTTATACAATTTTTTAGGAGAAGAGAAAAAGTATCTGAGTTTCGATTCAATTGATAGAATAGAAGCCAATTATAATCAAGCTTAGGAAGTTCTAACTCCAAAATTTCTTAGTTCTTTGAGAACATCAGGTCTACCAAGTTATAGTATCAAATTGAAAGTTGGAACCCCTATTATGCTAACGATAAATTTGGACTAGACTGAAGGGTTGCGGAATGAAACAAGATTAATTGTGACAAGGTTAGCAAATCACGTCATTGAGGAAAAAATTATGTCTGGAAAGAACATTGGTAACATAATTTACATTCCTCAAATGTTTACGTCACCCTCTGATTCACCATGGCCATTCAAGTTGATTAAGAGCCAATTTCTGATCATTGTCTCATTCGCAATGACAATAAATAAGTCCCAAGTCAATCACTTGATAGCATGTGATTGTATTTGCCTACATCTATTTTTAGTCGTGGCTAATTGTATGTTGCAATTTCAAGCGTTAAGAGTAAAAGTGGTTTGAAAATCTTAATACATGATAAGGAGAATGCACCGTGTTCGACAACTACAAATGTTGTTTAAAAGGAGATCTTCAAAACACTTTGTTAGTTAGTGTTAAATTGTGAATAAGGGGTTTTGAAAATAGTCTCCACAAGGATTGGTCTGATATCACTTGCCGTTCTACAGTTTATGATGTTTTAAGTAGGGTTTTCAAATATTGTTTGTTTTAGATCATAAGTTGGTCACAAGTTTAGTAGCAAAGATTAAATTCTAAAAGATGTTTGTTTAACAAAGCATATCAAAGATAGATTTCATCAACCTAACTTATATATATTCTATTAATCAAGCATGTGAATTCATTTTCGATTAATATAATCATGTATCCCCTCAATACTGTCTATGTCTAGAGCGGTGTCGTGAGTATTATTATATCCTTCATTAGATGATGTCTCATGCTAACAACAAATACAATAATCTTTAAGATCAACACAAAGCAAATATCAACTCACAAATCTATGTCTAGAGTTTGTTTATTAATAGATGAATATTTTAGATCAAGTTTTGTAAAATCTATGTCTAGAGTGATACAAATCATAAATAGATCTTTAAGAACAAAAACATTCACCATATATTAATCATTCATCTGTTCACATACAAAGGGATCAAAAGAAATACATACAAGCTAAGATAAACTACACCTATCTTTAATACAGAGGATTTAGCTACCTATCACCATGGTAGCTTGCTTTACAAGGAAAGATATAAGATGAATGTGCATCCAAGATGAAGAATCGATCTAGGACACGAATCCAACTTCTACTTGTAAAACATCACTTCTTGATGAAGAAATGAAGAACTTAGTGTTTTTATCTCTAAGCCAATGTGTCTCTTTCAGAAAATAATGTTATGAGGTTTTTTTTCCCAAAAAGTAAGAAAAAGTACATAAATATCTTTACAAAATCTGTCTCGCTCGCACTGCGAACTTCACTTTTAGGCACATGAAGTGCCTCTGAACACTTAAACCGCCCCTGAGGATTCTTTGACTTCGCACTGCAAAGCTCATGTTCACACTGCGAACTTCTTTACCCATGCCTCGTGTCGCGGTGAAAATTGGATACCATAGTTATTGGTTAACTAGGATCACATTTTTTTAATGTCACCACCGTCTTTGATTTTATCCAAGGGAAGGGAGAAAGACCGAATACCCACGATGCAATGCAAATGCACTAAGATTCTAAGTTCGGGGGTTGGTTATACCTAGGAAAGGTGTTAGCATCCTAGATATCTGTAGTACTCTACAGGAACCTCTTGATTTTATTTTATGTTATTTGTTTTTGTTTTGCTAAGGGTTTAAGGGTATGTGATTTATTATTTTTTAATTCTAAGTGTGCTCGACAAGATACTGCATCTTGTGCCTACATATCCTGTCAGGAGGGAATCAGAGCACTTGTAGTTCCTTATTAAGGATACTAAAAGTTTTAAAGGTTTAGGAAAGGAAGATGAGTCATCATCTTAAGAAAGACCACCACACTTTTGAAAATGTTGGAATTTTATGGGGTATGGAATTGTATGTCCCTTTCTTTGAGATAATTAACATCTAATTATCTTGTGTGGAGAATTAGGTGGGCTAAAGTTTGATTTGAAAAATCAAAATTATGGGGGGACTAACCTAGGAAATCTATCCTAAGTTGTCTAATTGACTTATCTTAAGGGTATCGATTATGATGCAAATGATGTGCACCATGCACAATAACTTGGTTATCATGCATGGAATTTTCCCTTGGATATTTAGGCGATTAAATTATTGTTATTTAGGCGAGGGTGCTAGCAAAGTGATGCTAGACCTGTGTCCAGTGATCGGTAGGTCGAATGCGATGCCCTAAGGCGATCGACTTATATAGGTAGAAAATGGGCTCGACGTTGGATCGAGAAATTTTTATATTTTTGAAAGGGTTTAGACATAAAACATACAAGGAGATGCATACATCAAGCATAAAAGAATAAATAAGGCATGATAACAAACACCGACAAGATAAAACACTCAAGCATTCGATGATGGATTCTAATGAGGAACAAGTTATTAGGAAAAGTGTTTGATTAAATTTTAAAGGCTTATTATCAATTTATAATTAAGTTAGGGATTATTAATTAATTTGAAAAAGGTTAAAGGTTTTCTATATAAAAGATTTTAATTATTTTGAAAAAGGTTTTAATTATTTTTAAAGTTTTTATTATTAGCCTTAAGGTTATTTAAAGGAAAAAAGAGTTTAATCTTTAAAGGGAAATTAAAAATAGGAAAGATTTATATTATTATTTTTAAGAATTATGTTAACTGTTACTATTAAAAAAAGTTAAAGGTTTTTTTAATTAAGAAAAGATTTTAATTTTATTATTTTAGTAAAAAAGTTTTTATTATTTAAAAAAAGTTTTACTAATTTAAAAAAGGGTTTTAACAGAAGTTTTAATTAAATTTTTTTTTTAGGTTATATTTTATTAAAAAGTGATTTTTTAGAATATAAAGAGAAGTTACATATTTTTTTATTAAAAAGGGGTACTTAAGAAATTCTAAATGTTTATTATCATTTTTTTTTAGAATTAATTATGTTAAAAACAAAATCTAATTATTTTGAAAAAGGATTATCTGAGTATGACATTATTAAGAAAAGCTTAAATTAAATAAACAGATATTAAACGGAGGGATTCTGCGCTGCAAGGGAGAGAGGGTCTATAATAGACCCTTAGATCGTGGTCGTGTGATGCATAATTGTGATAGATCTAAAGTGCCAAGCGGAGGGTGTAAGTTTGTATGGTGTGTGCGCGTGTACATGATTAAGGGAAAACAAAATCAGAAAAAAAAGAGGGCCTCTCATTGCTCTCTCGTGATTCTCCCTCTCTTCGTCTTCTCACTCTCTCATTGTCTTTCTCTCTCGAGAACTCTCTCGATCTCTCCGCTTCGCCTCATCATCATCGCTCTCAATACAAAAAAAACCTAAAATCTAGATGACAAGGAATAAAACCCGATCCCCACAGAAACCCTAAAGCCCCAAATTCTCATTAACGGATGGATTACAAATACAATGATAAAGAAAGAAAAGCGATAAAAATGGAGGAGATGGAAGTGAGGCGATACGGCGCAACTGGATCTTCAGGATTCTTTCTCACATATAAGTTTTCAATTTCTCTTTCTGAATCCTTCCCATTTCTGTACTTTGGGTGTAAGCTGTTGTTCCATCTTCAATTCGTGTGTGATATTCCTTCGTGCGATTCAACTTTCTCTCTCTCTGATTTTCTGTTATGTTCTGAACGTGAAGGTGTAGGTTTCAACTAGTTTTTTTTTTATTGTTGTTTTGCTCCTTGATGAAAGTTTTTTTGTGATGGTTTTGCTTTGTGTTCGGGAACTTCCTGGTGTATGTGTGTGATTTTTCTTGGTGCCCCTATGCGTGTGAATCTCTCCCTTTTATAGTCTCAGCCCTGATTTTGAATTGATACATGATTATGATGTTTCCATTTCCATCCAAAACTTGTCTGAATTGATTGGTGTTGTTTTGGAAAACTTGAAGTGTGTGGGAACGTGTCTCTCTAAATTTGGAAAGTTTAATATCATGTAAGACATGTTGTTTTGGAATGGTTTAAATGTGTCTGAGACAGGTTTGATGATGCTTGATGACGATGTTTCTTTTCTGAATTGATTGGTGTTTGAAACTCGTATAGGAAAGTATTGACTGACTTTGATGGGCTTATCCTTTGCGTTTGAAAACTTAGTGACTAAAAAAGTTTCGATTTGAACTGCAGCAACCAAATTCATCCTCATTTTTTTTCTTGGACGAGGATGCGATGGAATGAGTTTTCCGATGACCGGAACTGAGAGTTATAGGAATATCTTTACCACCAAGTATTCTAAGAGGACTCTTACTACTATTGAGGTAATTCCTTTGCTGGTAGTTTGCTCTTGTTATATTGGTATCATAATAGAATTGTTAATGAAAGGGCATGAGCTATTTTATGCAAAAAAAGTTGGATTTTAGGAATTTGGAAAACTAAGAGTGTTGCTGCTAACTTGCTGTAGAGTTGATGCTGCCATGAACTTGCATACGCTCGTGTTATGTTATGTTCGCTTAGTTTGGCATGACTTGTGTGTTAGCTTTGTTCAAATTTTTCTTTTTGTGTCTGCAACAATCATATAACTGTTTTGTTGCTTCTCTTTCATGTGTTCGTGATAACGAGGAGGAAACTGGATTGAGAGTCGTCGAAGAAGGTAATATCTTGAACAACACTCTAAAAAAACTTGACTTTGTTCATGGTTGGAAATTGTGGTATTATTCCTGTGACTGGTAGTGAACGTGGCTAAGGACATTCTAACTAAATACTCGTGTTGGAATGCTTTTGCAGCGAATGTTAATGGCAGCCACTTGAGAGGAAAGGATTGAATGATGCTTAAACTAAATGGTGCAGGGGGCGTGAGTGCACATGCTTGGATGAAGACCGCGGTCGTTTTAGGTGAAGGCTCCTTGGTAATGGGACAGGGCTGCCGCGACTTCATTTCCTAAGCTTAATCTTAGAATTCCCTTTAGTTTTAGGACTTGCATCTTGCCCATTTACTGCTTACTGCACTAATTTCAATTGTTTTCTTTGTAGAAACCTGGCTTGCGTCGTATCGATTGAAGCATGACGTGAGGGGCTTGTTGAAGGCTTCAGTTGTTGCGTATTCGTCCGTACTGTAGTGTGTGAATATGCTTGGTGTGACAGCTGCTATTGATCAAGCTATTAGCGATGGTGTTGATATAATCTCACTTTCGATTGCTTGCCGGTACCTTGTTAATCCTGAAGGTATCTTCACCAACAAGGTTCCAATAGATGCATTTCATGCACTTTCTAGAAATACAATATTAGTTGCTTCTGCTGGAAATGATGGACCAACACCAGGAAGTGTTGTAAACATAGCTCCCTTGAGGAGTAGGAGCTTGACTTGTGAAACCCATGACTTGTGTGGTTGTCACAGTTGGTGTTAGTTTTCTTGATATTATCTTAATCTACCGGCTTGATGAATGTACTTTGAGCTTACCGTTTCTTCGTCTGATATACCCTTTTAAAACTGCCTGCTTCTATTTCAGGTTTGGCGAAATAACATTCTTCTCCATCGCTGTCCCAAATGGATGCTGGAGTGTGCCTTCGAAATTGATTGGTAAGAGATGAGGTAAGTTGCATTATAGGACTTAGATCAATTCCACTGTGTAGTACTTAGATCAATTGAATAGGTTACGTGAAGTTGTTTGAACTATCTTATGAATGGTTAATTAGACTATAGATCAATTCCACTCAAGTGTTAATTGAAATGGTGGATCTAATTAACGAAAACTGTGCTTTAAATTAGTTCGAAAGTCTTGGCATTGTCTCTGGTTATGTGTTGAATTTTGATGATGATGATGACTCTTTAACTTCTTGGTCTTCCTTCTCTTCTTTCACAAATTGCAAACTTGTACTTAATTTTGATTAAATTTTTAGGATCATTTGCGAGGTTCTCAAAGAATTTGCGACCCGTTATCACTCAAGGTGCTCCATTATAAAGAATTTGAGAGAAGACCTATTGCAACTGCACCTTCGTACAAGGATACATACAGGGCAAGAACATCGTCACCGTCTGATAGTGTATCGTCGACTGCAGCCATTGTATCAATGTTCAATCTTGTATATAGCTATCCTAGATAATGGATCTATTCATCTGTACTGTATTTGTTGCTACGTAATGTTTGTCTTCCCGTCAAAATGATGTTTATTAATTTCATGCTTTCAATTTGATGGCTGTTATGCAATACTTTTTCTCAATTATATTTAACATGCACAGCAGGAATAAAGTTGCCTCTTCATAAAGCCAGCGGCTACCTCCTTGGCATGTGCTACTTGATAGTTGTAGTACTTATCGCCCTTTATCAACCTTGATGAGGCTTTTGACGAGGTGGACAATTAGGCTACTTATCATGTTAGTGTATAGCTTTATCGACGTGACAGACCAGTGTATATTACCGAATTGTTGAGCATCCTTGGCATTAAAAGGATAAGAAGCATGCTTTGTGTATTGTTACATTAAAGGCCATATCATTTACTGCATATGCACGTTGGAAGGTCCTTGGGGTGTCAAAAAGAGATCACAGAACTTACTCAAACCTAATCAACCTCTTTGGTAATATTAATAGAAAATACATGCTCTCCTCCATGAACTTCAATTGACTAATTATCCTTTTCAGCTTTGCAAATATAAATATGAATTACTTGTAACCTCTTGAATTATCCCCCTGAATTCAACCAAGATTTTTGCCATTCCTGTACTGAATCCCAAGAAAACACACACAAGCACTCTTCCATTTTTGACTTAAAACCTGATGCCACTTGAAACATTCTTGAATCCCCGATCCTGTTAGCCTTGATCTTCAATTCAACCACGTTGCTCTCTATAGCTTAATCAACCAGAAATATCTTGACTTAATGAAACTCCAAGCAAACTTTTAGACGATGGTGATTTTTTCACATGAATTATGCCTTGAGGAACGATATTAAGAGCAAAAGCAAACACGTCTCTTAACCTTGAGGAGCTAAAGGAGGGGGAAGATGCCATCTTGTAATATAACTACCATCCAACCGGTGGCCAGTCTTTATGGACCAAGTTCCATATCAGTGGGTGTAATGACTTAATCTTCTGTAGGGGGGAGGCTTCTAAGAAATGTGAAGGAAGAGAGGCTTTGGTAGTGGTTTTAAGGATCAAAGAGCGAGGGCACAATCACACGTGACCAAGGAACCTCCACAATCACACACACAACACATCTTTCAGGACCTTGGATCTTCTGCACCAGCATCTGTATTCATAAATGAAACAAACAGACAACAACTAGGTAAAGCGGTTAGTCATGCACAGATGATCAACGTAATATGTTATGCAAAGAACAAGGCGGGGATCTTATGGTCAAAAATTAGGGTGCAACAGATGCCCCTATTTAAGTTTCTCCTATTCGGAGATATGGAGATTGAAATCTTCGTCTCGACGAGATAGGAGAGACTTAAATACAAACATGCACAAAATTTTTGGCCCTAAGATGCCGCCAAATGCACATGATATGGTATGCAAGGAAAGCAAGACAAAGATCCTGCGAGGAATAATGTCACAGGGGGTAATTGATGCGGAAATGCTAAAACAACAGCCAAAGAAAGGAAGACCCGACAAGGAACAGCTCAGCAAAGCAAGACTCCACAGGGAAAGATCCCACTCCACTGGGGAAAGAGACTACCAACCGACAATCACAGGGTGTCCTAAGCAGGGTGATGAACCAAAATAAGCTTCCGATGGTCAAAATATGATTCAGTTTCTTATTTAACTAGATGTTACAACGTCTCGAAATAAAGTGCTACGAGGTTGTCTGCCTCGAGCCAAAATCAACTTGAAAAGGGTAAAAATAAACTTCCCCTCGTCTCGGGTCATAAGCCACGGACTGGTCTCAGTTTCTTCTTTAATCAAGCATTTCACTTGAAAAGGGTAAAAATAAACCTCCCCTTGTCCCAGGTCATAAGCCACGGACTGGTCTCAGTTTCCTCTTTAATCAAGCATTTCACTTGAAAAGGGTAAAAATAAACCTCCCCTAGTCTCGGGTCATAAGCCACGGACTGGTCTCAGTTTCTTATTTGGGGATAGAATATCTACTACCGGTTTATTGGGTAGTTCACAAAGAAAGATCACCTGCTACCGGTTCACTGGGTAGGAAAATATTACTTGCTACCGATTTACTGGGTAGGAAAATATTACTTGCTACCGATTTACTGGGTAGGAAAATATTACTTGCTACCGATTTACTGGATAGGAAAATATTACTTGCTACCGATTTACTGGGTAGGAAAATATTACTTGCTACCGATTTACTGGGTAGGAAAATATTACTTGCTACCAATTTACTGGGTAGGAAAATATTACTTGCTACCGATTTATTGGGTAGTAAAATATTACTTGCTACCGATTTACTGGGTGGTCGACAAAGAAAATATCACATGCTATCGGTTTACTGGGTAGTCCTTAGAGAAAATCTTGTCTGTTACCGATTTACTGGGTAGTCAGCGAAGAAAAGATCATATGCTACTGGTTTACTGGGTAGTCCTTAGAGAAAATATTATCTGCTACCGATTTACTGGGTAGTCAGCGGAGAAAAAAGAATCATCTGCTGGGGATAGACAAACTGTCTTGAGGAGACTTCCATTTGTCATCCAGGTAGAAAACTGAGCTCAAATAAAGAGCCATCACTTGTCGTCTGGATTTAAATCCCATAATACTGCTGGAGGAATGACTTTGTCTTCCATAGAGATCTTTGAATACATTCTTCTTGAGGAGATAGGGCGCAAAATAAATGCACACTTAGTCTAGGTTCAAAAGCCCATGGATATCCGAAATTGTGATTGTCAGGGACCAAAGTTCAATTCAGGAAAATAACTGAAAAGAAACGGTCAAGCAAGACTCATCCATTGAGGAATGAACTCAAAGGGGTTTTATCCTTATCCAAATATGGAAAAGAAACTAAAGCAACCGTCTTCCACGAGGGTCAAACTCAGTGGGGAATTAGAAAGGATGTGCTTTTTCTGCTTAGGGCTGATGACTCTACTTGGAGGGAGCAGACAAAACCCAGCCACTTGGGGATAAACACGGCCAAAGTGACAGAACAAAACAAACAACGCAAAACGCAAGATGCAAAATGCGCACATGCCATGAATCTACATGAAAGGATACCATGATATGCTTATGCTCATGCTGACAAAACAACAAAGAGAAAGAAAACTGGAGATGAAAACAAGCATCTTGATACGTATACTCGACCAATCTTCGCAATATAAGAAGCATCACTGGGGATGAATGGAAGGCCAAATATAGAAACACGTCCTGGTTCGAGGTTTCAAACTTCTATAGGGAAAATAGAGCACTCCACTTGGGATGAACATCGTGCCTTCACTTAGGATTGTCAGGATGAACCTTGTGATTTTATTGGGAATGAGAAAGATTCACTGGGAACGAATCAAATTCATGATCGAAAAGACTTCATGGAGGATAAAATAAATATCCACTGTGAATCGGGGAAGCTTGAAGATAGCAATATAGCGGTTGAAGATGTCGGAGATAAAACTTCGAGGGGATGAAATAAACATCCGCCTTCACTGGTGAAGATTGAGATAGTGAGAAAATCCACTGAGGAGTGAAATAAACACTCGCTTCGCTGGGGAAGGTTGAAACCAAAGAAGTTCACCGGGGATTCTTAGGATGCCAGTCGGAGGAGTCTTGCATCAAAGGTGTCATAACTTCTTGAAATAGAGATTTACCGAGGAATAGTCGCGACTACCTGAAGTAAAGATTTACTGGGGAGTCATCACATCACTTAGGATAGAAACCCTTTGAGGTATGAGTGAATAAAGTCGTGAGACTGATGTAACTCTGTATTGATAACCTGCATAGTAGTCGCCATTTTGAACAACAATTGTTGTGGATGAGAAGCAATCTTCACTCCTCAAATGCCCCAGATCACTTGGTTTATAAGAAGACGTCATCCCAAGAGGATTTTACAGAAAACTTGGCGTCCAACTGTCTCAATGTTTTCCAACTCTTTGAGAGATTCGTCGAATCTCGACATAACTGGCTCGGATTGATGGTATTCTGAGTCTTCAAAATTGGAGAGATTTATCAAATCTCGACATAACTGCCCCAGACTTACGGTGTTCTGAGTCTTCAAACTTGTTCTTCAGACTGTGGAGTAATAGCTGAGAAACAACTTGCCCCTGCTCAGCGAACCCTTCAGGTAACGTGCCCCTGGGTACGGTCATCCTTTGAAATAATCTTCCATTCACTCATCAGAGCTGTAGGTCTCAAAAGCTCTAGCTCATCGATGATGCTCATATGCTAGCTTCTATGATGTCAAGCAATGCTAGCAAGCAGAAAAATGTTAATTTTGAAATCGATAATGCAACGTATGTTTGTCTTGAAGTTTTATTTAAAATATTTATGTGATTGAATTATCGATTTTATAAAGCCAACGCAAATTTGAGCATAGCTCGTGGGAGTCAGGAAACGATACCTCAATGAGTATGCTTTTGAAATAAACCTTGCTTCAATTAGGACTTTTGAGGGTTGTATCATGGATTGGTTCACAGTTTAAGAAACAAAGGATATAAGGCTCAAAGTGTGTTTATGCCCGCCCAATCTTCGTGATATTTTACTCCATTTTTGAAAATTACCCTGCCCCAGGTTAAGAATGAGGTTTTTTGATTTGTAGAAGAAAACTACTACTTCAAAGGCTTAAAGAGGTTAACGAGGGTTCATCTCCTTATATCTCCGGTGTTTAGGAATTTTGAAATAATGCCTTATATCACTAACAGAGTTTTATTCAAAAGCATACAACAAGAGATCTTGCATTTGATTTCATCATCCTCCATTCAATTCTTTGCCGAGGCAAGAGATTGGGCAGCATTGGCATTATAAAATAGAAAAAGTGTTTTAAAATGAGTGAAACGAATGGATTTCTTCAAGACAAACATTATTCATTGTATCAATTATTCAAAATTAATGAGTTCTCACGCGCAAACAACAAATGCATTAACAAAATAAAAAGCATTACATGCGAAAAGCAGTAAATTAACTAAAACTTTGAGGAGACTGTCTCAGTCTGAGCTTCTGGTTTCCACATTAGGTCTAGAGTCTCCAAAAGACAAGACACCATGTCGCATTAGCCTTTGTACCTCATTCAATAGTATTCACCCCTGGTTCTGGCATACTAAAGCGCGAGACTACGACCTTCATCCTTTCTCTAGGGATATGAAGAACTCCCTGATCCAACATATCTTGGAGATCCCTCTTCACGACAGAACATCCACGGGGATTCCTCGAGCAAATTTTGTAAGAAGCATGGTTATGCTCGTAGTGAGTAAGCTTACACCAATCGGCATGCATATCCACCAAAGATACTCTTATTGAATTCACGTCAGAAATACGGTATTCCTCGAGACATTCTTCCACAGGGCTTTCATACTTGGGCACCAGACTTGTTGGGCTGTTGGGCCCAGAATCCTCAAAAGACAAAATGCCGCTTTGCACTAACTTTTGTACTTCAGCTTTCAAAGCATAACAGTGTTTAATGTCATGACCGGGTGCCCCTTGATGAAATGGACAAAAACGATCAGACTTAAACCACCATGGGAGATTCTTTGGGATGGCCGGCGGTTTCCTCGTTTGCACCAGGTTCTTCTGTACTAAAGCAGGATATAACTTAAAATAGGTCATTGGGATCGGATCAAACTGATCCACGTGTTGTTTACTTTCGCTACGAGATCCTTTATACTTTTCTCGCGGAATGGCATCAGCAACTCGTCCCTTTTTCTTGAGAAAACCCTCTGTAAGATCCTTAGAGTTGTTAGGAAGGTTAATGAGAGCCATGGAAACGGTCATTGGCGTGACTTCAGAAGTCTCGGTCTCTTGAAACGAAGTCTGACAAATGTGAGGAGAAGGTTGTCTTTGA
Organism: Lathyrus tuberosus; assembly: GCA_022829125.1. Classification (NCBI taxonomy): domain Eukaryota; kingdom Viridiplantae; phylum Streptophyta; class Magnoliopsida; order Fabales; family Fabaceae; genus Lathyrus; species Lathyrus tuberosus. The sequence goes on from JALAZF010000078.1 coordinate 16,339,323, forward strand.
GCAGCAATCAGAGTTTCAACCAAATCAGAGAGCCTTTCCATACCAACCCTCAAAGCAGTCACTTCCTTGCGGAGTTCACGATTTTCCTGCTCAATGTTGTACATCTTTCCTCTTCGATTGGCCTGAGTATCGTATCAAAGATGTTTGGTAAAGAAGAGAAACTCGGATGAGAACCTGGAACACAAAGGAATGCAAATGCAAGTGCAAAAGATGTGTATGATGCAACATGCACTTCAAGGAACTCAAAAGCGTATTTTAAACATCGTAATTGGAAATTTATTTTTTAAAATTTAAACATTCATAACAACGATACACCTTCAGGGCTTTATTATAATAAACAAAATAGAATACAAAGGGAACTAGGGCTTCGATCCACTGGATGATGCTCCCTTTCTTTCACTAAGTTCTTCCATCAACTTGTCAATCCTTTCCTGCAATATAAACTTGTCTAGGGTCAGCTTCTCTACTTCTGCTTTCAACCTTGAAACTTCATTTGATTCCACTACGGGAGGCTTGGGTCGAGGATACGGCATTGTCAGAGCGAGAACTCGTTTGCGTGACCACTCCAGGCAAGATTCTGTAACTGTGCAATTAGGGTTTGTTGTTGCAGTCATCCCTTGTCTTTTGATACGACGCCAAGCAAACATAATCTGAGTCTTCAGCTGAAGGTCCTCTCCATCATAGAGGAAGATTCTTTTTAGGTTCTCCGAATTTGGTATTTCATTCATTGGATGTCCAAGCTGGCGACGGGCGAGAACAGGATTGTAGCTAGTGCATCCTTTTGTGCTAAGGAGAGGTACATTGGAAAAATCTCCACAGCTGTGAATCATGGGAATTCCTCCGTACATGGGATTATGCCAAACAATGTCCGAGTGAGTAAGAGCCATGAGTTTAACGGGCCATTCAGAACCGTCTTTCACATCCCAAAAGATCGCAGACCTCGGTAGGTGCGAAATAAACCACCTATAGAGGATAGCAGTGCAGCAAACAATCTGACCTTCTCCTTTCAGAATCTTTGAATGAATCGAGTGGTAGGCATCGGCCAATAGTGTTGGAACAGGATTCTTGAGCATGAAAATTCTGATTGCATGGACATCGACAAAATCTTCGACATTAGGAAACAGGAACAAACCATAAGCTAGTAACGCGAACAGGTTCTCAAAGGCTTCAGTACTCCCCTTATTGACGAATTGTCGAGCTTTCTTGAATAATAACTGAGCAGGCAAACTGTTGATTCCTCCTCTGACCATCATGTGAGTCTGGATCTCCAACAGCTTGATGCGGGTCACCCTTGCGATGTCTTCCTGACTGGGTCTTCCTTCTCCACCATAGAACGGAGGTGAGTCTTTGACGGGAATTCCTAACAGAGCGGAATATTCTTCAAATGTGGGCATTAATTGGAAATCTTGAAAGATAAAGCAATGGTAGATTACATGATAGAGTTGAACCAGCGTCTCCAATAAACCAGCAGCTACTCGGACCTGCAACAAAAAGAGGATTTGTCCATGTTTTGCAGCGAAGGCTTCTGGATCCTTTATTCGACCTCCTAGTTCCCTTAATTGTTCCACATTAAAGACCCTGAAGGTGTATGGTAAAGTTCTTTTCCTTCCAAAATCCATTTTACGATATCTAAAAACAACAATTTTGAGTTCTTTGAAGAAAAAAAAAACAAAATGAGAATGCAAATGCAGATGAGATGCAAAAGTTCGTGGAATTTGAGTACTTATAGTCGTCATAGAATACCAAAGGACGCGATTTTATTAATCATAAAAAAAGTTTATTACAAATGAAAGAAACGGGAATTGAAAACTCATAATGAAAACGTTATAACCGTTGGTATTCTCACAAGAGCTTTTAACAATAATTAAATAAAAGCTAATAAAAGGCCTAAGGAGATTCCCCCAATAATCTCAGCTTGTACTTCTTAATTTCCTCTTCCATTCGGGACTTCTCGAGAATCAGCTCATCTACTATCGACTCCCACGAAGTAGACTCGGAATTTGAGGAACTTGGGTCTTCCTGTAACTTCCTTTTTTTGTAGGAGAGAACTTCCTCACTCTTTGCTTTCAGTCGTCTTTGAAGCGCTTCATTATCTTCCACAACCACTTCATACTTATCCTTCCAAGCATTCCCTATTTGCTGAGCTTTCCTTAAGGCAATCTCTAACTCTTCTGTTTCAGATGCAAAGATAAAGACAGGCTCTTCGTTCAGGACCATAGGTTCTTGGCGGTCGTAGGGCATCCTAAGCTCGATGGCTCTCCTTCTAACCCATTATAGATAAGGGTCCAAAGAGATACAATTACGCTTCCCCATGGCGTTCCTTTCCTTCTTGCTCTTGTTCTTCCAAGCCTTTAAAATCTCATTCTTCAACCCTTCCTGCTCTTCATGTTCTTTGAAAAAAATCCCTTCTGTATGAATACCAAGGGGTTTGTCCTTCAAAGGGTACCCCAGCTGTCGGCGGGCTAAGACCAGATTATAACTAATTCCTCCTTGTATGCCAAGAAGAGGCACATTCCCGAAATCCCCGCAGCTATCGATGATTACGACTTCATCATACCTATGATTATACCAAACGACGTCAGAATGAGTGAGGGCCATGATTTTCTTAGACCACCAGCCCTTACTAGGATCCCAGAAAGCGTTGGCTTTGGGTAAGTGTTGAGTAAACCACTTGTACAATAGGGGCACACAACAGGTGATTTGTCCTCCTTTAATATGCTTCAGATGGATAGAGTGATAAGCTTCTGCTAATAAAGTAGGGACTGGGTTCCTCTTTATGAATATCTTAATAGCATTGAGATCCACAAAGTCCTTGAGGTTGGGAAACAGAAAGGTACCATAAATCATCAAAGCAAAGATAGCCTTAAATGCAGCCATGTCTGAACGTTTGGCATAATGTTGAGCTTTCTCCATCAGAAACTTCATAGGCAAAACAGAAATCCCTCCTTTAGTAGTCATATTCTTTCGGATGTCCGCTAACTCCAAATGCGTTGCCTTAGCAATCTCTTGTTCCTTAGGATCCTTATCAAAAATGGGGAAAGAAGACTTATCCAGAATAGATAGACCAGTCAAACTAGAATATTCCTCAAGAGTAGGTACCAGCTGGTAGTCAGGAAAGGTAAAGCAGTGATAGAGCAGATCATAAAACTGAAGTAGGGTGGAGAGAAGTCCTTGATCAACCTTCACCTTCAATAAAGGCAATAGCGTCCCATATCTACCTTGGAATCCTTTTGGGTCAACCAACAGAGTCTCCAACCTCCTTAGATTAATCGTATCAAAGCTCTTGTAAGTATACTTCACGGTATTCCTTTTTTCATTGTCCATGGTACCCTACGATGTAAATAAAAGACTCAGATTCCATGAACTTGAATGAAAATGATGCTTATGTATGTATGTATGCACAAACACACAAACAAAAGGGCACACAAACAATCAAACAAAAGGTCCTAGGTTCAAAGGAGCATGAGTGGAGTCAAGGTCTACCCATCCCATAAGGTAGTGTGGTTTCAAATGTACCTGCCGAATGGGTTCTAAAAAGTTCCCAGAGTCTATGACCCCTCTTTCGGATATTATTGACTTCCCAAATTACTCGGTTAGTCAATAATATTCTCAAGAGAATCTCATCTGAGTGTAGTATCGTGTGACAACTATTTGGAAATAGACTCCCGCATAGTCACCGCACTACATCCTAAAAGGCCAAGTTGGGTTAAAGGTAACTACGGTCCCCAGTCCCGAGGGCCTTTAGATCGAAACCATATCGTCTTCACGAATGAACTCGTTGGACAAATATTTTATTCGAGAGGGCCTAGACTGAGTGGTGAAGTCTCAATTTACTTTTTCAGGAATCGACTCCCTCACAGTATCATTGAAGTCTCACCGTTTTCCTATCTTAATTTCACTCTAGTCCGGGTGTAGGACTTTGTCTCACCACACAAGTAATAACCCAAGCAAATATATATAACAAAAACATAATTAATAAAGTTAGGGGGAACCCTCTTATGAGCGTCCCCAGTGAAGTCGCCATTTCTGTCACGGTGAAAATTGGATACCATAGTTATTGGTTAACTAGGATCACATTTCTTTTAATGTCACCACCGTCTTTGATTTTATCCAAGGGAAGGGAGAAAGACCGAATACCCACGATGCAATGCAAATGCACTAAGATTCTAAGTTCGGGGGTTGGTTATACCTAGGGAAGGTGTTAGCATCCTAGATATCTGTAGTACTCTACAGGAACCTCTTGATTTTATTTTATGTTATTTGTTTTTGTTTTGCTAAGGGTTTAAGGGTAGGTGATTTATTATTTTTTAATCCTAAGTGTGCTCGACAAGATACTGCATCTTGTGTCTACATATCCTATCAGGAGAGAATCAGAGCACTTGTAGTTCCTTATTAAGGATACTAAAAGTTTTAAAGGTTTAGGAGAGGAAGATGAGTCATCATCTTAAGAAAGACCACCACACTTTTGAAAATGTTGGAATTTTGTGGGGTATGAGATTGTATGTCCCTTTCTTTGAGATGATTAATATCTAATTCTCTTGTGTGGAGAATTAGGTGGGCTAAAGTTTGATTTGAAAAATCAAAATTGTGGGGGGACTAACCTAGGAAATCTATCCTAAGTTGTCTAATTGACTTATCTTAAGGGTATCGATTATGATGCAAATTATGTGCACCATGCACAATAACTTGGTTATCATGCATGGGATTTTCCCTTGGATATTTAGGCGATTAAATTATTGTTATTTAGGCGAGGGTGCTAGCAAAGTGATGCTAGACTTGTGTCCAGTGATCGGTAGGTCGAATGCGATGCCCTAAGGCGGTCGACTTATATAGGTAGAAAATGGGCTCGACGTTGGATCAAGAAATTTTTATATTTTTGAAAGGGTTTAGACATAAAACATACAAGGAGATGCATACATCAAGCATAAAAGAATAAATAAGGCATGATAACAAACACCGACAAGATAAAACACTCAAGCATTCGATGATGGATGCTAATGAGGAACAAGTTATTAGGAAAAGTGTTTGATTAAATTTTAAAGGCTTATTATCATTTTATAATTAAGTTAGGGATTATTAATTAATTTGAAAATGGTTAAAGGTTTTCTAAATAAAAGATTTTAATTATTTTGAAAAAGGTTTTAATTATTTTTAAAGTTTTTATTATTAGCCTTAAGGTTATTTAAAGGAAAAAAAAGTTTAATCTTTAAAGGGAAATTAAAAATAGGAAAGATTTATATTATTATTTTTAAGAATTATGTTAACTGTTACTATTAAAAAAAGTTAAAGGTTTTTTTTTAATTAAGAAAAGATTTTAATTTTATTATTTTAGTAAAAAAGTTTTTATTATTTAAAAAAAGTTTTTATTATTTAAAAAAAGTTTTACTAATTTAAAAAAGGGTTTTAACAGAAGTTTTTAATTAAATTTTTTTTTTAGGTTATATTTTATTAAAAAGTGATTTTTTAGAATATAAAGAGAAGTTATATATTTTTTTATTAAAAAGGGGTACTTAAGAAATTCTAAATGTTTATTATCATTTTTTTTAGAATTAATTATGTTAAAAACAAAATCTAATTATTTTGAAAAAGGATTATCTGAGTATGACATTATTAAGAAAAGCTTAAATTAAATAAACAGATATTAAACTGAGGGATTCTGCGCTGCAAGGGAGAGAGGGTCTATAATAGACCCTCAGATCGTGGTCGTGTGATGCATAATTGTGATAAATCTAAAGTGCCAAGCGGAGGGTGTAAGTTTGTATGGTGTGTGCGCGTGTACATGATTAAGGGAAAACAAAATCAGAAAAAAAAAGGGCCTCTCATTGCTCTCTCTTGATTCTCCCTCTCTTCGTCTTCTCACTCTCTCATTGTCTTTCTCTCTCGAGAACTCTCTCGATCTCTCCGCTTCGCCTCATCATCATCGCTCTCAATACAAAAAAAACCTAAAATCTAGATGACAAGGAATAAAACCCGATCCCCACAGAAACCCTAAAGCCCAAAATTCTCATTAACGGATGGATTACAAATACAATGATAAAGAAAGATAAGCAATAAAAACAGAGGAGATGAAAGTGAGGCGATACGACGCGACTGGATCTTCAGGATTCTTTCTCACATATAAGTTTTCAATTTCTCTTTCTGAATCCTTCCCATTTTTGTACTTTGGGTGTGAGCTGTTGTTCCATCTTCAATTCGTGTGTGATATTCCTTCGTGCGATTCAACTTTTTCTCTCTGTGATTTTCTGCTATGTTATGAACGTGAAGGTGTAGGTTTCAACTAGTTTTTTTTTTATTGTTGTTTTTCTCCTTGATGAAGTTTTTTTTGTGATGGTTTTCCTTTGTGTTCGGGAACTTCCTGGTGTATGTGTGTGATTTTTCTTGGTGCCCCTATGCGTGTGAATCTCTCCCTTTTATAGTCTCAGCCCTGATTTTGAATTGATACATGATTATGATGTTTCCATTTCCATCCAAAACTTGTCTGAATTGATTGGTGTTGTTTTGGAAAATTTGGAGTGTGTGGGAACGTGTCTCTCTAAATTTGGAAAGTTTAATATCATGTAAGACATGTTGTTTTGGAATGGTTTGAATGTGTCTGAGACAGGTTTGATGATGCTTGATGATGATGTTTCTTTTCTGAATTGATTGGTGTTTGAAACTCGTATAGGAAAGTATTGACTGACTTTGATGGGCTTATCCTTTGCGTTTGAAAACTTAGTGACTAAAAAGGTTTCGATTTGAACTGCAGCAACCAAATTCATCCTCATTTTTTTTCTTGGACGAGGATGCGATGGAATGAGTTTTTCGATGACCGGAACTGAGAGTTATAGGAATATCTTTACCACCAAGTATTCTAAGAGGACTCTTATTACTATTGAGGTAATTCCTTTGCTGGTAGTTTGCTCTTGTTATATTGGTATCATAATAGAATTGTTAATGAAAGGGGATGAGCTATTTTATGCAAACAAAGTTGGATTTTAGGAATTTGGAAAACTAAGAGTGTTGCTGCTAACTTGCTGTAGAGTTGATGCTGCCATGAACTTGCATACGCTCGTGTTATGTTATGTTCGCTTAGTTTGGCATGACTGGTGTGTTAGCTTTGTTCAAATTTTCCTTTTTGTGTCTGCAACAATCATATAACTGTTTTGTTGCTTCTCTTTCATGTGTTCGTGACAACGAGGAGGAAACTGGATTGAGAGTCGTCGAAGAAGGTAATATCTTGAACAACACTCTAAAAAAACTTGACTTTGTTCATGGTTGGAAATTGTGGTATTATTCCTGTGACTGGTAGTGAATGTGGCTAAGGACATTCTAACTAAATACTCGTGTTGGAATGCTTTTGCAGCGAATGTTAATGGCAGCCACTTGAGAGGAAAGGATTGAATGATGCTTAAACTAAATGGTGCAGGGGGCGTGAGTGCACATGCTTGGATGAAGACCGCGGTCGTTTTAGGTGAAGGCTCCTTGGTAATGGGACAGGGCTGCCGCGACTTCATTTCCTAGGCTTAGTCTTAGAATTCCCTTTAGTTTTAGGACTCGTATCTTGCCCATTTACTGCTTACTACACTAATTTCAATTGTTTTCTTTGTAGAAATCTGGCTTGCGTCGTATCGATTGAAGCATGGCGTGAGGGGCTTGTTGAAGGCTTCAGTTGTTGCGTATTCGTCCGTACTGTAGTGTGTGAAAATGCTTGGTGTGACAGCTGCTATTGATCAAGCTATTAGCGATGGTGTTGATATAATCTCACTTTCGATTGCTTGCCAGTACCTTGTTAATCCTGAAGGTATCTTCACCAACGAGGTTCCAATAGATGCATTTCATGCACTTTCTAGAAATACAATATTAGTTGCTTCTGCTGGAAATGATGGACCAACACCAGGAAATGTTGTAAATATAGCTCCCTTGAGGAGTAGCAACTTGACTTGTGAAACCCATGACTTGTGTGGTTGTCACAGCTGGTGTTAGTTTTCTTGATATTGTCTTAATCTACCGGCTTGATGAATGTACTTTGAGCTTACCATTTCTTCGTCTGATATACCCTTTTAAAACTGCCTGCTTCTATTTCAGGTTTGGCGAAACAACATTCTTCTCCATCGCTGTCCCAAATGGATGCTGGAGTGTGCCTTCGAAATTGATTGGTAAGAGATGAGGTAAGTTGCATTATAGGACTTAGATCAATTCCACTGTGTAGTACTTAGATCAATTAAATAGGTTACGTGAAGTTGTTCGAACTATCTTATGAATGGTTAATTGGACTATAGATCAATTCCACTCAAGTGTTAATTGAAATGGTGGATCTAATTAACGAAAACTGTGCTTTAAATTAGTTCAAAAGTCTTGGCATTGTCTCTGGTTATGTGTTGAATTTTGATGATGATGATGACTCTTTAACTTCTTGGTCTTCCTTCTCTTCTTTCACAAATTAGAAACTTGTACTTAATTTTGATTAAATTTCAGGATCATTTGCGAGGTTCTCAAAGAATTTGCGACCCGTTATCACTCAAGGTGCTCCATTATAAAGAATTTGAGAGAAGGCCTATTGCAACTGCACCTTCATACAAGGATACATACAGGGCAAGAACATCGTCACCGTCTGATAGTGTATCGTCTACTGCAGCCGTTGTATCAATGTTCAATCTTGTATATAGCTATCCTAGATAATAGAGCTATTCAGCTGTATTGTATTTGTTGCTACGTAATGTTTGTCTTCCCGTCAAAATGATGTTTATTAATTTCATGCTTTCAATTTGATGGCTGTTATGCAATACTTTTTCTCAATTATATTTAACATGCACAACAGGAATAAAGTTGCCTCTTCATAAAGCCATCAGCTACCTCCTTGGCATGTGCTACTTGATAGTTATAGTACTTATCGCCCTTTATCAACCTTGATGAGGCTTTTGACGAGGTGGACAATTAGGCTACTTATCATGCTAGTGTATAGCTTTATCGACGTGACAGACCAGTGTATATTACCGAATTGTTGAGCATCCTCGACATTAAAAGGCTAAGAAGCATGCTTTGTGTATTGTTACATTAAAGGCCATATCATTTACTGCATATGCACGTTGGAAGGTCCTTGGGGTGTCAAAATGAGATCACAGAACTTACTCAAACCTAATCAACCTCTTTGGTAATATTAATAGAAAATACATGCTCTCCTCCATGAACTTCAATTGACTAATTATCCTTTTCAGCTTTGCAAATATAAATATGAATTACTTGTAACCTCTTGAATTATCCCCCTGAATTCAACCAAGATTTTTGCCATTCTTGTACTGAATCCCAAGAAAACACACACAAGCACTCTTCCATTTTTTACTTAAAACCTGATGCCACTTGAAACATTCTTGAATCCCCGAGCCTGTCAGCCTTGATCTTCAATTCAACCACGTTGCTCTCTATAGCTTAATCAACCAGAAATATCTTGACTTAATGAAACTCCAAGCAAACTTTTAGACGATGATGATTTTTTCACATGAATTATGCCTTGAGGAACGATATTAAGAGCAAAAGCAAACACATCTCCTAACCTTGAGGAGCTGAAGGAGGGGAAAGATGCCATCTTGTAATATAACTACCATCCAACCGGTGGCCAGTCTTTATGGACCAAGTTCCATATCAGTGGGTGTAATGACTTAATCTTCTGTAGGGGGAGGCTTCTAAGACATGTGAAGGAAGAGAGGCTTTGGTAGTGGTTTTAAGGATTAAAGAGCGAGGGCACAATCACACGCGACCAAGGAACCTCCACAATCACACACACAACACATCTTTCAGGACCTTGGATCTTCTACACCAGCATCTGTATTCATAAATGAAACAAATAGACAACAACTAGGTAAAGCGGTTAGTCATGCACAGATGATCAACCTAATATGTTATGCAAGGAACAAGGCGGGGATCTTAGGGTCAAAAATTAGGGTGCGACACCACGCACTACGTTCAGTGAGGCGTTTAGCTACTGCCATCCAAAATCTCTAGTTCACCCTGGCCTCGCTTTGAGCTATCACTACGAGCTCGTCTGCACTTCGCTACTGGCTCGCACTGCAAACTTGTTGGATTCTTAATCATTTCTTTGGCTTCCTTGTCCATTCATTTGTGCCTTGTTCTTTGATAATCAAGCCTAATTCCTACACAATAACACACATATCAAGGAATCAAAAGGTAGAATCAATTACATTGAAGAATCACACAAGAACATGGAATAAATCAATTAAGACTTAAGAAATGAGTTGAAAAATGCCAAGAAAGATGGTTCCTATTAAGACATATTTGGCATTCAACAAACTCTCCCCAACTAGATTTTTGCTTGTCTTCTAACAAAGTATGCCCCTCATGAAAACAAGAGGATTTGCTCAAGCATAAAATTCAACCAAGAAAAGATTTATGGTTCAAATTCAACATAAGAATGCATACAAGCAATGATCACTACTTCCTAGAATCAACAATGCTAAAGAATTTAGTTCTTAAAACAAATATCATGCAATGCATCACAAAACAACTAAATTCTCATTCTTGAATCACTATAACACTCCTCTTCATAAAAAGGATAAAGAAATTGCGTGTTTGCAACCGCGAGACAATTACACTCAACTGAAAAAAAATGCTAACACAATTCAATTCATACATTCATCAATTAATCATATCAGAAATTATGGAAGCAAAAGATCACTAAAGGCTTTTAAGGTTGTAGCTTGGCCGGGTTTCACAACAAAAGGGTCATTTCTTAGGCCAATGAAACACAGTTTCCAATCAAAAGAGACATTCACTATACAAGGTATTTACATATCACAACTTCATTCACCAATCTCCTTTCTCTATTGCTCATCCTTTTCAAGCTCCCTTTTACACAATTATTTGCATTCTCTATTTTTCTCTTTCAAACAAGCATTCGTTTTCTTTTCTTTTCCACATTCACATTCACATTCACAATTTTTCTTTGCTTGTTTGAAATTTTTAAATTTTTTTAGCAACCTACCATTTTTCTTTCATTCTCCCCAACTTGAATACAATTAAACCTCAAGTGAATGCTCCTTTAATTTTTATGGCAATGAAATCAATTTAGAACAATGCTCAAAGGTTTCAAGAAAAAATTCATAGAAACCCACAAAATTCAATGATGAACTAAACCAAGTTCTTCACTAAAATGAGATCTAATCTATTAGGCTCAAAGGGGTTAACGAATTCTCACAACTCACAGGTAAGTTACTTTTGGATATGGTTGTGCTCAATATAAACAAATGCCTTAATCCTTTCTAATGCTTCCACGAAATCACAATAATCAAAAGATTAAGCATGAATCGAATGAATTAAACAAAGTTATCAGTCATCCAAGCATTTAGCAAACAATGGAGGTTTCTCACAATTTGTGGCTTTTGGACCTAAGTGACTCAAGCATTCAAATAAGTTATAAAATGAAACAAGAATACACATTTGTACAAAGCACAAAATTCTTAATCATCCTAACATTCTAGAAAGCGGTAACCGTGTACCTTGCATGTATTCATCACATTAAAAAATCCTATCATCACCATCCAATCTTGGTAGAATCTTCATTAGATACTTTTTTTTGTTGCAAAAGAGCAATCGATCTAGAAGTTCTCATCACTCATCATCAAGGAAGAAGCATAAAATCAAAACAAATAAACAACCATAAAAAAATGAAATAAATTGAACATTCATAAACTGAAGAATTCAACTCATAAGACAAACTGTCATTGTGTAAAACACCAACAAAAGTACCTAAAAGTGGTACATAATAAATCATCAAAATAATCCAACTGGCATGGATAGTGTACAACAACAAAATAAAATACAACAATATAAAAATATAGAAATGATCAAAATCTTAAACAGAAAACTTCACTTTGTCGAAACACAAGGAAGTAAGCTTAAGATCATGCTAAAAAAAAACAATCATCAGAAACTAATCCACATCACTATCGGACTCCATCTCCTCAGCATCATCGCCATCCTCATCCTCATCCTCATCCTCATCGTCTTGAGCATCAGCTACACCACCCGTATCCTCTTTAAAAAATGGTCTGGCCTCAGGCCAACCAACATGTGCTAGAAACTGCTCCCTAGACATGATAAAGTGATCAACTGTAGGCTCGTGGTACTGTAAATGCATAAGCTGCATAAAATCATGAATAAAAATCATAGCGCGCTGGGTTCATTGCATCCGGTCCCAGTTATAGTTGCAAACTTTCCTCTGATTTGGGTAAAAGCCCTGAAAGTTCGCAACCCTGGAACTAGAACCTTTACCTGCACCAGCAACTTCTGTAATTCTACCTTTTTGTCCATTTGTCTTGCAGTTCTGGGAAACATAAGCATCATCAATAGGAGCAATCAATGTTATGCGATGACATGATGATAATCGTGCACGCCCATGCACACATAAAGACGTGATAAGGCAAGGGAAAACCAATGGGAAATTAGCTATATCCCCTGATTTTATGCCACTCTCAATCACCGCCTACATATCATTCGCGATGATGAGTGCTACATTTATCCGTGTGTCAATCAGGATGCTATACACCAGATGTGCTATATCAATTGGAATGGTAGAGGAGTGTTTCCTTGACTTTATATTATTTAAAACCAAAAGTAGCACTAGTTGTGCCAAGGGACACATGTCCTCTCTCTTGTAACGGATTGAAACCCCAGATGGGTTTAACTCAACAGACTTTCCTTCCCTCAACAAAGCTCCTGTCATCTCCCCCACATTCATATGTAAACGCAAATCTCTATGCTACTCATCAATCTCTTCAGCTCCGAGAGTAAGAGGTTTACCTAACACCTCATTAATCGAGTCCTTGTCAAATCTATCTCCCTCCCGTTCACCTGTGTGATCCAAGTGAAAACTTCATCGTCATCCGGGAGGGCGTTCGCATAGAACTCCCTCATGACATCCACATTGAAGCTATCAATAGGCTGAATCAACTTGTTCCACTTCTTACTATGCCAAACTAAGTTGCCGCACAGAAACGACCGTCGGGGTTAATGTTAAAGCTTTTCTCTGAATGAATTCTTCTCTTTTCAAGGTTGAGCTGCCTTGTAGCTTGCTTCTGACCCCTAAAAAGATCAGTGTCATAAGCACATTGTTGTGGTTGACGGGAGGAGGAGCCTCCGGAAGTCTTTTATTTTTTAGAAGCGGTTGTTTTAGGTGCTATCTGCACTACACAAAACCAAACCAACAAAAGCATGACAAAACATTAGCAAGCAAGGTAACATAGAAAAAGAGGAAATACAATTAAGCATGAAACAAGAAAACAAACAAAATTGTTGTTGTCATGTTCGCCTTGAGTTCGCACTGCGAGCTCAAGGCGAACCCTGCAAAATTTTGAAACTTGATAGGTTCTGCATCAAGTTTCAACAACACAACTTCAAATCCAATTCAATCAATGTTTTCAAGCTTCAGGTAGTTTCATAATAGCATAAATAATTAGGTATCTCAACAACATTACATAAAGTATCAATACATGCAAAATTAAAGTTGTGAGATAACCTAAACATGTAAACTACACAAGAACATGCCCCAACTAAATCTTTGTAAAGTTCAGGAATAATACAAATTTTAAAGCATGCATTTCAATCAAGTAACCAAGAAATCCTAACAATTAATTTCTACTCAAGTTTAAGTCAAACCCTAACCACAACTTGCTTTCTAATTACAATGCAATTTGAAAAGATGGAAAGAATATGACAAACCTTAAATTAACAAGGAGGGTAGAGAGGGACACAAATTGAAGGAAAATTTTTTCTTCTTGGTTCTTGGGAGACAAAGAGAATGAGTGTGTTTTTGTTTAGAATGTGAGAGTGAGACAAAAGTGTTTGGAAAGTAATGAGTGAGAGGGAAAGGTGGGATAACCCCACAAAATCTGGAAAAAAAAGCAACTGGGCCCACACACACATGGCCCAACACACAAAAACAAAACTAAAAAATAAAAGTGATGTGGCAGAAAAGTGAAAATCTATCCAAATTCACACAAGTTCGCACTGTAAACTCCAAGCGAACACTCGCCACAGTTTGCACTACGAACTTAAGGCGAATGTGACATAATTGTTAAAATTATGGTTTTCTAAACATGGTCTACCATAAAACTTTGTTAAACTACACTAACGATAAAAATTGCAATAAAGATGAAAGAATACTTACAGTGTTGGGGTGCCTCTCAACTAGTGCTTTGTTTAACATCTTTTAAGCTAGATGGCCCGAAGATGAAACCACGGAACGCACAAAGAAGCTTTTAGAAACCAGATCAAACTCTCCACACACAAAGGTCTTTAACCATTGTCATGACCTGTTTTTCTGTCAATTTTTCTCGTAAATGAAAAATCCCAACAAGATCTCATCATTGCCTCCTTAGCACTTCATCTTTCTTTCTCATTGTTGCAACCCTTGCATCTTCATCTTTCTTATCCATATGATAACCATATTCCACTTGATTGGAATACACCATACCTTTAAAAAGTGTGAAACACACTTCATCATCTTGAGTCCTCACCTTCATAATGCCTTTATTTGATACTTTGATTAATTGATTTGATAGTTTATTTGGATTTTTGATTATTTACCATTCAGAATTGTGAAGAAGGAAAAATCGAAAACTGTGAAGAATAAAAAAAAACCCTACAAAATTTTCATATGAATGATTAATGGGGAGAAAATATATCGTTGGTATATCACGGTAAAGAATGCCAAAACCACGAAAAAAACCAAAGATCTGTTTCTGTGTTATTCCAATAATCTACTGGAATAATATAAGCAAGTGTGAGTAAGTGGGGAAATAGTCCCACATTGGATAGGAATGGGGTGACTTGAGCATTTATAAGTGAGAGAACCCATACACCTATCACCTTAAGGTTTTGAGTGAGTATGTGGTGTGTCTCTCACAAAGGTGTTGCTCTAAAAAAAGAAATCCCACAATGTTCAATGCTCCCTAGTAGAAATCTTTCCCTAACAATGGTCTTCAACCCAGGAAGTGGTGTTCAACGGCGGTACAAGTATAAGGGGAACATTGTGGATGGTATGATTATGTGAAGACCAAAGGTGTTAGAATTGTTACTTCAAAAGAAGTTTTTAAGTATTGTGGATTTTATGTTTTAGTTTGTTACTTTAAACTGATATTTTAATGTAATAAGTTTGGGATGTTCTTGTTTCCTATGTGTTATGTTAAAGTCATTTTGAAGTGTCTCTGTGATGTATGAACAGAGGGGTTTTCCTATTGTGTTATGCTGGTATTGCAGTTTTTTATTAAGAGCATATGGTGTAAACCTATTTTAAAATAAATGATTATCCTAATCGTAACAATTTAAGGAAAGTTTTGAATTATAAGAATTTGAAGTAAGTTCTAATTATATAATGATCACCTCTGTTGTTTGGAATGAACACATTATAATAAAGTAACCCACCAGACAACAGTTCTAGATCTAAAACAATGATATTATAACATATTCTTATAATATAAATTTAGACCACATAAAATTTCCTTCCAATTTCGATGCATCCAGTTCTCATGGATCCAGTTTACATACATCTTGCTACTTTTGGTTGATAATACATTTTCCAGCACCACTCACTTATTACAAAACACACAAATATAAGTAACCAAAAATGAATTCAACAACATAACCAATAATAATAGATTTATATTTATGAATACAAACTATTAACTAATGTTTAAAAAATATAGAAGCTTATAAATATTTTAGAATACTGCTTATGTTCCATAAACCAAAAATGGAGATTAAGATTAAATTAAATATTTTAGAAGCTTATAAATATTTTAGAATACTGCTTATAGTAAATTAAGATATAATTTCGAAGGCAGTGCTTGGTAGTATAAAACAGAAATTTAGATTCAATTAAATGATAGAATGTATGAGGTGAAACTATTGATACTATATGATTTCAAATTATATGGAGCTAATTATAATTTGTTAAGATACTTCATATACTGACAATAAAAAGGTAATATAATTCAACGTTTCATTTAGTCATTTTTTAAACCAAAGAGTATATTAAACAAATGATTTAACATTGTTGCCACTAATAATAGATATAAATTTTTTGGCTTTATAAGTTCAAATGTAAGTATCTTCATTGAAAGCTCATAGAATTTGACTAAATTTTGGTAAAACATATCAACAATAAAGATGAAGAAACTGCCAAGATCAAAGATGTCGAAGAAGATATCCTAACAGCAAGATGCGACATCATGGACTGATATAGCAGGATTTAAATGTGTAACAAATCTGTCCAAGATTTGCTACGCTTTTTAATACTAGATCAAGGATCAAAAATAGAAAGCCCAAGACATAAGACTATATATATGAAGACTTAGACCTAGGGTTCGGGTGCCTGATGTAACAATTGTAACCTAGTTTTCTTTTGTAAAAATAAGGGTTTAGGTTTTGAGAGTCGGTGGCTCTTAGGATTGTGGTTCTCCTCTGTAGTTTGGGATGCAGAGAGGAAGACATAGGTACAGGGACACAACCAGGAGCCTGTAGGTAATGGTTGTTGTATTGTTCTTGGACGAAGCTTTGAAGCAAGTCCAAGATAACTTATAGGTCAAGAAACCACGATAGTTCTGAATTTGCAGATGATAGAGATAGCACAAATTGTGATTAGGGTGTGAGTGGGGTATCTCATATCAGGGTTATAAATCATTAAGTTTAGCCTTGGTAAAGATGTTCATGGGGTAGATGTTAGGAATAAAGTTGTAAACGTGGGAGTTTAACTTTGTAACAGTCTACAGTTAGTGAAATCTTCATCCTGGATTGGTATCCCCCCATATGTAGGTGAATTGCACCGAGCTGGGTTAACAATTGCTGTGTTATTTACATTTTGCACTTTACTGTCTTGTTGTGTGTGTTCTTGACTGACATGTTGGATCAGATGTCGTAACATCTGAGAGTGTGCAGTTCTGATTTTCAAGGTATCAGTCTGCAGTTGTGCCTCCAAGTTTAAGAGATTATGCAACACAATGTCTTGACATCTGCTAAGACATCTGATGTCTGCATAGGCCAGAATTTCAATTGGTATCAGAGCTGGCATCTTGTCTGGTTCTGGATGAGATCTTTGGGAGATACTTTCTGGCATTTAAACAAGGAAGAGTTTTGGAGATCAGATCAATCAACTCAGACATACCCAATGGTATTAATGGATGAGATGGATGTTCTGGATCGATGGGAGCAACCCGAAGGTTGTTCATGTTGTTGAGAAGATTCTATAACAACTACAGGAGAAGTGGCTAGTTCTCTTGTCGATATGTCTTGTAAGATGTTGTGACAACTTATTAGGGCAAGCAGGATCTGTTCCTTGGTGGTTCCGCTGCATGTGTTTTTGATGGAAGAGCTCTAAAATTATGGGATTATGGAGTTGTTACTGAAGACAGTTGGTGGAAGGTCTCAATAGTCGGCCTCTATAATCTTAAAGGTATCTGCGTTCTTTTATTCCAGAGTCGAGAGCGATGGAGTGAAGGAAGTTATGGTCAGATATCTAGTATGATTTCTTGGTACTTGGAAGCTTGTTTCCTACTATAGCTTGGAGTCAGTTGAAGAGGAGATGTGTTGAGGTGTAAAGTTTATCAGGTTCTTGCTCTAAGAGTTTGATAGATGGTTGAATGACTAGGTTGTCAAAGATACTTGAGAATTCTCTCAAGTCCACTCATAAAGACATCTATGTCGTGTATCTGGAGTCTTCTAGTTACTCTTCTGACTAGAAGGTGTTTCCTTGAGACACAAAGTGAAGATCGTGGAGGTGATTTATTTTCACCATTCTTAGGGTTCGTTCAGAGATAATCTTAAGAGCTTGAGTCAAGGGGGCAACCTTTATATCTTAACAACTTGCACAAACTGAAGAAGACAGCATGATGAGGAATATCTTGGGATATTCAGAATATGCTGGATTTGGATAAGGGTTATTGCACAAGGATTTAAGATCAATTGCTACTTGTGGAATCCACAAGTATTTAATTGATTATCCTTGAAAGTCAAGATTGAGGATGTTCTGTCAGATGTTCTAACATATTTTCATCAGAGGCTTGGAGAATCATGGGAGGGGTTCTGCATTCGCTCAAAAGTCTCCTAGGTGCTGACCTGGGATTATTGATGGTTATAGCTTGGGTCAGTTTATTTCTGATCCAGGTGCTTTGGAGCATAGTGTTTGCTCTGGTTGTGAAGGTCGAGGATAAGTGGGAGTTATCTTTGGCTTTCTACTTACGACTCTACCAAGGGAAGTGGCATTCTTTGGTATTGCTATGGGGTAGTCTTGGACTACTTATATTCTGAAGATTCAGACGCGGCAGGTTTGAAGTCATTGGAGTTTTAAAGTAGAGTTGAGGTTGTTTACTCAAAACTTGGTTGTTGAATCAAGTTTGTGAGAGCATGAAAATCTGTTTCTGCAAAGGGAGGAGGTTCTTCTAAGTGGCAGAAGGAAGAGTTAAATTCAACAGTTGGATGTCATAATGTTTTGACATCTAGCTTAACATCAGAAGTCTCAGCTGGTGATGTGGCACATGAGCTTAAGATAAGGTGATCTACAGGAGAATGGGAGTGATAGATTCTTCAAAAAAGTCTATCTCATGCAGTTTGCGGGAGCTGTGGATGAGAAGATGCTACATGAATAAGAGGCTTGGTGGATCAAATATGTCTTACTATAGGGCAAGTAGTTCGTGTGACTTGAAGATCTGGTTTCATTAGTAGATCAGGGTATCTTGTGGAGTTCTGAAGATGAGTGAGGTCAATCAAAAGGTGGCATTTGATTGGTTTCACAATGTGCGTTCAAGCAGGATGCTTGAAACTGATTGCTCTTTTGTTGAAGAGTAGTTAGTTGAAATTATTGAAGGTTCTGGTTCTCTGGGAGCTTGTGACAGAAGTTATGGGTTGAGAATGGAAGTATACCTTCTTGGTGGTTGAGAGTTTATTTCTCTCTGGGTTCCTGAAGACTTCTTTGTTCAAGCTGGTGGGTCAGTGTTGTGTGAAGATCTTCAGTGTGGATTACTATGCTGATAGTAAGTCCAATAGTGGAGCATATCAAGAACCATGGTGTGTGGTGTCTGTGATGTGTGGAAGATGTCCTAACTGATGTTAGAAAATCTTTTGGTTAGTTATCCTTGGTGAAGGATTTCAGG
The DNA here is from genome assembly GCA_022829125.1 of Lathyrus tuberosus. Taxonomy (NCBI): domain Eukaryota; kingdom Viridiplantae; phylum Streptophyta; class Magnoliopsida; order Fabales; family Fabaceae; genus Lathyrus; species Lathyrus tuberosus. Next base: position 16,358,459 of record JALAZF010000078.1, read on the forward strand.
TTCTATGATGAACTGGTTACTTGCATCGTGTCCAAGAAGTATCTACATGATCATCCGGGAGAACGATGGAGTAGAAGGGTTCCTTGGAAGGAGGATGTAAGTATTTGTGAAGACTGAAGTGGATCATGTGTTGATTGCATGGAAGTCTGTTTCCTGAATGCGTTCATAAGTGGAGATTTACCATAAATCAGAAGTATTCCAGGTTATCATACGGGAGAATGATAGGAATGACTGTCTTGGATTGCGGGGTTTATCTCTATTTCTAGCTGGGTGAGGTCAGTGGAAAATCTTGCATATGGCATTGGAGCCCTTGGAGCAAGTCATGCCAGTAGTGGATCAGTTTAGCAGCTGTGAAGTTCTGGAGCATGCATACGATAGCTGACATCGTGGTAACAAACTAAGGGGCCTTGTGCGTCTCTTTGAGGAATGTGAAGCATTCTAATTCAATTGGTTTGTGCCTCAAGCAACGGGATATCTATACATGAGAATTCAAGAGGAGTTCGTGTGGTGTATAAGATGGTTGTGGAATGAGGGGGATCAATGGGACCTTGATCTCAAGCTAAGAGTTTGTTATGGTTGGTATACACGTACTCATGGGATGCATGACTTTGATCATGTGTGAGTAATTATTGTTTCTTGTCAGAGGGAACAATAATGAGTTAATGGTTGCGTTCAGCAGGTGTGTTGAACAGAGGGTGCGCTCTTGAAGACATGAAGATGCGTCTTATGTTTTCCAGTCATTAGCTTGGGTGTTCAGTGGAGGAGCATCAGTTACCTTAGTCAGGGGGAGAGGCCTCTTGATCTAAGATGAAGTTCCAGTTTGCATTTGTGCGTCAAGTAAACTGAGATGTCAGGATGGCTTGGCATTATTGTGGAAAATCTAGTTTGATTTGTGCGTCAAGCAAACTGAGATGTCAAGGAGGATGTCTTGACATTAGAGTATTGTTGCAAGTTGTGGGAAACTTGGCAATGCATACTTGAATAGTTCTTATTGGATGCTTAAGAATCATTGGCTAAGTCTGGGAGAATTTATTTTTCTCTTGCAGACTGGGATCATATATTTGTGAAGATTTCTCTGTATGGTCAAATCAGAAGAAGAATCCTGGAAGAATAGACAATGTCTGACATGATGTCAGGACATTGTTATAAAACATGTATGCATGTAATGGGTTATTTGGTCAGTGTTTTTAAAAGGAGAAACAGTCAATAGTCTTGGCCGGTGCGCATGTAGTTGAGTTATTGGCGCTTTGAATTAACCATCATTTTGTTCAATGGTTCGTTTCTTTCAAAGGTGATTGCTTGCTATAAATCGGATTATTGTGACACTTCTTGGTCTTATAATTCTTTCTTTCGAGGTGAGTGTTCGATGGCATTTTTCAAGATCTGGATGAGTTGCGTCTGGATATGGAGCTGTCTTGGTCACCTTTGCCAAGTTTTGGCTAAAAAGGGGGAGAAGAATAGTGTTCAGGTGTTTGGGTTCATTCGAGCAGTGGCAGTGCAAGAATGTTGGAGGAAGATGTTTTATCATCTCTACCTACTAATTTCTATTTTTTTTTGTCTTGTGATCTGAGTTGTGAAACAGGTTGTGTCTTGTGACCTGAGTTACATAATTCTTGTACTCGGGGTTACAAAGGCTACAGCTGGTGTTTCTTTTCTGGAGGAGTCTTCTACACTGGTTCTGGATCTTTTGTGGAAGGAAAAAGAAATGTGTTGAGGGGGAGATTTCTTCAAACTCCAATCAATTCTCAAGATGGAGGAGTCTTGCTGATGGCAGAATACAGAAGAAGATGTTTTAGCCAAAATTTGTCAAAAGGGGGAGATTGAAAGCTCCTAGAGTTTGACTAAATTTTGGTAAAACATATCAACAATAAAGATGAAGAAACTACCAAGATCAAAGATGTCGAAGAAGATATCCTAACAGCAAGATGCGACATCATGGACTGATATAGCAGGATTTAAATGTGTAATAAATTTGTCCAAGATTTGCTACGCTTTTTAATACTAAATCAAGGATCAAAAATAGAAAGCCCAAGACAGAAGACTATATATATGAAGACTTAGACCTAGGGTTCGGGTGCCTGATGTAACAATTGTAACCTAGTTCTCTTTTGTAAAAATAAGGGTTTAGGTTTTGAGAGTCGGTGGCTCTTAGGATTGTGGTTCTCCTCTGTAGGTTGGGATACAGAGAGGAAGGCATAGGTACAGGGACACAACCAGAAGCCTGTAGGTAATGGTTGTTGTATTTTTCTTGGACGAAGCTTTGAAGCAAGTCCAAGATAACTTGTAGGTCAAGAAACCACAACAGCTCTGAATTTGCAGATGACAGAGATAACACAAATTGTGATTAGGGTGTGAGTGGGGTATCTCATATCAGGGTTATAAATCATTGAGTTTAGCCTTGGTAAAGATGTTCATGGGGTAGATGTTAGGAATAAAGTTGTAAACGTGGGAGTTTAACTTTGTAACAGTCTACAGTTAGTGAAATCTTCATCCTAGATTGGTATCCCCCAGATGTAGGTGAATTGTACCGAACTGGGTTAACAATTACTGTGTTATTTACATTCTGTACTTTACTGTCTTGTTGTATGTGTTCTTGACTGACATGTTGGATCAGATGTCGTAACATCTGAGAGTGTGCAGTTCTGATTTTCAAGGTATCAGTCTGCAGTTGCGCCTCCAAGTTTAAGAGATTATGCAGCACAATGTCTTGACATTTGCTAAGACATCTAATGTCTGCATAGGCCAGAATTTCATTCATAGTACCAATTTCATACTTGAACTTCATCTATGAAGGAACCAACTAATAACAACAACCCACAACATATATTTGCATGGAGAAATGAAAGGCAATAAGATATTAATTATTCAATTTAAAAAAAAATAGAATATATTAGGTGAAGATGATTACCAATTAACAAAGTGATTGGAAAACCTCCTTGTAAACAACATTCGTCATATATTAAGATTTTAAGACCACATTTGGTCGTAACTCTTGAAATTGCAACATACAACTGTCCATGACTAAAAACAGGAGTAGGCAAATACAATTCGACACGATCAATTGATTGGCCTTGGGATTTATTAATTGTCATTGCATAAGAGATAATGATCAGAAATTGTCTCCTAATCAACTTAAATGGCCACGGTGAATCAGAAGGTGACACAGACATTCGAGAAATGTAGAAGATGTTACCTATGTTCTTTTCAGACATAATTTTTGCCTCAATTACATGATTTGCTAACCTTATAACAATTAATCTTGTTCCATTGCACAATTCATCAGTCTGGTCCAAATTTCTCATTAGCATAATTGGGGTACCAACCTTCAATTTGATGCTATGATTTGGAATACCTGATGTTTTTAGTTTACTAAGAAATTCTGGAGTTAGAACTTCATACGCTTCAGTATAACTTGTATTAGTTCTATCAATTGAATCGAAACTCAGATACTCTTTCTCTTCTCCTAAAAAAATCAATAACATGAAAATATTAGTACATTAGCAAATTAAACATGATACACTGATTTGTTGTATGTATATATAGAATAAAGTTAACGTAATCTTACCTGGTATCAGGTCCAACACATAATGATTAATTTTTTCCACGACTTCAATGGTCGAGGCAAGAATTGCTTTTCCTTGTAAATATTCAACATTTTGAAAAAATTTCAACAAATTTGGATATGTGCTTTCAACTATAGCTTTTATGGGATCCTCAAAATTGGATATTAATAGTTCTTGATGAATTTCTATATCAGCCAATACATCATTTGGTTCGCATATCTTACCATCCCCAACATCTAACATCCACTTGGAGAATTCCGCTAGTTCATTAGAACTTGTATTATCTCTTCCTTATTGAAGTCTCATATTTTTTGTCAGTGTAAGAACCTGACAATAGTCCCACACATAGGATGAGCATATGGATGCATGAATAATATTAGAACGCCCTGCTCTTGGAATAACCGGGAGAATCTGTCAGAAATCTCCTCCAAAAACAACAACTTTCCCACCAAATATTGTATTCGCAAGACCCTTTTTGCTCATGACATCTTTAAGGGTTTTATCCAATGCCTCGAAGTAGTTCTTATGAGACATAGGTGCTTCATCCCATATTATCACATCGGTTTCTTCAAATAACTGTAAATGTTCGGTGTCTTTGTCAATATTACAAGTAGAGTTGTCAAGTGTTGGCACAGGAATTTTGAACTTTGAATGGGCAGTTCTTCCACCCGACAATAATAACGAAGCCATGCCATTTGAAGCAACAGTAAGAATAATTTTTTTCTGCGAAAGAAGTGCAGTTGATATTGTTTTCCACATGGAAGTTTTACCGGTCCCTCCATAACCATGTAAAAAAACACCCCTCCTCTTTGGTTGTTGACAACTTCCATGATTTTTTCAAAGATTGAACGTTGTTCATCTATCAATTATAATGTAAACAATTAATAGTCTATGAATAATAAAAAACAATGACATGTCACAAATTCATAATACAGATAAAATAATGACCTGTAAGGGCGCGAAAGAGATTATCAAAATTTTGTCGTTCAGTGTCGGCATTGTAATCATGTTCGTCATAAATCGGTCTATTGCCAACGTGTCGTGTGACATATGAATCTGGATAAGGCATATCTTTAAATTCAGGCAAACTTCTTCGGTTAGATTGCATCATATTCTCAATCTCAATGAGAGTTAAATTTTTCAACTCATTGTTTGTCAATTGCATATCTATAAAAAACATAGAAATTAATACTTCATATAGCAGGTAGTTTACAATAACGTACAAATTAGTGAATTAAACAGCAAAGTCGAAACGTTAAATTTAGTGATAATTCGTTTGATAATGTTGCATTACCATGTATCTTATACGGCACCGTTTTGTTAATTTTTATTGTATATACAACAGCAACATGTGTTTTTTTAATACACAACATTAGAATTCATCGTTATTACTACATACAGATACAGGAAATACATACAACATGTGTTTCCAGGCAACATTTGGTAATGTTGCAGCTGTATGAATATGATACTGCAAGATATATTGCTAATTTTATTGTATACACGACAAAAAATCATAATAAATCAATGTTGTAAAAATTAGCAATGTATATAGCAGGATCAAATAATAGTACACCATCAGCACAATAAAATATTGTTAACAACGACAGAATGAATCTATTAACATACTGCTTCATGTGATGGTCTTACTACATACATATAGATGAAATTTTTATTACACCATACAATTATATACAACCATAAAAAATGATATGGTACTTAACAACAGTATCATGATGTTGAAACTATTACTCATGGTGATATATAAGTTTAATAGCAATACTAATTGGTCAACAACTAAAATTTATATTCATGTACTTTAAAAGATTAAATTAACGATATGTACGTTTTTTATTTGTCGCTTGTCTTTGTTGATAAAGAATACTGTCAGATAAAGTCTGCCAAGTTGTTTCCCAAACATGTTGTGGTCTGTTAATTGTACCAGATAGTAGCATAGAGACAAATAACTTTCTTAAAAAATGTCCAGAACCCCAATTCTTGGCCTCATTTATGGCTGCAACATATTCCTTATCATCATTAAGAAATCCCATTTCGAAACATGCATCCCTAAAGCTATTCCGAACTATTCCACTCACATTTTTTATATCCTCATAGCATGTTGGTCCCTTGACAACTGTCAGCATTATTCTAAGGTAATACAGCTCACCGGTACTTGGAGGAACACAAATTAGTCTTCCAATGGTATGGCCTCTTTTACGTGGTCTTCAGCGTCGATATCTTCTATCATAAACAAACTTGGTAAGAAAATTATAGTATGTCAAATTCCTTGCCTCTGCATATATCTTGTTTGCTTCCATCCATGCGGTAAACATTGATTATTTCACACTCGGTTTCTCAAGCACTTCGTCTATCAGTTCATAATCAGTGTAGTAAACCGAATTGTCGCCCTCAAGATGAAAATACAACCTTTCAACTATAGGAGATCTCCCATGAATAGGAAATGAAAAGATCCTCCAACATGCTTCACTTGGTGAGACATATCTATAATTAAGGTATTGCTTGATTTCATCGACATTTCTAATAAGAGAAGTTCCGCCGGTGTCAGTTTCGACAACAGTTGCGGTAATTCTATCATACCCCTTGTTAATATACTTGAATAAGTACTTAACCAAAGTACTTTAATTACACCACTCCATATTGATGTGAGCTTGAAATTTCTTCAACAGATATGGATTATAAGGAACGGTATATCTGTTATCGAGAACAACATTCTTCTTCATCAATGTATTTCCAGTTTCCCTTCTTTTGTACAAAGGATAACCTTCCTGATCAACTATGGTTTGAGGTTGATATTTTTTGGGAAAGAATTTATAGCACTTCCCGTTTTTCATGCAAGGTGAAGACCTATTTGCTACACCACATGGCCCATGAATCATATGTGTCTTAACCAAATGATACAATTGCCTATCATCTTCTTCGGATGGTATCTCTGCTGAAATGATATTGTTTATGTCATCTGGAGTGGGATATTTTCTCGACGGATGCATGAATAGCAGAATATGTGCATGTGGTAAACCTCGCTTTTGGAACTAAATTGTGTATATATCTGAAATAAGTGATATAAATATAAAAGATTCAAAATAGTTAAATAAACAGAATGGGAACATGAGTCAAATTAAGTTAATATAACTTACATGCAACAACTCTCCACAAGACATGTCATTTTGTTAGATCACACAAAAACTTGTCTAACTTAATTTTAAACACTCTTGAGATGATATTCAGACGATCATGAGGTTGCAAATTAATTTTGTTAAGTAACCTTTGAACTTCTGGCCAATTTGGATTGCAAGTAAATGTGATAAAAAGGTCCGAAAATCCAATATGCCTACAAATTGCCATTCCATCAAAATATAATTGTTTCATGTACCTCCGACTTCCAACATAAGTTGAAGGTAAAACAACTCTTTTACCTTTGTTTGCTCCTTGAGTGCTTGATTCTTGTCCGGGACCAGTAAAATTACAGTACTTCAAAACTCTATGTTTTTTCTGATGCTTGCAGATATAATTCATTCTTTGAGACTCCATCATAGCAAATCCATTAACCAAAAATTGCTGAAACAACCTCCTTGACCTCAAAAGTGTATGTGCTTCGGTTTGTTGGGTTTGAATCCTAAAAGTTAGCCATTCTCTAATGGTAAGCTTATTTTTCTTAAACTTTTTGTTTGTATTTGTTTCCTTGTGTAGTACACCAAGTCTAAAACCATCTTCCCCATATAGAAACAAAAGTGGATACTGTAAGCAAGATAACTTGGATGAAACTCACTTATTCTTTTCAGCCTTCCGCTCTGTCTCTCAAGAATAATGTCCCTCTTAGAACCTGTATCAACATCACCAACGATAAGTGCAGCAACCTCAGAAACAGTTGGTTGGTTGTAAATTCTTCCATCTTTTGATCTATCAGCTATTAACTTCAGTTTGAGATTAGGAACAGGACAATCATTCAGTCTATCTGCTGCCATTCTAAAAGATTTAGCGTGTGTGTTGAACTCGTCCAACATAAGTTTCAATCCAGTAACTGTTTATGGAATTATATTTGGATTGTTACTGCATAATATAATGAAACAGTTAGTATGCAATTGATTGAATAAACGTACATGTGGTAATATGATTACCCAAAATATTTAGAAAAAAAATAAGGTCATAAAGGTTTGTAAGATCTGAATAATTACCCTATTCCTTTAATCCTATGTTGAATCTCATTGTCAGTGTTGTAAATATATAGCTGAGCAAATTTTGGTGATTGTCCAGGCAAAGGAATCATGATCCCAATTCTATGGCAAGACTGTCTATGTATCTGAATGTTAGGTGGCCCTCTTCCCGTTTGGAATCTATTGTTAAACTTCATTCCAGGAGAAGTAAAGGCAAACATAATGTTGTATAATCTGCAATCTGTTGATAATTTCGACACTCTGTGTCATTGGTATCAAACAATAGATGCTTGAGTAATAGTGGTGGTGGTTTCAAAAGTGGCAACACAACTTTACCGTTTCCACAACATAATTGAAACTTAGGCACTACACTATGTTTTCGTTTGTCGGTCTTCTCTTGATACCACATAAGTGCTCCACATTGTGTGCATTCAATGGTAGAATCACCAATATCTTTGTAACCTATTTAAAGCAATTCCAATGAAGCATTCATAGTAAATTCTTTATGGGTGATAAATTATGTGTAATGAATAATTTAAAATTGTTATAAAGTGACATACCAGCATTGGGACAATTCAGCGGTGTAGAATTGGGGTCATATTCTTCTTCGTCATCAATACTTGAAGTTGTGTCATAGTCTGCCTTTTCATTTATGAATTCAATCGAACTATCGCTAAGATCTTTATCTGTTGAATCTTCTTCAAATGGTTTGTCCCTTTCAATGTTAGGATTTGTATTAACATGTAAATTGCTTGTGGATGAAGAGGCACGTTCATGATTAATGTTTGAAAAGGTATTGAATAGATTGGCCATCATAGATCGAATAACGCCAACATTCAACTATTTTTTAGACGAAAATACGGATCCACTTGGCTGTGCATTTGAATTCGTGTACATTTGATTAGGCAATGAGGAGGTTAAACCACTTAGAGGTGTAATTATATTGAAACTGACAGGAGAATTGAACAACACGTGACCACCAGCTTTGTTGACGCTATTGTCACGATGTTTGCCTGTCTGTGACATCTTCTGTTGAATAATTGTCTTCCTTCTCTGCCGTGCTGAGACATCAACATGTTTTGGAGAGAAAGCAGCAAGTGTAATGGTTGATTTGGAGCTGCCTGATGCAGAGTCAGGTGTTGTGAGATTAGATATTGACGAAGAACAAGATTATTGATTCTCCAAACCAAAATGCTTAAAAAGATTGGACGACACACACTAATTCACACCCACGTTCAATCTTTGTGAATTTGAAATAACCGATCCAATTGCTTTTGCACTACAACTGTGGTTTCTCTCATTATTCACTGCAGAGGTGATATTAGATAGTGGGGTTCTGACATGAACACTGGATGGAGGATTGTACCTATTAAAAGATATGTCGTTGTTCATTCCGTTCTCATCAACTCTGTTCCTTTTGGATCTTCTTGCTTTAAGAAGTTGCTTCCTTTTGTGTCTTGCCAATGCTGCAACATTTTTCCTGTCCAAAATATGTGATTCCATAGTTGTTGGAGAACTCAAATCCATAGAAAAATGTAAATCCAAAATCCCTTTTAGCAACTGTTATTATTGAAAATGTTTTGCATTTTCTAATTGGTATATGTATTTACTGTTAGTAGCCTTGTATGTCTTTTGGAAATTGCTAATTTTCGTTTCATCAGAGCTATGTATGTTGTTCTTTGTCCTGTTATTGGCCAAGTTAATGTTTAACTCATGAATTACAATAATATATTAAATATAATGTTTAATTTAATCTATTACCAAAGCTATGCATAATTAAAAGTTAAAAAATATCATATTTTAATGTTTTATATTACTTTATTTACTTTATTTATTTACAGTTAAAGTGGGGCTAAAGTAACTAATTAACTAAATAATTAACGGTCGTATGAACACATGCATCCTATATGTCGTTCCAATGCAACAACTTTCTTTTGTAATTTGTAATATTAATAGATTAATAGCTTAATAGATATTAATAGATTAATAGATGTGATGATTATAAAAATAATTTGCATAGAGACACTCATACAATGTATTGAAACCTGTAAGATAATTATTAGATACTGTATTGTAATAACTCTATCATAGGGAAAAGTAAAATTGAATTAGAATACTACTAAGTAAACATCAACGGTTGGGTACTTGAATACATGACACGTTTGCTTCCATCCATGACATAGGTATGGTCTAAAGATTTTCATCATTATTACCCTGTGTGGCATCAAATCAACCTGCGATTTTTGCCCATTTTGAGACTCAATGTACTTGCATGTCCATTTATTTTATTATTTATATGAAGAGTTATATAGAAGAGTTATTCATTTCATTGCAATTGGTTCATAACGTTTATAAAATATTCCTCATATACATTGTGATATCTTGAAGAAAGTTGAAGATGTCTTCTCCAACTTTGAAAGGGTAAAGTTCTTATAAGGATTCAAATTAGTATTTATACAGTTAGTTTTTATGTTGCATGTATTTTGTTGAAGTAGTGTTATACTGATGTTGATTTCTATTGTTGTGCAGATTTGTGCCACTTGACACCAATGAACTATATGGGATTCTTGAAACTATGGTGGAAGAAGCAAAAGCGCCAACCAACAATGTTAAACCTAAAGACTTGTTTCCAGAGATTAATGTCACTGGTACCAAATCCAATGTTGATGAGGTGAACCGAGTTAAAGGAGGGAAACATGAGGTTACACTGAAGGAAGTAAAAAAAGAGATAGAAGTTGGAGAACATTCTAATGCTAATAACATAAGTGCATACCTACAGAAAGACATCTTTTGGCAGAAAAAGATCAGTAAGGCAGGGAAGAAAGGAAATCAACTTTTGGTAAGCAATTTCCTTAACTAATGATTTAATTAACAATTCATCTTGATAAATGATGTATTACGTGTAAGTGTACTGTTAACAATGTGATTAACTAATTAAATGTGTTCGTGCAACAATTTCCAGCAGAAGTCATAAAAAAGGCTCTTCGTCCGGACATAACTTCGTGTACTATGCTGGATCTCGAAACATATGACGAATATGAATATACAATCATGAAATAAAAAAGGCAGAATGTGGAAATGTATCTTGGGCACGAATGGTATTCGTTTGCTAAGCACAAAAAATTGAAGGTTGAAGATAAACTGATTTGTCACTATAATTCAGAGATTGAATTTCTGAACGTCAAGGTACAAAAACATGGTCAAAAGAAGCATACTTGAAGTGGAAGCTATCGTCTATGTAATATGTTTGGTTCTATGTTTTGATCAAACTTTTGATGTTATGTTTAGTTTTGCATTTAGACTTTTCATGAGTCATCTGTAATGCTAAGTTTATATTGTTGTTAGTAAGTTGTATTTTTAGGTTATTAAGTATGAAACTGTATCATTATTGGTACCATCAATATGTAATTTCCCATTGTCGTATATTATTATAAATATGTTTACGTTTGTTTCCAACTATTTTTTCATACTAATTATTATTCCATAAGTTATATAAAACCACATATGACATATAACTAAACCACTGTTATTTTATTCCCCTGGGTGAAAGCAATGCTAAAAAAGTATATTTTTTTACAATTAGGGTACATACCTGGTTGTGATTTGAAAAAAGTCTAATAATGATATATTTAGAAACTTATGTATCTTGGAGAAAATGTAGTTGTGTGCCACACACCTTTCTTCTAATAATTTGCAAAAACAATTTTCCCAAAACAATTAGGATACATATTCAATCAAAGTGTGCACACATGAAAATGCTGTTTGATAAAGGATTGCAGCAAAAAACACAAATTCTTGATAGCCTTTTTTTTATATTCAAGTAATATGACAGCAAATGATAGAGAATTATTTGTTGAAGATACATAAATCTTTAACATAAAAAAAATAGGAACTTATTAAATGGCACTATAGTATGCACACACGACATGTCATTTATATAATTCAGTTGCATCAAATATGATATAAACTATAGCCACACATTACTCTAAAATAGAAGAAATGACCTCATTCTTCTTATAAATGATTTTGATCATTCGTTGAGTTAAAATAGAAAGTCTTCATAGCTTTAGATTTTACTCAAGTAATATTCCAAATATGATAGAGATATAATTTGTGCATCATATCAATAAAATTTCTAGAAATTAAACACAATATAAGTTGAAGATACATAAATATTGAGAATAAATAATGAAAGGGAACCAAAATTAGAGGACCAGTTCCAATGTAACAAAATCACTAAATAACAAATAATCAGATTGTTTTGTTAAAAAATAACAATAACTTAGCATATAAAAAAGGCGAAGGTAACTATTTCTCGTTCTTGATATCTTTGTTTAACTTGGTTGAGGAAAGTTGGACACTCTCAATAACCTCTACTGCACCAGTTAAAGACCTCTTAGACGGAGTTAGGCTTGAATTTCCAACAGCAGGGTCATAATCCGCAGAGACAGAAAAATGTTTCTGCCATGATAATGGAGAAACAATTATAAGCCTTATAATATAGGATGAGATATGTATAGTATAATGAGTTTGGGTTACATTGAATAACTCACAGAAACACTTATCAATTCATCTTGTGATGAAGGATTCAGTGTTAGAAGCTTTGACGCAGGCTGCCAAATCACATAATAATATTAGTCCAGTTTAGTAAATATTGTTCTACAATTAAGAAGTACAGTAAGATTACCTCTTCCGATTTGAAATTCTCCCGTATTTTGTTACGGGTATAGTCATCAATTTTAAAGCCAATGACATATAGTCGCCCATATTTAGGCTGAAAAACTGCTCTAATAGCCAACTCCTTTTTTAGTATTGCATCAAGTGCATAAGGGAATTCGAACGAATTATCTTCACCGGCCTACATCAATATAAAGAACTTTATTAAACATTTTTCTAAAATACACAAACTTAACAAAGTGTCATTATCTATCTCTATCAAATCATTTTTCATTTGAAGAGCAGACTTTCCAATCAACTTCACCCAATCGCTGTCCCAAAAAATGAACCTGGACTTGAATTTACCGTCAACAGCCAAAACTTCGAGTTTATACCTATAGCATAAGTGATAACATCATAAGTGTGTATACTCATGTATGTAATGCCACAAAATACAAAACACTTTGAACCATACATCATGATACACACAATACCTTGGCACAGGCTATGCACTTATGTGTTTGGCACAACCAATCAGCTTTCCATCCTTTAGAGACACACTTTTTGTGCAATCAACATATCCATCATAATACCAACCTGACTGGCCAACCTCAAATTTATCCAACGTAGCAACAGTAACACAGGTAGTCTCCTATGGAAGCGGCGAATCTTACAAACGTTCAACACATGTCACATATTCATGATGTAAATATATATGCAAAACTATCTTACATGTTGCAGACTTGTTATTTCAGCAAGACTCAATATTTCAGCCTTCCACACAAACTTATCAAACTCAGAATAATATGAGTTCTGACTTGCGTCTACTTGCAGACTTGAAGAAGATAATAATGGCAATTCACCATTCAGACTGTTTTAATTATAAAACAAACTATAATAATCAGACTTGGAACATATGCGATAATAAAACCAAATACAACAACATGATCACTAAAATGACTTCACCAATTACCTTTCTTTGAGCTTGCTAACTTCCACAATGCTAATATCATTAATCAATAACTTCGTGCCATTTCAAGCGTTTGAGATGTTCAAAGGAAAACCTCCTGTAATTTTTCATAATTTTTTTGATTCATTAGATGTAAACAACTACCTGAAATAACATATCGTGTATTTTGTATTTAGTCTCATAGTCCATGCGTAAAAAAATCATATAATAATACCTTGAGCCTCTTTAATCCTTGCATTAATCAGCAGAATCACTATATTGCCATCTTCCTTATGACTCGTATGATATTCGTAAAGTTGTACGGCAAGGTCACCCCACAAAGTACACTGTACGACATATTTGCTATTTTCAAAAACATTTGCAATATCATTAATATGTTTCTCTCATAGATTCGTTAGTGGAATATTATGGTCTAAAATATTATGAACATGCAAGGGCAAGAAACATACCTCATATCAGTTATTGTAAAAACAACCTTGTTCTTGTTGTTATTAACATTGATTCGGGATTGAGAAATCTATGTTACTCCTCCAACAATATCTAAAAAAAGCATGTTTCATACAATAATTTTTTTTACACATTTTGAGAAAGTAACCTAAAATACATGACTAACTTACCAACTAATACATTAGACTGAAAATTTCCCTCAACTATGGCTTCCAATCCAAGTATGTTCAGGAAATTAACAAGAATGTCAGGGAGTTCTGTCTTTTTAACCGAAGTTGATCCACAAAATACCAATTTAAAACCCTGGTTAGTCGACTTAAAAGAGAAATCATTGTTTGACACTTTGAAATTCTGCATTATATAAGAACTTCCAGTTGCGAGTTGTTCCTTGAATTTTGAAATCAAAAAAGGCGGCACAATCACTTGAATCATCGAAAGCTAAAAAAAACGAATATAATAAGGATTTATATTACAGACAAAGACATTGCAAATACAAATACGAAAATGACCCAATTACCATACCTTTGAATAAACCAAAATCATCTCAATGTGTTCTTTTTTTGAAGCACTTGTCACATACCAGATTTACACCTAACGACAATCTTCCATAAATTCTTTGACTCATCGATATCCTTGACAACTTCAATGGGGCAAGCCATAGATACACCTTATAAGCTGAAACAACAACACGATGCATAAATAATCAGAGGGGCAAATGAATAATAAAACGCATTGACTGTAACAACAACACGAAAATCAAATAATCAACAAATCTATTATAAAACGCATGGAATGAATCAGCAACACATATACCCTAAACCCTTAACCTAAAGTGAATGATGTAACCAAAGCAATGTAAGAACAACAAATATGACATAACTTCAAAAGACGAAAATCAGAGTTTAGAATAAGAAGGGTTTTGACGAACTTGGATGATACCTGAATATTTTTCACTTACAGTTTAGAGGAAGAAGGGTTTAGGGTTGAATTTCGTTTCCGATTCATATTTATGGTTTAGTTTCTCCAGCAATCGAAACATGAAAGGTTTATTGATTTGGTATATTGGAAGTTGTGTATTGGAAGTTGAACCCATCAAAAAGTGAATCGTGTAGATGAACTTTAATAAATATTATTTTAGGAATTCAGTTAATCTTGTAAAAGTGTTTAACGTTCCAATAGCAAAATAATTGCTTTTAAACCTTTCATGTATCCTAGTGTTGAATTGTTAAATTAAATAATAATAGATTAATAAATTAATAAAAAAAATAATAAAATGCAACAAAAATTTTGGTCTTACCACATCAAATTTAATTAATACCAAATCAATATAAAGCTAATTTTAACCTTTGTATTAAAATAGAATCAGCATTTAATAAAAGGGGTTACCATGTCATTAACAGGTACTTTAAATATTATATATTTATATATTTATAATAGATTAATTCTTTATATGTTAACGATGTATTTTAAATTAAAAAAACGATATATTTTACTAATTTTAACTAATAGAAAGACTCTTGTTAATGAATTAATCAATACACAAAATAAGTGCATGCGTTTTTGAAGAGTCTTATTCAGTCATTCTCGCACTCTATTTTCATTCCATTTCAATTCAACGTGTTTACCCAACATCTTCCGAAAGTTTCATCGATCGGATGACTCGGCTGGACCATCAGCGCCGTCGATTGCTGCCGCAGCTCCGACCACATTCTCAATTCCCTTCTTTCATCCTTCTCCAGGTTTCTTCGCCGTCGCGTTTTTCTTTCCATCTGCACTTAGCTTCAATCTTACTCTTCCTTGCATAATTTGAAGAGAAAAAAAACTCAATCTATAGTAGTTATATAAGAATGAAGATGATGATTTAACTGCGCCAGTTCTGAATGCCGTAAATTAGGTTTGGTTCCGTTTTTGTTTGCTAGATCTAGTATATTTTGTACAAAACGACGATGAAATACCGAAATTGGTGATGCAAACTTTTATGTCGTTTATGCATAAGTTCTCTTACAGATTTTCGTTTAGTTTTGGCTCTAATGTCTAAGAACAATTTTTAGGGATTCAATTTTCATGAAGTTATATTTTATATAAAGTAGAAGAAAGATATGTAAGATTGACCAAGTACAACATGTAGCATATCAGGAAAAGAATTAACTATGTGAAAGACATTAACGAGAGGGGAAGTCGACTTCCCGACCTTGAGGGTATGTTTGGTTGGGAAAAGAAGTTTAAAAGAGAGAAAGAGGTGACAAAGAGTATGAAAAGAGAGAAAAAGAATAGATATAGAATATATTTGATATATTGTTTGATATAAGAGAAAGAAGAGAGAAATAGAAGAGAAAGAGTATCTTACATTATTACAAAGACATAAATGTCATTGGTTGAATTAATTTAATTTATTAACTTTATTTTGTTAATTTTTTCTTCTAATTTTATCAATTAATCTCTAAATGATAAATTTGTGTTAAATAAATTAGTCGATTTGATTTTTAACATTTTAATTTTAATTTATTACTTTTAAGTTAAAAATTTTGTTAATTTTTTATTAAAAAACATTTATTAGTGAATAGAATAAATTTTGTAAATAAATTTTGTTTCAAGTTTTTAAAAATTATTCCCGGGTACTTTTTATTCCCAGGAATGTTGTTTGCACATAATTCTTGTCATGTTTATTCTCATGCATAAAGGGTGGGAATCCAACATTCTAATGAGAATAAATTCAACTTCTTATAACTTCCCACTACTACTCACATATTATTATTTTTTAATTTTTAAATTAAATAAATATGTAATAATTCCTAGGAAATATATTATTTATCCAAACACATAAGTGAGAATATTATTCCTAAGAATAATAATCTAAGCAATATGATTCCAAGAAATGATTTTTTATAACTTGAAACAAACACACCCATAGTGCTAACAAAAAAAGTCAAGAAATAAATATTGATAGACACAAAAGGGACAGTAACGTCATTTTAGAGAAGATGTTCTTCTCTTCTCACTTTCTTCGCTATGTTGAGAAGATTGAAATGAGCCACTGCATTTCAATTTCAAATTCCTAACTTCCAATTTCATCAGTTGAAGCATAAATCAACAAAGAAAATGAGCGGCACAAGACTTTGCTCATTGCTCGGAGAACTGGGTTACGAAGGAACAAATTCAGGATCAGATTCATTGGATCCAGATAGCTTTGAATGGCCTTTCCAATACGAAGACACTCGTCCTATTCTTCACTGGATATGCTCCACTCTTCGTCCCTCCAATATCCTCTCCCTTTCCGAACTCTCTCAGTTTGTTACTCACTCCTTCTTCTTCTTATTCATTCTTAGTCTCTCTCTAACTCCATTGTAACCGTTGTTAGGGTTTGTTTATTTCATTTTTTTCCAGGTATGAGCAATTCAAGCACCAAGGTAAATTATTGGAAGGGGATGATTTGGATTTTGCTTTTGATAGTATTTCAGCTTTCTCCGATACTACTGATAATCAGGAAGCTCTTTTTGGTCCTCATGAACCACTTAGTTTGAAGGATATCAAGTTAGTTTGTTACTCCTTCCATTTCAATTTGATTATTGTTTAATTTTCTCCTTGTCAAAATAGGAAATGTTTTCACAAAGTAAATAGGCCGAATGTTACATTGAAAAAAATAGAATGATTGCATAACATGGCTTTTTTTAGTTATGTTTCATCTTAGTTAGGGAATAGAATTTGATGAAATGTGTTGCGTTCAGGGAAGAAACTTTGGCTTATAAAACTGAAGCTGCTGATTTGCAAAGACAGCTAAGAGAACTTCAATCTCAATTTGACATGCTTTCTGGCCAGGCGTCAACTTTGACGCAAGGGAGACGAGCGCGTGTTGGCGCAACTTCTGTTGTTAGCGGGCACCTCGCAACAATTGAGGAGAGCCTTTCCGGGAGAAATTTACAGGTGCTTGACCAATCTCTTAATAATCACATGTTGAGAATGAACGAGTGTATTTTATCATGTTTTTCTTGTCTTGGTGATGAGTTATTGCTTTTACTTGGTAAATAATTTGGATGCTGAATTTGTTATTTGCATTCATAATCTTGTATGGTTTGAGTTTTTCAATATAGAAATGGTACTTTTTGTAGTAAAGCGATCAATCCAAAAATATTTGTATTTCACGGTGAATCGTTTTCAAACTGGAGTAACAAAATGATCTGGATATCGTTATTGCTAGAGATATAAAACCAATTTTTGAGTTTGAGCCCACACTTAATACCATTAGTTAATACCATCTTTCTATTTAAATTCCAAAATTGTTACTCAGAAGTCTTGTGGCAGTTTGTTTTTATTAGATTCTTTTTGTTGATTAGATGAATGCAGTTCTCGGAAGGATTGCTTCCACAGCAGAGGAGTTGGCTCATTACCATTCAGGAGATGGTAATATTCCGTTTTCTTACTCTTCTATGTTGTTTCTTTCTTATTTCTACTATTTTTAGAAAGTTCCTTTTATTTTTTTGTTAACTTTGTATATATATGATCTTTCAAGTGACAACGTGAAATTTATTGCCTACATCTTATTGGAAGCTTTATTGTTCAACTAGGTTAGGCATTGAAAGATCAAATGATAATTTGCTTGGTTCACATTTGGTTGTTTAAGTTGGGCTACAAAGACAAAAGTTGTCGTTGTTTTGGTTGTCAGTAAGAATATTTTGCCACAAGTTCCTCTTTAATTCCAAACCACTTGTTGCTTGCTGAAGTGAAATATGAGCAGTATTGATCTCTTAGTCTTGTTGAATAAGATGATAAAACGTATGTAGAGAAAAGATTTCTAGCAATGAATCATGATGTATGCTTGAAACATATGTGATTGTTAATTTCTTACTTTTTAACTTGCATTTGTTGCTCTTGCTCAGCTAGTTGTTTCGTTGCTCTATTTCATTCTTTTTATTTATATTTATTTTTCAAAATTTGCTTTGCCATTGATTATTGACTGATTTCATCTTTCTTCTGATGAATTTTGCTACTTTGAAATGCAGAAGATGATATATATTTGGCATACTCAGACTTCACCCAGTTTTTGTTTGAAGACTCATCTTGTCTCAAAGAACTTAATCAATGGTTTTCTAAGCAACTCGACACAGTACGTGGATAAAACACTTCTTTTCACTGTTTTTCTTAGGATCACTTGTTTTCAGGATTACTGCCAAATTAAAGTAAAAACAGAAGAAAAAGTAAATCAGAGGGAGAAAAAGAATAGAGGACCAAAGTAGAAAAAAAAAAAAAAAGATGAAGAAGTGCTGGAATAGAAAAAGAAAAAAAAAACAGAATAAAAAGAAAGAAACAGAGAAGTAAAAAAATCAACCTAAAAAGATAGAAATGGTGGAGCAGAGGGAGGAGAAGGCGGCTGAGAGGGAAGAACAAAGTGCAGAGAGAGATGAGGGAGGAAAGCGTGATTTTTCTTTGGAACGGTTGAAATGCAGAAACGACCGTGAAGTCTCAACTCAAATTTGATTGAAGAACCCAAAATTACCATTAAAACCTTTTAAAATTAAGATGTAATTTTGGTTTTCTTAGAGAGGCAGAGGATGACAGGCCTGAAACTGCTCCGGCCTGGGAACCATTCCGCCCGCGCGGCCTGCTATTTACCCTATAGCGGCTGCTATAGTGTTCTTCGCCGCTAAGACTCTTCCCATAGCGGCTGGCCTCTGCTCTGCTCCGTTATCCCGCTATAGCTTCACTATTTGCCGCTATTTACTACAACTTAGAATGAAAGAAAACGAGTAGGGAAGTATGGGAAACACGGAATAGAAGACCTGTTTTGTTCCTTAACCTTAATGGACTTAAAAAAGGTTAGTTATAAGCACAAAAAAGGTTAGTTATAGTAAAGTCTTAAGACCTGATGCATATATTTGATTATGACATAAAATATACTCTTTCCGTCCCACAATGAGTGTCATACTTGTTACTGATTTCACATAAATTAAGAAAAGACTATAAATGAAAGAAATAGAATAGTAATTTTATCAAATTATCCTAAATAAGCATTGGTGTAATCACCACTATCATAAATACTAAGTGGAATATAATGACTTGAGAGTGATGCAAAAAGTATTAATTAAAGGGCACAATTGAAAAAAAGTAATTAGTATCACATTGAAAATGACATTTGTTTTGACATTTTGTTTTGTGAGCGGAAAATGTGACACTCATTGTGAGACAGAGGGAGTACATCTTATGTTCAGTCGATGTGGCATGCTCCTAGTCCTGAACGTTTCTGCTGAAAAAAAGAATATTAGGTTTCTTGTTTCAAATTGATACACTCTACTTTAAAAATACCTGCAAACTTTCCTCAGTACTCTATAATGCTCTTTTAATCTTCAGCTCTATTCATACCATATATATGGTCTATGTGTAATATTTCAATATATTAAGAGCATTATTGTGATTGGGTGATGAACTTTTCAGATTAGTCCTTTGCCTTTATTTAGCTAAATGATAAATTATATCTTGAAAAACATGTTTCACGCCCGTCCTTGTTTTTGTAATTGATTATTTCATGCAGCTGGCGCTACTTTGAGGGATAAGGTTAATGTTCCTGTTGTAACTATCTGCGTGTTACCCATAACCCATTCTGTTTAGTAGATTTTTGATAGTGGTATGTTATTTTTTTTATCAACTTTCTATCTGTTTAGGTCTTGATGTCCTTTCATTATTTTGTTTCTTAATTTCAATATTAGGGTCCATTTCGACTTGTTGCCGAGGAGGGGAAATCTAAATGTTCATGGGTAAATCTTGACGACGACTCAAGTAATTATGTTAGAGGTATACATATCACTCCTTACAATTCCATAGTACTTTTCATTATCCTCAATATACTAGTATTATCTTTATCTATTATGACTTGCAAATCTAATTTGGATCTTTCAGCTTTGTTACTGGCAGTGAATATGAAAGTTTTAATTTATTTTTATCAATATAAATATTTGTCATTGTATAGCATTTGTACTGATGCAAATAGTAGGCAACATGGGGATGCATTTGTGTTTTAGTTTCTTATTTGTTGCTATAATGAAATGGTAGGGCAAAGATTTCTTAAAATTCAGGCATTCTGTATCTTACACATCATAAAGCTGCATTTGAATTTAAGTTGCTCCTAAAGTGTCAGACTACAAAATTGAGGCTCATAAGTCATAACAAATACATCTTTAACTCTGTTTAAATAAAAGTTATACAACCATGTTGTGGCTTATGCAAATAAATTCTTATACACCAACACACATCCGTATGAACTAGCATAATGTTAACTTGACTTTTTTTTTTGTGCGTGGTTAAACAGATTTAGAAAAATCTCATCATCAACGTGTATCTGAGTTGCAACGGCTTCGTTCAATGTATGTGCTTCTTTCCGTTATCATTGCTGATAGTCTGCTTCAGTAATTTGTGGATTGATCTATAAGAACAAACCTTCTATTAGTCTGTTTCAGTTCAGTAATTTGTGGATTGATCGATAAGAACAAACCTTCTATCTGTCCTGGGTCCTCCAAATATTAAAGTGTCACCCCATTAGCTTCAGTCTAAAGATATTTACCACCAAATTGGCCCTTACAAAATTTAACCGTTACCATAATTTTTCCCATCATGCTAGTCACTTAAAAGATACAAAGTTTCCCTCCAATTTGTCCCCGTGTCACTACTTTAGTCTTTTAGATGGATGAATTTGGTGACAATTGTGTATCTTGTTTCTCACATTCTCGTATATCTCTCTCACGTAGTTCTTTCATCGACAAATTGGCTGTGTACCAAGCACACTGTAAGATTGGAAACTGGTTATACGGGATAAACTATTATTCTCTAACATGATGTTAAGATATGTTCTTGTATTCCAATAATGCCTTGTATTCCAATAAGATGTGTATTTTTTTTCTGGTAAAAAAAAAAAAACTACCTAGAACCTTGTTTCTTGCCAGATCCCAATCCAAAATTGGTTTATCATTGCCTTTCTTTTTGAAGTAGTTGAGGGGATGTCTTGACATGAGATTTTGTGTATCCTTTGACATGTGATTGTGAGTATCATGTGATTAGTCTTATTTTTGCCGGCGTATCATCTTTAATTATCACACGGCGTTCCTTTTAAAGACACACACACATCTTGTACAAATTGATCTATTCGATTTAATTAGACAGGATGCTAGACTAGATCCTGTGGATGCTAGAGCAATGGCGACTGCCTAGCTTTGTAATTTAAAGGGACAAAGTTTGAATTCCCATTGAGCAATGTATGACCTAGGGCCTTCCCCACCCCCCTAAATGAATAATGATATTCCCCTCCCATATTTTAGAAAAAATGTTGATATTCCACCAATATTTTAGTTCTTATGGTCTTTAAATCATGATAGATTTGGAATAAGTGAAAGACAATGGGTGGAAGCACAAGTTGAGAATGCGAAGCAGCAGGCCATTTTAATGACGCTTAAATCACAAGTATCATCAGATGAAGCTCACATGCATTTTGACCACCATTTCCTAAGGTAATTTTTCTCTAATTTTAGCTTCGATGTTGTTAGAATCTGTTAGTAGATCTCCAGTTACTAATGTATATGTTAGGTGTAGGCCCAAGGCCCAGTAAATTAGGCCTAAATTATATAATTAGATGTCATGTATTTAAGTAGAATAAAGAATGAGAAAGTCTCTCATTCAGTTTATTATTGGCTTGTTTGGTTTGGGAGAGAGAGAGACTAGACTCTCTATTCCTAGTTGTTGTATTTAATTATACAGTTAATTGTGTATTTTGTAACTGCTGTTGCAGTTTGTAACTGCTACTGCAGGAAATTATTCCCAGGATAATTGTAATGAAGTAGTATTGTATTAGTGTGTATTGTTGTCCCCTTATCTATCATGACTATGTTCAGAATGTTGAATATTAGCCATGATTCTCTTGGACTCTAGGAGATGAATCTGAAATGTATTTGAGATAATGATGATTTACATTGGATTAACTCTATTTATAGATCCTTCTCATGACCTGCTGGCTGCTATAGCAGGTGAATTCTAGGACTGATACAAGCTGTTACACCTGGTGTAACTGTAATGCCTTTATGCTTCCTGGGTCTTAGATTTGTAACTAGTTCTGTCCTCCTTTATGATAATTTTTTCAAGACACTTGCCATGACCTTCTTCACTGTGTTTTAGAAACCATTATAGCTTCATTTATGTACAAGAACAAAAATGCATATGAATGACCAGTTTACAAAAGCAATATTCTGTAAAAGAATTCTTTTATTTTTTATACATTTTTTTTGTTGTGAAATCATATCAATATGATAGGTTCGGATATTTTGAATTAAAATGTGAACTTTCAAATTGTTTTGACCGTAAATGCTTTTTATTTTTTAAATTACAACGACAGTTTGTTATATCTAATCATGCCATTTGGTGCAATGTTCAGGAGAAAGCATTCTGAATTGAAAGGAGAACTTTCAAATCTTTATAATCATGAAGAAAAACTTTTATCAGAGGTTTGTTACTACATGGCTTCTGTTCAATGCTTGTGTACCTTCTCACTTATATCATTGTCTTTTTTTTTCTTCTTTTTTTTAAAATAAAAATGATTGGACTTTTATGTTTAAACATAAAATTGACAAATTAGCAATTTTGTATTTTACCAGTTTGAGTTGTATACTATGTGTAATCCAAGGCATTACGGTCTCCATTTTCCAAAACTTTTAAGCTTAAATTTTTATTTTAATAGTATGTTATTTAGAAAGTTCGTCCTTTTTCTAGCCACATTGTTATGATTGACATATATACTAGTCTATTGTGAAGTTTATTCTGTTGATGTCCATTCTCCTATTCAGATCCAAAACAACGGTTGTTAAGAACCCAATGAAGGGAAGTGAGTAATTGATAGAAACAATTGAAGGAAAAAATCTATCCTGTAGAATGGTGGGAATAAGAGAAAGGGTTCTCCATCAAGGGTTTTCCCTTTTAAAACCAAACTGCACTATTTTCCCACACAAATCACAACTATCTCTCTACCCTGCATCCCCGTGTTTATCATGTAACTGACTCCGCCTGTCTAACCAGCAAATTGCTCTGACTGTTTCTAATTAATTTTCGCTTCTCTTCTAGCTTGACAACTGCACCACAAGATGGGAGCTTTACACCTTAGAACTGCTCCTTAGTATGTTAGCTTGACAACAAATGGCCTACGTTCTGTTTCATCAAAATATGATGAAAAGGAAACAAATACCTTGAATATAAGAAATAATAAAGTTATTCAAGAAATTAATGTTTCACCTCATAAATGAACCAAATGACCTAAAAGTTTGAGCTGTTGAGCAAGGAATAAAAAAAGTGGCCTGCCACATCGACTTAAATTAATTATGTCAGTCACAACGTTTTTCATCGGAATCCATTATTGATCTTAACGTATGGAGATAATGGAATAATTGGAAATACATAATCAGACGGGGCAGAACTTGTTCATTGAAGATTAAGAAGATAGAACTGACAAATTATATCCAAGGGCCTATGGGTGCTAAAATATCCTACCATTTTATGATTATCTTTATTAAAATATTCTCTTTCATCCGAATACATTTCTCCCTTATTCAGACTATTCCAGAATTGTGCTGGGAACTAGCTCAACTCCAAGACACTTATATTTTACAAGGTATTTTCATGGCTGTAATATTTGGAAAAATTAAATTTATTTTCTTTTTTGTATTTTAGACGACTCTTTATACATGTTTAGAACTTCTCATACATTTTATCTTCTAGGTGATTATGATTTGAAGGTCATGCGCCAAGAGTACTACATTAACCGGCAGAAAGCGGTATGTTTAGCTACTTGGTTGTGTTTGTTTGTAAATGTCCTTGAACCTTGGGATATGTTAATTACGTTCATGTATGCATGCTGCAACTTGAGATATTTCCTTGCCAAAACTTAAGAGTTACTTGACAATTAGCTACATTATTTTGATGCATGAATTCTGTTGAATACACAGTTTTATTGGATGATTACATGAATTCTGAATGTACATAGTTCACATGGGAAATTAAGAGCAGGCAGTACATTTCTTGCTCACACCCCCATTTCTGCATTTTGGAAAGTCTGTTTCTGTAAAAGTCTGTTAGTGACCATGATTTATTGTTTGAATTTTGAATTAGTTTAGACTAGATTATTTGAAATTAGTCTAGATTAAATTAGCATCTTAATTAAATACAGATATTATCTATGTTGTGTTTTATCTATTATCCTTTGTAGTTGAATTTCAAATTAAAATCTCGGGGTTCTTAAATGAAACAAATCCAAACTAGAGGTACAAAAAGTGCAATTAGGCCAATAATTTATTAATGGAAATTTAGGAGTTTTATTTTTCCAATTACCTTGAACTATTCTCTGTTGCACAACTAACACCATCGTTTTAAATGATCTATAACCTTTAAATTTTTGTGCATGTAACTAACCTTCAGTAATGAGCACTACTTTCTTGTGGCAGTTCATAAACCATCTCATCAATCTGCTTGCCAGGCATCAATTATTAAAGATAGCCTGTCAGTTGGAAAAGAAGCACATGCTTGGAGCATATTACTTGCTTAAGCTTATTGAGTCTGAGCTGCAAGCATACTTGTCTGCAACAGAGGGTCGAGTGGTATAGTTTCTTACTATTTCCATTGCACTTTTTCTTTAGTTCTATTGTTATTATTTTCTGTATTTTTTTGTTGCTTCAATTCAGTGTCTCATTCTAGTTCGTGAAAAATAGAAATAAGAAATTTTTTGAATGTGCTTGAGTGAATAAAACACTCAGCAACTATGATATTTATACACACTATATAATTAATTACATACTATGTTTACAAGGAGACATAAATAATAGTCCAACTTCCTAAATGCATGAATCTAAATATACATGAACCTAAGACTTAAATGCTCATTTTAGTGGGAAACATACAATGTATTTTTTCTATTTCCAACACTTCCCCTCAAGCTGGTGAATAAGTATTCTCCATTCTCAGCTTGGATACAATCCGTTCAAAATTTGAGCTACTCAATCCTTTAGTGAGAATATCCGCAAGTTGCCTTTGTGAGGACACAAGTGAGGTGCAAATCAGCCCACTATCAAGCTTCTCCTTGATGAAGTGTCTATCAACCTCAATATGTTTAGTTCGATCATGTTGAATTGGATTATGTGCTATAGTGATAGCTGATTTATTATCACAGTAGAGTTTCATGGGTCCTTCCCATTTGATTTTCAAATCTTCTAAAATAATTTTGAGCTAAAGTAATTCACAAATGCCTTGTGCCATGACTCGAAATTGCACTAGAACGTGCTATTACATTTTGCTTCTTACTCTTCCAAGTCACAAGATTTCCTCCAAGAAAGGTGTAGTACCCTGTAGTGGATCTTCTATCAACAATTGAACCTGCATAATCTGCATCAGCCTCAAGGGTTGTCTTTCCATTTCTTTTGAACAAAATTCCTCTTCCTGGAGTTACCTTGAGATACTGCAGAATTCTATGAACAACTTGTAAATGGATTTCTTTAGGACAGTGCATGAACTGACTAACCTTATTTACAGCATATGCAATATCGGGTCTAGTGTGGGACAAGTAAATTAATCTCCCAACTAGACGTTGATACATTTCTTTATCTACTGCAACATCTTCTGTATTACCCAGTTTAAGATTTGGATCCATAGGAACGCTCGCAGGTTTACACACTGTTTTTCCAGTCTTTCTGAGTAAATCTGTAATGTATTTTTGTTGAGATATAAAAATGCCTTTTCGGGATTGTGCCACTTCAATTCCCAAGAAGTACTTTAGCTTTCCAAGACTTTTTATTTCAAACTCCTTAGCCAAACAATGACTTAAGATTTGTTGCTCCTTCCAATCATCTCCTATCATTATAATGTCATCTACATATACTAACAGAACTGTTACTCCCCCTTGTGGCGAGTGTTCAATGAAGGTGTGATCCCCTTGACTTTGCTTATACCCTAAAGATGTCATAACCTTAGTGAATCTTCTAAACCATGCTCGAGGTGATTGTTTTAGTCCAAATAACGCCTTTTTCAACTTGCAAACTGTATTGTCAGACACATTTTTTTATACCTCGGTGGTACCTGCATATAAATCTCCTCTTCAAGTTCCCCGTGTAAGAAGTATTTTTCACACCAAATTGTTGTAAATCCCAACCATAATTGGCAGCAAGTGGCAAAATTACTCATTGTATTCATCTTCGCAACTGGAGCAAATGTCTCTGAATAGTCAATTCCATAGGTTTGTGTAAACCCTTTGGCAACCAACCTGGCTTTATATCTTTCGATTGATCCATCAGCCTTATATTTTAATGTGTACATCCATTTGCATCCAACTGACCTCTTTCCTTCTGGTAAAGTCACTAACTCCCAAGTTCCATTCCTCTTCAATGCGTCCATCTTGATATTCATGGCTCGCATCCATTTTTCATCAGACAATGCCTCAGAAACATTAGTGGGTATGGAAGTAGCGTTTAAGTTTGTAAGGAAGGCTCTATGGGTAGGTGAAAATTTTTGAAAAGAAAGATAGTTTGAAAGGGGATATAAAGGTTGTTTGGTGCATTTTTTGGTACCTTTTCTAATAGCAATCAGAAGTTCTAGGTCATCATCTGTAGTTTGGGTCATCATTTTATCTTGTAATTCAGAAGAATTAATTACCTCATTTGAAGGAGTCGAGTCAGACTCTTGAACTTGTGTCGATTCAGGAATGACCTTTGAATTTCTCATGTAAATCAGATTCTTTCCATATCTTACATCCATTTCAGGTCCAAGTTTAGTTACTGGTGTATTTGATTGATTTGACTCAACTCTTACTTCTTCAGCCTCAGATGGGTTTGGTACAAGTGTGTTTAACTCGAGACCAGAAAGATTGGGCCTATTTGACTCGAAACTGGAAGAATTAGGTGGATTTGACTCGAGACCAGAGAGATTGAGTGTGTTTCAGTCATGACCAGAATGAGAGAGATCGAGTGTATTTGAGTCATGACCAGAATGACCAGATGCATTTGACTTAATACTAGACAGATTTAGTGTATTTGACTAAAGACCAGAAAGATTGAGACTTTCAAGTGAAGTACGATTCCTCCTCATGAAAGGTAACATCCCGCGACACAAAAAACTTTTTAGATGGAGGATGGAAACACTTTTATCCCTTTTGAGTAGAGGAATACCCGACAAAAACACATCTTAGGGCTCTAGGGTCAAGTTTTTTTTGTCTTGACTATGCACATGGACAAATGAGACACACCCAAAGATTCTAGGTTTATGATTACTAACTGACAAATTTGGATTGAAGGAAGAAAGAACATCCATAGGACTCTTGAACCCTAATACTCTAGAAGGTAATCGATTAATAAGATATGTGATAGTGAGAACGACATCCCCCCATAAATATTTTGGAACATTTTGATGAAACAACACTGCTCGTGTTTGGTCTAATAGATACCCATTTTTTTTTTCTGCAATTCCATTTTGTTGTGGTGTTTTAACACAAGAAGACTCATGGACAATTCCCTCTTTTTGACAGAAAAAAGTAAGAATATGATTGAAGTACTCTTTTCCATTATCAGACTTAAGCCTTTTGATGTTTATTCCAAATTGATTTTTAATCATATAGAAAAACTTTAGAAAAACAATACTGGATTTTTAATCACGTAGAAAAACTTTGGAAAAACAATACTGACGTCAGACTTGTTTTGGAGTAAAACACCCAAGTAACTCCGGTACAATCGTCTATAGAAGTAACAAACCACCTAGCACCTGTTACATTTGGATTGGTAGAGGGACCCCAAACATCTGAATGAATAAGATAGAAGGGGGAAAGACTTCTTTTGTTATTTAATGGAAAAGGTAGACGCTTATGTTTAGCAACCTCGCACACATCACAATGAAGACTTTCAATATCTACCTTATTGAATAAAGATGGAAACAAAACTTTAATGACTCCAAAAGAAGGATGACCTAATCGACAATGAAAAAGAAAGATTTTTTCCATTTTAGAGAGTATTGACTCTGTCATAAATGAGTGGGACAAGTGGACTTTTGTACTCTGACCTGATTCTTCAAGATAGTAAAGGCCATTCCTTTCTCTAGCACGTCCAATCGTCTTTCCCAACTCCTTATCCTGAAATACTCCATCCGTCCCAAATTATAAGACGTTTTGGGCTTTTCACACAAATTAAGAAACTTAATTATTACTTTATGGGAAAGACAAATTATGTATAACTTTACAGTAATGCCCCTTATAATTATATAGGAGAGAGAAATTAAAAAAGTTGAAAGAATGAATAATAATAAATATTTGAGGGTATATTGAGGAAGATGTCATTTATATTGCATTGGGAATGTAAGGTGACTTATAATTTGGGACAAATTTTTTTGACAAAGTGACTTATAATTTGGGACGGAGGGAGTATACAACAATCATTATGAAAAGTCACACTACAGGATATATCGTTTGTAAGTTTTTGTATGGAGACTAGGTTCATGGATAATTTTGGAACATGGAGGACACTTTTTAGGGTTATAGAATGATTCATTTGGATATCTCCACTGTCAGCTACAGTAACAAGAGTACCATCTGCCGTAGAAATTTTTTTATTACTGGAACATGGGGAATATGTGGAGAACTGTTTTGAAGAGGGTGTCATGTGGTCTGTGGCTCCTGAATCTAATATCCAAAATAAGCAAGAAGGTGTTTGTGAGACATGAAATCCAAATGAGAGTGGAAGCTTACCCGAATACGCCACACTGCACTTACCTGATGACCTTTCCATGATATTGGTCATAAAAGTAACAGAAGCAACCACCAATTTATGAATAAGATATCAAAGAAAACAAGATTTGATACAAAAATCAACCCAAAAAATGTAGGGACAACGTCTGGTACTATGCACATAGCTGCTGAAAAATGTGAAGAGTTGTATCGACGGTGACAGAAAACTGTACGAACAGCTTCTGGAAAGTATAGAGATAGCAGCTGGACATACAACTACTGGAGGAAGTACGAGATTGTGCAAATGGATGGTAGAAAGAACAAACAGTGATTAATTGGAAAAACTTGACAGCAAGTGTTGCCTAGTCAAGATTTAAGGATTCTGACAGCATAAAAATGCCCAGTCAGATCTCTAAATAATTATTAGCGGAAGTAAAATCCCCTAGATTAGGAGCTCTGATGCCATGTGAAAAATAGAAATATGAAATTTTCTGAATGTGCTTGAGTGAATAAAACACTTAGCAACTATGATATTTATACACACTATATAATTAATTACATATTATGTTTACAAGGAGAAATAAATAATAGTCCAACTTTCTAAATGCATGAATCTAAATATACATGAACCTAAAAATTAAATACTCCTTTTAGTGGGAAACATACAATGTATTTTTTCTATTTCCAACATAGTTTAATCTCTCCACTCTCCCCTTCCTTTCTAACCTATTTGACCATGTTTTTCACATTTGCTTCTGGAAAGAGTGGTGCTCTTTAAGAAGGCTTTATAAACAAATATGTAATTGAAATTATGTACCCATGTAATTTGCATTCATGGCTTGTTGGAAGGTGGCTTATAATGCCATTATTGAAAAATATTTTTAGTTAACATAAAATAGTTGGAAGGTGGCTTATAATGCCATGATAAGTACTCCCTCCATTCACAATTATAAGCAAAAATAATTACCTTCACATTATTTAAGAAAGTTAGTTAAGTGTAATTAATTTTTTTGATTTCATGTACAATCAAAGTAAAATTTACTATAATACCTTTAGTTATATTTGATGAATCAACACCAATATTAAATACTTTAGAATTAAATAAAGGGCATACTAGTAATACAAGCATTAATTAAAGGTTATTGATTTTTGCGTATAATAGTCAGAGTTATTAATTGCGTTTGTAGCGGCGCTATCCAGGGAATCGCTCCTAGCACGGCCACCCTCCGCTATGGAGAAGCGGCGTACATCTCAGTTTGAGATTGCGGCCGCGATTGAAGAGATAGCGGTGCACATCTCAATTTGAGATTGCGGCCGCGATTGAAGAGATAGCGGGTCACAGGAGCGGATCGCTTCCCTGCCTGGACGGGTTTTAGACCCGTTTTCCTTTTTTAGGTTTTTTTGGGTGTGAAAAGACCAAGTTGCCCTTAAAAAAATCTAAACGTCGGTTCTCTGCTCTCCTTTCTCTATGCTTTTTCCTTTCAGATCACGCGTTTTCCTCAGACTTCGCTTCTGTTCTCCTCTATGCTTATCACCTCCTCTGCCTCAACTCCTCCACCTCAACTACTTCTCTTCCGTTTTGCCGTAACTGGTTCAGTTTTTGCCCTACGTCTGTCTTCTCTACTTCTTCTCTTCTTCTTCTCTACTTCTATTCTTCTTCTATTATTGTTTTATTGTTTTACTTTTGATTTATTGTTTTATTGTTTTTCTTCTTCTATTATTGTTTTATTGTTTTACTTCTTTTCTTCTCTATTTTTGTTTTCAAATACTTGTTTAGTTTTTTTTTTTCTTTTCAAATTCTGGTTATACAATACTTGTTTTTAACCAGTATTGTTTTAAATTTTATTACTTAAACATTTCCTTTAATTTTTGTTTGCTTCCTTTATTGTTTTAAATATCTGTTTTTTCTTTTTATATCAAGAGTTTTCATATAATGTTTTGAATCTTGATTAAGCATTGTTCTTTGATATTTGATTTTATAAATCTTTTATGGCTGTTGTGTTATATGTTTAGTTTTACATTAAGTATATTTTTATAGATTATTCATATAATTAGTCCAAAAAATAGCCAAATAGCGGCTATCCTGGTATCCAATTTTTGGGGTCGCCCGCTCCGCTATTTGGGATTAATAACCCTGATAATATTGACCAAGATTTAAGGTCATTTTATTTGCTTATAATAGTGACCGGATAGAGTATAGTTTAGTAAATAACTGTACCTTGTTGTCTTTTGACTAATGCTCTTAAATATACCTCAAAGATATCTTCTAACTTGGCATTCCTTATATTTCTTTTTTGTCCCTTGTTTCAAAATCTTACCATTTACCTCTTAACTACTTTTATCTTTTAAACTTTATTTGATGGTTTGCAGGGTCGTTGTTTGGCTCTTATCCAAGCTGCAACTGATGGTCAAGAACAAGGGGGAGTACATGACAGTGATCATTTTTTGCATGCTATTAGAGACCTACTGAAAATTTATTCAAGTAGGGATTCATTTATTAAAGTATTATGATTTGTTCAAGTTATAATGGATCTCACAGACTTCTTATAAGCAGTCATGTCCATTTTCTTTTTTACTTTACCTTTTTCCCAGATACTCAAGCTGCACTGTCGACATACGTATCAGCACCAGGCATTGTCCAACAAATATCAGCCCTTCATTCAGATTTAATGACACTTCAATCGGACCTTGATAATTCTCTTCCAGAAGAACGAAATAGGTGTATTAATGAACTGTAAGTTTTTTGGTAAATATTTATGAATTGTTTGTTATGATATCGTGCTTGGATTACTTATTCATAAGCTTTAATGGCCTCATGTAATTAAAGTGCTCTTATATATGCCAAAAGTTATTATTTCTATTGTAGTCAGATGGTTATGATTGTTAACATGGGTGTACATAGAAGTCACCTAACATTTAACATTTAGTTGCACTGCATGAGATCTTTTTTTTTTCTTGATCAACTGCATTATTATCAAATTTGAAGTCCATGTTCTAATCGTTTCGTACGTACAAGTTATGAGTGACATTTTCTTTGTGGATTTTTTTAATACAGGTGCAACCTTATTCAAAGCATGCAACAACTGCTCTTTGCATCTTCAACAACTGCACAGCCAATACTGACCCCTCGGGTATGAATTTCATTTCATCTATGGCTTTGTGCTATTGCTATTACAACTGTTTTTCCTTTTTTTTTCTTTTTTTTTTATTTCTATGGTTTTAGCCGTGTTACTATTAGTTGATTGACCCCTTAGTACTAAGACCTCTTCTACAAGGTTGGGAAATAGATAATCAAATTTGGTAAATTGGCTGATTCACCTGCAGCATAGTGGAATGCTTGTGTAGTTGTGGCAAATTTGGAGATAGGAGTGAATTCAGTTTGAGATTAGTGATATATATATGGAAATGAGGGAAAGTGGGAGTTTGGTAAGACATTGTCAGAATGTTTTAAGGATCTTTGGGCAGAGGGAGGTTGGCAGACCCTCAGATTTGTAGATGTTGCTATCTTTAATTTTCTATTTTTCAGTGTAATCAAGAGAGTTTTCCCCCAGTAAGGTGCTATGTTCTGTTGTTTTAGATTTCCCCCTAGTAAAGAGCTATACTCTGTTGTGCCCTATTGATACTAAAATAGTACCTATCAATTTTTTTTTTTTTTTTGCATGTTTACTCAAGAGTAAGAATGGTATTATTCAGTACTATACCTATGTAACTTGTAAGCTTTTCTTCTCTGTAGACTTTATATATTTAGACCCCACTTGACAAATATATCACGGGCTGACTTCAATTTGTATTAAGGCCATCGTATATTTGTGTATGAAGGGAAATATAGTTCAATTAAAGGGGGGAAATGAAAACCAGGGAAAGCTCTATTGAAGAAGCATTAGAAGGTGTCACTAAATGGTTTAATCGAAATGTTTTTCAGTCGAGTTCAGTGACATCGATTGATTCACTGATCTGGCCCTACCTAGTGGAATAAATGATTACTGTTATTATTGTAGGGTTATATAAGTTTTTGGCACCTTTGTTGTGTGTTGTGATTTTCCATTTTGTCTTGTTCTATATGTCTTAATCAGCAATTGATGAAAGAGCTCGATGAGATGGAAAAGATTAACGCAAAGCTCTCTGTTGCTGTGGAAGAGGTGACACTAGAGCATGTCAAGAAAAATGAGGTAATGTGGCTTTAAGGTTTAGTTCCATCTGATTTGTTCTGCACAATTGCACATCACAAAGCCTTTTTGAAGACATCCAGGTTTTTCATTAAAAATGGTGTATGGTGGAAAGCCAAAAAAAAAACGGCCATAACAATATGGCAGATGGCCTTATGGATTATAGTGAAATCAAGCCAACTATAATGCGAAACAAATCTGAAGTATAATAACAAAATAATGACATAACTTTGCCATGCGTTGCTATTCCACATGTCTCTTCCGTGGCTGCTTTCTATTAACACTGCTTCCCTCATTTGTGGGTTTAATAAACCGAGCCTTTCATCGTGCCGATTTCTTGGAAATAATTTTGTTCACTTGGCTGCTTCTAACTGATCTGGTTATTGTGAGTTAGTTAATGATTTTTAAACGAATAAATGAAATTTATTTTATCCATGATATTGAACTGTGCCTTGGTTTTCAAAGAAAGTAAAATTTGCCAGAGTATAGTATGCAAAGGGATGTGGGCGCATTTCTGTTGTACATATTACGATTGACTCCTCCACATAATTACAGAGATTCAGCACATTTTTCTGTTATGCTGACTGAAGCTTGATTTTCATTGTCATCCAGATTGTAAAACACCATTCACAAGAAATAGGACTTCAACGGCGCGTCTTTGTAGACTTCTTTTGCAATCCAGAACGGCTCAGAAGCCAAGTTAGAGAACTGACTGCCAGGGTCAGAGCCTTGCAAATTTCCTAGTAATCATAAGTAGTTTCTTTATTTTCCATCCTCACTTGCCTTCTTTAAGGTTAATTTTTTTCTTTCATTTTTCCCTCTACATCATCTCCATCTTCAAGTGTGGACTGTGCCATTCTACATCTCCTCCATCTTCAAGTGTGGACTGTGCCATTCTACATGTGTTTTAAGATTCAACTATGTATTCCCTGACTTGTTTACATTGTAGTAGAAAAGTTATACAACAGCGACAACCTTTTCACATCTTTCTTCGCGATTGATGCCAGTAAGCAACTCAACTTAGAACTCTCGCAAGATTGAAAAAGAACAAGAACTCTTCCTTGTGGAGTTAACCCATGTGTGATATTTAACTCCTGGAATTGAGAAAATGAGTGTAGCTTTTGAGCAAGTAGTGGTGATCACGTTATTATTACACAGTTCTCTGTTTGTAGAGTAGAGTGTTCATGTTTGTTTGGTTTAAATGATCTAACCGACATAAATTAATATATTGATATTTTCTTAAAACATGATTTCTAAACTAATGCAATATTTTGGGTTTACAATAGTTGGTATTAATTAAGAGTTTAGCTGCAATATTTTCTATAAAAGTATCAATAAGTCAAGGCAGTCTATTTTTATGATTGTAATACACTTCTTGATGTAAACTTATTTATAGCATTCAATGAATGCAACGTTTACAACTATGAATAAGCCTGTGCTGTTAGGCGTCCCTGGTATAGTTGCTACATTTATTAAAAAATGTTGCAATTTCATTGCTTTTGCTCCTGGACAGATGCAAAACAAGTCTAATTTCAGAAGAAATTTTGTTTCTCTTAATGCATTAGCATAAAAAGCTCACTGGTCTCAACTATTCATAGTGGTGTTGATGGGATTGTTAGTGACATTCTTCATCCTTTTGACTTTCTTGAACGTCCTTCAAGGCACACTGCTCTCTCTCTTTACTTTTACCCCATTGGAGCATATACATGCGAGAAATAACCATGACTGATCCTACAAGTTTGGTTATTGCAGATTGGAAAAAAAAATTATCACATGACATTCTTTAAGGTTTATACTTCAAATAATAAATTTTGTTTTCACTTTTTGACTTTCCATCCCTTACTACTAGATTTTCTTTGACTTTTTATTTTTCTAATCGTTCAATAATATCTTTTATATGTTTTGTTCATGACATGTTAGTTTAGATATTCTTCCAAGACATAATTCAAATTCATTCGATTCAAATCCAGTTGTGAAATAGTCATTAGTAATAATTTTCATTTCTCTAATACTTATATCTATATTTTATTATCTTTCAATCTTGTTATTGCAAATACTATTGAAAAATAACAAAATAATATTGATTTAATTTTACATTTTCTAGGTTTTTTTAAAGATTGGTATTTATTTATACATTAAAAAACAATACAATAAAGATACCAACATAGTAGACGACCCTGTGCGAACGCACGGGAAAGTTCAGTTAGAAATGACAATAACAAAATTATAGAATTATAAAGAAATAATATACTCCTTCCGTTTTATATTATAAGTTGTTTTTAACTTTTTCGCATGTATTAAGAAATGTAGCATGGTATGAAAAAGAAAAATTATGAAGGGTTTTACAAAATTGTCCTTTATTAATGGTATGGAAAAAATAAATTTAAATAATGGAAAGGACAGAGAATAATAAATATTTAAGGGTATAATAGAAAAAATAACATTAACTATTCATTAGTATTATAAAACGGCTTATGTTATGGTACAAAATATTTTTTCAGCTACATATAATAAAAAATGGAGGTAGTATTAACATAGTCATTACCAAAATTACCATAATGAAGGGTAATTGTGAATAACCAAAATTACCATAATAAAGGTAATTGTGAATCTTTTATAACCATTTACTTTATATATCAATAAGAGACTAATTGTGTCAATAATTTCCAAAAATACATAGTAACATTTGAGAGTGTCAATAATTTCCAAAAATACATTGTAACATTTGAGAAGTTGTATCACTCAAACAATGAAGGATTGATACCTCTTTTGATACAAATGTATCACTCAATATTGATTGTAACATACACAAATGTCACATAACATATACTAACAAATACTAACAGATAATGGCAAATTACTACAAGGGGTGGTCAATGGCTTTGCAAAAGGTGGACTTAGCAAAAGGTGTTAAGTCCATTATAAGTTATTTGGAGGCAATGATAAGCATGGTCAAATACATTGAAAGTAATAACGATACAACAATTGTGGGAAATGAAATTCCACCTGCCATGTAACACCTACCATGATTGTAATTTGTAGCTTGGTTGGTTAACTTGTGGTAGTAATGTCTGACCTCCAAACAGAAATTGACCTGGTTGGTGGGTTAGGGCACATGTAGCAGGTAGGCAATGTGGGATATTTCTTTCAAGTAAATGTATACATTTGATGGATAATTTTATAACATTAATTTTAACCTTACATTCCATGGACAAAAACCTACCAAATCATGAGCCTGTTTTGTTTTTAAATATGAACATATGATATCATTAAAAACAAAGCCGACATATAGCTAATTAGCATGAACATACGTTATCAATTCCATAACTATAACATTATCAAGACATTTAACATTCTCGATGAAATTCTGGTATCAGACGTGTGATGTTAAGTGCGATGTTACAACAACACACTCTGCACAATGAACAAATAAAACAGCAGAATAACACACCAAATTGTTCACCCAGTTCGGTCTAACTACCTACGTCTGGGGGCTACCAAGCCAGGGATGAAATTCACTACTTGTAGAATTAAATTACAGACTCAACAACCCAGTTGACAATCTCCTAATCTTAATTCCTACTAGTGACTTTCTACCTAAGAAACCACTTAGATATGAGAACACTACTCAATCCATAAAAACACTTCAGTGATATACTTCAAAGATCACACACTTTGAATAACACTACTTGATTCTGCTTCACAGCTTTGATCAAGAACAACTCAAAATAACAATACCAATTCACACTCGAATGGTTTACAAAACATACACGAAGACACAATCGACACTCAGTCTTTAGCTCTCTTTCTTCATTACTTTTTCTTCAGTACAGATGCACTTTATATAGCTATCTGAATTGGGCTTGGACCTGCTACAATATCTGACTTGATTTGTTATTTAAAATTGAATCTTCAAAACAGATTTTCTCCTAAAATCTTTTCAAATCTTCAACCTTTTAAATCTCCTACAAATCTGCACCAGATCTTCTATGCAGCGAAGAATATCTAACCCAAGATATTCTCATCCAATGAGACTATCAGCTCTCCACAATTCTAGCTAACACGCAAACCCTAACAACATCACAAAACCTGATGTTATTAATTCTGCATATCTAATGTCACAACATCGCTTGTGACATCAGACATCCAACTTAACTCTTAACATAATCCAATGCTAAGACTCAATGTTATGACATCACCCATATGACATCAGACATTGAACATCTTCACTACTTAACACAGCCCAGTGTTAAGACTCAATGTTGCAATATCACCACCTGGACATCAACATTGAACATACTTTGTTTTACCAAAATTCCAGCCAATCCAAGAAACTAACAATTTCCCCCTTTGGCTAATTTTGGCTAAAACAATCTCTGCACCTTCAGAGACTTCAGCAGCGGAATAAACTTCAATAATTTTTGAACCTTCAAGCAGCACCATCTTCAATACAAAAAGACTTCACTTTACACAAAACTCTGCTGCAGCACCATCTTCAAACAATCAACAAAGGTGTTCCCCCTCAAAACAAGAGCCAGCATAACAGCTGTTCAGCATGCACACTCCCCCTCAACTTCTGCATCACACCATCAGATATAGGGTACACCTAGGCTAACTCTCCCCCTTTTTAGCCACAATTCGACAATCACCAAATACAATGTTCTGACATAAAGACATGGTCAAACACAAGTTTCAACACATGGACTGTCCAGACGATACAAGCGATGCTCCTTGTTTTTCATTTTAATCACAAGCCTTTCTACTAGTAGCACCACTCAGCAACCAAGAATGAGCCAGTCAAACATCAAAGATGCAGCAAAGAACTTCAGGCAGACGAACACGACTTCAGATCCACCTCAGTAGGGAAACAAAACAAAGACTGCAGCTGCAACTACTTCAGGAGCCAAAAGGACAGCCAGAACCTCAGAAACAACCATGAAACCAAGCAAAAAGGTTCCTGTGCAACAACAAGCTGCTGATGATGATTGGGATGAAGACTGGAAAACGTTTCTAGATGCAGGGGGTTGGGATAATCTGTATCTTATGATGTACTTCAGACTTGTATGCTATCAGCAGTTGAACAAAATCACTTACTAATAAATACTACAACTGCTTAATACACTCTCTTGCACATTTAATCTTCATGTATGCAAATTCCCAATTTACTTCTCAAACTTTCAAATCGGTTTGTGTCTAATGCTTTAGTGAAGATATCAGCTAACTGTTTTTCTGTGACTACATGCTCCAATGTAACAACTTTGTTCTTAACTAATTCTCTTATAAAATGATGTCTTATATCAATATGCTTAGTTCTGCTATGTTGAATAGGATTCTTAGAGATATTGATAGCACTCAAATTATCACAGTACAATGTCATGACATCTTGCTTGACATTGTATTCTGTTAACATCTGCTTCATCCAAACAAGTTGAGAACAACTACTTCCTGCGGCTATGTACTCAGCTTCAGTAGTGGAAAGTGACACACAGTTCTGCTTTTTACTAAACCATGAAATCAGATTATTCCCTAGGAAGAAACAACCTCCTGAAGTGCTTTTCCTATCACCAGTACTCCCAGCCCAGTCAGCATTACAATATCCCCTTAACTCAGTCCTAGAACCATGACTATACAGCATTCCATAGTCACTAGTGCCATTTACATATTTCAAAATCCTTTTTACTTGATTCAAGTGATTGGCCTTCGGATCAGATTGATATCTGGCACAAACCCCGACAGCAAAAGCAATGTCAGGTCTGCTAGCTGTGAGATACAATAGACTCCAAATCATGCTTCTATATAAACTTTGATCCACACTGACACCATGTTCATCCTTGGATAATTTTAGATGAGTAGGAGCAGGAGTCCTTTTGTGATTAGCATTCTCCAAACCAAACTTCTTTACTATGTTCTTTGCATACTTGCTCTGCGAAATAAATATGGAGTCCTCCATTTGTCTAACTTGTAAGCCAAGAAAATAGTTTAGCTCACCAACAAGACTCATTTCAAATTCAGACTGCATCTGTTCCACAAACTGTTTAACCATCACATCCGACATCCCACCAAATACTATGTCATCAACATAGATTTGAGCTACCATCAGTTTCCCTCCTTCCACTTTAACAAACAAGGTCTTGTCAATCCCTCATTTTCTGTAGCCATTCACAACCAGGAACTCAGTAAGTCTTTCATACCAAGCTCTTGGTGCTTGCTTCAAACCATATAGAGCTTTTCTTAGTTTGTACACATGGTCAGGAAGTGTTGGATCAATAAATCCTTTTGGTTGATCAACATACACCTCTTCACTCAAGTAACCACTCAAGAAGGCACTTTTAACATCCATCTGAAAGAGCTTGAATTTGAAATTACAAGCCACGCCTAAGAGCAATCTGATGGACTCCAGTCTTGCCACAGGAGCAAAGGTTTCATCATAATCAATTCCTTCAACCTGAGCGTATCCCTGAGCAACTAATCTGGCCTTGTTTCTAGTGACCACTCCTTGTTCATCAGATTTATTCTTGTAGACCCACTTGGTGCCAATCACATTAACTCCATCAGGCCTAGGAACAAGCTCCCATACTTCATTCCTCTTGAACTGCTCCAGCTCTTCATGCATTGCATTTATCTAAAACTCATCAGTCAATGCTTCCTTGATATTCTTTGGCTCAATTTTGGAGACAAAACACGAACTTGCTATAACATCTCTTGACCTAGTCCTTACTCCAGAGTTTGGATCACCTATAATGAGCTCCTTTGGGTGGTCCTTCTGCACTCTGATGGAGGGATCCTTATGAGGTTGTTCAACTTCAGGCTCAGCAGCAGCAACACTAGGAGTTTGGCTTCTGTCTTTAGCTTCTGGTGCAATTTCACCAACTGATGTCTCAATAACATCTGGGACATCATCATCTTCCTGCTTGTCACTGTCATCAATCACCACATTGATTGATTCCATCATCACCTTGGTTCTAGAGTTGAAAACTCTATATGCTCTGCTGTTAGTAGAGTATCCCAAAAATATTCCTTCATCACTTTTGGAATCCAATTTTCTTCTCTGTTCTCTATCAGCCAGTATATAACATCTACTTCCAAAAACATGAAAGTATTTAACATTAGGTTTTCTTCCCTTCCACAATTCATACAGAGTGGATGAAGTGCCACTTCTCAGGGTAACCCTGTTGTGAATGTAGCAGGCAGTATTCATAGCTTCAGCCCAGAAATGATAAGGAAGTTTCTTGGCGTGAATCATCGCTCTAGCAGACTCTTGGATAGTTCTGTTCTTCCTCTCAACTACTCCATTTTGCTGAGGAGTAATAGGAGATGAAAACTCATGACTTATACCTTCAGCAGAGAAAAATTCTTCAAACTTGCTATTCTCAAACTCTTTTCCATGATCACTTCTTATTCTAATAACCTTACTCTCCTTTTCTCTTTGCAGTCTTTGACAAAGCTCTTTAAAGACATCAAACACCTCTGATTTGTCTTTGATGAAGTTCACCCAGGTGTATCTTGAATAGTCATCCACAACTACATATGGATATTTCTTTCCACCCAGACTTTCCACCTGCATAGGTCCCATCAAGTCCATATGAAGTAGTTCCAATACCTTAGAGGTGGTGTCATGTTGAAGCTTCGGATGAGACATCTTTGTCTGCTTTCCTTTTTGACAGTCTCCACACACCTTTCCTTCCTCAATACTAAGTTTGGGAATTCCTCTGACTGCTTCTGAGGAGATGATTCTCTCCATTCCCTTTAGGTGGAGATGTCCCAACTTCTGATGCCAGATTTTGACATCTTCTTCTTTAGCAAGCACACACGTGGAAGAATTTGAGTTTTGAGGCACCCAAAGATAACAATTGTCCTTAGACCTGGCTCCCTTCATAATGACTTCTCCTTTATCATCTTTGACAATACATTCAGACTTTGTAAAGTCTACTTTGAATGCTTGATCACAAAGTTGACTAATGCTAATCAAATTTGCTGTTAGTCCTTTAACAAGAAGAACATCCTCCAGTCTGGGAGCACCAGCGCAGTTTAGTTTACCAATCCCCTTGATCTCTCCTTTGACCCCATCACCAAATGTAACATAGCCTGAAGACTGAAGCTTCACACCTACCAACAGATTCTTTACTCCAGTCATGTGCCTTGAACACCCACTGTCAAAGTACCAGTCTTCTTTGGTAGACACCCTTAAGGAAGTGTGAGCTATCAAGTTGGTAACCTTAACT
Organism: Lathyrus tuberosus; assembly: GCA_022829125.1. NCBI lineage: Eukaryota > Viridiplantae > Streptophyta > Magnoliopsida > Fabales > Fabaceae > Lathyrus > Lathyrus tuberosus. Next base: position 16,400,370 of record JALAZF010000078.1, read on the forward strand.
TTAGGGACCCATTGCTTCTTAGGCTTGGAAACCTGCCTTTCTTTATAACAGTTCTGTTTGGGAACAGTCTGATGAGCCTTCTGTGGATACCCATGTAGCTTATAACAATAAGCCTTAATGTGTCCGAAACATCCACAATGGTGACATCTCCAGCGTCTGTATTTCTTCTTAGATGAAGTTCTGTCATGATGTTTTAACATCTGTTTTAACATCCCTGGTTTTGGGGTAATAGAATCTGTATCACTGGTGAATCCCAAACCACATTTGTCTCCAACCATCTTCCCAATACTGAGAATGTTGTCTAACGCATCAGTACCATTGTTCAACATTCTGATACTTTTGGTCATAGAGTCCAGCTTATAGTTGAGCATACTGACTTTAGCTTCAAGTTCAGTCTTTTCAGCTTTCAACTATACTATGTTTTTCTTCAGCTCTTCTCCTTCAAGACACACTTGCTCACTTCTCACGAAAAGATCCTTGTAAGTGACAGCAAGTTCTTCGAAAGAGACCTCATCATCTGACTCATAAACCCCAACCATAGCTCTAGCAAGTTTAGCTGAATTTTCTTCAGATTCACTGTCAGACCAAGAAGCTGATAACCCTTTCTGCTTCTTTAGAAAAGTGGGACATTCCTTCTTGACATGTCCATACCCTTCACATTCAAAGCATTGTACCCCTTTGTCATTACTGGATTTTTCTTCATCTTTAGACTTCTTTCCTTATTCTCCTGATCTATTGATGTCAGAGGTAATGTTCTTGACATTGGGATTATGACTCCTATTTATCCTCTTCATAACTTTGTTGAACTGTTTACCCAGCAAAGCAATAGCCTGAGACAGTTCCTCCTGAGAGTCATCTACTCTCTCTTTATTGGCTTCTTCAGAACTGGAAACTAAAGCTATACTCTTGGACTTCTTCTCAGGTTCTTCTTCACTTAACCCTAGTTCAAATGTTTAAAGAGATCCAATAAGCTCATCAACCCTCAGTTTGCTGATATCTTGAGCTTCTTCAATAGCAGTCACCTTCATCTTGTACCTCTTAGGAAGGGACCTAAGGATCTTCCTTACAAGCTTTTCTTCTGACATCCTTTCACCAAGAGCACTGGACCCATTGGATAGCTCAAGAATACTCACGTGGAAGTCATGGATAGTCTCATCTTCCTTCATCTTCAGGTTTTCAAACTTTGATGTTAGAATCTGAAGTCTTGACATCTTAACTCTAGATGTTCCTTCATGTGTAGCCTTCGAAATATCCCACGCCTCCTTAGCAACTTCACAGGTATTGATCAACCTGAATATATTCTTATCCACTCCATTGAAAATTGCATTTAGGGCTTTCGAGTTACCAAGGGCAAGTTCATCTTCTTCCTTGGTCCATTCTTCTTCAGGCTTCGACTTTGAGGTGCCTTCTTTATCTTTCCCAGCATCATCTTTTTCAAACACAACAGGTACTTTCCATTCTTTAATTATAGCCTTCCAAGCCCTGCTGTCCAAGGATTTCAAAAACGTGATCATCCTTGGCTTCCAATAATCATAATTCGAGCCATCCAAAATAGGGGGTCTGTTGACAAATCCTCTAACTTCTTTGTCCATCTTTACACCAGAAAGTAACTTCCCTAGATCTCACCCAGAGACAGACATGATGCCTGCTCTGATACCAATTGAAATTCTGGTATCAGACGTGTGATGTTAAGTGTGATGTTACAACAACACACTCTGTACAATGAACAAATAAAATAGCAGAATAACACACCAAATTGTTCACCCAGTTCGGTCTAACTACCTACGTCTGGGGGCTACCAAGCCAGGGATGAAATTCACTACTTGTAGAATTAAATTACAGACTCAACAACCCAGTTGACAATCTCCTAATCTTAATTCCTACTAGTGACTTTCTACCTAAGAAACCACTTAGATATGAGAACACTACTCAATCCCTAAAAATACTTCAGTGATATACTTCAAAGATCACACACTTTGAATAACACTACTTGATTCTGCTTCACAGCTTTGATCAAGAACAACTCAAAATAACAATACCAATTCACACTCGAATGGTTTACAAAACATACACGAAGACACAATCGACACTCAGTGTTTAGCTCTCTTTCTTCGTTACTTTTTCTTCAGTACAAATGCGCTTTATATAGCTATCTGAATTGGGCTTGGACCTGCTACAATATCTGACTTGATTTGTTATTTAAAACTGAATCTTCAAAACAGATTTTCTCCTAAAATCTTTTTAAATCTTCAACCTTTTAAATCTCCTACAAATCTGCACCAGATCTCCTATGCAGCGAAGAAAATCTAACCCAAGATATTCTCATCCAATGAGACTAACAGCTCTCCACAATTCCAGCTAACTCGCAAACCCTAACAACATCACAAAACCTGATGTTATTAATTCTGCAGATCTAATGTCACAACATCGCTTGTGACATCAGACATCCAACTTAACTCTTAACATAATCCAATGCTAAGACTCAATGTTATGACATCACCCATATGACATCAGATGTAACGCCCCAGTTTTGCCAATTTTATTTTATTGAGTCTTTTTGATTATTTTATTATTATTTTATTTTATTTTTGACTTTTGTGTGAAAATATGTTATTTTTTGTCCTGAATATATTTTATCGCGTTTTGGGAACATTTGCGAGATATTTGAGTGTGGGGGTATTTTGGACATTTCATAGATATTTGGATAAGTTAGTAAGAATAGAAAATAGAAAAGAAAAGGGAAAGAAAGAAAAATAGAGAGAAAGAAAGAAGAAAGAAGGAAAAAGAGAAGAAAAGAGGAGAAGAGAGAAAATTGAAGAAAGTGTGGAAAAATCATCAAGAGCAAGTTGTAGAGTCGATTAAATCGGGTAAGGGTGCGAAACTCGATTATTCTATGATTGTATACGATTATGTATGTGTGTTTGTTGTTGTTTTGGATTGATTTGGAGAAAATTAGTAAAAATCATTTTTTGGAAAAATTGAGTAGGAATTGATTTAAATGTGTTAGAACTTGTGTTGAATGTGTTTAGATTGTCTATACATGTTTGATAGGTATTATTACACTTCCATTTGCTGTTTTTCTGAGATTTGGATGATGAATTGGAGGTTTTTGGGTGGAAAATCGTGGAACAAATTATGCAGGAATTTTTCTGAGATTTCCAGGTCATACGCGTATGGGGCATGTTCATACGCGTATGAACCTTGGCGTTACGCGTATGGTGGGCGAGCCATGAGGGCAATACGCGTATGGGCTGCTTGTTTTCTCGGCCATCTGCCCATTTGCGTATGATACAAGTAGCATTTCAGGGCAATACGCGTACGAGAGAGAGCATTACGCGTATGGGTTTTTACACGTGAACTTTGAGAAAATGTGTCTCTGCTCATACACGTATGGCTCATGGTGGTACGCGTATGGACAAAGCTTTTGCAAAATGTGACTTTTCAAAATATCATTTTTCGTTTTCGTTCGTAACTTTGGTTCCGATTATCCGATTTTTGAATTCTTGGTGTCGTTGGAAAGGTATCGAGTTGTACTTTATGATTATGATGTTTTGAGAATTGTTAGCCGATTAAATTATGTTGGGAAATGTGAATAGTGTCGGTTATCGATTTTTGTCATTTTAATGGTGTGGAATTGACGTGTATTATGCCGTATGTTGTTGTTTTGTACGTGAGATGACTTATGGGCTGTTGTGATGATGCTGTGTGGCCGAAAGGCAAGAAAATGCTAAGTGTGGTATTTGATAAATGTGCATGATTATGAATGTGTGTATGGATGCAATGTGAATGTCATGAGTCATTGTATGCCAAGCATCATAGTGTGCATTGTGGGAACGTCCTGAGTGACGGTTTAATTCCTGAGGGAAATTGCTATAACATCGTGTGCCTCGAAAATATGAGGCGATGCCTGAGGACCTAAAGCGGTGGTTATAGACGATTGTGGGCTCCTTTGGAGACTTAAAGCAATCCATAACGTCGTGTGCCTCGAAAATATGAGGCGATGCCTGAGGACCTAAAGCGACGGGTGAACATCGTAGGCCCGACGGGGAGTTACTTGAGATTCTCAGTAACGAGCGATGGTTCCAATAGTTCCTGAGTGAACTGATGATGAGACATGAGACATTGGGAGTCGGTACCGCATGGCATGTGCATAGAGTCGTTGTGTCGGTCTATGTGCATTGCATAAATCATGAATTAATTGTGTGTGAATTTGTGAATGTGATTGATGATTGTATGGTATATGTGTGGTGTGTAATGGTATTCGATGCTTGAGAATTGTGCGGTATTATGTTATATGTGGTTGTGGTGAGAATGTGTTACTTGTACATTTTTGTGTTTATATATATAATTTTATTCAATTATATTATGGTTGTTTTTCTCACCCTTCTGCTGTTTTATAACGCTCTATGAGGCGTTGCAAATTAGAGCTGCTGGAGGTATTTTTTTGTGAAGCGTTGCGTCTTCATTATTTTGGTCGGTCGGCTCTGATATGTGACTCCGGGTAGTTAGGGTGGCCGCGTGCTATTATTTTGTATATCTGATGATATATTTTGGTTGTACATATGCTACCTGATGTATGACAAACTGTTTATATGTGTATATGTATATATGTTAATCAGATTTTAGATTTTCCGCTTTAATTCTAATTTCTGAAAAGTGGGTGTAAGGAACAAAGTTTCCTCTGTATGATTGCTACCCCACAGTTGCATATCATTATGGGCAGGTGTTGCATGTATGCTATGTTTTGTTACAATTGATGTGATTCCTCCCTTTCTATACCGTATTTCAAATATACTCTGACGAAATTTCAAATTTTCTTTTAGTGCTTTAATTGCATGTTAATTGGGGGTATAGTTTGGGGGCGTCACATTAAGTGGTATCAGAGCTACGTCCGTGTCAGTTGTGTTTGTTGTGTCTGTTGTGTCTGGCATATTGGGCGAGTTGTGTTGGACGAGTTGTTGTTTAACCATAGTTTCTATTTTGGACGAACAGAATATGGCTGGTCGTAATGATGCTGCTTTGGCTGCAGCGATGGAGGCAATGGCACGAGCTGTTCAGGGGGCACCGAATGCTGTCGGAAATGATGAGTTTAGAAAGAATAAGCCGCCGGTCTTTAAAGGGAAACATGATCCAGATGGTGCGCAGTTGTGGTTGAAAGAGATTGAGAGGATTTTCAGGGTAATGGATTGTGATGACGATGATGTTAAGGTGAGGCTGGGCACTCATGTGTTACATGAAGAGGCTGATGACTGGTGGGTCAGTACTCGTCAGGTGTTGGAAGCTGAGGAGGAGGAAGAAGAGATCACTTGGGAGGTGTTTAGCCGAGAGTTTCTAAGGAAGTATTTTCCCGAGGATGTCCGAGGAAAGGAGATTGAGTTTTTAGAGCTAAAATAAGGTAATATGTCGGTTATTGACTATACTGCTAAGTTTGTGGAACTTGTGCAGTTTTATCCTCATTATGTGGAAGCGACTGCTGAATTTTCAAAGTGTGTAAAGTATGAAAGTGGCTTGCGTCCTGAGATAAAGCAGGCTATTGGTTATCAGAGGATCCGAAGGTTTGCTAATTTGGTGGAATGCTGTAGGATTTATGATGAAGATAGTAAGGCTCGTTCTGCTCACTATAAAAGTGTAAGTGACAGAAAAGGGAAACAACAGTTCCGTGGTGGTCCGTATGTGTCGCCGGCTGATAAAGGTAAACAAAGGGGTAATTTTGATCGAAGGTCAAGTGGAGGAGGTATGTCTAATGCTCCTAGGTGTTTTAAATGTGGTGAATTGGGTCATCGCCAGATGGAATGTAGGAAGAAAGTGGATAAGTGTTCTAATTGTGGTGGTATCGGACATGTTTTGGCTGATTGTAAAAGGAAGAATGTAGTGAAGTGTTATAACTGTGGGGAACCTGGTCACATTAGCTCGAAGTGTCCGAATCAGAAGAAAGCTCCGACTAGTGGGAAAGTGTTTTCATTGGCGGGAACTCAGACTTCAAGTGCTGATCGTCTGATAAGAGGTACTTGCTTTATTAATAATACGCCTTTAATTGCTATTATTGATACTGGAGCGACTCATTCGTTTATTTCGTCTGAGTGCGCGGAACGTTTGAATCTTGGGTTGTCTTCGATGGATGGTGAGATGGTTATTGATACTCCAGCGATGGGGTCAGTAACTACTTCTTTGGTGAGTTTGAGTTGTCCTTTGACCATTTATGGTAAAGACTTTGCGATGGATTTGGTGTGTTTACCGTTGGAAGGTTTAGATGTGGTGTTGGGAATGAACTGGTTGCAATTTAATCGGGTGCACATTGACTGTTATCATAAGCTTGTAAGGTTTCCTTCTCTTGAGGAAGACGAAGACTCGAGTTTCTTATCTACCAAAGAGTTGAAGAAACTTTTGGCGGATGAAGCTCAGTTGTTTGGATTATTTGCATCTTTGACTGTGGATAGTCAAGTTTCATTGGAGGTGTTTCCTGTTGTGTGTGATTTTCCTGAGGTGTTTCCTGATGATATTTCAGATGTACCGCCGGTGAGAAAGGTGGAATTTTCGATAGATCTAGTTCCTGGTACTAGACCTGTTTCTATGGCACCTTATAGAATGTCGGCATCTGAATTGGTGGAGTTGAAAAAGCAGTTAAATGAGTTGTTGGAAAAGAGGTTCGTGAGGCCAAGTGTTTCTCCTTGGGGTGCTCCAGTTTTGTTAGTGAAAAAGAAAGATGGGAGTATACGATTATGTATTGATTATCGCCAGTTGAACAAAGTGACGATTAAGAACAAATATCCGCTTCCAAGGATTGATGATCTGATGGATCAGTTGGTTGGTGCTTGTGTATTTAGTAAGATTGATTTGAGATCGGGTTATCATCAAATAAGAGTGAAAGAAGAGGATATTCAGAAGACGACCTTTAGAACACGTTACGGTCATTATGAATATTCGGTGATGCCGTTCGGGGTTTCTAATGCGCCTGGTGTGTTTATGGAATACATGAATCAGATTTTCCACGAGCATTTGGATCGTTTTGTGGTGGTGTTTATTGATGATATTTTAATCTATTCTAAGTCTCGTGAGGAACATGCAGAGCATTTGCGTATTATTTTGCAGGTTTTGAAGGAAAGGAAGCTTTTTGCCAAATTGTCCAAGTGTGAATTCTGGTTGTCTGAGGTGAGTTTTCTTGGGCACGTGATTTCAGGTAATGGTATTGCTGTGGATCCATCTAAAGTAGAAGCAGTTCTACAATGGGAGGCTCCTAGATCCGTTACCGAGATTCGAAGCTTTTTGGGTTTGGCTGGTTATTACCGGAGGTTCATTGAAGGGTTTTCTAAGCTAGCTCTTCCTTTGACGCAGTTGACTTGTAAGGGCAAAGCATACATTTGGGATATTCAATGTGAAGAGAGTTTTTGTGAGCTGAAGAGAAGATTGACGACAGCTCCGATTCTTATTTTACCTAATCCTAATGAACCATTTGTTGTGTATTGCGATGCTTCTTTAGTTAGTTTGGGTGGTGTTCTGATGCAGGAAGGTAAAGTTGTAGCTTATGCTTCAAGACAGTTGAGAGTTCATGAGAAAAACTATCCTACTCATGATCTTGAGTTAGCGGCTGTAGTTTTTGTGTTGAAGATTTGGAGGCACTATCTCTATGGTGCAAGGTTCGAAGTCTTTAGTGATCATAAAAGCTTGAAATATTTATTTGATCAGAAAGAGTTGAACATGAGGCAGCGAAGATGGTTGGAATTCTTGAAAGACTACGACTTTGGCTTGAATTACCATCCTGGTAAAGCTAATGTGGTAGCCGATGCATTGAGCCGGAAATCGTTGCATATGTCCACATTGATGGTGAAAGAGTTGGAACTTTTGGAATCGTTTAGAGATTTGAGTTTGGTTTGTGAAGTGACATCGGTTAGTGTAAGGCTTGGAATGTTGAAAGTTACTAATGAATTTTTGTTGTCGGTAAGTGAGAAACAGAAGCTGGATTTGAAATTCGTTGATTTGATGAGGAATGAGAATGTGGATTTCAAGGTGGATAATTTTGGTGTTTTGAGATTTCGTGGTCGTATTTGTATTCCTGATGATGCGGAGTTGAAAAGAATGATTTTGGAGGAAGGACACCGGAGTAATTTAAGTATTCATCCGGGTGCGAATAAGATGTACCAAGATTTGAAGAAGATTTTCTGGTGGTCTGGTTTGAAAAGAGATGTGGCTCAGTTTGTGTATGCATGTTTGACTTGTCAGAAATCGAAAGTGGAACATTTGAGACCTAGTGGTTTGTTGCAACCGTTGGATATTCCTGAGTGGAAGTGGGATAGCATTTCGATGGATTTTGTAACGGGATTGCCGAATACGCAAAGAAATCATAATGCTATTTGGGTGATTGTTGACAGGCTGACTAAATCGGCGCATTTTATTCCGATTGACATCAGTTTTTCTTTGGAACGGTTAGCTGAGATCTATATCAGTGTGGTTGTGAAATTGCATGGGATTCCATTGAGTATTGTTTCTGATCGAGATCCTAGGTTTACATCGAGATTTTGGGAAAGTTTACAGAAGGCTTTGGGTTCTAGATTGAGGTTGAGTTCGGCTTATCATCCGCAGACTGATGGTCAGACCGAAAGAACGATTCAGTCGTTGGAGGATTTGTTGAGAGCGTGTGTTTTGGAATAAGGTGGTGCGTGGGACGGTTATCTTGCTTTGATTGAGTTCACGTATAATAACAGTTTCCATTCTAGTATTGGAATGGCACCTTTTGAGGCCTTATATGGACGAAGATGTCGAACGCCGTTGTGTTGGCACGAAACGGGTGAAAGTTCGGTGGTTGGACCGGATTTGGTGCAACAAACGACGGAAAAGGTAAAGTTTATTCGTGAGAAAATGAAGGCTTCTCAGGATAGACAAAAGAGTTATCATGATCGGAGACGGAAAGATCTTGAGTTTCAAGAGGGTGATCACGTATTTCTGAGAGTTACGCCGGTAACGGGCGTTGGTCGTGCTTTGAAATCTAAGAAGCTTACTTCTCGATTTATTGGTCCTTACCAGATATCTGCGAGAGTTGGTGCTGTGGCGTATCGTGTGGCGTTGCTGCCGAATCTGTCGAATTTGCATGATGTTTTTCATGTTTCACAGCATCGGAAGTATGTTCCGGACCCTTCACATGTTATTCCATTGGATGAGGTTGAGGTAAGAGATAACCTTACGGTCGAGACTTTACCAGTTAGTATTTTGGATCGCGAGGTGAAGCGGTTGAGGGGCAAAGAGATTGCACTTGTGAAAGTGGCGTGGGGAGGTGCTGCTGAGGGAAATTTGACGTGGGAGTTGGAGAGTGGGATGCGGGAGTCGTATCCAGAGTTGTTTGTATCAGGTAAGATTTTCGAGGACGAAAATTTCTAAGTGGGGGAGAATTGTAACGCCCCAGTTTTACCAATTTTATTTTATTGAGTCTTTTTGATTATTTTATTATTATTTTATTTTATTTTCGACTTTTGTGTGAAAATATGTTATTTTTCGTCCTGAATATATTTTATCGCGTTTTGGGAACATTTGCGAGATATTTGAGTGTGGGGGTATTTTGGACATTTCATAGATATTTGGATAAGTTAGTAAGAATAGAAAATAGAAAAGATAAGGGAAAGAAAGAAAAATAGAGAGAAAGAAAGAAGAAAGAAGGAAAAAGAGAAGAAAAGAGGAGAAGAGAGAAAATTGAAGAAAGTGTGGAAAAATCATCAAGAGCAAGTTGTAGAGTCGATTAAATCGGGTAAGGGTGCGAAACTCGATTATTCTATGATTGTATACGATTATGTATGTGTGTTTGTTGTTGTTTTGGATTGATTTGGAGAAAATTAGTAAAAATCATTTTTTGGAAAAATTGAGTAGGAATTGATTTAAATGTGTTAGAACTTGTGTTGAATGTGTTTAGATTGTCTATACATGTTTGATAGGTATTATTACACTTCCATTTGCTGTTTTTCTGAGATTTGGATGATGAATTGGAGGTTTTTGGGTGGAAAATCGTGGAACAAATTATGCAGGAATTTTTCTGAGATTTCCAGGTCATAAGCGTATGGGGCATGTTCATACGCGTATGAACCTTGGCGTTACGCGTATGGTGGGCGAGCCATGAGGGCAATACGCGTATAGGCTGCTTGTTTTCTCGGCCATCTGCCCATTTGCGTATGATACGCGTAGCATTTCAGGGCAATACGCGTACGAGAGAGGGCATTACGCGTATGGGTTTTTACACGTGAACTTTGGGAAAAAGAGTCTCTGCTCATACGCGTATGGCTCATGGTGGTACGCGTATAGACAGAGCTTTTGCAAAATGTGACTTTTCAAAATATCATTTTTCGTTTTCGTTCATAACTTTGGTTCCGATTATCCGATTTTTGAATTCTTGGTGTCGTTGGAAAGGTATCGAGTTGTACTTTATGATTATGATGTTTTGAGAATTGTTAGCCGATTAAATTATGTCGGGAAATGTGAATAGTGTCGGTTATCGATTTTTGTCATTTTAATGGTGTAGAATTGACGTGTATTATGCCGTATGTTGTTGTTTTGTACGTGAGATGACTTATGGGCTGTTGTGATGATGCTGTGTGGCCGAAAGGCAAGAAAATGCTAAGTGTGGTATTTGATAAATGTGCATGATTATGAATGTGTGTATGGATGCAATGTGAATGTCATGAGTCATTGTATGCCAAGCATCATAGTGTGCATTGTGGGAACGTCCTGAGTGACGGTTTAATTCCTGAGGGAAATTGCTATAACATCGTGTGCCTCGAAAATATGAGGCGATGCCTGAGGACCTAAAGCGGTGGTTATAGACGATTGTGGGCTCCTTTGGAGACTTAAAGCAATCCATAACGTCGTGTGCCTCGAAAATATGAGGCGATGCCTGAGGACCTAAAGCGACGGGTGAACATCGTAGGCCCGACGGGGAGTTACTTGAGATTCTCAGTAACGAGCGATGGTTCCAATAGTTCCTGAGTGAACTGATGATGAGACATGAGACATTGGGAGTCGGTACCGCATGACATGTGCATAGAGTCGTTGTGTCGGTCTATGTGCATTGCATAAATCATGAATTAATTGTGTGTGAATTTGTGAATGTGATTGATGATTGTATGGTATATGTGTGGTGTGTAATGGTATTCGATGCTTGAGAATTGTGCGGTATTATGTTATATGTGGTTGTGGTGAGAATGTGTTACTTGTACATTTTTGTGTTTATATATATAATTTTATTCAATTATATTATGGTTGTTTTTCTCACCCTTCTGCTGTTTTATAACGCTCTATGAGGCGTTGCAGATTAGAGCTGCTGGAGGTATTTTTTTGTGAAGCGTTGCGTCTTCATTATTTTGGTCGGTCGGCTCTGATATGTGACTCCGGGTAGTTAGGGTGGCCACGTGCTATTATTTTGTATATCTGATGATATATTTTGGTTGTACATATGCTACCTGATGTATGACAAACTGTTTATATGTGTATATGTATATATGTTAATCAGATTTTAGATTTTCTGCTTTAATTCTAATTTCTGAAAAGTGGGTGTAAGGAACAAAGTTTCCTCTGTATGATTGCTACCCCACAGTTGCATATCATTATGGGCAGGTGTTGCATGTATGCTATGTTTTGTTACAATTGATGTGATTCCTCCCTTTCTATTCCGTATTTCAAATATACTCTGACGAAATTTCGAATTTTATTTTAGTGCTTTAATTGCATGTTAATTGGGGGTATAGTTTGGGGGCGTCACATCAGACATTGAACAACTTAACTACTTAACACAGCTCAGTGTTAAGACTCAATGTTGCAATATCACCACCTGGACATCAACATTGAACATACTTTGTTTTACCAAAATTCCAGCCAATCCAAGAAACTAACACTCGACATTTATCAAGGCATTTAACTGCCATTAATTTCAAATATTGTTTCAACATTTTTTATGTAGCAATATCGATATGTTTGTGAGGAAATTGAATTAGATAGCCATGAAAAACGCACAATATTAGGATGGGGGAAAATAATTGAGCATTTCATAATACACCACCCAAGTTTCTTAGACACCATGTGAAATTGTTTTTTTGTCCCTTGATTCTGGATGTGCACATCCGGACGCACCAAATTTTTAAAAAACGCTGAAGTGTTTCGGATATACATATCCGGAAATAATTCTGATGTGCACTTCCAGAAGAATTTCTTATTAATTCGCGCCAGACCTTCTTCCTCCCCCTCATTCTTCACTTTTTCATTTCCAAACTCCCTCAAACTCTCTCAAACTCTCAAATTTTCAATCACCTCAAATCTCGATTTTTTCCTCTCGAGTTCAGCACAAAGCAACATCTACAACGATCAAGAGACTCCAAATCCTCTGTATCTCATTTTAATCGGTAAGTTTTCAAATTTTAGAGTTTCGGAGTAATTTTCGAGTAATCGATTTAGAGTAGATATTTAGGTGTAGAAATTGTTAGGTTGTATGAATAACATAGGTTAGAGACAATGTAGGTCTTTTTTACTGCTTCAAACGGATGATCAGGGCATTAAAATGCCCTTTTGCATGTTACAGTGGCCATGGCTGCCATTTTTAAACTTCAAAAAACGTACCGGATGTGCAGATCCGGAAAGATTTTAACGTTTAGTTTTCTGAGTGTTTCCGAATGTGCACATCCGGAAATACCCAACGTTAAAAATTCTGTGTCCTTCCGGATGTGCACATCCGGAAGACTATTATTATTTTTTATTTTGTTTGTTTGTTTGCTTTTGTTTAATTATTTAAAAAAATCTAATTTATTTATTATGCTTTGCAGATTAGATGGCTGGCAGAGACGATCGTACCATACATGGACGGACAGCTCAGCACGCATCTGTCCGACGTGAGCGGATGTAGTCTACAGCCGAGGCTTTCGGTGCAGAGGGAGTTAGGGTAGCCCCTACAGCTGAGGGACATCCTACACCATATCCTACACCACAGCCATCCACATCACAGGTTCAGGCCACTTCCACATCACAGGTTCAGGCCACTCTCCCGTCAGCCGCCGATTCTACATCTCGGAGGCGTCGGGATTCTACTACTAGTTCATCAAGGTCCTAGCCCGCACGCAGGCGTCGTCGGGAGACTCCAGCTCCATCAGCTGCTCCTCCTCGTTCCTCTGTTCCTGTTCCTGTTCCAAAGGGTGATCACCCAACACATGAGGGTGTTGACGCTGATGATGATTTCGATGAGCTGGGCGATTACCCTGGGGGACCGTCTGATATGTCCCTACTCGTGGGGTACTCTGAGCATACTGCCAGATATGTCTGGCTAGGACAGGTAACCTTTCTCGGTTTATTTCTAGAATTGTATTCGTTGAAAATATGTTCATTTGTAACATTGTTTTATTTAGAAATTTTTAGGAGAAGGATTCACAGAAGTTCTATAACCATGGGGGCAAGGTTATGGACATGCTTGCGGTGCTGCCAGGGGATGAGTGGTTCACGTCTGCACTTGCTACCTCTGGTCTTGGAGGTCTGTCTAGGATTGGGTATCCCCAGATCATATACGATATGCTGATGGCTTTTGTTGAGAGATGGCACCCTGAGACATCCTCATTCCATCTATCGTACGGCGAGATCACGATCACACTCGACGACATCTCGTGCCTTTTACATCTACCGATCACGGGTACCCTTCTCCGTCACGGTAGGATGTCGTAGGGGGACGCGGTGGAGATGCTGATAGAGGAGCTTGGGGCTACCCCAGATGAGGCATTTGCGGAGGTGACACAGTTGATAAGCGCACACGTCCGGTTCTCCTTTCTGACACGCAGATTTACTGCGGCGCTTGCAGAGGCAGGACAGGCAGCAGGTGATCCAGCTGAGATGGCGATCCACAGGCAGCATGCCCTGAGATACTACTACTTGTTTTTGCTCGGTACGTAGGTGTTTGTGGACACCAGCGCCTATTATGTTGATGTCGTCTACCTCATGTACCTTTCGGATCAGACAGAGATCCACGTGTATAACTGGGGGGCGGCTGCGCTGACATACACCTATTCCAGGCTCTTTGATGGTTGCCGCTGGGCAGCCAAGACTGTGGCAGGCAGCTGTACGCTATACGTGGTAACAATCTAATATTCTAAGTGATTTTTTCATTTCTTTTCTTTCTATATTCATTATAATGTTTGACACCCATGTTATGTTTTCCATTTCAGGCGTGGATTCTACAACATTTTCCCAACATTACTGGTTGGGGGAGTGTCGCCGAGTACACTGAGGATATGCCACGTGCTGCTGCATTTGTCCTGCTCAGAGGGAACTAGGTGCCGGACCCCTTCAGAGTGTATCTTGATCGGATGGCTGCTGAGGACGTTTTGTATAACCCCTATGCTGAGCACCGTGTGACGCGCCCGTTCGACGAGGTTTGTTTGTTCTTAGGATGGTTGGCATGCAGTTCGACCGTTACTGCCCGATACCTGCCGAAGGGCGTCTTGCGTCAGTTCGGTTACACGCAGACGATCCCCAGGATGCCTCATGAGTCTACTGCTCTAGGCTTGACCCACAGGAAGATAGATGAGCTATATGCTGACTACCAGTCCCACTTGGTACCAGAAGAGGCTCGGGCGACCAGAGCGGAGAGAGACTGGAGCGTTGCTGCCGGGTACATCGTGTGGTTCTACACCGTCTCACACCCATGCATGGTGCCCACTGCTGAGGGATCGCCACCCAGACTTGCTCATCAGGAGAGGAGCGGCAGTCTCAGCTAGACCATACTCAGGATGTCCTACCACACTATCGTCAAATAGAGCAGATAGCGCAGCAGGCCATTAAGGCCGGTCACCTCCCTGAAGGCTCTGGTGCCAGACTTGCCGTGGACAGGATTATTGCGATTGCTCGGGGGGCACTTCAGTACCGCAGACATCGATCCAGGATGGCGGGTAGGGGCAGAGGAGCAGGGGAGCCAGGAGAGATCCTTCGTCATACGCAGTAGTTTTTTGTTTGATGTATTCTATTTATATTAGATGTATGCACTGTATTTTGACAAAGGTTTAATATATATATATATATATATATATATATATATCATTTTATTTTATATATTGATGTTGTCAAATGTATATTAAGTTGCGGCGATATAACCCCCAAGGGTTGGCCTAGTGGTGGAGGCTTAGGTCTTGAGAGTGTGCTCCTCTCAAGGTCTCAGGTTCGAATCCTACTAGGTGCAATTAACTCTTGTGTGGGCCAGTCCATACGGAGCTCTGTTCTGGCTTGAAACGGGGCCCCGCTAGTGGACGGTGGGTATTGGTCCCTCTTGGATTAGTCGGTCGCAAGGCCGGATACCAAGATTTCCAAAAAAAAAAAAAAAAAAAAGTTGCGGCGATATATTACCATATGCGACCAAGCAACAAAACCGATTTAAAAAAAAAGTTTTGCTGTTTTCCGGATCTGCAAATCAGGGATGTTTCCGGATGTGCATTTCCGGAACGCATCAGCGTTTTTAAAAAAATTGGTGCGTCCGGATGTGCACATCTGGAATCAGTGGGCAAAATCGGAAATTCAGGTGGTGCCTAAGAAACCTGGGTGGTGTGATAAGAAATTCTCAAATAATTTTACGGTGAGCAAAAATCATCAATGGCCAACAATAAGTTCAAGTGGGGATTGCATATATGATTCAATGGTGTTAGAAATAATTTATATTTTACAAAATTTAGTGACTAAGCTTTGTTAGAGGGTAATTTAATATTTTAGTATGTTGCCTATGTGGCCCTAGTTTTCTGTGCATAAATAGACTAGTGGTAGATGTTATTTAATGTAATTCTTTCTTACAACTTTGTAGCCGTCATTTGTAGAGTATAAATATATTCCCTCATTCTATTCATCTCTTTCAACCTTGTGCACTAACAATTGGTATCTAGAGTTCTGGTTCAGATCCACGGGGAAACATGAGAAACACGAGTGAAACGGTGAGGCGTTGTGTGGTTGATTTCGTTTCTTGAATTCATGTTGAATCTTGAACAGAAACGTAACAGAATCACATTTTTTGATTCTGCGGGATTGGGAAACACTGTGTTTGGTGAGATCTGAGTGATTGCACAAAGTTGAAGTTGAACGGAAACGGTGGTTTGAGCACCAAGCTTCCAGTGTTTGATGGAAAAAACAGGACTCGTTGGATGATTCAAATGCGTGTACTGTTCGGTGCTCAAGATGTGCTTGATCTTGTCACTGAAGGTTACGTTCTAGTAGCAGCAAATGCAACGGAGGAATAAAAGAACGCGCAGAAAGATACGAGGAAGAAAGGTCATAAAATATTGTTCTACATCCATCAGTGTGTGGATGCAAATGTGTTTGAGAAAATCGCTGATTCAACGACGACAAAGGCTGTGTGGGATACACTGGTCAAGTGCTATGGTGGTGACGCATCAGTGAAGAAGGTGAAATTTCAGTCCCTATGAAAGCAGTATGAGAATCTCAATATGAAGAATAATGAGAAGGTATTTGAGTACATCTCCAGAGTGATTCTGATCACTAATGAGATGAAAGCTTGTGGAGAAATCATTTCTGAACAAGTAATCATCGAGAAGGTATTGAGATCCCTTACCCCTCAATTTTATTACATTGTGGTAGCAATAGAACATTTTAAAGATCTGAGCACCATGCGAATTGAAGAGTTGCAAAGTAGTCTAGAGGCACAAGAGTTGCGTCTGACTGAGAGAACTTCTGAAAGGGAAGTAGAGCACCAGGCTCTGAAAATAGTTTCTGGTAAGAAGCATCAGAAATAGTCTTGGTCAGAAGCCAGGAGAAGATCTGATGGTGTTCAGAAGTCAGAAACCTCAACTTCTGATAGGCAGAAGAATGCTCAGAAGGGAAAAGAGAGGTATGACAAGAAGAAGATCCAGTGCTACTGTTGTAAGAAGTTTGACCATTTTGCTGCTGATTACTGGTCAAACAAGGAAAAGAAGTCAGAAGAAGCAAATATATCTAGAAGTTCTGATGATGAATCTGTGCTACTGATGGCTTCTGAATCTGATGATACGAATTTGACAGACTGGTGGTATATGGACACTGGCTGCTCAAATCATCTTACTGGAAATAAGAAATGGTTGGTTTACTTTGACTCTGGAAAGAGGACAAAGATCAGATGTGCTGTTGATAAATACCTCAACGCTGAAGGTATGGGAAATGTCAGAGTCGTTTTGAATAATGGGAAAATAACATTGATTCAAAAAGCGTGGTATGTACCTGACATGAAAAGCAATTTGATGACTATGGGGCAACTAATTGAGAAAAGTTTTTTAGTTACCATGAAGGACAATCTTCTAAAGCTGTATGACTGTAATCAGAAGCTGACTATGGAGTCAGAGCAGGGAAATAATAGAACATTCAAGGTGAATGTAAGAACTACAGACTCTGAATGTCTTAGTGCAATAAGTGTTGTGAAGGAAAGTGAGTTGTGGCACAAAAGATTTGGTCATCTGAATTTCAAAATCTTAGGGCATCTGAATTCGAAGAGGCTGGTACATGGAATTCCTACAATTAAGAAGCCTGAAAAGTCATGCAAAGTGTGCATGGAAAGAAAACAACCAAGATTGCAATTTGCGTCAGAAGTAGCTTCAAGAGCAAAGCATGCCTTGGGAGTAGTGAATTTTGATGTGTGTGGTCCATTTCCAATAGCATCGATTGGAGGGAATAAATACTTCATGTCATTTGTTGATGAATTCACAAGAATGACATGGGTATCCCTTATAAAGTTCAAACACGAGGTATTTACTGAATTCAAGAAGTTCAGAATGAAGGCTGAGAATCAGAGTGGTCAGACTCTGAAGATTCTCAGAACCGATGGTGGAGCTGAGTATAACTCCACTGAGTTCAGAAAGTTCTGTGAGGAGAATGGAATTGAGCATGAGG
Organism: Lathyrus tuberosus; assembly: GCA_022829125.1. Classification (NCBI taxonomy): domain Eukaryota; kingdom Viridiplantae; phylum Streptophyta; class Magnoliopsida; order Fabales; family Fabaceae; genus Lathyrus; species Lathyrus tuberosus. Next base: position 16,418,232 of record JALAZF010000078.1, read on the forward strand.
TTACTGCTCCTTATACTCCTCAATACAATGGTCTTGCTGAGAGAAGAAATCGTACTTTGCTTAATATGGCGAGAAACGTGCTGAAGGAGAAGAAGATTCCTCATACCTTATGGGGAGAAGTTGTTTCCACCGCAACATATGTGCTCAACAGATGTCCAAAGAAGAAGCTGAAGGAAATAGTTCCTATTCAGAAGTGGATTGGAGATAAGCAAAGTGTTAGTCATCTGAAGGTATTTGGTTATGTATGTTACAAACATGTTCCAGAAGCCAGAAGCTGGGTGATAGAAGCAAAGTAATGTTACTAGTGGGGTACCATGGTACATGTGCGTACAAGATCTATTGTCTAGAAACTAATAAAGTTGAATTCAGCAGAGATGTCATTGTAAAGGAATCATAAACTTGGGATTGGAACAAGTCTCAATCGAAATCTGATGTGAGAACTTCTGAAGAAAGTTCATAATTAGAAGTTTCTGAAGATGAGTCAGAAACTGGAGAAGATTCTGAAGCTGGAGTAGACTCTGATGGTGATTATGACTCTGAAGGTGACTCAGAATGTGAAGATGATTCTGATCCAGATTCTGGTGGTGATTCACATTCTGGGAATATTCCAGACTCTGAAGGTGGTCAAAGTTCTGGAGGCGGTCAAACTTCTGAAGCAAGAGCTTCTAAAGGAGAAGCTTCTGAAGATAGAACATCTGGAGTTTAAGCATCTGAAGGAGATTCTGAAGGAGGTCAGAGGCCACAGAGAATCATAAATATTCCGAGAAGATTTGGATATTTTGACATGCTACAAGACACTGAATTAGATTCTGAAGGAGAAGTTATTCAGTGTGCCATGTTAATAGACTCTGAACCCGTAAGCACGGAAGAGGCTCTTGAGCAGAAAGTCTGGCTGAAGGCCATGAAAGAAGAACTTAATGCCATAAAGAGGAACCAGACTTGGAAGCTGACAAAACTTCAAAAGGACAAGAAAACCATCAATGTCAGATGGGTTTTCAAGCAGAAGCTAAAGCCAGATGGATCAATTGGCAAACACAAAGCGAGGTTAGTAGCAAGAGGATTTCTGCAGAAACCTGGGCTGGATTATTCTGAAGTGTTTGCACCTGTAGCAAGACATGAAACAATCAGATTGGTGATTGTAATAGCTGCTAACAGGAACTGGCCTCTGATGCATTTAGATGTGAAATCTGCATTTCGGAATGGTCCATTACAAGAAGAGGTATACGTGTCACAACTCCTGGATTTGTTAAAAAGAATCAGGAAGGGGTGGTGTACAGATTACATAAAGCTTTGAATGGATTGAAGCAAGTGCCCAGAGCCTGGAATCTGAAGATTGATTCATTTTTCAAGGAGCAGGGGTTTCAAAAATGTGAGATGAAGTACGATGTTTATGTTCAACATACTTCTGAAGGCAATATGATTCTGGTGTGTTTGTATGTTGATGACATACTGCTGACAGGGAGTTCTGAACAAGAGATAGCTAAGTTCAAGAAGGAGACGATGAATGAGTTTGAAATAACTGATCTCAGGTAAATGACATATTTTCTAGGGATGAAATTTATATACTCTGAGAAGGGTATCATTTTGCATCAGCTGAAGTATGAACTTGAGCTTCTGAAGAGATTTTAGCTGCAGAATTGTAAGGCTGCTATCACACCTACAGATACAAATCAAAAACTGGATTCTGATTCTGATGGTGAGGATGTGGATGCTACAACCTTCAAACAGTTGGTTGGTTCTCTAAGGTATCTGTGTAATACCAGACCTGATATCTGCTATGCAGTTGGAATAGTTAGTAGGTTCATGAGTAACCTAAGTGGTCCCATTACCAAGCTTCTGTCAGAATTCTGAGGTATATAAAGGGAACTCTGAAGTATGGAGTGTTATTCCCTTCTGGAAGAAAGATTGAATCAGAGCTTCTGAGTTATTCAGATTCTGATTGGTGTGGAGACAAAGTTGACAGAAAAAATACTTCTGGGTACTTGTTTAAGTTTCTGGGAGGTCCTATTTCTTGGTGTTCCAAGAAATAACCTGTTGTTGCGCTGTCAACTTGTGAAGCTGAATATATCGCATGCGTTGTGACTGCATGTCAAGCTGTGTGGATTCTGAACTTACTGCAGGATCTGAAGATCAAAGTTAAAAAGCATCTGAAGCTAATGATTGATAACAAGTCTGCAATCAATCTTGCCAGAAACCCAGTGTTGCATGGGAGAAGCAAGTATATTGAGACTAAGTATTACTTTCTGAGAAATCAGGTTCAGAATGGAGTGCTAGAAGTTGTACACTGTAGCACCCAGAAGCAGTTGGCAGATGTTCTGACAAAAGTTATCAAGACCGATCAATTTCTTCACTTAAGGGATGAAATTGGCGGTGTTAGTTTTGGGTAAATATAAATTAAGGGATGGTGTTAGAAATATTTTATATTTTACAAAACTTAGTGACTAAGCTTTGTTAGAGGGTATTTTAGTACTTTAGTATGTTGCTTATGTGGCTCTAGTTTTTTGTGCATAAATAGACTAGTGGTAAATGTCATTTAATGTAATTCTTTCTTACAACTTTGTAGCCGTCATTTGCAGAGTATAAATATATTCTCTCATTCTATTCATCTCTTTCAACCTTGTGCACTAACAAATGGGAAGAAAGTGAAGTAATACCTGTATGTTGGTAGTGTGTGAGTTTTCATAGACATTTAAAGCGAGTTTGCAAATCTTTAGCTTGGATTGTAACAAACAATGAAGAAATACTTTGACTTTTCTATGAAGAATTTAAAAAGTCAAATAAAATATGACACTAATTTAGAATGACATTTACACGAAAATATTGGAACTAAACTGAAAAAGATAAAAGTCGAATTTGAAATGTTATTTAGTTGGACATAATTGAGATGCAACGTGTGGTGCGACAACCATTTATTGGTGATTGACAGTGTGTATAGGGCAGCTGAAAACAGTCTGTGCATAGGCAAAGATATTGATGTATACATTTTCTTTACAAAGGTGGAGTATAAAATAGTACCTTTATCTGATATAAGACTAAGATGTAGCTAAAATATGCAGTAAGTTGGACAATACTAGCCTGTAGTTGACAAACCTATTGCATCGTGTAAATGTAGTTTATGCTTTATCTAATGTTGTAGTTGACATAGCAGTCTGTGTTCATGGAATTTCACAGTTGACATAGCATTCTTGATAACATGATAATGTAAATGAAATCGTCTTAATATGTCATGGGTTATAGTACTTTAATACATTTCAAATGTTATTTCTTATAATGTGTAGTTTTGTTCAATGCATATTACTTAGAAAAGTCTAAGAGGCAATGATATTTGGTGTGAAATTATAATTTGTTTTAGTAATGAGAAAGTGAGAAAAAGCGTGAAGCATAGTGGTGATAGTAATTGAACCGTAAGCCATACATATTTGCTATAGTTGACTGATAAAAAAACATTTCACTGAGAGCATCATAAATAACAGACGTGGTAGCCCTCATTGAGGACAACGTTACTACAACAAAGAATTTGTTTTGGCATAAGGCATTGGCATGAACTACTTTGTTAAAATCATATTTTGGATCTATATCATTTCACTTATGGTAGTTCTTAACTTTTCGCCTGTTTTGTTAAAATGTGAAATTTTCAATCTGCCATGGATCTATATCACCACTATGTAAAAAATGTTATCCCTTAGCATGAGAACAACTTAGTCAAATGATCATACAGCTAATCGGCTAAGTATGAAATTCGGACAATGATATTGTTTTATACAACAGTAGAATCAAAGGTACTTTTCAAGGAAAAAGCATCCAATTTCAAAATTAAGTTCTTACAATAGTAATAAGAGAAATAAAAAACAAGAAATGAATATTTTTATCTGATAGAGTCTTTAGATGTAGTTGAAATAAGCACTAAATTAAACAATACAGACTGTATAGTTGACATACCATGTGCATCTAGTACCATTTGGTTAAAAGATTATGGGTTATTGTAGTCGATAAAACAATATTATTTCATGAATCTGCATATAAGTATTTATGTAGCAATGTGCATGAAAACCATTATTTTAATAAACCAAATCATAAAATCAGTACTTTATTTAAGTTGCAAATTGTTAGAAAAATTAATTTATATCGAATGGATCGAGACTAGAATCGTGAATGGTGTCACTTTTCTTAAAAGTATTTCAAACACTCTCAAATGTCTTAGAGTTGGAACGCATGAATACTCAGGATAATTCAGCCTATACTCGAGTTTGCACAAGACTGATGAAAAGTTGAATGTAGAGAAGAGTGTCTGGAATTTTAGTGAAGAGGATGTATGCTTTTTTGTTAGGTTTTTTTTAATCTGGAATGAAGTATTTATAGGCCATATTGGTGTTGTTTCACAAGATTGCAACCCTTGGTGAAATAACTTTCTTTTACCAAGAGTTATTTCACCAAGGGTTACAAGCTTTTGCCAAAAGTTACGTACTTTTATAAAAAGTTACATTGTTTCGCCTACAACAACATTCTTCAAGAGTTGCATACTTTCATTCTGAAACACTTCACGGAGTGTTGCCTATTTGCGAATTCAAAGCTAATGCAATACTTCACAAGTGTTGTCTATTTCTGAATTCAAAAATTAATCTTCACTTGAATATTTTCTTGTCATATTGGAACATGTGAAATATTGGATCAAACTCTAGTGTTGTAACGCCCTGTATAATGCATACCTAGAATAATATCATACAGTAGTTTTATTTGGTACTGACACCATCATAAGTGCCTAATGGCGTAATTCACATACTTGACCATTCTAATACATAAACAATCTCTATGGTACAAGATATGGAACTAGCCAAAACAATAAAAACTAAGATCAATATACAATATCTTTAATTGTATACAACAAAATACACAGTGGAAAACTAAAGCTAAGCTTCTCTTGAAACATCCAAGCATAGCTCCACTTGTAAATCAAACCTGCAAACAACGCCTGAAAAATAACAACAATACTGGGGTGAGATATTAATCTCAGTGAGTTTCCTATCTTATGGATTCTCTCGGCTTTACAGGGTTCTAGCCAATCCTAACTCAAGTCAAAAGGGAAGGGATATGACCTTGAGTTCACAACCTCACACTATATGGAAACATGTTCATGAGTTCACCAACTCAAAATATCACTAATCAGTAACCTCATCAAGGCATCCCTTTTTCTCGTCCTCTTCTACGTCTAGAAGTCGGTATGAGTCATGGACCCTTGCACTTACTTGACATACGAAATGGATTCGGGTTCTACGGGACATTAACTGTTAAGAACCGTCACTTCACATAGGCCATTAACCATCATAAGTCTCTACCCGTAGGTTCCATTCGTACTGCACGCGGGAATCAAACCTGCCAAGTAATAAATCATGCGTACATTCTGGAGGAGCTCTCTATATAAGCCTCAACTCACGAAACGGAAACTCAGGGAAACGGTTCCGATTACGTGATCTCACACACAAGCGTGATTGCATACGAAAATCACAAGGCCACATCGCCTCAAGGTCATATTCGCCTTATCACACAAAACACAAGGTTACACATGTTCCATACTAGTGTCTCACTCTCCTCTAGATCATTACTCGTCGGGGATGCACACCTAGGCATCGAACGCACGAGCATCGCCATCTAGATTATCTATCAATTCCTAGTCACACTACTAGGTCACAACATTAACTATAACATTTGATTTGGGGTTAAGTTTCCTCACTCTTCCTAATTCATTTTAAGCATGCATTCTCTCAATCACTCTTAAAAACACATAGAAAGATATAGCGTATCCAATAGCATAATCAAAATACTTGTAGTAACATATTACATAAAACATTTCTTTTACTCAATTACCAACAATTCATTAATCCCAGTGTTAACCGGTTAACAGGATATGGTTAACCGGTTAACCATACTGCACTGTTCACACAAAATCAAATTGATAGTTAGAGACACATTCTGGTAACCGGTTAACCATATCATGTTAATCGGTTAACCAGTCACATTTCCACGCAGGAGGGCAATTTTACACACATTAACCGGTTAACCACATTTGGTTAATCGGTTAACACTAAACAAAATGCATAAAAACCTGTTTTTCTTGATACAAAACTTAACTAAACTCATTCAAAACATGTCCCAACACAACAACAAGTGTTCCTGACTATTTCCACACATGACCCGACTATATTATGCATTTAATCCGCATTTGAACTGTTGGAACCTCAATCCCACATAATTACTCATTTCACTTACAACAACAAAATAACAACACATAGTCATTGGATTCATAGCATTATCTTACTCAAGGATAAGAAATTCACATTTAGCATTTTGAATCTTACTAAAACTCTATAATCCAACAAACTCTAACTTTCATAACTATAGGTTTCTACCTAGAACCCACCTTAGAGATAGAAGAAGAGGTTGAAGAAGATGATGAGATGAGAATGGTGATGATGAGCTCTTCCATGAGCTTCTTCTTCTTCCTTGAGCTTTTCTCTCTTCTCTTGCTCTTCCTTTCCCTTCTTTCTCTCTTTCCACGTTTTCCTTTCTTCTTTTTTCCCAACTTTCTTCTTCTTTCTCTTTCAATTATATATATATATATATAATACCAATATTATATAATATAATCCAATAGAGTAAAATATCTCAAATCGATATTTTGTCGTCTCACACCAATTGATCAAACATTAGAGTTACCTTAAAATCCTTTCTTGAACTAATAACATTGATTTGTCCCTTTATTAAATAATTGATCTCTTCAGAGTTCACTAGTTGCTCTATTGATCCCAATTGACAATACTTAGAGCACTTAGGAGATTCCATTAATCCAATTTACCAAAGATAGAGTACGTAAAAGCTCATCTGATCTCATCTGATGTCCAATTGAGCGTTTAGATAATATGGGGCATTACAAGTGTTATCAACAGGGATAACTTTTAGGTTTCGACATGAGACAAACATGAAGGCAAAGATGGTTCACATGCTGATGTCGAAGTGTTACATGTTATAGTCGAAGTTAGTTCTAGTATGTAATATCGAAATGTATTGTCGAATTGGGCCTTGTGTAAAGGATCCAATTGTTTAGTTAACTTGTTGTGTAAGTTAGCTAGTTAGTCTATAAATAGGCAAGATCTCTCAGGTTTTTGAGAGAGGCCAATTGTGTTATTCATTTGTAATCATTTGTAAACCCTAAATGAGAAAGTGAATAGAAAACAGCTTGTCCAAAAATCATATTCCAATTCTTTCTTTCTCTCTCTTTGTTCTAACTGTTTCATTGTTCACCCAAGAAACTCCGTTTTCTAAATCAAGAATTTCTTAATTGGTATCGTTTGTCACATCAAACTGGTGCGGTGAGCGTGGAGAAATATGCCGTCAACAAATTTTGAAATTGAGAAGTACACCAAAGTTAATTATTTTGGTTTATGGCGCTTGAAGATGCGAGTCCTTCTTGATCAACAGGGTTTGCTAGAAGCGTTAAAGGGAGGAGATGCCATATATGTTGCATTGACGAAGAAGGATAAGACAACGATGATCGAGAAAGCCCACAGTTCAATTATTCTAAGTCTTGGTGATAAGGTTCTCAGACAAATTTCGAAGGAGACGACGACAACTAGTGTTTGGCTGAAACTCGAAGGAATGTATATGAAAAAGTCCTTTGTAAATCGTTTGTACTTGAAACAAGCTTTGTATTCATTCAAGATGAATGAAGACAAAGCGCTGATGGAGCAGCTGGATATGTTTAGCAAGCTGATTCTTGATCTTGAAAATATTGATGTTACCATCGATGACGAAGATCAAGCGTTATTATTGTTGTGTTCTTTACCTAAGTCGCATGCTCACTTTAAAGAAACCCTCTTGTATGGAAGATAATATCTGACTTTTGAAGAAGTTCAAGCAGCCTTGTATTCGAAGGATTTGAACGAAAGAAAGGAGCAGAAACCATCATCATCAGTTGACGAAGGGTTTTACGTGAAGGGGAAATCCTCGAAGAGAGATGGTAGGTTTGAGAAGAAGAAAGGTAAAACTTAGCAGAAGTCTTATGGCGGTGATATTTCTGGTATTAAATGTTATCACTGTAAGAAGGAGGATCACACAAGAAAGGTGTGTCCTGAACGCCTGAATAATCATGTAGGTAAGGACAATGGAAATGCAGCTATTGTGCAAGATGATTATGAATCATTTGATGTCCTTGTGGTGTCGAGCAGCAACTCTTGCAAAGAGTGGATAATCGATTTAGTATGTACTTGGCATATGACTCCAAACGAGAATGTGTTTGAAGAATTATGTGATCAAGATGGTGGATCAGTGATGTTGGGAAACAATAAAGCTTGCAAGATTGCAGGTATTGGATATGTGAGATTCAAGCTTCATGATGAGTCAATAAGGCTATTGACTGGTGTTAGGTATGTACCTAACCTTAAGAGGAATTTTATTTCTCTTGGTGAATTCGACAAGAAAGGATATGTCTTCAAAGGAGAGCAAGGTATCCTAAAAGTCATGAAGGGGTCGAAGGAAGTCTTGAGAGGCGTGAAGAAACAAGGCTTGTATACCCTTGAGGCTGAGGTTGTAAGTGGTTCAGCAGATTTTGCATCCACGAAATTTGTGTCGAAGACAGAATTATGACACATGAGATTGGGCCATGTCAGCGTAAGAGGCCTGGTCGAACTGGGGAAACAGAACCTGCTAGTTGGTGACAAAGTTGAGAAGTTAGAGTTTTGTGAACCTTGTGTATTTGGAAAATCCGGTAGGGTGAAGTTTAACAAAGGTAAACAAAGAACACATGGATCCCTTGATTACATTCATGCTAATCTTTGGGGGTCTGCAAGGAATCCTTCACATTCTGGTGCAAGGTATTTTCTATCCATAGTTGATGACTATTCCAGAAAATTATGGGTATTCATTCAAAAGACTAAGGATGAAACTTTTGAGAATTTCAAAAATTGGAAGGTTCTGGTTGAAACTCAAACTGGCAGAAAGGTTAAGAGGTTGAAAACCGACATTGGCCTTGAGTTCTGCAATGAAGTTTTCGACAGTTACTGTGTCGAGTCTGGGATTGCAAGGCATAAGACTGTAGCAGGTACTCCTCAACAAAATGGCTTAGCTGAGAGATTCAATCGAACAATCCTTGAAAGGGTTAGATGCATGTTGGTTAGTGCTAGATTGAAGAAGGTGTTTTGGGCGGAGGTTGTTTCAACTGCAACTTATCTGATAAATAAATGTCCCTCGACTGCCTTGGGAATGAGGACACGTGAAGAAGTTTGGTCGGGTTAACCACCAGATCTCGACCAACTGAGAGCATTTGGCTGTTTGGCCTATGCTCACATTAGGCAAGATAAGGTTGAACCTAGAGCTCTGAGATTCATGTTTCTTGGATATCCTGAGGGAGTCAAAGGTTATAGGTTGTGGTGCTTAGAACCAGGTGTAACACCTCAAAATTTTCCTCTTACTTTTAGAACTAACTGGCTTATGTTTCATTTCATTATTGCAATATCATCTTCGCATATCATTTGGTTCTTAGCATGGGATCAAGGTATCTAACCTCATTCACAAGAAGAGGATGTTTTCCAGGGTTTCAGGCAAAGTTCATGTGTATTGTCCAAGGGGCTAAGAGGAGAGATGGTTCTTGATATCATCATTACTTGAGTCACAAAGGAGCCTTGGGCCTCAGGGCATCCTAATTTGTTCATTACCTCATCAAAAGATCACAATTAACAAGAAGTTTCAAGTGAATCACACTCTCCTAGCCTGATTTCTCAAATTAGGGTTTTGGAGATTTTTGGGTTTAACTCTCCAATGGGCATGTTCTTTGAGTTTTTATCATCATCAAATGGCACACCTCATCATTGTCTGACAGGGTACACATCATACTCAGAAGAATTTGGATTTGGAGGATGTGTTGATTCCTCCTAGACTGAAGGCACCAAAACTAGGGTTTGCCATAAAATCAGTTTATTTCTGATTTTTTAGGCAAGACTTGATTCCATGGTATTCCTCATGTCCCTAAGTGTCTAAGGTTGGATAATTGTCCATCAATTTGGTTCAGAAAGGTTTCAATTGTTCAGAAGATTGAAAATCAAGAGAATTGAGAATAAAGTCAACTGTGCAGTGGAAAAGTCAACCCCTGACTTTTTGAGGTCAACATCATGATTTTCAAGTCAAATATGGTTCATATATGAGATTTGATCAAGGAATGTTCAAAGGTTCATGAAAAATAAAAAATGGGAAAAAGTTACTAAATTTGGAAAATTAGGTTTTTAGAAACTTACTATTCTTAGTAAGTTTTTAATCACTTTCTAAGCCATTTTTCACTATGTTCAAGGTCTCATTTCAAAATCTTTTCCACATGAAAATTGTAGTTTGAAGTTTTCCCTTTAAAATGGGCACAAGATCCATGGCAGTTGAGTTATTATTGGATGAGTTATGGTGCACTAAAGTTGGACATTTTCACTTCACCTAGTTCAAAAAACTTAGAAATTTTTCTAAGTTACTTTGGGCAGTTTTGAGAACCAACATTCATGGCCATTTTTCACAATGATCCAAGCTTCATTCCAAGACTAATTCAACATGCTTTTGTTCTTTAATCTTCCTAGTTTCCTTTGGGCATAAGATGGCATGATATGGTGTTGATTTCATTAAGTTATTGGTCATGGAAATGGTGGGCACGGTTTGGATTTCAAGTGCACCACTTGATGATATCTTGTGATGTTCTTGTAGCATGGTCATTTTATCCAATAAACATAATTCCCTTACACGTAAATCATCCCAAAACACCACTCTAAACATTACTCCAAATAACCAAACATTGTTTCTTTACCATGCACCATTTTAGACAACACTTGCCAAATGAGGAATACCATAAACTTGTGCACCAAGTTTGTCCCCTCCAATCTCTCTCATTCTGTTTTCTTTTGCTCAGAAGAATAACAACTAAAACCACTCTCACATAAAGCTCATTTTTTACTACACCCCTCTCATTGCTTAACCCGTGGGTACCACTTTTTTTTTAGTTTTTGGACAATTTTTTGAACCACTTAATTCTTCCATCATGGGCCTGCAAAATCACTCTCAACCCACCATATAAAGTCATCACAAACCCTAGAATGGAGGAGCATTCCATTTCACACGAAAACCAGATCAAAAAAGCTCACACTCTCTCATTTTTCCTCTGATTCGAATCACTCATTTGCACAGCCACTTCCTTCATTTTTCTGATTAATTCTGCATCTCTGGAGTGTGATCTTGCTTCTGTACGCATTTTTTGGCAATTGGAACCCTTGTTCTAGTTGGTTCAGCGTGTCCATCTTCATCATCTATCCAAGTTTTGTTGTGATAAATTGAAGAGGATTCCTAGCAAGCAAGGCCTCGATCTACTCTTCCCAAGCTCAGAGGAGTTGATATGCATCTTTTCCCAATCTCATCGCAAGGTTTGTAGGACCAACGGAGTTGCTCCGTTAGGTAACTTTTCTTGATTCAAATCTGCCATAATACACGTTCATTTTGCTTGTTGTGAGCTCTTCTGAAGTCCTACCAAGTTGTAGGCAATGTTTGTGATGTGTATGAACTTGGTTGTTAAGGTTTCAATTTGAGTATGTTTACTTGTGAGCTTCGATTTGCCATGTTTTATTTGTTTTAAATGATTTTGGATGGTGGATTTGGCATCAGCATGAAAAATACTTCAAAATGGTGTAAGGTTGTGGTTGTTTTGGTACCGTTTACAGTCGTCGCCGGTGAGCCTTGCCGGGAAAGACGACCGGAGCTAGGGCTCCGGCGTCTGAGGTGTTTGGTGAGGTGGCACTTTGACCTTGGTCCTTGCACGCGTGGACGGGTTTGACTTTGTTGTGGATTAATGAAACGCAGCGTTTCACTTGTGCTGAGTTTTTGTGCTTTTTTGTTTCTCAATGATATTGGGCTTAGCACTTTTGATATTCACACCACCACTTTTGAGGCCCAATGCGCGTATGAAATGAAACCTTGTGTTTGATATTGCTGTTGCACCTCCCTATTTCATGCTTCCTTTTTTATTTTTTTATTTTTTTCCATGTTTAATTTGAATTTTATTTTAATTGTTAAATCCATTATAAAAATACCAAAAATATGTTTCTGATTGTTTTGCATCTTGATATATTTTTCATATTTTTATTTTATTTTTCCATTTTTCTTTTCTATTTTATTTGGAATTAAATTGGAATGTTGCTTTTACATGTTTACCCTTGAATTAGGGTTTTGGCTTTTGAGGCCTTTATTTGCTTTCATGATCCAATATTTTTACCATGCTTTGGCAAAACTTTGGTGAATGTTTGAGGATTGATTTGGTGCTGAGATGTTGAATTTTTGATTATTTCTTGATTGATTTTAATTAGTCCTCGATGCATGTTATTAGCCTTCTATGTGTGATGTTATGATCCAATTGATGTTGAAATCGTATGATTCTGGCTGAAACCTTTTTCACATTGGTTCTTGATTGTTTTAACATGAGTTTGCAAATTTATTTGGATTTTTATGAAACATGTTTCTATTTTTGGTTGATACCAACTTGTGGTTTCAATTTGGTTGAAGCACTTGACCTAGTTTGGAGTTCGTTGTTTACTAGAGATTGAATGATGTTTGAGATGATTATTTGGTGTGATCATATACTGTCTTAGATTGTTTGTGGCTTTGGATTCATCCTCATTTGTCCATTTTCCTATTTGTTCCTGATTTTATAAGTTGACAATGTTTTGACTTGAATCCTTTGGTGTGTTTAACCTAATCTTGTGAGATGTTTTCTTGTATGATCCAATCAATGCTTGAGGACTTTTGTTTGATTTGAATGACATATTTAAGGTTCTGATCCTTTTGATTTTGGATCCATTGTATGATCATATCTTGTTTCTTGCTTCACTTTATCATGTGTTGTTTGCATAGATGTTTGAAATGGATGTTTGCATAATTGTGGAGCATGTTTTGAATGTGATTCTTGTTGATTCTTCTTGATATTCATGAGTTTATCTTTGAATTGATATACATGTTCACCTTGCTGCCATTTTCTTTCATGCATTGATTTCACTTTGTTTGATCACTTGAAGTTATGTTGTGCATGAGTTAGTTGTTGCTAATTGTTTGAGTGTTGTTGAGATACATGCTTGATGCTCTTGATGCCATTTTCTAATGTGTGAATTGATTGACCTTTTGCATGACTTGAATTATGACTTGGATCTAATTTCATCTTACCTTATTCATGTCATCTTTGTGTGAGGTTTAATGATGTTTAATTGTGCTTCTTATGCAAGTTTGCTTGCATCCTTTCTTGTTTGCTTTTACTTGCTTACTTGAGCTTTCTTGTGTGAACTTTTGGAGCATGATTAATGATTTGAATTGGTTATGATGTGTATGATGTGCTTGCTGCCCCATATTATTTCTCATCTTTTACCTCTCTTTCTTCTTCATCTCTTTCACTCTTTCTCTTCCCACGGATCTCAAGACTTGTTTAAGTCTTGGATTCACTCCCTTAGAGCTACCTAGTCCAACTTAATTTCCGATTAAGCTTGGAGTAGGATTAGCATTAGGATTCCCTTTGCATGCTAACTTAGTTAGATGTTTCCCCTTTCAAACTGAATTATAGGGCCACCTTTGCATGACAACATTAGGAACATTTAATTTCCCCTTAGTGTTTTCTTTTCCTTTGAGTCTTCTCTTCTCATCTCATAACACTTCTAAAACACTTAATAAATATGAAGAATATTGTGCTCGAGCCTTAAGTGTAGGAAATGAAGAACGAGGGGTCTCCCCTCCTCTTCTAGAGTGTTTAGCATACGTCCCATTTGGGGGCGACCATGCGACTTACTCGTTCCCGCATGGTAGACTTTAGTGCAATGTAAGTTACGAACTAACTTTAATCCACTTCTGTCTAAAAAACACAAAAACAAATTCAAACCTTTTTATCTTTCGGGATCGTTCAAGTTCAAATCATTTTCAGAAAATGGCACGTTACTTCCGTCTCGTCGCAAACAGGCATCGACCCTAACTGCCGGACGCGAATTTAACGTCGCTCATAAAAAACACTAACCGACCTTGTTAGGTCGAACTACGACTGCTTTGATTTCCTCTCTCTAGTCCGATTGAGGATACGTAGGCACGAGACGGCGATGTATTGGCGAGCAACCTCCCCCCTTAGTTCGTGTCCGAACTACGTTGACTCTGACTTTCCCATTGCACGAGGGAATACGTAAGCATAGGACGAGCGATGTCCTATCGAGTCACTTCTTTTTCTTTTCTCCCCCGTTTCTTCGCTCTTTTCTGTTCCTGTTTCTTCTCCTTTCCATTAGCAGTGGAGCTCTAGATGATGACACCCTTTGATCGAGATAACAAGCGTGGATCCCATCGAGTACGATGGACGTGTGGGGTGCTAACACCTTCCCTTCGCGTAAACGACTCCCTTACCCATTTCTCTTGGTCGCGAGACCATGCTCTTTCTCTTCCCTCAGGTTTACGCAGTGTTTCCTTTCCCTCTCTTGGGATAAATACACATTGCTGGCGACTCTGTTTCAGCGCCACTTTCGCGTTTGTACCATGGATGTAAAGCCTCGGGAGCGATAGCTGGCGACTCTGCTGGGGACACCATTGAACTCTTGCTGGTCCATCCCTTTTTGTGAGTCAATCCTAGCGCTTGTTTGTTTGTTTTCATTGGGTGTTTATTTGTTGTGCTTTGTTTTGTTGTATATTACTGTATTACTGTTTTACTATTTTTACCGCATTTATTGCATTGCATTTCATTATTATGCTGTACTGTTCTGCTGCTGGATTTTCTGTTTGTAGGGTGGGTTGGATTCATGAGAGAAAAGCCCAATACCCAGGCTTGAGCATACACCTATGATTAGCGTGGAAAGTAGTGTGAATTGTGTGGCATTTGGCCAGACTTAGTATACATGAAAACTCCACATCCAGACGAGGTTTCCTTGGTAATATCCTATCCTGCTCATTTGGGGCAGATGATGGAATATAACCTGGAAAACTGTCGACTCTGGCGACCGTCTCCCAAGAACTCAGCAACGCCTCTCCTCCCGAGATGTGATAATGGCAGTCCAGAAATGGCAAACCCATTACACTTGTCGATCCGAGGACCCAATGCTGGGAACTTACTATAGGATGACTTTTTTTAGGGGAATCAGTTGAGGCCTCCTCGATTGATGATGATGCCAAACCAGAAATGGTGAACATATTATCATTTCTCGACCTGAGAGCCCGTGATATTGAGGGTCCTCAGTTTTCTAGAACCCACATGTGAGAGGGGATGGGTGTTTGCAGGTCTGCAGGTAACCGAAACCTTAAACCTACCCGGTTTTCTGGATTTCTCATCAGTGTACTGTTATCATCCTGATATTCTGGCAGTTTGAATAGGCCGTTATTCTAGATTTCTAGGTTTATGATATTTGGGGTCTTATTCAGTCAATAGAACAACAGCAGTTTTGAGCATCATGGAAGCCTTGATCCCATGTCTGTTGCATCTGCATCATTATTTTTGCATACATGTTCTTGTATTTCCAAAGGATATTAGCTTTGAGACTCGCTGTTGAGCATTTCCGTCTATTTCTTGTGGTTCTTTTGTCAAAAACTTGAATCAAAGCAAAATGATTCCTTGGAAATATTCGAGCATGGCATTTGCATTCGCATACGCATAACAGGTGCTCAGGAGCGGATTTCTCATTCTGACTTGGTATTATCTTCAGAATTGACAGCTTGACTTGCCACCACTACCCAGCCTGTGATAATCAGAGGATAGCAATGGAATAAATCCATGCAGAAGTGACTGAAATGAAGATCCAGATGAGGCAGTTTGGGGAAGATATGCAGGCCATGTCTCAAGGCCAGAAACTGCTAAGAGAGGAAGTCAACCAGATGAGGACTCAAATGGGCCTGGTCATGGAAATCTTGAATAAGGTGTTAAAGAAGGAAAACAATCATGTGCTCGCTTCCACAACAGAGGTCCTTACTCCTCCCATCTCTTTTGGATTTGCTCTAGATCGTGGATTGCCTCGTGAATCTCTTCCACAAACTGAAGTTTCAGAGCTTTCTCATCAGCAATCATTTCCTGCTCCTCAAGAGGATCCTAAGTCAGAGGGGCCTAAGAGGAAGTTTGATCCCATTCCAATGCCGTATGCGCAGTTACTTTCTTATTTGCTCGAGCTCAAACTGGTTGAACGGGTTACTTTGGGACCTCTTCACACAAGGCTTCCTCTGGGACATAATGCTAATGCTAGATGTGAGTTCCACTCTGGGGCACCTGGTCACAATGTTGAGAATTGTACAAGGTTCAAGCATAAAGTCCAAGAGCTCATTGATTCAGAGGCAATCAAATTTACATCAGTTGGCACTAGTAAACAAGGTGACTTTACTCCCGTTGTTGCAAAGGAATTGGGGTTTCCTTCCTTTTCTAAAAGATCCACCTCATGTCATGGATCTCTTCCACAGCCTTATGCTTCAGAAGTTTTGCGTCAGCAACCCTTGTTTGTGCCTCAGCCGAATGCAGGAAGGAAAGTGCAGGGGCGGATTGGGCGCCCAAATCAGCATCGACAGCAGAACTATCAACAACAGGGGCAACTCAGACCCAGACGACCCAAGAGGATATTTGATCCTATTCCTATTCCTTACAGTCAGTTGTTGGCTCGCTTGCTCAAAAGCTCTTTAATTCAGCTGAGGAATACCATGCCAGTGCCATACCCTATTCCTCCGGACTATGACATGAATGCTAGCTGTGAGTTCCATTCAGGAACGTTTGGGCACACACTTGATAACTATAATGCGTTCCAGCACAAGGTGCAAGATTTGATTGACTCAAAGGTCATTACCCCAGATGGTACCCCCAAAAGGTGAAGCTTCTTTATCAGAGTAAGCACTCGAGGCTGCGAAGACATCATCAGAAGCAATAAGTCTAGACGGAGTCAAGTCTCCTCAACAATGGCAATCATCAGCTTCCTTTACTGCGTTTTCATATGTAGCTTTCATTTGTTTGTTTAAACACTGTCTGCATGTAAAAACTTATTTGTGTTTTGAATGCTGATTTTAATGCAATAAACGTGTTGTTCCCGAAGTATCTTACTTTTATGAACTCATGTCATGTTTATATGCACTGCAATACCAACTTTCTTGCCTTAAACTCTTGAGGGGGGATGATGAGGTAAAAATGCAAAATCTTCGATTAGGTGCTTTTGGATAAGACCATGTTGAGGATGTACAGGCGTTGTTTCAAATCCCTAAACACTGGAGATATAAGGGAGATAGACCCTCGTTAACCCTTTTGAGCCTTGAAGTAGGAGTTTCTTTCTAGAAACGAAAAAACCCTCAATCTTAAGCTGGGGCAGGGTAGGCGTCAGTTAGTTTGACCGAGCGTTCAAATTGCAAAAGGAGTGTGCATCTGAGGATCCATTACCTTCTATTCCACCGTCAAGAGGTTAAAAGATGTGAAACCACAATGGTTATCCCGCAACAATCAAGGAGTGAGGCAGTCACAACCCTTTCAAACAAGTCAGATAATCCAGTGTCACACGATTTGTTCAAAAAAGAGAATAAAATAAAGAAAGCCCGCTAAGTCGAAACTTGAAAACAAGCGACTTAGGCAAAAGTTAGGGCATCCCGCTGGACTTCAAAAAATCGAAAAACTCAAAAGAGTCAGTCCAGGCAAAATCAGGGAAATAAAAAAAAGAAATAAAAAAAACGAAAAGGATTACAAAGGAAAAAATCCTTGAGCAGAACAAAGTCGTGTGGCTACAGACACAAAAGAAAAAAGGGGTAACTGTTGCTCCAAAACCTCATCGGGTCTTAAACCATCGATTGCATGGGTTCCTTAAGGATCATAAAACCTTTCGAGAGATGAGCGCTTATGTCAAATTAGCTGAACGTAGGACTGGAGAACATCACAAAGAGTGGGTGGGCACTAATAAACTTTGAGCTTTAAATCCTTTTTTCTCAAAAAACCGTGAACCAGGCCATGTTACAACCCTTAAAAGTCCTAATTGAAGCAGGGTTTTATCTGAAGGTGTACTTCAGCGAGATAGCGTTCCTGACTCCCATAAGTTATGCTAATAAGATTTTTGTTGGTATTGCATGTGCGTATTGTTTTCCATTCAAAAATCAATGTCGCATCCCAGCTTGTGATTCGTTCACAAAGCTCGGCGACACATTTTCAATAAAAGACTTCGAGACTAACATGTGTGTTGCATTAGAATTATCATTCTCATAATAAACTTGTTCTATTTGCATACATGTGCCTAAGCATCAAAGAAGCTTACACAATGAACGTCAGTTGAGAAGCTCGATCACGCCAAGTTGAGATGGCAAAAACTTCGAAGGACGGTCATGTCAAGGGGTATGTGGCCAAGAGGCTGTGCGTAGCCCAGACGTTCCCGATAAATGGTGATAAGATGCAACCCATCTGGAGCAGTCACATTGAAAATTCTCCCTAAAGCAGCCATGCTGGGGCCATTATGTCGAGATTCAATAAATCTCTCCACAAGCACTTAATATGGGGCAATCAGGTCGATTTGAAAAATCTATGTAAGATCAGTCAGGGGCAAAGTTCCTTCAAGACTTGGGGCAGGCCACCTCTAGAGCGTAAGAAGTTGTCCACTCTGAAGACGGTTAATTGAAAGCACCTCTTCAAAGTTCAGAATACTGGGGCAGAGTATTTTCAAGTCATTACAAATCCTTTTGAGGCAAGTTACTTCATGGATTATGAAGTCTGGGGCAGTTATGTCAAGATCTGATAAATCTCTCCAAGAGTTTGAAGACCCTGGGACAGTGTGAATGTCTGGTCTTCTATAAAATCCTCTTGAGATGATTTCTTCCTTTAGACCTGGCGGTCTGGGGCAAGTGGAGAGTTCAAAGAGCCGCTTATGACCATAGAGACAGGTCAGGCTGGGTAACAAGTTTGTTTTTCCCCAGTAGCGTTACTCTCCCCAACACTGAAAGTTCATCATCCTCAGCAGAACTCATTCCCCCCAGCAAGCAGTTTAAAGTGGATTGCTCCGAGGTGGGTGTGGTTGTATCTCCAGCAGGAGGTGTGTTGGATGTCTTTGAAAAGACTTTATTTTCCCCACAGAGCCTGGTAATCACTTTCCTCATGAGGTCAGGAAGTGTAGTTTCTTCAGCAACGACATGCTCTAATCCCTAGCAGGGTAGCAGGGTTTCTCCCCAGTAGAGCTACTCCCCTCAACATTGAAACTTCATTCTCCTCAGCTAGTCGAGAAATGTTTTCCTCACCAGCAACGATATGAGTTAATCCCCTCAGATGAGTAAGCTTGATGTTATCCTCTAGCAGAATGGATGTCAGCATCTACCGTTCCTCAAGCAGGTTTGCTGATCATGGCCGGTACTCCCCAGCAGGGTAAAAGTACTGATATTCCTCGGCAGGGTAAAAGCAAGGACATCTCCCAACAGCAGGTTGAGTTCGGTAATATCCCCAAACAGGTTTGGAATTATTGACTTGTCTCCCCAAGCAAAGTTTGATGGTGATCTTCACAGTGGTTTATTCCACAGCGGTTGATATCTCCGGCAGGTCCTAAGTCCAATTGTTATTGGCATTCTTTCAGATCCAGGTAAAAGTCATTGGTAATCCCCAACAGAGAGAATTTCTCTTTGGGTTCCATCTTCAATATTCGTTTCCATCCATCCCCAACAGAGTGGAATTTCTCTCAGAGTTTTCATCTCCAGCAGAGTTTGTGATCAGGAAGTCGTTCAGTGAAGTCTTCCTCAGCAGGGTCTTTTATTTTAGAGGAAAATTTAGTTTGTCACCCCCAGTAGAGCTGCCTTGGTCTTCAACATTTATTTTGCTGAGACGCCTCTTTTGCATTGCATAAGCATTTTTGCATGGCATCCTCCCAAAAGCGTAGCATTTCCATTTCGTATGGAGCATTACGCCATAGGAAAATTCAAACATATGCATTCGAAGCATAAGCCAGGTTTGATATCCTTTACCAGATTCTTTCCCCAGCAGAAAGTAACAAAATTCAGGAGACGTTGTTTTACACTACACCGCAACCAGCGGATTTGTCCTTCTTGTTGGTCCTTCATATACTCCCCCGCGGAGTTGTCTGTTTAGATTTCTCTTTTCCCCGGCGGAGTCATCTTTGTAGAACTGTCGATTCTACATATTGTTGTTTGAAAGTCTACCTTTGGCTTAGTCTTCCTTTAAAAGTCCACCTTCGGCTTGGTCTTTCTCTTTTCTCGAGTTCGCCTTTGGCCGTCCTCGCACCTGCTGTTATCTTGTTATCCCCAGTAGAGTTATCCTTCGGCATAGTCTTTCTTTGAAAGCCCACCTTCGGCTTGGTCTTTCTCTTTTTCGAGTCCACCTTCGGCATGGTCTCGTACCCTTCGTTTGAAAGTCTACCTTCGGCATAGTCTTTCTTTGAAAGCCCACCTTCGGCTTGGTCTTTCTTTTTCGATTCCACCTTCGACATGGTCTCGTACCCTTCGTTTGAAAGTCTAGCTTCGGCATAGTCTTTCTTTGAAAGCCCACCTTCGGCTTGGTCTTTCTTTTTCGAGTCCACCTTCGGCATGGTCTCGGACCCTTCGTTTGAAAGTCTACCTTCGGCATAGTCTTTCTTTGAAAGCCCACCTTCGGCTTGGTCTTTCTTTTTTGAGTCCACCTTCGGCATGGTCTCGGACCCTTCGTTTGAAAGTCTACCTTCGGCATAGTCTTTCTTTGAAAGCCCACCTTCGGCTTGGTCTTTTTTTTTTCGAGTCCACCTTCGGCATGGTCTCGTACCCTTCGTTTGAAAGTCTACCTTAGGCATAGTCTTTCTTTGAAAGCCCACCTTCGGCTTGGTCTTTCTCTACCTTCGGCATAGTCTTTCTTTGAAAGCCCACCTTCGGCTTGGTCTTTCTCTACCTTCGGCATAGTCTTTCTTTGAAAGCCCACCTCCGACTTGGTCTTTCATTTTTCGAGTCCACCTTCGGCATGGTCTCGTACCCTTCGTTTGAAAGTCTACCTTCGGCATAGTCTTTCTTTGAAAGCCCACCTTCGACTTGGTCTTTCTCTACCTTCGGCATAGCCTTTCTTTGAAAGCCCACCTTCGGCTTGGTCTTTCTTATTGAGTATGCCTTCGGTCGTTCTCTTAGTACCTTTATATCTCCCCAGCATGGTCCGCCTTTGGTCGGTCTACCTTTTCGAGTTCGCCTTCGGCCGTTCTCGTTTATCCTTATATCCCCAGTTTAGTCCGCCTTCGGCCAGTCTGCCTTTCCGAGTTCGCCTTCGGCCGTTCTTGTATTCGCGTTATTTCATCATCCCCACAGGTTGCAAATTTCCAGGTTATTTTGGTATTCAATCTCCGTGTATCTTTGAATTCCTGACAACCGTTGCTCTCATCCCTTCAGGTCCACAGTCGATTGAATAGGGGCAGCTGTAACACCTCAAAATTTGCCCTCTTACTTTTAGCACTAACTGGCTTATGTTTCATTTCATTCTTGCATTATCATCTTCGCATATCATTTGGTTCTTAGCATGGGATCAAGATAACTAACCTCACTCACAAGAAGAGGATGGTTTCCAGGGTTTCAGACAAAGTTCATATGTATTGTCCAAGGGGCTAAGAGGAGAGATGGTTCTTGATATCATCATTACTTGAGTCACAAAGGAGCCTTGAGCCTCAGGGCATCCTAATTTGTTCATTACATCATCAAAAGATCACTATTGACAAGAAGTTTCAAGTGAATCATACTCTCCTAGCCTGATTTCTCAAATTAGGGTTTTAGAGGTTTTTGGGTTTAACTCTCCAATGGGCATGTTCTTTGAGTTTTTATCATCATCAAATGGCACACCTCATCATTGTCTGACAGGGTACACATCATACTCAGAAGAATTTGGATTTGGAGGATGTGATGATTCCTCCTAGACTGAAGGCACCAAAACTAGGGTTTGCCATAAAATCAGTTTATTTCTGATTTTTTGGGCAAGACTTGACTCCATGGTATTCCTCATGTCCCTAAGTTTCTAAGGTTGGAGAATTGTCCATCAATTTGGTTCAGAAAGGTTTCAATTGTTCAGAAGATTGAAAATCAGGAGAATTGGGAATAAAGTCAACTGTGCAGTGGAAAAGTCAACCCCTGACTTTTTGAGGTCAACATCATGATTTCCAAGTCAAATATGGTTCATATATGAGATTTGATCAAGGAATGTTCAAAGGTTCATGAAAAATCAAAAATGGGAAAAAGTTACTAAATTTGGAAAATTAGGTTTTAAGAAACTTACTATTTTTAGTAAGTTTTTAATCACTTTCTAAGCCATTTTTCACTATGTTCAAGGCCTCATTTCAAAATCTTTTCCACATGAAAATTGTAGTTTGAAGTTTTCCCTTCAAAACGGGCATAAGAACCATGGCATTTGAGTTATTATTGGATGAGTTATTTTGCACTAAAGTTGGACATTCTCACTTCACCTAGTTCAAAAAACTTAGAAATTTTTCTAAGTTACTTTGGGCAGTTTTGAGAACCAACATTCATGGCCATTTTTCATAATGATCCAAGCTTCATTCCAAGACTAATTCAACATGCTTTTGTTCTTTAATCTTCCTAGTTTCCTTTGGGCATAAGATGGCATGATATGGTGTTGATTTCATTAAGTTATTGTTCATGGAAATGGTGGCCACGGTTTGGATTTCAAGTGAACCACTTGATGATATCTTGTGATGTTCTTGCAACATGGTCATTTTATCCAATAAACATAATTCCCTTGCACGTAAATCATCCCAAAACACCACTCTAAACATTACTCCAAATAACCAAACATTGTTTCTTTACCATGCACCATTTTAGACAACACTTGCCAAATGAGGAATACCATAAACTTTTGCACCAAGTTTGTCCCCTCCACTCTCTCTCATTCTGATTTCTTTTGCTCAGAAGAATAACAACCAAAACCACTTTCACATAAAGCTCATTTTTTACTACACCCCTCTCATTGCTTAACCCGTGGGTACCACTTTTTTTGAGTTTTTGGGCAATTTTTTGAACCACTTCATTCTTCCATCACGGACCTGCAAAATCACTCTCAAACCACCATATAAAGTCATCACAAACCCTAGAATGGAGGAGCATTCCATTTCACACAAAAACCAGATCAGAAAAGCTCACACTCTCTCATTTTTCCTCTGATTCGAATCACTCATTTGCACAGCCACTTCCTTCATTTTTCTGATTGATTCTGCATCTCTGGGGTGTGATCTTGCTTCTGTACGTATTTTTTGGCAACTGGAACCCTTGTTCTAGTTGGTTCAGCGTCTCCATCTTTATCATCCATCCAAGTTTTGTTGTGAGAAATTGAAGAGGATTCCAAGCAAGCAAGGCCTCGATCTACTCTTCCCAAGCTCAGAGGAATTGATCTGCATCTTTTCCCAATCTCATCGCAAGGTTTGAAGGACCAACGGAGTTGCTCCGTTAGGTAACTTTTCTTGATTCAAATCTGCCATAATACACGTTCATTTTGCTTGTTGTGAGCTCCTCTGAAGTCCTACCAAGTTGTAGGTAAAGTTTGTGATGTGTACGAACTTGGTTGTTAAGGTTTTAGTTTGAGTATGTTTACTTGTGAGCTTCAATTTGCCATGTTTTATTTGTTTTAAATGATTTTGGATGGTGGATTTGGCATCAGCATGAAAAATACTTCAAAATGGTGTAAGGTTGTGGTTGTTTTGGTACCGTTTACAGTCGTCGCCGGTGAGCCTTGTCGGGGAAGACGACCGGAGCTAGGGCTCCGGCGTCTGAGGTGTTTGGTGAGGTGGCACTTTGACCTTGGTCCTTGCACGTGTGGACGGGTTTGACTTTGTTGTGGATTAATGAAACGCGGCGTTTCACTTGTGCTGAGTTTTTGTGCGTTTTTGTTTCTCAATGATATTGGGCTTAGCACTTTTGATATTCACACCACCACTTTTGAGGCCCAATGCGCGTATGAAATGAAACCTTGTGTTTGATATTGCTGTTGCACCTCCCTATTTCATGCTTCCTTTTTTATTTTTTTTCTTTTTTTTTTCCATGTTTAATTTGAATTTTATTTTAATTGTTAAATCCATTATAAAAATACCAAAAAATATGTTTCTGATTGTTTAGCATCTTGAGATATTTTTCATATTTTTATTTTATTTTTCCATTTTTCTTTTCTATTTTATTTGGAATTAATTTGGAAGTTGCTTTTACATGTTTACCCTTGAATTAGGGTTTTGGCTTTTGAGGCCTTTATTTGCTTTCATGATCCAATATTTTTACCATACTTTGGCACACCTTTGGTGAATGTTTGAGGATTGATTTGGTGCTGAGATGTTGAATTTTTGATTATTTCTTGATTGATTTTAATTAGTCCTCGATGCATGTTATTAGCCTCCTATGTGTGATGTTATGATCCAAATGATGTTGAAATCTTATGATTCTGGCTGAAACCTTTTGCACATTGGTTCTTGATTTTTTTAACATGAGTTTAGAAATTTATATGAATTTTTATGAAACATTTTTCTATTTTTGGTTGATACCAACTTGTGGTCTCAATTTGGTTGAAGCATGTTGAAGCACTTAACCTAGTTTGGAGTTTGCTGTTTACTAGAGATTGAATGATGTTTGAGATGATTATTTGGTGTGATCATATACTATTTTAGCTTATTTGTGGCTTTGGATTCATCTTCATTTGTCCATTTTCCTATTTGTTCTTGATTTTATAAGTTGATAATGTTTTGACTTGAATCCTTTGGTGTGTTTAATCTAATCTTGTGAGATGTTTTCTTGTATGATCCAATCAATGCTTGAGGACTTTTGTTTGATTTGAATGACATGTTTAAGGTTCTGATCCTTTTGATTTTGGATCCATTGTATGATCATATCTTGTTTCTTGCTTCACTTTATCATGTGTTGTTTGCATAGATGTTTGAAATGGATGTTTGCATAATTGTGGAGCATGTTTTGAATGTGATTCTTGTTGATTCTTCTTGATATTCATGAGTTGATCTTTGAATTGATATACATGTTCACCTTGCTGCCATTTGCTTTCATGCATTGATTTCACTTTGTTTGATCACTTCAAGTTATGTTGTGCATGAGTTAGTTGTTGCTAATTGTTTGAGTGTTGTTGAGATACATGCTTGATGCTCTTGATGCCATTTTCTAATGTGTGAATTGATTGACCTTTGGCATGACTTGAATTCTGACTTGGATCTACTTTCATCTTACCTTATTCATGTCATCTTTGTGTGAGGTTTAATGATGTTTAATTGTGCTTCTTATGCAAGTTTGCTTGCATCCTTTCTTGTTTGCTTTTACTTGCTTACTTGAGCTTTCTTGTGTGAACTTTTGGAGCATGATTAATGATTTGAATTGGTTATGATGTGTATGATGTGCTTGCTGCCCCATCTTATTTCTCATCTTTTACCTCTCTTTCTTCTTCATCTCTTTCACTCTTTCTCTTCCCACGGATCTCAAGACTTGTTTAAGTCTTGGATTCACTCCCTTAAAGCTACCTAGTCCAACTTAATTTCCGATTAAGCTTGGAGTAGGATTAGCATTAGGATTCCCTTTGCATGCTAACTTAGGTAGATGTTTCCCCTTTCAAACTCAATTATAGGGCCACCTTTGCATGACAATATTAGGAACATTTAGTTTCCCCTTAGTGTTTTCTTTTCCTTTGAGTCTTCTCTTCTCATCTCATAACACTTCTAAAACACTTAATAAATATAACGAATATTGCGCTCGAGCCTTAAGTGTAGGAAATGAAGAACGAAGGGTCTCCCCTCCTCTTCTAGAGTGTTTAGCATACGTCCCATTTGGGGGCGACCATGCGACTCACTCGTTCCCGCATGGTAGACTTTAGTGCAATGTAAGTTACGAACTAACTTTAATCCACTTCTGTCTAAAAAACACAAAAACAAATTCAAACCTTTTTATCTTTCGGGATCGTTCAAGTTCAAATCATTTTCAGAAAATGGCACGTTACTTCCGTCTCGTCGCAAACAGGCATCGACCCTAACTGCCGGACGCGAATTTAACGTCGCTCATAAAAAACACTAACCGATCTTGTTAGGTCGAACTGCAACTGCTCTGATTTCCTCTCTCTAGTCCGATTGAGGATATGTAGGCACGAGACGAGCAACCTCCCCCCTTAGTTCGTGTCCGAACTACGTTGACTCTGACTTTCCCATTGCACGAGGGAATACGTAGGCATAGGACGAGCGATGTCCTATCGAGTCACTTCTTTTTCTTTTCTCCCCCGTTTCTTCGCTCTTTTCCGTTCCTGTTTCTTCTCCTTTCCAGTAGCAGTGGAGCTCCCGATGACGACACCCTTTGATCGAGACAACAAGCGTGGATCCCATCGAGTACGATGGACGTGTGGGGTGCTAACACCTTCCCTTCGCGTAACCGACTCCCTTACCCGTTTCTCTTGGTCGCGAGACCATGCTCTTTCCCTTCCCTCAGGTTTACGCAGTGTTTCCTTTCCCTCTCTTGGGATAAATACACATTGCTGGCGACTCTGTTTCAGCGTCACTTTCGCGTTTGTACTTGGATGAAAATCCCGGGAGCGACACCAGGTCATAGAAGATGTATCACAATTCGTGATGTAGTTTTTAATGAAGTAGAGATGGCGTTCAATAAAATTGGGGATGCTAGTCGAAGTGCAGAAATCTCTGAAGAGGAGCTGGAATAGGTAGAGATTCCTGTTGAGGTGAAGCATAGTGATGCTGAAGTGCATAACCCAGATGAAGTCGAAGAAGAAGAGCAAGATGCTAAAAATATTGAGGAAATTGTCGATGACTACCTACTGGCAAGAGATAGGTCAAGAAGAGTCATCAAGCAACCTCAGAGACTTGGTTATGCAGATCTTATAGCTTTTGCCTTAATCTTTGCAAGTGAGGTACTTGAGGAAGAACCTAGAAACTACAAGGAAGCTATATGGAGTCGAGATAAGACTGAATGATGAAAAGCCATGGATGACGAGATGAAATCTCTTAATGATAATAACACTTGGGAGCTGATTGAGAAACCTGCAGGAGCCAGGCCAGTCAGTTGTAAGTGTATTTTAAAGGTCAAGGAAGGAATAGAAGAGTGATGTCGAAGCGCTTTAAGGCAAGGTTAGTATCTAGGGGGTTCACTAAAAAAGAAGGTGTTGACTTCACTGATGTGTTCTCTCCTATTGTAAAGCATAGATCGATTAGAATGATGTTGGACATGGTGGTGAAGTTCGACTTGTAACTCGAACAAATGGATGTGCAGACAACATTTTTGTATGGTGATCTAGATGAAACGATCCTGATGCGACAGCCTGAAGGGTATGCCGAAAAGGATAAGGAAGATTATATGTGCAAGCTGAATAGGTCTTTGTATAGCCTGCAACAATCTCCTCGATAGTGGAACAGGAGATTTGACAAGTTCATGGAACACATTGGTTTCACTAGGAACCAGTTCGACCACTGTGTTTACTTCAGATTTTGATCAAGAAATTCACTTTGCTTTATGTGGATGATATCCTCATAGCTAGCAATAGTGTCGAGGATGTAATGGAGGTGAAGGCTGAACTCAGTAAGGAATTCGAAATGAAGGATCTGAGAGTTGCCACCAAGATTCTTGGGATTGACATCTAGAGAGATAGAAAACAGTCGAGATTATGCTTATCTCAAGAGACATACCTACGAAAGGTTCTCAATAAGTTTGGTATGTCAAATTCAAAGCGTGTCGTGACTCCGACAAATCCTCAATTTAAGCTTAGTACTACTCAAAGTCCGAGTACTGAAGGTGAAAGAATCTATATGAGTAGCATTCTATATGCTAGTATAGTGGGTTCTTTGATGTATGTTATGGTCTGTATGAGGCCAGACATAGTGTATGGAGTGAGCCCTGTAAGCAGGTATATGGCCAATCTTGGAAAGGCGCACTGACAAGCTTTGAAGTGGATTCTCAGGTACATAAATGGGTCTCTGAGAAGAGTTTTGATTTATGGTGGAGCCTATGGTGATAGAAAATTTGAATTCAAAGTTTTCATCGACTCTGATTATGCAGGATGTATGGATTCCAGAAAGTCTATTTCTAGATATGTGTTCACTATGTTCGTCACATCAATCAGTTGGAAAGCAACGCTTCAAAAGGTTGTTGCCTTATCAACCACTGAAGCATAATATATTGCCCTCACTGAGTTGCGAAAGAAGCATTGTGGCTTGAAGGTTTTGTAAAGGATCTGAAACTTCAAGGTCGAAGTATCACTGTTAAATTTGATAGTCAAAGTGAAATACACCTGTCGAAGAATTCAGCATATCATGAGCGAACCAAGCACATAGATGTAAGGTTGCACTTCATCAAAGAGATAATCAAGCATGGTGAAATCCAGGTGCTGAAGGTTTCGACTGATGACAATGCTGCTGATATGATCACCAAGACGTTACCGAGTTGCAAGTTTTTCCACTGTATACAATTGATAAAGCTGCATGATGAAAGCTAGTTTATTCCCTGATTTTGTAGAGTGTGTTTCAAGGTGGAGATTTGTGAGATATTGGATTGAACTCTAGTGTTATCGACATGGATAACTTTCAAGTTTTGACATGAGACAAGCATGAAGTCGAAGATGGTTCGCATGCTGATGTCGAAGTGTTACATGCTGTAGTCGAAGTTAGTTTTAGTATGTAATGTCGAAATGTATATTCGAATTGGGCCTTGTGTTAAGGATCCAATTATTTAGTTAACTTGTTATGTAAGTTAGCTAGTTAGCATATAAATAGGCTAGATCTCTCAGGTTTTTGAGAGAGGCCAATAGTGTTATTCATTTGTAATCATTTGTAAACCTTAAATAAGAAAGTGAATAGAAAATAGTTTGTCCAAAAATCCTATTCTCATTCTTTCTCTCCCTCTCTCTCTCTCTTTTTTCTAACTGTTTCATTGTTCATCCAAGAGACCCCGTTTTCTCAATCAAGAATTTGTTAATTGGTATCGTTTGTCACAATAGAACACTCCCATGGGCATTGATTGTCCATAATTTCTAACACTAATAAAGTTTGCTTCATATATAGAATGTTGCAGTACTTGCATATATTGTATATGTTTTTGTCTATTATGCTTATAGGTGTGAAAAAATGATTACTTACAAATGTGTGGCATGAAATGTTAGTTGTTTTAAAATTGGAAATTGATTGAGTAACCTGTAGTGACAATGCATATTGATGGTTAAAGTTATGTTTAATAAGTTGAATGCTTAGAAATAATTTCAAGCTAGAAATAAGTGCGAAAATGCTTAGTGATGGTTAAAGCTATGTGTTGCAAGAAAATGATTTCAATTGGGTACTACAACCATTATGCTTAGAGATGGTGCAATACAAGCATTATGTTACAATAATTTTTTTTTAGATGAAGTGAGAGATGAAATTATGAGAAATTTAAAGTAGTATAGTATAAATTGCAATGAGTACCTTATTTATGTTCACTTGTTTCAAATCTTCATTTGAATTTCTATGTTAAACCTTCTTGATCGACTTCATCATTGATGTGCATGACACTTTTGAACCCTTTCTTTGATAATCTTTGTCTTCATCAAAATTAAACTAGATATAAGATGTATTCTTCACAATCTCCCCCTTTTGATGATGAAAAAATACTTGAATTTTTGTTTTGATAATGATTGAAAATCTCCCCCTTAGTTGTGTGTCTCCCCATTAATTAGTGAATCTTGCAACGAAAAAGTCAAATTTTGATGTTATTATTTTGATGCTTGTTTTAATCCATACAAGGATTTGTCAAACTTGTACAACTTTTGTTCATTACCATAAATCATCTAACTGCTCCATATAAATCTCCGCATCAAAATTTCTATTTAGGAATGTTATTTTGACATCCATATGAGGAACAATAAGTTCATGCAAAGAAACTAATGCAAACAATATTCTAATTGTCGTCGTCCTTGCTACTAGTGCATATGTATCGAAATAATTAACACCTTCTTTTTTCTAAAACTCTTAGTTACTAATCTATACATGTAGGTGTTTAGTGTATCATGATTATGATATTTCCTTCTAGTCACCCACTTACATCCAATGGGTCTTGATCTTTTAGTTAGATCGACAAGTTCTCAAGTGTGGTTTGACATTATTGAATCCATTTCGTCTTGGATAAATCCTTCTAAAAAAGGAGTCCCTTGAAGCCACTACTTCCTTGATTTCACAAATATATCAACAACTATAGTAGACTTTGAATCAAACCAATTTTAAGGACCTTTCTCCAACAAATAGAAAATATACCACTTTCGATTAGGAAATACTTTAAGAAAATACACACACTTTCTTTACAAATTTAGTCACCACACACATTGTGATCAATTATTATAATTAAAGAAATTTGGATATATGAAGTTATTCTTGAATCAATTTCAATAGACAATTGATCTTCTCTTTCAATTCACTATTCAATAATATATGAACTTTAAGTGCTCAAAAATATTGTGAAGTTTTTATGAATGATTTTAAAGTTATGCACAAAGTTTCAACATTTTTGAAAAATAATGAACACTTGGAAAATTATTTGAATTAATGTGAAAAAATTAATAATGAAAGAGGTAATTTGAAAACTAATGTATTTTGCCTTAAATACATCTTATGAAGCTTCTAGGAATTGATGCAAAAGTTTGAGACATTTTCATGAAGGTTTGCAATAGTTTAGAATGACAATGGTTCATGAAAAGACATAACTTTTTAAATTCTGTTCAGGACTTGTTAAGTCGTTTAAACGAAAACTTCACTTAACAAATGCATGATGAATTTTGAATTTCAAAAACAACATATTTTGTTAAGTCGGTTAACTAGATCTGAAATGAAAGTGCAACGGACCCGACTTAAAAAGTGTTGACAACTTTTCAAAAATAAGCTTTTATGCCTTTTGCTCTTGTTGTTCTTGAATTTATTATTCTTTTGAAGTGTATGACATTTATTTTTAACATGTCATATTTCTCCGCATTCAAAGCAAGTAACCTTCCTCATGGTGCTTCCTTTTTACTCATTTCTTTTGTCTATTCTTTTCTCAAGAATTTTTGAATTTCGTGATTAGAGCATCATCTCTAAAACCACGATTTGAGTAAGCTACAATTTTCAATTTGTGTTTTAACAATCGGTGGAGAACCTTCCTCACGAGGTTCTTCATTTGTGGAAATGTCAAATTTCTTATCCTCCGTGATAAAAATCTCAAAATTCCACATCTCAGTATTCAATAGTTACATTAGACTTCAAATTCAGACATTTATATAAGTGATGATTCATCTTTGAGTGATCTTTATATGTCTTATAATAATTATTCTCATTAAATACAAACATATTATTCACATAGAATTCAGATCAAAATTCAATTGCATAATTTGAAATCATGAACTTTAATAAATTTGATCACTTTGTTGATTAACAAAATTTATAAACCAAATAGTTTCAAATTAAAAAGTACACTTTTCACTTCAAAATTAAATAAATAATTGAAATTCATAACCAAGATTCAATTAAAATTTAAAATTATAAAAATTTAATCGTATACCCTTTTGTATAAAATTCTGCACCTAATTATAAACGTACATATCTTTTCGCATTCAAAAATATCATCAAGAGATGCATTGGTTCAGAAGTAATGTCAATCTGTAATTTTTTTACTTGCAGTACATATAGATAGTCACATAAACACATATAATATCAATAACTTTCATACCATTTTATTTATTATACATAATAAATTATATAAATAATTAATTGAAGGATAATATTATGATGCTTATCTGTATGATTGGTTCAGTACATAAGCAGAACATTACGCCCATCTTTTATTCAAATATGAAAGTTATGTACATTAGTGAAATATAAATCATGTAGTATTCCGTATATGATTAATATTAGCACATACATTCTTTAAGAATTATAGAAATTAAAACCGATATATTCTACTATAAATGACATAGCATCCTTTTGAAAAAAATCCAATAATGATAATTATGGCATTTGCTTACTATATAACATATTGATACAATGTATAAAAATTATTTCTAATTCAATTTTAATACTTTTACATAGTGAATATCATTAACAATATATATATATATATATATATATATATATATATATATATATATATATATATATATATATATATATATCCGTTTCAATCTTTTGAGAGGCCCTGTGTAAGAAGCCGAAGTTAGCTTTAGTTAAATCGTGAATTTTGTTAAGAGGCCTTGTTTAACGGTAAAATAACCGTGAAATATCTGTCTGGAGGCCCTTTTTGTCATAGCGTAATCAAGAAAAATTATGAGGCCCTGTGCTGTAGGCCTCCTTGCACACCCTCAAAGACGGTTATATATATATATATATATATATATATATATATATATATATATATATATATATATATATATATATATCATTTAATTCAAAATACTAACATATCATCTATTAATTATCAGAAAATTATCATATATGTAATCGTTCGTCTAATACCAATTATTAGAAAATTTCATATTTAGAATTTTGAA
Source organism: Lathyrus tuberosus (assembly GCA_022829125.1). Lineage (NCBI taxonomy): Eukaryota > Viridiplantae > Streptophyta > Magnoliopsida > Fabales > Fabaceae > Lathyrus > Lathyrus tuberosus. Next base: position 16,450,723 of record JALAZF010000078.1, read on the forward strand.
ATTATTATTTTCACAATTCTCTAATTTCTAAGAGAAATAATAAAGCGTACCCGGATACATAATGACGATTTGTTCTTGATTCTTAATCTGAAAGTCTCAGCTTCCATTATTTGCCATACTTTTAAGATTGTTAGAAAAATTATTTTATATCGAATGGATCGAGGCTAGAATTGTGAATGGTGTCACTTTCCTTAAAAGTATTTCAAGCACTCTCAAATGTCTTAGAGTTGGAACGCATGAATACTCAGGATAATTCATCTTATACTCGAGTTTGCATAAGACTGGTGAAAACTCGAATGTAGGGAAAAAAGTATCTGGAATTTTAGTCAAGACGATGTATGTTTTTTTGTTATGTTCTTATGAATTAAACTTCTAAAGAAAGAGGGGTAGACACACATATTCTTTCCCAAATATTTTTGAGTTTATTATTTTTTTTGTGCGATTTACATATGTCATTCCACATTCGTCATCACCATTTTGATTGAGATCATGCCACCTAAAATTGGGAATTTGCAACATATAAGTTTATTTGTAAAATTTCAATTTTGATCAATATAAATACCCTCTATTTATAGTGAATTTCAATTCAAGTTTGCTAGTTGGTTGATATTTTTACGAGAGTGATTATTGGAATTGTTAATAGATGAATATAATTTTATTTTTGTAGATGTATTCGAGATAGATGGTGACACTTCTCTTGTTTGAATACGTTATACGATGTTCACAATGATGGAAGCACGTCAGTGCTTCGATCCTTCATATATAAGTGAGTTAGTTTTTTGGATGACATCCCTGATAATCTTCTGAGCGGTATCATCCCCTTATGTATATGTGAGCATCTCGATTATTCATTGTTCTTAGATATATAATTATTTTAATAGAAAACGAGTCTAAAAACTCAAAGTTTAAAAAAATTAAAAAACTACGATGTAGCTATCTTTCTGAGGTGAGGTGTTACTACGATGTGGTACCTATAGCCACCTAGGCTTTTAGCTCAACGACGATGTGGAAGTTTTAGAGTCGTCTTGTACTCCCACATTGTTGTTTGTATGCCTTTGTAGACTTTTACACGTACTCATGTTGTTTCGTCTGGATGGTTTAATAACGCGACTGTTGGTTTTCTAAATGCTACTAGTATAACCGGATTTACTAAATTCATATGACGTTTAATTGTAATGATTAATATTGAATTGATTATGGTCGTTGATTCAACTTTTTACTTTCGTTGTATTTTTTACAATTTATGTCTTTGCACTATCATAAATACTTTCAAGTGAGTTAAGAGTCGGTGCTTCAACTTTGATCTTAATTTTGGTTTGACAATAAAGTCGCCACTGAAGTTTTATTTTTAAAAGGAAACGTCGATAAAATCCTTGAGGAACAAAAACAAGGTCATCGTAACCAAATTTAGGTTTAGGAATTGATTATGCACGAGGAAAGTATTAACACCCCGCAACATCCGTTGTAACCAACAGGAACCGTTTAATTAGTTTTAAAAAAATGTTAGCTTAAAATGTTTGGTTTCTTCTAATTATTAAAAATATTTACATGAAAAGAAAAAAACTATTTTTTTGTTGGGGTGTTTGACGAGACGTTGAATCTCGCTCCTAGGTATCTCTCGGTGCGATGGAGAATTCAAAGCTATGAAGTTTTTTATATCAAAAAATTGTTGGTTGGTTTTAAATGTAAAATGAGTTTAGTCGTGCTTGGCGGAGTAAAGCTTGTTTGTTGAAAATAAAAGAGTCACACTTGATAAAAATCGTTGGTTTGAGAATCGTTTTGGTCGCGTACGGGCAATAAATGAGTTTGATTGGTTTTTTGATTGTTTTTTAGGTGGAAGACAAGTATTCGAATGAGAACAAGGTGTTTGCCTCAAGTTCGTTTACTCAAGGATAAAATGGTGTTCAACCAATCATTCCCTTTTTAATTCAATTTTTTATTTATGAAAAAAATATTTAAAGATTGTTATTAGTATACGGAAGATGAATGCTCGGCTAGAATGAGGTGTACGCCTCATATTTGATTATTCTGGAAACAAAACGGGTGTTCACCCAATTATCCTTTTTTCGACCAATTATAACTACGAAATTTAAACACTATTATTATTATTATTATTATGTCTTTTTATGGAAGACGAACTCTCGAGTTAAAGTGAGGCGTACGACTCGTGCTCGATTATTTGGAAAATAAAAGGGTCTACATTAGATTATTCCTCTTTCAACTATATTTATTTATGAAAGTCGAAAATATTTTTTTAACAAAGTAAAAATAGGTAAAAAAAATGAAAAAAAATTAAACAAAACAATTAAAAACTATTTTTATTTTGTATTTTTCAGCATACTGGTGACAATTTTAATTTTAATTTTTTATATTCTCTGGCGATTTAAAAGCGTTACAGTCCAACCGTCACCATGCCCGAAAATTTTCATTATTTATTTATTTATATTCTGTGGCAGTTTAAAAATGTGATGACCGTCAATTTGGTGATTGCCCATACCGCCACAACGCCAAAAATTTGTTTTTTTTTTGCTCAAACAACACCCAACTCCCACTCTTTCTCACACTTTTATTCATTCAAATAACAATATACAAAGGATATTACATGAATACAACTTGAAAACTAATTCTAAACTACTACTATAGCATGTTGGAATTGTAATTCAATGTATTGTCGAAGTCTGAGTGTATAGGTGTATGTCGAAATTGAGTTAGTTGTTGTTGTATTGTGTCAGCTGTATTCGACTGAGTCGAATACAATGGTTGTCGAATACTTCAGTTTGTGTCGAAATGTAGTTTTGGGCCTGGGCCTTGATGGCTTATATAAAGGGTCCTCTAGTTTGTAATTTGATACAGTTTTGTTACAGTTTTACACAGTTAATACAATTTCACAATTCTGCAATATAGTTTTTCTCTTTCTCTCTCTCTCTCTCTCTCTCTCTCTCGTCTTCTTCTTCTTCTTTACAAATCTCATCTTTCTTGAACCCTAGTTCCAACAAATTGGTATTACAGAGCCCGGTTGCGATTCATAGAGATTCTAATGGCAAACGGAACAACAACGTCCACACAATTCCCAGCGAATCTACCAGTTTTCAAAGGTGAGAACTATCAACGGTGGGTGGCGCAGATGAAGGTCATTTTCAGATTTCAAGATGTGGTTGAAATCGTGAATGATGGCGTAACGGAATTGGGGGCAAATGCTACTGATGAACAGAAAGCTGCGTACAAGGATCAAAGGAAGAAAGATGGCAAAGCGTTGTTCTTGATTCACCAGTGTGTGGATCCAAACGTGTTTGAAAAGATTATTGAAGAAGAATCGGCAAAAGCAGCTTGGGAAAAGTTAAAGAGCTTGTATGGTGGAGATGAGAAATTGAAAAAGGTGAAGTTGCAGACCTTGAGGAAGCAATACGAGATGATTCAGATGAAAGAAGATGAATCAATTTCGGCATACTTCTCAAGAATCGTGATGTTAACGAACCAGATGAAGGCATGTGGTGAATCACTGACTGATCTGCAAAAGATTGAGAAGGTATTAAGATCTTTGATAGCAGATTTTGATTACTTTGTAGTGACAATAGAAGAGTCCAAGAATCTTTCTGAGATGAAGTTAGAAGAACTTCAAGCTTCTTTAGAGGCTCATGAGATGAGATTGAAGCAGAGGAACTCATAAAGAGAGAAGGTGACTGAAAAGGCGCTGCAATCAAGATTCACCAAGAAATCTGGAAAAGAGAAATCGAAGCAGTCAAAGAATGTTGCTAATGATGAGAAGTCAAGCAAGAAGACTGATTTGACTAAGAAAGACATGAAGGACGTGCAATGCTACAACTGTCAAGGTTTTGGTCACTATGCTCGAGATTGTCGAAGAAGAAAGAAGGCAAAAGCAAAAGATAGTGATGAAGCCCAATATGCACGAGCTGGAGATAGTGATTCTGATGGTGTGTTACTGATGGTTAACACTCAGTCGAACACTGAGCAAACTAACATGTGGTATCTAGATTCAGGATGCAGCAACCACATGACTGGCAATAAAAACTGGTTTACCAACTTAGATGAATCAGTCGAAAAGGTTATAAAGTTCGCAGATGGCAGACACATCAAATCAGGTGGTAAAGGAGATATTTCGATCGTCAGAAAGGATGGTCGAAGAGCAACTATCACTGATGTATTATATGTACCAGCAATGACAAGTAACTTGATAAGTGTAGGTCAATTACTTGCAAAAGGCTTCAATATGAAGTTAGAGAAGAATCACATGAAGGTACATAGGGCTGATGGAAAGTTGATAATGAAAGCACCTATGGCAGAAAACAAAACCTTTAAAGTTGAACTCAACACATCAGATCATAAGTGTCTTGCTTCAATGACTGAAGAAGACAAGAATTGGCTATGGCACCACAGGTATGGACATCTAAACTTCAAAAGTTTAGGCATGCTCAACCAGAAAAGAATGGTGTTTGGTTTACCGCAGTTGAAGGAACCAAAGCAGGTATGTGAAGAATGTTGCAAAGCAAAGCAGGCCAGAAAAGCATTCAAACATGACTTGCCCGTGAGATCAAGGCAAAAATTGGAGCTAGTTCATTCTGATGTGTGTGGACCTTTTGAAGTTAGGTCGAATGGTGGCAAGCGTTACTTCTTAACCTTCATTGATGAATTCACACGATATATATGGATTTATATGATTGAAAGTAAGAATGAAGTATTCACAAAGTTCAAGAAGTTTAAGTTGCTTGTCGAAAAGCAAAGTGGCTACAAGCTAAAGAAACTGAGAACTGATGGTGGTGGCGAATATGTCTCTCGAGAGTTTTCTAGATTTTGTGAAGAGGAAGGTATAGAGCATGAAGTTATTGCACCCTATACACCTCAACATAATGGAATAGCTGAGAGGAAGAATAGAAGTGTACTGAATATGACGAGAAGTATGTTGAAACCTAAAGAGGTACCAAAGAGATTTTGGGCTGAAGCAGCTTCGACAACAGTATACATTCTGAATAGAAGTCCAACGAAGAAGTTAGTCGAGAAGACTCCTCATGAGGCTTGGACAGGGTCGAAACCAAATGTTAGTCATCTTAAAGTTTTTGGATCAATATGCTTCAGGCATGTACCTGAACAATTGAGAACAAAACTGGATGATCGAAGTCAAGCTATGGTGTTAATAGGTTATCATTCGACTGGTGCATACAACTGTATTCACCAAACGATGATAAACTAGTGATCAATCGAGATGTTCTTGTGGATGAAAGCAAAGGGTGGGACTGGAATCAAACTTCAGTTCGACAGGAGTCAGATACAGTCACAACTGTGTTTGAAGAAGATAAACAGAATGAGGCTTCAACCAGTCGAAGTGAACAGGATAAAGATTCAACCAGTCGAAATGAAGAACAACCTGAGCAGAATGCAAGAAGATCGAATAGAAGAAGAACTGAGTCGACAAGACTATCTGGATATGAGAGATTTCCAGACCAAGCAGTTGATGCAGATGGTGACTTAATCGAAGAAGCCATGATGATGGCTGAAGCAGAACCAATTGATTTGGATCAAGCCATGAGTGATTCAAAGTGGTGTGAAGCTATGAAAGAAGAACTCAAAGCTATTGAGAAGAACAAGACCTGGGAGCTTGTCGAAAGATCCAACAAGAAGCCAATTGATGTAAAATGGGTTTACAAGTTGAAACGAAGACCAAATAGTGAGATTGACAAGTACAAGGCCAGATTAGTGGCTAGAGGTTTTCTGCAGAAACAAGGCATTGACTTCGACGAGGTTTATGCACCTGTTGCAAGGTTGGAGACAATCAGAATTATTGTGGCAACAGCTGCTTATCGAGGGTGGAAGATACATCAGCTGGATGTAAAGTCAGCATTCCTGAATAGACCATTAGAAGAAGAGGTTTATGTTACTCAACCGCCAGGATTCGACATCAAAGGGCAGGAGTCGAAGGTGTACAGATTAAGGAAGGCTCTCTATGGTTTGAAACAAGCTCCTAGAGCTTGGAATAAACGAATAGATAGTTTTCTGAATGAAGCAGGTTTCACAAAATGTGTCTCTGAACATGGAGTGTACGTGAATGATGTTGACGGTGTCAGTCGAATCATTCTATGTCTCTATGTCGATGATTTGTTAATCACAGGAGCAGACGAAGCTGAGATAAAGAAAGTCAAGTCGAAGCTAATGCAAGAGTTTGAAATGTCCGACCTAGGGAAGTTGTCATATTTCTTAGGGATGGAATTTAAGGACACAGGTGAAGGAATATTTTTACACCAGAAGAAGTATGCTCAAGACATCTTGAAAAGATTCAAGATGAGCAACTGTAATACAGCAACCACACCATTAGAAACTGGAGCAAAGTTGAAGAAGGAAACTAATGATGAGTTTGTAAGTGCAACTCTGTACAAACAAATCATTGGTTCCTTGAGATATTTGTGCAACACTAGACCTGATATATGTCAAAGTGTTGGAGTATTAAGTTGATTTATGGAGAAACCCCAAGAATGTCATCTCATTGCTGTGAAGAGGGTGCTGAGATACATAAAGGGAACGATTGATCATGGTGTGTTAATGCCAAGGAAGTCGAGAGATAATACAAATGCAGGAGTCTATGGGTTCACTGATTCTGATTTTAGCGGAGATTAAGACGAAAGGAAGAGTACTGCAGGCTACATCTTCATGGTCGAAGGAGCCCCAATATCTTGGAGCTCAAGAAAACAAAGCATTGTAGCTTTGTCCTCATGTGAAGCTGAATATGTAGCTGCATCATATGCTGCGTGCCAGGCAGCATGGATCAAAATGTTGCTTGAAGAACTCAAGATAATGGAATCGAAGAAAGTAAAGTTGTTTGTAGACAACAAGTCAGCTATCAACCTGGCGAATCACCCAATGAGCCATGGTCGAAGCAAACACATTGAAAGGAGGTATCATTTCCTGAGAGATCAAGTCAACAAAGGGAAGCTGGAACTGGAGTATTGCAAGACAGAAGTTCAACTAGCTGATATACTCACCAAACCTCTGGGAAGAGTCAGATTCGACGAATTGAAGAGAAGCATCGGGATGAGAAGTCTCGACAACATGAATTAGGGGGTGTGTTGGAATTGTAATTCAATGTATTGTCGAAGTCTGAGTGTATAGGTGTATGTCGAAATTGAGTTAGTTGTTGTTGTATTGTGTCAGCTGTATTCGACTGAGTCGAATACAATGGTTGTCGAATACTTCAGTTTGTGTCGAAATGTAGTTTTGGGCCTGGGCCTTGATGGCTTATATAAAGGGTCCTCTAGTTTGTAATTTGATACAGTTTTGTTACAGTTTTACACAGTTAATACAATTTCACAATTCTGCAATATAGTTTCTCTCTCTCTCTCTCTCTCTCTCTCTCTCTCTCTCTCTCTCTCTCTCTCTCTCTCTCTCTCTCTCTCTCTCTCTCTCTCTCTCTCTCTCTCTCTCTCTCGTCTTCTTCTTCTTCTTTACAAATCTCATCTTTCTTGAACCCTAGTTCCAACATAGCATGATTATACCTACTTTGCAAACATATACACCCTCCTCCATTCTCTTTTATAAGCAAAATTCATACATATCAATAAACCTAATTAAATGTCAATTAATTCTTTGGCTTTTATTAAAATTAGTTATGTATTTACACCATTACGTTTAATAATTTTTTAAAGGATAATGGTAACTTGTGTCTTTGAGGTACAAGTTAAGAGATAAATATAGTAAAATATTTTTGAAAATTGTGTGTTGAATTTAATACAAGATTATCATTCACACATTTCTATTTGTGGGCTTTTTAACATGTGCCCCAAGAGCACAAGTTAGCATTGCCTATTTAAAAAAAAAAAAAAGAATATTTGTAATTATGAGCCATAGTAATAATAATTACTAGTACTATATTAATTGACGGTCTTTACAACACCACATTTTCATCTTCTATTCAAGTGTTCCACAAACTTTTCTTTTCCTTTTTCTTTCAAAAAAGTTTCTTCAAAAATAATTTGGTGACATTTGGTCTATCCTACTATACGTATCCAACCTACTACAAGTAAAATGGCTTTTCCACTAGTTGACATTGAAAGTTATAACTAATTAAATTGTTATTGAAACAACAAATACTATAAGTAAAATAATACTTATAAATAATAAATGTAGTAAAATTTACTTATATTAGAGAACAAAAAAAGATTGCAATCTTTTTCTTATAAAAGAAAATGGAAGGAGTACATCAATATTTATCTCATGTTACAATATGAATATTGCAAAATCTAAACCATCAAAGTATGTATATTGTTGGGTCATTATAAGGAGCAGACCCGGCCCTGTGGCTGTGCAAACAGTGCCACAACACAGGACCCCAAAAATTTAGGGGCCTCATAATTCTTTTAATATATATTAAATAACATTTTTTTTATATATTATTTTAGTTTAAAAAATTGTTTAGTTATTAAATCTAGGAAATAGCCATCTTAAAGAAGGTTGTGAGTTTCTCTGAAATCACCTTCGTTTTTTTATTCTATTTTACATGTTATGTAATGAAAAGTTTTTCATATATTATATTTATTTCCTTCTAATATATTTGATTGATTCAATTTCTTTCATAATTATAGGATAAGAAATTCTTGTCTATCCATTATTTTTCATCTTTGAGATCAAAGATTACAATTGTTTTTTCTATTTTTTTAATTGTAGATAATATTTTTTGGATTATAATTAAATATTTAAAGATCTATCTTAAAATTAATTAATTTATTATATTATTTTTTTATAAAAATATATATTATCTTTTTAAAAATGTATTATTGATTTATATATAATAATATGTTTAAAAGTTGAAAAGGTATTATTATTTTTAATTAAATCATTATAATTAATTAAATAATAATTTAATTTATTAGATTTAAATGATTTTTTTGACAACCTAATTTAATCTTGTCAACTTATTATTTGTAAAGTTTTGTAACATTTCTCACAAACTTATCTTTCTTTCATATTATTATATTAACTCTTAAATTCTATAAGTATATTCTAATCAAAAATACTAATATATTATTAAAAATATATATTAGTAAGAGTCAGTATCAAAGTCTGTATTTATAAATTCAATCAAATTTTTAACATAGTATCTTAAATAGACAAATCCTATAAAAAATATATATACAAAAATAATGCTTATACATGTTAAATTTTAGTTGGAATATTTATTAATATATTTTTTAGTTTATAACATTATTTATGATTTAAAAAGATAATTTCCTTTTTAATTTTTTTTTGAAGTATTATTTTTAAGATTTGAACGGGGCCTCCAAATTGTTTGGACCGGCCCTGATAAGAAGCATCCATATTGGGTCAAGAGCAACACACAAGTGAGAGAGACACCACATATTCACCCAAAACTTTAAAGTGATATATATATGAGTCCTCTCACTTATAAAGTGCTCAACTTCCACTTTTTTAAGCAACATGGGACTTCCAACTCATACTTGTACACAACAATCTCCCCCTCAAGTGTGAGTCCATTAACTATGTTCTTCTCAAGTATAAGCTCTTTCATCCACATACACTTGTACCGTCGTTGATGGCACTACAATAGAACACGCCGCCTAACCACCACATTGTTAGGAAGACTTTCGATACAAGGAGCCGGTCCCTTAATTGGACCATCGGCTCTGGTACCACTGTTGGGTCATTACGAGGAGCATCCACATTAGGTCAAGAGCAATACACAAGTGAAAGAGACACCACATATTCACCCAAAATTAAAATATATAATTTATATTTATATATTGTTGATTGTGGAAAACTATATTTACTATCAATGGATAAAATCTATTGGGTTTGGGCTCCCTTCCTATGTGGAGAAAGACCCAAATATGATTAGCCTATTTGTCTCACTTACTTAAGTGGAGATGATCAATTTAGGGTTGAGAGAGATAGAGAGAAAATAAGGATTCAAAAGAGAGAAAAGAGGAGAAAAACTCATTCTCGTTTTTCTACAACCAATCTCACTAAATCGACGATCCCCGAATTAATAACTGTCGAATCGAGTTCAAATTTGAAGGGCAGGTTTATAACGCATGTTTCTAACTTTTGACTGTTCAGAATTTCAAAACAACATCTAAGGTGAGAGTTATCCGCTTCGCCCTGAAGCTGCAGATTTGGGAAACATTTTAGCTTTTTAATTCTTATTTGTAAGCTAGTTTGCTTTGTGATTTGCGGTTGTTAGCACTAGTTTGTGAATCACTTTAAGACTCTCTTGTACCCTTTATTAATGATAGTGGAGTTATTTTGTTTGTCTGAATGAACCGTGGTTTTTACTCTCATATTGAGGGGTTTTCCACGTTAAAAATATCGGTGCTCTTTTGTACCTTTATCTGTTCGATTTGTCGTCTTATATTTGTTGTTGATCCTCAAGGTTCCTACAAGTCTGGGGAATTTTATATCCGCTGTGTATTTTTCTGTTATTGTGTCTTAATTTCGTATAAGAGTGACATAATAGCTCTTGGTTAAGGACTATTTTACTTGTTTGAATGATGGAGTCAAATACAAAGATGATGATGGTATTGATGACTGGTTCTAATTACCATTTATGGAAGGGCAAGATGGAAGAATTACTATTTGTGAAGGTATTACATTTACCGATTTTTAGTTCTGCGAAGTCGGATTCTGTGTATGATGAAGAATGAAAGTTTGAACATCAACAGGTATGTGATTTTATTCAACAATACGTAGAAGATAATGTTTATAATAATATTGCTAACGAGACACATGCAAAAAATTTGTGGGAGAAGATAAAGTCCTTATATGCCTCTAAATCAGGGAATATTAAATTGTTCTTGTTGAACAACTTCATAAGTTTGAAGTATAAGGAGGGTACTTCTATTTCAAATCACTTGAGTGAATTTCAAGGGCTCCTTGATCAGATGTCAAGAATGAGTATAAAATTTGATGATGAACTTTTAGGACTATTTCTATTTCTATCTTTACTAAAGTCTTGGGAGTCGTTTTGGGTTTCTATCATAAGTTCTGCTCCTAAAGGTGTTGTTTCTTTGGAAATGGCTAATGATGGTATTCTTAATAAGGAGATGAGAAGGAAGACACATGGTTCTTCCTCTCAACCCGAGGTACTTGTCATTGAAAATAGGGGGAGAAGTCTTAAAAAGGAACCGAATGGTGGTAGAGAGAATAACAGAAGTAAGTCCAAGCCGCGATACAAGAATTTGGAGTGTTATTATTGTCAGAAAACATGACACGTGCATAAGTATTGCTATCAATGGAAAAGAGATAACAAAGGCAAGAAGGGTAAGTCTAAACAAAGAGACCATGAAGATCATGACGATGATCGTGTTACTAATGCTACTAGTGATGATCTTGTTATTCTCCATGATCTTGAGTCTGTTAATCTTGTATTAGACGAGAGTATGTGGATAGTTGACAGTGGTGCTACATTACATGTTACACCAAGGCATGATTTCTTCATATCTTATACTTATGTTAATTTTGGAGTGTTGAAGATGAGTAATGATTGTGTATCTAAGGTAATTGGTGTTGGTGATGTTTGCTTGCAAACCAACATGGGAATGCAATTATTTCTTAGAGGTATCAAACATGCTCCAGATGTTTGCTTTAATTTTATATTTGTGCATATGCTAGATGATTGTGATAATGATAATCACTCTGGTTCTGGAAAGTGGAAACTCAACAAAGGTAACTTGGTTATGGCTAGAGGGGAAAAGCTTTCTAAACTATATTGGACAAAAGCTTTGGTATGGAAGCATGTTTGTGGCACCGAAGACTTAATATTAGTGAAAAAGGGGTTGAATGTTTTGGCCAAAAAAGATGTTCTTCTTGGATTAAAGAATGTAGATTTGGAGAAGTGTTCTCATTGCATGGTTGGTAAACAGACTAGAGTATCTTTTAAGAGACATCCTCCCTCAAGGATGTCAAAGTTTCTTTAATTGGTACATTATGATGTTTGTGGCCCATTAAAGGTAAAATCATTTAGTGGTGCACTTTATTTTTTTATCTTTATTGATGATTTCTCCAAGAAACTATGGGTTTATGCCTTGAAGACAAAATACCAAGTGTTGGAAAAGTTCAAAGAATTCCATGTTTTGGTTGAGAGGCAGACATACGAGAAGCTGAAATGTGTTTGTTCAGACAATGGTGGAGAGTATTGTGGACTATTTGATTCCTATTGCAAGCAACATGTTATTACACGTGAAAAGACTCCTCCTAAACTCCCCAATTGAATGGTTTAGTATATATGATGAATCGAACATTAACTAAGAGAGTAAGGTGTATGCTCTCTGAAGGTAAGTTGCCTAATCATTATCGGGGTGAGGCACTTTACACAACAATGCGTGTTCTTAATCTCATTCCTACTATTGCTTTGAACAGTGAAGTTTCAGACAAAATTTGGTTTGGAAAGAATGTCAAGTATGATCATTTGAGAGTCTTTGGTTGTAAGGATTTTGTGCATATTCCAAAGGATGAAAGATCCAAGTTGGATGAAAAGTCTAAACATGTATCTTCATTGGCTATGGGCAAGATGAGTTTGGTTACATGTTATATGATCATGTAGGGAAAAAGCTTATTCAAAGTCGCGACGTGGTGTTTATGAAAGATCAAACTATTGAAGACATTGATAAGGCAGAGAAGGCTAAACCCAAGAAAGATATCAATTTGTCTAGTGTTGATCCAGTAATGTTACTTAGTCATAATCTGGATGCTATTGGTGGTGATGATCACAATGGTGAGCCATATGATTATGTTAATGATCAACAACTTGGAGATGAGGTAACTTGGAGATGGGGTAACTATTCCAACTAATGATGGTGAAGGGGAGAGTGATATGTCACAGGATGAGAATCTTGGAGAAACTCCTTAATCATCTCAAGTTCAACTTAGGAGGTCTAACAGGAAGAGACAACCTTCTACAAGGTGTAATTCTGATGCGTATGTGACCTTGACTTATGAGGGTGTACCCGAGTGTTTTAAAGAGGCCGTGGAAAGTGATGAAAATCAAAAGTGGGTGGATGTAATGCATGATGAGATGAAATCATTTCATGATAATCACACTTATGATTTAGTGAAGCTTCTTAAAGGCAAAAGGGATTTGAAAAACAGATGGATTTATAGAGTTAAACATGAGAGCAACTCTAAGTCTCTAAGAAATAAAGCCAGATTAGTGGTGAAAGGTTTCCATCAAAGAAAGGGTGTTGATTTCAATGATATTTTCTCACCTCTTGTAAATATCTCATCAATTAGAACCATGTTGAATTTGACTGCTACTCTTGATATAGAGGTTGAGCAAATGGATGTGAAAACGACTTTCCTTCATGGTCATTTGAAGGAAGAGATCTAGATGAAATACCCCAATGGTTTTCAAGTTAAAGATAAAGAAGATCATGTGTGTAGATTGAGAAAGAGTTTATATGGGTTGAAGCAAGCCCCAAGGTAGTGGTACAAGAAGTTTAAGTCTGTTATGTGTGATCAAGGATACTAGAAGACTACTTCAAATCAATGCACCTTTATTAGAAAGTTTTCTAGTGATGAATTCATTATCCTGTTGTTATATGTTGATGATATGCTTATTGTAGGGAAAAATATTTCTAACATTAACAGGTTAAATAAGCAATTGAGAGAGTCATTTCCCATGAAAGACGTGGGAGCAGCTAAACAAATTCTTGGCATTAGAATCATGTGTGATAGAAAAGAGAAGAAAATTTGGATGCCATAAGAACGTTATATCGAAAGAGTCCTACAAAGATTCAAAATGGAAAGTTCTAAGGCGGTAAACACTCCTCTCGTTACTCATTTCAAGTTGAGTTCTAATCAAAGTCCTTCAAGTGAAGATGAAGCATTTGATATGAAACGCGTTCCTTATGCATCTGTTGTGGGTAGTTTGATGTATGCAATGGTGTATACAATACCAGATATAACACATGTTGTTGGCATAGTCAGTAGATTTTTTTCAAATCCAGGTAGAGAACATTGAAAAGTTGTAAAATGGATTTTAAGGTATCTTCGCGATACTACTTCTGTGAGGCTTTATTTTGGAGGAGATAAGCCTACTCTAGTGGGGTACTCTGACTTTGATATGGCTAGAGACGTTGATTCCAGAAAGTCCACTTCAGGCTACATGATTTAATTTACATGGGGGTTGTGGCTTGGTAGTCCATATTGCAATAATGTGTAACACTGTCTACTACAGAGGCTGAGCTCATTGTAATTACCGAAGCATGCAAAAAGTTACTATGGTTGAAGAAAATTTTGCAGGAGCTTTATTTTGTTCAAGACAAATATGTGTTATTTGTTGATAGTCAAAATGTTATTCGTCTTGATAAGAATCTAACTTTTTATAATAGGTTCAAACACATTGATGTGAGATATCATTGGATACGTGATGTTTTGGATGCTAAGTTGTTGGAGTTAGATAAGATTTATACATATGACAATGGTTCTGATATGATGACTAAAGCATTACCAAGAGGGAATTTTGAAGCTTGTTGTGATATCGTTGGTTTAGAGATTTCCTTCACATAGTTGTGAGGGGGAGATTTGTTGGGTTTGGGCTCCCTTCATATGTGGAGAAATGTTCAAATATGATTAGCCCATTTGTCTCAATTATTTAAGTGGAGAGGATCAATTTAGGGTTGAGAGAGATAGATAGAAAATAAGTATTCAAAAGAGAGAAATAAGGAGAGAAACTCATTCCCGTTTTCTACAACCAGTCACATTAAATTGACAATTCCCGATTCGTTAATCGTTGGATCAAGCTCAAATTCTGAGGGAAAGTTCGTACCATATTGTATCGTGCGATTTTTGTCAGTGACGCGACCACCTTACCACAATGGTTGGAATTAGGTGCTACTTTGTGATTTCTTATTTATCCTATGAAGCTGGAAAGGAAAGGGAAGCTATCTAAAACTAACCTTGCACGCAAATATTTTCTTTAACAAATGCTAAGAGATTAGGGGTTCGGGGTCAGGTTATACAAAGGGAAGTTGTCAATTACCCAATGTATATATGGTTATCCATAGACCTTTTATGGCATGTTTTTCTATTGGTTTAAATACTTTCTGGTGTTTATCTATTGTGGGTTGGGAAATTTTCTCCTTTGGGAGTGTTGAGAGAGTGTTTTTGTTGTTTTCGGGTTTTCTAATGTTTTTGGGAAGGTACTGGACCTAAAGTTTTTGATTTGTGTGCTCGCTAAGATTTCACAATCTTATGCCTACGAATTCCCGTTAAATAAAACTGGGAAATCAGAGCAATCGTAGTTCCTCCTATTTCTATGGGAGGAAAATGTTTGGTGTCTTGTTTAAAGCCCAAGATTGAAGCTAACTGAGTATTTGTGTCTTGTTTAAAGCCCAAGATTGAAGCTAAAAGGTTTGATTGAGAGAAAATTTGTCATATCTTAAGGGAGATATCTCACCTATTCATCACAGTTGTTGGATAATTGATTATAAAGGGGAATTACTTTAACTGGAATGTATGGAATCTAGCAATGCCATAATTTCCTTTATAAGGGAGGTGTTCTGAAGGAAGAAACTTTAACTCAATGTGGAGCAATGCCATTTTTCCTTAGGATTTTTCCATGCTAAGAGAGGGACATTGGCTTGGATGTAAATAATCCAAAGGCTTGCCACTTACAACAATTATATGAAAGAGGAAGTTTTACCAGGATAAAAGAGGGACTACAGCTTGGATTTTGAATCAACAAGTGTGCCACTTACAACAGTTATCTTGAATTAGGTTTTTTTATTGTTTGTTTTGATATATGATGTACAGAGAAATGTCTTCCAACAGAGAGGACTCTGGATTTCCTCTGAGAGGATGTTGATTTTTGTGTGCCTTTATCAAAGCCCAAGGTTGAAGCTGAATGGTTGACTCTATTCGGGGAGTTTTATATCCGTCTTGTACAAAGCCCAAGATTGAGGCTGAAAAGAGATTGACATCACCGTGGAGATTTTATCTGTCTTGTACAAAGCCCGAGATTAAGGCTAGAAAGAGATTGACTCAGCTGGAGAGTATGATTTGTCTTGTACAAAGCCCAAGATTGAGGCTGACTCTACTGAAGAAAATCATTATACAAAGCCTAAGAGGAGGCTGGTGGGGAAATTCTTATATGAAGCCTAAGAGGAGGCTGGCTTCTGCTGAGGATTATTGAAATCCAAGAGCAAGTCCAAATTGTATGTGGTGGGAATCCAAAGGTTTTACTCTTTCTGGGGATTTGAAGAAAAGTTGAAATATCAGAGACCATGAGGCTCTGAGTCTACTGAGGATTTGTTGGTGGTAATTTGACCCTAGCTGGGGAATTTCTTAAAATGAAAGCTTAAAGATTGAGTTTGAAAACCTATGGAGGTTTTAACTCTACTGGAGATTAGTATGTTGATGAAATGATCAGGGTTTTTCCTGTGTGTTTAGGAAACTTGAGGGTCTCTATGAGATCCAAGAGGAGATGAGACTTTCCAATTCTTACTTGTATGAAGCTCAAGAGGAAGCTGTTGGTTTTAAGGGATGAGAAACAACCCTAGAATGGTTTGATGTTTTGGAACTCTGACTCTCATGAGGATTAAACTAGTAGAGATGGCTAAGTTCTGTCCTATACCTGTAGGAGGTCTTTGGGTCCTTGTACTAAGCCCAAGAGGAGGCTGAGAACTTCTAAGAATCCTGAGGGTCCTTGTACTAAGCCCAAGAGGGGGTTGGGGATGCTTCTAGGAAGCCGTGGGTCCAAACCTAAGAAAAGTTCAAGAAAGGTTTCACCAGGAATTAATCATTTCTTTCCTGAACAGTTCTTGGGTTTGAAGAAATTCAAAAGAGGTTTCACCGGGAATTAGTCCTCTTTGGGGAATTGAATTTCTTGTACACATATATTTCTAAGTTTGGACAGTCTTGAAAAAAGTTTCACAGGGAATAATACCTTTCTCTGTTCCATATTGTATAAGCCCAAGAGGAGGCAAGATTGTGTCTGGAATTTCCTAAGGGGAACTAGTTTTGACTGTGTTGAAAGAGTAGTCACTGGTTTGACCTAAACCTAGACCTAATTGCTAGGGAAAACTCAAAGCAAATATATACAAGCATATACAGATGAAATATATAAACAAGCATATATTGAAAGGATAGTGGAACTTACAGTTGTGCAAGCCCAAGCATAATAACTATAGCTGTATGGTTAGTCATTCAATAAATTGAAGAAATTTTTTATGATACTTTGAATTTGAATATGAATTTGAATAAAAAATAAAGTTGTTTTAAAAAGAATTTTGGGGCTTATACTCAAGGAGAGGCCCAGATGATCTCTTTTGAAAAGGCGACGATCGCGTCATAGTTTTGAAAACCACAGAGGGACTTATACAATGACTTAAGCCCAAATTACTGTATTTACAAAGAAGATGGGTCTTACACTTTATTAGAGGCCCAAAAGTTTATTTTTATACAAGAAATGGGACTTATAGCTCAAGGAGAGGCCCAGATGAAAAACAGTGATCACACCATTTATTTTAAAAATCGAGTAGGGACTTATACAATGACTGAGGCCCAAATTACTTATATACAAAGGGGTTGGGTCTTACACTCTATTAGAGGCCCAAAAAGTGTTTGAAAAAGAGAAAAATGGGGCCTACAACACAAGGGGAGACCCAGATGAAAATTGTTTGAAAACGGCGATCGCGCCGAGATTTTTAAAATTGCATCGGGACTTATACAATGACTGAGGCCCAAAATGGTTTATTTACAAAGGGATGGGACTTACACTCTATCAAGAGGCCCAAAAGTGTTGAAAAATGTTTGTGAGGGTAAAAAACAATTAAAACCCTAATTTGATTTAAAAATGCATTTTAATTTGAATAAAAATCAATTAAAATGATCAAAATTATCAAACATGTATGAAAAAACAAGTTGTGATATTAGATTAATGTTTGAAAAATTATGTTTTATCCATAGAATGATTTGAAAATCATTTGAATTTGAAAAATCAAGAGAAAGAAATATTTTTAAATACTTAAAAACAAATAAAAATAAATTCTGTACAAAAATATTAAATATATAAAATAAATTTTATTTTTGTAAAATTTATGTAGAATAAAATATTTTAACATTTTTTGTGAATTTTGAAAAAAAGAATCAATTCAAAAACATTAAAATTCAGAGAGAAATTAATTTTTGAATCAATTAATAAAAATATCAAAATATTCAAATATTCAAAAATTTGAAAAAGGCGCCAAGAACACCTTGTGTGGTTCGCGCGAGCTCTGTTCTTGCAGATTTGCAAAACCTCTCATATCTCTCTGATTACTCAATGAAAATGACTTTTGTAAACATGAAACTTGCTCGTTTTTGAACAAGGATTACAACCATATGAATTAATTGCATTTATATTAAGTGTGGAGTGAGAAATCAGAAGATGAACTCAAGAACCCTAATTTCTACAAGAACACCATGAAATCCTATACACGATTCATACATAGCAATTGATTGAGGGGAAACACTTTATATATGTGCAGAAACATGTTTGTAACTTGAAAATACATTTATGATGCATGAATCATAGAGTTTGAGAGTGTCAGACTTACCTCTTGCTGCTGGTGATCGAATTCTATATTGGAGGTGTTACAGATGTTGTGTAATGATCTGGACAGCTTCAATGGACCTCAAGTAATGTGTTTGAAGGCTTGGAATGGATTGAATCAACTCAGAAC
Organism: Lathyrus tuberosus; assembly: GCA_022829125.1. Taxonomy (NCBI): domain Eukaryota; kingdom Viridiplantae; phylum Streptophyta; class Magnoliopsida; order Fabales; family Fabaceae; genus Lathyrus; species Lathyrus tuberosus. The sequence continues at coordinate 16,469,400 of JALAZF010000078.1, forward strand.
TTGTTGTGGCACCTCAACTGCAAACAGGCCAAAAAGCTTGTTGTGATTCAGGTGTTCCAGATGAGTTTTAAGGTCATGGATCACTCATATATGATGTATTTGAGGTGTTGGCAAGATTGGTTTTGATAGAATTGCTCTCAAATGGAAAATTCGAATGTTACTTAAATAAGAAGCAAAATCTGGTTTTTTGAGAGTGATTTTGAGGAAAGCATGTGTTATGGTGCTTTGGTGTACTCAAACTAACCACAAATAAGTTCTATTTATAGTGTGTCAAGTTTGTTTTGGCAGCAATAGTGAATGGTGGCTGGTACAGTCCATTGTCCATTGGTTTTCAAAAGGAATCTCAAGTCTCCTCTAGCCATTGACTTGGGTCAATCTTGGAGGCCTATGGTCTTCTGTTGCAGGGATAAGGATTGACTCATTCAGTTGGATTTGCCTCAGTACATGCCACCTTGATGCTTCCATTGAATGCTCCATGACAACTTTGAAGTTTTTGGTTTTGGATAATTGGATATCATATGCATAAATGATGATTTCTTGACTTGGTGTGCTTGTGGCTCAGAGATCTTTTGCTTTGATTTGATCCTTAATGTTTCTATAAGGTTTACAAGACTTGTAATTTCACAAATTATCTAATTCGAGCAAATGACCTATAATCTGCCTTGGGAAGAAATCATCTTTTGGTGCCATGTTCCAAGGGTTGTAACTCCTTGCACAAATTGAATTTGGAGATGATCTTGGACTTTTTGGAAAGCTCTCATGACATACTTTAACTTTTATTCCCAATAATGGTCTTGAATCAACTTGGATCAAGGTGAAAAATGACCTCAAAGTTGGTGAAAATCCAAGACAGATTTTGTCCAAAATTTCACTAGTGTTGGAAAAAGTGGTCATTTTCATGTTTTTGTGATTTTGATCAATCCATAACTCAAAATCCATGAGGATTTGGAATCTTTTGTAGTTGACACTTTTGAAGTATGTCATGTGAACTTTCATTTGAGATTTGGATGGAAGAAAAAGGCCTTGGGGTTTGGGAGTTATGACCTTGCAAAGTTGGTACCAAATCTATTTTGTTCCATAACTTAGAAAAATTTAAGTTTCTTAAGGTTGCCTCTTTTGCAAGTAACCCTATTTTCCTTGGTTTTTCTTGATGGATGATGATTAAAACCATGCATTAACATTTTTTTGACTTAGGGGAGCCATATTTGTGAAAAATTTCAAAAAGGCAAACTTGATTTTGGGCACAGATGACTTTTTGTCAGATGAATTCCAAATTGTGTGATCTTCTATGCCATCAAGTTCTTGACCTAATTCAAACCTAATGGATGGATTCCATAGGTGTTTTAGGGTGTCTTGAATCATGTCCCAAGGTTTGGGAATATGTCTTGGTCCAAAGTCAAATGTACAGTTGACTTTTTCTTCCAAACCCTAATTGTGGTCCAGATGAATTTGAAACTTGTGAATCAAGCTTCTTGGATCAATCCATTATTTTAAATGGATCAATGTGGTGTATTTGAGGCCTTCAAATCATGTCTTGAGGTCTTGGTTCATGTTTGGCCTTAAAAGTCAACTTAGGGGTGAGTTAGGTCAAGGAACTCTAATTCCTGATTTTTGATGAATGCTCCCTCTGAGGCCATTTTGACTTGATGATGGGACTCATAAGGTTCCTTTGAGAATTTTGGATCATGTTTTGAAGTATTGGCTCATATCCAGAGGAAAAGTTTCATCTGGAGGCCTTGGTCGACGAAAACCCTAATTTGGTGACACTGGCGATCTTGAGGCTTGATCCACTTGGAATATTCCAACCTTGTGCTTGATTTTTGATATGGGAGACCTCTTAATCCTTCATGGGTGTTTGAGAGGTTAGAAAAGTTGAAGATCATGTCAATTCTTGATTGATCTTTTGTCTAAGTGCTCTGAGAGGGCTCAAAACCCTAATTCTTGATTGTAGTGAATGCTCAACAATCCTTGAGGAGATTGATGAGGCATGAAGGTAAATCCATATTGAGGTGATGATTTGCACAATGATGGGAAATCTTGGTGTTCAAAATTTGGGGTATGACAGATGCCCCTATTTATTCTTCTGGACCCGAAGGTGTGAATGGTGGAGGTATTCGGACATTCAGGGTGCAAGAGGATTAAATATCAGAATACCCGAAATTTTGACTGTGGTTATGAATAGCAGTTTGCTCATCCATCTTCTTTTGCTAAGCAATGTTTCTTAGAAAAAGAGTAAAACTTCCCCTCAATCCTGGTCTTTAGCCACGGAACTGGTCTCAGTTTCTTTTGGAATAAACTTCCCCTCGATCCTGGCTTCAGCCATGGAACTGGTCTTAGTTTCTTTTGAAATAAACTTTCCCTCGATCCTGGTCTTCAGCCACGGAACTGGTCTCAGTTTCTTTTGAAATAAACTTCCCCTCAATCTTGGTCTTCAGCCACGAAACTGGTATTTGTTTCATCTTGTCGAGTTTCTTTCTTGACAAGGAACGCTATTTATAGCGGTCTTCATCAAACTTCTCACCGATTTTTACTGGGGAGACACCCTTTGATGGAAAAAGTCTGTGGTCAGACTTGTTGGGGAAACCCAATAGCCTGAGTTGTAGAGGTGTGCAAACTTCTCTGCTGGAGATGCCATTTGTCGATTCTACTGGGAAAAACGAGTCTCTTGAGAGACTGCTTTTCACTTGGTGAGGTTACATCATACTTTTCTTTGGTATCTTTCTCAGAGAAATGCCATGTGATGTAATCCAAATTTGAGGTGCTGATGACTTCACTAATCATCAAAATTCTTGGGAGAAAAGCCGATGTAGTGCCGAGAGTCTTTTAGCAGAGAGGCATTCTCAGGGGATTTTCCTTAATCCGAGAAAGCGAACATATAATCTTCAATGGTAAAGAGTGATGTTCCAAAGGTGTCTGACGAACGTCTTCTCGCCTTTCAGAGGTTCAAGTTATCAAAGTGGTCGAGGACAGGCTCCAATCCAAAAATAAATTGGGGAGAGATTGCTCAGACGATACATTTTCGAATGAGGAAAGAACTGATAACTTTATCGGTGGGAGGACGTTTATCACTTAGGAGTGAGTATGACCAGAGTGATATTAATGCAACATGAATATGAATATGAATCAAGTATGCATAATGTATGTATGTTTATGCTAACAAAATAGACGCGACATACGGACTGGTGGATGAACACGACTGGATACTCGGCCACTGCGGGGGATAAAAAGTATCATTGGTTCAATGACAGTAATCTTTTCTTGCTTAGGAGGGGTAGACCCTACTGGAAAGAAAAACTATCAATTGGTCTTTAGAGGTAAGAACTCTGTCGGGGATATCAGATGGGACATTACATCTGAAATAGTTGATCCTTCATTCAGGTGTACCGGTTTAGAAGGAGTACTTTGATTCTGTATTTTGAGGTTTAATCACTTCCGGAGAAGCCATCGATGTTCCTTTTTGTGTTCAGTAGTAAAAAAGAATTGTCATCTTTAATTTTAAAAGCAGAAGAAAATTTGACAAGTAAATTCATTTTTGTTTTGTTTCAAGAATCGTTGATCATATTAAAAATGTCATTCTGTAAAGCAAAATAAATGAGAATTGCAAACAAAAGCACTAGGGATCAAATTTTATTGATAGAATGGTAATCAGCCAAGCACGTTATCCCATAAAGCATTACAAAGTTTAGAAAATTTAACGGAAAGGGGCTACATTGAAATATAACGACCGATATCCTTCTACCAACTTTGAATTCTGGACATTCTGAGCTTCTGTCAAAGGTGACCTTGACTGAAGTCTTTCGACGGATGGTGTTACTGCTGGGGATTTAACCTTGTCAGACGTAGTTACTTGCCATGAATCCCTAAATATGCCTAGATTGCCTTTTGAGGTTCTCAATCTATCGGGATGATTTTTGCTTGTGTCTCTAATTTTTGCCTGGACCGCCCTTTCAGGTTTTCAATCCACCGAGATGTTTAGGAGAAGTATTTCTTGACTACATCAACATTTGTGGGGTAGGTAAACTTCTCTCCATCCATGGCTGCGAGTCTCAAGGCACCGCCTGAGAAGGCTTTCATAACAACATAAGGGCCATCGTAATTCAGAGTCTATTTGCCCCTGGAATCAGTGAGAAATGATTGTATCTTCTTAAGCACGAGGTCTCATTTCCTGAAGACACGGGGTCAGACCTTTTTGTCAAACGCTTTCTTCATTCTTTGCTTATATAACTAACCATGACATAAAGTTGTCATTCTCTTTTCTTCGATTAGGTTCAGCTCATCATGTCGACTTTGACACCATTCAGCTTCTGTTAGCTTAGCTTCCATTAATACCCTGATTGATGGTATCTCTACTTCTATGGGGAGCACTGCTTCCATGCCATATACTAGAGAAAAAGGGGTTGCCTCTGTTGAAGTGTGGACGGATGTGCGATAACCGTGGAGAGCAAAGGGTAGCATCTCGTGCCAATATTTGTAGGTTACAACCATCTTTTGAACGATCATCTTGATATTTTTGTTAGCCGCTTCTACCGCCCGTTCATCTTAGGCCGGTAGGGATATGAGTTATGGTGTTCGATCTTGAACTCAGCACACAACTCTTTCATCATCTTGTTGTTCAAGTTAGATCCATTATCCATAATGATCTGGCTTGGAACACCATAACGGCAGATGAGATGGTTTTTGATAAATTGGACCACGACTTGTCTGGTCACATTGGCGTATGACACTGCTTTGACCCACTTGGTGAAGTAGTCAATAGCTACTAAGATGAACCGATGTCCGTTTGAAGATTTGGGTTCAATCATGCCAATCATGTCGATTCCCCATATAGAAAAAGGCCATGGAGAAGAAAGAACTTTGAGATGCGTTGGCGGTACATGAATTTTGTCTGTGTATATCTAACACTTGTGACATCTCCTCATGTACTTGTAGCAATCGGTTTCCATTGTCAGCCAATAATATCATGCTCTCAGAATTTTCCTTGCCATCCTGTGTCCATTGGCATGAGTGCCAAAGGATCCTTCGTGGATTTATTTCATCAACATGTTTGCTTCTTGTCAGTCTACGCATCTGAGTAGAACCATGTCGAAGTTTCTCTTGTAGAGTGTATCACCGTTTAGGAAGAAATTGCCTGCCAGTCTTCTGAGAGTCTTCCTGTCTTTTCTTGATGCCCCAGGCGGGTACTCTTGTCTTTGAAGGAAGCACTTGATATCATGATATTAGGGTTTGTCATCTATGACTTCTTCAATTGTGAAGATTTAAGCGGGCCTTTTAAGGTGCATTATGTTGATCTTAGGTACGTCATTCCAATGATTTACAACAATCGTGGAAGAGAGTGTGGCTAGTGCATCAGCCATGTGATTTTCTTCACGAGGAATGTGATGAAACTCGATTCTATTGAAGAATGGTAACAACCTTCTCGCGTAATCTTTGTAAGGAATTAATCCTGATTGGTATGTATTCCACTCTCCTTTGATCTGATTGATAACCAGGGTTGAGTCTCTATACACATCCAAGTTCTTTATCCTTAAGTCAATTGCTTTTTCGAGACCCATGATACAAGCTTCGTATTCGGCCTCGTTGTTTGTGCATCTGAATGTCAATCTGGCAGTGAAAGGAATATGGGTACCCTGAGGTGTTACTATGATTACCCCAATCCCGTTTCCATAAGTGTCGACAGCTCCGTAAAAAATTAGTCCCCATTGGGAACCTGGTTCTGGCCCTTCGCTAGGTAGCGGTTCATCGCAATCTTTCATTTTCAAGTGCATGACATCTTCGTCTGGGAAGTCAAATCCGACTGATTCCTGATCGTCAATCGGTTGATGAGCCAAATGGTCAGCTAAAATACTTCCTTTGACGGCTTTCTGAGTGTGGTACTCGATGTCGTATTCTGATAACAACATCTGCCAGTGGGCAATCCTTCCCGTGAGAGCAGGCTTTTCAAAGACGTACTTGATTTGATCCATCTCGGAGATTGACCAAGTAGTGTGACAAATCATGTACTGGCAAAGATGTTTGGCTGCCCAAGCCAGGGCGCAACAAGTTTTCTCTAGCATAGTGTATCGAGTTTCATAGTCTATTAACTTCTTGCTTAATGATAAGTGTAAATTGTAACTATTTTTGTATATACGTTTTGTTGCACTTACTGATACTTTTTGTTAATATCGTACGAATAAACCCCGCTTTGTTTGTAAATACGTTTACTTTACATTATAATGTATATATTGCATATCGTGTAAATATCATTGAGTTTAATTGATTTTCTCTCATTTTTGTGGGTATTCAAGCAAGGATATCTTGTCATATTCATAAAGAGCATTGAATAAGCTTTCCAACGCTTTCGACCGTGCGTCAATCCGAGTTACGGTTCAAAAGTTGTGGTTAAAACAAGTTTGGTGTGAAAAAGGGACCAAAGATCGTTTTGCGAACTTCCCAGCGAATGCTCCCAGAATTATGGCAGTAGAAAAAAGGACCAAAGTTAGCATTGCAAACTTTCCAGCGAATATTCACTTTGCGAATAAAAGTTCGCATTGCGAACTTTTGCAGAATTGCAGAGTCGGTTTAGCTGTTCTGAGGCACTCAAGCGCCAAATTTTGATGTTCGCTCAGTGAATAAAAGTTTGCACTGCGAACTTGACTGATTTTTGAAATGTTATTTAAGTCATTTCATTCATTTTTTAGGTTATGTTTTGGGGTATTTGTTCCCAATTCATCAAACCTTCATTTTTTATAGTTTAGAGCTTAGAAAAGCATTAATGGAGGTTGCAACTCGACGATTAGGGGTGGATGATTCTTGGATCGTGATTGACACTGCGAGACATTTTGATTCCTATTCTCTCTTCCCTTTGTAGTTTCCATTTGTTGTGAGTTTGTATGTAAGTTTACCTTGATTATATGTATATTTATTGCTCATGGCTTTGTATGCGAGCTATTTTACAAATCTTTATCGGTGTTATCCTTGTTTTACTCGCTTTATGTTTGGATTTGAGTTGCGGTAGACATATCCACTTCGAATCTAGATCTAGGATGAACATCTGTTATGTTCTGAACTCTAGAGATATATTTATATCTAAAATTTACCGTAGGTATCTATTCTTAATGCTCCGTGTGGTCGAGTTGCGTGAGACATCATCAACGAGGCGATGTGTTTGTTCTCTCAACATTGTGTTAGACATAACCTTTGTTGTGAGCGATACGTGGGGGTATTGATGAGTGATTTAGGGTGCGTACAACTGGGTAGTAAGTTAAAGTATTTGATAGGGTAGATGAAATGCAAACCCGAGAGTTCTCTACTCTCCAATGAATGAATTCTTTTTATATTAATATTTACTTTTCTGCATTTACTTTAAACCCATTTTAACCTAAACTCATTAACATTTAAATTGTCGAACGACAGTTCAATAGCACCAATCTCTGTGGACACGATAAATTCCTGGAAAAATACTTCCAAATCTTTTTGTTGCTTGCCTCTTTACCGCACAAACAAAATAGAGGTTGCAACTCGACGATTGGGGGTGGATGATTCTTGGATCGTGATTGACACCGCGAGAGATTTTGATTCCTCTTTTCTCTTCCCTTTGTAGTTTCCATTTGTTGTGAGTTTGTATGTAAGTTTACCTTCATTATATGTATATTTATTGCTCATAGTTTGTATACGAGCTATTTTAGAAATATTTATCTGTGTTATCCTTGTTTTACTCGCTTTATGTTTGGATTTGAGTTATGGTAGACATATCCTCTTCGAATCTGGATCTAGGATGAACATCTGTTAGGTTCTGAACTCTAGAGATAGATTTAGATCTAACATTCACCTTAGGTATCGATTCTTAATGCTCAGTGTGGTCGAGTTGCATGAGACATCATCAATGAAGCAATGCGGTTGTTCTCTCAACTTTGTGTTAGACATAACCTTTGTTGTGAGCGATACGTGGGGGTATTGATGAGTGATTTAGGGTGCGTACAACTAGGTAATAAGTTTAAGTATTTGATAGGGTAGATGAAATGCAAACCCGAGAGTTCTCTACTCTCCAATGAATGAATTCTTTTTATATTCATATTTACTTTTCTGCATTTACTTTAAACCCATTTTAACCCAAACTCATTAACATTTAAATTGTCGAACGACAGTTCAATAGCACCAATCTCTATGGACACGATAAATTCCTGGAAAAATACTTCCAAATCTTTTTGATGCTTGCCGCTTTACCGCACCAACAAAATGGCGTCGTTGCCGGGGATTGGTGTTTTTATTGAATCACATTGCGATAGTTTCTTTGTTTTTGAGTTTTGTAGATATCGTACATATTGTATATTTTCACTTGTCTATACTGATACTTGTATATTTTGTTCCCGTAACGTTTGTTTAAGTGTTTGGTTAGGACACTTGCTTTTGGTTTGCGTGGTGAGGCATCACCATGGCATGAAGGAAGGAAGTTACTTGCTAAGCACAGTAAATGCGTCGAGCTTACGATGTAAAACAAGCATGTTTTATCTTTTTTGTTTCGTTATTACTTTTTCATTCTAACTTAGGTAGTGTGGTGAACATTCATTAAACAAGTTGTACTCTTATTGTTCGAAAAATTCTCAAATCTTCACTTTACAACTTGTTTAATCCAATTTCACCCGGTCTTTTAGTTTGTTTATATTAATAGTTTTTGTGTTTGTCTAAGAGCTTGTTTTGAGTAGCTTGAGGGAATTTAAGGTGATGTTCCAAGTTTGATCGTTTCAACTTGCGGATGTATGGTAATGATATTGTTAAGTTTTGTACACGTCCAAGGTATGTGTTTATCGCTTTCTAGACTTTAGCATATTCATGATACTTAGGCATTTTACAAACTTCCATGGCATTCATTCTTTTGTATACTTGTTTTTTTTATGTGAATCACTTTAGTTCCCACCCTTTTTGTGAGGTAGCTTTCCATTGTTCATATATGCGCGGAGTACCAACATTCTTGTTCTAACTCGATTTTATTATGCTTAATCTTTTGTTTGTGTTGATTATATGAAAGCATGAAAATGATCAAGGCATTTTGTTTCATTTTGAGCACAACTACCTATCCAAATAGTCATTCACCTTGTGAGTGTGTGATCATTCGTAACCCCTTTGTGCCTTTCTATCATTATCCATGTTGTTTGAACTTAATGTTTGTCTATGAGTATTGAATTCACTTTTTGTATGGATTTTGATTGTTTTTTTCTTGAACCCTCAACTTTGTGTTGTTGTATGAATTTTTACCTTGCCTTAGAAAGTATGGAGTATTCACATGATGATGTGGTTGAATTCAAGTTGGGGAGAGAATGATTGTTTACTCATTTGTTGGTTTCTATGAGGTTGAAAAAGAAAAGAAAAAAGAGAAAAATATGAAAAAGAAAAGAAAAGAAAAGAAAAAAAAGAAAGAAAAAGAAAATCCTTGAGAAAGGAAACAAAAAGAGTTCAAATAATTGTGCTAAATAAGTATTGTGTTTAGTGTAACACTTGGGATTTTGGAAGAAGTTGATTGGAATTTTGTGTTTGAGTCTTTATGAGTTGATCACTCCCTTAGGTTTAGGCAAGTTTTTGTTTCAATTACCTTTAAAATTTGCCCCTTGTTTGTTTACCAGACCGCATTACAACCTTGAAAGACCTTGTGATTCTTGCTTTTATGTTTTCAATATGATTTTTGGATGAAGACATAATTTAGTCTTTTGTTTGCAAGATTGTTGTGTGAGTGAAAAGTACCTCATTTTGTGTTTTTCATCTACCGATGATTATTTTTGCTAGGTGTGATTCACGTTTCAACTTGTGTTGTTTTAGGATGTTTGGCATGATTTTTTTATTTTGCATTTGTTTCGTGACTATGTTATCGTCTTAGTTTAGTGGTAAGTATTTACTTTATGTGTAACGTTTTTCATTTGAACCATTCATTTGTTTCTGTTTTTCAAAACTTGTTGATTCACCATTCTTTGGTTATTACTTTTATGTTTTTAAGTTCGCTTGATTCTTGTTTGAGGACAAACAAGTTTAAGTTGGGGAGATTTTGATAAGTGTAAATTGTAACTCTTTTTGTATATACGTTTTGTTGTACTTATCGATTCTTTTTGTTAATATCGTACGAATAAACCCCGCTTTGTTTGTAAATACGTTTACTTTACATTATAGTGTATATATTGAGTATCGTGTAAATATCATTGAGTTTAATTGATTTTCTCTCATTTTTGTAGGTATTCAAGAAAGGATATCTTGTCATATTCATAAATAGCATTGAATAAGCTTTCCAACGCTTCCAACCATGCGTCAATCCGAGTTACAATTCAGAAGTTGTGGTCAAAACAAGTCTGGTGTGAAAAAGGGACCAAAGTTCGCTATGCGAACTTCCCAGCGAATGCTCCCAGAATTATGGCAGTAGAAAAAGGGACCAAAGTTAGCATTGCGAACTTTCCAACGAATATTCGCTTTGCGAATAAAAGTTCGCAGTGCGAACTTTTGCAGAATTGCAGAGTCAGTTTAGCTGTTCTGAGGCACTCAAGTGCCAAATTTTGATGTTCGCTCAGTGAATAAAAGTTCGCGCTGCGAACTTGACTGATTTTTGAAATTTTATTTAAGTCATTTCATTCATTTTTTAGGTTATGTTTTGGGGTATTTATTCCCAATTCATCAAACCTTCATTTTTGATAGTTTAGAGCTTAGAAAAGCTTCAATGGAGATTGCAACTCGACGATTGGGGGTGGATGATTCTTGGATCGTGATTGACACCGAGAGAGATTTTGATTCCTCTTCTCTCTTCCCTTTGTAGTTTCCATTTGTTGTGAGTTTGTATGTAAGTTTACCTTGATCATATGTATATTTATTGCTCATGGCTTTGTATGCGAGCTATTTTACAAATCTTTATCGGTGTTATCCTTGTTTTACTCACTTTATGTTTAGATTTGAGTTGCGGTAGACATATCCTCTTCGAATCTGGATCTAGGATGAACATCTGTTAGGTTCTGAACTCTAGAGATAGATTTAGATCTAACATTCACCGTAGGTATCGATTCTTAATGCTCCGTGTGGTCGAGTTGCGTGAGACATCATCAATGAGGCGATGCGGTTATTCTCTCAACTTTGCGTTAGACATAACCTTTGTTGTGAGCGATACGGGGGGGTATTGATGAGTGATTTAGGGTGCATATAACTGGGTAGTAAGTTTAAGTATTTGATAGGGTAGATGAAATGCAAACCCGAGAGTTCTCTACTCTCCAATGAATGAATTCTTTTTATATTTATATTTACTTTTCTACATTTACTTTAAACCCATTTTAACCCAAACTCATTAACATTTAAATTGTCGAACGGCGGTTCAATAGCACCAATCTCTATGGACATGATAAATTCCCGGAAAAATACTTCCAAATCTTTTTGTTGCTTGCCACTTTACCGCACCAACACTTAAGTAGTAAATGGCAGACTCTTTTCTTTTGGTCTTGTCTTGTTGGCCAAGTACACAACCCATGGAATCTTCAAAGACTGTTAGGTAGATGATCAGTGGTCTTTCTTCCACTGGAGGAGACATAATGGGTGGATTCAACAAATATTCCTTGATGCTGTCGAAAGCTTTCTGGCAATCTTCTGTCCATACACAACTTTGATTCTTTCTGAGTAGTTTGAAGGTATGTCACGGTCATGAGGGATATGAATCTTGAGATATAATTAAGACGTCCCAAAAATCCTCTGACCTGTTTTTCAGTCTTTGGTGAAGGCATTTCTTGAATGGCCTTGACCTTGTCAGGATCAACCTCAATTCCTTTCTGGCTGACGATGAACCCTAAGAGTTTTCCTGAGCGAACACCGAACGTGCACTTATTGAGATTCAAGCGGAGTTTTTATTTTCTCAGACGCTCGAATAACTTTGACAGGTGTGTCACATGCTCTTCTTCTGTTCTAAATTTGGCAATCATGTCATCGACGTACACTTCAATCTCTTTGTGCATCATGTCATGAAACAGAGTTGTCATGGCCCTTTGATAGGTTACCCCCGCATTCTTTAGACCGAACGACATTACCTTGTAACAAAAGGTGCCCCATGGGGTGATGAATGAAGTTTTCTCCATAACTTTCGGTGCCATTTTGATATGATTATAGCCCGAGAATCCATCCATGAAGGAGAAGACTTTGAATTTTTTTGTGCTGTCAACCAACATGTCTATGTGTGGTAAGGGGAAGTCGTCCTTTGGACTTGCTTTGTTCAGACCCCTGTAGTCTACACACATTCTGACATTTCCATCCATTTTCCTAACTGGCATTATGTTGGCCAACCATTGAGGATATTCTGAGGTGGCGAGGAAACCTGTGTCGATCGGCTTCTGCACTTCCTCCTTAATCTTGATGTCCATATCTAGATGAGTCTTTCTCAGACTTTGTTTTACTGGCGGATATTCTGCTTTTAGTGGTAAGTGATGTTCTCGATGCTGGTATCCAATCCTGGCATGTTCTGGTAGGACCAAGCAAATACATCTGGAAACTCTTTGACAAGTTTTATCAGGTCTTTTCTGACAGTTGGACTGAGTAGTGCTCTAATCTTAACTTCTTTCTTTTCTTCTCCTGAACCTAAATTAACCGTCTACAACGGCTCTTTGTCAGGCTCAATAGACCTTTCCTCTTGCCTGAGTAGTCGGGATATCTCTTTAGAAATTTCTTCGTCCTCTTCTTCTTCAGCTTCAAATACCGAGAATTCAAAGTTGGGATAAGGCATTGGATCGTATATTTCAATGGGGTTTAGAACAAGCAATCTGCATGACGTGATGATTCATTTTTTAGCAAAGACAGAGAGAATACAAGAGTGTGTGCAATGTATTTTCTGAAAAATGCTTATTTTTATTTTGGGTTGTTTTTAGGATTACCTTTTTCTGAAAAACGAAAAAGTGAAAACAACAATAAATACGAGAATGACAGAATGACATTATTTATTCATGATTTGTCGATTCTTGAAACACAACCCTATAAAACAAAACTCAATCGCTTTGGGTGAAGTGAAGAGGGACATTTACAGAAAAATGAGCCCTTATAAAAACATCCATTTCACCCGGGCAAGGTGAAAGGTTAAAACAAAGATGGTAATTACTTCGACTTATGGACGGCTTTCGGGACATCGACTGGAACCCAGTGGCGACGAACTCCTTTGTGAATCACAAAGTCTGGTACCTCCCTTCTTGGTTTGTCTTCAGAAATGACACTAATTTCTAGTGGAGTAGGATCATTGGAGTCTTCTTCCCATGTAGAGTTGTCATAAACGAACTCTTCTGCTGTATTTTCCATGGTGTTTTCACTCTCAAGGGAATCTCCCCACCCAATCGGCTAGATGTCCTCAAGCCTGATACGAGAGCTTTTGGGTGCAGTTTATTTGACTATGAATTCATACTTGCCACTTGGCTGTCCCAAAGTGTCCCATGTTTCTGTGGGAATGGATGAGTCATCTTCCTCAATGAGGTTGATTTCAGGAAATACGTAGTTAATGAACTCCTGTCCTGCGACCTTTGTGAATTTATTAGCATGGTTTTGGACACTCTCGGAGTGTGCTGGGTAATGATTCCATGACTCTCGGGGAACCTATGTATTATTTTCAAGATCATTCAGCTGATAGACATTGTCCGGCTGACTCTTTTGCCCCAAGTCTTCTGTGTATGGCTTCCAGATAGGCAAGTCATCCAGGGGATCATAATAATCGTAGTCAAAGTTGTCTTTCATTAGATTGTCTTTCTCTAATGAATTGGGCGGAGCACGACATCCTTTAGGATCACAATCTCCATAGATCATATGGACGTCTAATCTTGGTATATATCTCGGGCTCTGCTTTGGAAAACAGAATGGCGTGCGTGCTTCTTCCTGAGACATATAACCGTCATGGTTAAGGTAAGATTTCCACTCTTCATCCATATCAGAGGGGTCGTTCCCATCGATGGTATGTACTTCTTGAGACACTGGGTGGAGGAAGCCTCCACTTTGTAGCTTAGGTATAGGTCAGAGAAAAATCAAGACCTTTTCTTGTCTTGTTATCTGTGGGAGTTACAATCTGTCCCCATCCTTTTATGTCATTACTCATGATCACTTTGAGAGCGTCTTTGTATGAGGAAATCGACGTCCCTCTTTCTGGTTGATTCTCATTGCTCACCGAGAGTGCTTGAAACTGAGTTCCAATAACCTCCTCTGGTTCTACACAGGAGAACGATGATAAATTGCTCACGATTAAGGCTTGCTCTCCGCATACCGTGACTAATTTGTCACTCTTGACGAACTTCAGCTTCTGGTGAAGTGTCGAAGTGACTGCCCCAACTTTGTGTATCCAAGGTCTTCCTAATAAACAATTGTATGCTGCTCGGATGTCCATGACTTGGAAAGTTTTAGGACCAATGGTTATGGGAAGATCAACTTCGCCGATAACTATTTTTCTAGATTCGTCAAAGGCTTTGACGATGATCTCACTACCTCTTATCAGAGCTCTTTGAAATGATAGTCGAACCAAAGTTGACCTTGGCATGACATTTAAGGATGAACCTGTGTCTACCAGTACGCTGGCTAAAGCATCGTCTTGGCAGTTGACTGTGATATTGAGTGCCATATTATGGTTCTTGCCTTCTTCCGACAACTCTTCATCACTGAATCCCAAGTTGTTGTAGTAAGTGATGTTGGAGAAGATGCTGTTAAATTGCCCTACCGTCCCATCTTGTTCCATAAAGGCTTGTTCTAAGACCTTTTGTAGAGCTTCCCTGTGGGCTTCTGAACTAAGCAGGAGAGATAGTACAGAGATTTGAGACGGAGTTGCAACAATTAGTCCACAATGTTGTACTCGCTTTTCTGGATGAGCTTCAACATTTCATCTTTGTTCTTTACAGGTTTTGGATTACTGGATTGACCGACTTATTGATAGGAACTTCCGATTGAGGTTCCTTTTCTTTGGCAGGTTCTCCAACTCCTCTGTTGAAGATCCGACCGTCTGGGTAACTCGACTGATGTTGGCAATGTTCACGACAGAGGGTAATGGAGTTTCTTTTCCATTTTCGATGGTCGGTACACCATACTTGTAAGGGATATCCTTATCTGACTTGTACGGTATTGGACCTGGCAGGTAGATAACCACAGGGGCTTTTTGGTTTTTCTGACCATTGTAAGCAGCCTCGATTGGTTCCTGGTTGGGAACTTTTCTATTATCAAGAGGGATCTTTGATTCATTGAGTAGAGGGATTATGGCACAAACGTCCTTGGTTATTCCATGATCGAAGATTACGACAGTGTTTTTGTTCTGACCGGGGAGGTACTCTAGTATCATGTTGGTCGACCCAGAACTTGAACATGGTCGAATCTCTTTCCGGTCCAACTGATTTTAGTGGGCTGCTCGTACGAGATAACATCCTTGGTTATTTTCCGAGCATACTCTACAGCACTCATAATTGTGCGGTGGTACCCGACCATACCAGCTTTGTATGCAATGCATCTATACCAGATCTATTTCTATTGAGCGGATATCACGAGTTTGATGTCTACCAGGATTCCCATCAGTCATGCTAATCTGATGTGTGTTTTCATCCAAGTAGATTGGAAGCTACCAGTGGTCCAATAGATGTTGAAGGGTCCTTTGCACAAGCGCACACCCTTGGTCATCTTCGCAGCATTCTTTACAGTCTAGATAATCGTGTGAAGCCAGCAAACCAAGCCTGACCTGCTTAGGATGTAATTCCACTAGACTGATATTCATCAAGCGTATGTCAAAGATCTAGACTATATTAACTTGATGGTAATTCCTTTCATAGTAGTCTTAGATCCATCTGAGATCCATCTGTCGTTGGAGGGCCTCTTGTATAAAAGAGCATCTCTGATTGTCTGTTGAGCAAATTAGACAAGTGTTGTAATCGTGTCGCGGCAGATTGTAATACTGACTTTGTCTTGAATGCATCGCCACTAAATTGATGTTCATTGCATGGACATCATGGTTCTGAATAATGTTGGGGTGTGCATGGGCCATGTTTACTTCACGAATCCTGTGATCCTGAATCCAACCCAGATCCATTTGTTCTTCTAGAGTTGCTTGTACTATGGTACACCCTTGATTGTCCTTGGAGTAGATATCACACTGATGATAGTTGTGAGATGGCACATGGATGTACCTGCTCTGTTTGCAATGCATCCTTACCAGATTTGTTCCTAGTAAGAGTAATTGTGAATTTGATAACTGCTGCTAGATTCATCCTCTATTAAATTCACTGACGTCTTCTTATGTTGCGGTAATGGGTTCGTCTGAACATTTGGATTTGTATCCTTGAAAGATAAATCCCCGTTCCTGACAAGCTTCTGTACATCAAACTTGAAACTGAGACAATTCTCAATGTCGTGTCCCAATTCTCCTTGATGGTAAGGATAAGCTTGATCTGCTTTAAACCAAAAAGGTGGATTTTCTGGTATTGTAAGAGGAGTCCTGGTTTGGACGTGCCCCTTGGCCAATAGAATTGGAAATAGTTCTGCATACAACATCGGTATGGGGTCAAACCCTGATGGTTGTGTAGTACGATTGTTGTTGTTTTACTATAGACGAGCCTGCTGAAGAGGTTGTTGCGGCCTTTGTTGATACTGTTGTTGACTTGGTTGGCTCTGAGCAACCTGAGGTTGATATATCGGAGCTGGTGCTGGGTTGATAGCGGGAGTTATTGCTGCTATCGGTTGATACCTTCGCCTTTGCTTTCCCAAAGAGATATTATTGATATCTTGCTCTTTTTTCTTTTGGAAAGCACTGTCATATCTCTTGGTAATGCTGGATGGTTCTGCATCTTTGACCAGTCGTCCTTCTTGGACTGCTTCTTCAAGGCGTACTCCCATGTTCACCATTTCAGTGAAGTCACTGGGCGCACTGGAAACCATTCGGTCGTAAAAGAACGAGCTTAAGGTTTTCAAGAAGATCTTGGTCATTTCCTTTTCCTCAAGAGGGGGACAGATCTGAGCGGCAATTTCATGCCACCTCTGAGCATATTCTTTGAAAGTTTCTTTATCCTTTTGTGACATTGCTCTGAGTTGATCTCTATCCGGTGCCATGTCGAAGTTGTATTTATATTGCTGAACGAAGGCTGCCCCGAGATCTCTGAAAGTACTGATCTTGGTACGATATAAACCCATGTACCATTTGAGTGCGGCACCGGTTAAACTGTCTTGGAAGTAATGGATCAGTAGCTGTTGATTTTCTGTCTGAGTAGACATTTTTCGAGCGTACATCACCAGATGACTTTGAGGGCAAGAGTTGCCTTTGTATTTTTCAAAGTCAGGCACCTTGAATTTGTGCGATATCTTTACATTAGGGACCAAACAGAGGTCGGCGACGTCCTTTCCGAATAAGTCTTGACCGCGAATGGCATGCAGTTCCTTCTGCATTTCCAAGAATTGTTCCTGGAATTCATTCATCCTTTCGTACGTGTCTTCGTTTCCACTAGAAATTGCTTGTGGAATATGTCCTTCCGGGACAGTGTGTACCACTGGTTATGGTATAGACATTACAATGGTGATTCTTGGCACTTCAGTGCCCTGAAGTTTGTAACCTTCAGGAGTTGCTGTCATAACTCTTGCATCTTCATTTTCCCGAAGTTTGTAACCTTCAGGTCCAGCGGTTCCTGCTACGGTTTCTAGGTCTTCAGTGACCGGTGGGATATATCCTTCAGGTATAAAGTTGAAAGGCATGCCCCAAGGGCGCCCTTTAGGCATGTTGTATCGAGGATGATTATCATGTGTCTCCAATATGGGTGTAGATGTAATCTCTGAGATCACAGTCCTTTGATGTTACTGCTTCTGTGCTGCGGCCAGGGTTTGCAGGTTGCTGTGAAGTTTTTCCAAACTTTCCTTTAGAGCATCGATTTCTTCTCTCAGCTCTCAGTTCTCTTCCTCGAGATCATCTATTTTCTTTTGTCGATTGACCCGAGTATTGTATGAGTGAGACAGTTTGACGCTAGGATTGTGACACGTACGTGAGACTCAAATATAAAAAATGCGTTATGTGAGAATGATGAATGATATGCAAAAACATATTTTTTTAGTTTTTATTTTTAAAAAGAAACTTTAACAAATAGATTGTAAATATCACACAGTGGGGGAAGACCCCTTTTATTGAATTCGAAAGATTGTAGTATTTTACAAAGAAAAGTACAGTATTTTACAAAGTGCTGTAAGAAGAATGTCTAAGCTCATGGATCCTGAGTCCTCTCTGAAGAGAGCTCAGATGCTGGTTCCTGTATTTTCCTTTTCTTTGATCGGGGCTCTTCAGCCGTTGTCGGGTCGACGATCGTTTGCCAAGTGAAAGGAGTGAGTCAATTTCTTCGGTCTTCCTGACTTTCTATAGCATGCTTCTCTAATATCTCAATCAGAGCATCCTTCTTCTTTAGTAGTTCCTGAATCTTGGTACATTCCAAATTAAAGATCTGGTATTTGTTCTTCCAAGAGTTCTTCTCACGTTGAACTTTCTTGAGAACGACCTGAAGTTTTTCTGCATCAGACATGAAATAAAGGACAGTTTCCTTTAAGGTAAAAACTTCTGGACGAGGGTAAGGCATCCTCAGCTTGAGGGCTCTAGTTTGTACCCAGTGGAGATAAGGTTCCATGGAGGTAAAATTTGGTCTTCC
Source organism: Lathyrus tuberosus (assembly GCA_022829125.1). NCBI lineage: Eukaryota > Viridiplantae > Streptophyta > Magnoliopsida > Fabales > Fabaceae > Lathyrus > Lathyrus tuberosus. The sequence goes on from JALAZF010000078.1 coordinate 16,488,002, forward strand.
CAGAGACTCTCTGCCTTTCCTGTGAATATGTTGCCAGGCATGCACTATTTCTTTCTTTAGTTCCCTGTCATTTTCTCCTTCCTTAAAGAAAAGACCTTCCAGATGAACACTATGTGGGATATTCTTTATCGGGTATCCGAGTTGACGACGAGCTAAAATTGGATGATAGTTGATTCCTCCTTTAGTTCCAATGAGGGGTACGTTGGGGAAATTTCCACATTTGTCGATGATCTATATCCCTTCATAAATCTTATTGTACCAATCTATGTCTGAATTGGTAAGAGACATAATCCTCTGTGACCAACGTAGAGTACTCTTGTGATCCCAAAAAGCAGCAGACTTGGGTAAGTGGGAAATAAACTATTTATAGAGTAAAGGCACGCAACATGTGATCATTCCTCCGCAGTACAAATTCCTTAAATGTACAGAATGATAAGCATCTGCGAGCAAGGTTGGTACGGGGTTTCCTATTAAGAATATTTTAACAACATTGGTATCGACGAAGTTGGCGATGTTGGGAAAAAGAAATAACTCATATATGAGCAGAACAAAGACGTCTTCGAAGGCAATTATGTTTCCTACACTAGCAAAGTATAGAGCTTTCTCCATCAGGAATTTAGGTGGTAAACCCTGGATTCCTCCTTTAGTGGTTATGTGGGTTCTAACTTCTGACTCATCCAAAGAGATTGCTCTTGCAATGGTTTGTTCTTTTGGAATTTCTTCCTGTCCAGAAAATGGAGCTTGATTAGTGATAGGTAAATCAATCAAGTGAGAGTACTCTTCCAATGTTGGTGCAAGTTGGTAATCTGGGAAAGTGAAGCAGTGGTAAACCGGATCGTAGAACTGTACCAGCGTAGACAGGATTCCTTCAACTACGTTGACCTTCAACAGAGACAACAGCCCTCTGTGCTTAGCTCTGAAAGCCTCGGGATTGTTAATCATCCTTTCCAATTTCCTTAATTCTTCTAGTTTCAGAGCCTTGAAGGTGTACTTGGCATTTTCCTTCGACCGAAATCCATAACGTAACCTCTGATATTTGCAATTATTGTTTTAGTTCTTTTGAAAAAAAGATTTTTTTCTTGTTTGAAAAGAGTTTTTTAATGAATGCATGAATGCAGCAAACAAAAACATTTGAAAGCATGGGTTTAGGGGTTCAACGTCACGAGCATGGAGTCATGGCTCTACCCATCCCCAAAGGTTATACTATTTTGGTCAGTTTTTGTACCTATAGAACGGGTTCTAAAATGTTCCCAAAGTCATTGACCCCTCCTAGGGATATTAACAGCAAGCTGATTCACTCGAGCGAGCTGTAATATCCTAGGATGAATCTCTTTTGAGTGTAGTATCGCGTGTCAACTATTCCCGATAGTCACCGCACTACCAAATGGCCATATGGTTAAATGTCTACTAAATCCTCAGGGTCATGGGTACCGCACTTGGATAAACGATGCTTTCACGACAATCGGTCGTTCAACATCAATATTTCCACATGGGTACCTCGCCTGATTCGGTGGACTGCCAAGTTAGCTTGGTCGAGATTCACTCCCTATAAGCGTTTCCCGGATATGCCACCACTTATCTTAATGTTCTCTCAAACTTTCCACATGCGTATTAATCGCATTCCCAGTTAACAGAAATTTAAACACGGGTATCAAGTAGTATAACATTAAATAATATATATATATATATATATATATATATATATATATATATATATATATATATATATTAGAAAGTATAGAAAAATAAATGCCAAGCAAAGCCTAGACCTCTTAGGAACTCTAATCCTAAAGACTCCTCAGCAGAGTCCCCATTTTTCTGTAGCGTGTGATTTTTGTCGGTGACGCGAACACCTTACCGCAATGGTTGGAATTGGGTGCTACTTTCTGATTTCTTATTTATCCTATGAAGCTGGAAAGGAAAGGGAAGCTATTTAAAACTAACCTTGCACGCAAATGTTTTCTTTAACAAATGCTAAGAGATTGGGGGTTCGGGGCCAGGTTATACAAAGAGAAGTTGTCAATTACCCAGTGTATATATGGTTATCGATAGACCTTTTATGGCATGTTTTTCTATTGGTTTAAATACTTTCTGGTGTTTATCTGTTGTGGGTTGAGAAAGTTTCTCCTTTGGGAGTGTTGAGAGAGTGTTTTTGTTGTTTTCGAGTTTTCTGATGTTTTTGGGAAGGTACTGGACCTAAAGTTTTTTATTTGTATGCTCGCTAAGATTTCACAATCTTATGCCTACGTATTCCCGTTAATGAAAACTGGGAAATCAGAGCAATCGTAGTTCCTCCTATTTCTATGGGAGGAAAATGTTTTGTGTCTTGTTTAAAGCCCAAGAATGAAGCTAACTGAGTATTTGTGTCTTGTTTAAAGCATAAGATTGAAGCTAAAAGGTTTGACTGAGAGAGAATTTGTCATCTCTAAAGGGAGATATCTCACCTGTTCATCACAGTTGTTGGGTAATTGATTATAAAGGGGAATTAATTTAACTGGAATGTATGGAATCCAACAATGCCATAATTTCCTTTATAAGGGAGGTGTTCTGAAGGAAGAAACTTTAACTCAATGTGGAGCAATGCCATTTTTCCTTAGGAGTTTTCCATGCTAAGAGAGGGACATTGGCTTGGATGTAAATAATCCAAAGGCTTTCCAGTAACATCAGTTAGATGAAAGAGGAAGTTTTACCAGGATAAAAGAGAGACTACAGCTTGGATGTTGAATCAACAAGTGTGCCACTTACAGCAGTTATCTGGAATTAGGTTTTTTTATTGTTTGTTTTGATATATGATGTACAGAGAAATGTCTTTCAACAGAGAGGACTCTGGATTTCCTCTGAGGGGATGTTGATTTTTCTGTGCCTTGATCAAAGCCCAAGGTTAAAGTTGAAAGGTTGACTCTATTCGGGGAGTTTTATATCTGTCTTGTACAAAGCCCAAGATTGAGGCTGAAAAGAGATTGACTCCGCTGGGGAGATTTTATCTGTCTTGTACAAAGCCAGAGATTGAGGCTAAAAAGAGATTGACTCAGATGGAGAGTATAATTTGTCTTGTATAAAGCCCAAGATTGAGGTTGACTCTACTGAGGAAAATCATTATACAAAGCCTAAGAGGAGGCTGGTGGGGAAATTCTAATATGAAGCCTAAGAGGAGGTTGGTTTGTGCTGAGGATTATTGAAATCCAAGAGCAAGTCCAAATTGTATGTGGTGGGGAATCCAAAGGTTTTACTCTTTCTGGGGATTTGAAGAAGAGTTGAAATATCAGAGACCATGAGGCTCTGATTCTACTGAGGATTTGCCCTAGCAGGGGAATTTCTTAAAATGAAAGCTTAATGATTGAGTTTGAAAACCTATGGAGGTTTTAACTCTGCTGGAGATTGGTATGTTGATGAAATGATCAGGGTTTTTCTCGTGGTTTTAGGAAACTTGAGGGTCTCTGTGAGATCCAAGAGGAGATGAGACTTTCCAAGTCTTACTTGTATGAAGCTCAAGAGGAAGCTGTTGGTTTTAAGGGATGAGAAAGAATCCTATAATGGTTTGATGTTTTGGAACTCTGACTCTCCTGAGGATTGAACTAGTAGAGATGACTAAGTTTTGTCCTATACCTGTAGGAGGTATTTGGATCCTTGTATTAAGCCAAATAGGAGGCTGAGAACTTCTAAGACACCTGAGGGTCTTTGTACTAAGCCCAAGAGGAGGCTAGGGATGCTTTTAGGAAGCCTGTGGGTCCAAACCTAAGAAAAGTAAAGAAAGGTTTCACCGGGAATTAATCCTTTCTTTGTTGAACAGTTCTTGGGTTTGAAGAAATTCAAAAGAGGTTTCACCGGGAATTAGTCCTCTTTGGGGAATTGAATTTCTTGTACACATATATTTCTAAGTTTGGACAGTCTTGAGAAAAGTTTCACCGGGAATAATGCCTTTCTCTGTTCCATATTGTATAAGCCCAAGAGGAGGCAAGACTGTATCTGGAATTTCCTATGGGGAATTAGTTTTGACTGTATTGAAAGAGTAACCACTGGTTTGACCTAAACCTAGACCTAATTGCTGGGGAAAACTCTAAGCAAATATATACAAGCATATACAGATGAAATATATAAATAAGCATATATTGAAAGGATAGTGGAACTTACAGTTGTGCAAGCCCAAACATAGTAACTATAGTTGTATGGTTAGTCATTCAAGAAATTGAAGAAAGTTTTGATGATACTTTGAATTTGAATTTGAATCATAAATAAAGTTGTTTTAAAAAGAAGTTTGGGGCTTATACTCAAGGAGAGGCCCAGATGATCTCTTTTGAAAAGGCGACGATCGCGTCGTAGTTTTGAAAACCACAGAGGGACTTATACAATGACTGAGGCCCAAATTACTGTGTTTACAAAGAGGGTGGGTCTTACACTCTATTAGAGGCCCAAGAGTTTATTTTTATACAAGAAATGGGACTTATAGCTCAAGTAGAGGCCCAGATGAAAAACAGTGATCACACCGTTTATTTTAAAAATCGCATAGGGACTTATACAATGACTGAGGCCCAAATTACTTATATACAAAGGGGTTTGGGTCTTACACTCTATTAGAGGCCCAAAAAGTGTTTGAAAAAGAGAAAAATGGGGCTTACAATACAAGGGGAGGCCCATATGAAAATTGTTTGAAAACGGCGATCGCGCCGAGATTTTTAAAATTGCATCGGAACTTATACAATGACTGAGGCCCAAAATGGTTTATTTACAAAGGGATGGGACTTATACTCTATCAAGAGGCCCAAAAGTGTTGAAAAATGTTTGTGAGGGTAAAAAACAGTTAAAACCCTAATTTGATTTAAAAGTGCAAATTAAATTGAATAAAAATCAATTAAAATGATCAAAATTATCAAACTTGTATGAAAAAACAAGTTGTGATCTTGGATTAATGTTTGAAAAATTATGTTTTATTCATAGAATGATTTGAAAATCATTTGAATTTGAAAAATTAAGAGAAAGAAATATTTTTAAATGATTAAAAACAAATAAAAATAAATTCTTTACAAAAATATTAAATATATAAAATAAATAATATTTTTGTGAAATTTTTGTAGAATAAAATATTTTAACATTTTTTGTGAATTTTGAAAAAATGAATCAATTCAAAAACATTAAAATTCAAAGAGAAATTAATTTTTGAATCAATTAATAAAAATATCAAAATATTCAAATATTCAAAAATTTGAAAAAGGCGCCAAGAACACCTTGTGTGGTTCGCACGAGCTCTGTTCTTGGAGATTTGCAAAATCTCTCATATATCTTTGATTACTCAATGAAAATGGCTTTTGTAAACATGAAACTTGCTCGTTTTTAACAAAGATTACAACCATATGAATTAATTGCATTTATATTAAGTGTGGAGTGAGAAATCAGAAGATGAACTCAAGAACCCTAAATTCTGCAAGAACACCAAGAAATCTTATACATGATTCATACATAGCAATTGATTGAGGGGAAACACTTTATATATGTGCAGAAACATGTTTGTAACTTCAAAATACATTTATGATGCATGAATCATAGAGTTTGAGAGTGTCAAGCTTACCTCTTGCAGCTGGTGATCGAATTCTATGTTGGAGGTGTTACAGATGTTGTGTAATGATCTGGACAGCTTCAATGGACCTCAAGTAATGTGTTTGAAGGCTTGGAATGGATTGAATCAGCTCAGAACTTGTTGTGGCACCTCAACTGTAAACAGGCCAAAAAGCTTGAGCAAATGGGGGGTGACTTTGTGATTCAGGTGTTCCAGGTGAGTTTTAAGGTCATGGATCACTCATATATGATGTATGTGAGGTGTTGGCATGATTGGTTTTGATAGAATTACTTTCAAATGGATAATTCGAATGCTACTTGATTGAGAAGCAAAATATGGTTTTTTGAGAGTGATTTTGAGGAAAACATGTGTTATGGTGCTTTGGAGTACTCAAACTGACCACAAATGAGCTCTATTTATAGTGTGTCAAGTTTTTTTTGGCAGCAATAGTGAATGGTGGCTTGTACAGTCCATTGTCCATTGGTTTTCAAAAGGAATCTCAAGTCTCCTTCAGCCATTGACTTGGGTCAAACTTGCAAGCCTATGGTCTTCTGTTGCAGGGATAAGGCTTGACTCATTCTGTTGGATTTGCCTCAGTACATGCCACCTTGATGCTTCCATTAAATGTTCCATTACAACTTTGAAGTTTTTGGTTTTGCATCATTGGATATCACATGCATAAATGATGATTTCTTGACTTGGTGTGCTTGTGGCTCAGAAATCTTTTGCTTTGATCTGGTCCTTATTGTTTCTAAAATGATTACAAGAATTGTAATTGCACAAATTAGCCAATTCGAACAAATAACCTATAATCTGCCTTGGGAAGAAATCAGCTTTTGGTGCCATGTTCCAAGGGTTGTAACTCGTTGCTCAAATTGAATTTGGAGATGATCTTGGACTTTTTGGAAAGCTCTCATGACATACTTTAACTTTTATGCCCAATAATGGTTTTGAATCAACTTGGATCAAGGTGAAAAATGACCTCAAAGTTGGTGAAAATTCAAGACGGATTTTGTCCAAAATTTCACTAAGTGTTGGAAAAAGTGGTCATTTTCATGTTTTTGTGATTTTGATCAATCCATAACTCAAAATTCATGAGGATTTGGAATCTTTTGTAGTTGACACTTTTGAAGTATGTCATGTAAAATTCCATTTGAGCTTTGGATGGAAGAAAAAGGCCTTGGGGTTTGGGAGTTATGACCTTGCAAAGTTGGTACCAAGTCCATTTTGTTCCATAACTTAGAAAAATTTAAATTTCTTAAGGTTGCCCCTTTTGTAAGTAACCCTATTTTCCTTGGTTTTTCTTGATGGATGATGATCAAAAACATGCATTAACATTGTTTTTGGCTTAGGAGAGCCATATTTGTGAAAATTTTCAAAAAGTCAAACTTGATTTTGGGCACAGTTGACTTTTTGTCAGATGAATTCCAAATTGTGTGATCTTCTATGCCATCAAGTTCTTGACCTAATTCAAACCTAATGGATGAATTCCATAGGTGTTTTAGGGTGTCTTGAATCATGTCCCAAGGTTTGGGAACATGTCTTGGTCCAAAGTCAAAGGTACAGTTGAATTTTTCTTCCAAACCCTAATTGTGGTCCAGATGAATTTGAAACTTATGAATCAAGCTTCTTGGATCAATCCATTGTTGTAAATGGATAAATGTGGTGTATTTGAGGCCCTCAAATCATGTCTTGAGGTCTTGGTTCATGTCTGGCCTTAAAAGTCAACTTAGGGGTGAATTAGGTCAAGGAACCCTAATTCCTGATTTTTTATGAATGTTCCCTATGAGGCCATTTTGACTTGATGATGGGACTCATAAGGTTCCTTTGAGAATTTTGGATCATGTTTTGAAGTATTGGCTCATATCCAGAGGAAAATTTTCATCTGGAGGCCTTGGTTGAGCAAAACCCTAATTTGGTGACACTGGCGATCTTGAGGCTTGATCCACTTGGAATGTTGCAACCTTGTGCTTGATTCTTGATATGGGAGACCTCTTAATCCTTCATGGGTGTTTGAGAGGTTAGACAAGTTGAAGATCATGTCAATTCTTGATTGATCTTTTATATGTGCTCTGAGAGGGCTCAAAACCCTAATTCTTGATTGCAGTGAATGCTCAATAATCCTTGAGGAGATTGATGAGGCATGAAGGTACATCCATATTGTGGTGATGATTTGCACAATGATGGAAAATCTTGGTGGTCAAAATTTGGGGTATGACACATATGTATCTAACTTTTGACCATTCAAAATTTCAAAACAATGTTGAGGTGAGAGTTATCTACTTCGCACTGATGCTGTAGATATGGGAAATTTTTCAGCTTTTTGATTCTTATTTGTAAGCTAGTTTGCTTTGTGATTTGCAGTTGTTAGCACTAGTTTGTGAATCACTTTAAAACTCTTTTGTACCCTTAATTGGTTATAGTGGAGTTATTTCTTTGATCTAGATGACTCGTGGTTTTTACTCTCATATTGAGGGGTTTTCCACGTTAAAAATACTGTTGTTCTTTTGTGCCTTTATTTGTTCAATTTGCCATCTTATATTTGTTGTTGATCCTCAAGGTTCCTACAAGTCTGAGGAATTTTATATTCGTTGCGTATTGGTCTATTATGGTGTCTTAATTTCCCATCATATATTACATAAGCTATGATTTTAAATTGGAGAATGACTTACGAACTCCAGCAAGCAAGTCTAAGATGGTGGATTTGTTGTTCTTTTGGGTAAATAATTGTTTCAATGAAGGGTGGTTTGATGAAGAAGATGATGAATAATGTATGGAGTGGTGTTTTGTGTGGTTTTGAATGTATATTTTTTCTGGTGCTTCTTGTTGTATTTTGCTCTCTACTAACTCTCTAAATCTCTCTCTTGCAACTTTACAACCTTTCCCACCTTTCTTTCAAGAACACATGAGTTAGCTTATATAGTGGTATGTTAGGGTATGTGTTTTTAGGGTTTTCTTTGATTGCATCTAAGTGAGAGAAGTGTCAAAATTATGCAGCAAATAAAAACATGTTTTCTATTCTAATGAGTAATGTTGTTTGCATGCAAATCATAGTATGTCAAAAGTGACAAAAAGAAAGGTTGATGAAATTTACTCCAAAGGGGAAAATGTGGAAGAAAGGTAGACTCTTGACTCTTGACTTTTTTTTAAAAAAATTCTAAAAAAAAAAGATAGTAATACTAGTAAAAATAATAAAACAAAATATTATTTTGGTATTTCTTTTATATTTAAAATGGTGAAAATAAGTTAAATAAATCCAAAAATAATAAAAAAAAAATACAGTAAAAATGCTAAAAATATAATTATGTTTAATTAAGTGGTCAAGAAATTACCTCTTAATTAGCAATTTCATTTTTTTTTCAAAGACTTATATATTAAAAATTAAAGCCTAATAAAAGAAAAATCGAATCCAGACAAAATTGGGGTGCTACGACTACAATAAATAAACGAATTACCTGCGGATTTTCCTAGGGAAAATATTCTGTAGGTAAACCTGCGACTTTATATTAGGAAACATTATTTTCTGCGAAAAACTGAGTTGCAGCAAAATTCGCAGGAATTCCTGCTGCGATTTATTTTAAAATAATTAATCAATTTTCCTGCGGATTTTACTGCGATTGTTTTCGCAGGAATTGGTTATCCAGGAAACCTAAAAAGTCTCTGGAGATGTCGTAGGAATTGCTGCGAAGTTTGCAGCGGATTTTGCTGAGAACTTTACTGCGATATTTGCTGCAGTGTTAGTAATATATATATTTTTTTTTAAATTAGTTATATTTTTACTCTTAATAAATAAAATTATAAAACATAATTGACATATTAAAAATTTACTATATTAATTGGGTTTTTTTGTTATTTTTTTTTAAAAAATATTTATTTAATATTTTTTTATTGTTGTGAAAATTAGAAAAACTAAAATTTTTTTAAAGGGTGGAGAATGATTAGGTATGTAAGTCCCCAAGATGTACATTTTCAAGACTACAAGGGTAGGTCGCTTCGTAAAATAATGGCCAAATGGATAAGGCTTAGTAATTCATTAAGTTCAAAGAGACTATCATTTGCCTAGCATATCCATTAACCGCATATTTGGGAGTTGATGTTCTTATGTTGTGGAAGCAATAAGAGCTTTGTTCTCTTATACGCTTATACGCTTGTGTATTGTGAGTCTGGGAATAGTTGTAATAAGAGTTTCATTCTCTTAAACACTTGTTATTTCGAATTTGGTAATAGGGGATTGCGTGATATTTTTGTTGATATTTTAGTTCTATTTTTTTTTTAATTTAATTATATTTTTACTATTATTAAATAAAATTGTAAAAATAATTGACATATTGATTTCAAGGATATGTTTTTGAGATATTTTTTAATTTTGTATTAAATTTTACTATATTAATAGAATTTTTTAGTTATTTTTAAAAAGAGAAATTGTTAATTTAATATTTTTTTATAAAAATTAGAAAAATTAAAAATATAAGTATATGATATAATTGGTGTGTAATCCTTCAACTTGTAATTTTATAAAACGTATAAAATTTAAAAAAAAATTATAAAACATATGAAAAATGTGACATTTCAAGGATTGAACTCAAAAACTTTCAGATAAGAGACATGAGACTAAGTCACTGGTCTAGTAAATTTATTATTAGTTTTAGAAAACAAATAATAAATATAATATAAAAACAAACTTATTTTAAAATAATTTTCACAACAACTTTTTTTTCTTTATTGAATAATAATAATAGTTTTTGTTTAAATTTTGCCAAAAAATTTTATTTTTTATTTTTTAGATTTATTTTCCTTAAGATAATTATAGTACGTATTATTCTTATTTAAGACATATTTTTTAAGATTTCATAGTTGTTGCAAATTTTTTTGAAAAATATTTATAAAATTAGAAAGATATTTTTAATCTCTATTTCTTCTATTTTATTAATTATTTTTAATGTGAATTGTTGTTAGATGTCAAACATGATATATATTTGTATGAATTACTTGGCATTTTTCATTTCTTTCCATGTGGAATGTGTTGATTTTAGTGAGGAATGGTGTTGCTGTGCATACATTGAAATATACTTGTGGTGCTTGTAATTTGTGTGCTAATGTGCAGGAATAGGCAAAAAAAGATCAAGATTGTGATACACAAAGATTGGAAGCAAGTTGCCATTGAAGGAAGAAATCAACAGCAGCATTCGCTAGGCGAGTGATGGCGAAGTTGCCAGCGAAGGTTCACCTAGCGAACGTTAGCGAGTGTGCCAGCGAAGGGGTTGCAAAAAGTTACAGTAGGAAAACTGGGTAAATTTGCTGGGCGAGGAAGCCAGCGAAGGCTCGCTGATGTGCTCGCTAGGCGAAGGTGCCAGCGAAGGGTGGCAGTAAGTTCCACTTTTGAAAACACCCAAACTTCGTTGGGGCGAATATGGTAGCGAAGGCTCGCTTCGCGAGTGATTTGGTTCGCCTAGAGAACCCACGATAATTCTTGTGGGCGGTTTAAGTCTGAGGCACTTAAAGTGCCATGTTTTAGTTCATTCGCTAGGCGAATGAAGCCTTCGCTAGGCGAAGGGTGCTGAGATTTTAATTGTATAAATAGATTTTCATTTTATGTAAAGAGGATCTCTTGTCCATTTTAAGCAAAAATCATAGTTTTCAGTATTTTGAGCATTGAAGATTGTAATTTCACTTGGAGAAGCTGAAGTCGCATCCATTCTCGATTATTCAACGTGGATGTTCATTCATCTCCTCTCTTTACTTGTCATCAAAGCTACCATGAGAATGGGTAGCTAAACACTCAATGTTAAGGTTAGATGTAGTTGATCCTGATTTTATGTATTTCTTTTGATCTATTGTATATGAACAAAGTCTTTGATCAATATAGATAATGTTATTTTCTCTTAATGCTCCATGTGTGATTTGTATTGCTCTAGACATAGATTCTACAAATCATGACCTAACAATTTCATCTCTTAAAAACCAAATTCTAGACATAGATTTGGGATTTGCTATTCGCATTGTGTTGATCTTAACGATTGTTGTTTAGATTGTTAGCGTGAGACATCATCTAACGGTCTAAACAACGATACTCACAACTTCGCTTTAGGCATAAACTTAGTCGGGAGGACACGCGGTTGTATTGGTCGGAAACCGAGTTCATATGCTTGATTATTCGTGTATACGTAAAATGGATTAGCGAAACCTAACCTTGACATGCTTTTATCAAAACTTTTACAAACTCTTTGTCACTAATTAATCTTTGCTACCAATTAATGTTTTCAACAATTGAGAACCTTTTGAAACCATTGAACTTAAAATATCGTAACTATTGAACGGCAAGCATTGTATATCGAACAGTCCCCGTGGAGACGATTAAAAACAACCCCACTATTACTCTACTAACAAAATGGCACCGTTGCCGGGGATTGTTAAGTGATATTGCAAGCATTGCGATAGTTGAGCTATTTTAAGCTTGTTACCTTTTTCTTGAACTTGTTAATTTGTTTTGTTCAGTGTGCAGACTTAGTTTATGCGAGGGAAACTACCGGCAGACCAACTTCTTTTCGATCCTGAGATTGAGAGAATCGCTCGTAGAATCAACAGCAGAACTAGACGAAGGAGGCAGCTAGCAAGACAGAAGCGAGAACAAGAGGAAAATACTTCTACACCACCACCACTTCCACAAATACTTCCAGTTATGGAGGCAGATCCACCACCACCACCACCACCTGCTTCTAGGCCATGCACAAATAGTCCGAGACACAATGCTCAGTTCGCTCGCCATGTACATAACGGTCGTCATTCCGAAATGAAGACCGGTATTCTCCAACTGTTATATCAAAGTCCATTTACGGGTATGGATCATGAAGATCCTTTTACCCATCTGATGAAATATTATGAAATAGCGGGAGCGACTGGTGCACCTGAGGCAGAAGAGGAGTCTCTGTTCAAGAGACTATTCCCGCATTATCTCATTGGGAAGGCAAAGGAATGGTATCTTGATCAGTCAACGGCCATAATGATGGATTGGAATGCATTGGAAGAGAAATTTTTGGAGATTTTCCCCACACACTCGGTTTATGGAGGCAAAGACCGCCATCGCGGTGTTCACACAAGGAGCCAATGAATCTCTCAATGAAGCTTGGGAGAGGTTCAAATCAATGTTAAGGAAGTGCAAGGGCCATGGTTTTGATGAATTGTCACAAATTCATATATTTCGAAATGGACTTCAACTTGTACACAAAACCTTGTTGGATGCCACCGCTGGTGGATCCTTGTTAAGCGAAGCCGCAGCAGAAGCCACAACTATTATTGATAAGATATCCTTGAACGACCATCAAGATAGTCATAACCGTGGACCTTCTCAACGAACTCCGGGAGTGTTGGAATTGGGAACAAACGATGCTATCCTTGCGCAGAACAAGTTATTATCACAACAGGTTGAGTTGTTGACTAAGCAAATGTCTAAACTGCCGCAACAATTCAAAGAAATTCATGAATCTTCAAGTAAAAATTTGCAAGTCTTAGTTTGTGAACTGTGTAGAGGTGACCATCCGACCGGTTATTGTCCTCCAGTTGTGGAGGAGGCAAACTATGCTGGAAATCAAGGATACCAACCCCGACCTCCGTATCAACAAGGCAACCAAGGTTACCAACAACGGGCTAACCAAGGTTATCAACAACCATGGAGACCGCAAGAAGCCGGATCATCAAACCGTCAACAACACCAAAATTACACTCAACCTCCGCAAGCTCCCGTTGGAAATACGAAGATGGAAGACACTCTCACACAATTTATGCAAATGGCAATTTCCAATCAAAAGAATACCGATGCGGCCATAAAGAATCTTGAAACACAAGTCGGGCAATTATCAAAACAATTGGCCGACCAACAAAAAGGACACTTTACGGCAAATACGCTTCCGAATCCTAAAGATTGTAAAGCAATTCTCACAAGAAGTGGAAGAGAGATTGACATGGGTGTAGGTAAAAGAGTAGTGGAGGAGGAGGTTGTAGTTGAAAAAGAAAAAGATAGTGATGAGATTGAAGTAGAAAAAATGTTGAGGGTGTTTTAGTTGAAAATGAGAAGGAAAAAAGTGAGGATGAGAAAAAAATAGAGAGTGAAGAAAAAGTGAAGAGAACTAGGAAGGGAAAAGAACTGATGAACAATATTCTGATCCAACACTTACCATATCCTCATGCTCCTACAAAGAAAGATAGTTCGAGGCACTATTCTCGATTTATGGATATTTTCAAACAATTACAAATAAATATTCCATTTTCCGAGGCTTTGGAGCAAATGCCTAAATATGCGAAATTTATGAAGGATATCCTCACGAAAAAGAAGAAGTATACGGATCAAGAGACTATTATGGTAGATGCGAGCTGTAACGCCATCATTCAACGTACTCTCCCGAGGAAAGAATGTGATTCGGGACGAGTTACCTTGCCGGTTACTATAGGAAACATCTATGTGGGCAACAAATTGATTGATTTGGGCTCTAGTATCAACTTGATACCTTTGTCGATTGTGAAACGGTTAGGACACATGGAATTAAGGTCCACTCAGATGACGTTGCAACTCGCAGATAAATCCACTACCCGTCCTCACGGTGTAGCGGAAGATGTGTTGGTCAAAGTGGACAAATTTTTGTTTTCGATAGACTTTGTTGTCATTGAAATGGAGGAGGATGAGGATGCACCTTTGATTCTTGGAAGGTCTTTCATGAAAACTGCCCGAATGGCAATTGACATGGACGATGGTCTCATGAAAGTGAGAGTCCAAGATGAAGAGATGTGTTTCAATCTCTATGATTCCATGAAGCACAAGAAGGATAAAGGTGATTGTTTCAGAATTGATGCAACGGAGGAAGCTAGTATTGAAGTTACAAAGCAAATTCATGTCATTGATCCTTTACAAAGAGCTTTGGATAATTCCTTGGAAGTATTCTCGGTTGAAGAAGAGAAAGCTCTTGAAGAGTGTTTGTTAGAGCTTGAAGCTTTGCAAGAGTTGCAACCTTGGGAGTATGAAGAGGAAATTCTAAAAAAAGTGGTTAATGATGAACAATCCAAACTTGAACTGAAAGTGTTACCTTCAACCTTGAAGTATGCTTTTCTCGATGACGGTGGTAATAAATCGGTGATCATAAGTAGTGTTTTATCTGAAAACGAGGAGAGCCGCTTAATTCAAGTGTTGAGAAAAAATCAGGATGCAATGGGATGGACGTTGTCCGATCTCAAAGGCATAAGCCTTTCATATTGCATGCACCGTATATTTATGGAGGAAGATTTTAAACCGGTTGCTCAACCTCAACGCCGGTTAAATCCAATCATGAAAGAAGTGGTTAGAAAAGAAGTGGTAAAAATGTTAGATGCTGGAATGATTTATCCCATTTCTGATAGCCCGTGGGTTAGTCCGGTGCATGTGGTACCGAAAAAATGCGGATTAACGGTGGTCCGAAACGAGAAAAATGAGCTCATTCCAACAAAAACCGTGACCTGGTGGAGAATGTGCATCGACTACCGTAGGTTGAACAAAGCTACGAGAAAAGATCATTTCCCTCTACCTTTTATGGATCAAATGCTCGAAAGGCTTTTCGGTCAACAATTCTACTAGTTTTTGTATGGTTATTCGGGTTACAACCAAATTATTGTGAACCCGAAGGATCGTGAAAAAACTGCTTTTATATGTCCTTTTGGAATCTTCGCTTATAGGAGGATGCCGTTTGGATTATGTAATGCACCGGCGACTTTTCAACGGTGTATGCAAGCTATATTCTCGGATTTGATCGAAAAGACAATTGAGGTCTTTATGGATGATTTCTCGATTTTTGGACAATCGTTTGATATTTGCTTGAAAAATTTGGATACGGTGTTGGAACGGTGTGTGGAAACCAATTTGGTGCTAAATTGGGGAAAATGCAACTTTATGGTGAACGAAGGAATTGTGCTCGGTCACAAAGTTTCTTCAAAGGGCCTTGAAGTTGATAAAGCCAAGGTGGACGTTATTGAGAAATTGCCACCACCGATGAATGTCAAAGGCATAAGGAGCTTTCTTGGACACGCCGGGTTTTACCGAAGGTTTATTAAGGACTTCGCAAAGGTAGCAAAGCCATTGAGCAACTTGCTCGTTGTAATACCCCAAATTTTGACCACTAAAGTTTCCCATCATTGTGCAAATCATCACCACAATATGGATGTACCTTTATGCTTCATCAGTCTCCCCAAAGATGGGTGAGCATTGACTGCAATCAAAATTAGGGTTTCAAGCCCTCTCTGAGCTTTAGACAAAGGCTCAATCAAGAAATGACTTGATTTTCAACTTGTCTAATCTCTCAAACATCCTCAAAGGATCAAAATGACTCCTACTTCAAGGATTAAGCACAAAGCTGCTCCCTTCTAGGTGGATCAAGTCTCCAGATCGACAGTGCCACCAAATTAGGGTTTTGATCACCCAGGGCCTCCAGATGAAGAATTTCATCTGGGCACAAGCCATTGATCCAAAACATAACCTAATATACTTCATGGAACCTCATGAACCCATGCATCAAGTCAATTTTGCCTCAGGGGATGCATACATCAAAAATCAAGAATTAGGGTTTCTTGACCTAATTCACCCCTAAGTTGACTTTTGGGACAAACCATGAGCCAAGACCTTAAGGCATGATTTGAGGGTCTCTAATATACCATATTGATCCATTTGGAACAATGGATTGATCCAAGAAGCTTGAGTAACAAGTCTCAATTTCATCTGCACCACAATTAGGGGTCAACCGTAACTTTGACTTTTGACCTGGATATGCTCCCAAACCCTAATACATGATTTAATATACCCTATGACACCCATGGAACATGTCCATCAAGTTTGATTTAGGTCAAGGACATGATTTCTTGAAGAATTGCACAGTTTGGAATTCATCTGATAAAAAGTCAACGGTGCACAAAAGTCAACTTTGACTTTTTGAGATTTTTCACCAAAATGGATTTTTAACCCTAAAATGATGTTAATGTATGATTTGAATCATCATTCATCAAGAAAAATCAAGAAAAGTGAGATAACTTGTAAAAGGGGTAACCATAAAAACTTAGAAATTTTTCTAAGTTAAAAATAAAGTGGCAAGGGTACCAACTTTGGAGGACCATAACTCCTAAACCACAAGGCCATTTTTTCTCATCCAAAGATGGATTTGTAGCCCTCATTATCACCTACAAAAACTTCAACTACAAGTCATTCCAATTCATTAAGGATTTTGAGTTATGGAGTGATCAAAGTGGCTGAAAAGTGAAAATGTCACTTTTTCCAACACTTAGTGAAATTTTCACTAAGTCAGATTTTGCCTCACTTTTTGCCAAATGTAGGGGGATTTTTCACTTGGAATCAAAAGAGATCAAAACCAAACTTGTTTAAACAGTTGTTGTATCATGTAAGAGCTTTCCAAAATGGCCAAGAACATTGCCAAATTCAACTTACACCATGAGATATGACATTGGCAAGTTGCTTTGCTGAAATCTGTCAAGGCAAGGCAGAATTTGCAACTTTGGTCGATTTGCCAAAATCAGCCAAATTCAATTGCTCCTATCCACTTGGGCACCTCAGAGGATTGAATCTAAAGGGGACAATCACTGAGCCAAGCCTCCAAAGTCCATGAAACAAGAAATAGCATGTTGAACCTAGAATGGCCAAAATAGGGACAAGACTTCAAATTTGGAATGAGGCATTCAATGGAACCATCAAGGTGGCATGGACTGAGCCATTATCATCTGAAATCAGTCAAGACTTATCCAAGACCAAGGGGACCATAGCTCTGTGCCCTAACCTCTAGTCAATGGCTAGAGGAGACTTGCATTTCCATTGGCCAACATTGAGGAAACACCTGCTGCAGTTGCCATTCACTGTGGACCCCAAAACAAACTTGCTCTACTATAAATAGAGCTCAATTGTGATCAGTTTGAGTACACCAAAGCCATCAAACAGATGCTTTCCTCAAAATCTCTTTTTTCACTCCAATTTTGCCTTCTAAGGCAAGTCACTATCGGGTTTTGAGTTTGAGAGCAATTCCAATCAAACCAATCACTCACACACCTCACATACATCACATATGAGCTGATCAAACACTTAGATTACTTCTGAAACACCAATTTCACAAATCACCAGCTGGTTGCTCAAGGTTTTAACCAAAGTGCAGCTGAGGTACCACAAAATGATCCAACCAATTTCAATCAAGTCCAACCATCCAAACACAATCCATAGGGTGTAGGGAAGCTGTTCAGATCATCAAAACTCATCTGTAACACCTCCAGATCAAAAATCACTTTGAACTTGCTGTCACGACCTAAAGGTAAGCCTAAACTTGGGCATCTCTCAATCTATCATATTTCCTCGCACAATAATTTTGCCATATGTTCATAATCATGCATGGAATGTTTTCCCTCAATTAATTGCATTGTTTGAATCGTGTATCAAAAATCCTAGCCTTCATGCAGAAATTAGGGTTCTTGAGGTCTCTTCGTGATTTCTTGTTGTATGTTTAATTTAAATGAAATTAATGGATATAGACATGATCGTGAGGTTGAGACGAGCATAATGATATGTGGATTGCATGATATAATTACGTATTCAGTGAGATTGGATAGAAAATGCAAATCTGAGAAACCAAGAACGCGCGCGTGTTCTTCAGCTTGTTCTTGGCGCCATTTTTAGAAATTCAAATATTTGAATTTTGTGATTTTGTTTAATTGATTCAAAAATTAATTTCTCTCTGAGTTTTAATGATTTTGAGTTAATTCTTTTTTTAATAATTCACAAAAATGTTAAAATATTTTATTTTCCCAAAAAATCCCAAAAATATTATTTATTTCATATAATTGATATTTTTGTAAAGAATTAATATTTTGATTGTTTTTGGCATTTTAAATATTTTTTCTATATTGATTTTGCAACTTTTAATGCTTTCTAATTATTTTGTAGGTCAATACTTAATTTTTGAAGCATTAATCCAAGATCACAATTTGTTTTCCATGTGTTAAACAATTTTTGATCATTTTAATTGAATTTTTATTCAATTAAGTACATTTTGAAAACAAATTAGGGTTTTGGATTAATTCAACCCTCATAAATCATTTTCAAAACTTCTTGGGTCTCTTGAGAGAGTGTAAGACCCATCCCCCCTTGTACAAAAATTTTTTGGGCCTCACTCATTGTATAAGTCCCTCTGTACAAGTAAACGGCGCGATCGTCGCCCGTTTAAAAAAAATCATCTGGGCCTCTCCTAGAGCTATAAGACCCATTCAAAACACTTTGGGCCTCTATTAGAGTGTAAGACCCAATCCCCCTTTTAACCAAACATCTTGGGCCTCACTTATTGTATAAGTCCCTCTGCGTTAAAAGAAAACCTCGGCGCGATCGCCATTTTTAAACGAAAAATCATCTGGGCCTACCCCGTGTTATAAGCCCCACTCTAGTTTCTCTAAACTTTTTGGGCCTCTTGAGAGAGTGTAAGACCCATCCCTTTGTACAGAAAACCATTTTTGGACCCCAGTCACTTGTATAAGTCCCGCTGTACAAAGTCAAACAGTGCGCTCACTGATAAAACCCTGGGCCTCTCCTTGAGCTGTAAGCCCCAAATCTTTCTTTTTTTCAAAGCACTTTCTCCTTTGATTTTGAATATACTATTGTTTTCAATCTTTCTTTGTTGAACAACTGACCAAACAGCATGGAAGCACTACAACCGAGTAAGTGGTTATCGCTTTCGTTTACTACTTTCATATTATAAACTGTATTGTGGGGCTGCTCACTGTAAGTCTCCTTTCATAAACTCATATCTACTGTGTAATAATAGTATAGATATTTCGAGTTTCCCCGACAACTACGTCTAGCATTAGGTAAAGCCGTTTCGTTTATTCGTAGAAATAGACGCCTAGATCCCCAATAGGAGCACCAGATACAGTCTTCTCTTCGGCTGTCCTCCTTAGGAATCGTCAAGAAGCTCTACTCCCCAAGATGAATGTATTCTCCGTGAATGGCATCTTTGAGTTTCTTCCAAATTCTCGAACTTTCCTGACTTGATCTATTCCTTGTGGATAGCTTTCCTTGAATGTCTCGGGGTTTGGGTACCCACTACGGTCATAATCTTGGACCTTAACTAAGGAACCCTCTTTAAAAGCTAAAAGTCGCTGGATAGTAAACCTCGCACGTTTACCAGTGGTTTTTATCTTTAAAAGAGTTATCTCTCCTAATGGAAAGGAGATGATAGACCCATGGGCTTCTTAAAAGCATCGGCCTCCTCTTGGGCATCGTACAAGGACCCTACGGCTTCTTAGAAGTATTCACAGCCTCCTCTTAGGCTTCGTATAATGATCTCTTCCTCCGAGAATGATAGCCTCCTCTTGGGCTTCGTACAAGGACCCGTCGGCTTCTTAAAAGTTTCCAGCCTCCTCTTGGGCTTCGTACAAATTGTCCCGACGACCTCCTAGAGGTATAGGAACAGAACCTAGTCATCCTCATAGAACAGTCCGTGCATAGAGTCTACTACTATTTCTCAAAGCATAGTACAAAAGATAAAACTCTAGACACGGACAGTCTAACTTCCTTGAGTCTCAAAGACATTCTCAAGCGACCCCTTCGTTAAATAGGAAGGAAACCCGCAGACTCGGACAGTCTCAATACCCTTTGGATTTCCCGTTTCCTCAAAGAGAAGGAAATATCCCTGATCCTCAAATCAAATCCTTGAGTACGGTGTTGCTCATATAAGAACTGATTTTCTCTTTTAAAATCAGTATATTGGATCTGTCACTCAACTGAAATAGTTACCATAGCCTCCTCTTGGGCTTTGTTCAATGATTCTTCCCAGCGAAGCAAACGTTTTAGCCTCTCTCTCGGGCTTCGTACGAGACACATAAAGACTCCCTCGTTGAGTCAAACAAACAATAGCCTCCATCTCGGGCTTCGTATGAGATACAAAGACTCTCTTGTTGAGTCAAACCTTTTAACCTCCATCTCGGGCTTTATACGAGATACAAAAAGGTTCTTATTGAGCCAAACAAACAACAGCCTTCATCTCGGGCTTCGTACGAGATACAAAAAAAAACTCTCTTGTTGAGTCAAATAGCCTTCATCTCGGGCTTTATACGAGATACCAAAAGTTTATCTCGTTGAGTCAAAACCTTTTAGCCTCTCTCTCTCGGGCTTTGTACGAGACACATAATAGCCTCCTCTTAGGCTTTGTATAAGAAAACCACAGGTTGATCGAATCAACCTTTTAGCATCAAAGCTGTGCCTCGTTCACAGTACACAAACATCAACAACTCCTTCCCTTTCATCTAATCGCTGTAAGCGGCAAGCCTCTGGATTATTTACATCCATGCCATTGTCCTTCTTTTAGCATGAGGAATTCCTAAGGAAAGATAGCATTGCTCTACACTGAGTTAAAGTCTTCTCCTTCAGGTTAAAACCCTTTCTTCAGAAATTATGGCATTGCTCGGATCCGCGTATCCCAGTTAAAGTAATTCTCCTTCCACCCTTCTTTAGAGATGGCAAATTCTCTCTAAAGTCGAGGTCCTTCCGCTTCACGTCTTGGGCTTTGAACAAGACACAAATAGACCCTTCAGCTTCACATCTTGGGCTTTGAACAAGATACAAATCACCTTTCGCTTCACGTCTTGGGCTTTGAACAAGACACCAAAAACACCCATTTCCTCCCATAGAATAGGAGGAACTACGAACGCTCTGATTTCCCTGTTTCGGTAAACGGGAATACGTAGGCATAAGATCAAAAGAAAAGATCTTAGCGAGCACAATCAACAAAAAACCCAAATCCCATATCAAAAGCAGTAATTCAAAAGCATCAGTCCTAACATCCTAATCCTTGTTCCCCGCCAGAAACCTTCTGCCCAGGTAAAAAGAAAGAAACCGTATTGGCGAAAATACAAATAACCAGTACAAAGGCCTCCCACATTGATAGCATTCGTAACCTAGCAGACCGCTGTTTAAACTCAGTATGCAGGCAGGGTTAATTGGAGACATCTATTTCCCTTCCTTATTCAGCTCACAATAGGATAAAAAATGAATCGACCTGTACTTTAAGCTCAACCGCAGAGAGCGACCAGCGCTTAAGAACCGCGTCCAAAATCGCTCGCTACAGAAAAAATGGCGCCCACCGTGGGGCGAAGAAGTACCGTTTTGTTCTTTCTTAAACGTTTAAGGTGAAAACCTTGGACAAACCTTTTTTCTCTTCACTTGTGTGAAAACCACAGATTGGGGCTTCCGCCGGGGAACCCATTTTCTGTCAGAAACTGAGGATTCTTAGCTTTAAAAGGTCTAGGATGTTTAGGACAAATATATATACTGCTTTTCCTAATTGCTATACGTGTTTATTTTTCTGCTAATGGGAATGCGGGTGATGCCGTATGTGGAAAGAATGAGTATACACTTAAGATAAGTGATGGCGACGGGGTCGACCATCAACCTCAGTGGAGGCTGACCAACGCAACCCATTCACTCTTCTAGCCAATGGGCCGGTTGTTAAGTCTGAGAAGCTGAGGAGCCAAACCCTTTCGTAGTGCGAAAACTATCGGAAATAGTTGTTACGCGATACTACCCTCATTTGAGGCTGGTGATCTATTCTCGGTGAATGGCACTTACTCTAAGATTGCTCTACAACTCGCTGGCGATCCGCTTGTTGTTTTGCTTTCCTGGGAGGAGCTGATGATAATGAGTACAGGTACAAAAATCACCCTAGTATACACCTTTGGGGATGGGTAGAGCCTTGACTTCATGACAACGACCCTTTGACCCCATGTTTTTTCTATGTTTTTGTGTGCTGCATTCATGCATTCATTTAATAAAACATTAAAACATTAAAAAAAACTTCTCTTCTAGTCTCTCTGTTTTTCAAATTAAACTAAGACTGTGATTGCAAATATCAGAGAAAAGGATTACGCTAATGGATTTCGGTAGAAGGAGAACTCACCAGTACACCTTCAAGGTTCCAAAGCTAGAGGATTTGAGAAAGTTAGCGAGGATGATCCTTAACCCAGAGGCTTTCAGAGCCAAGCACGGTGGTTTGCTACCACTGCTAAGAGTCCATGTGATTGAGGGAATCATGGATGCACTCATTCAATTCTACGATCCGGTTTATCACTGTTTCACATTCCCGGATTACCAGCTAGCACCAACGTTGGAGGAGTATTCTCATCTGATCGATCTACACATTACAGATCGAGCTCCATTTTCTGGACTGGAAGAAATTCCAAAGAATCAGACTATTGCAAGAGCAATTCATTTGGACGAGTCTGAGGTTAGGACTCACAAGACCACTAAGGGTGGCATCCAAGGTTTGCCAGCCCAGTTCTTGACAAAAAAGGCTCTATACTTCGCTAGTATAGCGAACG
Organism: Lathyrus tuberosus; assembly: GCA_022829125.1. Taxonomy (NCBI): domain Eukaryota; kingdom Viridiplantae; phylum Streptophyta; class Magnoliopsida; order Fabales; family Fabaceae; genus Lathyrus; species Lathyrus tuberosus. The sequence continues at coordinate 16,510,923 of JALAZF010000078.1, forward strand.
AGACTGCTTTTTAAAGTATCTTTGTCTTGCTCACCTACGGGTTATTTTTGTTTCCCAACATCAATAACTTCGTCGATATCAACGCTATTAAGGTTTTTCTCAATGGAAACCCTGTGCCGACTTTGCTTGCAGATGCGTATCATTCTGTACACTTGGGAAATTTGTACAACGGAGGGGAGATCACATGCTGTGTACCTTTGCTCTACAAATGGTTTATTTCCCACTTGCCCAAGTCTGCTACTTTTTGGGATTGCAAGAGTGTCTTACGTTGGTCGCAGAAGATCATGTCTCTCACCAACTCTGATATAGATTGGTGTAATAGGATTTATGAGGGAATCAGAATCATTGACCGTTGTGGAAACTTCCCCAATGTACCCCTCATAGGAACTAAAGGAGGAATCAACTATCACCCGGTATTGGTTCTTCGTCAATTTGGATACCCGATGAGACACATCCCACTGGGTGTTCATCTGGAAGGTCTTTTCTTCAAAGAAGGAGAAAACGACAGAGCACTAAAGATGGAAATAGTGCATGCTTGGAAACATGTTCATAAGAAAGGACGAGAGTCTCTGGGAAAACCGGACTGTGTCTCGGTGGAGCCTTATCTCCATTGGGTACAAACTAGAGCTCTCAAGCTAAAGATGCCTTATCCTCGTTACGGAATTCTTCCACCGAGGGAAACTGTCATGTACTTCATGACGGAAACTGAAAAGCTTCAGGTTACTCTCAACAAAGTTCAACGGGAGAGAAGGTCTTGGAAGAACAAGTACCGCACCCTCGACGTAGAGTGCATCAAAATACAGCAATTATTGAAAGAGAAAGATGCTCTGATTGAAATTTTGGAGCAACATGCTGTAGAGAATCAAGATGACCAAAGGAATTTGCTCACTCCTTTCACTTGGCAAAGGAATGACAACCCGACAACGGCCCAAGAGCCCCGGTCAAAGAAAAGGAAGATACCAGAATCAGCACCCGGTTTCTCCTCAGAGAGGACTCGGGACCCATTAGTTTAGGTTTCTGTTTCTGCACTTTGTAATCTACTGTATTTCCATTTCTGTAATCCTTTGGAATTCAATAAAAAGGGGTTTCCCCAGTGTTTGATATTTACAATCTAATTGTCGAAGTTTATTTTGATTAAACAAAAAAAAAACAATTAATATAATCATTGCATTCATCATTCTCACGTAACGCATTCCTCTTACCTACGAATCTCACGTTTGTGTCTCGGTTCTAGAGTCAAACTGTCTCATTCGTATAATACTCGGGCCAATCGTCAGAAAAAGATGGATGATCTTGAGGAAGAAAACAGAGAGTTGAGAGAAGAGCTCGACGCTCTGAGAGAGGATATGAGAAAGCTTCGTAACGACATGCAAGCCATGGTAGAAGCTCAGCTACAACGAACTGTGATCTCAGAGATCACCTCAACGCCCATAGTGGAAAGGTATGATCCTAGGTATCAGATACCGAAAGATCGTCCTTGGGGCATGCCTGTTAACTATATCCCGAAAGGATATGTTCCGCCGATCACTGAAGATCAGGGAATCGCAACAGAAGCCGCTGGGCCTGGAGGTTACAAACTTCGGGAAAGCGAAGATGCTAGGGGCATACTCAAAACTCCTGAAGGTTACAAACTTCGGGAGGCGCCAAGACTTACTGTCGTAGTCACGGTACCACCCCCTGTGGTGCACACTATCCCGGAAGGACAGATTCCATAGACACCTTATGGTAAGAAGGAAACTATGTTTGGCAGAATGGAGGAATTCCAGGAACAGTTCTTGGAAATGCAGAAGGAACTGCAAGCCATTCGCGGTCAGGATCTATTTGGAAAGGACGCCGCAGACCTCTGCTTGGTCCCAAATGTGAAAGTCCCGCACAAGTTCCAAGTGCCCGACTTTGAAAAATACAAGGGTAACTCTTGCCCTCAGAGCCATCTGGTGATGTACGCTCGGCGGATGTCAGCTCAGACGGAGAATCAGGACCTACTGATTCACTACTTTCAGGATAGTTTAACCGGTGCCGCACTCAAATGGTACATGGGTTTAAACCGTACTACGATTAGCACATTCAGAGATCTTGGTACTGCCTTCGTCCAACAATACAAGTACAATTTGGACATGGCACCCGACAGAGATCAACTCAGATCAATGTCACAAAAGGACAAGGAAACTTTTAAGGAGTATGCTCAGAGATGGCGTGAAATTGACGCTCAAATTTGTCCACCTCTTGAGGAAAAAGAGATGACAAAGATCTTCTTAAAGACCTTAAGCTCATTTTACTATGACCGAATGGTTGCCAGTGCGCCCAGTGATTTCACCGAAATGGTCGGAATGGGTGTACGTCTTGAGGAAGCTGTCCGAGAAGGACGTTTGGTAAAAGACACTGGATCGACGAGCGGTACTAAAAAATAAGGTAGTGCTCTCCCTAAGAAAAAAGAGCAAGATATGGGGAATATCTCTCTCGAAAAGCAAAGGCGACGTTATCAGCCGGTAGCAGCTGTGACTCCTGCTATCAGCCCTACGCCTATTCCTACGTATCAACCTCAGGTTGCGCAGAGCCAACCTGACCAACAAAGGACACAACAGCCTCTTCAGCAGGCTCGTCCTCCATATAACAACAACCGTATAACACGGCCACCAGGATTTGATCCTATACCCGTGACGTACGCAGAACTATTTCCATTACTACTGGCTAAGGGACACATTCAGACTAAGTCTCCTCTTACAGTACCGGAAAATCCGCCTTTTTGGTTTAAAGCGGATCAAACATGCCCTTATCATCAAGGAGGTTCAGGGCATAACATTGAGACTTGTCTCAATTTCAAATCCGACGTGCAAAAGCTTGTTAGGAGCGGGCTTTTATCTTTCAAAGATACGAATCCCAATGTTCTTACGAACCCGCTGCCTCAACATGAGAAAACTGCAGTCAATCTGATTGAGAAAGAGACTAACAATGTCTATCAAATTCATGATGTACTCTTGTTGAAAACCAATTTGGTCAAGATGCATTGTAGACAGAGTGGATATGGCCATGTGCCACCTCATAATTATCACCAGTGTAATATCTGCTCTAAAGACAACCAGGGATGTTCTGTAGTGCAATCAGCTCTGCAGGAACAGATGGATCTCGGATGGATCCAAGAGCACCGAGTTCGTGGAGTTAACATGGTTTACACGAATTCCAACGTCATTCAAAACCACGACATCCGTGCGATGAATGTCAACTTGGTGGCGATGCACTCAAGGCAAAGCCAGTATCATAATCTGCCGCGGCACGATTACAGTTCCTGTCTGACTTGCTCGGTAAACAAACAGGGATGCTCTTTCATACAAGAGGCCCTCCAGCGTCAGATAGATCTTGGATGGATCCAAGACTACCATGATAGGAATCCTTATCAGATCAATATGGTTCAGATCTTCGATATTCGCGTGATGAATACCAACCTGGTAAAGTTACATGCTGAGCAGGTCCGACTCAGATTCTTAATATCACACGACTATCAAAGTTGTAAAGCGGGTTGTGAAAACGATCGAGGTTGTACCCTTGTCCAGGAGGCACTTCAGCACTTGTTAAATCACTGGTGGATGCCAATCTACATGGATGAAGATACTCAGCAGATTAGTATCAATAACAGGAATCCTACTCGTCGTCAAAGTCAGGATGTCCGATCAATGGAAGGTAACCTAGTGAGGTTACATTGTATTCAAAGTAGGCGTGGCCAGGTGCCACTACCCAACTATGACAGTTGTAGCGTCTGTTCAGAAAGTAACCAAGGGTGTTACCTTGTGAGAGCAACTCTTCAGGGTCAGGTCGATCATGGAGAAATTCGTCCATATCCAGGTTCAGGACCCATCATTTGGTCGCCGAACTATCTTGCCGAGCAAGTTGAGGATGTTGTCATAATCTCTGGTCATCACAGGACCAGGGATGTTTTTACCATCATCCCTCTATTTGATGAATCTAAAGTTCCCAACCGGGAACGGATCGAGATTACTTATGATGGTCTGAAAAATCAGAAGGTTCCCATAGTCATCTATCTGCCGGGGCCACTACCGTATGAATCAGCTAAGGCAATCCCTTACAAATACGGTGCAACAATAATCGAGAATGGAAAGGAAATTCCATTACCCTTCGTCGTGAATATTGCAGACATCAGTCGTGTAACACGGAGCGGTCAAATCTTCAACCGAGGAGTTGGAGAACTTAACAAAGAAAAGGAACTTCAGGCAGAAATTCCTGATCTACCAGTCGGTCAATCCAGTAATCCCGACCTTTCGAAAAATAATAATGAGATGCTGAAGCTCATCCAAAGGAGTGAATATAATATTGTTGATCAGTTGTTACAGACTCCTTCAAAGATCTCAGTATTATCACTTTTACTCAGTTCAGAAGCCCACAGGGAGGCTCTACAGAAAGTCTTGGAGCAAGCCTTCGTGGAACAGGATGTAACAATCAGACAGTTCGATAGTATTGTCTCTAACATCACTTCCTGCAACAACTTGGGATTTAGTGATGAGGAATTACCCGAAGAGGGTCGCCGTCATAACATGGCGCTCAACATTACAGTTAACTGTCAGGGCGATGCTTTATCCAACGTACTGGTAGGCACAGGGTCAGCCCTGAATGTTATGCCAAAGTCCACTTTGACGCAATTATCATTCAAGGGCCCTCCGATGAGAGTCAGCGAGGTCGTCGTCAAAGCATTCGACGGATCCAGAAAAACAGTTATCGGCGAAGTTGATCTTCCCATAACTATTGGTCCTCACACTTTCCAAATCACTTTCCAGGTCATGGACATCCGGGCAACAGACAGTTGTTTATTAGGAAGACCTTGGATACATCAGGCTGGAGCGGTCACTTCAACCCTCCACCAAAAGCTAAAGTTCGTCAAGAACGGCCAACTTGTCACGGTTTGTGGGGAACAAGCCTTGCTTGTGAGTAACCTATCATCATCTACTTGTGTGGAACCCGAGGAGGTTATTGGAACTCAGTTCCAAGCACTATCGGTGAGCAAGGACAATCAGTTCAAAGAAGGAACTTCAATTTCTTCATACAAAGATGCTATCAAAGCGGTCGAGAGTACCGATACGACAGGATGGGGACGGCTTGTCATTCCTATTGACAATAAAACAAAGAAGGGTCTTGGTTTTTCTGCGACCTGTACCCAGACAGCTGCCAACGATGAAAGTCTTCATCCCCTTCAAAACTTCTTCCACAGTGGGGGTTTTCTTCACCCAGTGTCTCAGACAGTTCATGCTATCAACGAGGAAGATCCCTCTGACACAGATGAAGAATGGAAGTCCTACCTTAACAAGGACGGCTATATGTCTCAGGAAGAGGTGCCTATGCCTTTTTGCTTTCCTACAGAAAGTCCGAGATTTATATCAAGATCAGATGTCGAAATGATCTACGGAGATTGTGATCCAGAAGGATGTCGTGCTCTGCCAAATTCATTAGAGGAAGACACTCTGATGAAAGACAATTTTGACTACAACTACTATGGCCCAATGGATGGCCTGCCGATGTGGCAGCCTTACCCAGGAAACTTGGGGCAAGAGAGTCAGCCGAACAATGAAAATCAGCTGACCATCATTGAACAGAATACCTGTGTCCCCACCATGTCATGGGATCAACACTCAGGTCATCCTGAAGCTACTCAACATGAAGATGAATTCGCAATGTTCGCAGGACTTGAATTCATCAATTATGCTTTTCCCGAGGTCAACGTCATCGAGAGGGATGACTCCTCCAGTTCCAAAAAAGTGTGGGACACCTTGGGACAACCGAGTGGAAAATACGACTATATGGTCAAGTACACCGCTCCCGAAAGCTCTCGTATCAGGTTCGAAGACATCCAGCTAACTGGATGGGGAGATACAGCTGAGAGCACCAGTGCTATGCAAAATGTAACAGAGGAATCCTCCTACGACAATTCCGCCTGGGAAACAGATTCCAATGATTCTTCTCCACCAGAAATCAGCGTCATTTCTGAAGACAAATCAAGGAAGGTTCCAGACTTTGTGATTCACCGAGGAGTTCGCCGCCAATGGGTTGTCGTCGAGGTTCCGAAGGTCGCTCATCAGTCAAAGTAATTGCCATCTTTAACCTTTCACCCTGCCCAGGTGAAACAGATGTTTTGATAGGGCTCGTTTTCTGTAAATTTCCCTCTTCGCTTTTCCCGAAGAGACAGAGTTTTGTTTTATAGGGCTGTAGTTTCAAGAGTCGACTTATACATTAATAAAATAACGTCGTTCTGTAATTTCCGCATTATTGTTGTTTTCTCTTTTTGCTTTTTCTCAGAAAATGGTAATTCTAAAAAACATTCAATAATAAAAACAAGCAGTAAAATAAATACATTGCACACACTTGCATTTTCTCTATCTCTTCTAAACACGAATCATCACGTCATGCAGATTGCATGTTTTAAACCCAGTTGAAACATACGATCCGATGCCTTCTCCCAACTTTGAGTTCCCGGTATTCGAGGCTGAAGAAGAAGATGACAACGAAATTCCTGAAGAGATTTTCCGACTACTCAGAAAAGAGGAAAGGTCCATTGAACCTCACAAAGAGTCGTTGGAAACGGTAAACTTGGGTTCAGAAAAAGAGAGAAAAGAAATCAGGATCGGAGCACTGCTCAGTCCAACTGCCAGAGAAGATCTGATGAAGCTTCTCAAAGAATTCCCCGATGTATTCGCTTGGTCCTATCAGGATATGCCAGGGTTGGATACCAGCATCGTGGAACATCATTTACCGTTAAGATCAGAATGTCCGCCAGTAAAGCAAAGGTTGAGACGCACTCACCCGGACATGGCCATCAGAATCAAGGAGGAGGTACAGAAACAGATCGACGCGGGTTTCCTCGCTACATCTGAATATCCTCAATGGTTAGCCAACATCGTACCCATTCCCAAAAAGGACGGAAAGGTCAGAATGTGTGTTGATTACAGAGATCTGAACAAGGTAAGTCCAAAGGACGACTTTCCTTTACCACACATTGACATGCTGGTTGACAGCACAACAAAGTTCAAAGTTTTCTCCTTCATGGATGGATTCTCGGGCTATAACCAGATCAAAATGGCACCGAAAGACATGGAGAAAACTTCGTTCATTACCCCATGGGGTACCTTTTGTTACAAGGTAATGTCGTTCGTTTTGAAGAATACCGGGGCAACCTATCAAAGGGCCATGACTACTCTGTTTCATGACATGATACACAAAGAAATCGAGGTATATGTCGATGATTTGATTGCAAAATCAAGAACAGAGGATGAGCACGTTGAACATCTGTCAAAATTGTTCGAACGTCTAAGAAAATTCAAGCTCCGCTTGAATCCCAACAAGTGCACCTTCGGTGTCCGTTCGGGGAAATTACTAGGGTTCATCGTCAGCCAGAAAGGAATTGAAGTTGATCCTGACAAGGTCAAGGCCATTTAAGAAATGCCTTCTCCGAAAACTGAAAAACAAGTCAGAGGATTCCTGGGACGTTTGAACTACATCTCCATATTTATATTCCTTATGACCGCCACGTGCGCGCCGATCTTCAAGTTACTCAAAAAGAACCAGGATTGCGTTTGGTCAGAAGATTGCCAAACCACCTTCGACAGTATCAAGGAATATCTGTTGAAACCTCCGATTCTATCACCTCCAGTGGAAGGAAGGCCACTGATCATTTACCTCACAGTTCTAGAGGACTCAATGGGATGTGTACTTGGCCAACAAGATGAAACTAAAAGGAAAGAGTCTGCCATCTACTATCTAAGCAAGAAATTCACCGACTGCGAGACTCGGTACACGATGCTTGAGAAAACTTGTTGCGCTTTGGCTTGGGCAGCCAAACGTCTTCGCCAGTACATGATTCGTCACACTACTTGGTTGATCTCCGAAATGGATCCAATCAAGTACGTTTTCGAAAAACCTGCTCTCACGGGAAGGATTGCCCGTTGGCAGATGTTACTATCAGAATATGACATAGAGTACCACGCTCAGAAAGCCGTTAAAGGAAGTATTTTAGCCGATCATTTGGCTCATCAACCGATTGACAATCAAGAATCAATCGGGTTTGACTTCCCAGACGAAGATGTCATGTATCCAAAAATGAAAGATTGCGATGAACTGCTACCCGGTGAAGGGCCAGAACTAGGTTCCCAGTGGGGACTTATCTTTGACGGAGCAGTCAATCATTATGGAAACGGAATTGGGGCAATCATTGTTACCTCTCAGGGTACCCACATTCCTTTCACTGCCAGACTTACGTTCAACTGTACGAACAACGAGGCCGAATACGAAGCTTGTATTATGGGTCTCGAAGAAGCGATTGATTTAAGGATTAAAAACTTGGACGTATATGGCGACTCAGCCCTGGTTATCAATTAGATAAAAGGAGATTGGAACACATACCAATCAGGATTGATTCCTTACAAAGATTATGCAAGAAGGTTGTTACCCTTCTTCAATAGAGTCGACTTTCATCACATCCCTCGTGATGAGAATCACATGGCTGATGCAATAGCCACTCTCTCTTCCATGATTAGTGTAGGTCGATGGAATGACATACCTAGGATCGACATCATGCGCCTTGAACGACCCGCTTACATCTTCGCGATTGAAGCAGTCATAGACGACAGACCTTGGTATCACGATATCAAATGCTTCCTTCAGAAACAAGAGTACCCATCTGGGGCACTCAGAAAAGACAGGAAAACCCTCAGAAGATTGGCTGGAAACTTCTTCCTGAGCGGTGACACTCTTTACAAGAGAAATTTTGACATGGTCTTGCTCCGATGCATCGACAGACCAGAAGCAGACATGCTTATGAAAGAAATTCATGAAGGATCCTTTGGCACTCATGCCAACGGACACACAATGGCAAGAAAAATTCTCAGGGCCGGGTATTATTGGTTGACCATGGAATCCGACTGCTACAAGTACATGAGGAGGTGTCACAAGTGTCAAATATACTCCGATAAAATTCATGTACCGCCATCACATCTCAAAGTTCTTTCTTCCCCATGGCCTTTTTCCATATGGGGAATCGACATGATTAGCATGATTGAGCCCAAGGCTTCGAACGGACATCGGTTCATCCTTGTAGCCATTGACTATTTCACCAAGTGGGTCGAAGCAGCGTCATACGCCAATGTAACCCGACAAGTGGTGGTCCGGTTTATCAAAAACAATATCATCTGCCATTATGGTGTTCCAAGCGAGATCATTATTGATAATGGATCTAACTTGAACAACAAAATGATGAAAGAGTTGTGTGCAGAGTTCAAGATTGAACACCATAACTCATCTCCCTACCGACCCAAGATGAACGGAGCGGTAGAAGCGGCTAACAAGAACATCAAGAAGATCGTTCAAAAGATGGTTGTAACCTATAAAGATTGGCACGAAATGCTACCCTTTGCTCTTCACGGTTATCGCACATCTGTCCGCACTTCAATAGGGGCTACTCCTTTTTCTCTAGTATATGGCATGGAAGCAGTGCTCCCCATAGAAGTAGAGATCCCATCAATCCGGGTATTGATGGAAGCTAAGCTCACCGAAGCTGAATGGTGTCAAAATCGACACGACGAACTGAATCTGATCGAAGAAAAGAGAATAACGGCACTATGCCACGGTTAGTTGTATCAACAGAGAATGAAGAGGTCGTTCGACAAAAAGGTCCGACCTCGTGTCTTCAGAAAAGGAGACCTTATGCTCAAGAAGATACAATCATTTCTCACTGATTCGCGAGGCAAGTGGACTCCGAATTATGATGGCCCCTATGTGGTCACGAAAGCTTTCTCAAGCGGCACCTTGAGACTTGCAACCATGGACGGAGAGGAATTTGCCTACCCCACAAATGTTGATGTAGTCAAGAAATACTTCGCCTAATTAAAAAAAAAACGTCTCGGTGGATTGAAAACCCGAAAGGGCGGTCCAGGCAAAAGTTAGAGACATGAAAAAAATCATCCCGGTGGATTGGAAACATCATAGTACAATCCAGGCAAAAATTAGGGATAATGGCAAGTAACTATGTTCAACAGAGGCAAGTCCCTCAGCAGCAGCAGTTACATCATCGAAAGAAAACTCTAGTTAAAGTCATCTTCGACAGAAGCTCAGGATGCCCTAAATTCAAAGTTGGTAGAAGGATAGTGGTCGTTATGTTTCAACGTAGCCCTTTTCCCTGTAAATTACCATTTTCTAACTTTGTAATTACTCTTTGGAATCACGCATTTGGCTGATCTCCATCTTATCTATAAAATTTGAGCCTTGTGCTTTTGTTTGTAATTCTTGCTTGTTTTAGCTTTACAGAACGACGTTGTTAACATGATTGACGATTCTTGAAATAAAACAAAAATGAATTTACTTGGTAAAAAATTTTCTGCTTTTAAAATAAAGATGCCAATTTCTTTTGACTGTTGAACATCAAAGGAACATCAACCGCTTCTCCAGAAGTAAGCGAACTTCAAAGTGCAGAATCAAAGTACTCCTTCTAACCCAGTACGCCTGAATGAAGGAATTAACTGTGTCAGAGACCTTGTTTCGTCTAACACGCTTCAGCCGAGTTCTCATCTCCTAAGCCCGATCAACGGTATTCCCCCACAGGGATTATCTCTCCTAAGCAAGGTGGAATTGCTATCTTGAACCAATGATATCTCTATACGCCCCGCGATGGCCGAGTATCCAGTCATGTTCATCTTTTAGTTTGTGCGTCGCGTCAGTTTTGTCAGCATATATATACATGCATCATGCATTTTATTTGCATTCGCATTTCATATTGCATCACTATCACTTGAGTCGGTCTTATCCTGCCGTGATAACCGTCCTCTCAATCGAGTTTGTCAGTTCTTTCCTCGTCAGGAAGTATCACGTCTGAACAATCTCGTTTCCAGTGAATCTCTAAGATCAGAGTCGGCAATTGGCCACTTTGATAACTTGAACCTCTGAATGACCAGAGAAACTTTCAACAGATCTCACTCTTCGCCATTGAAGATGATATCCTCGCTTTCCCGGATTAAGGAAAATCCCCAGAGAAAGCCTCTTAAACAGAGATTCGGCAGTACATCAGTATTTCTCCGAAAAGTCGTTGATGAAAAGGTCATCGGCACCTCAAAATTGGATCCCATCATATGGCATTTCTCTGGGAAGATCCCAAGAAAAGTATGATGTAATATCCCCAATCAGAAGCAGTTTCTCAAGAGACTCACTTTCCCAAGTAGAATCGACAAATGGCGTCTCCAACAGAGAAGTTTGTGCAACTCTACAACTCAGATGACTGGGTTCCCCAGCAAGTCTGACATCGAAACTTTTTCCACTCAAATGGCATCTCCCCAGGAAAATTCGGCGAGAAGTTTGAGGAAAACCGCTACAAATAGCGTCCCTTGTCAAGAAAGTTTATTGACAAAAGAAACTGAGACCAGTTCCTTGGAAGGAAACCAGGATCGAGGGGAAGTTTATTTCAGAAACTAAGACCAGTTCCTTGGTAGGAAACCAGGATCGAGGGGAAATTTAAATCAGAAACTAAGACCAGTTCCTTGGTAGGAAACCAAGAACGAGGGGAAGTTGACAAAAGAAAACTGAGACCAGTTCCTTGGCTGAAGACCAGGATCGAGGGGAAGTTTACCTTTTCTAGGCATCATTGCTTAGCTAAAGAAGATGAATGCGTAAGCTACCGTTCATAACCACCATCAAAATTTCGGATATTCCGATATTTAATCCTCTTGCACCCCGAATGCCCGAATCCCTTCGTCATTCACACCTTCGAGTCCAAGAAGATTAAATAGGGGCATCTGTAATACCCCAAATTTTGACCACTAAAGTTTCCCATCATTGTGCAAATCATCACCACAATATGGATGTACCTTTATGCTTCATCAGTCTCCCCAAAGATGGGTGAGCATTGACTGCAATCAAAATTAGGGTTTCAAGCCCTCTCTGAGCTTTAGATAAAGGCTCAATCAAGAAATGACTTGATTTTCAACTTGTCTAATCTCTCAAACATCCTCAAAGGATCAAAAGGACTCCTACTTCAAGGATTAAGCACAAAGCTGCTCCCTTCTAGGTGGATCAAGTCTCCAGATCGACAGTGTCACCAAATTAGGGTTTTGATCACCCAGGGCCTCCAGATGAAGAATTTCATCTGGGCACAAGCCATTGATCCAAAACATAGCCTAATATACTTCATGGAACCTTATGAACCCATGCATCAAGTCAATTTTGCCTCAGGGGATGCATACATCAAAAATCAAGAATTAGGGTTTCTTGACCTAATTCACCCCTAAGTTGACTTTTGGGACAAACCATGAGCCAAGACCTCAAGGCATGATTTGAGGGTCTCTAATATACCATATTGATCCATTTGGAACAATGGATTGATCCAAGAAGCTTGAGTAACAAGTCTCAATTTCATCTACACCACAATTAGGGTTTCGCGAGAAAAGTCAACCGTAACTTTGACTTTTGACCTGGATATGCTCCCAAACCCTAGTACATGATTGAATATACCCTATGACACCCATGGAACATGTCCATCAAGTTTGATTTAGGTCAAGGACATGATTTCTTGAAGAATTGCACAGTTTGGAATTCATCTGATAAAAAGTCAACGGTGCACAAAAGTCAACTTTGACTTTTTGAGATTTTTCACCAAAATGGATTTTTAACCCTAAAATGATGTTAATGTATGATTTGAATCATCATTCATCAAGAAAAATGAAGAAAAGTGAGATAACTTGTAAAAGGGGTAACCATAAAAATTTAGAAATTTTTCTAAGTTAAAAATAAAGTGGCAAGGGTACCAACTTTGGAGGACCATAACTCCTAAACCACAAGGCCATTTTTTCTCATCCAAAGATGGATTTGTAGCCCTTATTATCACCTACAAAAACTTCAACTACAAGTCATTCCAATTCATTAAGGATTTTGAGTTATGGAGTGATCAAAGTGGCTGAAAAGTGAAAATGTCACTTTTTCCAACACTTAGTGAAATTTTCACTAAGTCAGATTTTGCCTCACTTTTTGCCAAATGTAGGGGGATTTTTCACTTGGAATCAAAAGAGATCAAAACCAAACTTGTTCAAACAGTTGTTGTATCATGTAAGAGCTTTCCAAAATGGCCAAGAACATTGCCAAATTCAACTTACACCATGAGATATGACATTGGCAAGTTGCCTTGCTGAAATCTGTCAAGGCAAGGCAGAATTTGCAACTTTGGTCGATTTGCCAAAATCAGCCAAATTCAATTGCTCCTATCCACTTGGACACCTCAGAGGATTGAATCTAAAGGGGACAATCACTGAGCCAAGCCTCCAAAGTCCATGGAACAAGAAATAGCATGTTGAACCTAGAATGGCCAAAATAGGGACAAGACTTCAAATTTGGAATGACGCATTCAATGGAACCATCAAGGTGGCGTGGACTGAGCCATTCTCATCTGAAATCAGTCAAGACTTATCCAAGACCAAGGGGACCATAGCTCTGTGCCCTAACCTCTAGTCAATGGCTAGAGGAGACTTGCATTTCCATTGGCCAACATTAAGGAAACACCTGCTGCAGTTGCCATTCACTGTGGATCCCAAAACAAACTTGCTCTACTATAAATAGAGCTCAATTGTGATCAGTTTGAGTACACCAAAGCCATTAAACAGATGCTTTCCTCAAAATCTCTTCTTTCACTCTAATTTTGCCTTCTAAGGCAAGTCACTATCGGGTTTTGAGTTTGAGAGCAATTCCAATCAAACCAATCACTCACACACCTCACATACATCACATATGAGCTGATCAAACACTTAGATTACTTCTGAAACACCAATTTCACAAAATCACCAACTGGTTGCTCAAGGTTTTAACCAAAGTGCAGCTGAGGTACCACAAAATGATCCAGCCAATTTCAATCAAGTCCAACCATCCAAACACAATCCATAGGGTGTAGGGAAGCTGTTCAGATCATCACAACTCATCTGTAACACCTCCAGATCAAAAATCACTTTGAACTTGCTGTCACGACCTAAAGGTAAGCCTAAACTTGGGCATCTCTCAATCTATGCATATTTCCTTGCACAATAATTTTGCCATATGTTCATAATCATGCATGGAATGTTTTCCCTTAATTAATTGCATTGTTTGAATCGTGTATCAAAAATCCTAGCCTTCATGCAGAAATTAGGGTTCTTGAGGTCTCTTCGTGATTTCTTGTTGTATGTTTAATTTAAATGAAATTAATGGATATAGACATGATCGTGAGGTTGAGACGAGCATAATGATATGTGGATTGCATGATATGATTACGTATTCAGTGAGATTGGATAGAAAATGCAAATCTGAGAAACCAAGAACACGCGCGTGTTCTTCAGCTTGTTCTTGGCGCCATTTTTAGAAATTCAAATATTTGAATTTTGTGATTTTGTTTAATTGATTCAAAAATTAATTTCTCTCTGAGTTTTAATGATTTTGAGTTGATTCTTTTTTTAATAATTCACAAAAATGTTAAAATATTTTATTTTCCCAAAAAATCCCAAAAATATTATTTATTTCATATAATTGATATTTTTGTAAAGAATTAATATTTTGATTGTTTTTGGCATTTTAAATATTTTTTCTACATTGATTTTGCAACTTTTAATGCTTTCTAATTATTTTGTAGGTCAATACTTAATTTTTGAAGCATTAATCCAAGATCACAATTTGTTTTCCATGTGTTAAACAATTTTTGATCATTTTAATTGAATTTTTATTCAATTAAGTACATTTTGAAAACAAATTAGGGTTTTGGATTAATTCAACCCTCATAAATCATTTTCAAAACTTCTTGGGCCTCTTGAGAGAGTGTAAGACCCATCCCCCCTTGTACAAAAACTTTTTGGGCCTCACTCATTGTATAAGTCCCTCTGTACAAGTAAACGGCGCGATCGTCGCCCGTTTAAAAATAAAAAATCATTTGGGCCTCTCCTTGAGCTATAAGACCCATTCAAAACACTTTGGGCCTCTATTAGAGTGTAAGACCCAATCCCCCTTTTAACCAAACATCTTGGGCCTCACTTATTGTATAAGTCCCTCTGCGTTAAAAGAAAACCTCGGCGCGATCGCCATTTTTAAACGAAAAATCATCTGGGCCTACCCCGTGTTATAAGCCCCACTCTAGTTTCTCTAAACTTTTTGGGCCTCTTGAGAGAGTGTAAGACCCATCCCTTTGTACAGAAAACCATTTTTGGGCCCCAGTCACTTGTATAAGTCCCGCTGTACAAAGTCAAACAGTGCGCTCACTGATAAAACCCTGGGCCTCTCCTTGAGCTGTAAGCCCCAAATCTTTCTTTTTTTCAAAGCACTTTCTCCTTTGATTTTGAATATACTGTTGTTTTCAATCTTTCTTTGTTGAACAACTGACCAAACAGCATGGAAGCACTACAACCGAGTAAGTGGTTATCGCTTTCGTTTACTGCTTTCATATTATAAACTGTATTGTGGGGCTGCTCACTGTAAGTCTCTTTTCATAAACTCATATCTACTGTGTAATAATAGTATAGATATTTCGAGTTTCCCCGGCAACTACGTCTAGCATTAGGTAAAGCCGTTTCATTTATTCGTAGAAATAGACGCCTAGATCCCCAATATGAGCACCAGATACAGTCTTCTCTTCGGCTGTCCTCCTTAGGAATCGTCAAGAAGCTCTACTCCCCAAGATGAATGTATTCTCCGTGAATGGCATCTTTGAGTTTCTTCCAAATTCTCGAACTTTCCTGACTTGATCTATTCCTTGTGGATAGCTTGCCTTGAATGTCTCGGGGTTTGGGTACCCACTACGGTCATAATCTTGGGCCTTAACTAAGGAACCCTCTTTAAAAGCTAAAAGTCGCTGGATAGTAAACCTCGCACGTTTACTAGTGGTTTTTATCTTTAAAAGAGTTATCTCTCCTAATGGAAAGGAGATGAAAGATCCACGGGCTTCTTAAAAGCATCGGCCTCCTCTTGGGCATCGTACAAGGACCCTACGGCTTCTTAGAAGTATTCACAGCCTCCTCTTAGGCTTCATATAATGATCTCTTCCTCCGGGAATGATAGCCTCCTCTTGGGCTTCGTACAAGGACCCGTCGGCTTCTTAAAAGTTTCCAGCCTCCTCTTGGGCTTCGTACAAATTGTCCCGACGACCTCCTAGAGGTATAGGAACAGAACCTAGTCATCCTCATAGAACAGTCCGTTCATAGAGTCTACTACTATTTCTCAAAGCATAGTACAAAAGATAAAACTCTAGACACGGACAGTCTAACTTCCTTGAGTCTCAAAGACATTCTCAAGCGACCCCTTCGTTAAATAGGAAGGAAACCCGCGGACTCGGACAGTCTCAATACCCTTTGGATTTCCCGTTTCCTCAAAGAGAAGGAAATATCCCTGATCCTCAAATCAAATCCTTGAGTACAGTGTTGCTCATATAAGAACTGATTTTCTCTTTTAAAATCAGTATATTGGATCTGTCACTCAACTGAAATAGTTACCATAGCCTCCTCTTGGGCTTTGTTCAATGATTCTTCCCAGCGAAGCAAACGTTTTAGCCTCTCTCTCGGGCTTCGTACGAGACACATAAAGACTCCCTCGTTGAGTCAAACAAACAATAGCCTCCATCTCGGGCTTCGTACGAGATACAAAGACTCTCTTGTTGAGTCAAACCTTTTAGCCTCCATCCCGGGCTTTATACGAGATACAAAAAGGTTCTTATTGAGCCAAACAAACAACAGCCTTCATCTCGGGCTTCGTACGAGATACAAAAAAAACTCTCTTGTTGAGTCAAATAGGCTTCATCTCGGGCTTTATACGAGATACCAAAAGTTTCTCTCGTTGAGTCAAAACCTTTTAGCCTCTCTCTCTCGGGCTTTGTACGAGACACATAATAGCCTCCTCTTAGGCTTTGTATAAGAAAACCACTGGTTGATCCAATCAACCTTTTAGCATCAAAGTTGTGCCTCGTTCACAGTACACAAACATCAACAACTCCTTCCCTTTCATCTAATCGCTGTAAGCGGCAAGCCTCTGGATTATTTACATCCATGCCACTGTCCTTCTTTTAGCATGAGGAATTCCTAAGGAAAGATAGCATTGCTCTACACTGAGTTAAAGTCTTCTCCTTCAGGTTAAAACCCTTTCTTCGGAAATTATGGCATTGCTCGGATCCGCGTATCCCAGTTAAAGTAATTCTCCTTCCACCCTTCTTTAGAGATGACAAATTCTCTCTAAAGTCGAGGTCCTTCAGCTTCACGTCTTGGGCTTTGAACAAGACACAAATAGACCCTTCAGCTTCACATCTTGGGCTTTGAACAAGATACAAATCACCTTTCGCTTCACGTCTTGGGCTTTGAACAAGACACCAAAAACACACATTTCCTCCCATAGAATAGGAGGAACTACGAACGCTCTGATTTCCCTGTTTCGGTAAACGGGAATACGTAGGCATAAGATCGAAAGAAAAGATCTTAGCGAGCACAATCAACAAAAAAACCCAAATCCCATATCAAAAGCAGTAATTCAAAAACATCAGTCCTAACATCCTAATCCTTGTTCCCCGCCAGAAACCTTCTGCCCAGGTAAAAAGAAAGAAACCGTATTGGCGAAAATACAAATAACCAGTACAAAGGCCCCCCACATTGATAGCATTCGTAACCTAGCAGACCGCTGTTTAAACTCAGTATGCAAGCAGGGTTAATTGGAGACATCTATTTCCCTTCCTTATTCAGCCCACAATAGGATAAAAAATGAATCGACCTGTAGTTTAAGCTCAACCGCAGAGAGCGACCAGCGCTTAAGAACCGCATCCAAAATCGCTCGCTACACTCGTCCAAGGTAAGATTTTTGACTTTGACGAGTCTTGCCTTTTTGCGTTTAATTTTTTGAAAAAGAGTTTAACTACCTCACCAATAATCGTTGCACCTAACTGGAAATTGGATTTTGAATTAATGTGTGATGCAAGTGATTATGCGGTTGGGGCTGTTTTGGGTCAGAGGAAAACGAACGTTTTCCACGCGATACATTATGCGAGCAAAGTTTTAAACGAGGCTCAAATTAACTATGCAACAACTGAGAAAGAGTTGCTTGCCATAGTGTATGCGTTGGAGAAATTTTGTTCCTATTTGATTGGTTCACGAGTCATCGTTTACACGGACCACACGGCTATAAGGTATCTGCTCACCAAGCCTGATTCTAAGCAGAGGCTTATTCGTTGGATCCTTTTGTTACAGGAATTTGATCTAGAAATTCGTGACAAAAAAGGATCCGAGAATTTGGTGGCGGATCACTTATCCTGCCTGGTAAACGTTGACGTGACCAAGAAAGAATGTGAAGTCAAAGAGGAGTTCCCTGATGAAAAATTGTTTAAGGTGCAGGTTAGACCATGGTTCACTGACATGGCTCACCACAAAGCCGTCGGATTGATACCGGACGGTCTAACGCACCATCAAAAAAGAAAATTTTTGTCAGATGCCAAGTCCTTTGTATGGGATGAACCTCATTTGTTTAAACTTAGTGTCGACAACCTCTTAAGAAGGTGTGTGTCGGTAGAGGAAGCCACAAATATTCTGTGGCATTGTCATAACTCTCCGTATGGAGGAAATTTCAATGGGTTAAAAACGGCCACTAAAGTCTTTCAATCGGGCTTTTATTGGCCGTCGTTATTCAAAGATGCGCATGCGCATGCCCTAAGTTGTGACAAATGCCAGAGAAGTGGAGGAATTTCACGGCGGCACGAGATGCCTTTGCAAAATATGTTAGAAATTGAAGTTTTTGACTGTTGGGGGATCGACTTTGTCGGTCCGTTCCCATCTACATTTTCTAATGAATACATTTTGGTCGCTGTGGATTATGTTTCTAAATGGGTTAAGGCGATAGCTTGTGCTAAAGCCGATGGAAAAACCGTAGTGAAATTTTTGAAAAGAAACATTTTTGCGCATTTTGGTACTCCGAGAGTGTTGATAAGTGACGGAGGATCTCACTTCTGTAACACTCAGCTTGACAAAGCTCTGGAGCAATATGGTGTGAAGCACAAGGTTGCCACACCATATCATCCTCAAGCTAACGGTCAAGCCGAGGTATCAAATCGTGAGATAAAACGCATTTTGGAAAAAACTGTTTCGGCCTCAAGGAAAGATTGGGCAAACAAACTGGATGATGCTTTATAGGCTTATCGGACCGCTTTTAAGGCTCCGATTGGTCTCACGCCTTTTAAAATTGTCTATGGTAAGAATTTCCATTTGCCGGTGGAGTTGGAACACAAGGCGTTTCGGGCCTTAAAATTTTTAAACTTTGATCCAACTCGTAGCGGTGAAAAAAGAAAAGTGCAATTACACGAATTGGATGAATTACGCCTTCAGGCGTACGATTCCAATAAACTGTATAAAGAGCGTGTAAAGTCTTACCATGATAGAAAAATTGTCATCAAACAGTTTGAAGTGGGACAGCTGGTCCTGCTCTTCAATTCTCGGTTAAAATTATTTCCAGGAAAGTTAAGGTCTAAATGGTCGGGTCCGTTTCGGATTCGAGAAATCAAGCCTTATGGAGCAATTGTAATTGAAGACACAACAACCAACGAGAATTGGACTGTTAGCGGACAAAGACTGAAAGTTTATCTTGGAGGAGATTTCGATCGGAATCCCGCCATTGTTCCTTTCCGCGATCCGTGAGATTGCGGCGGACCGTCGAGCTTAGCCGACGTTAAACAAGCGCTTGTTGGGAGGCACCCCAACATTGTAAGTATTACTGCTTATTTCTATTTTAATTGTGTTTGGTTATAATTGTGAAGCCTTGAAAGATGTGGTAAACTTTTGAAAATTTTTGAAAATTCTGGTCTTGTTCGCTGGCGTTCGCCTAGCGAGCTGGGGCGAGCATTCGCTGGCCTTCGCTTTGCGAACCCAGCGAGACAGTCAAAACTCTTTTACCACATCAGTAAAAATAGATTGTGGGTGGGCCAACCAATTGGGCCCAAGACCCATTTTGAATCAGAATAGAGGGGGAAACCCTAGTTCATTTGCCACCATTTCCATTTTCCACCATTTTGGCATTTTCATCTCCTTTCCTCTCAAGAGTTTAGCAACACATCTCTTTCCAATTTCCATTCTCCCTAATCCCACCAGTAACGTGCGAAATTCAGGTTTGCACACTCTTTCATTGTTTATTTCATTGTGCATTGTTTATTTTTGTGATAGATAAATTAGGGTTTGAAAAATTTTGGAACCTCTGTCATTTTGCTTGTGGATTGCATGTCATAAACTACCTAGGCATTATGAGTAGAGTGATAATTGAAATAAAATAGATTGATGTTGGACTGGTTTTGATATTATTTTTTTTGCATTTTCGCGGGTTCGCTGCTGTGTTCGTTTCGCGAGCATTCGCCAGCATTCGCTTCGCGAACCTGGGGCGAATGTTCGCCAGACTTCGCCTAGTGAACCTGGAGCGAACAGATGCAAATTTACAATTTTTTTTAGGAAATGCAAGTCTCTGGCTGGTTTGTTGTGGTTCACTAATGCATTGTTTTGTCGTTGTTTTGTTTTATTGTTTGTTATGTGCAGATGGCACCAAAAACGGCAATTCACACGGCTAAGAAACGAAAAGCTTCAACTTCCAGACAGGTACCCGTTCATTTCGATGAGGACAGATTTAGGGGAGCAAAGCAAGCAGCCCGATACGAAACCCTTGAGAGAAAACACATTTTCGCTGAGAAGAGATTCTTACTTAGTGACCGTGGAAGCTACCGGACAATTGATGCTCTTTTTGTGCAAAAGAAATGGGATCGTTTGATGATGCCTCTGGATGGGTATAATGCTGAAATTGTTCGGGAGTTTTATGCGAATGCCTTACCGGATGATGGAGAGAGATTTAGTTGGACCTCATTTGTTAGAGGGGCTGTTGTGAGATTTGATCGGAGAACGATCAACACTATTTTGGGAGATCCTTTGCCATTGATTGGTACTGAGTTGGATGATTATCATCGTGGCTTGCATCTTCACCGAGACATTGAAAAGATGACCCGGGATTTACTTCTTGAAGGTAAGGAAGTTGAGCGGAATTCATCCAGGGTGGCGATTAGATTCAGAAGGGTGGACATGCAGCCTTTGGTTCAGCTCATCTTGTTGTTTGTGCTCACCAACATTGCTCCCAGGTCGCATCATAGTACAGTTCCTATTGCTCTAGCTCATCTTATTCATAGCATTCAGATGAATGTTCAGATTGACGTGGCCCGCATCATTGCGGATAAAATCAAGGCAATTGTTTTAAGTGGTTTGGGAGGTACTGCGGCACGCAAGAATGCCCCGCTTGCTTTTCCATGTCTTATTATGTCCTTGTGTGCTCATGCTGGTGTGAATATCCTAGCACGCAGACAGGTCACGATTCTGTCGGCAATTGATGATAGGTATGTGGATAAGTTTTGTAAGGCTAGAGGGGTTGTTGGAGAGTCTTCAAGGGCTGGTGCTGAAGATGCAGCTGAGGCTGGTGGAGGTTATGAACCGTCGTCGCCGGCCTTTTATCAGTATCAGCAGGAGATTTGCCAATATAATTGGGATTGGATGGCTGCCCAGCAGTGTGCCATGACTGATCTTCATGATTCTATGCAGGTTCTCCAATTGCAGATTCGGGACCCTTCTACCGAGCACACGATGATGTCTAGGGAGCAGTTCCTAGCACATGCTGGTTGGCCTGAGGCCAGGCCAATTTTAGGAGGGGGTGAAGATGATGCTGATGATGAGGAGGCTAGCGTGGAGACTGTTGCTGATGATGATGAGGAGGAGGAGGCTACTTCTGCTGGCGGTGATGAGGATATTGAGGTGTCAGAAGAGGAGGATTGATTTTTTGGCTCATATACTTTTGCACTTCCTTTGGTCATCAAAGTGAAGTTTTCTAGTATTTGTTTTTTTTCCAGCTTTTACTAGTTTATTATATCCACATAGTGGAATATTTTGAATATTGTTGTACTTGTACCCTAGAGGTACCCTTTTGGATTATGTAGGTGTTTTTACACCAAGCACTTTATTATTATTATTAGTAATGTTAAGTGTTTTTAGCAAAAAAAAAATTATTTCGCTTTTACTAATAATTTGTTGGTTTTTAATTATTGTATTAAGTGTTGAGTTCTTCAGTTTACGAATGCTCAACACTTAAATGTGTTTTTTGGTGATTAAGTGTTATTAAGAGTTGAATTCTTCAGTTTACGAATGTTCAACTCTTAAACTGTTAATATGTTTTCATTTTAATGTTCCTTCTTTTATGATGGAATTTTGGAAGTAGGTTGGAGACTCTTGATTTTAAAGGAAGATTCCTCCAAGATGTGAGGGCTATGATAGTACCTTAAGCATTGTGTTGCGACAAGGTACATCGTTACCTAGTTCGAGAATTTTGTATGTTAGAACTTTGTGTCTTGGTGCGATTGAAAAGGTTGTTTCATGTTACAACTTCCTTTGAATGCATGTGTCATTTTTGGATCAAAAAAATCATTAAAGTGAGAAGCCTCCAAAGTGTTACTATATGCTAAGGATTGATGATGAATGTTGTTTTTACTTTTAATTCATGCCTTATCTTGTGACCATGTGATTTTTTGGAAGTATGAGAAGTGATCAAGGCACTTGTTGAAAGTGAGCACAACCATGTCCATATAGTAATTCACCCGTGAGGAGTGAGCATTTGGTAGCCCCTTTGAGCCTAAACAGTTTAGAACTCAGTTTAGTGATGAACTTGTTTTATGTACATAATTTGCAAGTTTGGTTCATCACTGAATTTGGTGAGTTTCTAACATTTTCTTCTTGAACCTTTGAAAATTGTATACTTTGATTTCCTTGCCTTAAAAAGCAAGGAACATTCACTTTAGGTTAAGTCGAAAATGAGTTGGGGAGAATAAAAAGAAGATGGGTGCATTACTCCAAATTTTAAAAAATTTCAAGCAAGCATGTAAAGAAAAGAGTGTGAATATATTGTACAAATGAGAAAATTCTTGCTTGAATGAAAAAAAATAGATTCAATAATTGTGCACGGTAGTTTGTGAAGGTGTAATGAAAAATTGGTGAAATGAAGTTGTGATGTGTGAATATGTGTTTAGTGAATGTTCTTTTGCTTCGGCAATTTTGTTTCAATGCCATTAGAAATGTCCCTTTTTGTTTACCCGACCAAGCTACAACCTTGAAGTCCTTAGTGATCTTTTACTTCCATGATTTCTTTTGTGTTCATTGAGATATGGTATGAATTGCTTAGTATTTGCATCGTTGGTCATTTAAGTGTAATTGTCCAGTGCTTGTATGCACGTTTGCCTTCAATCCTTTTTCGAAGAGGAATGTAGAATGACATGTGCATGATGAGTTAGTTGTCTCTTGAAACATTGTTTGAAATTGTTTAAGAGTCATGTTCTTTTACATTATAGGTTCTTGAATTGGGTAGTTGTTGCGTTGTTGTGATCGTTGTTTAGTTGAGCCATTTTTCGCGTCTTGGTTGAATTGAATGCTCGAGAAAATCCTCGTAAGAGGCATACTTTGCTTGAGGACAAACAAAGAGTTAGTTGGGGAGAGTTTGTTAGATGTCAAACATGATATATATTTGTATGAATTACTTGGCATTTTTCATTTCTTTCCATGTGGAATGTGTTGATTTTAGTGAGGAATGGTGTTGTTGTGCATACATTGAAATATACTTGTGGTGCTTGTAATTTGTGTGCTAATGTGCAGGAATAGGCATAAAAAGATCAAGATTGTGATACACAAAGATTGGAAGCAAGTTTCCATTGAAGGAAGAAATCAACAGCAGCATTCGCTAGGCGAGTGATGGCGAAGTTGCCAGCGAAGGTTCGCCTAGCGAACGTTAGCGAGTGTGCCAGCGAAGGGTGGCAGAAAGTTGCAAAAAGTTACAGTAGGAAAACTAGGTAAATTCGCTGGGTGAGGAAGCCAGTGAAGGCTCGCTGATGTGCTCGCTAGGTGAAGGTGCCAGCGAAGGGTGGCAGTAAGTTCCACTTTTGAAAACACCCAAACTTCGCTGGGGCGAATATGGTAGCGAAGGCTCGCTTCGCGAGTGATTTGGTTCGCCTAGCGAACCCACGATAATTCTTGTGGGCGGTTTAAGTCTGAGGCACTTAAAGTGCCATGTTTTAGTTCATTCGCTAGGCGAATGAAGCCTTCACTAGGCGAAGGGTGCTGAGATTTTAATTGTATAAATAGATTTTCATTTTATGTAAAGAGGATCTCTTGTCCATTTTAAGCAAAAATCATAGTTTTCAGTATTTTGAGCATTGAAGATTGTAATTTCACTTGGAGAAGCTGAAGTCGCATCCATTCTCGATTATTCGACGTGGATGTTCATTCATCTCCTCTCTTTACTTGTCATCAAAGCTACCATGAGAATGGGTAGCTAAACACTCAATGTTGAGGTTAGATGTAGTTGATCCTGATTTTATGTATTGCTTTTGATCTATTGTATATGAACAAAGTCTTTGATCAATATAGATAATGTTGCTTTCTCTTAATGCTCCATGTGTGATTTGTATTGCTCTAGACATAGATTCTACAAATCATGACCTAACAATTTCATCTCTTAAAAACCAAATTCTAGACATAGATTTGGGATTTGCTATTCGCATTGTGTTGATCTTAACGATTGTTGTTTAGATTGTTAGCGTGAGACATCATCTGACGGTCTAAACAACGATACTCACGACTTCGCTTTAGACATAAACTTAGTCGGGAGGACACGCGGTTGTATTGGTCGGAAACCGAGTCATATGCTTGATTATTCGTGTATACGTAAAATGGATTAGCGAAACCTAACCTTGACATGCTTTTATCAAAACTTTTACAAACTCTTTGTCACCAATTAATCTTTGCTACCAATTAATGTTATCAACAATTGAGAACCTTTTGAAACCATTGAACTTAAAATATCACAACTATTGAACGACAAGCATCGTATATCGAATAGTCCCTGTGGAGACGATTAAAAACAACCCCACTATTACTCTACTAACAATTGTGAAATTTTTTATTTTTAAATTAAATTTTAATTTTAATCTAAATTTATTAAAGAAAATATTAGTTTTACTTAATATATTTATTTTTTGTTTTTGTGAAATTAAAAAATATAACCTTATATATTTTTAATCCAACAAATTTTTTTGATATTATTTTATTTTAATAACATAAAAGGTATTAAAATTTTGAAAAATAAAATTAATAAAAGGAATAAAAATTTTGAAAAATAAAAACAAAGTAAAATTTAGGTGGTGGTATTGACATCAACATCAACCTCGCCCTCAAAGCCCTCTGTTCATTTTCTCCTACTCGTTTCATTGCTTCTAGTGCTGGGAAGATTTTGTCCTCTGTTTTAGATTTTGAATACTCACCCGATTCTTCCTCATCAGCTACTTCTTCGTCTTCTTCTTCCTATGCTGATACTAACGTTGGTAATTCTTATGATTCAATTTGTTGTATATGTAGTTGTATGTGTTGTAGGTGCTTTGAACAAACCATAGTTGATACTAACACGACATCAACATTTGTAATTATGTTCAATTTATTTATTTATTTTTAATCTTTACCTATGTCTATATGTTAGTATGAGTGGTGTCTTTGATATCTATTCATATGAAAATGATTATATTTACATGTTACTAAATTTGTTGTATTTCTTATTAATAGAATTGAAGCCTTTTACTTTGATGCACTCTAAATGTTTGATGAAATGTCTCATTGGGTTTCTAATATGTTTTCTGGAATTCCTTTATCACACTCTAAATGTTTGATAAAATGCCTATGTGTGTTTTTAATATTTTTTACGAAATTCCTTTATTGCACTTTAAATGTTTGATGAAATGTTTCTGTCTTTTTAATCAAAGACAAAAATCATTAATTCGTAACAATGAAGTTAATTTATTGGGGTTCTAAAGTCCAAATCTTCTATTATAACAAACCACCATCACCATGTAAACTAGTAGTACTCATTTTCTCAAAACCCAAAACAAATTCAAACCAAAAGGAAACCAACTACATCAGCTCATGGATAATTCTACTCCCAGTAGACTCTCCCTTGCCATGGAGAGAACAGGGCAATGGTAATCAGCACTACCCTCCTCTTCTCTTTTCTTCCTATTTCAAAGCCTCTTATTCTCTCCATAAGGTACCAAAAAATTCAGTTTGCGTGTGTTTGCTTGGAAATTCGCAAACAACCGCTGATCTCTTAATTTATGTAAAATTAGTTTACTTACAGGACCGATCAAACAAATCCTAGGACAATGTGCTTTAACAATTTTGGAAATTTTCGTTAGAAAACCTTTTATTTATTGAATTCATCATAGTTTTTTATCAGACTTTGTATTTTTCGACAGAGATAATGAACTTTGTTTCTTGAAATAAAGGACGAAATGTAAATAACTTGTAAGTAAGAAAATGACAGAAATGTAAAAGGAATTGTAAATGAAGAACTTTAAACTTCTATTTAAATTCAAGGAATGAAAACTGGTGTTTTTCAAACGTACATTTTCTCAGTAATTACTCTTTTCTCTCTCTCGGTTACTTTGAGTATTTCTTGAGTGATTTGTACAAATTCTAAACACACGCGGAAATCTAACACTAAGACCCCCTATTTATATACAAACGAAATAACTACCAATAACAGTTATTTCTCCTAATGGCGACAAATGGCATTCTGCATGCATTCGCCTCCTAGATGCGTTCCACGCGTCCAATTTCAAAACGGAATTCCCTCCTAAATTTTGAATTTCAAACACCCGTCGAGGAAGGAACACTCGTCAAAAATGAACCTATTTCTTCTTCTTTGTCGAAAGTATTCTTCACACTTAGAAAAATTCAGCAACGCTTTCCCTAAGTACCATTTGTCTTCGACTTGTCTTTCTCATCAAAAACCTTCTAATCGAAATGACCTGTCGAATTTTCAATTTTGCTTTTGAACAATTTCCTTGGCGTCGAAATTAGCAACCTACAAATTGCCCCCAAGAAATGCATTTTCGACCAAGGGAGAAAAACATTTTTTGCCAATGCAATTCGACGCCATCAATAATTCGACCAGTGACTGTTCATATGATTAGACGTTTAGAAATGTCAGAATCATCATTACGCTTTTTTCAAACGTCTATTCAGCCCAAGTTTTGAGATCTTCATCATCCCTACTCTAACCCCTAGCAGATCGTGGGTCAAAAACCTAACTGCTACCGTCTGAATCATCCACTTCAAAATCTCCACGTGTCCCACAATCTTTCCATTATTTTTCCATTAAAGTTTCTGAATACTAACCGCTTCCATTCCTCCATATATATAAGTTAAAAACTCCATTTTTTCACCTTTTTACATTTCCTCTTTCCAAAACAAAACTCTCTTCAAACTTCATCTTCTTCATTTTTTTCTCTATTGCTTTGTAATCAACAATGGCGTCTTCTGCTACTCCAAAAATCGCAAGTAAAGACTCCCAGAAAGCCAACAGTTTAGCGCTAGTGGAAAGAATATTTGGTCCCAAGGTGGTGGGAAATCAAGAATATGTTCCAGAACCTCCCAATGAAGAGGAAAAACGCTGCATCTATCAATCCCAGGTACTCATTCCTATCTTGATTTCTGGTAAATCCCATGTCATGCTAGGACCTTTGCCTGACTTAAAATTAGACCCGGTTAAGGTACAAGAATTTTTTCCAGCCTATCACCGTTACAAACCCATAGCGAATGGGGTTAGACCTAGAACTGACAAGGAAAAAATTATAGACGAAAAGTCCAAAGTGGATGGCCAAGGGACCCCCTCTGAAGAAGTCATAAACTTAGAGTATATGAATAATTTTAGAATTTTTAGATCCTGCCCTTTGTCGAAAGATCCCTCTGACTACCTAGCTTGGTTGGAAAAAATAGAGAAGGTTAAAAGTAATGATTGGAAAATTATGGGTATCTTTGATCTTATTCAACTGTCGAAAGTAGGGCCAGGATATTGTCCTTCCAAGCTCCTAGCTTCCCTTTATTTCTGGGACAGCACTTATAACAACTTCTACATTCCTTGTGGGATGATTACTCCCACCCTTTTCGACATAGCTGCCATTACTGGCTTAAGTCCCTTAGGAGTCGATTATGATCCCAACTTGCTATCCGACGATTCAATAGGCTTCGACACCAACAGAGCCACTTTTACAGCCTACATTGCCAACTATCATGATAAGGAGACTAAAGAAGTATCCGATCAAGAGCATGTAGCCTTCCTGGCCCTTTGGCTTTCGAGGTGCGTCTTTTGCTCCAGATATCTTCAAGTGGTGAAACGCTACATCACCATAGCAAATCACCTTCACGCTGGACACCGGCTGTGTCTTAGCGAAATGATTTTGGCGAACCTCTATGAATCTCTTGGCGAAGGGGTTACCATTCTGAAGAATATTAAGGAGAAGAAAACTCTGTTGTTATCAGGACCCTTCTGGCTCTTACAATTATGGCTCAATGCCACCTTCGAAGCCTCCCTTCCCAACAAGTCAACTGTGGACGCATCTGCTCTAGGGGACAAAAGAGTTGAAGGCCTCCGTTTGGCGCAATTAACGCCCCATAACGAAGGTCTGAGCCTCCAACAAACCTTTACCAGCTATGTTATGATGTTTGTTAAACGTTGCAATTTTACGCCCAACATGGCTCCTTTTGCTGATAGGAAGGTTGGACCTGCATGGTTTACCAGAAAACTTCCCCTTGAGTCGAAATCTCTGGAAGACAAATTTCACAATGTCTGGGAATATTTTCTTACTCCTAGACTTTTAGTTTCCAAACTTGGTCCTTCGAAACTAAAGGTTTCCCTTGTCAATTACCAGCCCAATCTGGTTTCTCGACAGTTTGGGTTGATACAAATAATACCAAAACCCCTCTTTTCCTGAAAAGGCTCTTTGATTCACTATAATATGACTCATACTGAAGATGAATGCTCTGAGTTGCTAGCAAAGTATTCGAATCTGGTCGAAATCCAACCAGTGGTCTTTCGACCCAGCTTCTTTTGCACTCAAGAGTTTGACGAATGGTGGAGGGCCTATTATGATTCTCAAATTTTCAATGTGGATTCTTTCACCATTCAACTGACCAGAGCCTTTGCTCTTGTGCAGGACAAGACAAAGAAAGGTACTTCTCGACACGTCAAAGAAATCCAAGCTTTCCATAAATACTTTGAAACTGCCTATAGGCCTAATGAACTTAGTCGAACCATAAGCGAAGCAGCAGTTACTTTGAAACACAAATTTACCAACAAACTGGATGAGTTAAAACTACATGCAAATGTTCGACCAGAACAACGTTATGAGGTAGCTTTTAAACTCTATCGCCCAAAATTTCCCCCTCTACCATCTGCTGAATTTGGCGTGGCTCTTAGCCCTCCATTTCCAGATTGGTTCATTTGTGGGGATTCTATGAAAATTCTTCGCCAAGAAAACCAGAAACGGGCCAAGCCAGTGGTTCCGACTAAGTACACCCTGGACAATTTCAAAGGCCGCCTTCATATTGGCATAGAACACGTTCGCGTGGAAACTCCTATATATGAAGGTGTGAAAAAATGGGAAGAAGTTCAACCTCACTTTTCACTTACTTAAACATATATACGTTATTTTACGCTTGACCCTTTTCTTTTTTTCTTTTCTAGCTATCAAGATTTTGACCAAAAAACCCATCACTGGCGAAGCAACAACTGCTGGAGATGCAGAGCCCCAAAAAGACACTACCAAGACGCCTTTGGCGAAGGTATTACTTTACTTCTCTTTTAGGTCACCACGTGTTTTCTCATTTTCTGACATACTAATAAAATTTCTCTTGTTCCACAGGGCAGTCGAAGACCGCCATCGGCGCCTAAGAAAAGAAAAGCGAAAGAACACGAAGTCAAAGCTGTCGACACTGATGATGGTGATGAGTCACCAGACCAAGTAAAGCCTACCAAGAAGAAAAAGAAAACTGTTGGTTCTTGGATTGGCTAGAATTTTGGTAAAACAAAGTTGTTCAATGTTGATGTCTTAACATTGAGTCTTAACAATGGTTTATGTTAAGGATTTAAGTTGGATGTCTGATGTCACATGCGATGTTGTGACATCAGGTCTACAGAAGTTTAATAACATCAGGTTTAGTGATGTTGTTAGGGTTTGTGTTTTAGCTGGATATTGGGAGAGTTGTTAGTCTCATTGGATGCGGATATCTTGGGATAGATATTTTCTGTTACAAACAGATTTGATGCAGATTTGTAGGAATGTTTAAAGGCTGAAGATTTAAGAAGATTTTGAGAGATAAAATCTGTCAAAGATTCAGTTTTAAATAACAAATCAGGTCAGATATTGTAGCAGGTCCATGACCAATTCAAATAGCTATATAAAGCGCATCAATCCTGAAGGAAAAGGGACGAAGAAAAAAAGAGCTAAAGACTAAGAGTCGTTTGAGTCTTTGTGTGTGTATTATAAACCATTATAGTGTGAATTGGTGTTGTTGTTTTGAGTTGTTCTTGATCAAAGCTGTGAAGCAGAATCAAGTTGTGTTATTCAAAGTGTGTGATCTTTGAATTATGTCACAGAAGTGATTTAGGGATTGAGTAGTGGTCTCATACCTAAGTGGTCTCTTAGGTAGAAGGTTCATTAAGTAAAGATTAAGTTTAGGAGATGTCAACTGGGTTGTTGAGTCTGTAAATTAATTCTACTGATAGTGAAATTCATCCCTGGCTTGGTAGCCCCCAGACGTAGGTAGTTAAACCGAACTGGGTGAACAACTCTTTGTGTGTTTCTGCTGTTGTTTTTTATTGTCTATAGCAGAGTGTGTTGTTGTGACATTAAGTGTGACATCACATATCTGGTACCAGAATTTCAATTGGTATCAGAGCAGGCATCCTGTCTGTCTCTGGGTGAGATCTAGGGAAGTTACTTTCTGGTGTAAAGATGGACAAAGAAGTTGGAGGATTTGTTAACAGACCCCCTATTTTGGATGGCTCTAATTATGATTATTGGAAGCCTAGGATGATTACCTTTTTGAAATCCTTGGACAACAGGGCTTGGAAGGCTGTCATAAAAGAATGGAAAGCACCTGTTGTGTTTGAGAAAGATGATGCTGGGAAAGATAAAGAGGGCACCTCAAAACTGAAGCCTGAAGAAGACTGGACCAAGGAAGAAGATGAGCTTGCCCTTGGTAACTCTAAAGCCCTAAATGCTATTTTCAATGGAGTTGATAAAAACATATTCAGGTTAATCAATACCTGTGAAGTTGTAAAGGAAGCTTGGGACATCTTGAAGACTACTCATGAAGGATCATATAGAGTTAAGATGTCTAGACTTCAGCTTCTAACATCAAAGTTTGAAAGTCTGAAGATGAAAGAAGATGAGACTATCCATGACTTCCACATGAGTATTCTTGAGCTGGCAAATGCATCCAGTGCCCTTGGGGAAAGATGTCAGAAGAAAATCTTGTAAGGAAAATCCTTAGGTCCCTTCCTAAGAGGTACAAGATGAAGGTGACTGCCATTGAAGAAGCACAAGACATCGGCCAGATGAGGGTTGATGAGCTCATTGGATCTCTTCAAACTTTTGAGCTTGGGTTGAATGAGGAAGAACCTAAAAAGAAGCCAAAGAGTATAGCCTTGGTTTTAGATGCTCAAGAAGAGAAAGGGAATAGTACTGAATCCCAGGAGGATCTATCTCAGGCCATTGCTATGTTGGGAAGGCAGTTCAACAAGGTGTTCAAAAGAATGAATAAGAACTTCAAGCCTAATGTCAAGAACATCGCTTCTGACATCAGCAAGTCTAAGGAGAATGATGAAGAAAAGACTGCTCAAGATAAAGGGATACAATGCTTTGAGTGTGAAGGGTATGAACATGTCAAGAAGGAATGTCCTACTTTTCTAAAGAAGCAGAAAGGGTTATCAGCTTCTTGGTCTGACAGTGAGAGTGAATCTGAAGAAAATTCAGCAAAACTTGTGAGAGCTATGATTGGGGCTTATGAGTCAGATGATGAGTCTTGTGATTATGAGGTTTCTTATGATGAACTTGTTGTCACTTATAAAGATCTTTTCGTGAGAAGTGAACAAGTGTGTCTTGAAGGAGAAGAGCTGAAGAAAACCATAGTACAGTTAAAAGCTTAAAAGATTGAACTTGAAGCTGAAGTCAGTATGCTTAACTATAAACTGGACTCTATGACCAAAACTATCAGAATGTTGAACAATGGTACTAATGCGTTAGACAATATTCTTAGTATTGGGAAGATGGCTACAGACAAATGTGGTTTGGGATTCACCAGTAATGCAGGTTCTATCACCTCAAAACCAGTGATGTTAAAACAGATGTTAAAACATCATGACAGAACTCTATCTAAGAAGAAATATAGACACTGGAGGTGTCACCATTGTGGATGTTTTGGACACATTAAGGCTTATTGTTATAAGCTACATGGGTATCCACAGAAGGCTCATCAGGTTGTTCCCAAACATAAAGGAAGGCAGGTTTCCAAGCCTAAGAAGCAATGGGTACCTAAAGTTAAGGTTACCAGCTTGATAGCTCACACTTCCTTAAGGGTTTCTACCAAAGAAGATTGGTACTTTGACAGTGGGTGTTCAAGGTACATGACTGGAGTAAAGAATCTGTTGGTAGATGTGAAGCTTTATTCTTCAGGCTATGTTACATTTGGTGATGGGGTCAAAGGAGAGATCAAGGGGATTGGTAAATTAAACTGTGCTGGTGCTCCCAGACTGGAGGATGTTCTTCTTGTTAAAGGACTGACATCAAATTTGATTAGCATTAGTCAACTTTGTGATCAAGGATTCAAAGTAGACTTTACAAAGTCTGAATGTATTGTCAAAGATGATAAAGGAGAAGTCATTATGAAGGGAGCCAAGTCTAAGGACAATTGCTATCTTTGGGTGCCACAAAACTCAAATTCTTCCACGTGTGTTTTTGCTAAAGAAGATGATGTCAAAATCTGGCATCAGAAGTTGGGACATCTTCACTTGAAGGGAATGAAGAGAATCATCTCCTCAGAAGCAGTCAGAGGAATTCCCAAACTTAATATTGAGGAAGGAAAAGTGTGTGGGGACTGTCAAAAAGGGAAGCAGACAAAGATGTCTCATCCAAAGCTTCAACATGACACCACCTCCAAGGTCTTGGAACTACTTCATATGGACTTGATGGGACCTATGCAGGTGGAAAGAAATATGCATATGTCGTTGTGGATGACTATTCGAGGTACACCTGGGTGAGCTTCATCAAAGATAAATCAGAGGTGTTTGATGTTTTTAAAGATCTTTGTTAAAGACTCCAAAGGGAAAAGGAGAGTAATGTTGTCAGGATAAGGAGTGACCATGGAAGAGAGTTTGAAAACAGCAAGTTTGAAGAGTTTTGCTCTGCTGAAGGTATAAGTCATGAGTTTTCATCTCCTATTACTCCTCAGCAAAATGGAGTAGTTGAGAGGAAGAACAGAACTATCCAAGAGTCTGCTAGAGCTATGATCCATGCCAAGAAACTTCCCTATCATTTCTGGGCTGAAGCCATGAATACTGCCTGCTACATTCACAACAGGGTTACCCTGAGAAAAGGTACTTCATCCACTCTGTATGAACTGTGGAAGGGAAGAAAACCTAATGTTAAATACTTTCATGTTTTTGGAAGTAGATGTTATATTCTGGTTGATAGAGAGCAGAGAAGAAAATTGGATTCCAAAAGTGATGAAGGAATATTTTTGGGATACTCTACCAACAGCAGAGCATATAGGGTTTTCAACTCTAGAACCAAAGTGATGATGGAGTCCATCAATGTGGTGATTGATGACAATGATAAGCAGGAAGATGATGATGTCCTAGATGATGTTATAACATCAGTTGGTGAAGTTGCACTAGAAGCTGAAGACAGAAGTCAAACTCCTAGTGTTGCTGCTGTTGAGCCTGAAACTGAGCAACCTCATAAAGATCCCTCTATCAGAGTGTAGAAGGACCACCCAAAGGAGCTTATTATAGGTGATCCAAACTCTGGAGTGAGGACTAGGTCAAGAGATGTTATAGCAAGTTCATGTTTTGTCTCCAAAATTGAGCCAAAGAATGTCAAGGAAGCATTGACTGATGAGTTTTGGATAAATGCAATGCATGAAGAGCTGGAGCAATTCAAGAGGAATGAAGTATGAGAGCTTGTACCTAGGCCTGATGGAGTTAATGTGATTGGCACCAAGTGGATCTACAAGAATAAGTCTGATGAACAAGGAGTGGTCACCAGAAACAAGGCCAGATTAGTTGCTCAAGGATACACTCAGGTTGAAGGAATTGATTATGATGAAACCTTTGCTCCTATGGCAAGACTGGAATCTATCAGATTGCTCTTAGGTGTGGCTTGTAATTTTAAATTCAAGCTTTTTCAGATGGATGTTAAAAGTGCCTTCTTGAATGGTTACTTAAATGAAGAGGTGTATGTTGATCAACCAAAAGGACTTATTGATCCAACATTTCCTGACCATGTGTACAAACTAAGGAAAGCTCTATATGGTTTGAAGCAAGCACCAAGAGCTTGGTATGAAAGACTTACTGAATTCCTGGTTGTGAATGGCTACAGAAAAGGAGGGATTGACAAGACCTTGTTTGTTAAAGAGGAAGGAGGAAAACTGATGATAGCTCAAATCTATGTTGATGACATAGTATTTGGAGGAATGTCAGATGCAATGGTGAAACAGTTTGTGGAACAGATGCAGTCTGAATTTGAAATGAGTCTTGTTGGTGAGCTAAATTATTTTCTTGGTCTACAAGTTAGACAAATGGAGGACTCCATATTCATTTCTCAGAGCAAGTATGCAAAAAACATAGTGAAGAAGTTTGGTCTAGAGAATGCTAATCACAAGAGGACTCCTGCTCCTACTCATCTAAGATTATCCAAGGATGAACATGGTGTCAGTGTGGATCAAAGTTTATATAGAAGCATGATTGGGAGTCTATTGTATCTCACAGCTAGTAGACCTGACATTGCTTTTGCTGTTGGAGTTTGTGCCAGATACCAATCTGAGCCTAAGGTGAGTCACTTGAATCAAGTAAAGAGGATCTTGAAATATGTAAATGGCACTAGTGACTATGGGATGCTGTATAGTCATAGATCTGGGACTGAGTTAAGGGGATACTGTGATGCTGACTGGGCTGGGAGTGCAGATGATAGGAAAAGCACTTCAGGAGGCTTTGTCTTCTTAGGGAATAATCTGATATCATGGTTTAGTAAAAAGCAGAACTGTGTGTCTCTTTCTACTGCTGAAGCTGAGTACATAGCAGCAGGGAGTAGTTGTTCTCACTTGTTTGGATGAAGTAGATGTTAACAGAATACAATGTCAAGCAAGATGTCATGACATTGTACTGTGATAATTTGAGTGCTATCAATATATCTAAGAATCCTATTCAGCATAGCAGAACTAAGCATATTGATATAAGGCATAATTTTATAAGAGATTTGGTTAAAGACAAAGTAGTTGCCTTGGAACATATTGCTACAGATAAACAATTAGCTGACATTTTTACTAAAGCCTTAGATGTAAACCAATTTGAAAGTTTGAGAAGTAAATTAGGAATTTGCATTTATGAAGATTAAATGTGCTGGAGAGTGTATTGTGCAGTTGTGTACTTAATTGAAAATTGATTCAACTGCTGAAGGCATACAAGATTGGAGTACATAAAAAGTTACAAACAAAGAGTCTACAGATTGTCCCAACCCCCTGAATCTAGAAATTTTTTCCAGTCTTCATCAGAAGCATGTCGTTGCACTGGAGGTTTCCTGCTGGTTTTCATTCTTGTCTCTAAGGTCATGCCGGTTCTTGTTGCTCCTGAAGAAGTTCCAGCTGGTGTCCATGTTTTGCTCTTCTTCAGTGGATCTGGTTTCTTGTCCTCCTGCTTGAGGTTCCTTGCTGCATCTTTGGAGTTTGACTGGCGCATTCTTGGTTGTTGTGTGGTGCTGCTAGAAGGCTTGTTTTTATATTGCAAACAAGGAGCATTGTTTGTATCGCCTGACCAGTCAAGGTGTTGGAACTTGTTTTTTGACTGTGACATTGATTATGTCAGGACATTGTATTTTTCCAATTGTGGCTAAAAAGGGGGAGAGTTATCCCCTAGGTGTGTAGAGTGCAGTCTAGCTAAGAAAGGGTGTGGTGCAGATGTTGAAGGGGAGTGTGCATGTTGAACAACTGGTTTTGCTGATTCTTGCTTTGAGGGGGAGCTTGCTCTATGCTGCTGATTAGTGATTGGAGTGTGTGCAGCATGCTGAAAGCGTTGTGAAGCTGTGATGAAGAAATGCTGCTGTGAAGTTTGTTTTACCATTTTTTTTTTATTTTTTCTGCTGCTAAAGTCTCTGATGGTTCAGGGATTGTTTTAGTCAAAATTAGCCAAAGGGGGAGATTGTTGGTTCTTGGATTGGCTAGAATTTTGGTAAAACAAAGTTGTTCAATGTTGATGTCTTAACATTGAGTCTTAACATTGGTTTATGTTAAGGATTTAAGTTGGATGTCTGATGTCACATGCGATGTTGTGACATCAGGTCTGCAGAAGTTTAATAACATCAGGTTTAGTGATGTTGTTAGGGTTTGCATTTTAGATGGATATTGGGAGAGCTGTTAGTCTCATTGGTGTTGCACCCCAAAATTTGCCCTCTTTACTCTATTACTAATTGGCTTATGTTTCATTTCATTTTTGCATTATCATGTGTGCATATCATGGGTTCTTAGCATGGGGTCAAGGTGTTTAAGGCATGATTCAAGAGGAGAAGATGTTCTTCAAAGGGTCAAGCAAGAGAGCTCAAGTGGATCACTTTCTCCTAACCAGTGCATAAATTAGGGTTTTGAGATTCTTGGGTTTATTGCTCCAATGGGAAAGCTCCTTGGGTTTTTATCATCACCAAATGGCATATCTTATCTTTGTTGGAGAGGATACACATCATATTCAGAGGAATTTGAATTTGGAGACTGTGTTATTTCCTCATAGACTGAGGGTACCAAAACTAGGGTTTGCTATAAAGTCAGTTTATTTCTGATTTTTTGGGCAAGACTTGATTCTATGGTATTCCTTGGGTCCCTAAGTACCTAGGGATGGGAGGTTGTCCATCAGTTTGGTTCAGGAGAGATTTAATTGGCCAATGAATTATAAATTAGGTGAATTAGGTAAAAGTCAACAGTGAAAGGAGAAGTCAACTGTGGAATTTTGAGGTTCCCTCCAAGGTTTTCAAGGTCTCACATCCTCATATGGTCTTCAAGGGTCAGGTTTCATGCCATTTATCAAGAATCAGGAGTTGGTACAAAAGTTACTAAAAATGGAAATGACCTATAATTTGGAAGTTTCCTTTTTGGGCAAGTTCCTGCACTACATTCAACTGGACTTCTCATCATCAAAGAAGCTTCAAATGAATTTTTCTCCAATATGAAAGTTGAAGATCTTTTTCTTCTCTTTCCTACAAGTACTAGTGGGCCTCCATATCATTTGTGAAACTCAAGTTATGGTCAAAAGAAGGCAAAGTGGTTTTTAGGGTTTCTCATGGTTCCATTTTCACAACTTTGGGCATAATGACCTATAATCAATTCCATTGCTTCATGCCACATTCTAATATCAAAGAACATTCCTTGAGGATTATTTTGGGCCCAAGAATTAAGAAATTCCATGGTTTATTCTTCACTTATTCTCCATTATTCAAAATTGCCAAATTATTTAAAAGTCATGAATCAAAATGGTTTCAAAGCCCAATTTCAATGTGGGTGTGATTAGCAATTTAAACACAAGTGATCCATCATAGAATAGTTGGATATCCATGCATGGAAGGAAGTGTATCTCACATAATGCAAAATTCCAAATTTGTCCAAAACTCTTTAAATAAGGAATTGCCCAAGCCCAATTCATTATCAGTGGAAAACCCTAGTCTATTTAAACCAATTCATGCACTGGTTAGGGTTCATTCACGTGCGTTTGGAGGAGAATTGAAGTGTGCAACCCTAAAGCTTTTCTTCAACAAATCTCACAATCCACAAGGTTTCTTCACGAACTTCTTCCACAAACCTCTTCCTGGTGATCCATAGAGCAAAAATCAACCATCATTCGCAGCTAAAAGCAAGGATTCAGACTGTGCCATCTCAGGTTAGTCACTTTTTGCATGATCACGAAACTCAATTTTTAAGTATGCATATTGATGTGTGGCATCCATGGATCATGCTAGTATAGTTTGTTCTGTGTTTGGACGTGTGTATGGCTTGTATCGTGAGTTTGAATTTTTGAGCCCTAACCTTTTTCTTTTCGTTTTTTATTATGCATTGGTTATTTGAAATTTATGATGACATATTTGGATTCTTTGTGATTTTCTGGTTCAAATGGTGTATTCGGATGTGTTTTTTGGACGAGTTCTGAGTTGCAGGTGACCGGAGAAGGGAGCGGAACCCTAACTCCGGCGGCGGCGATTGGTTCAGTCCGGCAGGGTGGCTGGAGGTAGGAGAGATAATCGTGACCGTCCATGGTCACGATCCAAGGGCTATCATTGCGCCACGTATTTTTTTCTTTTATTTTTTTCTGATTTTTAATTGATAATCTCATGTATATTACCCCACCGTTCCTATTGTGTTCCACCAATGCTTTCATTTCATTTTGTTTACTTTTCATTTGAGTTGACTAACGTGGTACATAGGATGAATCGTGTGATGGAGATTGAGCCAGCACATTAAAAATAGCATGTGCCAGGCACATGGGGGAGTATAGTATGCTGACAGGTTACGTGTGTGTGCGTGTTTGGTAAGTTTGGTGTGCCTTTTCATCCTGGCCTTTGATCTTGAATACTCCCTTATTTGGTTGACTTGCTTTTGATCGTTGGACTGATCAGACGGTGTGCATGGGGTCTACAGGTTGACCAAGGTCCATTGTTCCTTTTTGTTTTCTTTTTTTTATTTTTTCTATTGGATTTGTGGACGGGCCTTCTATTTACACCCCACCTTCGCCAGCCCATTAACATTTCAACGTGGGTGGCTTGCTAAACGCACCCCCATGCCCATTTCATATTTTATTTTTATTAATTCATTATTATTTTCATTTTTAATTATTAAAATTAGTTAATTGAATTTAAAAAATCCTAGAAAATTCATGCATACTTTTTATCATTTTATAAAATTTTCACAAATTTTATTTTTTATTTTTTATTTATTTTATTTTTATCATCTAAATTAATTGTTTAGTTTATTTTCTTTTTGAATTACTTATGTCATGCATACTTAAATTTGTTTATTTTATTTCTCTGCATCCATAAAATATTTTCAATCCATTCTTTTTGCATTTGTTGGATAACATTCTGAAGTGCATTAAAATATTTTTATATCTTTTTTAATTATTATTTCATATTACATTCTGGTCCTCTTTTTTGCACATTGAACCCTACTTCTCACCTGAGCTTTGCCCAATTGTTTAAGTGACTAACATCTTGGATTTTTGCAGGAGTTTTTGGTACTTTGTTTGTCTCTGGTTGAGCAACTTTGATATTTAATTTGGCAATTTTAGAAGTTGTTTTATTAATTGTTTAATGGCTCTTTGTGTGAGATTTTCTCGTATGCGCATCCTTGATCTTGTCTAATTATCTGTTTGGAAAGGCACTTGTGCCATTGTCTTGGGGTTGTTTATTTGATTTCTTAATTCATGTTTGGACTGTTATTGGTCACTTGTTTGCCATAGTATGTCTTTGTTTGGTTTTCATCTACCTCATTTCTTTTACTTATGTCTGTTTCGTACTAACCGTTTATGCAGGGACTATGGTAAGTCATTTGAGGGTATGGATAAGTATCCATGTTCACCCTTACCCTTTTCCTTCTCTCATCTTTTCCTTCCTTTAGGTTTAGGTTGTCGTCAAACCTCACTAACCGTAGGTCACCCGTGCATGATAACATTAGGACTCTTAGTTCCCCTTTAGAGTTACCCTTGTGTCTTCTCTCTTCTCATCTCAAATTTCTTTAAAACACTTAATAAGTATCAAGTGTATTGCGCACGAGCCTTAAGTGTGGGGAATGAGAAATGAGGGGCTTTCTCTCATCTTTCTAGAGTGCTTAGCGAGCGTCCTGTCTTGGGACGATGCGTTAAGTATTCGCCCTTGTGCCCTAGACTTTGGTGCAATGCAGCTTATAGACTAACTTAAGCCACTTCTGTCCTAAAAAATACAAACCAACCTCAAACCTTTTTGTCCTTCGGGATTGTCAAATTTAAGGCTATTTTCAAAAAGGGCACGTTACCTTCCGTCTGAGTCGCAAACAGGCATCGACCCTAACTGCCGGACGCGAATTTAACGTCGCTCATAAAAAACACAAAAAGAACTTGGTCCGAACTACGTTGGCTCTGAATTCCCCATTACACAAAGGGGGTACGTAGGCCTAGGACATCGACGTCCTACCGAGTCTGTCTTTGTCTTTCCCTTCCCCATCTTAGTACAGCCATAGATGATAGGATAACTCACCCTTAGAATAGACAACAAGCGTGGATCCCATCGAGTACGATGGATGCGTGGGGTGCTAGCACCTTCCCCTCGCGTAACCGACTCCCGAACCCAGGTTATGGTTGCGATGACCATTCCTTTCCCTTTTCCTCAGGTTTATGCGGTGTTCCCTTTCCCTCTCTTGGGATAAATTTACACGGCTGGCGACTCTGTTTTCCGCGCCACTCTCGCGTTTGTACCTGGATGAAAATCCTGGGAGCGACAGCTGGCGACTCTGCTGGGGACTCTGGTTGACCTATGCTGGTCCATCCCTAAGCGAGTCAATCCTATTGCTTGCTTGTCTTTGTTCTCTTTGGGTGTTGTGTGTTTGTTTTGTTTCATTTTGTTGTATTTTATTTTTACAGCTTTTTCTGCATTGCATTTCATTTTTATTACTGTCATACTGCTGTGTTGTGCTGGCTGTTTTTGTTTTGCAGGTTTGGTGGTTCTGAGAGATAAGCCCAATACCCAGGCTTGAGTATACCCTAGGACTATAGTGGAAAGTAGTGGGACCTACGTGTCCGCTTGGTACGCTTGTGTGTTCACGAAATTCACAACCAGACGAGGCTATCTAGGGACGCATTCTAACGTGTGTGTCTTGCGCATGTTGGGATGTTGATCTAGAGAGTTGTCGACTCTGGTGACCGATCATTGAGGACCTTAGTGGAAACATCCCTCTTTAGTGGTGACAGTGGCAGACCACATCCTGTGGAAAACCCATTCGCACCCGAGGGCCCGCTTTGGAACTCGCATAGGATGGCCCCTACCTTTTGAAGAGAATCGGTGGAGGCATTCCTCGATTGACGATAGTATTGTACCCCAAGGGATGAATGTACTATAGTTTCTCGACCTCAGTGCCAAAGCTGAGGACCTTCCGCTTTGGAGAATCAGTTGAGGCCTCCTTGATTGATGATGATGTCAAACCAGAAATGGTGAACGTATCATCATTTCTCGATCTGAGAGCCCGGGATACTGAACATCCTAGTACCCACATGTGAGAGGGGATGGGCATTTGCAGGTTTGCAAGTAACCGAAACCTTCAACCTACCCTGTTTGCTGGATTTCTCATCAATGTCTGATTATTTGGGGTCCTATCTCAGTGGTTCAGAATTCTGGTTTTCTGGGTTGTGGTTCTCGTTCAGTTAATAGCACAACACATCCAGCAGTGTTGCCTTGACCCCATGTTTGCATGAGCATATCATTTTTCCTGCATTCTGACATGTTTGACATTTTTCAGGGCTTGCATCTTACTCTTGATTCCGGTTTTCTGAGGTTACCTTGACATGGATGTCCAGAGAAAGAAGACTGTTGCCTATTCGTTCCCAGATCCAACCTTGATGCTGATTCATAAGCTGATTAATATGGCTGGTTCTGTCGTACAGAGTTCAGTGGAGGGTATGGGAGACTTCTGAAGTTTGTTTATAATATCTCCAAGTATGAGAAGGATGCCATTCATACACTTCTTCAGTTTTACGATCCGTCTTTGCGTTGCTTCACTTTCCCAGACTACATCTTGGCTCCAACGTTGGAGGAGTTCTCATTTATTTTGGGAATCCCCATCAAGCATGATATAGTTTTCTTTTCTGAAGAACACCCCGGGGTAAAAGAAATGGCTGTTGCTCTTCATATTAGTGAATCCGTTCTGAACAGTAATATTGAAGAAAAACAAGGAGTTAAGGGTTTCTTATTGAAGTTCTTGTTTGATCAAGCTTGCATACATGTCAAAGAGAAGAATTGGACTGCTTTCCAAGCTATTCTGGCTATGTGCATCTATGGGATTGTCCTGTTTCCGAATATTCCTGATCTGGTGGATATGCTTGC
Organism: Lathyrus tuberosus; assembly: GCA_022829125.1. NCBI lineage: Eukaryota > Viridiplantae > Streptophyta > Magnoliopsida > Fabales > Fabaceae > Lathyrus > Lathyrus tuberosus. The sequence goes on from JALAZF010000078.1 coordinate 16,553,140, forward strand.
CGTCAGAATCTTTATTTCGAAGAATCCTATACCTACCTTGCTAGGTGATGTGTATCACTCAGTTTACTACAAGAATCAGAATAGGCGTGGAAAAACTGTGAGTTGTTGTGCACCGCTCTTAGCTACTTGGTTTTTGAGTCATCTCCCCGAATCTGGTGCTTTCGTTGATACGAGAGATTCTATGAAGTGGTCAAAGAGGGTAATGGGCTTGACTGCTGACAACATTGTTTGGTTCAATCGTGACTTGTTAGGAATGGAGATCATTTGCAAGTGCGAAGAATTCCCTAATGTACCCTTAATAGGGAGGAAGGGTGGAATTAAATATAATCCCTCCCTAGCTATCAGACAGTTTGGTTATCCTTTGAAAGGTCCACCCGAAGAGCGAGATGTCCGAGAGTCCTTATTCTTCAATGGTATTGAGGATCAAGGGTTGATAAGCAAGATTGTGAATGCTTGGAAACAGGTGACCAAGAAGGGTAAAATTCCATTCGGGAAATGCAATAACCGGGCTTTCCCTTCCTATAAAGAGTGGATTAAGAAGAGGGAAGAAGAGGAGCTTCTTCCCTTCCCGGTGGAACCACCTTTGATCCTTTGGTGATCAAGCCTCCTACCGCAGTTGAGTTGGAGAAGTATAACAAATTATGGGCTGAAAAGAAAAGGCTGCGGGAAGAAAATAGTGAGCTAAAAAGAGAGATTTATCAGTGGAAGCATGAGCGGGGTGAAGTTGTTCATACCGCCAAGTTGAAGACAGAGCTCCTTGCTAAAGCAGAAAAAGAGCTAACGGACATGGTCACATCCAGACAAAATATGAAGGAAGCTTTGGATGGTATCAGTAAGGTTCTTGAATCTAAGAAAGAGGAATTAGACAAGGCTTTGCTGAAAATCCACAGGTTCAATGATCACCAAGAAACTGCCATGGCTGAGAATAAGAGAAAGAAAGACGACTACCTAGCTAAGATTGATCAGTTGAAGTCGACGCTCAAGAAGAAAGACGCTGAGATCTTGTCAGGGGTATTCAAGAGACAAGCAGTCGAGGGTCGACTTAATGAAGCCATAGCCTCCATAGAGGAACTGAAGGTCCAAGCTGAAGTGAAGAGATCTAGACATGAGGGACCTAGCATGGATGGTGTTTTTGGAGAAGACGCTTGGGAGTTACATTGCAGATACTTGGATGGGATCATGCACAGGAGAGACCTTCTCATTCAAGAACTAATTCAGAGACCAAAGCATCCCGACACCAGAAAGTTGTTCAAGGAAATTCAAGACTGGTGCAGAAAGCATAATGGATGGGGGGGATTGACACTTGTAAACTTTGATGATATGCCATAGTTTTCTGTTTTCTTTCATGTATTGGGATCACCACCAGGCCTGTTGGTTGGGACCTATGTTTTGTGTTCAAACTTGTATCTTGGATTGATGATTATTGACATTTGGCTTTTCTCTGGTTTTCTTAATATATGAGCAGAAGTTCCATTACATCTTGTTGTTAAACAGGAATCAAGGGGTGGATCGCCCTGTGAATTTTCAAACATGTCCATTTGCATTTGCATATTCATAATCATTTCGCATAATCATTTTGCATGACAGGTATTTATCTCCAGAGTTCTCATCTTGTTCTAATCTCAGGATTGCAGATCAGCACATTCACCGGTATCCTACCAGACAAAATCAGAAGAGGCTCATGGATCAGGTACAGAATGAGATCATTGAGATGCGGACTCGCATGAACCAATTCATGGAATTAATGCAAGGTGTTGCTCAGGGCCAAGAGCAGTTGAGGACTCTCGTTCAGCCACTGATTGCGAGAATTGATGAAGATGGTGTCCTTCATGGAGGAATTTAGACTGGTGTTACTGGTAATAATGTTCAGAATGGCCCTCCGGGCGGAGGTACTCCTATTACTGGTGTTGTGATCCCTCCGGGCGGAGGAGAAAGTATTGTGGTTCCCACTGCTGGGGGAGGAGGTAACGGTGCAGGTGCAGTTCATGGCCGTCAGTATGACGATGTTCAGGATGATGTATTTTCTTTGCCAGGTGGGAATGCTGGTCCCCAGATTGACCATGATCAGAGGATCCGGTTGATTGAGGAACAACTAAGGGGTGTTGTGAATCAGGATTCTGTGGGAATGGATCTGGAGGATTTGGGGCTGGTTCCAGGCGTTGTTATTCTGCACAAGTTTCATACTCTCACTTTCGAGAAGTATAATGGTATGACTTGTCCGAGGACCCATGTGAGGGCATACGCAAGCAAAATGGCTGTGCATGCGAAGAATGAAAAGCTGATGATGCATTGCTTCCAGGATAGCCTATCTGGGGCATCCCTGGAGTGGTACATGCAACTAGATAGGAAGGATGTGCGTAGCTGGAGAGATCTGCCAGGGCCATTTATTAGACACTATCTGTATAATACTGACATGGCTCCTAACAGAACACAGTTGCAGAATTTGTCACAGAAGAACAACGAGAGTTTCAAGGAGTATGCCCAGAGGTGGCGTGACTGGCAGCAAGGGTTCAGCCTCCCATGTTGGAACGTGAAATGATAACTATGTTTATGGCCACCCTGCAGGGTCATTACTACGAAAAGCTGGTACCGTGTATGACTGGAAAGTTTGCTGATTTGATCTTGGTAGGAGAGATGGTGGAAAGCGGAATTAAGGCGGGGAAAATATCAGGCGATGATGGGTCCTCATCTGGAGGAAATAAGAAGCCTTACGCTAGTGGTTATAAGAAGAAGGAGGGAGATACAAACTCTGTGTCATCATATCGTGGTAGAGATGGACCTCGTCAGAACTACAATTAGCAGGTGGCTTCTGTAACCATCCCAGCAGCACCTCAGCAGCCAGCAGCGTCTCAAAGACAAAATCAGGCTCCTCGCAGACCACAGCCTAGGCAGGATAGGCATCTTGACACTCCACCTCTTCCCTACGCTCAATTATTTCAGTACTTGTTAAAGCTACAGTTAATTCAGAAGAGAACATTGGCTCCACCTACTGGTAATCCACCTCCCGGTTATGATGCCAACGCCCACTGTGAGTTTCATTCTGGGGCACCCGGACATTATATTTAGAACTGTAGAGCTTTTAAGCATCAGGTTCAAGATTTGGTGGACTCCAAGGCCATCAATTTCTCCAATGATGTTCCAAATGTGAATCAGAACCCGATGCCGAACCACGTGGGCCGAAGATCAATGCTATTATTAAAGATGGTGAAGACTTGAGTTTGATTTCATATGTGAACGAAGTCCAAACTCCCTTGGGTGTGGTGAAGGAAAGACTGTTGAAGGAAGGAGTATTTCCCGGTTGTGATGAAGGTTGTTTAGAATGTGTGTCGCAGCTAGGCGGTTGTGATTCATTGAAAATAGGTATTCAGGAAATGATTAGCGAAGGGGTACTACAGTTTGACAGAGGTTGTAGGCAGAGTATTGTTACTGACAGAGAGATTGATATTGCCACGATAACAATTCCATTCAAGACGATAACCATATCAGCGCCGGCGAGACCAGCGTCGGTCACTATTACTGTTCCTGGACCAGTCCCGTATGAGAGTACCAAGGCCATCCCATGGAACTATGGGGCCGAGGTGTTTGTTAATGGTAAGAAGCTGGAATTGGAAGAGACATCAGCTGTGAATGCAGGGGTTGAAAATCTTGTTGAGGCAGGGGCTATCACTAGGAGTGGTAGAGTCTTTGTTCCGTCTGAGAATCAAGCTAGTAGTTCAAGACAAGACAAAGGTAAACAGATGATGGATGAGTCTGTACAGAGGCAGAAAGCAAATAATTCTATGACAAAGCTAGGTGGGGATACTTTCTCAGAAGATGTAGAAGAGTTTATGAGGTTGATCAGAAAAAGTGATTACAAGATTGTCGACCAACTCCACCAAACTCCATCGAAGATTTCCATTCTATCCTTACTGTTGTGCTCCGAGGCACACCGAAATGCATTGCTGAAGATTTTGAATATGGCTTATGTACCGCAGGAAATATCTGTCAACCAGTTGGAAGGGGTTATGGCTCATGTGAACGCTGGCAATGGTTTGGGTTTCACTGATTTAGATTTGACTCCGGCTGGGAGGAATCACAACAACGCTCTACATATTTCAGTGGAATGCAGTGGTTCCTTAATGTCGCATGTGTTAGTTGATATTGGGTCGTCTTTGAATGTGTTACCGAAGAAGGCTTTGATGAAACTGGATACTTGTGGGTTGATTTGTACACCAAGTGACTTGGTGGTACGTGCTTTTGATGGCTCCAAGAGGTCAGTTTTTGGAGACTTGGTTCTGCCAATCAAGGTGGGTCCTGAAATTTTCAACACCACCTTTTATATAATGGATATTCAGCCTGCCTATAGTTGTTTGTTGGGTCGCCCTTGGATCCATAGTGCTGGGGCAGTAACTTCTACGCTACACCAGAAGTTGAAGTATATGGTGGATGGCCACGTTGTGATTGTTTGTGGTGAAGAAGATATTATGGTGAGTCACCTATCGACCTTCAAGTATGTAGAGGTAGATGGTGAAGTACAGGAGACTTTGTGTCAAGCCTTTGAAGCTGTGAAGATTCCTGAGGTGGTTGCCCAACCTGAAGTTGTCGGACAACCAGAGGTTCCAATGTCCTCTTTCAAAGAGGCGCGCGCTATAGTTGAAGCTGGTGGTTCTCAGAAGTGGGGCAGTGTCATTGATGTTCAAAGGAAGCAAGATACTCATGGATTGGGTTACAGGCCACCCAGGCGTTCTGAAGAGCCTCCCAAGTTCTATGGTTCAGTCTGTTTCACCAGTGTCGGTGTTTTCTTTGACAGAGTCAATGCTATTGAGGATGAAGGAGATAGTGATTGTGACATGGATGAATGGATCCGTCCCTGCGCCCCTGGTCAGAGTTTAGGCAACTGGTCCTCCGAGAAAGTCATCCAAGTGATGCGCCCGGAGTAATTTACTTCTGTTTTCTGTTATGTTGAGTCATACGTTCTGCCCAAGACGTAGTGACATTTATTTGTAGGGCTTGGATGTTTATTTGTTATTTTTATCATCAATAAAGGACGTTTTTTCATTTAAATATTTTGATCCCTGTCTTTCTATTTTTTTACTTTCTGCATTAACCCACATCAAAATGGCAATGTGTTTTCTTGTTTGTTGCACTCATAATAAACATAAAACATCCATCATGCAGGTTCCTTTGTTCAGATTCCACCCATGACTTAGCTATGGCTCGATATGACTTCGACAATCCCATCTATCAGGCCGAAGAAGAGACTGACGAAGACTGTGACTTACCAGAAGAATTAGCCAGGTTACTGAAACAAGAGGAAAGGGTTATTCTACCTCATCAGGAGGAAGTTGAGACTGTCAATCTGGGAACCGAGGATGTTAAACAAGAAGTAAAGGTTGGGGCTGCCCTGGAAGACACTGTTAAGGGAAGATTGATTGAGTTACTCCGAGAGTATGTGGATATCTTCGCCTGGTCTTACCAAGACATGCTCGGGCTTGACGCTGACATTGTCTCACACAGATTGCCGCTTAAAGAGGGTTGTACTCCAGTCAAGCAGAAATTGAGAAGGACGAAACCAGATATGGCTGTCAAGATCAAGGAAAAGGTTCAGAAACAGTTGGACGCCGGATTTCTTGCTGTGACAAATTATCCTCCGTGGGTTGCTAATATTGTACCTGTACCTAAGAAGGATGGAAAGGTCAGGATGTGTGTTGATTATCGAGATTTGAATAGGACGAGCCCGAAGGATGATTTCCCGCTCCCCCACATTGGCGTGTTAGTGGACAATACTGCTCAATATTCTGTGTTTTCCTTCATGGATGGCTTCTCTGGGTATAACCAAATCAAAATGGCCCCAGAAGACATGGAGAAAACTATGTTCATAACACCGTGGGGAACGTTTTGCTACAAGGTAATGCCCTTTGGATTGAAGAATGTTGGGGCATCCTATCAGCGGGCGATGGTGACTCTCTTTCATGATATGATTCACAAGGAGATTGAAGTCTATGTTGATGACATGATTGTAAAGTCACAGACAGAGGAAGAACACTTGGTAAACCTCCAGAAGTTGTTTGAAAGGTCGAGAAAGTTCAAATTGAGATTGAATCTGAACAAGTGTACTTTCGGCGTGAGGTCTGGTAAATTGCTGGGATTCATTGTTAGTGAAAGAGGTATCGAGGTTGATCCTGCAAAAATAAGAGCCATACAGGAGATGCCTGAGCCAAGGACAGAGAAAGAGGTTCGTGGCTTCTTGGGAAGGTTGAATTACATTTCCAGGTTCATCTCTCATCTGACAGCCACGTGTGAACCGATCTTCAAGTTGTTAAGAAAGGATCAAGAGGTCAGATGGAATGAAAATTGTCGAGAGGCATTTGAAAGGATAAATACGTATTTGCAGGAACCTCCAGTCCTTATGCCACCGGTGTCCGGGAGGCTGTTGATTATGTACCTTACGGTTCTTGAGAATTCGATGGGTTGTGTGCTCGGTCAACACGACGAGACAGGTAGGAAAGAGCACGCCATTTACTACCTGAGTAATAAGTTCACTGATTGCGAATCAAGATACTCTATGCTGGAAAAGACATGTTGTGCACTCGCTTGGGCAGCCAAGCGCTTAAGGCAGTATATGTTAAACCACACAACCTTGTTGATTTCGAAGATGGATCCGATTAAGTACGAGTTTAAGAAGCAAGCACTTTCCGAAAGGATAGCCCATTGGCAGATGGTTTTGACAGAGTACGATATTCAGTATGTTTCTCAGAAGGCCATTAAGGGAAGTGTTCTGTCAGAATATCTTGCTGAACAGCCGGTCGAGGATTATCAGTCGATGAAGTTTGAGTTTCCGGACGAGCATGTTATGTTTCTAAAAATGAAAGATTGCGAAGAGCCTCTGCCTGACGAAGGACCTGAGATTGGGTCACAATGGAAGATGATTTTTGATGGGGCTGTCAACTCATATGGTAATGGAATTGGGGCAATCATTACGACCCCGAAGGGTTCTCATATACCTTTCACTGCCTGGTTAGCATTCGTGTGTACCAACAACGAGGCGGAGTATGAAGCATGCATCATGGGGTTAGAGGAGGCAATTGATTTGAGAATTAAGAACCTCGATGTCCATGGTGATTCCGCGTTGGTGGTTAATCAGATTACAGGAGAATAGGAGACCCGTCAGGCGAACTTGGTACCTTATAACAACTATGCCAGAAGGTTGTTACCTTTCTTTGATAGGGTGGATTTTCATCATGTGCCCCGAGCTGAGAATCAGATGGCTGATGCGTTGGCGACATTGGCATCCATGTATAAGGTGAACCGTTGGAATGAAACTCCGTCGATTAGAATCATGAGTCTGGATAGACCGACTTTTGTGTTTGCAATTGAATATGTGTCCGATGGCAAACCGTGGTATCATGATATTAAGGTTTTTCTAAAGAGACAGGAGTATCCAGAGGGTGCCTCCACCAAAGATAAGAAGACTCTGAGGAGGTTGGCAGGAAACTTCTTTCTGAACAAGGATGATGTGTTATATAAGAGGAACTTCGATATGGTCTTGCTACGTTGTGTTGACGAACACGAGGCAGGCTTATTGATGGAGGAAGTTCACGAGGGTTCTTTCGGTACTCATTCCAGCGGACACACCATGGCTAGAAAGTTGTTAAGGGCAGGATATTATTGGATGACTATGGAGTCAGATTGTTTCAAGTATGCTCGGAAGTGCCATAAGTGCCAGGTTTACGCAGATAAGATGCATGTACCGCCTACGCCTCTAAATGTTTTGTCATCTCCTTGGCCTTTTGCAATGTGGGGCATAGATATGATTGGAAAGATTGAGCCCACTGCTTCCAATGGGCATCGTTTCATTTTAGTTGCCATTGACTATTTCACAAAGTGGGTGGAGGCAGCCTCGTACGCCAACGTCACCAAGCAAGTGGTAGCCCGGTTTATAAAGAAGGACATCATCTGTCGTTATGGGGTCCCGGAGAGAATCATCACTGATAATGGCTCGAATTTGAACAACAAGATGATGAAGGAACTATGTCAGAGTTTTAAGATCGAGCATCATAATTCCTCTCCATATCGACCGAAGATGAATGGGGCTGTTGAGGCGGCAAATAAGAATATCAAGAAGATTGTGCAGAAGATGGTGGTAACATATAAAGACTGGCATGCGATGTTACCTTATGACCTACATGGTTATCATACTTCAGTGCGTACATCAACTGGGGCAACCCCTTTCTCATTGGTGTATGGTATGGAAGCATTTTTACCCTTAGAGGTCGAGATTCCGTCTTTGAGAATTCTGGCAGATGTGAAGCTCGACGAAGCTGAATGGGTGCGTACCAGGTTGGATCAGTTGAACCTTATTGAAGAAAAGAGGTTGGCAGCCATCGCGCATGGCCGGTTGTATCAGAGTAGGATGAAGCACGCCTTTGACCAGAAAGTGCTTCCTCGGAGTTTTCAGACAGGTGAATTAGTTTTGAAAAGGATCCTTCCTCCTCAGACAGATCACAGGGGCAAATGGACTCCAAACTACGAAGGGCCGTATGTAATCAGAAAGGTTTTCTCTGGTGGAGCCTTACTACTTTCAACTATGGATGGCGAAGATTTTACATCCCCTGTGAACGCAGACGTAGTCAAAAAATACTTCGCATAAGAGACCCGCTGGACATAAAAAGAAAGTCCTGGCAAAAAGGGGCATCCCGGCGAACCATAAAAAAGGAAAAAGGTTCGGGAAAAAAGTTAGGGATAAAATGTAAAAACGTGTAAACCCGCAAAGTTGAAAACCTGAAAAGGCGACTTTGACAAAAATGGGTATCCCGATGGATTGAAAACCCGAAAAGGGCGATCCAGGCAAAAGTTAGGGATTCATAAGCGAAAGGCTACGGTCTGCGTTCGATCTGTGAAGCACTCTCAATACCTGGAAATTATGAAAGAAAAGGATTAGTACAGTTAGTCTCTTCGAAGGTCAAGACATTTGTGGATAAGCAAGTCATATGGGTCATAGCTGAGTCGAATCATGGTGGATATCTGTTCCCACATTGCCGACATGTGTATTTTCTTTTTGTTTTTGCCCAATTACCTCTTTCTAGGAATTGCTTCCAAATGTAAATGCCTATTTACTGGCCACTCTTCTCAATAAAATATTCGTTCCACTCAGAGAGCTTTCCATTGTTTATTTTACTTTTACTTTTACTGTTTTGTTTGCAAAAACGTCCGACATTTTTGATAAACATTGCATATAAAACTTTGAACTTTGCGAAGCATAACGAAAAACAATAGAAATTACTTAGGCGTTAACAGTGATAGTTATGTTGTGGCATGCTCCTTTTGTTGTTATTTGACTTGCAGGGCAACAGCATTGTACTCCCCAGCAGTGAGATTGTTCCTTCCCCAGCAGGACAAAACTTTCCTCAGCAGAGCAGACTTTCCCCAGCAGGAGGCTCAGGAAAGTATTTGCTTTCGGATCAAGACGTTATCTCCCCACAGAATCAGGGTGTTCACCTTCCCCATCCAGTCAGGAAGCGTGCTTTCACCGACGATGTCATGTTCTAGTCCCCAGCAAGAAGGGAGTAAAGTCATTCTCCCCATCAGCAGGCTAAGTTTAGCGGTATCCCCAAGCAGGATAGTATCATGGACTGTTCTCCCCAGCAGGTTCTGAGCCAATTGGATATTAGCAATCTTCAGTAACAGACTTCCGGTTCCGTTGTGGGCGTCCATCCTCAACTCCCCCAGCAGAGGAGAAATCTCCGGTTTTGGATGTTACCTCCAGTGAAAGACAGGTGGGGTCCCCAGTAGTTCTTTCGGGATTTCATCCCCAGCAGAAGTTGTTGATCAGTACGACCCTTCTCAGCAGAGTTCCTGGATTCAGAGGACAATTTATTTTTGTCATCCCCAGCTGGATCAATCTTTTCTCTCCGGCATTTATTTTGCTGGAGGGACCCCTTTTTGCATATCATAAGCACTTGCATTGCATCCTCAAACGCGTAGCATTTCCACTTCGTGTGGAGCATTACAGCAAAATTCAAACATTTGCATCCGAAGCATAAGCCAGGTTTGATACTTTCTTTGCCAGTTCTCTTTCTCAATGGAAATGGCATAACTCCGGAGATTTTGGAAGGAGGCGTTCCTCGTATTTGTGCTCCCCGGCAGAATCTTTTATTTAGACTTATCCATTCCCCAGCGAGATTAATCCCCGGTAAAAGTTGTTTTACACCCGTCCGTGTACCCTTTTCATACCCGTCCGTATTGAACCTTCTTTACACCCGTCCGTGTACCTTTTTGATACCCTTCCGTATTGAGACTTTTTTACACCCGTCCGTGTACCTTTTCGATGCCCGTCCGTATTGAACCTTTACACCCGTCCGTGTACCTTTGTGATACCCATCCGTATTGAAACTTTTTTACACCCGTCCGTGTACCTTTTTGATACCCGTCTGTATTGAAACCTTTTTACACCCGTCTGTGTACCTTTTCGATACCCGTCCGTATTGACCTCTTTTACACCCGTCCGTTTACCTTTTCGATGCCCGTCCGTATTGAACCTTTACACCCGTCCGTGTACCTTTGTGATACTCGTCCGTATTGAAACTTTTTTACACCCGTCCGTGTACCTTTTTGATACCCGTCCGTATTGAAACCTTTTTTCACCCGTCTGTGTACCTTTTCGATACCCGTCCATATTGACCTCTTTTACACCCGTCCATGTACCTTTTCGATGCCCGTCCGTATTGAACCTTTACACCCGTCCGTGTACCTTTTGATACCCGTCCGTATTTAACCTATTTACACCCGTCTGTGTACCTTTCCGATACCCGTACGTATTTAACCTTTTACACATCGTCCGTGTATCTTCTCAGTACCCGTCCGTACTTGATTCCTTGACACCCGCCAGTGTTTATCCTCAGCATAACACCCGTTAGTGTTTATTTCAAGACATTTCAATACATTGTTTGTATTGATTTCCAACACTCGCACGTGTTGTGACAGTGCAACATTTATTGCTTGTTCCCCAGTGGAGTCGTCCCTCCTTTGTTGATTGCAAATTTTTGGGTTCTTTGGTATTCAATCTCCGTGTATCCCGATTGTCTGAAAGTCGTCACTATCATACCCTCAGGACCAAGTTGATTGAATAGGGGCAGCTGTTGCACCCCAAAATTTGCCCTCTTTACTCTATTACTAACTGGCTTATGTTTCATTTCATTTTTGCATTATCATGTGTGCATATCATGGGTTCTTAGCATGGGGTCAAGGTGTTTGAGGCATGATTCAAGAGGAGAAGATGTTCTTCAAAGGGTCAAGCAAGAGAGCTCAAGTGGATCACTTTCTCCTAACCAATGCATAAATTAGGGTTTTGAGATTCTTGGGTTTATTGCTCCAATGGGAAAGCTCCTTGGGTTTTTATCATCACTAAATGGCATATCTTATCCTTGTTGGAGAGGATACACATCATATTCAGAGGAATTTGGATTTGGAGACTGTGTTATTTCCTCCTAGACTGAGGGTACCAAAACTAGGGTTTGCTATAAAGTCAGTTTATTTCTGATTTTTTGGGCAAGACTTGATTCTATGGTATTCCTTGGGTCCCTAAGTACCTAGGGATGGGAGGTTGTCCATCAGTTTGGTTCAGGAGAGATTTAATTGGCCAATGAATTGTAAATTAGGTGAATTGGGTAAAAGTCAACAGTGAAATGAGAAGTCAACTGTGGAATTTTGAGGTTCCCTCCAAGGTTTTCAAGGTCTCACATCCTCATATGGTCTTCAAGGGTCAGGTTTCATGCCATTTATCAAGAATCAGGAGTTGGTACAAAAGTTACTAAAAATGGAAATGACCTATAATTTGGAAGTTTCCTTTTTGGGCAAGTTCCTGCACTGCATTCAACTAGACTTCTCATCATCAAAGAAGCTTCAAATGAATTTTTCTCCAACATGAAAGTTGAATATCTTTTTCTCCTCTTTCCAAAAAGTACTATTGGGCCTCCATATCATTTGTGAAACTCATGTTATGGTCAAAAGAAGGCAAAGTGGTTTTTAGGGTTTCTCATGGTTCCATTTTCACAACTTTAGGCATAATAACCTATAATCAATTCCATTGCTTCATGCCACATTCTAATATCAAAGAACATTCCTTAAGGATTATTTTGGGCCCAAGAATTAAGAAATTCCATGGTTTATTCTTCACTTATTCTCCATTATTCAAAATTGCCAAATTATTTAAAAGTCATGAATCAAAATGGTTTCAAGGCCCAATTTCAATGTGGGTGTGATTAGCAATTCAAACACAAGTGATCCATCATAGAATAGTTGGATATCCATGCATGGAAGGAAGTGTATTTCACATTATGCAAATTCTAAATTTATCCAAAACTCTTTAAACAAGGAATTGCCCAAGCCCAATTCATTATCAGTGGAAAACCCTAGTCTATTTAAACCAATTCATGCACTGGTTAGGGTTCATTCACGTGCGTTTGGAGGAGAATTAAAGTGTGCAACCCTAAAGCTTTTCTTCAACAAATCTCACAATCCACAAGGTTTCTTCACGAACTTCTTCCACAAACCTCTTCCTGGTGATCCATAGAGCAAAAATCAACCATTATTCGCAGCTAAAAGCAAGGATTCAGACTGTGCCATCTCAGGTTAGTCACTTTTTGCATGATCACAAAACTCAATTTTTAAGTATGCATATTGATGTGTGGCATCCATGGATCATGCTGGTATAGTTTGTTTTGTGTTTGGACGTGTGTATGGCTTGTATCGTGAGTTTGAATTTTTGAGCCCTAACCTTTTTCTTTTCGTTTTTTATTATGCATTGGTTATTTGAAATTTGTGATGACATATTTGGATTCCTTGTGATTTTCTGGTTCAAATGGTGTATTCGCATGCGTTTTTTGGACGAGTTCTGAGTTGCAGGTGACCGGAGAAGGGAGCGGAACCCTAACTCCGGCGGCGGCGATTGGTTCAGTCCGGCAGGGTGGCTGGAGGTAGGAAAGATAATCGTGACCGTCCATGGTCACGATCCAAGGGCTATCATTGCGCCACATATTTTTTCTTTTATTTTTTTTCTGATTTTTAATTGATAATCTCATGTATATTACCCCACCGTTCCTATTGTGTTCCACCAATGATTTCATTTCATTTTGTTTACTTTTCATTTGAGTTGACTAACGTGGTACATAGGATGAATCGTGTGATGGAGATTGAGCCAGCACATTAAAAATAGCATGTGCCAGGCACATGGGGGAGTATAGTATGCTGACAGGTTACGTGTGTGTGCGTGTTTGGTAAGTTTGGTGTGCCTTTTCATCCTGGCCTTTGATCTTGAATACTCCCTTATTTGGTTGACTTGCTTTTGATCGTTGGACTGATCAGACGGTGCGCATGGGGTCTACAGGTTGACCAAGGTCCATTGTTCCTTTTTGTTTTCTTTTTTTATTTTTTCTGTTGGATTTGTGGACGGGCCTTCTATTTACACCCCACCTTCGCCAGCCCATTAACATTTCAACGTGGGTGGCTTGCTAAACGCACCCCCATGCCCATTTCATATTTTATTTTTATTAATTCATTATTATTTTCATTTTTAATTATTAAAATTAGTTAATTGAATTTAAAAAATCCTAGAAAATTCATGCATACTTTTTATCATTTTATAAAATTTTCACAATTTTTTTATTTATTTTTTATTTTATTTTATTTTTATCATCTAAATTAATTGTTTAGTTTATTTTCTTTTTGAATTACTTATGTCATGCATACTTAAATTTGTTTATTTTATTTCTCTGCATCCATAAAATATTTTCAATCCATTCTTTTTGTATTTGTTGGATAACATTCTGAAGTGCATTAAAATATTTTTATATCTTTTTTAATTATTATTTCATATTACATTCTGGTCCTCTTTTTTGCACATTGAACCCTACTTCTCACCTAAGCTTTGCCTAATTGTTTAAGTGACTAACATCTTGGATTTTTGCAGGAGTTTTTGGTACTTTGTTTGTCTCTGGTTGAGCAACTTTGATATTTAATTTGGCAATTTTAGAAGTTGTTTTATTAATTGTTTAATGGCTCTTTGTGTGAGATTTTCTCGTATGCGCATCCTTGATCTTGTCTAATTATCTGTTTGGAAAGGCACTTGTGCCATTGTCTTGGGGTTGTTTATTTGATTTCTTAATTCATGTTTGGACTGTTATTGGTCACTTGTTTGCCATAGTATGTCTTTGTTTGGTTTTCATCTACCTCATTTCTTTTACTTATGTCTGTTTCGTACTAACCGTTTATGCAGGGACTATGGTAAGTCATTTGAGGGTATGGATAAGTATCCATGTTCACCCTTACCCTTTTCCTTCTCTCATCTTTTTCTTCCTTTAGGTTTAGGTTGTCGTCAAACCTCACTAACCGTAGGTCACCCGTGCATGATAACATTAGGACTCTTAGTTCCCCTTTAGAGTTACCCTTGTGTCTTCTCTCTTCTCATCTCAAATTTCTTTAAAACACTTAATAAGTATCAAGTGTATTGCGCACGAGCCTTAAGCGTGGGGAATGAGAAATGAGGGGCTTTCTCTCATCTTTCTAGAGTGCTTAGCGAGCGTCCTGTCTTGGGACGATGCGTTAAGTATTCGCCCCTGTGCCCTAGACTTTGGTGCAATGCAGCTTATAGACTAACTTAAGCCACTTCTGTCCTAAAAAATACAAACCAACCTCAAACCTTTTTGTCCTTCGGGATTGTCAAATTTAAGGCTATTTTCAAAAAGGGCACGTTACCTTTCGTCTGAGTCGCAAACAAGCATCGACCTTAACTGCCGGATGCGAATTTAACGTCGCTCATAAAAAACACAAAAAGAACTTGGTCCGAACTACGTTGGCTCTGAATTCCCCATTGCACAAAGGGGGTACGTAGGCCTAGGACGTCGATGTCCTACCGAGTCTGTCTTTGTCTTTCCCTTCCCCGTCTTAGTACAGCCATAGATGATAGGATAACTCACCCTTAGAATAGACAACAAGTGTGGATCCCATCGAGTACGATGGACGCGTGGGGTGCTAGCACCTTCCCCTCGCGTAACCGACTCTCGAACCCAGGTTATGGTTGCGATGACCATTCCTTTCCCTCTTCCTCAGGTTTATGCGGTGTTCCCTTTCCCTCTCTTGGGATAAATTTACACGGCTGGCGACTCTGTTTTCCGCGTCACTCTCGCGTTTGTACCTGGATGAAAATCCTGGGAGCGACAATTGGATGCGAATATCTTGGGATAGATATTTTCTGTTGCAAACAGATTTGATGCAGATTTGTAGGAATGTTTAAAGGCTGAAGATTTAAGAAGATTTTGAGAGAGAAAATCTGTCGAAGATTCAGTTTTAAATAACAAATCAGGTCAGATATTGTAGCAGGTCCAAGACCAATTCAAATAGCTATATAAAGCGCATCAATCCTGAAGGAAAAGGGACGAAGAAAAAAAGAGCTAAAGACTGAGAGTCATTTGAGTCTTCGTGTGTGTATTGTAAACCATTCTAGTGTGAATTGGTGTTGTTGTTTTGAGTTATTCTTGATCAAAGCTGTGAAGCAGAATCAAGTTGTGTTATTCAAAGTGTGTGATCTTTGAATTATGTCACATAAGTGATTTAGGTATTGAGTAGTGGTCTCATACCTAAGTGGTCTCTTAGGTAGAAGGTTCATTAAGTAGAGATTAAGTTTAGGAGATGTCAACTGGGTTGTTGAGTCTGTAAATTAATTCAACTGATAGTGAAATTCATCCCTGGCTTGGTAGCCCCCAGACGTAGGTAGTTAAACCGAACTGGGTGAACAACTCTTTGTGTGTTTCTACTGTTGTTTGTTATTGTCCATAGCAGAGTGTGTTGTTGTGACATTAAGTGTGACATCACATATCTGGTACCAGAATTTCAAAAACAACCAAACCTCCACCACAAAAACCTCCTACTTCCAGAATTTTAGAAAAAACTCCACTCAAAAATCCAGGCGAGGAAATTACCCCTGCTCCAGCAGAAAGTGAAAGCTCAAGCCTGAAGACTAAAACTCCCAAGATATGGTTTTTTTTCTCTTTTCTTTCGACGCTGAAAAGGCTGTTTACTTGTGTTACCTTTCTTGATTTATTTATCTTTCAGGTCCTTGTCGATACTCTTGGGCATCCCATGGTCCAAGTTCTTCCAAAGACCAGTAGTGATCCTACCTACAAGCCAACCAGCGCCTCCAAACCTTCTCCTAAGGATTCGACAAAGGAGTCAGCTACTGAAGTAAACCAGCCCACTGCTATCTCTAAACAAATTCTAGATGTAGTGGAAGAAGAAACTGGTCCTGAAACTGACGACTTAGTCGACACTGGTGGGGATACTGTGATGCCTATTGCAGCGCTTATCACAAGTAATGAACCTGAAGACCAATCTCCCCTCAACGTACAAGTTGCTGGCGAAGAGAAGGAAGAAGAGGTTGCAACTGATGGCGAAGAGGAGGAAGAAAAAGAAAGGTCGCCAACTCCCACAGCTGCTACGGACGAAGTGAAAGAAAGCGACAAAGAAGACCTTGGTAAAACAAATAAAACTGCTTCGACCGCGACAACTTCGACCCAACTTTTTCACGAGGAGCTTGAAAATCTGAAGGTGCAAAGACCTTTTGAGTACCTAAAGGCCATGCTTAGTTCCCGCTACAATTTTACTGATACTACCATTAGTAGTTCGACCACTTCAGGGACTACTTCTGATGCCAAATCCGTGGACGAATCGCTGGCAATTATTCGACAAAAAATTCTCAACATTTACCTATTTCAACTTCTGGAGACTGACTCATCTGCTCATTTTGATCTAAAGAAAATCTTGAAGCAAATCAATGTCCTGGAGGCTCCCCCTGAAGTTACTGATGTGGTACTGGACCTCACTACCCTAATAGATCTTGTGGTGACTGACTTTAATCGGCTTCGAGATTACTCCAAGAAGCTTGAAAATAAGATAGAAACCTAGCTTGCTGAGTGGGATGCTGCTTCCAATTCGTCCAACAAAGTAACTAAACTAGAAAAAGTGTCTGAACAAAATAAGAGAGAAGCAACTTTGTGTGGTGAGAACATCCTCAAGTGGAAGAAGCAAATTGCTGTTCTTCAAAGCAAAATTTCCCAGGCGGAAAAGCGTCAAGAAGAACTGCAACACAACTACCAAGAGGAAATCCGTAAAGAACTCGAAGTTGGTGTGCATCATGTTGATAGGGCCCGAAAACTTGGTGAGGAAATTGAGGAGCTTTCGAAAGGCAAGGCACTTTGTGAGCGTCGTCTCCAAATTCAGAAGTCGAAATTTGAAAAGCTGAAAGAGTCTTTTCCCGTTTGAATATTTGTAATATTTTTTGTTTGGCCTTTTAAGGCCTTTTTTGTAATGACATTGGAGCCATTTTACTTGGCGAAAGATTTTCTATCCACCATATTGCTTGTTTTTTCATGATTATTATTCGACTGTTATTTTAACTTCTTGTAATGTGGGCTTATATTTTTTCAAATACTTCTCGTTTATTTTTAATATACGCTTATCTTTATCCAATTCTTCGACTTCATATGCGCCATTGGAAAATACTCACAAGATTTGAAAAGGTCCTTCCCACTTAGGGGACCATTTTCCCATAAGTCTGTCTTTTCGATCCATGGGGAGAATCACCTTCCACACCAAATCACCAACCAAAAAAGCTTTATTTTTTACTTTTTTATTGTAGAATCTCTCCACTCTTTCTTTTTGCCTTTTCAGTAAGTCCAACGCTGTTAATCTTTCTTCGTCTAAATCCATTAATTCGTCCATCATCATACTCCAATATGTATCTGATGGAATCTCATGATGTCTCTGTATCCTTATTGACTGCAAGTACACTTCGACTGGTAAGACCGCATCATGGCCAAACGTTAATCGAAAAGGCGTAGTGTTTGTAGCTTCTTTAGGCGAGGTTCGACAAGCCCATAGAACTTGGTCCAACGTTTTGTGCCAACTCTTTGGTTTTCTTCCCACGTGCTTCTTTATTAAGCCAATTATAACCTTATTTGCAGCTTCGACCTGACCATTGGTTTGAGCGTAATAAGGTGTTGATGTGAGGAGTCTGAAACCCATTTCCTTCGCGAATTCTTGGCGTCGAAATTAGCAACCTACAGCGTGTCAAGTCAATTATGGTTGTTTTTTGTTATCTATATGGTTTTATGCCTATGAAATTGATAACAGTTCAATATTTAACTAATGAAATTGAAATTAAAATTTAACAGTTCATGCTGGTGGCAAAGAGCAACTATATCAGAAAGATGATGATGGAATCAAACGAGAGTGAACTCACTAGCTTAGACCTCTTGGACATACACAGCGGCTAAGAAGCTTTTGAGAAAGCAGCGAAATTCTGTTAGGATGTCAACTTCGAGATAACAGTCAACAACGTGGCGCCTTTGCACTGTGCCGCCGTGTTCCTCCAGATGACGGATGAGTTTCTGATTCTACTGTGTTTATAGTTATACCAGCAGGAACATGTAATTCTCAGACAAGTGGAAGCTATGGTACTAGCACTACAACTACCACTTGAACTACAACTTTCAATTCTTCTTCTACTACTTCTTCCGGAAGTGGAAGTGGAAGCAGTAATCTACTACTGAATAAATTAGATGGGTGTGTGAGAGATCTACTACTGAATAGAACTCCAAAAGATTTTGATGTGGTCACCATAGCTCAACTTATGGAGGTTTTTGTGACTATCATTCGACATAAAATAAATTAGATGCATATTATTCATTTTTAGTGAGTTTTAAAACACCTTTTTTCTTCTATAATATATCTGACAGGCAAGGAAGCAATTTTGTCATTCAGCTCGTCGTGCTGATGTTGGACGGAGTTTTCCAGTATGCCTTGTTCATGTAAAAGTTTCGATAGTAGAGACTTGTTAAACTACAAATTAATTTCCTGCGACTTTACCTGCTAAATTAATTACCCACGAAGATTTTAGCTGGGAACAGAATCGCAGGTACTACATTTCCTGCGTAAATTTTGTCAAAATCCGCAGATAAATCCGCAAGAAAACAGAGTATTTTTAGTAGTGTACATTATCCACTACACTCGTTTTTATTTCTCTTGCTTTTGTTTTTTTAGTGAAAATAATTTATTCTAATACCTTAGAAAGATGAAAGATAAATTGCAAGAAAATGATAAATTTAATTAATTATGTGTGCTTGGAGTATAGTGAATATTTTTAGGCAAAGTTAACGGTGACGAGGTCATAAATTTTTGTTAGTGGGGGCAATATATACAAATAATTTATTTATTTCAAATTAATTATTATATTTTAATCTTGCATAATTTTTAAAATAAAAATTTATTGAGTTAATTTTATTGGTAATGCAAAAATAAATTTAATAAATTAAAATATCTTAGTAAAGAAATAAACAAATAAATATTGTATTGTTTTAAAATAACAATTATTTTGAGAGGTAGAAAAAAATACTATTACAAATTTTAAGAGTAAAAAATTTCATATTAAATTCTTGATGTTATGATGAAAAAAATCTTATTAATTATACATTTAGGTAGTATCAAAAAGTTCTAATACCAACTAAATATATAACAAATAAAACCAATTTTAATACTGGTTGCTACAATAATATTATATATTATAATTATATAACTAAAAGGAAATAAATACCAATTTTAAAATACATCTTTAGAATAATATGTTTAACACTTACCTTATTGGCGAATGAATCATATAAAATACTCAAACCAGCTTCCAATAAATAAATAATATTCACATTATTCATGAAGAATTATATAAAAGTTAGTGGGGGGCATCAGTACACACATGGTTATATATAGCTCCGTCCTTAAAAGAAAGGGTGTGAATAGGTCAAGCCAACTAATAGGGATCTACGATCTAGTTTACATAAGTTAAAGTTAGACTAGATTTTTTTTTTAAATAAAAAATGTCTAAGTTTTTTTATAAGCCTATTTAGTTAAATAAGTTAGGCCGCAGGCCATACAAAAAGCCTTATAAGCATGGTTGTCAAGATCTCGATCTAGATCTTAAAATCTTAAGATTTACAATCTCACTCATCCCCAACGATCTCGGTCTTAAGTAAAATCGCATGTTGTAGCCAAATTGTGAAAATAATTGTAAAACCATTGATTTTGTGCGATCTTGGCCAGTTCTGGCCACGATCAGTCGTTTTTTCGGCCGCACTCACCATTTTTCGGCCACCTCCATTATAAGACGAGAAGGTTGACAAGATGCCGAAGCGCAACAATTATGGTCCGGCTGAGTCCATTTTCCTAGGGGTGTTCGTGGGCCGGTTTGGTTCGGTTTTGAGTGAATCCGATGCTCAGACCGATAAAAAATATTTGGATTGGTTTGGATTGGATTTTCACATTTTTTTCTATAAAACCCAAACCGAACCAAACCGAGAAATAACGGGTTGGTTTGGATTGGATTGATCGGATACATTAGAAACAAATACGCGAAAATATTTTAAAATTTTCTAATGTACGTCCACTAATTTTCTATAATAATATATATTTTATATTTTTTTTCGTGTTTTCATATAGATTATGAATTTCATAAATGATGTTTCATTTTTCTTCCTTTTTAAAGTTGAATATCTTATACTAGTTTCCATTATAATGATATAAATTATGTGAATTAATATGGTTGGTTCGGGTAGACGGGCTCGCGGGTAGAATTTTGAAAATCCGTTGTCCGAACCAACTAACATTGGATTTCATTGGGTTGGTTCGGTTTTTGCCCGAACTAAAAAAATGTCCAACCCAAACACCATGGTTTGGTTTGGATTCCGGTTTGGTTCGAATTTGCCCAAACCAATGAACACCCCTACATTTTCCCACGAACACACTTGCCTACCCAAATATCATGTAAAAAACTTCAAATATATAGTAGTATAATTTTTCGTTTTAGTAATATCTTACGATTTGTGTTACAATCTTATGTTTTACGATCTTATTATCCCCTCTAGATCTTACAAAAATAATTGGGTAGAATCTTCCGATCTTAGTTACGATTTTATGATATACGATTTTACTGTCCCCTCCCAATCTTACATAAGATATCGATCTTGACAACCTTCCTTATAAGCCTATTAGGCTGACCTATTTATTAAATATAAATGAATTTATTGTTTTTATATTGTATTTTATACTTTATATTAAAATACAAAAGTAAAACTTAGTTATATTTAAGAATTGATGAAAATAAGTTAAAAGAAATACTATGAATAATGTTATAAGATGTTTTCATAAGTTCTCTCAAATAAATCATCTCACAAAATTTATGTTCTAGGTAAGTTCAGATAAGTCAATGGAAACAAACATTTAGGCTCATTGTACTTTTCATTCTCTAGTCTATTTAAACATTAGTTGAATTTCTTATTTATATATGTTCAAATGATATAGGCTTTTTAAGTAGGCTAACAGGTCAATAAGGCTTCGAAAAGGCTAGGCTCAAGCCAAAAAATAAGTCTTTGATAGGTCACAGGTCAGACTTAGGTTTTGAATATTTTAGCAGGTCAGACTCAGACTTGGTAAAGTCTAGCTCGGCTCAGCCTATTCCCACCCCTACCTGAAAAGTTAATCCTATTATTCAAAGCAACCTAAAAACCTATGACTTTTTTAAACTGGCAATGCTCACAGATAATGCGTATTTTTGCTTGTTACCAGATGTATGGGCTTATTCCTCCTTGCGACATTTCTATATCCTTTATCCAGCCTCCGTAAAAGTAGCTCTTTCAGTTAACGGGTCTATAAATATATAACATAAATCATATTGTTGAATTGTCAACTTCTACGCGTCTTCGACTAATTTTGACATTCTTATGATCTTTTGATTTTTGATAGACATAAGAAATATTCGCCTAATTATCTTTTGACTATTTTTTGTTCGATTAGACTTTATTTAACTATGTAGACACTATGCCAAAAAAAAACTATGTAGATACTACCTAAATCTAATTCAAGACTTTACCATTTTTAGTTAACAATTTAGATTACTTTTTCGGTGTGACACTCTCTTACGCTATGTTTATATATCTAATGTAAGGGTGAGGTGGCGGTATTATTATATGTACAATTTTTTAGTTATGAATATTATACACAATATGAATATACGATTGAAAGGTATGAAATACATTATTGAAAAAATTGTTATGGCGTTTTGTACTCTTTTGGGGTTCAAATAATCAAGTAGAGGAGTAGCTTTTGTTTGAGATGGAGGATGGCATTGAGGCCTCTTTGTTTACCTTATTATTTTTAAGTCTTTTAGTTTTAGAGTCACTTGATTATGTAACATTGGGGACAAGTTATTTGTTACATGTTATGTTCTCTCGGATATGTTTTTGAATTATTTCATTAATTGCTAGTGTTAGAGATAAATAAATATTTTCATTGAGATTTTAATATTTTATTCCACTGCATAAGATTGGTTCAATCCCTTTTAATTTTATGGGTATGCCGATTAGGGCCAATCGTTGAAGAAGATCAACCTAGAATCTTATTATTTTGAAGATGCAACAAAGACTCTCACCTTGGCAAAGCAATAATTTATCTCTTGGTGGAAGGGTCACTATGTTAAATGTAGTACTAGCGAACATTCCAATGTTCTATCTTTCTTTTTCAAAGCTCTTAAGATTGTTGTGCATGATTTTATTTTAATCTAACAAAAGTTTCTTTGGGGTGGTGATAAAACAAAAGAAATGTTTGTTGGATTAGTTGGGATGAAATTTGCAAGCATAAAAAGATTTGGGGGAGTGGAATGAAGAACATTGGGAAATTTAATATAGCCTTGCTTAGCAAATGGCTTTGACGCATTTTGGTGGAGAAGGAAAATTTATGGTTAGACCTTTTATCTTCAATATATGGTGATCTGAAGCATAAGGTTTTGGCAAATACAATTACAGGCTCAAGAATAAATTATAATTACTCTTTGTGGTGGAGAGACATTAATGCTTTAGAGTTAGATGTTCTACCAATTCAAAACTGGCTTAATGATGATGTTTATGGTAAGCTAGACGATGATAATGTTTTAGACTTCTGGCAGCATTGTTGGATTGGTTCGAAACCTCTGCTTAATTTTTTCCTAATCTGTTTCCATGTATCCTCGTTGGCTCCACAAAAATCACATGCAAGGGATGTTGGAACGAACCTGGAATTTCGCTAACAACAGCGAAACGCTCAATCAGATGGATCAGAATGAACTCAACGAGTCAAACCAGATCTTGGTATCGGTTCAGCCTTGCCAAGGTGTTGAAGACTTGTTCAATTGGAGGGATACTGCATCGGGATTCTCAATAGCTAGTAGCTGCAATTACCTAATTTCCCACTTCAATGACGAATCTAACATCGAGCTATTGGTGCTGAAAGGCCTGGTAGCAGTCTTGAAGTCTAAGGTTCCTAGTAAGGTTCAATTATTTAGTTAGAGAACCCTCTTGGATATGCTTCCCTCTGTTAACCCTCATGTTCG
Organism: Lathyrus tuberosus; assembly: GCA_022829125.1. NCBI lineage: Eukaryota > Viridiplantae > Streptophyta > Magnoliopsida > Fabales > Fabaceae > Lathyrus > Lathyrus tuberosus. The sequence goes on from JALAZF010000078.1 coordinate 16,576,580, forward strand.
ACGCTAGAAAGAATCAAAGCTATTTTATGTTAAAAAATTATTTTTAATGTAAAGAAGGCTTCGTCCCAGTTTTGGGGAAAGCCTGAGTCAAATAGAGGTGTAGGAACCTCAAAAAATGGCTAAGTGCTGGAAGGGTTTCGACCATGAGAATATGGAAACAAGCGCTGCAGTTGTGATATTAAGGCCGGAGGGAATTTCCACTGTTTGAAATTTAAATAAGAGCAGTTGTGAACGTGGGAACAGTTGAGACCAAGATGAAGGCGCCAAAATTCACACGTTCGAAGAAGTAACCACCACTTAGTAGTTATTTCCTAGCACTATAAATAGGAGTTAGTTCTATGTAATAGGGGTGTTCATATTTTTGTACAAGTTACTCAAAGAAACTCAAAGTACCCGCGTGTAGAGAAACGAGTTCGTGAGAATGTACGTAATGTAACACCATTTTCTTCATTAATACAATTTATCTTCAGCATGTTTAAGATTCAGCCATTTACTTTCCATGCCTTTACAATTTCTTGAACTTTATCTTCCATGCCAAATTTACTTTCAAAGTTATTTAAACTTTCTGCGTCTACCTTCGACTGCACTTTCACATTCAAGCATTTAATCTTCAAGCATTTACTTTTCAAAGTCTTTTATTTTCAAGAACGTGGAGTTCACCTTTAATCCATTGCATTTACTTTCAAATTCCTTTATTTTCCTGCACTTTACTTTCGACAGCACTTTTATCATTCCAGCCTTTACTTTTCAAGAACGTGGAGTTCGTCGCATTTTACTTTCAAAGCTTTTTTCTTGTCATTTCCTTTCGACGCCTTTAATTTCTGTACCTTTTACTTACAGCCCTTTAAATTTCAAGTCCTTGCTTTACTTTATTGCAAGTAGTCGAACGTGGAGTTCAGTTAGATTTTATTTCAGCATTGTCGAACGTGGAGTTCAGTTTACATTCTCTTTAATTTACATTTTGTCATTTACACTTTTCTCTCAAATTTAGCACATGTCCTAGGATTTGTGTGGTCGATCCTGCAAGTTAATCAATTTTCGTTTAAGATTGATAGACCAGAGGTTGTTTACCAAAATTCACAGTAAACAAATTGGCACGCCCAGTGGGACCCAGTGCTAAGTTTATATTCTTTGTTAACCTTATCTTTCTTGGTGAAGAAGTACTTTCGTTGTATGTTATTGAGAAGTGGGAAGTTAGCCACAATAAACGAAGGAATACCAAAGAGAAGATACACTAAGAAAATGGCAACTAATGCCAACCAACAAGTTGATCCTCAAGGGAGTATTTCAAACACTCAGTCAAGTAGCAGTATGGGGTCTCAAAGCACACCATCACCAGTGTCTTCGACAGGAGGACAGGCGTCACTTCCATTAGTAGTGTCTGAACCAGGATCAACATATACAAAATCATATACTCAACCTGTGTTGGAGTACATAGGACCACCAAGTTCTAATTCACCAACACCCCCAGGAGGAAATTCAATGTACAGGAACGTTCCTCCTCCAGGTTTTCCACATCCAGGGTCAAGGAGTCAACCCTATGGTATGCCTACATCAATGATGCAAAATCTGCAGAATGCTCCACCTGTATTTTCAGAAACTGTTGTGTCTTCGCCATTACAAGGGTCAGGATCAGGAGGGCGAAACAACCAGAATATAGGTGTTGGTTACTCTGTTCAAATGCCTAGCCTTACAAATTGTTTGAGACAGCAGATGGATGAAAGTAACATGCAAATGGTGCATACGTTGTCTCAGACAATGGGAGAAGTTTTTCAACCCTTGATTCAAAATACGACTCAAACTAACCAACAGTTGGCTACACAAGTGGCACGCATGATTGATTTCATGGGAGTACTAGCGGTGGATCGAAGAGCAACTGTTGTCGAAGATATCCCAAGGCGTCATCCACGACAGATACCTGAGGCGAACTTGGAAGATCAAGAGATGATTGATCCTTATAGAGTCGAACCACCAAGAAACCAGATGTCGTACCAGATGGAGGAAGAGCCAGTAGTGATGGTGAACAGGAACCAAAATGCAGATCAACTACTCAGACAAGTTCGACACCAAAATCAAGCAGAAGAAAATAACCTTGCAGCCATGGTTGAAAGGATAATGACCAGAAATGGTATGAATTTTGGCTTTACCAGGCCAAATTATACTTCGCCTATAGTGGATTATATTCTCCAAGCAGAACTACCCCCTAGGACGAAGGTTCTAAAGTTCAGCAAGTTTTCAGGAGATACTACTGAATCTACTGTCAAACATGTGGCTAGGTATTTGATTGAAGCAAGCGAAATTGCAGCAGACGAAAGCCTCAGAATCAAGTACTTCCCAAGTTCCCTTACCAAGAATGCCTTCACATGGTTTACTACTTTGCCTCCAAATTCCATATATAATTAGGCCCAACTAGAACGTTTGTTTCATGAACAGTTCTACATGGGACAAACTAAAATTAGTTTGAAAGAATTGGCTAGCATCAAGCGCAAAGTTACTGAGCCAATTGATGATTACCTGAATAGGTTTTGACTTCTTAAAGCCAGGTGTTTTACACAAGTGCCAGACCATGAGTTGGTCGAAATGGCTGCTGGGGGTCTTGATTATTCCATTAGGAAGAAATTAGATACCCAATATCTTAGAGATATGGCCCAGTTGGCTGATAGGGTTCGACAGCTAGAAAGGCTGAAAGAAGAGAAGGCTAAATTCAGCAGGGGTAAAAAAGTAGCCTTTGTCGAATGCAATGAAGATGTGGAGAGCCAGTATGGTGAAATATCTTATTTTGATGGAAATGAGGTTGACGTTGCTGAGTTAAAGCAAGGTTCACCTTATGCCTGCAAATTATTAGCTCCTTCAGAAGGAAAAAATCCTGTCGAATCTAACGACAAATTTCCTAAGAAAAAATACACTTTCGACGTCACTAAATGTGACGAAATTTTTTATTTGTTAGTTAAAGATGGGTAAATGATAGTGTCTGCTGGTGCTAAGACGCCACCTTTAGAACAAAGAAAGAAAAGAGGTTTTTGTAAGTACCATAATTTTTTGGGTCATAAAACTTCTCAATGTTTTCTTTTCAGGGATTTGGTGCAAAATGCTATCCAAGAAGGAATGCTGAAGTTTGGCGACAAGGGCAAAACCCAGATAAAGATTGACTCTGACCCATTGCGAGTTACAGAGGCTAACTATACAGAGCCCCACGAGGTTTAGATGGTGGAAGCCACAGAGGGATTTGATGAGTCAGTCAACATGGTGGAGGTTACTGAAGACTTCGCCACCAATTATGTGATAATTGAAGGTTCTAGTAAGGCTGCAAGTGGCCTGAATGTTGATGGTACCAGTCTAATGTTGGTGACCAAAGAAACTGCTGATAAATTTGTTGAAATGGATAATGCTGCTAAGGTTTTAGATATGGCCGTAAGTGGGTTGAAGATAAATGCCAATGGAGGCATTAACATGGTCGAATTGGCTGAAGAATCTGATGCTAGCTCAGATAGTATCAGCACCAATGAGGCTATGGGCAGAAATGCCCCCAAAGTCCAAGTTGTTAAGGAATTGGAAGATGACATGCTCTTGGTAGGAAAGATGTTGGACATGGATGGCTGTTTGGTGGAAAACTGGATATGTATGGCTGCTGAAAAAATTTCAAGGCATCCCCTGATGTCGAACGAGTCAATGCTGAGGAAATGGTCGAAGCTGAAGAAGCTGCTTGGAAAAAAGCTTCCCAAAAAGCTACAAAAGCAGCAGCAAGTGGTGGTTGTCTGGCAAAGACCACTGAAAGTCTGGAAGCCCATTTCTCCAAGATGCATTTAAAGGACAGAATGGATGTCAATATGGTCGAAATCACAGATCGAAAAGCTGAACAAGTGAGTAAGGCAGATAAACAAGAGAAGCGCAACAAAATAGCTTATCCTGAGCAAGAAGAGACAATTGTGGATTTCTTGCATCGTTGCTAGAAGAAAGGCTCTGGAGTAATGTTATGTCCTAGATGCAGCGCCATTTTTGATGAAAAAGCTGCCCACAAGCTAGAAGGTGTCAAGAAGGCTGGTGAATGCTGGGGGCAGAAGGTGAACAAAGGGCACAAAGGTTTTGACCATAGGCGACTTTCGACGGGGCTAAAAAACCAAGCACCAGGAGTTAGGCCAGGTACATTCAAACCAGCTGCGAATGTGCCAACAGGTAGTTGGATTAAGCCTATCGAAGGGAGAGGACAGAAGCAAAAGTGGGAGAAATTTGATGTGGAAAGAGGTTCTTCATTTGAGTATAGAAAAGAGAACCACACCACCAACAAATCAGCATACATTTCTCAGAACTACAAGGGTAAAAACCCCGTGTCTAGATCACAGTGGCGAAGAGAGCAGCGCAGGCGAAAGGCTGTCAGGGAAGCTCAGGTGCAAGGAGAGTCAAGCACCAATGTTGATAATTAAGCTGGGGCAATGGAGAAGATGCCCATACGACGAAAGTTGTTCACTGTTCAGCCAGAAAAAAGGTTGAAGAGGATGAGAATATGACTGATAACTTTGACAATGAATCAGCGGCTTCTCTAGATATTCTAGTGAATGTGGTGTCAGTGATGCCAAAGGAATTTGGTCAAGTCTCAGAGGTCGAAGACTTAGATCAAACTGCTGAATTGGAAATGTTGGCACACAAGCCTGTGTGCTATTACATCATGAACAATGGGTGCGTCGAAGAACAAAATGCTTTCTTTGAACGCCTCACAGAGGCAATGAAGGGTCATTTGAAGCCTCTTTACATTATTGGCAAAGTAGAAAACGTCCCTGTCAACAAAATTTTGGTAGATTGTGGTGCAACTGTTAATTTGATGCCAAGATTTTTGCTGAGCAAGATTGGGAAGTTTGAGACTGATACCAAACCCCACAACATGGTTCTGTCGAACTATGAAGGAAAAGTTGGTTCCACTCTAGGAGTGATTCAGGTGGATCTCACTGTGGGAACTATTACCAGACCAACAGTGTTTATGGTCGTCGAAACAAAAGCTAACTACAATCTACTCTTGGGTAGAGAGTGGATTCATGGGATAGGAGATGTACCCTCATCTATGCATCAAAGAATCACCATTTGGAGACCAGATGGGATAGTTGAAAACATTGAAGCTGATCAAGGGTACTTTAAGGTGCCTATTAATCATGTGGATAGTAGGCAATTTGAGAAACATCTGGCGAACATTGCCCCATGTCCTCCAGTTGATTTTGAGTTTACACCTGACGTAGAAACGTTTTATTCATTGTATTTACACCCTGTTGAAGGTTTCAGATGGGACAGGGAGGTACCAGGAGGAAGGTTGCCATGCTTAGGCACACCTCCAATAGAGCCCACTGGATGGGGAGATGAATTCAGTGATCATGACTGAGTTCGACGCTTTAAAAAGAATTTCGGCCTATGTGGCCGAAACAAAACTACAAGCGGCTTTGGAAGCCGCCAATGACTATATGGCTGGCGAAGCCATTTCTGAAGTATATCAAGAAGGTCCTGGTAAGGACTTCGACCCAAAACCTCCAGATAAGGTTGAAACTGGAGAGCAAAGCCAGAGGCTCGACGCCATCTATAAAGATGAGCCTTTGGGATTTGAGAAGGATCCATTGGTAAATAATATAAAAATGCTAGCACAAGATCCCTTAGAAGAAGTTGACCTCAGTGAGGGGGCAACCAAAAGGCCTACCTACATCAGTGCCAACCTTGATCCCTAGTTGAAGGTTGAAGTGGTTCAGTTGCTGAAAGAGTTCAAAGACTGCTTCGCCTGGGATTATGATGAGATGCCTGGTTTGAGCAGGGAGTTGGTCAAACACATGTTGCTTATGACGCCTGGGAAAAAACCAGTCAAGAAAAATCCAAGACGGTTTGCACCAGAGATATTGTCAAAGATCAAAGAGGAAGTCGAAAGACTGCTTCATTGCAAATTCATTCGCACTGTAAGGTATGTCGAATGGTTGGCTAATATAGTACCTGTTATTAAAAAGAATGGGTCTTTGAGAGTTTGCAGTGATTTTAGAGATTTAAACTCTGTAACTCCCAAAGATGAATATTCAATGCCAGTAGCAGAAATGTTAATAGATTCTGCAGCAGGACATGAATATCTTAGTATGCTGGATAGATATTCTGGCTACAACCAAATATTCATTGCGGAGGAAGATGTTCATAAAACTGCTTTTAGATGCCCTGGAGCCTTAGGCACCTATGAATGGGTAGTGATGCCTTTTGGTCTCAAGAATGCTGGTGCCACTTATCAAAGGGCAATGAATTCAATTTTCCACAATTTTATAGACACATTCATGCAAATTTATATTGATGATATTGTTATAAAATCTATTTCTGGGAAAAGTCACATTGACCATCTTCGAGAGTCCTTTGAAAGGATGAGAAAATATGGTTTTAAAATGAATCCTCTCAAATGTGCTTTTTGTGTGCACGCAGGGGATTTCCTAGGCTTTGTGGTCCACAAGAAAGGGATTGAAATAAATCAGAATAAGACCAAAGCCATAATGAAGGCGAAAGCGCCATCAACTAAAAAGGAGTTGCAGTCGTTGTTGGGCAAGATCAACTTCTTAAGAAGGTTTATATCCAACATGAGTGGCAAAACACAAGCTTTTTCGCCATTGCTTCGTTTCAACAAAGATGGTTTTGAGTGGGGGCAATTACAGCAGGAAGCCTTCGACAAGATCAAGGAGTACCTAAGCCACCCTCCAATTCTTTCACCACCTTGTAGAAACAAGAGTATGAGATTGTATATAGCTGCATCAGATAAAACTCTAGGGAGCATGTTAGCTCAGGAGGATGAAAATGGAGTCGAAATAGCCATTTATTATCTTAGTCGAGTTTTAAATGATGCAGAAACTAGGTATAACATGATTGAAAAGTTATGTTTATGCTTGTATTTCTATTGTACTAAATTGAAGCAATATATAAAGCCCGTTGATATGTATGTTTCTTCTCACTTTGATGTTGTCAAACATATGTTATCTAAACCTATTTTGCATAGTCGAATTGGAAAATGGGCATTAGCATTAACAAAATTTTCCTTAACATATCAACCTTTAAAAGCTGTGAAAGGGCAAATAGTTGCAGACTTTATAGTTGATCACTCCATAAATGAAAATGATTTGAATTATGTTGAATTAAAATCCTGGAAGTTGTACTTTGATGGATCAAGTCATAAAAATGGAACAGGAGTGGGAATACACATTATTTCTCCTGAAAAAATTCCAACAAAATTCAAGTACAAGGTCGAAGGACCTTGCTCTAACAATGAGGCTGAATATGAAGCATTAATTGCTGGCCTTGAAATTTTGTTAGAATTGGGGGCAACTAGAGTCGAAATAATGGGAGACTCAGAATTGGTTATAAAACAAATCACAAAGGAGTATAAATGTGTTAAAGAAAACCTCATTATGTGCTTTGTGATAGCCAATAGATTATTAAAGAAATTTGAGGTAGTGGCCATCCAACACATACCTAGAATAGAGAACCAAGTTGCCAGCGACTTGGCTCAAATTGCCTCTGGATACAAGGTATCGAAGGAAAACCTTTAAGAAGTAATTGAAGCAAGAGGTAAAGTGGTGGTTATTGGATTATGCCCATCAGACTTAGAAACAACTAAGCTTGGGTGCATAGATGGCGAAAATTTTGAAATTTTTGCCATAGATAATTTAACAGATGAAGATTGGAGAAAGCCCATAGTTGAATATTTGCAAAACCCAACGGCTTCGACAGAGCGAAAAATCAGATATCAAGCTTTAAGCTATGTACTGGTGGGTAATGAATTGTTTAAAAAGACCCCTGAGGGAGTCTTATTGAAATGCCTTAGTGAAGCAGAGGCATATTTGGCCCTTTCGACAGTACATAGTGGGGAATGTGGAGCACACCAAGTTGGCCAGAAGATGAAATGGCTGTTGTTTCGACAAGGTATGTATTGGCCCACTATGCTGAAGGATTGCATAGAATTTGCTAAAGGGTGCCAAGAATGTAAAATTCATGCTGGCATACAGCACATCCCTGCGAGTGAATTACATTCCATAGTGAAACCATGGCCTTTCAGAGGATGGGCTTTGGATATAGTGGGAGAGATTCGACCAGTATCTTCAAAGAACCAAAGATATATTTTGGTGGGAATTGATTATTTCACCAAGTGGATTGAAGTAATACCATTGGCGAATATAGGTCAAGAAGATGTTATTGAATTCATTCAAAATCACATTATTTATAGATTTGGTATTCCTGAAACAATTACTACAAATCAGGGATCAGTGTTCACTGGTCGAAAGATGCAGGAATTTGCCAAAGAAATAGGTTTTAAGTTATTAACCTCTACACCTTATTATGCTCAGGCCAATGGACAAGTCGAAGCTTCCAATAAGGTAGTAATTGGACTAATTAAGAAGCATGTGGGAAAGAGGCCTAGAAATTGGCACAAGACGTTAGACCAAGTTCTTTGGGCATGTCGAACATCCCCTAAAGAGGCTACCAACACTACCCCATTTCGACTTACTTTTGGTCATGATGCAGTATTGCCTGTTGAGATTTATTTATAGTCTATAAGAGTTCAAAGACATCATGAGATTCCCTCTGAGAATTATTGGGAAATGATGATGAATGAATTAGTGGATTTGGATGAAGAAAGGCTCAGAGCCTTGGAGTTGTTAAGAAGACAAAAGAAGAGGGTCGAAGAATCCTACAACAAAAAGGTTAAGTCTAAATCTTTTGCATGTGGGGAATTGGTTTGGAAAGTGATTTTGCCCATGGATCGAAAGGATAGAACATTGGGCAAGTGGTCCCCTAAGTGGGAAGGCCCATTCCAAGTCATACAAGTTTTCTCTAATGGAGCTTGTGAAGTGGAAGAGTTAGACAAAGATAAAAGAGTCTTGAAAGTAAATGGCAAGTATTTGAAAAAATATAAGCCAATGCTGCAAGAGATTCATATTAAAACATAAGCTTTATTTAATAAAAAGAAAGCCAAAATAGGCCAAGTCAGGCTAATATGGCATACAAAGCAAAGAGAAACCAATACAACAATTTTTTAATCAAGGAAAGGTTATTCATAATCTCTCCAATCTATGGATTTGAGGAAATCCATATAATCTACATCTGGCTCATCATCAGAGTCTTGGGTGCTGGAGCGCCCTTTCTTAGAGATCTTCATTTTAGTCTCTCTCTTCTTGGCTAGAGAGGTTGCTCCAATGGAGGCTTCAGGTTGCTTGGGTGCCTCCATCTATTTTGTTTCCTCAACTGCCTTTGCCTTTCCAGCCATCTTCTTGGTTGATGATTTCTTTGAATTATTCGTGTCTGCTTCTACGCAAAACGTGGTCAGGTGGAAGAAATTTATAGAGGCGAAGTGATGATTGGATTGGCCAGTCAAACGGTGGAAGCACGTGAGTTATTCTTGGGAGTAGGCCTGAGGGCTATGCTATAAATGTTACTTTAAAAGCTAGAGGCTTACGCCTTGGAATTTAAAGCTGGAAAGGTGACTTTCCAAGAAAAAGATAGAATGCCTTAATTGCAGATTTGACTGATAAAAGACAACAAATAAAGTGCATCATAATGTAATATGGGTCGAGAGCAGTTAAGGGAAAAATAATAATAATTGATTAATCAACGCCAAAAGGCATAAAATTGTCATTACATAAAAAGCCTTAAAAGGCCAAGAAATAAATGATGATTAAACAAACGAAGGTGTCGAAAGTATCAGAAGGGAAGCCTCGATGCCAACTGAGAAAAGGCTTCTATGTGATGTTTGAGGCGAGCGTTGCACAAAGATTCGTCAAGTTTTGCTACTGCGAGCTCTTTTTCATATCTTTGGGCCGCCTCAATACTATCAATAGCATTCTTTGTTTCTTCAGCAATCCTAGTGTCGTCGAAGTGGTGCAAATCACGGTTGCGTTTTTCAGCATTCTCAATTTTGGCTTGTAGCTCCGTGATTTGTTGCTTCCAGGCTTCAATGTCCTTCTGGTTGGAGGCTATATCATCTTGCTTTTTCTTTTTATCAGCCTCCATACGTTCGACCTCTTCATATGCCTCTTTTGCGCCACACCAGGCTGCACTCTCACAGCCAGATGTTTTCTCTATGGTATTCCTGATAGAGGGAAGCAGTTTTATTTCTGTAGCTATTTGGTTTACCACAGTAGTTAGCTCTATCAGAAAACCAGAAACATCTGGATTGAGGGTGGTGAGCTCAATCTTTGCAAGGATGTCCTTCAAATAAGCAGTTACAGTTGGATCTGAGGCCAAAACTTTGTAAATATCCCCCCTGAAGAATTTTTTCTTGATGGCCTGGAGAATTGGTTAGGCGAAGTCATCTGATGCTGGAGTCGAAGAGGCAGAAGAAGAACCATACTTTTGCTCAAGTATCAATTTGGTAAACTCACGTGGGTTCGACCACTTGAGTGCTGTCAATGAATCTCTAGGTGGTGGAGGCACCACAGGCGAAGGAGTATGGTGGGGATTAGGTTCAACTTGTTCTTTTTCCTCCTCTGCTGATTCTTCTCCTTCTTCATCTTGTTCTTCTCCCATTTCTTCATCAGACTCTTCAGCAGCTGGTTGCATATTCTCCTGGTCATCAGCTGGTGTAGGATGTAGTTCATGTGTCTCCTCAGGCGCAACTTGATCAGGATTGGCGTTATGTGTTTGAACTTTAGGTTCATGTCGTTCTTCTTCAACCAACTGACCTTGATCCATGGGGGTAGCCAGATTGAAAGGTGGTGGGCTTGAGGCATCATCATCATCAGAGTTGGCTCCATCAGCCTGTGCGTTTTGAGTATGGGTTGGAGCTGGTGGTGCAGTGGGTTCTGTAACATGCGGAGTAGGTTGATTAATCTCACTTAAACCAGAGCCAATATAAGAAGATGGGTGATAAGTTGGCTCACCTTGGCTGTTGAGGAGCGTGGTGGTGAAGCTTCCTGAAGTTGGGTGAGGAACAAGATCGTCAATTACGGTGGTGGCGAAGTTGCTTGGAGTTGGTCAGGAATCTGAATTGTTGATTGTGGGTGCCTAAAGAACACAAGTAGAGAAAGTGAGATTGAAATAATGGGCGAAAGACGTCAGTGTGATGAAAAATGGTGCACATACCTGAGTTTGTTCAACAGCAGGACTTGATTTATCACTCCCATGGTCACCAAGAGGGGTTCTCAAGGCCACCTTGGAAGGTTCCGTCTCGACACCACTTGTGGTGGATACCTTTTCGAGTATTTTGGCCACCTTCGAAGGAGGTGGCCCAGTAGGTCCAGAGGCCTTTGCGGGTTTTCTTCTTTTCTTTGTGAGAACCTCCTCAGGAGATTCATCTGAGGCCTCTGAAGCTATAAGCACAGCTGGGGTATCCTTTTTACCTTTCTTGGAAGGTGTTAGAGGTTTTCGACCAGTCTGAAGAGGCAATGCAAATATAAGAAAGAAATTCATATAGTACAAGCGCGAGCAGGGGAGGTGAAATATACCTGTGTACTCTCTGGTTCTTTGCCACTTTGCAAGGTAGCAGCTCTAGTCGAAGCAGCTTTCCTAGGCACACCTGAAAGACAGTACACAATTGTTACAAGTTAATGATTACATGGTTAGTCATAAAGCCATGGATTAAGGATTTCAAACCTTCATATATTTCAGATTCGACACGAACTTCCTGAATTCCTATATGAAGGTGCCCTTTAAAACTGTCTAACGTATGCGTAGTCGAAACCACTCGTTGAGCCTTTGGCTGAGACTGCTGTCGAAGAAGTTTTAAATGCTCCCCACAGACAAACCAATCTGGAAATGGAGGGGCAAGCGCCACTCCAAAATCAGCATTAGGCAGTCGAGGGAACTTTGGAGGAAAAAGTTTAAAAGCTACCTCATAACATTTCTCACGAGGAACGTTGGGAGGAATTTTTAGTTGATCCAGCTTTTCTAGAAATTTTCTCTTTAGAGTAACAGCAGCCTCATGAATGGTTCGACTAAGATCATCTGGTCGATATATAGTTTCAAAGTATTTTTGAAAAGCCTGTATTTCTTCGATGTGAGTGAACTTACTCTTTTTCGTCTTGTCCTGCACATGGAGAAAAGCTTGGTCAAGTAACGAAGAAAATGTAGCCACATCAAGAAAGTGCTCACTATAGTGCTTCGACCACCATTGGTGGAAGGATGAAGTGCATAGAAAGGAAGGTTCAAAAAACACAGGAGAGAGGTTTCTTCTTGTTTCATTCCGGTTGTCGAGTGTTTGGGAGACGTTTTCCTCGTCGAAGCAGGCGGTGTGAAGAATTACTTGGCCCTTTTTCTCATACAAGCACTGAGGGAAGCTCTGGGCCAGCCCAAATTGTCGAGAGACCAAGTTTGGTTGATAGGCAATCAATGCTGATAAACCTCTCCCTAAGTTCAGCATGTGGATAATAAATCTAGGAATAAAAAAGGCTTCCCAGATAGCAACAGATTCTTGATCAAGAGGTTAAAGAGGATTTGGAAATGGCCTTTTAAACCACACAGGGCCATAGCTTCGTCGAGCAAAGGGTGCCATGCTAGAAGTGAACTCATAACGCTTGGCGAACATCATAATATAACTGGTGAAAGCCCTTTGAAGGTTTTCACCATCATTATTAGGAGTGAGTTTGGCCAGACGTGTCCCTTCGACACTCCTTTCCCTGATTTCAGCAGAGGCTTCATCAACCAGGCCTTTTCTGGGGAGGCTAGCCTCAAATGTAGCATTGAGCCATAATTGAAGTAGCCAAAGAGGACCACTCAAGTGCATAGGACCTTGGGCTTCCATATTCTTGAGTCGAGAAGCCCCTTCATTGATAGATTCCTAAAGGTTTGCCAGAATGAGTTCACTCAGGCAGGTTCCTCTGTTGTGGTGGAGTTGGTTCGCCAGGGGCAGGTACTTCTTAGCTACCTGCAAAGACTTTGTACAAAAAACATACCTCGACAGCCAGACTGTGAGGAAAGCAATATGTTCTTCATCAGACACTTTGTCATCTTCTTGTTTAAAGTGGTGTTTGATGAAGAGGGTATATATAAGTTTGGAGCCTGAAATATTGATGATGTCCTCAGCATCAACATTAGAATTATAGACAAGGCCATCTAGGCGAAGCCCTGTGATGGCAGCTACATCGAATAAGGTTGGGGTAGCCATTCCACATGGCAGATGGAAGGTATAATGAGTGTTGTCCCAAAAGTATAAGGATGCTGCCAACATGTTCAGACAATAGGGTATGCTGGTCTTCGACAGCATAAGAAGGTCATAAATCCCTATCTCCTTCCAATGTTCAGCTTTAACCTTCTCCATCTTTGCCATCCATTGGTCGAATTCCTTCAAAGGGTTGACAGCTCTCACCAGCCTGGTGCCATCAGTGAGATAGCCAACGTTGATTTTAGGCAAGGGGGTTTCGTCAGGGGAAGTTCCAGCAGCAGTGTTGATTTTGGGAAAACTCCTTTGCCCTAATGGCCTTGTTCTCTGGTACGAGGGGAAAAACTCACTTAGCCTCTCGTTAGAAACGTCAACCTCAGCCAAAGGACCAGATAGCGCATAAGTTTTATCAAACATAACTATAGGAATCATTGCCTGAGATTTGTAGATGGCTCTTGATTCTTCAGAAGTGGGTTCCGGCATGCAATGACGGTTATCTACTAGTTGGGGGCCTGAGATGTTAGCGAATGGAGGGATGGTTTGCTTAAATGGAGTGGCCTTGCCTCTTTGAGTCTTCTTTGCTTGAGGATTAGTTTGGGAAGATGCCATTGTTGAAGAAGATGAAAAGATGGTGTCTTTGCTGGGTTTGCGTGAGAGAAACTGAAGAGAAAAAGAGGTTGCTTGAGAGTAGGAAAATTGTGGAAAGTTCACAAAGTAGCGGAAATGGGTATATATAGACATTTGAAAATCCCAAGAGACTTGGATCTACCGTTGAAGATGAGGAGTTAGTGGGACGCGTGTCTTTCTCTTGGAGCCACGATGAAAAGTAGCAATTATGTTCAGACTGCCAACGTCTGTTTTCAAGAAAGGTGTTCTGATGAATACGGCTGAAAAGACGTTTTAAGGATTTGTCATGATGGTATGACGTCAGAAGCGTGGGTCAAAGAAGCTGAACAATTCAGCCATTAAGTAATTAGTGGGATATTCAGTTAAGGCCATGCAAACAGGCGTTGAAATGGCTATTATATCAAGAAATGACCTTCCTATCAATTCTGGCGAAAGGACATTCCTTGGGGGCAATTTGTTAACCCTCATGTTCGACACTAGAAAGAATCAAAGCTATTTTATGTTAAAATATTATTTTTAATGTAAAGAAGGCTTCGACCCAGTTTTGGGGAAAGCCTGAGTCGAATAGAGGTGTAGGAACCTCAAAAAATGGCTAAGTGCTAGAAGGGTTTCGACCATGAGAATATGGAAACAAGCGCTGCAGTTGTGATATTAAGGCCGGAGGGAATTTCCACTATTTGAAATTTAAATAAGAGCAATTGTGAACGTGGGAACAGTTGAGACCAAGATGAAGGCGCCAAAATTCACACGTTCGAAGCAGTAACCACCACTTAGTAGTTATTTCCTAGCACTATAAATAGGAGTTAGTTCTATGTAATAGGGGTGTTCATATTTTTGTACAAGTTACTCAAAGAAACTCAAAGTACCTGCGTGTAGAGAAACGAGTTCGTGAGAATGTACGTAATGTAACACCATTTTCTTCATTAATACAATTTATCTTCAGCATGTTTAAGATTCAGCCATTTACTTTCCATGCCTTTACAATTTCTTGAACTTTATCTTCCATGCCAAATTTACTTTCAAAGTTATTTAAACTTTCTGCGTCTACCTTTGACTGCACTTTCACATTCAAGCATTTAATCTTCAAGCATTTACTTTTCAAAGTCTTTTATTTTCAAGAACGTGGAGTTCACCTTTAATCCATTGCATTTACTTTCAAAGTCCTTTATTTTCCTGCACTTTACTTTCGACAGCACTTTTATCATTCCAGCCTTTACTTTTCAAGAACGTGGAGTTCGTCGCATTTTACTTTCAAAGCTTTTTTCTTGTCATTTCCTTTCAACGCCTTTAATTTCTGTACCTTTTACTTACAGCCCTTTAAATTTCAAGCCTTTGCTTTACTTTATTGCAAGTAGTCGAACGTGGAGTTCAGTTAGATTTTATTTCAGCATTGTCGAACATGGAGTTCAGTTTACATTCTCTTTAATTTACATTTTGTCATTTACACTTGTCTCTCAAATTTAGCACATGTCCTAGGATTTGTGTGGTCAATCCTGCAAGTTAATCAATTTTCGTTTAAGATTGATAGACCAGAGGTTGTTTACCAAAATTCACAGTAAACACCCTCAAAGCTGAATCTGTCAAGAAGAGGTATTAATAAAGGAATTCATAACCTCATTTGTCCCTTATGTCTTTTTTTTGGAGGGAAATGTTTTGCCTCTTTTTATGTCTTGTGTGGTGGCTTCCTCGATTTGGTTGAGAGTTTGTGGATGGCTTGGCATTGACTTGGTTAGGAAGCAACGTTCGATGGCTAATCATATTCTTATGTTTAACAACATACTTAACCGAAAGTTTAAAGAAGATTTTCAAAGTTTTTCCTAGTTAGTAGCTTGTTGGGTTGTGTGAACATCCATAAATGCTATCTTTTTCAAAGAAGGAATCTTGTGACATTTGGATATTCTTGAGCAGATTAAATATCTGATTATAGACTGATTTTAGCTAAGGAGAATGGCAATATAGCAATTTATTGGTCGATTTGGCAAACCAACCCCCCTTTTATCTAGTTGGTATGTGTTTGTTTTTTTTTTGTTGTCTTCGGAGTGATTACGAGCAATTTTTGTTCTGCTTGGTATGCTGAAATGGTTTTGATGAGACTCGTTTTTTAGCTTTTAATTGTGGTAGTAAGAATTGCATTTGGGAAGTGTAGTGTGCAAATCCGAGACTATTTTTGGTTTAAGTTGGTGTTGAATTCTAGTGGCCGGTTCGATTTCCCGTGCTTGCCATATCTGTTGATTTGTGTTTGTCCTAATTTCTTGTTTTAGAATCATTGTATTTTGTTCTGCTATAGCAATTTGTTTTTTGCTAAGTTTTTGTGCAGTAGTGATTAATTGACTTGTAGAGCTTAGCTGGTTTCGTGTTTGGTTCGCTGGTGTTAGAGCCTGGTTTAACATACTTTTAATTATGTTGTGTTTGATTATTGTGTGGACTTTATTTGGGCCGCACTGATGTGTCGTTTGAAGTGTTTGGCTTGCAGAGTTTATGTAGTTTTCCAGTTGTTTTTGTCTTTGTTAAAGATTGATGTACCTTCTTAATAAAAATCCTTTCTTATAAAAAAGAGTTAAATTTGTTTTTGGTCCCTATAAAAAAATAGCGTGTTTTGGTTCCTACAAAATAAGTATGCACGTAGTTTTAGTCCCTACTGTTAAACTAACGTGTATTTTTGAATGATTATATTTACAGATATGTTTAGAACGTTATAAAAAGTTCCTCGAAAAAAAAGGAACTCAAAATTTAATTTATAAGTCGAGATTTTCATTACTTTTATCATTATCTTTTGAAATTATAAAAATTCTTATTTAATTCTTCTCATTTTAAAAAATTATATAATTTAGTAAATAAATATTTTATAATAATCTGAACACGTATACAAAAAATTATACAAAAATTTAAAAGTTTAGAGGTAATTAAATAGTTTTCAAAATTTTAGAAAATAACAAGGACTAAAACTGCATGCATAAAATTTTTGTTGGGACCAAAATATGTCCTTTTTTTATAGAGACTAAATATGATATGTGAGATATTTATAGGGACCAAAAACATATTTAACCCTATAAAAAATATCTATATTAACTTTCCTTTTCATTATTTAGAAGGAAGTTTCAATTTCTCTAATTGAAAATCCTTATCACCAATATAAAGATGGAAAATTTTACCCCATACCCCTACAATTATACCCATACCCCTACAATTTTGCAAATATTCCAATTTTAACCTTTTAATTTTAATTTTAATTTTTTTTTAGTTTTTGACTGCGCAGTCAAGTGAGTCAAAACGAAAATTTGGAAGTAAACAAAGAGAACCAGATAACTAAAGGTAAAGAAATTCGGTTGGTATCATTATCAAACTGGAAAACTTGATAAATATACATCCGGTGTGTTATTTTTGCTTAACTTACAAGTTATCCTGTTTGGTTTTGAATGTCCAAAGAACTCCGGATAACATGTATGCAAGTTATCCGGTTTGAATTATATATTGTTCTGGAAAACTTATGTTAAAGTATTCCGGTTCATTAATTTTCTATACCGGATAACTTTGACATAAGAGTTCCGGAACGTGTTTTTTTTACTTGCATTTTATTTTTTATTTTTTATTTATTTTTAATTTTTTAATTTTGTTTTTAATTTTTGTTACTTATGTTAGGAGACATGGATATTTCTTTAATGATATGCGAAAAAAATCAGACATCTGTAGATACGAAGGAGATATTCTCTACTACATAAAAATTTGCTACACGAGAAAAGGCGACTAGGTGGATTAGAGAGGTTGGAATCAGAAATAGAGTCACTGTTATAATGACTCGTTCGGACATCAAAAGTGGCAAAAGGGGAAGAAGTGACAAAGTGATATTTGGTTGTGATAGAGGTGGAAAATACAAAGAAGAAGATAGTGAAACACAAAGTGCTACCAAGAAATGTGGTTGTCCATTCAAAGTTAGGTCAACACCTTCTAAAGATGGTTCTGGTTGGAATATTGACGTAAAATGTGGACTTCACAACCATGGTTTACCTGATAGATTTGAAGGTCATGCATTTGTAAGTCGACTTAATGCTAATGACCAACAACATATTGCTGATTTGTCAAAACGTCATGTTCCACCAAGACACATATTGTTGTCATTGCAAGAACGAGATCCGGAGAATGTGACTCGAATAACTCAAATATATAAACATAAGAGTAAGATCCAGAAAGACATCAGGGGTCCTAGAACGGAAATGCAACTGTTGTTTAAGTTGATAGAGGATTCTGATTATGTTTATTGGAGTAGGAAAAAAGATGAGTCTGAAGTTGTGAGAGATATATTTTGGGCGCATCCAAAATCAGTGAAGTTGTTGAATATGTTTCCTATTGTGTTGATTATGGATAGTATTTACAAAACAAATAAGTACAGACAACCTTTGTTTGAAGTAGTTGGTGTGACATCAACTGAGTTAACATTTGCTATTGCATTTGCCTATATGGAATCTGAACAAACAGAGACTCTGTGTTAGGTATTAGATAAGTTGAAACAGTTGTTCACTAAGAAATGGTTATGCCCACAAGTGATTTTAACAGATAGAGATCTTGCTTTGATGAAAGCAATTGAAAAAGTATTTCCAACGATAATTAATATATGCTTTGTCGATTTCACATTAACGAGAATGTGAAAGCTAAGTGCAAGGAGTTTGTTGTGAATGATATGAGAGAGTCGATAGAGAATATATGGCATGAACTTGTAAGGGCTAATGATGAGGTGGAGTACCATCAAAAGTTGCAACAGCTTGAGCATGCCTGTGTGGATTTTAGACCATTTTTTGATTATGTGATAGACACATGGTTGACGCCTCACAGACATAGATTTGTTGAAGCTTGGATCAATAAAGTGTTGCATTTGGGTAACATCACAACTAATAGGTAAGGTGTTTGATTTTAGCCATAATTTGTTTATTTTAATATTCATTATACTGAACCTTTTTCTATGTTAGGACAGAGTTTGCGCATTGGAAACTGAAGCAGGCGCTGAAGA
Source organism: Lathyrus tuberosus (assembly GCA_022829125.1). NCBI lineage: Eukaryota > Viridiplantae > Streptophyta > Magnoliopsida > Fabales > Fabaceae > Lathyrus > Lathyrus tuberosus. Next base: position 16,595,293 of record JALAZF010000078.1, read on the forward strand.
ACAGTTTAGGTGATATGTGCAAATGTTGGGAGGCTATGAATGGGAACATCAAAGTGCAATTCAGCAATATTAGAGCTTCATTTCAGAAGATTTTTTATGAAGTTGAGCATGCGCACACTAGTCCATATTATGTGAATTTACGTGGATCAGTTTCTAGAGCAGCTTTGAGACACATTGTTGAAGAATGGCGTAGGGTTGACATGGTTGGTACAAACACCCAAATGTGTGGGTGTAGTCATAGAAAAGTATACGGGTTACCTTGCGCTTGTGAGTTAGGAAGATACACATTGAGTGGTGAATCAATACCAATTGATGCTATTCATATACATTGGAGGAAGCTCAACATGGAAGGTGAACAAGAGGTAGATACAGAGGATGGAGCAGCGGTGGACATGACCAATGCAATTGATGCATTGTGGAAAAGGTTCAGGTCCTTAGACGTGGCAGGAAAGAGAGCACTAAAAGTAGGGTGTGTGAAATTGCTTACCCCACTACAACAAAGATGGTAATGCCGCCTGAAAAAATAAAGACCAAAGGAGGAGTGAAGAGAAAAGGGAAGAAACCTGTGGGATATGATGTTTATCGTGATCCTTCATATCATGAGTATGTTGATCAAGAACACAATAGTTCTAAAAAATATTCAAAGAGACCATGTTCACAGTTATCCCAAAAGTCAAAGAAGAAACCATCTTATAGATACATTGAACAATTTCCAGAACATATCAAACCATTTATTGATGACATTGTTGATGTTAAGGATGATGGAAATTGTGGGTTTAGAGTTATTGCATCATTGCATGGATATGGTGAGGATGGTTCGTCAACGGTTCATCGTGATTTGGATAATGAAATCAGAGGTTCCTCTATGATAAGTTATTTGGAAGTCGCTTAACAAAAGTGAGAGAATCCTTGTTGATATCATCTTTAGGTTCCCAGCCAGTAGATAAATGGATGACACTACCAGAAATGGGTTATGTGATAGCAAATTGGTATAACTTCATTCTTGTCTCATTAAATGCTCTTAGTTTGAGTTATTTCCCTATGACAACTTCATATAATCCTAATGTGTCCATTTACTGCATTGGTTTTGTAAACTCAAATCATTAGGTTCAGGTAAATATTGTAGTTTTTTTATATTAAATACTTATCTATGATTTATGTCTTACTTATTAATTTTTTTAACAGGTAAACATGAATGAAGGATTTCCCTTGCCACCGGTCACAGTAGATTGGAAGAAGCATCGCACAACAGATGCAACATCTTGGATAATAGTGAAATTCTGGTATAACAGATCCCAGATGTCCTACATGATGTCGAGACATCTGGTCTGACATAAACAGCAAGGAAATTATAGACAATTAAATAAGCTGCTGAAAAGAAAAGTGTACACAGAATTTATTCACCTAGTTCGGTCTAACAACCTACATCTGGGGGCATACCAAGCCAGGAAGGAAGTCCACTATTAGCAGTATTAAATAACAGGCTCAACAATACCAGTTGACAATCTACTCACTTAATCCCTACCCAATGACCCTTCTACCTAAGTTCTCCCTAGGTAAGAGACTCCATCTCACTTCCAATCATCGCAATGATGTCTAGCAGTCAACATCTCAGTCACTGCATCAACAACTTGATTTCCAACAACTCTCCAAACACATAAAAATAGAAGACACACTCCTATAACAATACCTAGACACGACCCTCATGACTAACAAAAATGCTTAGAGTTGCTTAACAGTTTCCTCTAAGAACAATACATCTCTTACCTACAGGCTTAGAGATAAACATGATGACCATCCCACAAACCGGGTGGTTCATCAACCAACACAACCCTTATAATTTACATGATGGCTAGCTACCTAAAACTAGGTTACAATGCTTCTATTTATAACCTATTTCCCAACTGGATTTGGGCCTTCAAATCACAACATATCAGCTGCTACAAATCTGCAAAAGATTCTGCTACTAAATAGATCTTCAATTAAATCTAATTATTCTCCATATCTTTTTGCATGAAAATAGTAACAAAATCTGTTCAATATAAGATTGCAACAGAATATATTTGTCCCATGATATTCGCCTGCAATCTCTCCACCAGATCTTCTCAAAACACACTTAAACAAATGCAGCCTTAACAAAACACATCAGACTGATGTTCTGATGTTCTGTTAACTGATGTCAAGACATCAGGTTTAACATCAGCATACAAAACTGCAACCCTTCTGAACTTAACATCAACTCAATGTTAAGAACTCATGTTAAGACATCAGACATATGACATCATTAACAACACCATTGTTTTAACAAAATTCCAGCCAATACAAGAACTAACAATCTCCCCATTTGGCTAATTTTGGCTAAAACAATCTCAGCCTACACCAGAGATACCAGCCGTGGAAAAACACCATACAAGCTAACATCAGCACACAACTAGCAGCAACAACTCCCCCTCAAAACTGTAACCAGCAAAACAGCTGCACAAACTACACACTCCCCCCTCAAGCCTAGAACCACAACAGACAACTAGGCAACAACTAGGCTAACTCTCCCCCTTTTTAGCCACAATTGGACAAACTTTGGTGTAAATGTATACTTCTGATTCAATCCATTGACACACAAATCTATAGAACCAGGTCTAAACTGTCAAGTACACCATGAACTTCACCAGTAACACAATGTCACGACATCTTGTCTGACATTACAATCTGGATAAACAACTTCTTCAACAAAAGATCAACTCTCCCTATCTAAGATAACCAGTGCTCCTTTGCAAGAAGAACGCCTTAAATGAATGGAAAATATAAGACTCATCTTCATGTCTTCAAGAGCGCACCCTCTGTTCAACACACCTGCTGAACGCATTCACAAAATGCTTAATCCTCAAACAATCCAAGTACCACACTAGTACATACAGAAGTTCTCCCCTTATATTTCACAACTGATGCTCCTTGACCAGTACATCATAGCATTTGGAAAATCCAGACACAGTCTTCATCCAGTCAAGAATGCTTCACACAATCATCCACAAGTTCAGAAGCACACTCACAATGCCTTCCACTGAACTCTAAGTAAACTCCTCTTACTTAGAATTAATAACACACATCAAGACAAGTGTGACATCTCCCATCAACAAAGACCCTGACAAAGTTTTTCCAAAACTGCATAAAATTTTCTTCAGACTTTTCCTCAGAAGCATGTGCGCACATGATATAAACAATTAGCTTCACATGGCTAGAACCATTCATGTCCACACCAACATGCCATCCAATAGCCTAATGTCATAACATGTTATCTGACATTATCTCCTCATAAGAGGCAACCAATCTCCACAAGCTTGATCAGCATGCAAGCTTCACAATATATGCACCTTTGCTGCAGAATCTATAGACAAGTACTCCCTCTGTCATGGTTAACTAATGCTCTAGATGGAGATGTACATTTGAGCACACTTGCTAAGCACATTCACATACTGTACTTTCACTTTTGGAGAACACAACCAAGTATCCTGACTTGTTTGACACTGCTCACAGACTCCACAAATTCTCTGCTTTACTGAGATCTAATCTCTTCAAGAGATACTTGTAGCAGAAGAAGGAATAACTCTCTAAAAAAAAATATTCTGATCAGATCACATCACAATCTCTCTACCATTACATCCACCAGTAGTTGTTGATACTAGTGAAGTCTTCAAAATTAGTAGTCATGCTTTGCCAGAACAAACTACTAAAAACAAGACCAGAATCTCCACATTCTAATTCATATATTCAGAAACATCTCTTCTGACAAAAATGCTTGAGCATCCAATTCCACACGCACACTCTTAATCATCTTCCAAATATAACCATCAACAATCATGATGTTACAACATCACCATTCAACAACATCTTTTGGGGACATCAGCTTCTCATTACCATTCAGAGGACTCATTTCGTATAGAACACAGTCAGAGTAGCTTATTCAGGTTAACATACACACCTGAATACCATGAGCTCGCACACCCTCTCTGAAGCAAAGAGTTCAGACTGCAAATTAGCATACTCACATGATTCCCTCTTGGTTTGTTATCTTCACATGCTCCAAAACTCCACATCTTGCCAGGCTGATCAACTACTCTCTAGCATGACTTGACAATAGGGCTATGTCCCCTTCACAGGCTTTTCTTTTGCCTTTAGCGATACACATCCAATCATCTATCTTTGACATTTGGATCAATTGATGAATATCCACATTCAAACTTTCAAGCAATCAATACCTGATCTACTTCAGTCTTCTCTACATTCTCCTTCCAAAGCAGACCTTCTACTTCATCATTCTCCCGTATGATTAGGTAGATTCTCTTTAGATACAATGTAGGTAATCATCCCAGATAATGTCCTATCACAAGTTAGAACATCTTCCACACACCAAAACATCAACTCCATGATTCTTGATATGCTCCACCAACTGGACTTACTCTAGCATAGTAATCCAAAGAACCAGAGAACTAAACTCTCATCCACCTTCAAGAAAAATAATCTTCTTGAGTCTTCAATTCATCACTCTTCTGCCCAAGAGTAACTTGTTCCAAGGCAATCCTCAATAATAACCACCTGCCACACTCTGATTATCTTGATTCTTCGAATCCACTTCTGAGATTAACCAAATGCCACAGTTTGATCACCTCATTCATGAATCCTCATATGAAAACAACCAAATGCCACATTTTGACCTTTTTCATGTTTGTCAGAACTCTCACAAAGATATCCTGATCCACCAAGGAAACTTGATCTCCAAGTCACATGTTCTAATTGCTCAAAAGCAAACACACTAAGGCTCCCTAAGCCATGGTCATGTAACATCTTCTCCTTCCTGCAGCTCCCGCAACTTGCCAAGAGAATGATCTTTTTGAAACATCCTATTGTTTATTCCTGTAGATCACCCTATCATAAGTTGATGTGCCACACCACCAGCTGAGACTCTGATGTTAAGCTAGATGTCAAAACATTATGACATCCCACTGTTGAATTCAGCTCTTCCTTCTGCCACTCAGAAGAACCTCCTCCCTTAGCAGAAATAGATTTCCATGCTCTTATAGACTTGATTCAACAATCAAGTTTGAGTAGACAACCTCCATCCTGCTTAGAAACTCCAAAGACTTCAAACCTACCACATTTGAATCTTCAGAAAATAAGTAGTCCAAGACTACCCCATAGCAATACTAAAGAATGTCACTTCCCTTAGTAGAGCCGTCAGTAGAAAGCCAGAGATAACTGCCACTTATCCTCGACCTTCACAACCAGAGCAAACACCATGCTCCAAACCACTTAGATCATAAATAAACTGATCCAAGCTGTAACCATCAAGATTATGATGTCTTCATAGTCTTCCGTCTTCATCTTCAACAGCACCACCATCTGGACAAGTCATTCACAATACTTTCTAGGAACAGATGCTAAGCAATAATCTTAGGTTAACACCTAGGCGACTTGTGAGCGAGTGTAGAACCCCTCCCATGATTCTCCAAACCTCTGATGAAAAGATGTTAAAACAATTGACAGAACATCCTTAATCATGTCTTTCAAGGATAATCAATTAAATACTTGTGAATATCACAAATAACAATTGATCTTAAATCCCTGTGGTTTAACCCTTCTTCAGATTCTAGCATCTCTGAATCTTCTTCATGACAACCATTAAGACAACCATTCATACCACAAAAGCCTTCCAGGTTAGGTCAGTGTCTTGATCTTTCACTCCACCCTGAGCAAAGAACTGAAGTGATGTTTCAACATCAGTTCCGACATCATTCTAAATCACATTAAACATATACTAGGATTTGAAGACTACAACCATAGTAATCCACACATATCTCTTGCAGCAAACACACGAGAACATATCAACATCTGATCAACTTCCAAGATTAGACCAACAAAACTGCAGTAACTTGCATAACACACTCTTCTAGAAGCTTCTTCTTATAAGCACAAGGTACAGACCTCTCGTCAAACTTAAGAGTGATAACATACCATAGACAATCTGCTACTTCCAATCCTTCAAGCCACAAAATTGAAAGAGCTCATGCATACACCAATTGACCACAGGTTGATTTACACTGCTACTGCACACAAACTCTTGGATGCATTTTCCCTATAAAATTGTCCTCACACATTTTAGCTTAAACAAGGATCATCTCCTTCTCTTCTGCTATCAAGATTACTACCTTTTCTTCAACCAGCACAGCTGAGATGCTATGACATTATGAACAGCATCTCAAAAATTGTTAAACTTCACAGCTTCAGTGATCCTTCAAAACAGCTACAATCTTATAGGACTTTTACTCGGCATTTACCATAAACTGCTGATGTGTAGCGCGATCTCGAGACATTAGGATTGACATATCAAGCTCAGCTTCTTTCTTGATGAATCTTCCTCCAGTTCATGATTTTGAAAATCAGAAACATGTATCTTCACAAGAGAATTCATCTTCAGATATACCAGAACAACATTGGACACCATAACCAGGAAGATCTCCTAATTAGGTCACCATAAATACGCTTAAGAGATAACTTATTAAGATCTTCACTCCCGCATGAAAGATTTGACAGTGATACTCTTTTGCTTTGGCTCCACCCTCTTCTTTCATCATCAATGTTCTGGACAGATTGGTCTTCAATACCTGATTTGAAATATATTCTTCTTCTGCTGAGGAGACCAAACTCTAAAGTCTTTCCAAGAAAATACCTTCATAAAGTCTCACCACCAGAGACACAAGAAACAACCAGGGTTACATCAGATACCATGCAGCGGAACACACAATAACTCCTCAACAACCTTCATGCACTACTCAATATCCTTGCACACCATCACCATAATCCAACTGCCAACAAAAAGGTTTGAAAATAAGTCAAACTCAGAACAGTAGTTCTCCACCAAAGCTACACACCTGATAACAACAAACAGGTCCAATACATACCCTGTCATGAATAGTCCATCCTTCACTTCAAGGGATCAAGCAAACAACTATATGAACTGACCAAGTCCATAACTCGGCAAAACTATCTTCCTTGCTCATGAACTAGAAAGTATCTTCCCTAGATCTCATCCAGAAACAGACAGGATGCCTACTCTGATACCAATTGAAATTCTGGTATAACAGATCCCAGATGTCCTACATGATATCGAGACATCTGGTCTGACATAAACAACAAGGCAATTATAGACAATTAAATAAGCTGCTGAAAAGAAAAGTGCACACAGAATTTATTCACCCAGTTCGGTCTAACAACCTACATCTGGGGGCATACCAAGCCAGGAAGGAAGTCCACTATTAGTAGTATTAAATAACAGACTCAACAATACCAGTTGACAATCTACTCACTTAATCCCTACCCAATGACCCTTCTACCTAAGTTCTCCCTAGGTAAGAGACTCCATCTCACTTCCAATCATCGCAATGATGTCTAGCAGTCAACATCTCAGTCACTGCATCAACAACTTGATTTCCAACAACTCTCCAAACACATAAAAATAGAAGACACGCTCCTATAACAATACCTAGACACGACCCTCATGACTAAGAAAAATGCTTAGAGTTGCTTAACAGCTTCCTCTAAGAACAATACATCTCTTACCTACAGGCTTAGAGATAAACATGATGACCATCCCACAAAACTGGGTGGTTCATCAACCAACACAACCCTTATAATTTACATGATGGCTGGCTACCTAAAACTAGGTTACAATGCTTCTATTTATAACCTATTTCCCAACTGGATTTGGGCCTTCAAATCACAACAAATCAGCTGCTACAAATCTGCAAAAGATTCTGCTACTAAATAGATCTTCAATCAAATCTTCAATTAAATCTTCAAATAAATATTCAATTAAATCTAATTATTCTCCATATCTTTTTGCATGAAAGTAGTAACAAAATCTGCTCAATATAAGATTGCAACAGAATATATTTGTCCCATGATATTCACATGCAACCTCTCCACCAGATCTTCTTAAAACACACTTAAACAAATGCAGCCCTAACAAAACACATCAGACTGATGTTCTGATGTTCTGTCAACTGATGTCAAGACATCAGGTTTAACATCAGCATATAAAACTGCAACCCTTCTGAACTTAACATCAACTCAATGTTAAAAACTCATGTTAAGACATCAGACATATGACATAATTAACAACACCATTGTTTTACCAAAATTCCAGCAAATACAAGAACTAACAAATAGGATTTGCTGGACGGTTACAACATTGGAAACAACTTACACCCGTGGTCCCAAAACATGTTATTTTATGACTGTAATTTTATTTTTTTATATTTTGGATTGACGATTAACTTCATGTTATTTTTTGGTTTGTGTTGACTATGTTTTGTATACAACATCGACCATAATATAAGACTGAATAATACTACATCAATATTAATCATAATAAAGTTGTACATAAGGTTGATTAATATGACATATGTCTGAATAATACTATATAAGTCTGAATATACAATAATACATCAAGCATCATCGTCATCACTGGCATAAGCTCCCGGTCCACCCCGAGGTACCGGTCCACCCTCAGGTATACGCAGTGCTCGAAATACCTCAGCAAAATCATCGTTATCGTCTTCTGTCGCATGACGTTGCAGATAACAACGAAGCTCATGTGAAATATGTAACAACCTCGGATCTGATGGTCTAACATTAAACGCAGAAACAGTGACCTCTCTAACCTCTCTGGCCGCCCCCCGAGGTGGTGGTAGCAACATAGGATGTGACATTCTGTAGTACCAATCTAAGTAATCGGTCAGCGTATCAAATAGAGTATCGGCAAACTCGGCCGGACGAATCACCTCCATGACGCTCATATGGTATGTAACCCACTCAAAATCCACATCAAGTGTGTCAAGATCAGGAGGCGGAGATGGTATGTACTGCCTGTATCCAAATTAACGCAAACATCTGTCAGGTAAATAAAGAACAATAGTATCATACCATTTCGGGCCACCCATGTACAAGCAAATATCATCAAATGGTCGGTGCTGTCTGTGATCCTGAAAAAGGCGCAAAATGACATTCGCAGGTGTCAATCCATCTAACACAACTCTCAGCTCATCAACCTTCCGCGTTCCTTGCTTGTACATCCACTTCATCGCCCTAGGAAGTGGACTATCAATACCAGCAATCTTCAAAAATCCTCTCTTGCCAACAGTTGGAAAATACTCATGAATCCAACACTGTTACACAACATGAATATTATCAATTAAAAGTATTATAAATATGCTAAAACATATCTAAATGAAATTAAAATAAAAAATTTGTACCTGTAGTGGAGTGGCATATCCCCCAAGCTGTCTGCAACTGTAAAAGGAGGCATCTCTGAGATATATGTAAAGTGTGACTAGTGTGGCTGCCCCCATCAGTATCTACCACAACTAAAGAAGTCCTCAAATAGTGGTAAATACTTTGCCTATACAAGAGTAAAGGTCTTATCGGTAAGAATAGTGCAACCTAGTAACAACAACATATATGCTCTAGCTGCACAATCATATCTGCTCGCAGACGGACAAATATCTTCTTCAACCAGTCCAGCCTATAATAGGGACCTCTGTAAACACGGGTCTCTTCAGCTACCTCGGCCAGCGGAACACCCATCAGACGAATAACTTGAGTAATAGCATCTGAGTCACTAAACCCTTTTTCAGGGTTACAAAAGGCCCCATACATGGTATATGCAGCAGACAAGAAACACCGTCCAACGTAATAGTCATTTCGCCAAACAACATATGGAAGGACAATGTTTCGGGGTGCCACCTCTCAACAAATGCAGATATCAAGTTCTGATCTATCATCGACAAAATAGTTCCCTGTAGAGAGGATATACCAGAAGCAGATACCCACGACTCAATAGCTGGTGGGAGACTATGCGGAAGCCATCCAATCAATTTGCTGCCATGTGCAGCAACCTTCAGCTCTTTCTTCGGAGATCTCTCCTGAAAATAATTCATAATATATGTCATCATACATAAATAATTAAAATTAGATTTTATTCAACATTGAAATGTCATAGATTGACTTACTTCGCCGTCCCACAGATGACGAGCGACGTGGTTCTGATACCTCATCAAAAGTGACGTATCAGACGGTCCTTCGAGAAATGGTGGATGCAGTGGAATAGGAATAGGAACATGCGCAGGTATAACAATCTGGTATTCCTCTCGATTCGACTGCTGTCGAATTGCCCTTCCATCATGGTATCGTCGATAAATGTGCCCGACGCGTCCTCTAAAGCGAACCATTAAAAAAATATCAAGAACAAACCGGAAAACTACTGATGAAGATTTTCGGTGAAGATAACAAAAAACCGGATAACATTGCACCAAGTTATCCGGTGTGGAAATCTTGTTAACCGGATAACATGACACCAAGTTATCCGGTGTGAAAAACATGTTAACCGGATAACATGGCACCAAGTTATCCGGTGTGAAAATCATGTAAACCGGATAACATGATGAGAAGTTATCCAGTGTGCAATAATTGAAAAAAATAAACCGGAAAACATAATTGTTAGTTATCCGGTGTAGGAAGCTTGCGTTTTGGAATTCTTTTGCTTGAGTTTTCCAAAGGTAAAATTTGTTTTGAAATTTTTAACTGTTGCTAAGATGAAATGAGAAAAAAAGTGAAAAAATTAAAATCAGTAATATTTATACAAGGGTATTTTCGTCCAAAATTTTATTTCATAGGGGTATGGGGATAAATTTTCAAAAAAAGATGATTCTTTGGGCCAGACTCGCGAGTTTCTTGGGCTGACCCATGACGCTCCGTAATCCATTACTTCACCAACCAAGCTCCCGCCGCAACACTCCCCAATCAACTTCCTCCGTTGCCATTCCACAAAAACAACTAGCCACGTTTCACCGCATAATTGGCCATTCCATTATAATACCATGTGCGTCATCCATAGAAAAACACTTCCATCCTATATCTACAAACGCCTCACATGTTGACCACAATCCACGTGACTTTGACCCATTTATTTGATCCGTTCTAACCGCTACTTCATTCTCTCTTTTTTCATTTCTCACAATTCTCTCTCACCTTACCCTTATTATTACCCATTTCTTCATTTCTCCTTTCTCTCAAAACCAAACCCTAAAAACCAAAATGTGTTCGTTGTTGGGATCGTAATCGAGTGCGGGCGATAACAGTTTCGTGATTCGCGCGCCTCTTTATCATTTCGATTTCAATTCCAATGGCGAAAGAAAGTGCTACATTGTTCGGTTTCGCGATTGTGCGAGATTGATTTTCTTTTTCTGATTCGGAAGCGTTTTTGTTTGTTGCTATCATGTGTGATTTGGTTGCTCGTACGGGTCGGCATCAGCAACGGTATGAGAACGGTTATCGTCTTGTTGCTGGGTAATGTGATTTTCCCCTTCATTGCAAATTTTTTATTTATTAATTTATTATTTGTTTTTTAGTTTATGTAGTGAATTTATTTATTAATATCAATTAATAATCTTTGTGTGTAAAGGGGGAAATGTCATTTTCTTGCGGAAAGCTTTTTTTTGTTTGGTTTTGGTGTTTGAGAAATTACGATTTGGTCTTTTTGATGGCGATGTTTTGGTATTATTTTATTTTTGGATGAGGTTGATGGTTTCATGATGCTGATGTATGTCTCTGTTATGGCTTTTTAGGGCGCACTCAATTTATCTGTTGAAGGAGCTGTTTTTACCATTTATTTTTATAATATATGACTAATTACTGATTTACATTAAAATTAAGAAAAATTAAATTTTGATTAATTGACAATATGTAATATTTAATATTTGTTCATGCCGTCTCATGTGTTAGGCACTTTTGTGATGTACATGTGTCTATATGAAATTAATTTTGATAATAAAATATGTATGTGCTATGTATGGTCAACGTCCTATAGGTTTTTTACAAGATAGGATTACTTGGTCATCTATGAAGCACTGTGTTATTTATAAAGAATTGTTATTGAAGAGAGAACTAGAGAAGTCTTCCATATTTGATGATTGGTGTTATTTAGTTGTAATATTTTTTCTTTTCTTCTTATGAACGCATCAATCTATGTGATAGGAGATGCGTTTGGCTTTCTGTGCATGTTGTGTATACTAAGAGATTTTGTTAATTGTGTTATCCCGACTTTTGGACATATTCTCTTTTTTTTAGTTTTCGAAATATATTCACTTTTAAGTTTTCTAGGAATAACACGAAAATAAAGTAAGTGTAGCAGATATGATGATGTTTCGTTAGATGTGTGGTAAGACATGACAAAATAAGATTATAAATGACAATATTTGAGAGAGTGTTGGAGTAACATCTATAGTAGAAAAGATGGTGGAAAATAGATATAGAAGAATATATTAGATGGAGAGAAGTCAAACAACTAGAGGTAGAGGAAGAGCTAGAAAAACTATAAAAGAAGTTATTAAGAAAGCTCTCGAGATTAACGATTTGGATAGAGGCATCGTCCAAGATAGAACATTATGGCGAAAGTTGAACCATGTAGGTGATCCCACTTAGTGAGATTAGACTTGGTTGTTATTGTTGTAGGAACACACTATTTTGGTGCCTTAGAGTTGTAATTTATGACTTAACTTTGCTTATGACAACACTTGGAAAGTTCAGTTGAATGTTGTGATCTTAAAGATTACATGTAATATTTTTCATTCTCAACGGTCCTTCCAAATAATTTTTTTTGGCATGATTAAATGTAATTTTATTTTGGTTTACTAATTAAATGTAATTTTAACCCTCTGGTTTTTGAGCAATTTTGACGGCTTTAAGTTCGTCTCTTGTTTGTTGCCTTGCTGATTATAACTCGGATAAGCCAACTGTTTAGTATTTGACTTCAAAATGTTGTATGCAGATGATAAATAGTAAATGAATGGGAATTGTATATTTTTATGAATTATGAATTTGATTGATTTGCACAAGTAACTCCAACTAACTACAAATGGAATTTCATTAGCCTTCCAATTAATCAGCTTTTATTATGATAGCAAATATTTTCAGATAGGGAATGCTTGATGTTTACATTTTTTATATAATACTTGTTTTGTATATATAACACTCTTTAAGTTCTGTTTTGAAGATGTCAATTGGGTTGCAGGTGTGTTCCCTTTAGGTATAAAAGTTGTGAAGATGACTCTAGTTCTGAGAAGATTGTTGAAGTGCTTCTGATTAATTCACCTAGTGGGCCAGGTCTTTTGTTTCCAAAGGTATATAATGTCTGAAATAACACTTCTTAAACCTGTTTGGGTATTGTTATGGTTGTATTAGTTTATGCTATACATTGATTACTATGATATTGTAAGATTTTCTCTGAAATAGTATTTTGCAAAGGCCAATACAGTTCGTTCTCTTACTCATTGTATTACTATTGAGAAATTTCAAAATTGACATTGAATCTTCTTCTCCCTCTTATACTAATAATTATGGTGTTTTGGGATAAAGGGAAAATGTATATTAAGATTCCAGAATATTGCTTTGTACTCTTAAAAGGAACTGGTTTTGCTAATTCTATGGATTCATTATTTCCAATGGGATGAATCGCCCCAAAGAACCAAAGGAAATTTCTCCCAAGGTCCTGCTATCTGTGAGTAATTTGAAAAAGAATGCCAATTGCATTAGGTTACTATAGCTCTTTTCTTGGAATTGACTGAAGTTGGTGATAATAGATTGTGGGAATCCACTCTAGAAGATGAAGTAAAATAAAAATTAATTTTGTATCCATAAAGATGACTTAGGTTAGACAATTGAAATCTTGTTTTCTGTAAACCAATATATTCCCTGTGCGCAACTACAAAGACATGTCCCTCAAGATAACTGAGATCTATTTAAGAAGCTGACCTCTCTCAGTATATGCTTTTTCGTGGACACCAGCTAGGGATTGAACCGTTGAAAAAATGGTGAAAGGACCCAAATATCAGAAAATGAAATCTACGATGAAAAAGATGTTATATATATTCTGAAGATGATTTCATTCTAGTAGGTTTTTGTGTGATATTTAGCTGATACCCCTTCAGTAGATTGACAGTCACATGTGACACTTGAAAACTAGTTAGGTAAATGATAGATATTAGAGGACAATAGACAAAATTACAACTATAGGAGTAATAATAAACACATACATGGGCTACTTTACTTATATGTCAACCCTCTAAAGCTTGAGCGTCAATGTAGTCCAACCTGTCTTCAAACTCGAGCTTGTTTGTTTAGGTAATAAAATAGCTTCATCATGTATTCAATGCTTTAAGCTTACATAATTCTGGAACTGCTCATCTCATATACCCAGTGTATTAAATGTGGGGCTTTATTAACCTATTGACCAGTTTCTGTTCCAATTACATTGTAAACTTAGTTCAATTTTTTTTTTGTCTTCACTTGTGATGAGATGGTAAAATCACTGGATTCTGTTCACAATACTATCCTTGTACAGAACAATTGAATTGATATACATATTAGGTATAGGGAACTTTACTGAACTATGAAAGATTAGCATCCCATTGAATAAATCAAACCTATTGTAAAATTTTGTTAAGAACCTATACTGAATCTATTAACCAGACACAACCTTTATTGAATTGCATATGATTCTTTCAAAAATTATTTTGCACAATCAAGTGCATTTTGAGTGTCTGTTTAAATTGTTTGCTGCTTCTCATTTATTCTATTTTTTGTATCTTAATCTGTTTGAGATCAGTTGTGCATTGTTTTTTGAATGGACCCTATGTGGAGATGTCATTTTCTGATTGTTATGATGGTTTTCCATTGAAGGGAGGTTGGGAGAATGATGAAACTGTTGAAGAGGCTGCTGTAAGAGAAGCTATAGAAGAAGCAGGAGTTCGAGGAGATCTAATGGTGAGAAATGTGAATTTATTAACTTATGAGCTTCTGCAATAATGCTTTTGAGCCTCTGTAATATCATGATGGATTTAAGAGTGAATGTTTTGATGATCTCGTCATGGGAACCTAAGTTCGGTGCATATAATAAAGTCCTATCATCTTCTCATATTATTCTTTGTTGCTGTAAATTGGTGACTGTTTGATATTTGCAATGGTGTTTTCTCAACTTTGCTTGGGTCTGAAAGCACAAGAAGACACATTAACACTTAAAATATGGTGAATTTGACCCTAAAATAGGGTGGAATATTATCACTTTCAATTTTTTTTCCAGCATATATTTCAGATGTGAGCAAAAGTCAGTACTATTACATGTTTTTGGAATTATCTAGTTGTCTTGGCATGCAGTTTGATTCTTTCACTCTTTTAATCCCGTCCCTTGAAAGTTGAAACATACTCTGATTTAGTTATTTTAATTGTAAAAAGGCTTATTAATATTGCTACATTTCCATATTGTTCTTGTTATTTGGATGTATACTTGCAAACCAATGACTGAAACTTGTGGTTACCTGGTGGCAGGAGTGTCTTGGGTGCTATGAGTTTAGGAGTAAGACCCACCAAGATGAGTTCAGTCCAGAAGGGTTGTGTAAAGCAGCAATGTTCTCTTTGTTTGTCAAAGAGGAACTTGAGCTGTGGCCTGAGCAAAAAACCAGAAATAGGAGTTGGTTGACTGTATCGGAGGCACTTGGAAGCCTTCGACATGCGTGGATGAGGGACGCTCTGGAACGCTTCTGCAAATGGCACGAGGAAAAGTTTGTGGATTGAACGAGAGGAATTATTTGATAATAGACTGATTTTCTGACAATTTATTTTTAGGGAATTGATATTTGACAAAAATACTATTCTTGGGGTAGTTACTTTAGGAAGTATAACTTTGATCAGAATTGCTTAGTTATTGTTTCAGGTCTGCGGAATGATCCCTGATTCTTTTGATTCAGAGTAGTTCTTGACATTCAATTTCCAGCTCAGCTGTTCATTCTTGTTCTTTTAGTTTGTGTACACCTATAATGTTTGGAATACTAGATATTGTTGTTGAATATGATTGACTCAGAAAACCCGAGCTAATAAAGGGATATTTCTTCATTCTGACTGTTCCATCCCCATGCCTGAAATTGAAATGAAGTGTAACTCGATGCTTCTTGTTTTCTTCTGACAAAAAGGTGCTAGAGATATAAGCAAATCATTCCACTCGAAAACAAAATATATCAGTTAAATACGTATACAATTTGACAAAATAGCAACAAGCGGTATTGTATAATGTAACATCCCAAATACTAAGGCTCTATTTGTATGTTTTAAAGGGAGGTGGAGACTTTTGTTAAAAGGAAGAAAGAAAGAGAAATGGAAGAAATGAATTTGAATAGAGGAATATATATATTTTTCTAATATAAATTATTTTTAAGAGGTATTTGAAAATTTTTTGATGGATATAAGTTAATTTTTCAAATTAAATATGTTGTATTAGAAAAACATTTACAAACCCATAAAATCATGCCGGATTGGTGCACTAGAAATGAATATACCATTAAGCTCGAACAACTACTGCACTTAAAAATGCAAACAATATGTAGATGGGGGTATTACTGCTGCAGCCAACCTGCCACCCTGCCAAAACTCCACAGATACCAGAAATGGAACCACCTACAGCACCCTGATAATAACTATTCAAACTGTTACAAATGAATATGCCAAAGCCAAATTCAGAGCAAAAGTCAGGTTGCTGATTTGCCCCTACAATCTTCAGCTTCAACTACTACATAGATGATCACCAGCAACCATAACCAAACAGACTGCCACGAGAATGCCTATAACCAGGTACAAGGGTCTGCGACGCAGCGCAATCAAGAGCTTCAAAGCTAACAAAATACACCCAATAAAATCATCGGAGATGCTCACTTCACCTTTGTGTAGGCCCGAACTTAGCACGCTACTCGCCTTCTCCAACACCTTTTACACATTGAAACAAAATAATGCCTTTAGCTTTTTTCATGCATCTTAGATCTTAAACTCTTTCAAATAGATGTAGAGAGCGTGTTCTTTAACGGTTAATTCAAATCAGGTTTCTAAACTTCTCTTCTCCTAATTATGTCTAGAGCTTGGTTTCTAAAATTCTCTTCTCCTATTTATGTCTAGAGCTTGGTGTAAAAGTTTGGTTTTAAAAAATGGAAGGTTGATACAACTCTTTTTATTTAAAAAAATCGAACATGACATTTTATTTGTACAAATATATGTTAATGATATTATATCAAGTACCACTAATTGTTAGAGTTAACAATAAAACTCTATTGATGCACAAGAAAAAGAAGACGATGAAGATTGAAAGAATTGCAGAGGGAGAGAAATGTAACTAACTTTTTCAATCTCAACAAATTCTATTATTCCAATCGCGTGTAACTAACTAAACTAACTTCAGTTTATATACAATTTTAACCAAGCTAAATGAAAACTGAAATGAAACTTAAATGAAACAAACTTGAATTTGAATTACATTTAACACCATACCTAAATCTATGAGTGCACTATATTCTTAGATATGTTTTGAACGATGTCAAAACTAAATAGCTTAGTACTTTGTATATATTGGACTTTACCGTCTTTGTTTATATGTGTATCATCATAATAAGACATGTAAAATTAGATTCAATAGGCCATCACATGCAAAAAATATGAATTTTCATGAAAAAGTAGTCAATGGGTCGATACATTCTTGATATGTATCGATACATACTGAGTTCGTTTTCAAAGAAAATGATTATGTCTCTAATGTATTGATACATAGGCAAGATGAGTTGATACATCTTGTGAATGAGTCGATTCATTCATGGTTGGAGTTGAATCCATCTGTATGGCATTTTCAAACATACCTCACTGCTTTCAATGTATCGATACATTGAAGGGACATGTTGATACATTCATCTAATGAGTTGACTCCTCCGTGTTTGGAGTCGACTCCTTTTGAAGAATTTTTCAAACAATTGCTCTCTGCCTTTGATGTATCGACTTCTTTGACAAATGGATTGACTCATTTGGATTATGTATTGACTCATTCATAATTGGAGTCAATACATTCTGTACCAACTTTCAAAACTTGCATTTTTGGCTAAAAATATGTTTTGCTTGTTTTCTTTCTACACACAAACCTACATATAAATACGCATTCATGCATCATTCCTAAACATTGAAACCAAGAACACACTTAGAAATTACTCACCATCTTCAATCTTTCTTTGCATGCATTCAACAACTACACATAATCATTTTTGTTGTTTGTCATCAAGATAAGATTGATAAGGTCCAATTTAGGTTGGTGTAATCAAATTGGGTTGAGTTTTTCTTTAGGGGTTTCATAGATAAAACCTTTAGGGTTTTTACTCCAAGATCAAGGGTTGATTTGGAGGTTTTTGCACAAGTCTTTGCAATTTGGATTCAGTCGAGTGAAAACTTTGAAGAACGAGGATTCTTACAAAGGAGTAGCGGTAACCAGAGGATTAATTGAAAGGCTTGGGGCAAGATTTTGAAATTTGGATTTAGCCGAGTGAAAGATTTGAAGAACGAGGGTTCTTGCAAAGGAGTAGCGGTTATCGGGTGATCAATTGAAAGATTTGGGGCAAAATTTCGCAATTTTGATTCAGCCGAGTGAAAGTTTTGAAGAACGGTGGTTCAATCAAAGAAGTAGTGATAACCGAAGGATCAAATTGGAGATTTTGTGTGACTTGATCTATCTAAGATCAAGGGGAGAGAAGAATCTAAGATTAACATCAAACATATGGTTTGGGGGTTTGAATTTCTACCACTTCTCTTGTAAACTGATATTGTAGAGGTTTGTTACAATATCTCAATTCGATTTCAAATTGAGGGCAAACGTACCCATAGTGAGGAAAATTGGGGAACTGCCTAAATAAATCTTGGTGTTTTCTCTCTCTCTCTCTCTCTCTCTCTCTCTCTCTCTCTCTCTCCCCCCCTCTCTCTCTCTCTTAATAACCCTTAGTGTGTTATTTGAATTGTTGAAAATTCTGGTTGTGTTAAAGTGTTTAAAGCAGTTTTTGTGAAATCATTGCAATCTAAACAATTGCAATTCATTTGTTACACTTTCAACACAAAGAGAGTTAAGCTTGGTGTATTGCACACCAAGTGTTTGATATTTTGGCTGCACACTAAGTGTTCGATAAAATTCATTAGTCAAGTTTTATTTTACTTCTCATTGGAAATCGTTTATCTTAGTGTGGTTTATATTCAAACAAATTACATTGAACTTGTTGGTTTGCTTTTCTCATATTTAGTATACATTCTACTATGGTTTGTACGCATATCCAATTCTACCAATAACGGTTCGGATAGACGAGAGTCGATCCAGATTCTTTTCTGCTTTCCATAGAATTTTTTTTTCAAAACAGAATTTTAATAAGAAAATTTTATTTGGCGATCTATTCAACCCCCTTCTAGATCGTAGTCCTCGTCTAACAATGACTGCTACCCATGCCATTCTTGTAAACTCGTCTACAAATGACTCAAAGTACTTATTTCCTCCAAGTTAAGTTACCTCAAATGACCCACATATATCAAAATGTACCACACCAAAGCATGAGTTGCTCCTGGAGGCATTTTTTTTATGAGAATGACAATCTTGGCTGCTTGCTTCTCACATGATTTCTTTGGTGGAATAATCTTTGGAATTTCATGTACCAGATTCTTTGAACTCAGATGACCTAAGCTTCTGAAGTTCATATGTCCCAATCTCTTATTCCATAGCTCACTTTCCCTTTCAGAACTTGTTACACTAAGGCATTGAGTGTCTGTTGTGGCAACTTTCACCTTGAATGTCCCATTTCTTCCTAGTTCAGACTGCATAATCAACTTCTGATTATAGTCATACAACTTCAAGAGATTGTCCTTCATGGTTACTGAAAAGCCTTTTTCAAGTAGCTGAGCTACACTCATCAGATGCTATCCATGCCAGGAACATACCATACATCTTTGATCAGTACAATTTTTCCATTCTTTAATTTTTATCTAACATTTCCCATTCCTTCAACATTCAGATACTCATCATCAACACATTTGAACTTAGTCTTTCTACTAGAGTCAAAATCAATCAACCATTACTTGTTTCCAATTTGGTGATTTGAGCAGCCAATGTCTATATACCACCAGTCTATCATTATTCCACATGCACTCTTAGATGCCATCAATAACACAGGTTCATCCTCTGAATCTCCTCTAGCTATGTTGGTTTCTTCACCCTTGCTAACCTTGTTTGACCAGCAATCAACAGCAAATTGGTCAAACTTGTTATAATTATAGCACTAAACCTTTCTTTTATCAAACTTATCCTTTCCCTTTTGAACATTTTTATGTTTCTTCTCATCTGGATTGAAGAGTTCTAACTTCTGAGCACCACCACCATTCTTTTACTTATTCTCTAGACATGATTACTTCTTGTTATTCTTGAAAAAATAAATTTTCAGAGTCTGTTATATTTCCCTTTCAGAGTTTCTTTCAGTCAGACACAATTCTTGTGTCTCTAAACTACTATGAAGCTCCTCAATTCTCATAGTGCTAGTGTCTTTCAAACGTTCTATGGCTACAACTACGTAATTAAACTGAGGAGTAAATGATCTTATTACTTTTCAATGATTACTTGTTTAGAGAGCGTTTATCCACAAGACTTCTTCTCATTCGTGACCATAATCACTATGGAGATGTAATTAAACACCTTTTCATTAATCTTCATGCCAAGATTCTCGTATTGCTTGCGTAGGGAGTGCAATTTTACTTTCTTCATCGATGCGTAGCCACCATAACACCGCACAAGTGTATCCCATACCTCATTTTTCGTTGTCGAGTCATAAATCTTCTCAAGCACCTTCGTATCCACACACTAATGGATAAAAAACAATTCCTTCTGATCCTTCTTCCTTGTTTCACATTGCATATTTCTTTGCGCTTCTGTTGCATTTTATGAAACCGACGTGTAACCATCATTGGCGAGATCAAGAACAACTTGAGCGTCAAACAACTCACACATCTGAATCGACCACCGATTCCAATGCTTTCCATCGAATACTGGAAGCTTTGTATTCAAGCTACCATTTTCTCCATTCATCTCCGTTCTTGTGCAAATCACTCAAGTTTCACCAACACTCATGTTTCCTAGTCCCTGAGAATCAAGATTGTGATTCTCTTTTATTTCGATCTTCAATTCAATGTGAATTTGAGGAACAAATCAATCACACACCTCACATACACTCGTGTTTCCCTGTAAATAAAACTGGAGCTCTGGATATCAATTGTTGGAGTTAACAATGAAACTCCATTGATACACAAGAAGAAGATAATGAAAATTGGAATAATTTCCATGTGTGTGTGTGTGATAGAGAGAGAGAGAGAGAGAGAGAGAGAGAGAGAGAGAGAGAGAGAGAGAGAGAGAGATGTAACTAACATTTTCAATCTCAACAAACTCTTTTATCTCAATCACGTGTAACTAACTGAAACTAAATTTAGTTTATATACAATTTAAACCAAGCCATATGAAAACTGAAATGAAACCTGAATGAAACAAACTTGAATTTGATTTATATTTAACACTAATGAGTCTTTGTGTAAATATTTTTTTGATATGAAGTAAAACAAATTTGAAATGTCTATGACGGAGAAACTTCAACACTTTCTTGGACTACAAATTCATCAATCAAGCTAATTATTGTAAATAAACTATTTAAATGATTCAATATCAAAAAAGCAAAATCAATCTCAACTTTAATGAACATTCCATGTAGTTTGGATAAGGACAAAAGAGGAAAAGCAGATGAAGAAATAAAATACGGAGGTATGATCAATTCCATTCTTTCTCTTACCGCATCTCGTCCTGATACTATATTTGTTGTTTCTCTATGTGTACGTTTTCAAGCAAACTCCAAAGAATCACACCTCTCTACGACCAAACGCATAAAGACGTATCTCATTAGCAAACCACATACGGGCTTATAGTATCCCAAAGGGACTTATTGTATTTTAGTTGGGGTACTCGGATTCCAATTTCACTGATTGTAAATCGGATCAAAAAATTACTAGTTGTACATGTCATTTGTTTGGGAGCTCACTTGCCTCATAACATAACAATAAACAAGCAAATGTTGCATTATCCATAGCAGAAGCATAATACATCATTGCGGGTAGTTGTTGTGCGTAAGTTATATAGATGAAATAATAATTAAGTGATGACAAAGGGGAAAAAATGTAGAGAACTCATGAAAAATGATATTCTTTTCTTCCTTGGTGCGAGTGTCCATCATTAGGTGGATTTCAACAAGTCATTTCAAGCCTTTCTTTGAAGTTTTGTCCTGGGGAGTAAAACCCCTAACATAATTCATTTCTTTAATGAAGGTGAACAACCATTTCTTTAGATATAAATCCTCCTGGTACAAATAAATCTCCTAGTATACTTACGATCCACTCCCCATCAAGAAATGACCCTCGTTACAGTACTTATGAAACAGACCAGTACACTTGTCTTCCAGCGGTCTCTATTGTGCATATTGTCATACATTCCTCTTTGTGGAGAGTAACAACCAATAAGAACTGATTTTCAAAATGATATAGGTTCTTTAAAACCACTTCGAAACAACGGATAACTTGAACCAGCGTGATCAGGAATTGACCTCGTGCTTGGTTTACTGATCCACGTTGCACTCTAAAAAAGATGAAAGAAAAGAGACCAAGAGGATTTTCCTCCCCGATATTCACTAAAATATTGGAAGAATTTGATATAATTCCAACTCACAGGGTTTAATTGCTAAGGAGGAATCATCAAATGGTTTAAAAATTCTATCTTGAAACTATTAAAGGGCAAACGAAGACCCAATATCGAAAAAGTACACTCATAGAAGGGAATGCCAAATTCACCATACTCACTGCAGATCCCTTTGTCTTCATTGGAGGTCAATACACCCTAATCCAAAGAAGGACCTACATTCAGAAACACACTGTTAAAACTACCTTAGCACTCAAAGGTAGAAGTAGTTCATAAATGGCAGGATCAACCCAAGAAGTAGAAGCATTTTCTTTCGACTTTTTGCTCATGATCAGACCACTTCTTTTGGCAAACAAAATGGTGTGAAGAAACATATGACAAAGAAGCAAAATAATATCTCAAGAAACTGTAGAAGTGACTGTCTAAGAGGTTGCGTGGTGACTTATCTAAAATAGTGAGCACTATCTACGACCTAGATCACCTCAGGGAAATACTAAAAAAATCCAGTTTTCAAATATAATTATGACAGAAACTAGGAAAAGACGTCTATAAATGAGGCGCATTAAAGGTTCTAATTCTCAAGGATAGTAACGTCACCTATTGACCCTCTATTTAAGCTAATAAGTGGCCAACACAAACGAGAGAATACGATAAACCCACATTACTAAGCAAAGACGAAGGCTTGGGGAAACTATTTTGAGCCGACTAGAAAGGCCAACTGCCGCTGCCAATAGAAAGCGACAATTTTCCAAAATGCTAGCACTGCAAGGGGATTACCCTAGGGAAGAGCGTAGGGGATCCAGGTTTAGGATACATCCAACGGATCCCAGATTCCTATGCTTAGAGAATAACAGGTTGTTATAACCGCACCAATATATAATGAGAACGCGCACCAATTTTAGGTATACAATTTCAAATTCAAATTTCATTCACTCTTCTCACTCACAATCGACTTGAGAGTTGGAGTGTTAACCTTGAAAGTCATCCCATCCTTCACCGCATCAGAAGTTAAAATCCACCATTACATCTCCCAACCTCCATAAAAAAGGTTAAATATTAGTACACGGGTAACAGGGAAATGATAAACTAATCAGAGCCATCCACATAATTAGACGGTTCACCGCATTTCATGAGAATCCTCCATAAATCAGTTATGACAAAACCCTTTATGTAAGAAAGGAAAACACACCATTTGAAGGTAATCTCTCTGATTCGAAACTTCCCTTTTACTCAAACACTAACTTTACCACTGGAGTGCTAACCTTGCAAGTTAGATCCATCCACCACAATAGAATCAAGATCCACCATAAAGTCGCATTGAAAATACATCATTCTTATCATTATCTTATCCTCATTCAGAACATTGACGCCTTCTGTGGGAATTGACATCAGAATCTTACGATTGGCATGACTCCTTGATATAATGCCTAGATCCATCTCAATCAGGATGCAAAACTACGCTCTTGATAAATCCTTTTGAAACTGCAACCAAATTCCATTTTACCAGAGTTGTCATCTAATTGCCTCCAAAAATTACTCGCTTCACCGTATAACACTTGCCTAGAGAAGCCGCCGAACCTTTAGAAATTGTCCTCCGCCTACTCCGATTCTTCAAAAACAGAACTCGGCATAGCTAAAAATTATCCCACGAGCCCGTCAACCTCCTCAATTTGCAGTGAATCCTTAGCAGCTCCTCGTAGGGGATCCATCTATCCAAATAGAGTCACGTCATGTAGAGATTGGATATGAAGTGTGGCCTCTAACTTATGGAAGCCAATTCAGGACCTGAAGCCGGTCACAAATTATTAAACAATATGCTCATAATGATCTTACAACACAAATCTCAGGCCATCGCTGACAGACTCACTCGGATAGGGAAGATTTTATAAAATGCTAAGACAAGAGACTGCACCGTCTAAAAGGCGACCTCACAAAAGGTAGCAAAACCAAGGAAAGGATGTGAAGAATCTAGAAAGTTGCCTTTTCGTTAGGAACGCAAATAACAAACACTTTACCGACTACAAAGGAAGGAATAATAGTCTCATTCCTCCTAAAGACGCACGTCAACCAAAAAAGAAGGGAAAGAGGAAGCCACCTCAACACCACCTAAGAAGAAAAATCCTCTGAGTGCTCGTATCCTGGATGGTAGAATTCCATGCTCCTTGGAAAAATCATCCAAACTACAAAATTACAATGGAGACGAAGATCCCAAAGAAAAAGTGGAGCATGTGGACAATCGTCTGGGCTACTACCATGTAGACAGAGATGTCAAATGAAAATTTTTCGTGCTTACTCGATAGAATCTTTCAGAAAATGGTAGGAAACCCTCCTTGCTGGAAGCATAAACTCATGGCTAGAGTTATACAAGACATTTACGATGCATTTTACCAATATTGTGATAGCTACAAGCAAAACCAATGAAAGCCTTAAGTGATGAATTTTCGAGAGAGGACTCTGACCTGACAATATATTCAAAGAGAAGTTGGGCCGCAAAGAATCCCATATCTTGGAAGAGTTGTTGAGCAGGGCTTAACCCTATATGAAATACGAGGAAAAACGATTAGCCGATGGAGGTGGAAAAGGGTTGAGTATCCTCAGATACGGGCGAACAACAAATAAAGAATATGGGAAATCTAAGGAAGAGCACGAGAGAAGACCTCGCTCAAAGTTCGACTCCTACACCCCACTGAACACCTCCCATGAAAGGACCTTTACATAATGTGTCAATACCGCATTTAAGGAATTTGGAATAAGAAACTCTTATCCGGTCAAAGAGTCCGCCCAGACTGATAGGTCTAAGTATTGCTGGTTACACATAAGCCACGACCACAATACAGATGATTACATCCAACTTAAAGATGAAATTAAAGGACTCATCAAGAAGGGACGACTATTAAATTATACCAAATATGTGAAGAGCTACAAGAAAGAGTCGTCGAAAAAAGAGCATTCTCCCAATAAGATAATAGAGGCGGTTGCTGAATGGGAAAATAAGAACGCCGAAATGGAAGATGAGCATAAAGGCAAGATCCCGTACATCACCTATATAACCAGAGGAGCCCCTAGACCCAACATGCAGTCCAAGGTTACAATCAAAAGAAATATATTTGAGCTAATGAATGTCAGCAAGATAAACCTAAAAGGTTTATCCTCAGATTCCGAGATAGTGAGAAAGTAGAGGGAATCACAAACGAGATATTCCCTATAGTAATAACGGTAACTATAACTAACTTTGACATCTTCCAGGTCCTAATTGAAGGGGGAAATTCTTGTGACATTATGTGTGCCGACCTCTTTGAGAAGAAGATATTGAAGAAATAAAAGTTGCTACCATATGAAGGGTCAGAATTACAAGCCTTCAATAGTATAATAACTCCCCCGTAGGGATACGTAGAACTGATGGTCAACTTGGGAGAATGTCGGAATGTTAGAACAATTGACGCCTAATTCATGGTCATCCCATGCCGAAATGTCTATAACTACATATAGGCCGCCCTTTTGCAGCAACCTTGGATGTCGTAGCTTCCTCGATCCATCTCAAGGTGGAAAATGTAACGCCCCGTTTTGCCAATTTTGTTTATTGAGTCGTTATGATTATTTTATTATTATTTTATTGTATTTTCGACTTTTATGTGAAAATATGTTATTTTTCGGCGGGAATATATTTTATCGCGTTTTGGGATCGTTTGCGAGAAATTTGAGTGTAGGAGTATTTTGGGCATTTGGGTGTATTTTGATTAAGTTAGAATAAATAGAAAGTATAGAAAGAAAAAGAAAGAAAAACCAGAAAAATAGAGAAGAAGAAAAGAGAAGAGAAAGAAGAAAAGAGAGAAAAAAACTTGTGAAGGAAGAAATCAATCTCCCGACTTTCTAGAACGCGAATTTATCGGGTAAGGGTGCGAAACTCGATTATACTATGATTGTGTATGATTATGTATGTTTTGTGTGGATGTTTTGGTTGGTTTTTCCATATGTTTCCGTTTATGCCGTATTTGACGAAATCGATAGAAACCAATGTTTTTACGGTCGAAAAGTCGTATAAATACATGTGTTGGTTGGTTATATGTATGTGAGCTGCTGTTTAAAGTTTCATGAAGTTCGGTTATGTTTTGGTTAGTTTTCGTTATGTTTTCGTTGTTTTGTCCGTTTAGGTCGAATTGTAGGAAATCGATAGAAACCGATGTTTTCACGGTTAGAATTCGAAATAAATTACGTAGTTGTATCGAGCAAGGTTAGGTCGTCGTATGTCGTGCTTTTTATTCGATTTGGTGATGTTTGAAAAATCTGGTTTTTGAAAGGTTGAAATTTAATCGAAAAATCGAACGTCGTAGAAATTTCGTTTATGTGTTCTAAATTGTTCTTATGTATTTGGTGGTTGTGCGTATATGTTTGTTTCGGTGAAAATGTTCGATTTAGTCGAGTTTCCGGGCATTTTGGAAAAGGGACAGCAATGGTGTATTTTGAGAAAATCTGGTTTTTGAGGAAAAACAGAGTTATGTATCGATACATAACAGCTATGTATCGATACGAAATGGTTTATGTATCGATACATAACCCCTATGCATCGATACATACAGTGAAAATTGGGAAAAACAGCATTTTCACTACAGCATGTGTCGACACATGCGTGCTATGTATCGATACATGAGGTCTTTTTGTATCGATACATAAAGCCTATGTATCGATACATACTGTGCTGAACCATAAAATTCTGGTTTGTCGGGGAAACTTCGGAAATTCATATCTCTTGAACCGTAAGTCGGTTTTGGTCCCCGTTCGAAGCGTTGGGAAGCTAACGAGATGTTTTTTCTAGGAAAAATAGTTTTGAGGTCTGAACCTAGTCCAATTGGTACAGTTTTTTCGAACCGTTTCGTAGTGTCGGGCGTCCGGTTTATGTTTTTACGTTATTTTGAAATATTCATATCTTCTTCGTTGTTTATCCGATTTAAGTGTTCTTTATATGGATGTGAAGCTAAAAATATGTTCTATGATTTGGTGAAGAAATATATTATTTTTAGCCGACTTTTGGCCGACTTTACCGATTAATCGTGAATAGTTGTTTTTGATGAGATGTTGTGATGATGATTTGTGGCCGAAAGGCAAGAAAATGCTATGTGTGATATTTGATGATATATGCATGATTGTTGATGTGTGTGAGCATGCAATGTGAAAGTCATGAGTCGTTGTATGCCAAGCATCATATTGTGCATTGTTGAAACGTCCTGAGTGACGATTTGATTCTTGAGGGAATCCACTATACCATCGTGTGCCTCAAAAATACGAGGCGTTGCCTGAGGACTTAAAGCGATATGTATAGACGATTGTGGGATCCTTTGGAGACTTAAAGCAATCCTTAACGTCGTGTGCCTCAAAAATATGAGGCGTTGCCTGAGGACTTAAAGCGACGGGTGAACATCGTAGGCCCGACGGGGAGTTACTTGAGATTCTCAGTAACGAGCGATGGTTCCAATAGTTCCTGAGTGAACTGATGATGAGACAAGAGACATTGGAAGTTGGTACCGCATGGCATGTGCATAGAGTCGTTGTGTCTGTCTATGTGCATTGCATAAATTATGTGTCATTTGTGCATGAATTTGTGAACGTGATTTAATGAGATGGAATATGTGTGATTGTATTATGAATGATTGATGGGTAGTGGTATTTGACACTTGTGAATTGTACTGTGTATTGTTATAATTGATCTGTGTGTTTTGGTGGTGAGAATACGTTATTGTGCATTTTTGGTGTTAATATATAATCTTATGCAATTATATTATGGTTGTTTTTCTCACTCTTCTGCTGTTTTATAACACTCTATGAGGCGTTGCAGATTAGAGTTGCTGGAGGTATTCTTTTGTGAAGCGTTGCGTCTTCATTATTTTGGTCGGTCGGCTCTGATATGTGACTCCGGGTAGCATAGGGTGGCCGTGTGTGATTGTTTTGTTTATCTGATGTTATATTTTGGCTGTACATGTATAACTTGATGTATGACGGACAAGTTTATATGTATATATGTATATGTGTTATTCAGATTTTAGATCTTTCCGCTTTAATTCTAATTTCTGAAAAGTGGGTGTAAGGAACGTAGTTTCCTCTGTATGATTGTTACCCCACGTTGCATATCTAAATGAGCAGGTGTTGCATGTTAGTTGTTTGGTTACTTTGATGTGATTCTCCCTTTCTGTGCCATGATGTTTCAAATATACTCTGATCAATTTTCGAATTTTCTTTTACCGCCTTAATTGCGTGTTTTGGGGGTATAGATCGGGGGCGTCACATTAAGTGGTATCAGAGCCAGTCCGTGTCAGTTGTGTTTGTTGTGTCAGTTGGGTCTGTTGAGTCTGGCATATTGGGCGAGTTGTGTTGAGCAAGTGGTTGTTTAACCATAGTTTCTGTATTTGGACGAACAGAATATGGCTGGTCGTAATGATGCTGCTCTGGCTGCTGCGATGGAGGCAATGGAACGAGCTGTGCAGGGTGCACCGAATGCGGCAGGAAATGATGAGTTTAGAAAGAATAAGCCGCCGGACTTTAAAGGGAAACATGATCCGGATGGTGCACAGTTGTGGTTGAAAGAGATTGAGAGGATTTTCAGGGTAATGGATTGTGACGAGGAGGATAAGGTGAGGCTGGGCACTCACATGTTACATGAAGAGGCTGACGACTGGTGGATCAGTACTCGTCAAGTGTTGGAAGCTGAGGAGGAGGAAGAAGAGATTACTTGGGAGGTGTTTAGTCGAGAGTTCCTAAGGAAGTATTTTCCGGAAGATGTCCGAGGAAAGAAGGAGATTGAGTTTTTGGAACTAAAACAAGGTAATTTATCTGTTGTTGAGTATACTGCTAAGTTTGTGGAACTTGTGCAGTTTTATCCTCACTATGTGGAAGCGACTGCTGAATTTTCTAAGTGTGTAAAGTATGAAAGTGGGTTGCGTCCTGAGATAAAGCAGGCGATTGGTTATCAGAGGATTCGCAGGTTTGCTGATTTGGTGGAATGCTGTAGGATCTATGATGAAGACAGTAAGGCTCGTTCTGCTCACTATAAAAGTGTAAGTGACAGGAAAGGGAAGCAACAGTTCCATGGTGGACCGTATGTGTCACCGGCTGATAAAGGTAAACAAAGGAGTACTTTTGATCGTAGGTCAGGTGGAGGAGGAATGTCTAATTCTCCTAGGTGTTTTAAATGTGGTGAATTGGGTCATCGCCAGCATGAATGTAGGAAGAAAGTGAATAAGTGTTCTAATTGTGGTGGTATTGGGCATGTCTTAGCTGATTGTAAAAGGAAGAATGTCGTGAAGTGTTACAATTGTGGAGAACCTGGTCACATTAGTTCGAAGTGTCCTAATCCGAAGAAGGCTCAGACTAGTGGGAAAGTGTTTTCGTTGGCGGGAACTCAGACTTCAAAGGCAGATCGTCTGATAAGAGGTACTTGCTTTATTAATAATATGCCTTTAATTGCTATTATTGATACTGGAGCGACTCATTCGTTTATTTCGTCTGAGTGCGCGAAGAGTTTGAATCTTGTGTTGTCTGTGATGGATTTTGAGATGGTTATTGATACTCCAGCGATGGGGTCAGTAACTACTTCTTTGGTGTGTCTAAGTTGTCCTTTATCCATTTATGGTAAAGACTTTGTGATGGATTTAGTGTGTTTACCGTTGGAAGGATTAGATGTGGTGTTGGGAATGAACTGGTTGCAATTTAACCGGGTGCATATTGACTGTTATCATAAGCTTGTAAGGTTTCCTTCTCTTGAGGAAGATGAAGACTCGAGTTTCTTGTCTACTAAAGAGTTGAAGAAACTTTTAGCGGATGAAGCTCAGTTGTTTGGTGTGTTTGCATCGTTATCGGTGGATAGTCAAGTTTCACTTGATGTGTTTCCTGTTGTGTGCGAATTTCCTGAGGTGTTTCCTGAGGATATTTCAGATGTACCGCCAGAGAGAGAGGTGGAATTTTCGATAGATCTAGTTCCTGGTACTAGACCTGTTTCTATGGCACCTTATAGAATGTCGGCATCTGAATTGGTGGAGTTGAAAAAGCAGTTGAATGAGTTGTTAGAAAAGAGGTTCGTGAGACCAAGTGTTTCTCCTTGGGGTGCTCCAGTTTTGTTAGTGAAAAAGAAAGATGGGAGTATGAGGTTATGTATTGATTATCGCCAGTTGAACAAAGTGACGATTAAGAATAAGTATCCGCTTCCAAGGATTGATGATCTGATGGATCAGTTGGTTGGTGCTTGTGTATTTAGTAAGATCGATTTGAGATCGGGGTACCATCAGATAAGAGTGAAAGAAGAGGATATTCAGAAGACGGCCTTTAGAACACGGTACGGTCATTATGAATATTCGGTGATGCCGTTCGGGGTTTCTAATGTGCCTGGTGTGTTTATGGAATACATGAATCGAATTTTCCACGAGCATTTGGATCATTTTGTGGTGGTGTTTATTGATGACATTTTAATCTATTCTAAGTCTCGTGAGGAACATGCAGAGCATTTGCGTATTGTTTTACAGGTTTTGAAGGAAAGGAAGCTTTTTGCCAAATTGTCCAAGTGTGAATTCTGGTTGTCTGAGGTGAGTTTTCTTGGGCACGTAATTTCTGGTAATGGTATTGCTGTGGATCCATCTAAAGTAGAAGCAGTTCTACAATGGGAGGCTCCTAGATCCGTTACGGAAATTCGAAGTTTTCTAGGTTTGGCTGGTTATTACCGGAGGTTCATTGAAGGTTTTTCTAAGCTAGCTCTTCCTTTGACGCAGTTGACTTGTAAGGGCAAAGCATTCATTTGGGATATTCAATGTGAAGAGAGTTTTTGTGAGCTGAAGAGAAGATTGACGACAGCTCCGATTCTTATTTTACCGAATCCTAATGAACCATTTGTTGTGTATTGCGATGCTTTTTTAATTGGTTTGGGTGGTGTGCTGATGCAGGAAGGTAAGGTTGTAGCTTACGCTTCGAGGCAATTAAGAGTTCATGAGAAAAACTATCCTACTCATGATCTTGAATTAGCGGCTGTAGTGTTTGTGTTGAAGATTTGGAGGCACTATCTCTATGGTGCGAGGTTCGAGGTCTTTAGTGATCATAAAAGCTTGAAATATTTATTTGATCAGAAAGAGTTGAACATGAGACAACGGAGATGGTTGGAATTCTTGAAAGATTACGACTTTGGCTTGAATTACCATCCTGGTAAAGCTAATGTGGTAGCAGATGCATTGAGCCGGAAATCATTGCATATGTCCGCATTGATGGTGAAAGAGTTGGAACTTTTGGAATCGTTTAGAGATTTGAGTTTGGTATGTGAAGTGACATCGGTTAGTGTGAGGCTTGGAATGTTGAAAGTTACGAATGAATTTTTGTTGTCGGTTAGTGAGAAACAAAAGTTGGATTTGAAATTTGTTGATTTGATGAAGAATGAGAATGTGGATTTCAAGGTGGATAATTTTGGTGTTTTGAGATTTCGTGGTCGTATTTGTATTCCTGATGATGCGGAGTTGAAAAGAATGATTTTGGAGGAAGGACACCGGAGTAACTTAAGTATTCATCCGAGAGCGAATAAGATGTACCAAGATTTGAAGAAGATTTTCTGGTGGTCTGGTTTAAAAAGAGATGTGGCTCAGTTTGTGTATGCATGTTTGACTTGTCAGAAATCGAAAGTGGAACATTTGAGACCTAGTGGTTTGTTGCAACCGTTGGATATTCCTGAGTGGAAATGGGATAGCATTTCGATGGATTTTGTAACGGGGTTACTGAATACTCAGCGAGGGCATAATGCTATTTGGGTGATTGTCGACAGGCTGACTAAATCGGCGCATTTTATTCCGATTGACATCAGTTTTTCTTTGGAACGGTTAGCTGAGATCTATATCTGTGTGGTGGTGAAATTGCATGGGGTTCCTTTGAGTATTGTTTCTGATCGAGATCCTAGGTTTACATCGAGATTTTGGGAAAGTTTACAGAAGGCTTTGGGTTCTAAATTGAGGTTGAGTTCGGCTTATCATCCGCAGACAGATGGTCAGACCGAAAGAACTATTCAGTCGTTGGAGGATTTGTTGAGGTCGTGTGTTTTGGAACAAGGTGGTGCGTGGGACAGTTATCTTGCTTTGGTTGAGTTCACGTATAATAACAGTTTCCATTCTAGTATCGGAATGGCACCTTTTGAGGCTTTATATGGACGAAGATGTAGAACACCGTTGTGTTGGCACGAAACGGGTGAGAGTTCTGTGGTTGGACCGGAATTGGTGCAACAGACGACGGAAAAGGTAAAGTTTATTCGTGAGAAAATGAAGGCTTCTCAGAGTAGACAAAAGAGTTATCATGATCGGAGACGGAAAGATCTTGAGTTTCAAGAGGGTGATCACGTATTTCTGAGAGTTACGCCGGTAACGGGTGTTGGTCGTGCTTTGAAATCTAAGAAGCTTACTTCTCGATTTATTGGTCCTTACCAGATATCTGCGAGAGTGGGTGCTGTAGCGTATCGTGTGGCGTTACCGCCGAATCTGTCGAATTTGCATGACGTTTTTCATGTTTCACAGCTTCGGAAGTATGTTCCGGACCCTTCACATGTGATTCCGATGGACGAGGTGGAAGTAAGGGATAACCTTACGATCGAGGCATTACCAGTTAGTATTTTGGATCGCGAGGTGAAGCGGTTGAGGGGTAAAGAGATTGCACTTGTGAAAGTGGCGTGGGGAGGCGCTGCTGATGGTAATCTGACGTGGGAGTTGGAAAGTAGGATGCGGGAGTCGTATCCAGAGTTGTTTGTATCAGGTAAGATTTTCGAGGACGAAAATATCTAAGTGGGAGAGAATTGTAACGCCCCGTTTTGCCAATTTTGTTTATTGAGTCGTTATGATTATTTTATTATTATTTTATTGTATTTTCGACTTTTATGTGAAAATATGTTATTTTTCGGCGGGAATATATTTTATCGCGTTTTGGGATCGTTTGCGAGAAATTTGAGTGTAGGGGTATTTTGGGCATTTGGGTGTATTTTGATTAAGTTAGAATAAATAGAAAGTATAGAAAGAAAAAGAAAGAAAAACTAGAAAAATAGAGAAGAAGAAAAGAGAAGAGAAAGAAGAAAAGAGAGAAAAAAACTTGTGAAGGAAGAAATCAATCTCCCGACTTTCTAGAACGTGAATTTATCGGGTAAGGGTGCGAAACTCGATTATACTATGATTGTGTATGATTATGTATGTTTTGTGTGGATGTTTTGGTTGGTTTTTCCATATGTTTCCGTTTATGCTGTATTTGACGAAATCGATAGAAACCAATGTTTTTACGGTCGAAAAGTCGTATAAATACATGTGTTGGTTGGTTATATGTATGTGAGCTGCTGTTTAAAGTTTCATGAAGTTCGGTTATGTTTTGGTTAGTTTTCGTTATGTTTCCGTTGTTTTGTCCGTTTAGGTCGAATTGTAGGAAATCGATAGAAACCGATGTTTTCACGGTTAGAATTCGAAATAAATTACGTAGTTGTATCGAGCAAGGTTAGGTCGTCGTATGTCGTGCTTTTTATTCGATTTGGTGATGTTTGAAAAATCTGGTTTTTGAAAGGTTGAAATTTAATCGAAAAATCGAACGTCGTAGAAATTTCGTTTATGTGTTCTAAATTGTTCTTATGTATTTGGTGGTTGTGCGTATATGTTTGTTTCGGTGAAAATGTTCGATTTAGTCGAGTTTCCGGGCATTTTGGAAAAGGGACAACAATGGTGTATTTTGAGAAAATCTGGTTTTTGAGGAAAAACAGAGTTATGTATCGATACATAACAGCTATGTATCGATACGAAATGGTTTATGTATCGATACATAACCCCTATGCATCGATACATACTGTGAAAATTGGGAAAAACAGCATTTTCACTACAGCATGTGTCGACACATGCGTGCTATGTATCGATACATGAGGTCTTTTTGTATCGATACATAAAGCCTATGTATCGATACATACTGTGCTGAACCATAAAATTCTGGTTTGTCGGGGAAACTTCAGAAATTCATATCTCTTGAACCGTAAGTCGGTTTTGGTCCCCGTTCGAAGCGTTGGGAAGCTAACGAGATGTTCTTTCTAGGAAAAATAGTTTTGAGGTCTGAACCTAGTCCAATCGGTACAGTTTTTTCGAACCGTTTCGTAGTGTCGGGCGTCCGGTTTATGTTTTTACGTTATTTTGAAATATTCATATCTTCTTCGTTGTTTATCCGATTTAAGTGTTCTTTATATGGATGTGAAGCTAAAAATATGTTCTATGATTTGGTGAAGAAATATATTATTTTTAGCTGACTTTTGGCCGACTTTACCGATTAATCGTGAATAGTTGTTTTTGATGAGATGTTGTGATGATGATTTGTGGCCGAAAGGCAAGAAAATGCTATGTGTGATATTTGATGATATATGCATGATTGTTGATGTGTGTGAGCATGCAATGTGAAAGTCATGAGTCGTTGTATGCCAAGCATCATATTGTGCATTGTTGAAACGTCCTGAGTGACGATTTGATTCTTGAGGGAATCCACTATACCATCGTGTGCCTCAAAAATACGAGGCGTTGCCTGAGGACTTAAAGCGATATGTATAGACGATTGTGGGCTCCTTTGGAGACTTAAAGCAATCCTTAACGTCGTGTGCCTCAAAAATATGAGGCGTTGCCTGAGGACTTAAAGCGACGGGTGAACATCGTAGGCCCGACGGGGAGTTACTTGAGATTCTCAGTAACGAGCGATGGTTCCAATAGTTCCTGAGTGAACTGATGATGAGACAAGAGACATTGGAAGTTAGTACTGCATGGCATGTGCATAGAGTCGTTGTGTCTGTCTATGTGCATTGCATAAATTATGAGTCATTTGTGCATGAATTTGTGAACGTGATTTAATGAGATGGAATATGTGTGATTGTATTGTGAATGATTGATGGGTAGTGGTATTTGACACTTGTGAATTGTACTGTGTGTTGTTATAATTGATCTGTGTGTTTTGGTGGTGAGAATACGTTATTGTGCATTTTTGGTGTTAATATATAATCTTATGCAATTATATTATGGTTGTTTTTCTCACCCTTCTGCTGTTTTATAACGCTCTATGAGGCGTTGCAGATTAGAGTTGCTGGAGGTATTCTTTTGTGAAGCGTTGCGTCTTCATTATTTTGGTCGGTTGGCTCTGATATGTGACTCCGGGTAGCATAGGGTGGCCGTGTGTGATTGTTTTGTTTATCTGATGTTATATTTTGGCTGTACATGTATAACTTGATGTATGACGGACAAGTTTATATGTATATATGTATACGTGTTATTCAGATTTTAGATATTTCCGCTTTAATTCTAATTTCTGAAAAGTGGGTGTAAGGAACGTAGTTTCCTCTGTATGATTGTTACCCCACGTTGCATATCTAAATGAGCAGGTGTTGCATGTTAGTTGTTTGGTTACTTTGATGTGATTCTCCCTTTCTGTGCCATGATGTTTCAAATATACTCTGATCAATTTTCGAATTTTCTTTTACCGCCTTAATTGCGTGTTTTGGGGGTATAGATCGGGGGCGTCACAGAAAATCACAACGTCCATGGAGTGCCAACTACGATAAGCGTAGACTTAACAAGATCCAAAAGGATCTATCAAGATTTACAACGCGAGCAAAAAGAGGGTGAATATATGAATATAGAGATAAAAGTAGCTTCATTGATTGGGAAGATGAATAAAAAGGGAATCCTACCTACGACCAAGAAGAGGTCGCATGAGAAACAAGCAGAGAGAAGTGGCTAAGGGAAAAACAACCTAAACCTGAGGAGTCAATAAGAGGCAACATAAACTGACTGATTATGTTATCAGTTAATTCCTTTAATTTCTTGTCAAATGGATGGTGGCACGAAACCGCCTAGTTATGACTCTTGTTAACTCCTAATTAATTTCTTGTTAAGAAAGAAAATTGTCAATGTATTCTATTATGCCATAATTGAAATAAAAGAAACATTACCACTAAAATTAATTTCAATTCTTAAAATGAAGGTTACGTATATATAAAGATCAAAGCACCCTCATACAAATGCTAAAGCCAGCAGTTAAGCCGACTAAAATAGTTGCATACAAGCACCACAAACACACCTAAAAATGTTGGCAAATAATCAGCCTACCCCCTCTTGGTAACTAGCCACTCCATAGGTAGTGGCAGACTCACGAATACGCCAACCTTGAACCAGGTAATACTTGGAGGCATGGGAAGGGGAATCAAACCTTGGTTGAGCATAGTCCTTAGAGACATCCAAGAAAAATGCAAGAACGGTCACGTAATCTGGAGGCATAACTCCATTAACACATGTACAAGTTATATAGAATCGAATAGAGAAAATATATTCATGCACTACAACACTGCAATTCAAAGGTTACATAATACAGACCCAATATGTTCGGCTTAAAATAAGTGTTACTTATCTAGAAAGACCACTTCACCACCCACAATCATTTGGTCAAGACCAACCTAGGTTGGAGAGATAATGACGATCGAATAAAAATGCTCAAATTTCTTATGGGCACATTCCAAAGCATCTTTGGCCACATAAAAACCCTTATGCAAAGACTTAGACAGTTCTTTACGAAGAGAAATATTTTCCTCATCCATGTTTGTAAGATCAACTTGAGTCTTCTGATGGTCATCCTAGGTTTCCTTCAAGGCCTTCTTATGGGCAGCCTCTAAGGACCGCTTCACCTCAAACAGAGCTTCGTCCTTACCAACCATTACTTGAACCAGTTATTGTACCTTTTCAGGTAAAGCTCCAGGATACACCAGGGGCTCCAGGGGAGTTTTAATAGAACTCATAAAATTGGAGACACCCTTATCCTTATCTAGACATCTATCCCTTTCAAGAACGAGGTCGCCAACTCTCTTTTTCAACCTCTCCATATCCCTACAAAAGTAGTCAGGTAGGAAAACTCTTTATTGATCGGCAACACCAAAATCCAGGACGATAGATGCCTGACGAACTTGGTAAGACAGTTCATCCAGTTTAACCCGACGAGGGTCATCAAGGAGCCCAAAAAACAAGGAGTAGTCCTCATCGTAAATCAAAGTGTGGAAGTCACTACTTGTCATCGGACCCGATCGAGCCAGCAGGATAAAGTTAGAATTTTTTTTGAAGGAAAGATATTTCACCTACCGACTTAGACCTATGAAGATGCTTGGGAGGGGGAGGACCTTAATTCAGGCCTCCTTGGACTCAATGAATGAGGATAACCTTTCTTCCTTTTCCCTATCAATAGAAGAAGGGTTTCCGGCCGCTAACACACCTTAAGAGGAGGTAATATTCGCGCCTTCATTATCTAGAGAAGCAACATGAGCAATATGCCTATCAACCATAATAGATGGTTGCCTGATAACTAGAGCAGAGGGAGTGACAATAGTTGTACTCGAGATAGAAGCTTCACAAATGAACAACATCCTTGGAATTCTGACCAGTGCAACATCAACTCAGACCTCTTTCTTCCACCGTCACATGACATCTTCATCCTTTATTATATATGCAAATGAAAACAAAATGTCAGTGGAAAGCCATAAAGGATAGATAACAGGTACACAACCCACTTACCAAAAATCTTATTCCTTTCTTCTTTAGAATTGGCGTATATAAGTTAATGAGTCTGGATACATTTTTTCATCTGCTTCCTGGAGGTAGGGTCAAAGGGAGTTACTCCGCTCACATAACCAAGTCCTTGGCAAAAAGATAACAACTGACTCTTTAAATACCGTTCCTCCTGACTCTTTAAATACCGTTCCTTCTGAGACAAATCTTAGTCTTTATAACGACATAGCTCGACTCCGGTCAAGAAGTGATCTTGAGTTCAATACTTACGAAAAACATCTGAATCCAAATTACATATTTTCGAATGGGCCTCTCAAGTGAGGGGGCCATCAAGTAAAAATGAACTTTGAAATTATTTACACTGACATAATAAGGTTTAAAATATTGTGTATTGTTGTAGGAAAATAATTCCGAAGCCATCTGCAGATTTGGAGCTACTTTATAGCCAAATAGGTGAAAAAATACGGTTAATGTTGGACTGCTACCTTTATACTCACACCATATGATAAAAATAAATTAGATTGTTACTATTTCACCGCATTTGACGCATTCATAATCATTGGATTAAGATTTAACGATTTTAATATTAATATAATTTTCAATTTGATTTAAAATAAAAATATTGAATTAAAAATTTTAACCATTTATTTTTAATCCAACAATTAAGAATATATCGAACTCCTGAATTCGATAAATGCGCCATAAATATTTGTTAGAACATACACAAAAATAACTTGGTGAATTAATGGAGAAAGGTGAATTAGAGAGGATAAAGATAAGAATTGAGAGAGATTAGAGAGAGAGATATTGAGGGTGAGTAAGAATTGACATTAACAATAATAGGAGCATTACAAAGCCTTATATATGGAAAGTCCAACTAATGTGGGATATCACAAAACAGCTTATTTCAATAAGCTGAAACTGAAACACAACTAAAACAGAAAAAACTTTGTGATCTGCTGTATCAGACCAAGATGTCATGACATCTTCTTTCGACATCATGTATGACAGTAAAACAGCAACACAACTGAAATGCCAAAAACAGAATTTCAACACACCACCTCATTTCAGTTGTTCCAAGTCCAGCATGCTCAACCTTTTCCTCAATCTCTTGAACATTTCATTTGTCACCCCCTTGATCAACAAACAAAAAAATTGGTGTCCACCACCACCACCGGTTCCTTCTTCGAACACCAAGAGATTGGTGTCCTACCAAACATAAAGATGTATCCAGCCGTTGACTTTCTATCATCCTTATCATCACACCAATTGGAATCGGTGAAACCAAGTAAATTACATTTTTGCCCCGTATCCGATGCAGGAAAGAGAATTCTGCAACCAAGAGTCCTTTTAACATAACGAAGGATTCTCTTAACTGCTTCCAAGTGAGATGCCTTTGGTCTCTCCATGAATCTACTAGCAATACCGACACTAAATGCCAAGTCCGGTCGCGTATTGTACAAATACCGCAATGATCCAATCAACCCCCTATATTGAGTTGGATCCACATCTTGCTCATCTTCACTTTTGGACAACTGTAGTCTTGCTTCACATGGTGTAATTGCAGCATTACAATGCTCCATTTCACACTTCTTCAAGATCTCAAGAGCATATCTCCTTTGATGCATGAGCAGTCTCGTTTTTGACTTTTGGAACTCTATGCCAAGGAAATATGTCAGTATGCCGAGATCCGTCTGTCATACCCCAAATTTTGACCACCAAGATTTCCCATCCTTGTGCCAATCATCATCAAAAAATGGAGATACTTTCATGTCTCATCAATCTCCTCAAGGAATTGTTGAGCATTCACTACTAACAAGAATTAGGGTTTCAAGCCCTCTTAGGGCACTTAAACAAGAGATCAATCAAGAAATGACATGATCTTCAACTTGTCTAGCCTCTCAAACACCCAAAATGGATCAAGAGGACTCCCACATAGAGAATCAAGCACAAGGTTGCAACATTCCAAGTGGATCAAGCCTTAAGATCGCCAGTGTCACCAAATTAGGGTTTTTGGTCGACCAAGGCCTCCAGATGGAAATTTTCATCTGGGCATGAGCCAATGCTTCAAATTGTAACTCAAGATACTCCAAGGGATCTCATAGACCCAATCATCAAGTCAATTTAGCCTCAGGGGATGCATTTATCAAAAATCAGGAATTAGGGTTTCTTGACCTAATTCACCCATAAGTTGACCCTTGGGACAAAAACATGAGCCAAGACCTCAAGACATGATTTGAGGGTCTCTAACACACTATATTGATCAATTTGCAACAATGGATTGATTCAAGAAGCTTGATAAAAAAGTTCCAATTTCGTCAGGACCACAATTAGGGCTTCGAGGGAAAAGTCAACTGTACCTTTGACTTTTGACCAAGACATGCTCCCAAATCTTGGGACATGATTTAATACACCCTATAACACCTATAGAACACATCCATTAGGTTTGATTTAGGTCAAAGACTTGATTTCACCGAGGATCGTACAGTTTGGAATTCATCTGATAAAAAGTCAACTGTGCACAAAGTCAAGTTTGACTTTTTGGGATTTTTCATAATTATGGCTCTTTAACCCTAAAACAATGATAATATGTGATTTGAATCATCATTCATCAAGAAAAATCAAAGAAAGTGGGATAACTTGTAAAAGGGGTAACCATAAAAGCTTAGAATTTTTTCTAAGTTATGGAACAAAGTGGCTAGGGTACCAACTTCCAAGGATCATAACTTGAGATCTAAGCAACCATTTTGAATGATCCAAAGATGGATTTGTAACTCTCATGGCATACTTCAAAAGTGTCAACTACACCTCATTCCAATTCCTCATAGATTTCAAGTTATGATTGGATCAAATCACCAAAAACATGAAAATACATCTTTTTCAACACTTAGAAGAAATTATGTCCAAGTCAGAATTTCAAGTGAAACACCAAAACTTGGGCCATTTTTTCACACAGTTGCAAGCTGAATCAAGTCAAGACATAAACATAAAAGTTGTTGTACATATTGCATACAATCCAAGGAACTCATTGGCATGAAACAACTCATCTTGAGCCAAGAGTTATGGCTGCTGCAACACACCATGACAAGGCTGTCATGAAAAACCAGTTTTCAAGTTTTCTTGCTTCACAGGATTTCTGACTCAAGGCTTATGATCTTTATGCCACATGTATTCAATCTGATCAGAATGCATCTGATCCAACCTGCTAAGTTAGGCCAAGAATGCTTCAAAGCTCATCCTTTGGCATGATGAATAGTTGAACAAATCCTTGGAATTCAAAGGCAATTTAATGCAAATAGTGTACTTTCAAGATTATGATCACTTGTA
The DNA here is from genome assembly GCA_022829125.1 of Lathyrus tuberosus. NCBI lineage: Eukaryota > Viridiplantae > Streptophyta > Magnoliopsida > Fabales > Fabaceae > Lathyrus > Lathyrus tuberosus. Next base: position 16,636,837 of record JALAZF010000078.1, read on the forward strand.
GTCAAGATGCCCTAATAAACAACAATTAAAGTGACTGAGGAATGTGGAATCAGTCAAGGCATAGTTGATCTATTTGGGACAACGGTTACACCTAGTGCAAGAGGCATTTATGCCAAGCCAAATCCATTTGAATGTGGTCTGATCTTGCAGCCATTCACTATTCCTCCAAGACAAGAATTGATCCACTATAAATAGAGGTCCTAACTGATCATTCAAACCACACCAAAGCAGCTTGCAACATTGCTTTCTCTCATTCTCTCCTTAAGTGCCAAAACTCCATATTTTGAGCAAACACTATCGGGTTTTGAGTTGCAGCCTCAAGCAACTCAAACCAACTTCTCAAACACATCACATATGATGTATATGAGATGTTCAAACACTTAAACCATCTCTGTAACACCTCTATCCCGAAATCACTCTTCAACCAGTCCATTATACATCCATTCTGCAACTTGGATACCACAACTTGATCTAAGCAATTTTCAAGAGGTCCAAAGGTTGAAATCTACTCCATAACATCCATTGGAGCTGTAGAGATCATCCAATCACTTCAAAAACACCTGAATCAAAATCTCAATCTTCAACCTACCTGTTATGTAGTTGGATTCCTCCAACTTGATCCAAAGATTTTCAAAGTGTTCCAAGGCTTGCAATCCACTCAACAACATCCATTAAAGCTGTAGAGGTCATCAAATTACTTATGAAACACCATTTGTGCCGAGATTCAATCTCACCTGCAGCAAGGTAAGCCTCAAAACTCTCATAACATGATCCATGGATATTTCCTCGCATGATACTTTTGCCAAATGTTTATTATCATGTTTTAAGTGTTTCCCCTCAAAACATTTGATCATAGCACTCAAAAACATGTCTCCACGATTGCTTTTGGAAAATTAGGGTTCATACATTTATGTTGTTATAACTTGCTGCACACTAAAAATAAATGAAATCAAATATTGCCATCATGTTCCTTGTTAAAAAACGCATGAGTTTGGTGTTTGAATCATGTCAAATGATTGAGAAACGAGTGAGATAGAGAGCTTCATGCATCTGAGCTTGAGGTTGAAGATGGCCATGGCGCCATGCTTCAGAAATCCAACCAAACTTGCCTTATATTTTTTCCATGCCATGTATATTATGAATTGGCATTGCGCCCTAGTGGTTGATCAACTGGTTTATGTGTACTAGCGAGTGGAAGGTCTGGGGTTCGAATCCCCCTCGCCCCAGACCTCTTTTTTTTATCTCTTTTCCACTTTTAATTATTTTTCATATTATTTTTATTAATGATTTGAAAAATTAATTTCTCATTCAATTTTAATCATTTTTGGTTGATTCTTTTTCTGAAAAATCACAAAAATAGTAAAATACTTTATTCTATATAAAAAAAATCAAATTTATATTATTTATTTAATATAGTTGGTATTTTTGTGAATAAATTCATTTTTAATTGTTTTAAACATTTTAAAAATGAATGTTCATCTTGAAAATCAAGACCAAATGAGTTTTAAATCATCTTGTGGTTAAAACCTCATTTTTCAAACCTTAACCAAAAATCATAAGTGGTTTATTTAAACTTATTTGGTACTTTTATCATTTTTATTCATTTTCTTTGAAAAATTACTTTTAAAAAGTGAAAATTAGGGTTTCTTTGATTTTTAATCATACTCAAAATATTTCAAACTCTTTGGGCCTCTTGATAGAGTGTAAGTCCCACCTCTTTGTACATAAATAATTTTGGGTCTCAGTGTATTTTATAAGTCCCGATACCGTTTCAGAAATTTCGACGTAATCGTCGTTTTCAAACTTTTTCAATTGGGCCTACCCTCGTGTTGTAAGTCCCATTTCTTTTCTTCAAAACTTTTTGGGCCTCTTAAGAGAGTGTAAGACCCATCCATTTGTACGGAAAACCTTTTTTGGGCCTCAGTCACATGTATAAGTCCCTGTACAAATTCAAACAACGGTGCGCGCACTGTTAAAATCTGGGCCTCTCCTTGAGTTGTAAGTCCCAATCTCTGTTCAAAATACTTTCTCCTTTGATTTTGAATCCAAATATATAGTTGTTATCAAAACTTTCTTTAATTTCTTTGTTGAACAACTAACAAAACAATATGGAAGCTCTACAACGGGTAAGTTTTTATCCGCTTTCTTTTATCTGCTTTCATATACATAACTGTATTGTGGGAAGCTGCACATGGTTAGTCTTCTTTCATACCTTTTAAAAATACTCGTCATATATCAACTGTATATATACTAGTATAGTTATTTAGAGTTTTCCCCGACAACTACGTCTAGAACTAGGTAAAGCCCTGTTGGTCACTCTTAAATACAAACAAAACTAGATCCCCCATAGGATTCCAGATACAGTCTTCCCTTCTCTTGGGGTTAAACAATATGGAACAAAGAGAAAGGCTGTATTCTCGGTGAACCTTTTCTCAGACTGTCACCCCTATAGATCGTCAAAGAAATTCTACTCCCCGGAGTTGATCTATTCTCTGTGAATAGCATCTCTTGAATTTCTTCCAAACCCTCGAACTTTCCTGGAATGATCTCTTCTCTGTGAATTGCATTTCTTGAACTTCTCTTGGTTTGGGGACCCACAGGTTTCCTAAAAGCATCCCCGCCTCCTCTTGGGCGTTGTACAAGGACCCTTCGGCTTCTTAGAAGTTCTCATGCCTTCTCTTGGGCTTAATACAAGGACCCTGATGACCTCTTAAAGGTATAAGACAAAACTTAGTCATCCGTTGCTAGAGCAGTCTTTCCAGAGTCAAAACCTCAGGCCACTTTAGGATTGTGTCGCGGTGAAAATTGGATACCATAGTTATTTGTTAACTAGGATCGCATTTTTAATGTCACCACCGTTCTTTGATTTTATACAAGGGAAGGGAGAAAAACCGAATTCCCACAATGCAATGCAAATGCACTAAGATTCTAAGTTCGGGGGTTGGTTATACCTAGGGAAGGTGTTAGCATCCTAGATATCTGTAGCACTCTACTGGAGCCTCTTGATTATTTATGTTATTTGTTACTGTTTTGCTAAGGGTTTAGGGGTAGGTGATTTATTATTTTTATTCCTAAGTGTGCTCGACAAGATATCACATCTTGTGCCTACATATCCTGTCAGGAGGGAATCAGAGCACTTGTAGTTCCTTATTAAGGATACTAAAATGTTTTAAAGGTTTAGGAGAGAAGATGAGTCATCCTCTTAAGAAAATCACCACAGTTTTTTGAAAAGGTTTGTATTTTGTGGGGTATGGGATTGTAAGTCCCTTTCTTTGAGATGATTAACATCTAATTCTCTTGTGTGGAGAATTAGGTGGGCTAAAGTTTGATTTAAAAAATCAAAGTTGAAGGGGGACTAACCTAGGTAATTTATCCTAAGTTATCTAATTGACTTATCTTAAGGTGTCGATTATGATGCAAATGATGTGCACCATGCACAATAACATGGTTATCATGCATGGGATTTTCCCTTGGATATTAATGCGATTAATTATATTAGATTAGCGAGAGTGCTAGCAAAGTGGTGCTAGTCTTGTGTCTAGTGACCAAAAGGTTGAATGCGATGTCCTAAGGCAATCGACTTACATGGGTAGAAAATTGGCTCGACGTTGGATCGAGAGTTTTAATATTTTTTGAAAGGTTTAATGTACAAAAGCAATGCATACATCATACATAATAAACAAAAGCAATAGCAAAGCATAGTAACAAACGAGACTAAACCTATTCCACACAAGCGTACGACTAAGCACTAAAGATTCTACCGGGGAACGATTTGTTGGGAAAAGAGTTTTGATATTAAGGTTTATTATTTTGAGGATTTATATTAAAGATTATCTTAGTTAAAAAAAGGTTAAGGATCTCTTAATAAGAAGGTTTTAATTTTTTTTTTAGAGTTGTTATATTAAGAAGTTATTATTAATTTAAAAGAAAAAGTTAAAGATTTTTTTTATCTTATTAAATAAAAAGGATTTTATTATTTTAATAATGAAAAAGTTTTAATTTTTTTTTTAGTTTTATCTTTACAAAAAAAAAAGGCTTATCTTTTTTATTATAAAAACTATTAAAAAAAACCATTAAGAAAGAGTTTTATTTTGTTATAAAATAAGTATTATTCTAAACTTATTGTAAAAGTTTATTATTTATTCAAAAGGTTTTATTATTTCTATTATCTAAAACTTATTATTTTTATTAAAAGAAATAACATATTTCTTTAAAAAGTCATATAAAATGTTATACTTATATTATAAAATAAATTTGTTTTAAATTATTTCTAAAGAAAAAAAAAGTTTATATTATAAAAGAGTTATTTGCTTTTATTATTAAAAGAGAAAAAGAAAAAAATTAAGAAAGGGGGCAACATGTTCGCAAGGGAGAGAGGGTCCGCCATGGACCCACAGATCTCAACCATTGAATCCAAAAGCGAGTAAATCTAACGATTGATAAGGAGGGTGCACGGTATATGGTGTGTGTGTGTACGCATGTGATTATATGGCAATGAAAACAAAGGAAAGAAAATGAATCTCTCTTCTCTCTCTGCTCCGCCTACCCTCTCGTTCGCTCTCCCTCTCCGCTCTCGTTTGGACCAAAAGGATTTCAAAACCCCAATTCCCAAAACCTCGCTGTCTCTTATCTCTCTCGATCAAACAAGCAATACCCTAACCCCGCACAGCCCAATACCCCAATTTCATTATGATTTTCGATTACAATTTACAATGATTATATGAGTAAAGCGAGAAACGGAAAAAAGGAAAGGACGGCGAAGGTTGAAGGCACGACGCAAACGGCTTCATGGATCTTCATTCAAGGATGAGTTTTCTTCATCTTTATACCTTTTGCGTGATTTAATTGAAGTTTCTTTGTCTGCTTTGCGTCCTTTATGCTATGATTCAACTTTTGCTCCTTTCTGAATGTTAGTTTATGATGGGTTTGTGGATCTCTATGTTGGTACAATTGATTGACTTCTGATGAAATGATGAACTGTTTATGTTTCTGATCTATGCGTTTTGATTTTTGATGAATTAGTTTAGGTGATGGGTTCGTAATGGTTTTGTTGAGTGTGAGGTGGTAAGATATTTCTTGGGTGATATTTCATGTGATTTTAGTGTGTATGGTTTGTGTATGACCTTGATGCCTCTCTGTTTGCGTAGCGTGACACCTTTTATTGACATAGCAGATTTAATCCCCAATTGAATGCTGAGATTTTAAGTAAATGGTGATTTCCAAATTGGTAGGAGCATGTTAGGGACAAGTTTGATTTTACCATGATGGAATTTCCATTTCCAACTGATCGTGTTTTGGGAAATTAATGCCCTGCTTAATTCACTGTGTTTGGATTGCTTTACCGATATAGAATTCTGAGGCCTATTATTGATTTGGAATGTTTTGGTGTTGCTCTCGATTCTTTTCTTTTACCATCGTATCAAGTTTGGCATGACTTTGGAAAGAGTTGATTCAAACATGTCTGGTAACTTGGATGATGGTTAATGTATTTGGCTTAGTCGTGTTCTTGACTCTAAATGCGAAATAATGACTTTGAGGACTTCTGACTTGAAATGTTTGGTTTTCTTCAATTTGTTGCCATTAACTTTTGATCCTGTGTGATCATGTTTTAAAATTGAAGCATGGTTGAACTGGAGTTTCAGCTGCTAACCAAATGTGGTTGTTCTTATGCAGAGTAGTGATGGTGGTGCGGATCATAGCAAGGGTCAAGGCTGGTGTATTCATAGGCAAGCTCCGTGCAATATAACTACTTGGAGCGAAGCCGGTAGCACTGCTGAACTGTGGAAGGTAATCAACATTACTTAATGGTTGATCTTGTTAAATCGAATGCCTACGAATTTCGTCATTGGCCCCATTTAATTTTGTATTTGGGGGAATATGTCTCAGCCTGGTTGTCAAGTCTTTAGAATCATGCTGACCATGTTAGTATCATTTATTGATAGTCTGTAGATGATGCAGATCCTTTCCTATGTGATATCAGAATCAGAAGGTACCTCATAAACATGCATAACTTGAGTAGTCTTAGCAGGTATGTTGGCATAGAAATCACCACGTAGAAGTGTGCTTCGTTTATGATTATGGTAATTCTAAGTTGAGAAACCATGATTTTTTTTTGCGCATAGGCTGTACAAATGGAAATTTTGCAACTACGACAGTTCAGATGTTGATTTCAGGTCTGGTTTCAGGCTTAAAATTTGGTGATCTCAAAGGCGGTTTAGCAGGAACAAAATCAGAGAGTAGGTTTGTTCGCCTCCGTATTCAACGCTTATTTGGGACTTTACAGAGGTAATGTGATGAATTCACTCCTTTAGGCCAGGTTACCAGTTGTATAAGGTTTTGTTTTCTTGCTGTTGATTGTAATTTGACTATTTCTTTTGAAGGTGCATGGGAGAACATTGTAGGAAGAAAACCACCTTATCTAAAACAATTTGGACTGTTTTATTCTATTTGATGGTAACTTCTAATTAATTCCTTCTTTGGTGTGTTTTTCCTGTTCTATTTAAACATGCTGGTTGGATGATAATGATGCTCCCTTTCCTCTTTCGAATGCAGGTACTTAAGGCTGAGATTTATCGTGATGGATGAGGTATATAACTTCTCATGAGGGTGATTTGTGTGGAATTGGGAGCACGCCGCTATTTGGGGATGCTAGCACGTAAGAACTCACCAAGCCGTATCTGACCCGACTACCGTCCACACTATCCTCTCTATATAAGGACCTCGTTAAACGTGGATGCAATAGTTATACCCTCTTGCAAAGCTACAGTTGCAGCATAAAAATATAAATCCTTTAAAGGCCTTAGTCTTAATCCTTCAATCATCTAAGCGCAATGCTCAATAATTAACATCGTGTACTGTTGCATACGTGTGTATGAATAGCAGCTTGCAAATTGTTCTTTTTAGGGATGTAACACTGCAACTTCTTTTTTCTTTACCTTTGGACTTTAGAATTTATTTAACTTTAAGAGTCCACACATAAGTGAAGTAGGCAAAGTAGCATCTGATGCAGTTGAAGAAATATATTTCCCGGCTTGACAAATATTCTCCTGGAAAGATTTTTTTTCAAGCATATAGTTCCATTTTTTTACTGATTTCTCCAACCGGCGGACTGCTTACCCAATTCAACCAAACCTTTGTAGAACTGTTTCCTTTTGTTAACGAGACTATATCATAAACGTGGTTGCTCCTGTATGTGATAAACTCCAAACATTGGCCTTGCATTTCATAACATCTAAACTTGATAGAACTTGGGTATTTAGATCTTGCACCCTGCTTGCACCCTGAAGTGATTATCCAAGCCATCCAAAACAAAATCCTTCTTCTATTTGCATATATGATTTCCAATGCTCCTTGAGACTTTTAAATCTTGGTTTTTCATTAACCTTTGTAACGTGCTTATCTTATGTTCCGTGCCGTATCTCACCATAATTTAGACATATCCTTAATTGCAGGTTAATTGTGTCATAAAATTTCTTAATTCAAAACCTCCATTAATTCTTGAAACTTAATCAACTTTGTTAGCTTGCTTAATACATGGCCTCGGGATCATTCTTAGAGTACGACTCAAGATATATTAAAACAAAAATTTAAACAACTTAAAATAAGATTCAAAAGAAACCTGAAAACCGAATCCCATGCCTTGAAATGAATCCATTCATATGTCTTAGGAAAATGATCATGTCATGACCATTTAGTCATGAGAATGAGGGCACACCTCCCTTTTATCTTTTCTTGAAATTGCCAAACCTACACAAATTGGGTAGTGATAAAAAAACAAAGCACATAAGGACCTAAAGATGCTATGCAAAGAACAAGGGATCTTTGGGTAAAAAATTAGGGTGCGACAGATGCCCCTATTTAAGTTTCTCCTATTCGGAGATATGGAGATTGAAATCTTCGTCTCGACGAGATAGGAGAGACTTAAATACAAACATGCACAATTTTTGACCCTAAGATGCCACAAGATGCACATGATATGGTATGAAACGAAATGCAAGACAAAGATCCTGTGAGGAATGATGTCACAGGGGATAACTGCGGTTGAAACGATGAAACATAGCCGAAGAAAGGGAGACCCGTTGAGGGATAGCTCAGCGAGACGAGACTCCACGGGGAAAGATCCAACTCCACTGGGGGAAAGAGACTACCAACTGAAAATCACAATGTATCTTAAGCATAGGGTGATGAACCTGTGGCGAAATCTTCTAAAAAAAATCTAACTTGCAGAACCTTCTATCGTTGTCGATCTTGGGAATTTCACGAGATATCAACTGGAGGAGTCTATTGTTGAGATTTAGAACCTCTTCTGAGAATACCTTCTTTGAAGGTTTTATTGAAAATGTGTCCACTGTCAAAGATACTGGGGAATCTGTTGAGAAGAAATTACTGCCTGTCAAAGTTTAGAATTAACCAGGGAATCTACTGCCGAGATCCTGGAAATAGACGACTATTTGTCAAAGTTTGAAATAAACCAGGGAATCTACTGCCGAGATCCTGGAAAGAAACGACTGTTTGTCGAAGTTTTAAAATAAACCAGGGAAATCTACTGTCGAGATCCTGGAAATAGAGAAACATCTTTTGTTGAAGTCTGCTGGAGATCTACTGCCGAGAATAACTAGAGAATTTAAAAATGAAATACCTACTGCCGAGGTCTTCTGGAAATCTACTGCCGAGAATAACCAGGAAAATACCTTCTGATAATCAAGCCATCTGTTTAAAGGATAATAAACTTCCCCTCATCTCGGGTCATAAGCCACGGACTGGTCCCAGTTCCTTCTTTAATCAAGTATTTCACTTAAAAAGGGTAAAAATAAACCTCCCCTAGTCTCGGGTCATAAGCCACGGACTGGTCTCAGTTTCTTCCTTAATCAAGTCTTTCACTTGAAAAGGGTAAAAATAAACCTCCCCTTGTCTCGGGTCATAAGCCACGGACTGGTCTCAGTTTCTTCTTTGGGGATAGAATATCCACTACCGATTTACTGGGTAGTTCACAAAGAAAGATCATCTGCTACCGGTTTACTGGGTAGTCCACGATGAAAATTTTACCTGTTACTGATTTACTGGGTAGTCGGCAAAGAAAATTCTACTACCGATTTATTGGGTAGGAAAATATTATTTGCTACCGATTCACTGGGTAGAATATTACCTGCTACCAATTTACTGGGTAGAATATTACTTGCTACCGATTTAATGGGTAGTCAGTAAAGAAAATATCATTTGCTACCGATTTACTGGGTAGTCAGCGAAAAAGATTATCTGCTAATGATTTACTGGGTAAAATATTACCTGCTACTGATTTACTGGGTAGTCAGCAAAGAAAACATCATCTGCTACCGATTTACTGGGTAGTCAGTGAAAAAGATTATCTGCTACCGATTTATTGGGTAGTCCATAAAGAAAAGATTATCTCCTGGGGATAGACAAACTACCTTGAGGTGACTGCCATTTGTCATCCAACTAGGAAACCTGATAACCATACTGCTCAAATAAAGAGCGGCTACTTGTTGTCTGGGTGTAACTACCTTAAAAATGTTGTAATAATACTGCTGGTGAAATAATTCTATCTTCCATACAGATCTTCAAATAAACTCTTCTTGGGGAGACAAGGAGCAAAATAAATGCACGCTCGTTCCGAATTCAACATCTCAGAGATGTCCTAAATTTATGATTGTCATGGACCAAAGTTCAATTCAGGAAATAACTGAAAGGAAACGGTCAAACAAGACCCATCCATTGAGGGATGAACTCAAAAGGGTTTATCTTTATCCGAATATGGAAAAGAAACTAAAGCAATCGTCTTCCACGAGGATTGAACTCAGTGGGGAATTATAAAGGATGTGTTCTTTCTGCCTAAAGCTAACAATTCTACTTGGAGGGAGCAGACAAACCCAGTCACTTGGAGATAAGCGCAAGCAAAGTGAAAGAAACAGACAAACAAACACAAAGATGCAAGATACAAAATGCGCACATGCCATGAATCTAAATGAAAGGATGTCATGCTATGCTTATGCTTATGCTGACAAAACAACAACGAGAAGCAAACAGGAGATGAAAACAAACATCTCGATACAAATACTCGGCCAATATTCGCAATATAAGAAGCATCACTGGGGGTGAGTGGAAAACCAGATATGAAACCATGTCCTGCTTCAAAGCTTCAAATTTCTCTGGGGAAGAGATGCATTCCACTTGGGGATGAACATCGTGACTTCGCTTAGGATTGTTAAGAAAGATTCACTGGGAACGAATCAAATTCATGATCGAAGAGACTTCATGGGGGATAAAATAAATATCCGCTGCAAGCTGAAGTAGCCTGAATGAACGTTGTAATTGGATAAAATAAATATCCACTTCGTCGGGGAAGCTTGAGTCAATAGTAGTTGAAAATGCCAGAGATAAAACTTCGAGGGGATGAAATGAACATCCACTTTGCTTAAGAAGATTGCGGTAGAGAGAACGTCCGTTGAGGAATGAAATAAACACTCGCTTTGTTGGGGAAGGTTGAAAACCAAATACATTTATTGAGGATTCTTAGGCTGCCAACTGGGGAACCCTGCATCAAACTTGCCATAACTTCTCAAAGTGGAGATTCACCAGGGAGTAGTCGTGACTACCTGAAGTAAAGATTTACTGGGGATTCGCCACATCACTTAGGATATAAACCCTTTGAGGTATGAGTGAATAAAGTTGTGAGACTGGTGTAACTCTGTATTGATAACCTGCATAGTAGTCGCCATTTTGAATAATTGTTGTTGTGAATGGATCAAAAGTCTTCGATCCTCAAATGCCCCAGGCCACATGGTTTATGAGAAGAAGTCATCCCAAGAGAATTTTACAGAAAACTTGGCATTCAACTGTTCCAAAGTCTTTAAGCTCTTGGAGAGATTTACCAAATCTCGACGTAACTGTCCCAGATTGACGGTGATCTTGAGTCTTCAAACTTGCCCCTTGGGGTGAGACAGTGGAAGAAACAGCTGGGAGGCAACTTGCCCCTGCTCAGAAAAGTCTTTAGGCAACATGCCCCTGGATATGGTCATCCCTTTGAAATGATCTGCCATTTACTCATCAGAGTTTCAAATCTCAAAAGATTTAGATCATCGTTGATGCTCGTATGCTAGCTTATATGATGTCAAGCAATGTTAGCAAGCAAAAAAAATGTTAATTCTGAAACCGATAATGCAACGTATTTTTGTCTTGAAAATTTTATTCAAAGTATTTTGGTGGTTGAATTACCAATTTTATAATGCCAACGCAAATTTGAGCATAGCTTATAAGAGTCAGGAAACGATGTCTCAACGAGTATGCTTTTGCAATAAACCTTGCTTCAATTAGGTCTTTTGAAGGGTTGTATCATGGATTGGTTCACGGTTTGAGAAACAAAGGATATAAGGCTCAAAATTTGTTTGTGCCCACCCAATCTTCGTGATATTTTACTCCATTTTTTTTACTGAACATTACCCTGCCCCAGGTTAAGAATGAGGGTTTTTTGATTTGGAAGAAGAAAACTCCTACTTCAAGGTTCAAAGGGGTTAACGAGGGTTTATCTCCTTATATCTTTGGTGTTTAGGATTTTGAAACAATGCCTTATATCACTAGCAGAGTTTTATTCAAAAGCATACAACAAGAGATCTTGCGTTTGATTTCATCATCCTCCATTCAATTTTCAGCCAAAGCAAGAGATTGGGCAGCATTGGCATTATAAAATAGAAAGAACGTTTAAAATGAGTGAAACGAATGGATTTCTTCAAGACAAACACTATTCATTGCATTACCTATTCAAAATAACAAGTTCTTACATGCAAATAACAAATGCATTAACAAACAAAGAGCATTACATGCGAAGAGCAGTAAATTAACTAAAGCTTTGAGGAGGTTGTTGCTGTTTTAGCTTGTCGCCTTAGCATTTGTACCTCATTCAACAGTAATCACCACTGGTTTTGGCATATTAAAGCGCGGGACTACGACGTTCATCTTTTCTCTAGGGATATGAAGAAGTTCCTGATCTAGCATATCTTGGAGATCCCTCTTCACGACAGAACATCCGCGGGGATTCCTCGAGCAAGTTTTACAAGAAGCATGGTTATGCTCGTAGTGGGTAAGCCTACACAGATCGGCATGCATATCCACCAAAGATCCTCTTATAGAATTCACGTCAGAAATACGACATTCCTCGAGGCATTCTTCTACAGGGCTTTCGTATTTAGGCAATAAGTTAGTTGAGATGTTGGGCCCAAAATCCTCAAAAGACAAGATGCCACTTTGCACTAACTTCTGTACTTGAGCTTTCAAAGCATAACATTGTTCAATGTCGTGACCAGGTGCCCCTTGATGAAATAGACAAAAACGATCAGACTTAAACCACCATGGGAGCTTCTTTGGGATAGCCGGCGGTTTCTTTGTTTGCACCAGATTCTTCTGTACTAAAGCAAGATATAACTCAGAATAGGCCATTGGGATCGGGTTAAACCGATCCACGTGTCGTTTACTTTCGCTACGAGATCCTTTATACTTTTCTCGCGGAATAGCATCAGCAATTTGTTCCTTCTTCTTGAGCAAACCCTCTCTAAGATCCTTAGAGCTGTTAGGAATGTTAACGAGCGCCGCGGAAATGGGCACTGGCGTGACTTCAGAAGTCTCGATCCCTTGAAATGGAGTCTGGGAACTATGAGGAGAAGGTTGATTTCGAGCAGCAATCAGAGTTTCAACCAAAATAGAGAGCCTCTCCACACTAGCCCTCAAAGCAGACACTTCCTTGCGGAGTTCACAATTTTCTTGCTCAAAGTTATCCATCCTTCCTCTTTGATTGGCCTGTGTATCGTATCAAAGATTCTGTTTGACCGAGAAGAGAAACACAAATAAGAACCTGGAATACAAAGGAATGCAAATGCAAATGCGAATGCTATGCAACAAGATTCATGAAACTCGGCTATTTTATAATCATTAAGGGAATATCAAAAGACTCGATTTAAAAAAAATCATTAAAAACGGTTACGATAATCAATATCCTGAATATTAAAACAGATTTATTAATAACGCGTCGGCACGCCTTACAACAGTCATAACGGGAAAGCTAAATAAAAGCTAATAATGATGGATCTAAGGAGACTCTTCCAACGGTATTTTTTTGAGTCCTTTGACTTCCTCCAATTGAGCTTCTTCTAGAAATGTTGATCAAAGATTAGAATGGGAAAAGACGTCTTGGACCTTTCCTTTCTTGCAAGCAATAGCTTCTTTCCAATATATCCTCCTTTTGTAGTTATCTTGGCTTGAATATGAACCTAAGATAGGAAATGAACTTTTGTCCTGAAATAGTAACTTGGTCAGCTAAGAATATTCTTCATAAGGTGTCACCAAATAGTCCTCAGGAATAATGGTAGGCGGCAGTAGAATAACTTCTTATCTTGTCTTGAATTCTTCTTTGTCTGGCCGCAAGGTCTCTAATCTCCTTAGATCGTCCAAGTTATGACTATTGTAAGAATACTTCAATGTTTTTTTTCAAGAGTCTATGATATTCTTACGATGTTCACAAATGAGACTAAGTTCCATGAATCTTTATGATATGATGCTAATGGATGCATGGATGCAAACACAAAGACAAAGCACAAAGCACACATAAGCAAACAAACAAACAAGGGTCCTAGGTTCAACGGAGCGTGAACGGAGTCAAGGTCTACCCATCCCATAAGGTAGTATGGTTTCAAATGTACCTGCCGAACGGGTTCTAAAAGTTCCCAGAGTCTACGACCCATCTTTCGGATATTATCGACTTCCCAAATCACTTGGTATTCAATAATATTCTCAAGAGGATCTCGTCCGAGTGTAGTATCGTGTGACAACTATTTGGAAATAGACTCCTGCATAGTCACCGCACTACATTCTAAAAGGCCAAGTGGGTTTAAAGGTGCTACTGTCCTCAGTCTTAAGGGTTCTTGGTCGAAGTTAATACCGTTTTCATGAATGAACTAGTTCAAACACTATTAAGTTCAAAAGAACCTAAACTGAGCGATGATTTTCTCAATTTGACTTTTCGAGAATCGACTCCGTCAAAGTACCCTTGACCATATCATCTCCTATAATTATACTCATGTCCGAGTCTAGGACTCCTCACCACTCAAGAATCCCTCCAAACAGCAAAACCAACAAATATAACAGATAACATTAAAAGATCAAGTTAGGGGGAACCCTCTTATGAGAGTCCCCAGTGAAGTCGCCATTTCTGTCGCGGTGAAAATTGGATACCATAGTTATTTGTTAACTAGGATCGCATTTTTAATGTCACCACCGGTCTTTGATTTTATCCAAGGGAAGGGAGAAAAACCGAATTCCCACAATGCAATGCAAATGCACTAAGATTCTAAGTTCGGGGGTTGGTTATACCTAGGGAAGGTGTTAGCATCCTAGATATCTGTAGTACTCTACAGGAGCCTCTTGATTATTTATGTTATTTGTTATCTGTTTTGCTAAGGGTTTAGGGGTAGGTGATTTATTATTTTTATTCCTAAGTGTGCTCGACAAGATATCGCATCTTGTGCCTACATATCCCGTCAGGAGGGAATCAGAGCACTTGTAGTTCCTTATTAAGGATACTAAAATGTTTTAAAGGTTTAGGAGAGAAGATGAGTCATCATCTTAAGAAAACCACCACAGTTTTTTTTTAAAATGTTTGTATTTTGTGGGGTATGGGATTGTATGTCCATTTCTTTGAGATGATTAAAATCTAATTCTCTTGTGTGGAGAATTAGGTGGGCTAAAGTTTGATTTAAAAAATCAAAGTTGAAGGGGGACTAACCTAGGTAATCTATCCTAAGTTATCTAATTGACTTATCTTAAGGTGTTGATTATGATACAAATGATGTGCACCATGCACAATAACATGGTTATCATGCATGAGATTTTCCCTTGGATATTAATGCGATTAATTATATTAGATTAGCGAGAGTGCTAGCAAAGTGGTGCTAGTCTTGTGTCTAGTGACCAAAAGGTTGAATGCGATGCCCTAAGGCAATCGACTTACATGGGTAGAAAATTGGCTCGACATTGGATCGAGAGTTTTAATATTTTTTGAAAGGTTTAAAGTACAAAAACAATGCATACATCATACATAATAAACAAAAGCAATAGCAAAGCATAGTAACAAACGAGACTAAACCTATTCCACACAAGCGTACGACTAAGCACTAAAGATTCTACCGGGGAACGATTTGTTGGGAAAAGAGTTTTGATTTTAAGGTTTATTATTTTGAGGATTTATATTAAAGATTATCTTAGTTAAAAAAAAGGTTAAGAATCTCTTAATAAGAAGGTTTTAATTATTATTTTTTTTAGAGTTGTTATATTAAGAAGTTATTATTAATTTAAAAGAAAAAGTTAAAGATTTTTTTATCTTATTAAATAAAAAGGATTTTATTATTTTAATAACGAAAAAGTTTTAATTTTTTTTTTTAAGTTTTATCTTTACAAAAAAAAAAGGCTTATCTTTTTTATTATAAAAACTATTAAAAAAACTATTAAGAAAGAGTTTTATTTTGTTATAAAATAAGTATTATTCTAAACTTATTGTAAAAGTTTATTATTTATTCAAAAGGTTTTATTATTTCTATTATCTAAAACTTATTATTTTTATTAAAAGAAACAACATATTTTTTTAAAAAGTCATATAAAATGTTATACTTATATTATAAAATAAATATGTTTTAAATTATTTCTAAAGAAAAAAAAGTTTATATTATAAAAGAGTTATTTGCTTTTATTATTAAAAGAGAAAAAGAAAAAAATTAAGAAAGGGGGCAACATGTTCGCAAGGGAGAGAGGGTCCACCATGGACCCACAGATCTCAACCATTGAATCCAAAAGCGAGTAAATCTAACGATTGATAAGGAGGGTGCACGGTATATGGTGTGCGTGTGTGTACGCATGTGATTATATGGCAATGAAAACAAAGGAAAGAAAACGAATCTCTCTTCTCTCTGCTCCGCCTACCCTCTCGTTCGCTCTCCCTCTCCGCTCTCGTTTGGACCAAAAGGGTTTCAAAACCCTAATTCCCAAAACCTCGCCGTCTCTTATCTCTCTAGATCAAACAAGCAATACCCTAACCCCGCACAGCCCAATACCCCAATTTCATTATGATTTTCGATTACAATTTACAATGATTATATGAGTAAAGAGAGAAACGGAAAAAAGGAAAGGACGACGAAGGTTGAAGGCACGACGCGAACGACTTCATGGATCTTCATTCAAGGATGAGTTTTCTTCATCTTTATACCTTTTGCGTGATTTAATTGAAGTTTCTTTGTCTGCTTTGCGTCCTTTATGCTATGATTCAACTTTTGCTCCTTTCTGAATGTTAGTTTATGATGGGTTTGTGGATCTCTATGTTGGTACAATTGATTGACTTTTGATGAAATGATGAACTGTTTATGTTTCTGATCTATGTGTTTTGGTTTTTTATGAATTAGTTTAGGTGATGGGTTCGTAATGGTTTTGTTGAGTGTGAGGTGGTAAGATATTTCTTGGGTGATATTTCGTGTGATTTTAGTGTGTATGGTTTGTGTATGACCTTGATACCTCTCTGTTTGCGTAGCGTGACACCTTTTATAGACATAGCAGATTTAATCCTCAATTGAATGCTGAGATTTTGAGTAAAGGTTGATTTCCAAATTGGTAGGAGCATGTTAGGGACAAGTTTGATTTTACCATGATGGAATTTCCATTTCCAACTGATCGTGTTTTGGGAAATTAATGCCCTGCTTAATTCACCGTGTTTGGATTGCTTTACCGATATAGAATTCTGAGGCCTATTATTGATTTGGAATGTTTTGGTGTTGCTCTCGATTCTTTTCTTTTACCATCGTATCAAGTTTTGCATAACTTTGGAAAGGGTTGATTCAAACATGTCTGGTAACTTGGATGATGGTTAATGTATTTGGCTTAGTCGTGTTCTTGACTCTAAATGCGAAATAATGACTTTGAGGACTTCTGACTTGAAATGTTTGGTTTTCTTCAATTTGTTGCCATTAACTTTTGATCCTGTGTGATCATGTTTTGAAATTGAAGCATGGTTGAACTAGAGTTTCAGCTGCTAACCAAATGTGGTTGTTCTTATGCAGAGTAGTGATGGTGGTGCAGATCATAGAAAGGGTCAAGGCTGCTGTATTCATAGGCAAGCTCCATGCAGTATAACTACTTGGAGCGAAGCCGGTAGCACTGCTGAACTGTGGAAGGTAATCAACATTACTTAATGGTTGATCTTCTTAAATCGAATGCCCACGAATTTCGTCATTGGCCCTATTTAATTTTGTATTTGGGGGAATATGTCTCATTCTGGTTGTCAAGTCTTTAGAATCATGTTGACCATGTTAGTATCATTTATTGATAGTCTGTAGATGATGCAGATCCTTTCCTATGTGATATTAGAATCAGAAGGTACCTCATAAACATGCATAACTTGAGTAGTCTTAGCAGGTATGTTGGCATAGAAATCACCACGTAGAAGTGTGCTTCGTTTATGATTATGGTAATTCTAAGTTGAGAAACCATGATTTTTTTTTGCGCATAGGCTGTACAAATGGAACTTTTGCAACTACAACAGTTCATATGTTGATTTCAGGTCTGGTTTCAGGCTTAAAATTTGGTGATCTCAAAGGCGGTTTAGCAGGAACAAAATCAGAGAGTAGGTTTGTTCGCCTCCGTATTCAACGCTTATTTGGGACTGTACAGAGGTAATGTGATGAATTCACTCCTTTAGGCCAGGTTACCAGTTGTATAAGGTTTTGTTTTCTTGCTGTTGATTGTAATTTGACTATTTCTTTTGAAGGTGCATGGGAGAACATTGTAGGAAGAAAGCCACCTTATCTAAAACAATTTGGACTGTTTTATTCTATTTGATGGTAACTTCTAATTAATTCCTTCTTTGGTGTGTTTTTCCTGTTCTATTTAAACATGCTGGTTGGATGATAATGATGCTCCCTTTCCTCTTTCGAATGCAGGTACTTAAGGCTGAGATTTATCGTGATGGATGAGGTATATAACTTCTCATGAGGGTGATTTGTGTGGAATTGGGAGCACGCCGCTATTTGGGGATGCTAGCACGTAAGAACTCACCAAGCCGTATCTGACCCGACTACCGCCCACACTATCCTCTCTATATAAGGACCTCGTTAAACGTGGATGTAATAGTTATACCCTCTTGCTAAGCTGCAGTTGCAGCATAAAAATGTAATTCCTTTAAAGGCCTTAGTCTTAATCCTTCAATCATCTAAGCGCAATGCTCAATTATTAACATCGTGTACTGTTGCATACGTGTGTATGAATAACAGCTTGCAAATTGTTCTTTTTAGGGATGTAACACTGCAACTTATTTTTTCTTTACCTTTGGACTTTAGAATTTATTTAACTTTAAGAGTCCACACATAAGTGAAGTAGGCAAAGTAGCATCTGATGCAGTTGAAGAAATATATTTCCCGGCTTGACAAATATTCTCCTGGAAAGATTTTTTTTCAAGCATATAGTTCCATTTTTTTACTGATTTCTCCAACCGGCGGACTGCTTACCCAATTCAACCAAAGCTTTGTAGAACGGTTTCCTTTTGTTAACGAGACTATATCATAAACGTGGTTGCTCCTATATGTGATAAACTCCAAACATTGGCCTTGCATTTCATAACATCTAAACTTGATAGAACTTGGGTATTTAGAGCTTGCACCCTGCTTGCACCCTGAAGTGCTTATCCAAGCCATCCAAAACAAAATCCTTCTTCTATTTGCATATATTATTTTCAATGCTCCTTGAGACTTTTAAATCTTGGTTTTTAATTAACCTTTGTAACATGCTTATCTTATGTTCCGTCCTGTATCTCACCATAATTTAGACATATCCTTAATTGCAGGTTAATTGTGTCATAAAATTTCTTAATTCAAAACCTCCATTAATTCTTGAAACTAAATCAACTTTGTTAGCTTGCTTAATACATGGCCTCGGGATCATTCTTAGAGTACGACTCAAGATATATTAAAACAAAAATTTAAACAACTTGAAATAAGATTCAAAAGAAACCTGAAAACCGAATCCCATGCCTTGAAATGAATCCATTCATATGTCTTAGAAAAATGATCATGTCATGACCATTTAGTCATGAGAATGAGGGCACACCTCCCTTTTATCTTTTCTTGAAATTTCCAAACCTACACAAATTGGTTAGTGATAAAAAACAAAGCACATAAGGACCAAAAGATACTATGCAAAGAACAAGGGATCTTTGGGTCAAAAATTAGGGTGCGACAGGTTGATTCTCATCCCTTAATGCCCTTGCCTCCTCTGGGAGGCATCATACAAAAGATAAACTCTTCCACACTAGTAGACTTGGATAGTCTATATCCCCTCTTGAGTCTCAAAGATATTCTCAAGCACTGTAGAAACCCTGGTCACTCTGAATCAATCTCTCGCAGAAACCCAGTCTCTCTCATGAGAGTTCCCCAACCAAGGTCAGCTTATCCCAGATCAGAACCTCAAGGTCTCTGATATCTCAACTCTTCTGTAATCCTCAGCAAGAGTTGATTCTCCACGTGGACCTACCTGGGGATCCCAATTATCCCCAGCAAAAGATAGCCTCCTCTTAGGCTTTGTATAAGGACATTTCCTCAGCAGAAAGCTAGCCTCCTCTTAGGCTTTGTATAATGATCCTTCCTCAGGAAAGTCAGCCTCCTCTTGGGATTTGTACAATGATTCTCCCCAGCGGAGCTAACCTTTTCAGACTCTCTTGTTGAGTCCATCACTTTTCAAGATTTTCTTGATGAGTCAACCTCCTTGTAGCCTCAATCTCGGGCTTCGTACGAGACAACAAATCACTCTCTTGTTGAGTATAAAAGACTCTCTTGTTGAGTCAATCAACTTTCAGACTCTCTTGTTGAGTCAATCACTTTTTTGGACTCTCTTGTTGAGTCAACCTTTTTCAGCCTTCGTCTTGGGCTTTATACAAGACAGATAAAATACTCTCTTGTTGAGTTAACCCTTTTAGCCTCCTCTTAGGCTTTGTATAATGTCTGTCCTCAGCAGACGCCCATACAAGCACTCTCTTGTTGAGTCAAATCCCTTCTAGCCTCAATCTTGGGCTTTGTACCAGACAGATAAAAACACTCTCTTGTTGTGTCAAACCCTTTTAGCCTCTATCTTAGGCTTTATACAAGACATAAATCTCCCTCTCTTGAGCTTGGGACAAATATCTTCTCTAGCAGAGTCATTTCCTCCTAGCCTTCCTCTAGGCTTTGAGGAATAATTTTCCCCAAGCAGAGTCAAAACGCAGTTCAGCCTCCGTCTTAGGCTTTGTACAAGACACGTAAAATATCCTCACCATTGTCAGACATAACATTTTCCCCGGAGAAGTCAAACTTTTAGCCTCCTCTTAGGCTTTGTATAACGATATCCCCAAAGAGCCTGACTCTTTTTCACCTCCATCTTGGGCTTTATACAAGACACCAATATATACACTCTCTTGTTGAGTCGGTCTTATCCAGGCTCCTCTTAGGCTTTATATAAAGAAATCCCCCAGCTGGGTCAATCAACCTCTTAGCATCAAACTAGTGCTTTGATCAAGGCATACAAAAATCAATAATTCCTCTTTAGAGATGACAAATTCTCTCTTAGCCAAAACCCTTTAGCTTCATATCTTGGGCTTTGAACAAGATACAAATCACCTTTAGCTTCATATCTTGGGCTTTGAACAAGATACAAATCACCTTTAGCTTCATGTCTTTGGCTTTGAACAAGACATCAAAATATCTTTTTCCTCCCATAGAATAGGGGAACTACGATTGCTCTGATTTCCCTGTTTCGTTTAAACGGGAATACGTAGGCATAACATTGCGAAATCTTAGCGAGCATACCAGTCCAAAAATCTAGGTCCAGTACCTTCACACATCAATCAAAACTTAGGTCTAGTACCTTACCAAAAACATCGGGAACACCCGAACATCAACAAAAACTCACTCACTCACTCATCTTTCCCAAGAAACTTTCCCAAACCATCAACAGATAAACACTATCAATTACAAAGCGAAACCTAAAAGCTAACATCCTATGGATAACCACATATAGGATGGGTAATTGACAACTACCCATTGTATAACCTGACCCCGGACCCCCAATCTCTTTAAAGCGTTTGTTAAGTTAAACATTCGTGTGCAAGGTTAGTTTTAGATAGCTTCCGTTTCCCTTCCAGCTTCGCGGGATAAATAAGAAATCAGAAAGTAGCACCCTTTCTCCTCGAGGAGGAAAACCCAAACTTCAGCGATAAGGTGGTCGCGTCCCTGATAAAAATCACTCGCTACAAAAAAATGGCGACTCTGCTGGGGATTCATTGTTTGATCTATTTTTACCTTGGGGAATCATCCCCATTTTCCACAGAAAAATGGCGACTCCGCTGGGGAGTCCT
Source organism: Lathyrus tuberosus (assembly GCA_022829125.1). Taxonomy (NCBI): domain Eukaryota; kingdom Viridiplantae; phylum Streptophyta; class Magnoliopsida; order Fabales; family Fabaceae; genus Lathyrus; species Lathyrus tuberosus. The sequence goes on from JALAZF010000078.1 coordinate 16,658,261, forward strand.
TAGAATGATCCTTGGGGCATCGTCCCCATTTTCCAACAGTAAAATGGCGACTTTGCTGGGGAGTCATTGTCTGTATAGTACTAGGATTATAACTCTTAAGAGGTCTAGGATGTTAGTTTTAGGAATGAATATATATATATATATATATATATATATATATATATATATATATATATATATATATATATATATATATCACTTTTCCTAATTGATATCCGTGTTTATTTTTCTGCTAATGGGACTGCGAGTGATGTCGCATCTGGAAAGATTGAGTAGACACCTAAGATAAGTGATGGCACTATACGGGTAATCTTACAGGGAGTGACTCCCAAATAAGATGTCTCGGTCGACCATCGAATCAGTGGAGATGCCCTTTGCGGATTCAATGCCTATACGACTTCAGTTGTTGAAAGCAGATTGTTCGATTGGGTTATTTGAGAAGCTGAGGATTTTAGTAGACTGAAACCTTGTTACTATTTTGTAGTGCGGAAGCAATCGGAAATAGTTGTCACACGATACTACCCTCATTTGAGATTACTCTAAGATACATCAGCTCACTCGGGTGATTCCAGCCTGTTGTTGTTATCCCAAGAGGGGTCAATGATTTTGAGGACAGGTACAAAAAACCACCAGTGTAACCTTTGGGGATGGGTAGAGCCTTGACTTCATGACACTGAACCTTTGACCCCATGTTTTTTCTATGTTTTTGTGTGTTGCATTCATGCATTCATTTCATTAAAAACATTAAACAAAAATCTTCTCTTCTAGTCTCTCTTTTCAAATTAAACTAAGACAATGATTGCAAATGTCAGAGAAAAAGATTGCGTTATGGATTTCGGTAGAAGGAAGACTCACAAATACACCTTCAAGGTCCCAAAATTAGAGGATTTGAGAGGTTTGGCGGGGATGATCACCAACCCTGATGCTTTTAGAGCTAAGTACGGAGGACTGTTGTCTTTGTTAAGGGTCCATGTAATTGAAGGAATACTGGCTACGCTCATTCAGTTTTATGATCCAGTCTATCACTGCTTCACATTCCCGGATTATCAGCTGGCACCAACACTGGAGGAGTACTCTCACCTGACTGATTTACCTATCACTGACCAAGCTCCCTTTTCTGGACTAGAAGAAATTCCAAAGGATCAAACCATTGCAAGAGCAATTTATTTGGACGAGTCAGAAGTCAGGACTCACATGACCACTAAGGGTGGAATCCAAGGTTTACCATCCAGTTTTTGATAAAGAAGGCTATGTACTTTGCTAGTATAGGAAACGTGACTGCTTTTGAGAGCATCTTTGTTCTGCTCACCTACGGGTTATTTTTGTTTCCCAACATTGATAACTTCGTTGATCTCAATGCCATTAAGATTTTTCTGATTGGAAACCCTGTACCAACCTTGCTCGCAGATGCTTATCATTCTGTACACTTAAGGAATTTGTACAGCGGAGGAATGATCACCTGCTGTGTACCTCTGCTGTACAAATGGTTCATTTCTCACTTGCCCAAATCTGCTGCATTTTGGGATCCTAAAAATACTCTACGCTGGTCGTAGAGAATCATGTCTCTTACCAACTCTGACATCAATTGGTACGATCAAGTCTATGACGGGATAAGAATCATTGAACTTTGTGGAAATTTCCCTAATGTTCCCCTCATAGGAACTAAAGGAGAAATCAACTATCATCCAGTTTTTAGTTCGTCGTCAATTTGGATACCCGATGAGGCATGTCCCGCGTAATGCTCATCTGGAAGGTCTTTTCTTCAAGGAAGGAGAAAAGGACAGGGCACTAAAGACAGAAATAGTGCATGCCTAGAAACGTGTTCATAGGAAAGGAAGAGAGTCTCTAGGAAAACTAGACTGTGTCTCTGTGGAACCTTATCTCCACTGGGTACAAACTAAATCTCTCAAACTGAGGATGCCTTACCCTCGTCAAGAAGTTCTTCCGTTAAGGGACCCTGTCCTTTATTTTATGTCTGATATGGAAAAGCTTCAGGTTACTCTCAACAGAGTTCAACAGGAGAAGAGGTCTTGGAAGAACAAGTACCGTATTCTCAGTGTGGAGTGCAAGAAAATACAACAACTATTAAAAGAAAAAGATGCTCTGATTGAGATTTTAGAGCAACATGCTGTAGAAAACCAAGATGGCCAAAGGAATTTGCTCGCTCATTTCACTTGGCAAAGGAATGATAACCCGACAACGGCTCGAGAGCCCCGGTCAAAGAAAAGGAAAATACCAGAACCAGCACCTAAGCCATCCTCAGAGAGGACTCAGGATCCATTAGCTTAGACATTTCCTTTTACAGCACTATGTAAATTACTGTATTTCCATTTCCGCAATTTTGAATTCAATAAAACGGGGTCTTCCCTATTGTTTGATATTTACAATCCAATTGTCAAAGTTTATTTTGATTAAACAAAAAAATAAATAAATTAAATATAATCATTGCATATCATTCATCATTCTCACTTAACGCATTCTTCTTACCTACGAATCTCACGTTTGTGTCTCGATTCTAGAGTCAAATTGTCTCATTCGTACAATACTCAGGCCAGTCAACAAAAGAAAATGGATAATCTTGAGGAAGAGAACAGAGAGTTGAGAGAAGAATTCGACGCTCTGAAAGAGGATCTGAGAAAGCTTCACAACGATATGCAAGCTCTGGCAGTAGCTCAGATGCAGCAACAAAGGACTGTGATCTCAGAGATCACATCGACGCCCATAGTGGAAAAGTATGATCCTCGATATACCATGCCTAAAGATCGTCCCTGGGGCATGCCACTCAACTATATCCCGGAAGGATATATTCCGCCGATCACTGAAGATCTGGAAACTGCAGCAGGAGCCGCTGGGCCTGAAGGTTACAAACTTCGGAAAATCAAAGATGCCAGGGGCATGACAGCAACTCCTGAAGGTTACAAACTTCGGGAAGCACCAAGAGCAGTGTTTTAAAAACCGGACCAGTCATCAAACCGGTGAGGGTACTGGTTCACTGGTTTATCGGTCGAACCACTGGGTCATTGGTCGAACCGCATGACCAAACCGGATTAAACCGGATTAAACCGGATAACTCGGTTGAATAAACCTGTCATTATAATAGGTATAAAACCGGTCGAACCGGATGATTCAGTCTCTAAAAACTATAACTAGCACTTAAATTTTTTGAAAAGATCATATCATAAATTCACAGGTTCATAATTTAAATTCAAATTTTAAAAGAGTCTAATTATAAATTTTAAACAGAGTCTAATTTAAATTCATAGTTTTAATGTTAATAAAAAATAAGTTTTAATGTTAATAATTAAAACAATACAAATATTAACATTATTTTAAATAATAAATTTTCCAAGTCTATATATATATATATATATATATATATATATATATATATATATATATATATATATATATATATATAATGGAAATCAGTTAAGTCTAAAATTATATTATATTTAGTTTCTTAATTTGTGTTCTTAAATTTCTATACAAATATTTGTATGATGGTTTTTCAATCAATATAAATACAAAATAGTAAAAATAGTTTTGTGGATATTACAAAACTTAATTTGTGTATCACTTGAATTAAATGAGTGATTACTATTATTCTTGAAGAAAAGTTCCTATGTATTTGAGTAAAATAAATTAAAAAAAAAAATTAAAAAAATAAATAAATAATTTTTTTTTTAAATAAGCAGTTGAACCGGCGGTTTGCGAAAACCGCCGATTTTCCCGGTTCGCACCGGTTCACACCGGTTCGACGACATGCCCGATCCAGCAAGCGAACCCGGCCGGTTCCCGGTCCAACCGGTCCGACCGGCCGGTCCGGTCCGGTTTTTAAAACTATGACCAAGAGTCTCAGCCGTAATGACTATACCACTACTCGTGGTACACACTGTCCCAGAAGGACATACTCCATAGATACCGTCTGGTGGAAATGAAAGTATGTTCGACAGAATGAATGAGTTCCAAGAACAATTCCTGGAGATGTAGAAGGAACTACAAGCCATTCGCGATCAGGATCTATTTGGAAAGGACGCCGCAGACCTTTGTTTGGTCCCCAATGTGAAAGTTCCGCACAAATTCAAGGTGCCCGAATTTGAAAAGTACAAGGGTAACTCTTGCCCTCAAAGCCATTTGGTGATGTACGCTCGGAGAATGTCAACTCAGACAAAGAACCAACAACTGCTGATCCACTACTTTCAAGATAGTTTAACCGGTGCCGCACTCAAATGGTACATGGGATTAAACCGCAATAAGATCACCACTTTCAGAGATCTTGGCGCTGCCTTCGTTCAACAATATAAGTATAACCTGGACATGGCACCAGACAGAGATCAGCTCAGAGCCATGTCGCAGAAGGATAAGGAAACCTTTAAGGAGTACGCTCAGAGATGGTGTGAAATTGCCGCTCAGATCTGTCCCCCTCTTGAGGAAAAAGAGATGACAAAAATCATTTTGAAAACCTTGAGCTCATTTTACTACGACAAAATGGTCGCCAGTGCACCCAGTGACTTTACTAAAATGGTGGGCATGGGAGTTCGTCTCGAGGAAGCAGTCCGAGAAGGACGTTTAATAAAAGACGCTGGATCATCAAGCAGTACCAAAAGATACGGTAGTGCTCTCCCTAAGAAAAAATAGCAAGATATTGGCAATATCTCTCTTGGAAAGCAAAGGCGACGGCACCAACCAGTAGTAGCTGTAACTCCTGCTATCAACCCTGCGCCTGTTCCTACGTATCAACCTCAGGTTGCTCAGAGCCAACCGAATCAACAAAAATATCAGCAAAGGACACAACAACCTCTTCAGCAGGCCCGTCCTCCATACAACAATAATCGTACAACTCAACCACTAGGGTTTGACCCTATACCGATGTTGTACGCTGAATTGTTTCCACTATTACTGGTCAAGGGGCATGTCCAAACCAGGGCTCCTCTTAAAATTCCATAAAATCCGCCTTTTTGGTTCAAAGCGGATCAGACTTGCCCTTACCATCAAGGAGGACCAGGGCATAACATAGAAAATTGTCTCAGCTTTAAATCCGATGTGCAAAAGCTTGTTAGGAGCGGGGTCTTATCCTTTAAGGATACAAATCTAAATGTTCAGACAAACCCACTACCTCAACATGAGAAAGCTGCAGTAAATTTGATAGAGGGAGAGTCTAACCACAACTATCAAATTCATGATGTACTCTTATTGAGGGCCAACCTGGTCAAAATGCATCGCAGACAGAGCGGATATGGGCATGTACCATCTCATAACTATCACCAGTGTGATATCTGCTCTAAAAACAATCAAGGATGTTATGTGGTGCAATCACCTCTATAGGAACAGTTGGATCTCGGATGGATCCAGGATCACCGAATTCGTGAAGTCAACATGACTTATACGAATTCCAACGTCATTCAAAACCACGACATCCGTGCGATGAATGTCAACTTGGTTACAATGCACTCAAGGCAAAGCCAACATCATAATCTTCCACGACACGATTACGATTCCTGTCTGATTTGCTCGGTAAACAATCAGGGATGCTCTTTTATACAAGAGGCCCTCCAACGTCAGATGGATCTTGGATGGATTCAGGATTACCGTGATAGAAGTCATTATCAAGTGAATATGATTCAAATATTTGATATTCGCTTGATAAATACCAGCTTGGTAGAGTTACATGCTAAGCAGGTCCAGCTCGGTTTTCTGACTTCGCATAATTATCAGAACTGTAAGGGATGTCGTGAGAGCGACCAAGGATGCGCTCTCGTTCAGAGAACTTTGTGACACTTGTTAAACCACTGGTGGCTTCCGATCTATTTAGACGAAGACATACAACAAGTCAGTATAATTAATGGGAACCCTACTAGGCATCAAAGTCGGGATGTTCGATCAATGAAAACAGATCTAGTGAGGTTACACTGCATACAGAACGGACGTGGCCGGGTGCCACCACACAACTATGAACGATGTCGAGTTTTCTCTGAAGATAATCAAGGATGTTACCTCGTGCGAGCAGCCCTTCAAAGTCAGTTAGACCACAAAGAGATTCGACCGTGTCCAAGTTATGGGTCAACCAATTTGATGCCATACTTTTTCGCTGATCAAATCAAGGACGTTGTCGTAATCTCTAATCATAAGAGGACCAGGGATATTTGTACCATCATCCCTTTACTTGAAGAATCAAAAGTTCCCAACCAGGAACTGATTGAAATTACTTACAATGGTCAGAAGAATCAGAAGGCTCCTGTAGTTATCTATCTACCAGGACCATTACCATATGAATCAACTAAGGTTATCCCTTATAAATACGGTGCAACAACAATTGAGAATGGAAAGGAAATTCCATTACCCTCCGTCGTGAATATTGCTGACATCAGCCGAGTAACACGGAGTGGTCGAATCTTCAACCGAGGAGTTGGAGAACCCAGCAAAGAAAAGGAACCTCAAACAGAAGTTCCTGATTAACCAGTTAGTCAATCCTTCGATCCCGACCTTTCAAAGAACAACGATGAGATGCTGAAACTCATCCAGAAAAGCAAGTACAACATTGTTGATCAACTATTGCAAACTCCTTCAAGAATCTCTGTGTTATCACTTTTACTCAGTTCCGAAACTCACAGGGAGGCTCTACAGAAAGTCTTAGAGCAAGCCTTTGTGGAATAGGATGTAACAATACGAAAGTTCAACAACATCATTTCCAACATCACTTCCTGCAACAACTTGGGGTTTAGTGACGAGGGATTGCCAGAAGAAGGCAAAATTCATAACATGGCGCTCAATATTACAGTCAACTTCCAGGACGATGCGTAAGCCAGCATACTGGTAGACACCGGATCAGCTCTAAATGTAATGCCGAAGTCTACATTGATGCGATTATCATACTAAGGATCTCCGATGAGAGGCAGTGAGGTCTTCGTCAAAGCATTTGACGAATCTCGGAAAACAGTTATCGGCGAAGTGGACCTTCCCATAACTATCGGTCCCCACACTTTCCAAGTCACTTTCCAGGTCATGGACATCCGGGCAGCATACAACTGTTTGTTAGGAAGACCTTGGATACACGAGGCTGGGGCAGTTACTTCGACGCTTCACCAAAAGCTGAAGTTTGTCAAGAACGAACAACTCGTCACAGTCTGCGGAGAGCAAGCCTTGATCGTGAGTAACTTATCGTCATCCACTTATGTAGAACCAGAAGAGGTTGTAGGAACCCAGTTCCAAGCACTTTCGGTGAGCAATGACAACCAATCAGAAAGAGGAACATCGATTTCCTCGTACAAAGATGCTCTCGAAGTAATTAAAAGTAACAGTGCAAAAGGATGGGGACAACTTGTCATTCCTACTGTTAACAAAGCAAAGAAAGGTCTTGGTTTTTCTTCAACCTGTACCCAAACTGCTGACGATGAAAGCCTTCATCCCATTCAGAACTTCTTCCATAGTGGAGGCTTCCTTCACCTAGTGTCTCAAGAAGTACATACCATCAACGAGGGAGATTCCTTCAATACGAATGAAGAATGGAAGTCCTATCTTAACTAGGACGGTTATATGTCTCACGAAGAGGTGCCTACACCATTTTACTTTCCGACACAAAGTCCGAGATTTATACCAAGGTCTGATGTCAAAATGATATACGGAGATTGTGATCCAGAAGGATGCCGTGCTCCACCCAACTCATTAGAGGAAGACACTCTGATGGAAGACAACTTTGACCATGACTATTATGACCCAATGGATGGCCTTCCTATCTGGTAGCCGTACCCAGGAGACTCGGGGCAAAAGAGTCAGCCAAGCGATGCATATCAACTGAGCATCATTGAGAAGAATACATGCGTCCCCACAGAATCATGGGATCATTACTCAGGGCATTCAGAAAATATCCAGTACAACAATGAATTCGCAACAATTGCAGGACAAGAGTTCCTTAACTATGCTTTTCCCGAGGTCAACGTCATCGAAAGAGACGACTCCTCCAGTTCCAAAGAGGTGCGGGACACCTTAGGACAACCGAGTGGAAAATTCAACTTTCTGGTCAAGTACACCGCTCCTGAAGGCTCTCGCATCAGGCTCGAAGACATCCAGCCAACTGGATGGGGAGACTTACCTGAGAGTGCAGACACTGCGCAAAATACAACAGAGGAATCCTCCAATGACAACTCTGCCTGGGAGATAGATTCCAATGATCCTACTCCACCATAAATCAGCGTTATTTCTGAAGACAGGCCAAGAAAGAAGGTGCCAGACTTTGTGATTCACCGAGGAGTTCGCCGCCAATGGGTTGTTGTCAACGTTCCGAAAGTCGTTCATAAGTCGAAGTAATTACCGTCTTTACTTTAACCTTTCACCCTGCCCAGGTGAAACAGATGTTTTGATAGGGCTCACTTTCTGTAAATATACCTCTTCACTTCGCCCAAAGCGACTGAGTTTTGTTTTATAGGGATGTAGTTTCAAGAATCGACAAGATCATAAATAAAATAACGTCGTTCTGTAATTTCTGCATTTATTGTTGTTTTCTCTTTTCGCTTTTTCAGAAAACGGTAATCCTAAAAAATAACTCAAATAATAAAAACAAGCAGTAAGAAAAATACACTGCACACACTCTTGCATTCTCTCTATCTCTTCTAAAACAAATCATTACGTCATGCAGATCGCTTGTTTTTAACCCCATTGAAACATACGATCCAATGTCTTCTCCCAACTTCGAATTCCCGGTATTTGAGGCTGAAGAAGAAGATGACGAAGAAATTCCAGAGGAGATCTATCGACTACTCAGACAAGAGGAAAGGTCCATTAAACCTCACAAAGAGCCGTTGGAAACAGTCAACTTGGGTTCAGAAGAAGAGAGAAAAGAAGTCAAGATTGGGGCACTGCTCATTCCGACAGTCAAAGAAAGTTTGACAAAGCTTCTCAAAGTGTTTCCCGATGTATTCGCTTGGTCCTATCAGGACATGCCAGGGTTGGATACCAACATCGTGGAACATCATCTACCGTTAAGAACAGAATGTCCACCAGTAAAACAAAGGTTGAGACGGACTCATCCAGACATGGCCATCAAAATCAAAGAGGAAGTACAGAAACAGATTGACGCAGGTTTCCTCGCCATATCAGAATATCCTCAATGGCTAGCCAACATAGTACCCATTCCGAAAAAGGACGGAAAGGTCAGAATGTGTGTAGACTACAGGGATCTGAACAAAGCAAGTCCAAAGGATGACTTCCGCTTACCGCATATTGATATGCTAGTAGACAGTACAACAAAGTTCAAAGTCTTCTCCTTTATGGATGGATTCTCGGGCTATAATAAAATCAAAATGGCGCCAAAAGACATAGAGAAAACTTCCTTCATCACCCCATGGGGCACTTTTTGTTACAAGGTAATGCCGTTCGGTCTGAAGAACGCCGGGGCAACCTATCAAAGGGCCATGACTACTCTGTTTCATGACATGATAAACAAAGAAATCGAAGTGTATGTCGATGATATGATTGCCAAATCTAATACAGAAGAGGAGCATGTGACCCACCTGCCAAAACTATTCGAGCGTTTGAGAAAGTAAAGACTCCGCTTGAATCCCAATAAGTGCACATTCGGTGTCCGCTCAGGGAAACTGCTAGGGTTCATCGTCAGCCAGAAAGGAATTGAGGTTGATCCTGACAAGGTCAAGGCCATTCAAGAAATGCCTTCTCCGAAGACTGAAAAACAAGTCAGGGGATTCCTGGGACGTCTGAACTACATTTCCAGATTTATATTCCTCATGACCGCGACATGCGCGCCGATCTTCAAATTACTCAAAAAGAATCAGGACTGCATTTCAACAAAAGACTGCCAAACCGCCTTCGACAGTATCAAGGAATACCTGTCGAACCCACTGATTCTATCACCTCCAGTGGAAGGAAGACCACTGATCATCTACCTAACAGTCTTAGAAGACTCGATGGGTTGTGTACTTGGCCAACAAGACGAAACCAAAAGGAAAGAGTCTGCCATCTACTATTTGAGTAAGAAATTCACCGACTGCGAGACTCGGTACACTATGCTTGAGAAAACTTGTTGTGCTCTGGCTTGGGCAGTCAAACGTCTTCGCCAATATATGATTCGTCACAATACTTGGTTAATCTCCAAAATGGATCCAATCAAGTACGTCTTTGAAAAGCCTGCTCTCACGGGAAGGATAGCCCATTGGCAGATGTTGTTATCAGAATACGACATCGAGTACCATGCTCAGAAAGTCGTAAAAGGAAGTGTTTTAGCTAGTCATTTGGCTCATCAACCAATTGACGATCAGGAATCAGTTGGGTTTGACTTCCCAGACGAAGATGTCATGTATCTAAAAATGAAAAATTGCGAGGAACCACTACCCAGTGAAGGGCCAGAACCAGATTCCCAATGGGGACTAATCTTTAACGGAGCTGTCAATCATTATGGAAACAGAATTGGGGCAATCATCATAACACCTCAGGGTACCCATATTCCTTTCACTGCCCGATTGACATTCAAGTGCACAAACAACGAGGCCGAATACGAAGCTTGTATCATGGGTCTCGAAGAAGCAATTAATTTATGGATTAAGAACTTAGATGTATATGGCGACTCAGCCCTGGTTATCAATCGGATCAAATGAGATTGTAACACATACTAATCAGGACTGATTCCTTACAAAGACTATGCGAGAAGGTTGTTACCCTTCTTCAACAGAATCGAGTTTCATCACATCCCTCGTGAAGAGAATCACATGGCTGATGCATTAGCCACTCTCTCTTCCATGATTAGTGTAGGCCAATGGAATGACATACCTAAGATTGACATAATGCGCCTTGAACAACCCGCCTACATCTTCACGATTGAAGCAGTCATAGACGACAAACCTTGGTATCACGATATCAATTGCTTCCTTCAGAAACAAGAGTACCCACCTGGGGCATCTAGAAAAGACAGAAAGACCCTCAGAAGATTGACTGGAAAATTCTTCCTGAGCGGTGATACACTTTATAAGAGAAACTTTGAAATGGTCTTGCTCCGATGTGTAGACAGACCAGAAGCGAACACGCTGATAAAAGAAATTCATGACGGATCCTTTGGTACTCATGCCAACGGACACACAATGGCGAGAAAAATTCTAAGAGCAGGGTACTATTGGTTGACCATGAAATCTGATTGTTACAAGTACATGAGGAGGTGTCACAAGTGTCAGATATACTCAGACAAGATCCATGTACCGCCAACACATCTCAAAGTTCTTTCTTCCCCATGGCCTTTTTCCATATGGGGAATCGACATGATTGGCATGATTGAGCCCAAAGCTTCAAACGGACATCGGTTCATCCTGGTAGCCATTGATTACTTCACCAAGTGGGTCAAAGCAGCGTCATACGCCAATGTTACCCGACAAGTGGTGGTCCGCTTCATAAAAAACAATCTAATCTGCTGTTATGGTGTTCCAGGCCAGATCATTACTGACAATGGATCTAATTTGAACAACAAGATGATGAAAGAGTTGTGCGTTGAGTTCAAGATCGAACACCATAACTCATCTCCCTACCGACCCAAGATGAACGGGGCGGTAGAAGCGGCTAACATGAACATCAAGAAGATCGTTCAAAAAATGGTTGTAACCTACAAAGACTGGCATGAAATGCTACCCTTTGCTCTTCACGGTTATCACACATATGTCCGCACTTCAACGGGGGAAACCCATTTCTCTCTAGTATATGGTATGGAGGCAGTCCTTCCCATAGAAGTAGAGATCCCATCAATCCGGGTATTGATGGAAGCCAAGCTAATAGAAGCTGAATGGTGCCAAAGTCGACACGATGAACTGAACCTAATAGAAGAAAAGCGAATAACGGCACTATGCCATGGTCAATTGTATCAACAAAGGATGAAGAAGGCGTATGACAAAAAGGTCCGACCTCGCGTCTTTAGGAAAGGAGACCTCGTGCTCAAGAAGATACAATCATTTCTCACTGATTCCCGGGGCAAATGGACTCCGAATTACGACAGCCCCTATGTGGTCAAGAAAGCCTTCTCAGGCAGCGCCTTGAGACTCGCAACCATGGACGGAAAGGAATTTGCCTACCCCAAAAATGTTGACGTAGCCAAGAAATATTTCGCCTAAATAAAAAAAAAGGGTCTCGGTGGATTGAAAACCCGGAAGGGTCGTCCTGGCAAAAATTAGAGACATAATAAAAAAAAATCATCCCGATGGATAGGAAATCTCAAAGTACAATCCAGGCAAAAGTTAGGGATAATGGCAAGTAACTACGCTCAGCAAAGGGGCAAATCCCTCAACGGCAGTCATGCCATCAGTCAGGAAAACTCCAGTCACTGTCATCTTCGACGGAAGCTCAGGATGCCCAGAATTTAAAGTTGGTGGAAGGATAACGGTCGTTATGTTTCAATGTAGCCCCTTTCCCTTAAATAACCATTTTCTAACTTTGTAAATACTCTATGGAATCACGCGCTTGGCTGATTTCCTTCCTATCAATAAAATTCGAGCCTTAGTGCTTTTGTTTGCAATTCTTATTTTGTTTTAGCCTTACAGAACGACATTTTAACATGATTAACGATTCATGAAATAAAAAAAAAAAGAATTTACTTGTCAAACTTTTTCTACTTTTAAAATAAAGATGGCAATTTCTTTTGATTGTTGAACATCAAAAGAACATCGATCACTTCTCCAGAAGTAATCGAACCTCAAAGTACAGAATCAAAGTACTCATTCTAAATTAGTACGTCTGAACGAGGGATCAACTGTGTCAGAGATCGTGATTCATCTAACCCTCCCAGCAGAGTTCTTACCTCCTAAGCTCGACCAACGTTGTTCCCCACAGGAACTTTTTCTCCTAAGCAAGGCAGAATTGCTATCGTGAACCCGTGATACTTTTCATCCCCTACAGTGGCCAAGCATCTAGTCGAGTTCATCCACTAGTCTGTATGTCGCGTCGGTTTTGTTAGCATAAACATAAATACATCATGCATTATTGATTTGCATTCACATTCATATTGCATCACTATCACTCTGGTTGGCCTTAACTCTAGTGATGAAAGTCCTCTCAATCGAGTTGTTAGTTCTTTCCTTGTCAGGAAGTGAATCATCTAAGCAATCTCTCTCCAGTTTATTTCTGGGTTAAAGACGATTCTCGACCACTTTGATAACTTGAACCTATGGGAGACAAGAAAACCCTTGACAAATGTCACTCTTCGCCATTGAAGATGATATCTTCGCTTTCCTGAATTAAGGAAAATCCCCAGAGAAAGCCTCTTAATCAAAGATTCGGCAGTTTTTCTCCAAAAGAATTCGCTGACGAAAAGGTCATCAACACCTCCAAATTGGATTACATCACATGGCATTTCCTCCGAGAAGATCTCGAGGAAAAGTATAATGTAATATCCCCAAGCAGGAAACAGTCTCTCAAGAGACTCGTTTTCCCCAATAGAATCGACAAATGGCGTCTCCCACAGAGAAGTTTGAACACCTCTACAACTCAGACAAATGTGTTTCCCCAGCAAGTCTGACATCAAAACCTTTTTTCCGTCAAATGGCATCTCCCCAAGAAAATTCGGTGAGAAGTTTGAGGAAGACCGCTATGAATAGTGTCCCTTGTCAAGAAAGTTTATTGACAAAAGAAACTAAGACCAGTTCCTTGGTAGGAAACCAGGATCGAGGGGAAGTTTATTTCAAAAATTGAGACCAGTTCCTTGGTAGGAAACTAGGATCGAGGGGAAGTTTAATTCAAAAACTGAGACCAGTTCCTTGGTAGGAAACCAAGATCGAGGGGAAGTTTATTTCAGAAACTGAGACCAGCTCCTTGGCTGAAGACCAGGATCGAGGGGAAGTTTTACCTTTTCTAAGCATCATTGCTTAGCAAAAGAAGATGGATGAGCAAACTGCTGTTCATAACCACTGTCAAGATTTCGGGTTTTCCGATATTTAATCCTCTTGTACCCCGAATGCCCGAATACCTTCGCCATTCACACCTTCGGGTCCAAGAAGATTAAATAGGGGCATCTGTCATACCCCAAATTTTGACCACCAAGATTTCCCATCCTTGTGCCAATCATCATCACAAAATGGAGATACTTTCATGTCTCATCAATCTCCTCAAGGAATTGTTGAGCATTCACTACTAACAAGAATTAGGGTTTCAAGCCCTCTTAGGGCACTTAGACAAGAGATCAATCAAGAAATGACATGATCTTCAACTTGTATAGCCTCTCAAACACCCAAAATGGATCAAGAGGACTCCCACATAGAGAATCAAGCACAAGGTAGCAGCATTCCAAGTGGATCAAGCCTTAAGATCGCCAGTGTCACCAAATTAGGGTTTTTGGTCGACCAAGGCCTCCAAATGGAAATTTTCATCTGGGCATGAGCCAATGCTTCAAATTATAACTCAAGATACTCCAAGGGACCTCATGCACCCAATCCTCAAGTCAATTTAGCCTCAGGGGATGCATTTATAAAAAATCAGGAATTAGGGTTTCTTGACCTAATTCACCCCTAAGTTGACCCTTGGGACAAAAACATGAGCCAAGACCTCAAGACATGATTTGAGGGTCTCTAACACACTATATTGATCCATTTGCAACAATGGATTGATTCAAGAAGCTTGATCAAAAAGTTCCAATTTCGTCAGGACCACAATTAGGGTTTCGAGGGAAAAGTCAACTGTACCTTGGACTTTTGACCAAGACATGCTCCCAAACCTTGGGACATGATTTAATACACCCTATAACACCTATAGAACACATCCATTAGGTTTTATTTAAGTCAAGGACTTGATTTCACCGAGGATCGCACAATTTGGAATTCATCTGATAAAAAGTCAACTGTGCACAAAGTCAAGTTTGACTTTTTGGGATTTTTCATAATTATGGTTCTTTAACCCTAAAACAATGATAATATGTGATTTGAATCATTATTCATTAAGAAAAATCAAAGAAAGTGGGATAACTTGTAAAAGGGGTAACCATAAAAACTTAGAATTTTTTCTAAGTTATGGAACAAAGTGGCTAGGGTACCAACTTCCAAGGATCATAATTTGAGATCCAAATAACCATTTTGAATTATCCAAAGATAGATTTGTAGCTCTCATGGCATACTTCAAAAGTGTCAACTACACCTCATTCCAATTCCTCATAGATTTCAAGTTATGATTGAATCAAATCACTAAAAACATGAAAATACATCTTTTCCAACACTTAGAAGAAATTATGTCGAAGTCAGAATTTCAAGTGAAACACCAAAACTTGGGCCATTTTTTCACACAGTTGCAAGCTGAATCAAGTTAAGACATAAACATCAAAGTTGTTGTACATATTGCCTACAATCCAAGGAACTCATTGGCATGAAACAACTCAGCTTGAGCCAAGAGTTATGGCTGCTGCAACACACCATGGCAAGGCTGTCATGAAAAACCAGTTTTCAAGTTTTCTTGCTTCACACGATTTCTGAGTCAAGACTTATGATCTTTATGCCACATGTATTCAATCTGATCACAATGCATCTGATCTAACCTGCTAAGTTAGGCCAAGAATGCTTCAAAGCTCATCCTTTGGCATGATGAATAGTTGAACAAATCCTTGGAATTCAAAGGCAATTTAATGCAAATAGTGCACTTTCAAGATTTTGATCACTTGTAGTCAAGATGCCCTAATAAAAAACAATTAAAGTGACTGAGGAATGTGGAATCAGTCAAGGCATAGCTAATCTATTTGGGACAATTGTTACACCTAGTGCAAGAGGCATTTATGCCAAGCCAAATCCATTTGAATGTGATCTGATCTTGCAGCCATTCACTATTACTCCAAGACAAGAATTGATCCACTATAAATAGAGGTCCTAACTGATCATTCAAACCACACCAAAGCAGCTTGCAACATTGCTTTCTCTCATTCTCTCATTCAAACACTATCGGGTTTTGAGTTGCAACCTCAAGCAACTCAAACCAACTTCTCAAACACATCACATATGATGTATATGAGATGTTCAAACACTTAAACCACCTCTGTAACACCTCTAGCCCAAAATCACTCTTCAATAGTCCATTATGCATCCATTCTGTAACTTGGATACCACAACTTGATCTAAGCAATTTCCAAGAGGTCCAAAGGTTGAAATCTACTCCATAACATCCATTGGAGCTGTAGAGATCATCAAATCACTTTAAAAACACCAGAATCAAAATCTCAATCTTCAACCTACCTGTTATGCAGTTGGATTCCTCCAACTTGATCCAAAGATTTTCAAAGTGTTCCAAGGCTTGCAATCCACTCAACAACATCCATTGAAGCTGTAGAGGTCATCAAATTACTTCTGAAACACCATTTGTGCAGAGATTCAATCTCACCTGCAGCAAGGTAAACCTCAAAACTCTCATAACATGATCCATGTATATTTCCTCGCATGATACTTTTGCCAAATGTTTATTATCATGTTTTAAGTGTTTCCCCTCAAAAAATTTGATCATAGCACTCAAAAACATGTTTGCACGATTGCTTTTGCAAAATTAGGGTTCATACATTTATGTTGATATAACTTGCTGCACACTAAAAATAAATGAAATCAAATATTGCCATCAAGTTCCTTGTTAAAAAACGCATGAGTTTGGTGTTTGAATCATGTTAAATGATTGAGAAACAAGTGAGATAGAGAGCTTCACGCATCTGAGCTTGAGGTTGAAGATGGCCATGGCGCCATGCTTTAGAAATCCAACCAAACTTGCCTTATATTTTTCCCTTGCCATGTATATTATGAATTGACATTGCGCCCCAGTGGTTGATCAACTAGTTTGTGTGTACTAGCGAGTGGAAGGTTTGGGGTTCGAATCCCCCTCGCCCCAGACCTCTTTTTTTTATCACTTTTTCCACTTTTATTATTTTTCATATTATTTTTCATATTATTTTTATTAATGATTTGAAAAATTAATTTCTCATTCAATTTTAATCATTTTTGGTTGATTCTTTTTCTAAAAAATCCCAAAAATAGTAAAATACTTTATTCTACAAAAAAATAAAATTTATATTATTTATTTAATATAGTTGGTATTTTTGTGAATAAATTCATTTTTAATTGTTTTAAACATTTTAAAAATGAATATTCATCTTGAAAATCAAGACCAAATGAGTTTTAAATCATCTTGTGGTTAAAACCTCATTTTTCAAACCTTAACCAAAAATCACAAGTGGTTTATTTAAACTTATTTAGTACTTTTATCATTTTTTATTAATTTTCTTTGAAAAATTACTTTTAAAAAGTGAAAATTAGGGTTTCTTTGATTTTTAATCATACTCAAAATATTTCAAACTCTTTGGGCCTCTTGATAGAGTGTAAGTCCCACCTCTTTGTACATAAATAATTTTGGGCCTCAGTGTATTGTATAAGTCCCGATACCATTTCAGAAATACTGACGTAATCGTCGTTTTCAAACTTTTTCAATTGGGCCTACCCTCGTGTTGTAAGTCCCATTTCTTTTCTTCAAAACTTTTTGGTCCTCTTAAGAGAGTGTAAGACCCATCCCTTTGTACGGAAAACTTTTTTGGGCCTCAGTCACTTGTATAAGTCCCTGTATAAATTCAAACAACGGTGTGCTCACTGTTAAAATCTGGGTCTCACCTTGAGTTGTAAGTCCCAATCTCTGTTCAAAATACTTTCTCCTTTGATTTTGAATCCAAATATATAGTTGTTATCAAAACTTTCTTTAATTTCTTTGTTGAACAACTAACAAAACAGCATGGAAGCTCTACAACTGGTAAGTGTTTATCCGCTTTCTTTTATCTGCTTTCATATACATAACTGTATTGTGGGAAGCTGCGCATGGTTAGTCTTCTTTCATACCTTTTAAAAATACTCGTCATATATCAACTGTATATATACTAGTATAGTTATTTAGAGTTTTCCCCGGCAACTACGTCTAGAACTAGGTAAAGCCCTGTTGGCCACTCTTAAATACAAACAAAACTAGATCCCCCATAGGATTCCAGATACAGTCTTCCCTTCTCTTAGGGTTAAACAATATGGAACAAAGAGAAAGGCAGTATTCTCGGTGAACCTTTTCTCAGAATGTCACCCCTAGAAATTGTCAAAGAAATTCTACTCCCCGGAGTTGATCTATTCTCTGTGAATAGCATCTATTGAGTTTCTTCCAAACCCCCGAACTTTCCTGGAATGATCTCTTCTCTGTGAATTGCATTTCTTGAACTTCTCTTGGTTTGGGGACCCACTGACTTCCTAAAAGAATCCCCGCCTCCTCTTGGGCGTTGTACAAGGACCCTTCGGCTTCTTAGAAGTTCTCATGCCTTCTCTTGGGTTTAATACAAGGACCCTGACGACCTCTTAAAGGTATAAGACAGAACTTAGTCATCCTTTTCTAGAGCAGTCTTTCCAGAGTCAAAACCTCAGGCCACTTTAGGGTTGATTCTCATCCCTTAATGCCCTTGCCTCCTCTGGGAGGCATCATACGAAAGATAAAACTCTTCCACACCAGTAGACTTGGACAATCTATATGCCCTTTTGAGTCTCAAAGACATTCTCAAGCACTGTAGAAACCCTGGTCACTCTGGATCAATCTCCAGCAGAAACGCAGTCTCTGTCATGAGAGTTCCCCAACCAGGGTCAGCTTATCCCAGATCAGAACCTCAAGGTCTCTGATATCTCAACTCTTCTGTAATCCTCAGCAAGAGTTGATTCCCCACTTGGACCTGCCTGGGGATCCCAATTATTCCCAGCAAAAGATAGCCTCCTCTTAGGCTTTGTATAAGGACCTTTCCTCAGCAGAAAGCTAGCCTCCTCTTAGGCTTTGTATAATGATCCTTCCTTAGCGAAGTCAACCCCCTCTTGGGCTTTGTACAATGATTCTCCCCAGTGGAGCTAACCTTTTCAGACTCTCTTGTCGAGTCCATCACTTTTCAAGATTTTCTTGATGAGTCAACCTCCTTGTAGCCTCAATTTCGGGCTTCGTACGAGACAGTAAATCACTATCTTGTTGAGTATAAAAGAGTCTCTTGTTGAGTCAATCAACTTTCAGACTCTCTTGTTGAGTCAATCACTTTTTTGGACTCTCTTGTTGAGTCAACCTTTTTCAGCCTCCGTCTTGGGCTTTATACAAGACAAATAAAATACTCTCTTGTTGAGTTAACCCTTTTAGCCTCCTCTTAGGCTTTGTATAATGATTGTCCTCAGAAGACGCCCATACAAGCACTCTCTTGTTGAGTCAAATCCCTTCTAGCCTCAATCTTGGGCTTTGTACAAGACAGATAAAAACACTCTCTTGTTGAGTCAAACCCTTTTAGCCTCTATCTTGGGCTTTGTACAAGACATAAATCTCCCTCTCTTGAGCTTGGGACAAATATCTTCTCTAGCAGAGTCATTTCCTCCTAGCCTTCCTCTAGGCTTTGAGGAATGATTTTCCCCAAGCAGAGTCAAAACGCAGTTCAGCCTCTGTCTTAGGCTTTGTACAAGACACGTAAAATATCCTCACCAGAGTCAGATAAATTTCCCATTTTAGCCTCCGTCTTGGGCTTTGTACAAGACACATACAAATTCTCCCCAATGGAGTAAAAAAGCTCTGTATAAGCATTTCCCCAACGGAGTCCATTCTTCTTAGCTTCCTTTAAAGCTTTGAGAATTGAATTCCCTTTAAGCAGAGTCAAAACCCTTTTAGCCTCAATCTCGGGCTTTGTACAAGACAGACAAAACATTTTCCCCAGAGAAGTCAAACTTTTAGCCTCCTCTTAGGCTTTGTATAATGATATCCCCAAAGAGTCCGTCTCTTTTTCGCCTCCATCTTGGGCTTTGTACAAGACACCAATATATACACTCTCTTGTTGAGTCGGTCTTATCCAGCCTCCTCTTAGGCTTTGTATAAAGAAATCCCCCAGCCGGGTCAATTAACCTCTTAGCATCAAACTGGTGCATTGTTCAAGGTATACAAAAATCAACAATTCCTCTTTAGAGATGACAAATTCTCTCTCAGCCAAAACCCTTTAGCTTCATATCTTGGGCTTTGAACAAGATACAAATTACCTTTAGCTTCATATCTTGGGCTTTGAACAAGATACAAATCACCTTTAGCTTCATGTCTTGGGCTTTGAACAAGACACGAAAATATCCTTTTCCTCCCATAGAATAGAGGGAATTACGATTGCTCTGATTTCCCTGTTTCGTTTAAACGGGAATACGTAGGCATAAGATTGCGAAATCTTAGCGAGCATACCAGTCAAAAACTCTAGGTCCAGTATCTTCACACATCAATCAAAACTTAGGTCTAGTACCTTACCAAAAACATCGAGAACACCCGAACATCAACAAAAACTCACTCACTCACTCATCTTTCCCAATAAACTTTCCCAACCCATCAGCAGATAAACACTGTCAATTACAAAGCGAAACCTAAAAGCTAACATCCTGTGGATAAACACATATAGGATGGGTAATTGACAACTACCCATTGTATAACCTAACCCCGGACCCCCCAATCTCTTTAAAGCGTTTGTTCAGTTAAACATTCACGTGTAAGGTTAGTTTTAGATAGCTTCCCTTTCTCTTCCAACTTCACGGGATAAATAAGAAATCAGAAAGTAGCATCCTTTCTCCTCGAGGAGGAAAACCCAAACTTCAACGATAAGGTGGTCGCGTCACCGACAAAAATCGCTCGCTACACCGTCATCTCAAACTCACCCATAAATTCACTCTTGAACTTTGGTATACTCTTCTCACAGCTACCGGTAATCAACAAATCATCCACATATAAGCAAAGAATGATCATACCATCATTTGTATCTGATCTCACATAAACACCATGTTCGGACACACACCGCTTGAAACCAATGTCAACAAGAAAGCCATCAATGCGTTTGTTCCAAGCTCTTGGAGCTTGTTTCAAACCATATAATTCTTTATGCATTTTGTAGTACTTCATTTCTTGGTTCTGCACTACAAATCCGGGGGGCTGCTCTACATAAACCGCTTCATCAAGTGGACTGTTCAAAAATGTAGATTTGACGTCCATTTGAAATATGTTCTAATCGTTGTTGTTTGCAATCGCAATAACCAATCGGATGGTTTCAAGCCTAGCCACAGGTGCAAACACTTCTTCAAAGTCTATTCTTTCATGTTGCAAAAATCCCTTCGCTACCAATCGAGCCTTGTGCTTGATTACCTCGCCTTTGGGATTTTCCTTCACTTTATAGACCCATCACACACCTATTGGCTTATTTCCAAACGGTAAATCGACCAACTCCCAAGTACCATTCTTCTCAATAGATTCCAGCTCCTCCTTCATTGCACAAATCCACTTTGGATCGCTTAGAGCCTCTTCCGTGTTAACCGGTTCGGATTCAACCATAAGCGTAAAGTGAACAAAATCACCATCATCATTGATTTCGTTATCCCAGAATACTTCACAATCTTGAAGTCCTTGAGGCAAACCTCTTTGCCTTGTTGGCCGTCTACTACTTTCTCCGCTTTCGGTTCGAATCTGCTGATGTACCGCACTTTCAGGAGGCTGGAAATTCAAATTATCTCCCAGGAAATCGACTCCTGCCTCTGCATTTTGACTTCCAGCAGCTCCAGGAGGAAAAATCTCGTGTGGGAAATCAATTTCCTGAACTGATA
Source organism: Lathyrus tuberosus (assembly GCA_022829125.1). Classification (NCBI taxonomy): domain Eukaryota; kingdom Viridiplantae; phylum Streptophyta; class Magnoliopsida; order Fabales; family Fabaceae; genus Lathyrus; species Lathyrus tuberosus. Next base: position 16,679,857 of record JALAZF010000078.1, read on the forward strand.
TGGCAGTTTTTCTGCTGTCAAACTGCCGTATCTCATTCACGATCACATCTCGACTTATCACGATCTTCTTGTTACTCATATCAAACAACTTGTAGCCTCCGGTAGGATGATAACCAACAAGCAACAACATTTCACTCGTGTCATCTAGCTTCTTTCGAAGCTTTCCCGTAATGTGTCGAAACGCTATCGAACCGAAAACCTTTAAATGATTCAAGCTTGGTTTAATTCCAGACCATACCTCTTCTGGAGTTACTCTATCAAGCTTCTTTGTAGGACATCTATTCAACAAATATGCAGCTGTAGAAACAACTTCTCCCCAAAGTTCTTTCGGCAAATTTTTCCCTTTCAACATGCTACGCACCATGTTCATAATCGTTCGATTTTTCCTCTCGGCAATACCATTTTGTTGTGGCGTATAGGGTGGTACAACCTCACGCACTATACCCTCATCATCACAATAATTCCCGAATTCACTCCAAGTAAATTCACTTCCACCATAGGTTTTGAGAATTTTGAGCTTGTGACCGCATTGCCTCTCCACCATGGATTTAACTCGTTTGAACACTTCAAACACCTCATCCTTCCTCTTAACAAGGTAAATCCATAGTTTCCTACTAAAATCATCAATAAAAGTCACAAAGTACCTATTGACACCATACGAGTTGACTTGCATTGGTCCGCACACATCTGAGTACACCACCTCAAGATGAACCTTGGTCCTATGACCCGCATCCTTGCTGAAACTCTTCTTGTGCATCTTCCCTTGCACACACTCTTCACATATCTCAGCTGGAATATTGATGTGTGGCAGCCCGGTAACCATACCATTCCTTTGCAATGCGTTGAGATCTCAAAAATTTAGGTGACCAAGACGGTAGTGCCACAACCATTCTTCACGACTTGCCGCTGTAGCTAAGCATCTATGCTCCATGACTTTCAACTCAATCTTGAAAGTCCTATTTGCAGCCATAGAAGCTTTAAGGATCAAAACACCGTTTCGGTCTAAAACGCTCAAAACCTTGTTTTCCATCTGAATCAAGTAATCCTTCTCAAGCAATTGGCCAATACTCAAGAGATTACACTTGATTCCTGGAATGTACAACACATCCTTGATCAAGGAATGACCACCATCCCTTCTCATGATCAAAACATCACCGACACCGTCGACCGCTAAAGTAGTGTCGTCCGCGAATTTAACTCTACTTCGTGTGGCTTGATTGATCTTCATGAACCAATCCTTTCTACCCGTCATATGAGTTGAACAACCTGAATCCAAGAACCAATCATCACTCCTTTGGACTCCATCTCAAACGGTTACCATTGCGTTTTTCTCCGAATGTGTTTTGTCAACTTTTTCTGCACTGCAGTAGCTGCTGTTCAGCAACTTTCTACCGTCATAGTTGTTGTCCAATGCCTCTCTAATGCCATGATTCTCTTCCGTAATCACTACAAGCAGCGTGTTATCATCATCCACGTCTTGCCTAGCAACCTTGGCCTCATCCGCATGATTTTCTCTTCGTTTCGCGTAGCAATCTTTTGCGAAATGCCCAAGCTTTTGAAAATTGTAACACTTCACGGTACTTTTGTTGAACAGCTTGTTGTAGTTGCCTTGACTACCTTCTTTGGAGCTTTCCTCACCTTTTTGCCCCATTGAACTCTTTGAATTTTGTGGATCTTTTCCACAAAAATTCTGAAAATTCTTCTTTCCTCTAGATGACCATTTCCCTTTCGATCTCTTATTCTTCTCATTGAAACGCGCTTATAAAACAACGTCCGCTTTAGCCTTATCGTTTCCTCTTTCGTCCATCATTTGTTCATGAGCTTCTAAGGAACTTTGAAGCTCATCTTTCGTCATCGTCTTGAGATCCTTCGATTCTTCAATCGCAACCACAATATTGTCGAATCTTGGCGTTAAAGAACACAATACTTTCGACACAATATTCTGCTCTGTAACAGTTTCACCACATGATTTCATTTGATTCACCAAGCATGTCACACACGTCACATAATCGTTAATCGTTTCTTTTTCTTCCATTTGAAGTAACTCGAACTGTCGCTTGTGAGTTTGTAACCTCACCACCTTCGCCTTGTCAGCCCCTCCATAAGCTTTCTCAAGAATCTCCCATGCCTTCTCCGCCGAATCACAATTGCCAACTTTCTCAAAATTGTCGCCGTCGACGCAAGAATGTATCAAGAAGAGAGCTTTGTAGTCTTTCTTCTTCTCTTCCTTGAAGGTAGCTTGTTGTGCAGCTGTAGCCTCTGCAACAAGTGGAGTAATGCCATCGGTAATCACATCAAGAACATCTTGATACCCAAACAAAACTTTCATTTGTTTGCACCACTTGTCATAGTTCTTCGAATCAAGAATCAGAAGGTTAGTAGGGATTTTATCGTTGGAAACAGACATGTTTGCAGCGGAATTGGATCACAACCAAAGCTCTTGATGCCAAATGTTAGAACATACACAAAAATAACTTGGTGAATTAATGGAGAAAGGTGAATTAGAGAGGATGAAGATAAGAATTGAGAGAGATTAGAGAGAGATATTGAGGGTGAGTAAGAATTGGCATTGACAATAATAGGAGCATTACAAGGCCTTATATATGGCAAGTTTAACTAATGTGGAATATTACAAAACAACTTATTTCAATAAGCTGAAACTGAAACACAACTAAAACAAAAAAAACTTTGTGATCTGCTGTATCAGACCAAGATGTCATGACATATTCTTTCGACATCATGTATGACAGCAAAACAGTAACACAACTGAAATGCCAAAAACAGAATTTCAACAATATTGACCATGACTCCACGAGACAATGCATCAATAATGCCCAACTCACTAAAAATAGAAATTTAATATACTATAACAAATAAGTATCAAAACATCTTTATTATTTATTATTCAACTCATGTTTATTTAAAACAAAAACTCTTATTAATAGTTTGTATTGGTTTATTTAAAACAATGCATTGAATTAAACACACACCCTATTGGTGTTTTGTGACAGAACAAATAGATAGTTGAAAGGATTTGTCACTTATTATTTAAAAGCTCATCTCTTTAAAGTTTAGATGTAGCAAGTTTGATGAGATCCTTCCGAAGAATTTTGCCAGATGGATTTTTGGGTATGAAAGATATAAATGCCACTTTTCGAATTTTTTTATATGGAGCCACCTGCATATATCCCACAATGTGTCAACGTTTGGACAGGAGCACAATATTTGTTAAAAATATTCCATAAACATAACATTTTTAATGTAAATTAGTTAGGGCTATTTACAAGAATTTAGTTGTAAATTTCTTTTGACAAGACTAAAATATATATGAATTTGAATATGTATATTTGCAACACAGCTTTTAGTATTTGATACACATTAAGTCACTATTTAATTTTTGAAAATACTTTTTATTTTGACAAAAATGATTATATTGGATATTAAAATGAAGCATTTTCAACTTAATTTGAATGCATGAAAAAATATCTCATCATTAATCCTATAATTTTCAATCTAATAAACAATTGATCTAATATCTAAAATATCTATTTCACCGGTTTAATTTCTAAACTATTAAAATCAATTAAAATATTTTAAAACTATTCTTTCATTTAATTATTTAGGTCTTCATAAGTTTAATAAAGAGATTAAATAGTTGAATAAAAAAATAATTTAACTTATTTTATTTTTCATTTAAAAAATTTATAGACTAAATTAATGCGAAATGATAGTTTAAAAACTAAAATAAATATTTATTCGTATTCAATCTCCCTTAAACTCATATTCAAACAAACATCTAAGAACGAAATAATGGGATATATATTGGTTTGAAGTGCTCCAAACAAACCTGTTCTGCAACAAATTTGATAATCTGGTTTTCTGATATGTTACTTCCATCATTCCTTACCACATATGCCATTGGATACTGTCCAGCCTCCTCATCTGGATACCTGATATATATACATACAAACAACACATTCAAATAACATAATTATGTATCAAGAGGATATACACCCAAAACATAAGTGACATTGAAGAAAAGCATATTTTTTTAATTCCAAATTATATAAAGAATACGTCAAAATCAAACAAAAGTAGCCCTCTTAAAAAACTACCAATAGATTCACGTACAAGCTTAGTCAACTAAGGCCAATCCCCACCGCCACCAAGGAAAACTAGCAATAAGAATCAACAACTAACAAAGCACTTGGGCTCGACTGATAAACAAGCTCCTATTAAGGAACACAAATTTGGAAAATACCGAATTCGATTCCTAATAAGAACAATATTTGGTCAGACCACGTACCTCGGATGTGCGTCAACAGATGTATCTTAAGAAGTTAAATTGTTCTAGAATTTTCAAATATACCACACCACTGAGTGTCCAACCACCTCTAGAGTACTAAACTAACTCTAGAGTAATAAACACCTCAAAAGCGACATAATATCCGTTGGAATGACAAAAGACCAACATAGTGATCATCTTAAGATTCTATATCACAAGGCTAAAACCACCTGACAAGTGATAAATAAATGAGATACCGATTCTACAAAAGCCGTACAAAAACAACAATTCCCTGCCAGATCCAAATGCATTGCATGTTTAAACAAATCTCTCTAGAAGTCCAACCTATTTAAAAGAAGAAAGGAATCAAGTTTTTCCTCGATAAGGGAGCTATAGGTCGAAGTCGCAGAGTAGACCCGTCTTTGGCAGACTTCCACCATCAACATTCACTCTCGTGCATGCTCCCAATAAAGAAAGATCTCTTTCACTAAAAGATCCACTACCCAAACCACCGTCCAACACTGCTTCCTCAATCACCCTTATGTGAAACCTCTCTCTAAGGAGAGAAATCTTCGTTCAAGTATCACCCTAAAAGGAAGTAAGATTATTAGATCCCAGCCATCTTTAGCTTCCCTCAACAAACCAGTCAGTAAACTTTCTTACCATACATCCCAAAAGAGAGATCAATTTCCACAATGATGAGGGAGTTTGATAGCTAGGAGATCTACCTCCCATTTAAAAAGAAACCGCATGAGACACATCCCTAACATAAAAGATATCTCTCTACAACCCATTAGTCTGAGATAAAAGCCTCAAACGCCACATACCAAACAATGCCTAGTTAACCAAGCAGAGGTCTCAAACTACCACACTGATTAGATTTACGAACATTTGATGAACAAACCCAAGAGATCTTAGCTTCATCATTCACCATTCCGATAAGAACCTCCTATAAATCTTCAATATACTTTTCCCAACCTTTATAGGAATCTTAAGGAAAGTGAGGTAGAAAATCACAATCGAATTAAGAATCAAATTTAGGAAAATAACTCTCCCCTAAGATAACATACCTATAGCACTAGGTAACCAACCTCTTAGAAATACGACACATGAGAGGATCCTAAGAAGACTAAATGTGAAGATTAAACTCATAGGAAGACCCAAATACTTAAAAGGAAAGATTTCCATCTTAAAATGAAGAAATTCACTCGCTAAATCATAAAAAGTAGAGTCCACATTAACATCAATAAGACAACTCTTAACAAAATTAACACGAAATCTAAATGCTATCTCAAAACCTTAAAGGATAGCTTTGATAATCCGAATATTATACATTGATGATTTAGCCTGAATAATGGTGTCATCTGCATATCGAAGATGAAAAACCACAAAAGCAGAACACCTAACCTTGAATTCTAAGAACAACTCCAAACTCGATAGCTCTAAAAAAACAACCCACTCAAATATCCAACCACTAAAAAAAGAAAACCGCCAAGAGGTTCATTTTGTTTCAAACCTCTCTAGGCATATATTTCTTAATTTATGGTTGTTACAATTTTAAAAAAAAAATTGCGATAATTTTAACGGTCATATCGATATTTGTGATGTGAGTATGAACGTGAGGAAAAACATAATATTTGTACTTTCCTTCTAGTTCTAATTATACTTTTACTAAATCAAATTAGAGAAAAATAATATAAATAAAATAAAGACACTAATATTTCATGTGCAATATATGATGATATATCCCATAAAAAAAATATATGATGATATATGAAATGCTTACATTTCTAAATTATTTATCTATCTTGGTTCGTTCATAAAAATTTATTTTATAATCTTACGATAAAAAATTGTTATAAGATAATCATTAATATTATTTTATTTATTAATACTTTATTTTTCTTCAATTCAAAAAAAGAAAAAAAGAAATAAGGAATGACTTACGGTATTACAGCAGCATCTAAAATTGCAGGATGAGTTAGCAACAAAGCCTCTAGTTCTGCTGGAGGGACCTATAATATTAAAAAATACATAAGATTTCTTTTTGCTACAAAGAATTAATTAACTAAAAATAATTGCCAAATTAAAAAGAATAATCAAACTATAACCTGATATCCTTTGTATTTAATTAACTCTTTCAACCTATCAACGACAAATAAGAATCCATCGCAATCAAAATAGCAAACATCTCCCGTTTTTAACCAACCGTCTGAAGTAATGGCCGATTTAGTTGCCTCCTTGTTATTGAAATAACCTGCCATCACCATATCTTTCATGTTTACCAATATTACCATGGATATTAACTATACATAAAGTTATCATGTTTAATTTCTTAAATGGGTTTTATACATTATATATATATATATAATTAGAAAAAAATATACATTGACAGTTTAAATTTTTTTTACACTGTTAATAAATAAAAGATGTGTATTACGTCACATCACATTTTTATTTAAAAAAAAAAATATATATATATATATATATATATATATATATATATATATATATATATATATATATATATATATATAAAGTATGCTATTAAATGGGATAGAATATCAAATTATTCAATATTCAATGATTCTTTCTAACTTTACACATCATCTATATTTGATTTTATTGATTTTGTATTTTTTGAAATTCATCAGTTTTATATGCAGTATTTTTTTTTATAAAAATTATTTAACTATGAGTCAATCATTTGCACTCATTTAACTCAACATTTTTATTAAAGTCATTCAAAAATTTAAAATTTATAGACATTATAAATTTTATATTTGGTTTCGTTTGTTTTAACTTTTAAAAAATATATTTTTTGTACTATCAAAAATGATTTTCATAAAAACTTTTTTTAAATATAAAAAAATTAAATTGATTTTTTATAAATAGAATCCTATAACATAAGAAGATTAAAATTAGGCAAAATTTCATTTTTTTAAAAGATATATTTAAATAATTTTATAAGAAATTATTTGAAATAACTTTAAATTTAAGCGATTTTTTTTTTTTAAATTTTCATATTTAAAAATAGTTATAAAAAAGATTAAATAATTAAAATAATTTAAAAAATAATTATTTAAACTAATTTTTATATGAAGTATTTTAAAAATTAATTGTAATAATTTATTTTAAATTAAAATATGTAATTAAAAAAAAAACTGAATCAAACGAGTACAAAACAAAATCTTATCACATAAATTAATTAAAATCAACATTGAAAAATCTAGACTCTGAAATCCTTTTCATTTTTTTTAATTCACTACTTTTTTTATTCAAAAATTATCTTTTGAAATTCCAATTCAATGCACTATGTACTCTATTTTTATAATTATCTTTTAAAAATTTAACATGACTTGATGAAATATATAATCGTCATTGATTGATAGTGTAAAATTTACGTTGTCAATGTATTACCTATTTTATTTTATTTTTATTTTTTAAAATTATTTAACTTTGAGCCAACAATTCACATTCATTTAACTAAACTAATTTTTTGTACTTCTTTTTAATATTTATTAAAGTAATTTAAAATCTTAAAATTTATAAAGTTAGTTTCAATTTCATATTTGGTTCTGTTTTTTTTAACTTTTAAAAAATATATATTTACTGTATTATCAAAAATAATTTTCATAATTTTTTTTTTTTAAATATTAAAAGTTTTTAAATTGGTCTTTTATGAATTGAATCCTATAACATTATTTAAGATTAAAAATAAAAAAATCTTATTTTTTTTAAAAGATATATTTCAAAAATGATTTTTATAAGAAGTTATTTGAAATAGCTTTAAATTTAAGTGATTTTTTTTAAAATTTAATATTTAAAAAGTGTTATAAAAACGATAAAATAGTTAAAATAACATTTAAAAAATAGTTTTTTAAACTAATTTTTATATGAAGTATTTTAAAAAATAATTGTAATATTTTTTAAAATATTAATAAAACATTAAAAAAACTGAATGAAACGAGTACAAAATCTTATCATATAAATTAATTAAAATCTACATTTTAAAATCTAGACTCTGATATCCTTTTCAAAAGCAGTGTTTTAAAAACCGGACCGGTCATCAAACCGATGAGGGTATTGGTTCACTGGTTTATCGGTCGAACCACTGGGTCATTGGTCGAACCGCATGACTAAACCAGATTAAACCGGATTAAACCGGATAACTCGGTTGAATAAACCTGTCTTTATAATAGGTATAAAACCGGTAAAACCGGTCGAACCGGATGATTCAGTCTCTAAAACCTATAACTAGCACTTAAATTTTTTGAAAAGATCATATCATAAATTTACAGGTTCATAATTTAAATTCAAATTTTAAAAGAGTCTAATTGTAAATTTTAAACAGAGTCTAATTTAAATTTATAGTTTTAATGTTAATAAAAAATAAGTTTTAATGTTAATAATTAAAACAATACAAATATTAACATTATTTTAAATAATAAATTTTCCAAGTCTATATATATATATATATATATATATATATATATATATATATATATATATATATATATATATATATATATATATATATATATATATATAATGGAAATCAGTTAAGTCTAAAATTATATTATATTTTGTTTCTTAATTTGTGTTCTTAAATTTCTATACAAATATTTATATGATGGTTTTTCAATCAATATAAATACAAAATAGTAAAAATAGTTTTGTAGATATTACAAAACTTAATTTGTGTATCACTTGAATTAAATGAGTGATTACTATTATTCTTGAAGAAAAGTTCATATGTATTTGAGTAAAAAAAGTTTAAAAAAAAAAAAAAAAAAAAATTAAAAAAAAAATTTAAAATAAAAATTTAAAAAAAATTAATTTTTTTTTTTAAAATATGCAGTTGAACCGCCGGTTTTCCCGGTTCGCACCGGTTCGAAGACATGCCCGATCCAGCAAGCGAACCCGGCCGGTTACCTGGCCGGTTCCCGGTCCAACTGGTCCGACCGGCCGGTCCGGTCCAGTTTTTAAAACTATGTTCAAAAGTTTTTTTTTTTTTAAATTAACTACTTTTTGTATTCATAAATTATCTTTTGAATTTCCAATTCAATGCATCATTTTCTCTATTTTTAAAATTAGCTTTCAAAAATTAACTTTCAAAATCATCTTTTAAAATTTCAATATAATTTGGCAGAATACATATTCGACATTAATTAATAGTGTAAAAGTAATTTTATCCTATCATTGCATTATCTATTTTCTCTATTTTTTTAAATTATTTAACTTTGAACCAACAATTCACATTCATTTAACTCAACTATTTTTTTACTTCTTTTTAATATTTAATAAAGTCATCTAAAATCTTAAAATTTATAAAGTTGGTTTCACTTTTATATTTGGTTCCGTTTATTTTAACTTTTAAAAAAATATTTTTTTACTTTCAAAAACAATTTTCATAAAAACTTTTTTGAAATATTAAAAGTTTTAAAATTTGTTTTTAAGGAATTGAATCCTATAATATAAATATACATTAAATATTAAAACATAGTCAAAGTCTCAAATTTTTAAAAAGATATATTTCAAAATAATTTTTATAAAAACCTTCTTAAAATAAATTTAAAAAGAGTTATAGAAAATAATGAAATACTTAAAATAATATTTTAAAAATAATGATTTAATAAATTTTTTATTTAAAGTATTTTAAAATAAAAATATGTAATATTAAAAAGAATTGAATCAAATGGATGCAAAATCTTATCGTATAAATTAATTAAAATAAAATATGCAAATTCTAGAACCTGAAATCCTTTTCAATGAATTTTTTAGAATGCACTACTTTTTTTATTCAAAAATTATCTTTTAAAATTCTAATTCAATGCACCCTGAATTATATTGAAATTAAGAGGAGGAGAAAATAGGAACCTTTCATGATGGTGGGACCTCTGAGCCAAAGCTCTCCAGTTTGGTTAATTGGAAGTGGTTGAGCAGTTTCAGTGTCTACAATCATAGCCTCCGTAGAACAAGACAAAAGCCCCGCCGTTCCATACTTCTGACTCTCTTGTAAAGAGTCAGTCGAACTCCCAATTCCCGATGATTCCGTCAGACCATAACCCTGACGAATGACAACCTTAAGGTACTTATCAATAAACCCTTCTGTAACTTCCTTACTCAAAGAAGCCCCACCACATAGCACTGTATGAAGGGAACTCAAGCCGTACTTCCCCTTAATCACATCTGCATTGTTGAGCATAAAGACCAGTATCGGCGGCACAAGCGGTAGAACATTAACTCTATATTTCTCAATGGATGAAAGCATGTCGTGAATTTCGAATTTGGAGAGAATAACAATGGTTGAACCTAGAGCTAGAAGCCCTGTGGCGAAAACCCCAAGACCGTATATGTGAAACATGGGAACAGTGCAAATGAATGTTTCTTCTTGTTTTTTAAACCTAGTTAACACATTTTGAACCATTGCTATAAGGTTCTTGTGCGATGATACTACTCCTTTGCTTGGTCCCGTTGTTCCAGATGAGTAAAGTAGAGTAGCAGTGTCATCCTGGTTGATTCGCTCCTTCACACTTCTCAACTCATGTCCTTTCTTCGTCATTTCATCTAGTGTGATTGAATTTGATGATGATGATAAGGACTCTCCATCAACATCCATGAGAATAATTGGAAGAGATGGTGATGCTGTGTTGATTTTCGAAACCAATGGAGAGATTGTGAAGGCGAGAATAGGTTTGGAATCTGCGATCTGCTTTGCGATTTCATGAGTTGTGTTGAGAGGGTTAGTGGTGGTGATGATGGAACCTAGGGACATGACGGCTAGACACACCACAGGGAAATAGATGGAGTTGGGAGAGAGAATAAGGACAACGTCTCCTTTTTTGATTCCCATGTTGGAGAGAGAGGAGGCGACAGCTTCAACAGATCTCCAGAGTTGAGTGTAGGTGAAGTGACGGCCAGTGGAGGCGTCGATGAAGGCGGTGTGGCCATGATGTGCATGAGAGGAGATGAAAGTGGTGGCGTCTAAGGAGTGGTTTGGAGGGAGTGATATGGGTTGTCTCTTGCTGTAGAAGATTGAATTAGAGCTACAAAATCCATTTCTTAGGTCGATTCTACCACCCTGCAGCTCCATCTCAATCTATATACTCTTTTCTCTTGTAAATTGTTAGTAATGTTAGAATGTTAGTGCTATATGTATTATTTGTATCATTTAATCACATAAGAATAATGATTAAATTAAGTTTACTTTTAATTATAAAACTATATATTAATTTATTTAAAGATAAAATAGTTATTCAACAAATTCAATATTTGTCTTGAATAAATATTTTTATTCCAAATAAAAATCATATATAAATCCACACAAAAATTAAAAGTCATACAAAATCATTTTATTTTTGGTTACAATTGTTTAAATAAAATTAAATTTCAAATCACATTCTAGAAATCGAATAAAGTGAAATTTTCTATATATTTTTAAAAATAACTTTTATGACTTTTTTAAATTATGTAGTAAAAAATATTTTAAATTTATTTTTTATAAATTAAAATATAAATTTTGATATCTATTAATATAAGGGTTAATACCCCTTTTGGACCCTGCCATATAGGCCAAATCCCAAAAACAACCCTGTAAAAAAAAAACACAGATTCCATCCCTGCCATTTGTAGATTCTCTCGTTTTGCCCCCTGAGTGGATTTGGTCAACCATATTGATGACATGGCGCTGCTTAGTTGGAATTTTATTTATTTTTTATTTATTTAATTACACGCGTGGCATTTTTATTAATATTTTAATATTTAATATTTTTTTATTTTATTTTTTTAATTTTTTTAATTTTTTTTTTAATTTTTTTTTAATTTTTTTTAATTTTTTTTAAATTTTTTTTTAATTTTTTTTTAATTTTTTATTTTTTTTTTAATTTTTTAAATTTTATTTTAATTTTTTGTTTTATTTTTTTAATTTGTTTTTATTATAATTTTTTTAATTTTATTCTTTTTTTTTTATTTTTTTTCGTTTTTATTTATATATATATATATATATATATATATATATATATATATATATATTTTTTTTTTTTTTTTCGTTTTTGGACCTAATTTCTATTTTTAATTCTATTTTAAACAAATTGTTCTTTTAAAAATTAGTTTCATTATACTAATCCATTTATTTCAATTTATTACCATACTAATCCATTTATTCTCATACTAATTTCAATTCAACAATACTTATGAGTGATTTATTACCATTATAACTTCACTCATCAACCATCTTTATAACCTCTCTCCACTTCTTTTTTTTTTCGTTACAATATTGTTTCATTTCTTCTCCATTGTTTTCAATACTCATCAACCATCCAAAACTCAATACAAAGCATACTCACAACACAACAATACCACACACCCTAATAAACAAGAATCTCAAGCTCTCATCACTCTCCACATCCTCATGAAAATGGTAACTTGCTACTGCCATGTTCACACCATAAGTTGGTAACTTACTATATCATTATCCTTTGGTATGAACAATTTTTTGTACAAAGAACATATGAATGTGCATGTAAGGGGAGGATAAGGATGTTGTATCTCAAAACAGTTATATGATTGACAAGTAACATATATAAGTACATATGAATGTAATGTAAGGTAATAGCAGACTGTGTGTGTGCCCTATTATCTCGTCGGTAATAGCAGGCTGTGTGTGTGCCCTATTATCGCGTCGGTAATAGCAACCCTAACTGGGAAGTGACCTGGTGGTGCGCGCGTTCGATGGTTCTAAGAGGTCCGTTTTTGGAGAAATTGTATTGCCGATCAAAGTTGGTCCTGAAATTTTTGAAGCCACTTTCTATATCATGGACATTCAGCCTGCCTATAGTTGTTTATTGGATAGTCTGTGGATCCATGGTGCTGGGGCAGTGACGTCCACTCCAAGAGTGATCAGTCAGCCTGAGGTGGTTAATCAACCCGAGGTGGTAAATCAGCCAGAAGTTTCAATGTCTTCTTTCAAAGATGCACGCGCTGTAGTTGAAGTTGGTGATTCCCAGAAGTGGGGCCAAGTCATTAATGTTCAGGTGAAGCAGAATACTTATGGACTGGGATATAAGCCACCCCGATGAGCTCAAGAGCCTCTTAAGTTTTATGGTCCAGTCCAGTTCACAAGTGCTGGTGTTTTCTTTAATCGGGTTATATACCATAAAGAAGACACCAGCACTTGTGAACTGGACTGGACCATAAAACTTAAGAGGCTCTTGAGCTCGTCGGGGTGGCTTATATCCCAGTCCATAAGTATTCTGCTTCACCTGAACATTAATGACTTGGCCCCATTTCTGGGAATCACCAACTTCAACTACAGCGCGTGCATCTTTGAAAGAAGACATTGAAACTTCTGGCTGATTTACCACCTCGGGTTGATTAACCACCTCAGGCTGACTGATCACTCTTGGAGTGGACGTCACTGCCCCAGCACCATGGATCCACAGACTATCCAATAAACAACTATAGGCAGGCTGAATGTCCATGATATAGAAAGTGGCTTCAAAAATTTCAGGACCAACTTTGATCGGCAATATAATTTCTCCAAAAACGGACCTCTTAGAACCATCGAACGCGCGCACCACCAGGTCACTTCCCAGTTAGGGTTGCTATTACCGACGCGATAATAGGGCACACACACAGCCTGCTATTACCGACGAGATAATAGGGCACACACACAGTCTGCTATTACCTTACATTACATTCATATGTACTTATATATGTTACTTGTCAATCATATAACTGTTTTGAGATACAACATCCTTATCCTCCCCTTACATGCACATTCATATGTTCTTTGTACAAAAAATTGTTCATACCAAAGGATAATGATATAGTAAGTTACCAACTTATGGTGTGAACATGGCAGTAGCAAGTTACCATTTTCATGAGGATGTGGAGAGTGATGAGAGCTTGAGATTCTTGTTTATTAGGGTGTGTGGTATTGTTGTGTTGTGAGTATGCTTTGTATTGAGTTTTGGATGGTTGATGAGTATTGAAAACAATGGAGAAGAAATGAAACAATATTGTAACGAAAAAAAAAAGAAGTGGAGAGAGGTTATAAAGATGGTTGATGAGTGAAGTTATAATGGTAATAAATCACTCATAAGTATTGTTGAATTGAAATTAGTATGAGAATAAATGGATTAGTATGGTAATAAATTGAAATAAATGGATTAGTATAATGAAACTAATTTTTAAAAGAACAATTTGTTTAAAATAGAATTAAAAATAAAAATTAGGTCCAAAAACGAAAAAAAAAAAAAAAAAAAAAAAAAAAAAATATATATATATATATATATATATATATATATATATATATATATATATATATATATAATATAAATAAAAACGAAAAAAAATAAAAAAAAAGAATAAAATTAAAAAAATTATAATAAAAACAAATTAAAAAAATAAAACAAAAAATTAAAATAAAATTTAAAAAATTAAAAAAAAAATAAAAATAAAAAATAAAAAATTAAAAAAAAATTAAAAAAAAATTAAAAAAAAATTAAAAAAAATTAAAAAAAAAATTAAAAAAAAAATAAAAAAAATAAAAAAAATAAAATAAAAAAATATTAAATATTAAAATATTAATAAAAATGCCACGCGTGTAATTAAATAAATAAAAAATAAATAAAATTCCAACTAAGCAGCGCCATGTCATCAATATGGTTGACCAAATCCACTCAGGGGGCAAAACGAGGGAATCTACAAATGGCAAGGATGGAATCTGTGTTTTTTTTTTTACATGGTTGTTTTTGGGATTTGGCCTATATGGCAGGGTCCAAAAGGGGTATTAACCCTTAATATAAATAGTATATTTACAAAGGGCCTATAAGAGGCGACATATGGTAAAGAAAGTCAAAAGGGAGAAGCTACGTTCTCCAATTCTCCAGGATAATAGGAGGAAATAACAACTCATTTCTCACACTCCTAAGAGAGAGAGAGAGAGAGAGAGAGAGAGGGGGGGGGGGGGGTTACTTCTTTCTCGGAGGCTAAGACCCAAGACCAAGAGATTCCTATAAATATCACAACCTTGGCATTCAATTCAACCTAAAAACATCATACATAGAGTTTTTCACCATTCCTACGTGAGCTTGCTTTAATACCGCAACAACCTTAAATACCTCTGACAACCCTACACAACAAGGAGTTGTCATGTATCACGTATTAAACTTTTAGCAAGTACAATTGGCGTCCATCGTGGGGCTCGGTAAAACTGACTTGAGCCATCATTCCATAAGACAATCATATTTATATTCACATCTTCAACCCCTCTATCCAACATGGCGAACAAGTGTGTATCGACTCTGGCCAACAACAGTGTAAAGGATGAGGACACCATGGAAGAAATGCGTGTTACCACAGATGACCTACGTTGCCAAAATTAGGCCTTGGAAAACAACATCATTCACATCCAACAACAACAACAACAAGAGGATGACTCCCCCAATGAGATTGGAATTATAGACCCTCAGTTTATTAGAGCATCCGCCCATAGTTCTTAATGATTGCTAATTAATTGGATTAGCCGCCTGTATATGGAAACGAGGGAAGTGACGTGTTCCTGTCCATAACAGTATGTGAGAGGGAGTCAAAAGGGAGAAGCAATGTTCTCTAGTATAATAGAAGAAAATAACTACTCGTTTCCCAAGCGCCTAAGAGGGGAAAATGTTGTTACTTCTTTCTTGGAGGCTAAGACCCAAGACCAAAAGATTCCTATAAATACCTCTACCATAAGGTTGAAAAATATTGTAATAAGATGAAAAAAAATATGGAATTTAGTTAGTATCACTTATGTAAAATGGTCATTAGTACCACTTTAATTTATTAACACCTATGTAAAATGTAACGGTCCGTTTTTAATATTTCCTTTTCCCGTGCTTTTTGGTGTTAATTGGTCGAGTCTTTATTTTTAATTGAGCAATATTTATGTTAATTGCTAATTGGTGTGATTATATGTTATTTTTGCACATTGTGTATTTTTACCGTTTTTGAGAGTTTGCGGGGAAAATTGGAATAGAGGGTATTTGACATATTTCATAATTAATAGTGTTAGTTAATAATAGTTAGTTTAGATATTTATTAGAAATGTATAGAATTTTTAAGTTAAGAAAATATAAAAGAAAATAGTTAGTATAAGTTTAGAAAAAAAAGAAGAAGAAGAAAAAGAAAAGTTAGTAAGAGAAGAAAAAGAGAGAAGAGGAAAAGAGAAGAGAAAGAAGAAAAGAGAGGAAAAACTTGTGAAGGAAGAAATCAATCTCCCGACTTTCTAGAACACGATTAAATCGGGTAAGGGTGCGAAACTCGATTATTCTATGCTTGTATATGATTATGTATGAATGGGTTTGGATGATTCTCTTGCTTTCCATGTTTTTTTACTTTTAGGTCGAAAACGATAAAATGAGTAGAATCGATGGTTTAACGGTTGGAAATCGATGTAAAGGTGGTAGTTTGCTTGTTGACATGATTAGAATAGGTTCTGATTGAAATATGTTGATTTGGAAATGGTTTGGGTTGGAAAATATCATTTTTGGGTTTTCAACAGCGCTGAAGGATTCTGAGTTTTCGCAGGTTCGCCTAGCGAACCATTCAGCGAAGGGTAGCGAAGGTTCGCTACGGGTATTCGCCTAGCGAAGGCGTGAGCGAAGGTTCGCTAGAGTGTTCGCCTAGCGAACTTTGGGTGTTTTTGGCTCTGTTTGGTTCTGACTTGGTTCGCCAAGTGCTCGCCTAGCGAACTTAGTGTCTGTTTTTATCTAACAGTTGGTTCGCTGGAACATTCGCCTAGCGAATACTCGCGAGGGATGTTCGCCTAGCGAATGCTCGCGAGGGAGGTTCGCCCAGCGAACAGTGCTGTTCGTGTAATTTTGTTTTCTGCATAACTTTTGATCTGTGATTCGGTTTGAGGCGTGGTTTGATGCGTTGGAAAGCTAACGAGATTTTCTTCCTAGGAAAAATAGTTTTGGGGTCTGAACTTGGTCCAATCGGTACAGTTTTTACGAACCGTTCCGTAGTGTCGGGCGTCCGGTTTATGTTTTTGCGTTACTTCGAAATATTCATATCTTGTTAACCGTTTATCGTATTTAAGAGTTCTTTATACCGAATCGAAGCTGTCGATGAGTACTTTTTGATGATGATAGAAAATATTATTTTTTGGCCGACTTTTAGCCGACTTTTTCGGAAAACCGAATAATGGAATTTTGAGTTATTTTTCAATATTGTAAGACATATTATGATATGTTATGAGATGGCTTGTGTGATGATTCTTTGATGGGAATTTGATGTTGTGGAATGGTATATTGGTGTTTGTGGCCATTTTGGGCAATTGTGTGTATTACTTTATATGTACTTGAAATACATGATTGTTGTTAATGCATGAGCATTTGATGTTGGCATGAGTCATTAATGTGTCAAGTATCATGATATGCATTCTTGCATTGGAAGATTCATAGATGAATCAGTTTTATCGTCTTACGCCCTAAAATAATGGTAGAAGCGATTAATCACAAATGATTGTGCGCCCTGAAATAGTGGACTATGGCAATCGGATTGTGCACCTTGAAATAGTGGACTAGAGCAATCCATAAACGTCGTACGCCCTGAAATAATGGTTTATAGCGACGGAGAACATCGTAGGCCCGACGGGGAGTTACTCTATGTAACGAGCGATGATTCCAAGAGTTCCTGGGGGACTAATGAATTACAAGGTTGGATTGGTACCGCATGCGTAGAGTCGTTGTGTCGGTCTCTGTGCATTTGCATAATTCATTACATGTATGTTTATGTGTTGAATTTTGAGAAGGATTTGTTATGCATTGTGTTAATGTATATGCTTATGTGATTGATGTGTGAAATGGGTTTAATATGTCTTGTGTTGTTTACAAGTATCGTATTTGTGTGGTGAGAATAATTGTGCATATTTTGCTAAGTGTTATATAATGATATGCAATTATATTATAATCCTGTTTCTCACCCTTCTGCTGTGGTTTAATGCTGTAATGGCATTGCAGATTAGACGCTGGAGGTCTTTTGCGAAGATTAGTGTCTTCGTCTTTTTGTCGTTCCGTCGGCTCTGATATGTAACACGGGTAGTCGGGGTTAGAGTGTAGATGTTTCTTTTAGCTTGTATATAGTGGCCTTGTATGAATATGTATATGACATACTTATATATTGTGATGACATCAGTTATGGATGTTCCGCTTTAATTCTGTAACTGAATGCTGATATTTTGGAACGGAGTTCCTTTGCTTATAAAAACTATTCATGTGTTATATATCTTGATGAGCAGGTTGTTTTTAGTTCACGTTGATGTGACATCTCTGTTTATATCTAAATGACTTAATCTTTGCTCTGATGTTTTATTATAAGATTATTTTTATTTTATTACGTTTTTGTACGGGGTATAGAAAGGGTGTTGCATAAAATGGTCATTAATACCACTTTAATTTATCAACACCTATGTAAAATGGTCATTAGTACCACTTTAATTTATCAACACCTATGTAAAATGGTCATTAGAACCACTTTAATTTAAACTAGCCGTTATTCAAACTAGCCGTTATTCAAACTAGCCGTTATTCAAACCATTATATATACTACCACTTATGTCATTGTTCTCTCATTCTCATCTTATTCTTCTCATTTTATTCTTCTCATTTTTCTCTCATTCTTTACTCACTAAATGGATTCAGACAATTCAGATAATTACGATCAAGAATTTTGGGAGTTGGTTGAAGAAGAATTTATGGATGACAGTGATGAAGAACAACAACTTCAGAATGAACGTCGATCTGGAAGTTCCTCTAGGCCAAAGAGAAGAACAACGGTAGATCGAGGTCGTGAAGAAGGGCACAATCGATTATTCAATGACTACTTCTCAGAAAACCCAGTATACACAGATGTTCAATTCCGAAGAAGGTTCAGAATGCATAGGCATGTATTTCTTCGAATTGTAGATGCCCTTGGAAATCATGATGAATATTTCCAAATGAGGGTCGATGCAACTGGTAAAATGGGTCTTTCACCATTGCAGAAATGTACATCTGCTATTCGTATGCTGGCGTATGGGTCTCCTGCTGACCTTGTAGACGAATATGTTCGAATTGGTGAAAGCACTTCAATTGAGTGCTTACAAAGATTTGTTAAGGGCGTGAATGTTGTATTTGGGGCTGAGTATTTGAGAAAGCCTAACAACACTGATGTTGAACATCTTTTACAAATGGGAGAGTCACGTGGCTTTCCAGGTATGTTGGGTTCCATCGATTGTATGCATTGGGTATGGAAAAATTGTCCTGTTGCATGGAAAGGACAATTTTGTCGAGGTGATCATGGTAAGCCCACAATCATGCTTGAAGCAGCGGCATCACAAGACTTATGGATTTGGCATGCTTTTTTTGGTATTGCAGGTTCAAACAATGACATTAATGTGCTAAACCAATCCAACGTGTTTAACGATATTTTGGAAGGACGTGCTCCCAATGTGCAATATACAATCAATGGGACACCATATAATATGGGGTATTATTTAGCAGATGGTATATATCCCGAGTGGGCTACATTTACCAAGACCATTTCAATGCCACAGGGAGAAAAGAAAAAATTATTTGCTCAACATCAAGAATCGGCTAGAAAAGATGTGGAGCGAGCATTTGGAGTGCTTCAATCTTGATTTACAATTATACGTGGCCCAGCGCGCGCCTGGCACATGGACACTCTCAAGCATACCATATATGCCTGCATCATATTGCACAACATGATTGTGGAAGACGAACGACATACATACGGAGGTAATTTTGATTATTCTTATGATAATGTGGATATCAATAACTCAACAACTGAAACATTTAGCGGTCCTCATCCGAATCTTGCAACAAGACTACAAAGAAAAGCAAGTATTCGTGAAAAACAAGTTCATCGTAAACTTCAAGGAGATCTAGTCGAATATATTTAGGAACGTTTTGGACATGAAGATGATGAAATTTAAGTTTGATTAATTATGTGATGTTATTTATTTTTACTGTTTTTAATTATATATCATGTATTTGAGATTAATTTTAATTATCATTTTAAATTATAAGTTTAATTTGAATTTTATTTATTTTATTTTATATCAATTTTTATTTATTTATTTAGTATGAATAAAATATTCAATGAATTCTTCAGAATTGCACCATTGAAGTGAAAAACTAATTGAGTTGTTTCAAGCTGACGTGTCTTAATAGATCCCACAAAAAATCCAAAAATGGATTCACAGTTGGAGATGCTCTAATGAGAGTTATGTTATACTTTCTATAATATTAGTAAAATATGATAATGCATTTAATAGTGATAAAGCATTAATTGCTCCTTTTCCTTGTAGTGGAAATCCAACGATATTAGGAACAAGGAATGTGTGTGGTAGCATGTATCTTTTCAATTATTTGGATCCTGTAGTAATTAAATAATAGGAATCGGTAAGAATTTAAGTGCCCCTCTCCTTCCACTCTATGTTGTAAATACTTTTCAATATAATCCTAATAATATTTTAAAATAAAAGTACAACCATGAAATGAGACATTACTCCATTAATGTCATATAGTGCAAGAAAAATAAGCTTGGATGCCACCCACTTACCTTTCATCTCCCACACACTGTAGCGCAACATTAGGGAGTAGTATGGAATGATATATAACACATTTAAGTCCCAGACTGTAGCGATGGAATTTAGAATTAGAAAATGTGCCCTTTTATTCATGTATCACTTTCCATTTTACTTACTATAATAATTCAAGATAAAACATGATATTAATTAAAGTACTATATTAAATAAATGGCATCAAGGTATAATCTATTGATTAATGATTTATTACATAATTGTTGATACTTATTAACTAGCGAGTTATTAACTAGCGAGGCACGGGTGACGCGCATTTGTTTACATTTAATTTTTTTTAAGAAAATAAAATTAATAAAAATTAATAAATATAAAAAATATATAATTTATATTAAAAAATAGAATAAATAGTCGTGGACATCGGTTGGTGATGCATATTTGTTTAAAAAAAAGTAAAAATAAAAAAGAAGACAAAATTATTTTACCAATTTTTTTTTTATTTTTAGAAAAAAAAAACATATTTTATTTATATTTGAAGCATAAATATAGTTTTTCATATATACAAATATTTGGATCAACCGTACATTTTCGGTGTGTAAATATTAATTTTGTTTTGATATTTTTTTATAAAAATATTCATACAATGATTTATTTTTTTAATACTTAAATCAATAGTTTAAGTTTTTCCGTTTCATATTAATGAATACCGTGCGATCGCACGGGTACCGATGTGTTACATGTATTTGTTTTCAAAAATGATTTTTAAAAAGTAATTATAATGTATAGGAAAAAAAATAATTAGTATAGAATATAAAGATTTTTAGTCTTATAATATTCATTAATAAAAAAAAGAAACTTATATGTATAAAAAATTAAATGAATAGAAAATAAAAAATATATTAAAACTGGAAAAAAAACTTTGTTGATTGAATCATTTGTTTTGCCATTATTTATACACGCAACTAAAATTGTTTGAAAAAATTACAAAAACTTGATATAAAAAATGTTATAAGTAGAAGATGAAACATATGTAGAATATCAATTTTTTCCTGTGTATAAATATTATTCAAAAAAAATATAAATGTAGAATTTTTAATTGTTTTCGTATATAAAAAATTTTGGATCAACATAATATTTTTCCTGTGAGTTCACATGGGTATTGGTTTGTCAATGTCAAAATGTTTTCCAATATTTTCATAAATAATAAACTTGTTCTCGTAAAAAAACTATTAAAATTCACTTATTAATTTAAAAATATTTTAAAATAATTTATAAAAGACATTTATTTTTTTCCGTATTTAGATATCTAAAATTATTTATAAGAAAAATATTTTTCTCATTTTTGGATAAGTAGTACACTTTTCCCCGTAGATATATATATTTCCCTTATTTACATCAATAACATATAATTGTTTATATAAATATTATTTTTGTTTTTGATATTATTTACAAAAATATTAGAATCAATAGTAAACTTTTTCTAATTATTATTCAATATTTTGATAAGTAGTTTCATGTTGATCTTATAATGTTTTAGTGTTTTAATAAAGTTATTCCCGTTTATAATAATAATATTTTTTCATTAATATTTTCACATATTTTAAAAAAATGATGGATAAATTAATATTATGCAATATTTAAAACAATTAGAGTTGTTCTCAGTTATAACAATAACATTTTGTCCCGTGTATATAAATAAATTAAACAACAATGTATTTTTCCCGTATATAAATTAACCATTTAAAATGTGATTTTTTTATTAATTTTTTCAAATATTTAAGATTCTTAATATAATTAAAAAATTATTTATTAAATAAAAAATTGTTATATATATTAAGTATAAATAATCATAAAATTGCTTTTTGTCTCTAATTTTTTTTTATTATTTAATATTGTTAATATAATTAAAAAAGTATTTATTAATTAAAAAATTGTTATATATATATATATATATATATAATTTAATTATGTTTAATACATACTATTTATGTATTTTTTCCAAACTCATATTTATTTATGTTTATTGCATACTAAAATATATTGAATACAAAGTTATGCATATGATCCTTGAAATTAAAAATTAAAAAATATTTAATATTTCATTAAATGAATAATTCATTTGAAGTTTAAAAAAAAAAATAATTCAATTAGTTTAGAATCGATATAATACATGTTACCATAATCTCTCATTTCATTAAAATATTCATTCTCTTCTTTTAAAATTTGAAAATTGAAAATACATGGCAACTAAGTTTTGTTATTAATATAAAAAATATGAATATATTTGAAACTTAATCTTATCGTTTGCTTCTTTTCTCGACCTTGTCGCCTAATAGTAATAGGTGTTGAGATAAAACCATCATAGGTCTACTTATTACAACAAAACATTATTATTATCACCACACTGCATTGCACTTAATTCCTTGAACTTTATATTTCTGATTTACCATTCATACTACTCTACTTACTTTATGGACTACTCTAGACTTAGTTGGCCAATTGCTCCTTCTAATGTGACCAAATGCAGTATAAGAAAACTTTATGTTTAAAAAATATATGCACTTAATTTCATATATTATGTTTAAAATTTTTTTATCTTAAGTTAAAAAGGACACTGAAGCAACTTGCAAATTTGTACTATTTTTGAATAGATGAATTCCTTTCATCATATTTGAATTGAATTTAAATAAGTCTAACATAAATTAGTAATTAGTAAGGTAATTAAAGAAACATCATTAATTTCCTCAATTTGAAATTCAATATATTGTTAACAACTAATTAAATAGTTCTATTTTATAAAATATATTTAAATATAAATTTTAAATTTTAAATTAATTTAATTAAATTGATTAATTTGCTTTCACAAATATTTGTCTTTGCAGGTATAAAAACACTCCAGAAATGTCCTGCTATATTACTTGCTAAGATGTTATATAATACTGTAATGTAGAAGATTCTTTCACAATTTAAATAATATCAATATCTCCTTTTTATTGGGATATTAAATACAAGGGATATTGTTTTAATAAAATAATCAAGGCCTATAGTTAAAGTCTAGTGATATATGACTGTATGTCAAGTGAATGGATATAGTTGTATACAACTATTATTAATTTATTTTAAAAAGAATTAGTTTTCTTTCATATTTGTCTTTCTACACGTTGCTTGTTTCCTTTGCATAGTAAAATGATGAAATATATAAATTATTTTTTATTTATTTATAAAAAGCTATTTAAATCAACCTTTAAACAAATTGTCTTATAATGTTAATAATTCTCTATGTAATAATATGAATCAATATAAAAACACATATTTATTATTATTATATTGAAGATAAACATTCAATGCATTAATTTCTATAATAAAATGAGAGTAAAGTATTTTGATTAATAATAAATAATAATTAATAAAATAGTTAAGTAAATTAAAATATATAAATCTATAATATAATTAATTTGTAAAATTACAAATAACTTATTCCATTTCTTTCTTTATAATTATTTTTTGTTTTTGTTTTTAAACAAACTTATATAATATATTTAATTTTGGAGTATTATTGATAAATTATAATTAAAATTATATTAAAAAATTTTAATGACAAAATTAAAAAAAATACACTTATAAATTTAGCTAATATTTAATTAAGAGTATTATTGATAAATTATATTGAAAATAAAAGCATTATGAAAACATATAAAATCAAATAAAAAAAATAAAAATTATATTTTGCCATTATGAAAACGTAGATAATTAAGCAATAAAATAGCACAAAATATCCTATAAAATTAAAACTGAATCTTGTTATCCTATAAATAATTATTTTAAATGTTCATTTGAATCATAGCACTACAAAATATCCTCATATTCAAACAATATATATTTTCCTTATTTACATCATTAATAACTAATAATTTTCAAATTTTTCTCGTATTTTAATTGATGAATAAGTATTTAATATATTGTAAATATGTTCAATTGATTGAAAAATATCACATTTTTTTCGTATTTGAAAAATAGCACAATTTTGCCTGTAATAAAATTAAACTAAAAATAAAATAGAATTAATAAAAATCAGTAAATATAAAAAATATATAATTTATATTTTTTAAAAAAATAGACTAAATACCCGCAGACATCTATTGGTATTTTTTTATAAAAATATTTACACAATGATTTAGTTTTATAAATATCAAATAATATTATAGTATTTATAAATATTATTTTAATTGTATAAATAAATATTATTAACATGTTTGAAATTTTATAAATATTATTTACTAAAATTTTAAATAAATATAATTTTAATGTTTGAATAAATAATTATATATTAGTTGTATTTTTGTGATCATTAAATAATTAAAAATATTTCATATTTTAAGAAGCCATTACAATCAAATCCCATTAAAATATCTTTTCTCCTTTTATTTTGTGGAACGGTAACATTTTTCTTCATTAGTTTAAAAATTATTAAATAAATATATATTAGGAGACATAAAAAACCTTACATATTTATCATAAGTTACAAAATATGGGAAAAGTTTTACATAATGTATTTAATGGACAAAACTCTAAAACATTGTCTATCCAAGCATACTGCTACATAATAAAAAAGCAGAACCTCAAAAGACACAATGCATCATTAAAATAAATCACGCTAGCACATGAACATGAGGGAATTATTATAACATAGATAAAAATTATGTAATTTAGATCCTCGAAAACATGGTTATCATTAATATCATTAAACTCACTGCTTTGAATATTATCAAGTTTCACCCAAAAACATGGTTGCCACTGTTTCCATTATAGCATTTGTTAAATAGACCAAGGTACTGACTTGGTATGGAATTTGACAACCTTTTGTTGAAGAAACAACAAAAACAATCATATATATATATATATATATATAATTTAGAAAAACTTAATAACAGAGTAATTCCTCATTCAGCCATTATAAGTTCTTGATTCGAAAGACTTGGAGTCCCAATTTATTGAAAAGTCTGATGCAACCGCAACAAAACATTAACAATTGTAAGGCCACAGTCACAAAGCTTGTATCACATAAAGCACAACAGAAGCAATCACAATTGTAGAGTCGCTACCACAAAGCTTGTAATGTCGCAACCGCAAATGTAACACTGCAACATACACAATTTCAATTGTAATGCCTGCAACATACACAATTTCAATTGTAATGCCTGCAACATTTAGAACTTTTTAAGCAACTATGTTTCTGCATTTGCAACTCAAACACTATTGAGAATTACTGAAAAAATAACTCTGCAATAAAAAACTATACCTCAATGGCCAAATTTTTTCCAACATATTTTCGTCACTTATAACCGTAAAAGCAGAAACAGGAAGCATTGGGCTAGATTTTCCAGACAGGTCAGCGATGTGCTTTTCCACCTGATATTTTTTATTTTTACATTCATGATAACTTGGCAGAAGAAATACTCTTATATCCAGATTAAACTTTAAAAGAACTTAATAAAAATATCAAATGGCAAGCCATACTTCCTCTTCAGCGGTGGCCCAAGATTTACATGCATTTGCACCAAGTTCCCTTGCAAATAAATCAGAAACAATACAAATGAAAAAAATTAAAAATAGATCATAACGGGCATAATAGATCATACCTACAGTGCTCGATCAATCCAACTCTTTATTGAGGAGAGCTACATTGTTGGCTATAAGCACAGTCCTACATGTTTTAGCTAACAATCAAAATTCCATAAATTTCCACAAATATTGATTAATTCTATTGAATTGAAAACTATCTTTACTAACCGAAAATTGCAGAAATCACATTGTGACCTCCAGGAGCTTGACCACCAGACAAAACTACGTTAACTCCCAACTTTTGATTATGCAGCACAGTATTAGAACGACTCGGCACCAGCATCGCTGACGGTTGCCCGAACAGGTTTGGAGACAGCTTTGCAATCTCATCTGCAGAAATGATACAATAAAAAAAAGACAGTGAAGTCAAGATTTATACGAAAAAAATGAAAATTGATGGATGAGAGATAAAGTGGTTAAGACATGAAGACCAATATTTTCAACAGCAGAGCTTTGAAAATACACATTTGTGAACCTCCACACCCACAAATACTTTGAATCCATCTCTAGTGAAGCACCTTCTACCTGTATATAAACATCGCATTCAAAATCATAAAAATTACACGGGATCCAGAACATGTGCAGATGTAGATGGACAGAAAAGTTTACAGGATTTATCAAAATTGAAGTAGCTGGTAGTACGGATAGACATCTGCATTAGTGTTCACAAGAATGTAAAGTTCTGATAATGTATCAAAATTGAATCATCTGAATAAAAGAGCAACTGCATTAGTAGTTCAGAGAACTTGTAATGTTCAAAAACTGAATAAAAAAAGTAATGTTAAGAAAATATAGTTTAATTAATCACTTTTAAAATAAGCACTTAAAAAATAAACACGTTTAAAATAAGCAATTACCTTAACTGACTTATGGAAAGCATATCCAAGAATATTACTTCTCATATCTCTAACACCAAGGTTAAGAATTATATATTCTCTTTCCAAAGCTTCCATAACATGTTGACCTTCTGAACCAAGGAAAATATGAATAATAATATAAACAGATATGAACAGATTAAACCCAAACTTCGCAATGTAAATTGAATATGCAAATATATGTAAAAGAGGAAAAAGATGGGTACCGTGAAACCCTAATTTCTTCTTTCGTTGGCTACAGAAAAAACCCAACATATGACATACTCATATCAAAGCACAGATCTCCCACTCAAATGGTCGATGAAAAAAGAAGAAGAAGAATGGAGAGTCATCAGAAGAGAGAAGAATGAAGAAAAAGAGAGGCAACGCAAGAGAGAGGAACAGAAGAGGAAGAGAGAGGTAGAAGATGAGACAATAAAGAAGAACATGAAGTGAGGGAATTTGAAGAGGTGGATTTTAGATTTTGAATAAAAGAGGAGAAGCAAAGTCTATGCATAAATCTTGAAAACGTAAAAATAGGCCATAGAGATGTAGGGAATAGGGTATGCAAAGAGTTGTTTCTCTTACTAAAGTAATTATAACTTTTTCAAACCCAAATAAAATTAATTTTTTTGTAACAAAACCCAAAATCAGCAGGTAAGGAAGTGGATTGCAAAGGAGAATTGGTTAAGTCTTCAATTAAGCTATCCATGTGACAAGCTTAGGAGCCAGAAGGGGCAGTTTAGTCTTTTATAGAACATCTTATGTTCTTATATGGTAGATTAGTATTTAGTGGATATCTATTTAAAATATTGAAACCTTATTTAAATATTAATTATTTAAATTAGATATTGGTTATTTATTTAAATATTAATTATTCATTCGAATATTGATTATTTGTTTAGATATTGAATATTTATTTAGATATTGAATTATTGAATATTTGATTATTTATTAAATATTGACTATTTATGAATATTGAATTTAATTATTGATGATAAATCAATCACTCTATGTATAATCGGTATCGTGTGATTTGTAAAGTGAGATGGAATTGTATTGATACTTGTGGACTATTTGCTAATTGTGGTGATGATGTTTGAAGTAAGAATACCATGATTTTTGAAAATGTGATTGTGGGTGCAATTGTGTGATAATTCAAGTGTGATGAATTATTGAAGATATTCATGATATTAATATTAGGGAATAATCTTCATCACATATGATTGTTGAAACAATGCTTGTTAGTTCCGTGGGAGCTAGTGACTTGTCCCAAACCTAGAGCGGAGTTTGAAAGCTTAGAGAACGAGCTTTTGTGTGTTATTGGTCTAGAGAATGGACCCGGTTTAATGTAAAAACCGAAAAACAATAACAAGTGTTGTACCACATTGCATGAGTTGCATTGAGTCTTGCATCAAGTTACATTGTGTATATGTTTGTTATATGAGATTAAGTACATTATGTGAAACTGTGGATTGTGTGTATATACTTGTGTATTGTGTGGTTACTTTAGTATTGTTATGTTGATGAAACTTTGAAGTGTGAAAATAATTGTGATTATGCTTGTATGCCTTAAATTAATTATTATCTTATGATTTTAACAATTATGTGAATTCTCACCCTTCTGTTGGAATGATGTTTTACACGACATCGCTCAGGTACCGAGGAGTAGAGTTGCTTTTAGCGAGAGGTAGCCGTTGGAGTAGCTGATTTAGTTTCTTTATTTATGTTGGGTCGAGTCGTGCTCTGATCATGTAACACTGAGATTGTTGCGATTTATGTTTGAGAGATACTTTATGTACTATATTTCATTTTGTTATTGTCATTGTGAATTGTATGGAGTTTTGGCTTTTATGCCTAAGTATTGATTATAAATGAGATGAGCATGAGACTTTCATTACGTCTATTAGGATTGAAGTAAATCTGCTGCTACATGCTAATGTGAAAGTGTATGAAAAACATGAATTTATTT
This sequence comes from Lathyrus tuberosus, assembly GCA_022829125.1. NCBI lineage: Eukaryota > Viridiplantae > Streptophyta > Magnoliopsida > Fabales > Fabaceae > Lathyrus > Lathyrus tuberosus. The sequence goes on from JALAZF010000078.1 coordinate 16,709,181, forward strand.
TAAGTGTATTTGAGCATGACAGGTGTTTGTGGGATGTTTTAAAATTATATGTGACACCTTTTTGTGATTTGCATGATAATTACTCTAATTATTTATATTTATTCCGCGGGGTTTAGAAGGGTGTTACAAGATGTCCCCTTATTTACCTTTTATTTTAAGTTTTAGGGTAGTCACTTCTTCTCCACCCCTTATTCAATTTTCAAAATCTTCTCTCTTTTTCAAAACCTTCTTATTTTTTTCAAAATTAATCCTCTTTCACAATAAAACCTTGACTTTTGTCAAGTGCCTTTCAAAACTTTGTTTTCTTTAATAAATGTCAATCAATGTTAATCATACTTTGACTAATTTCAAAAAGACTTACAAAATACAAAAACTCATTCAAACCTTTTGTGCTTTTGTGCACTTTTTCTTTTAAAACTTTTCAAAAAGTTTAGACATGAGTCGTTTTCATAGTTGAGATGTAATTCTACTATTCCTCATAGTATTTAAGATGTTAACATTTTCCACTTAGATGTTGAGTGATAGACTTGTTGATTTGTATCCAAGCAAAAATCCTCCATCTTAAGGTGATGTAAATGTTGTTTCCTTATACTTGTAGGCGACTAGTCATAGTTTTCTCCTTAAAATGATGACTTGTCTTTTCCTTTAAAATCAACCATAACAAACCAATTTTGTTATTTGTACCACGAACTACGAGGTTTTGATCCTATATTGCACTTTGTGGGTATGAGGCGATAAGTCTCTCCAAACACAAAAATCTTAAATAATATTTCTCTTCTCATCTCTCCAATCTCATTTCAGACAAACATTTTCAAACCAGAAAAACATAGATATTTCAAAGGGTTCCTATAGAGTACTATAGACATTTTGGGTGCTAACACCTTTCCTTGGCGTAACCAACCCCCTTACCCAGTCTCTGTTCTTTTGTTCTTGTGTAGAACTTGTTTAGGTTTTGTTCGCTCTTTTTCCTTTCCTTTTGGATAAAAATAAAAGTGTGGTGGCGGCTCTTGCATTTTTCAGTTAAGTTAATCAATAGCTTACACTCACAAATTTTCCCGCTACAGTAAAGTGGCGACTTTGCTGGGGATGGAAGGAAAGTTGTGGGTTCAGTCTGCTTTGTTTTATTTTGCGCTTATTTGTTTGATTTGTTTGTTATTACTCGTTCTATTTGGGTGCTTGGTGATCTCTGTGTGGTGAGATAAGTCCTATACCCGGACTTGAGTGCACTTATGATAGGAGGGTGGTATAGTCTTGTTCGGCTTACGTGGAGTAGTCCTTACTAAGCTGACTTGAGATCCCCCGCTCAGTGGATTCCCCTATGGGATTACTGATGTAATACAAGTAGTCGTATTTAGCATTACTTCTTCCGACCTGGGAGCCTGAGAAGCTGAGGACCTTAGAACCCTTTAACTCATCTTGGCTTTATTAGGACGTGGTGCGGTGGCTGTTCAGGTGTAGACTTGAATTAGTTGTTACGCGATACCACACTCAGACGAGTTTCTCTTGAGAATATTGTTGGTTGACGAGTAGTCGTTTAAGCCGATAATATCCAAAAGATGCAATCACGACTCTGGGCACTTTTTAGAACCTTGTTCTACATGTGTATATGAACCCTAATACATACTATTGTGGGTTGGTTCTTACCCTTGGCTCCATGCTCGTGACTCGAAACCTTGAACATGTGTGCCTTATGCGATCTTGTTTGTGGTTGCTGCATGCATGCTCTCATGCATTCATAGACATTTTGTTTCAATAAGTTTTCAAGGATCTTAGAGATTTTCCTTTGCAAACATCGTAGATATTGTGATCATGGACATTGGAAGGAGAAACACTCAGAAGTATGGTTTCCGAGCTCCCGATATTACAGATTTGAAAAGGCTAGCATCCTGGGTAGTTGATCGTGCAGACTTCTGATCTCGTAATGGAAGACTTTTATCTGTTCTTTCTACCAACATTGAAGATGGAATTCTGAACACCCTTGTGCAATTTTATGATCTTGTCTACCAATGCTTTACTTTTTCTGATTATCAGCTCATGCCGACCTTGGAGGAGTATGCTTATCTGTTGGGTATACCAGTTTCTAATAAGGTTCCTTATACTGGTTTGGAGGAAGTTCTTAAGCCCCAAGATATTGCTGTAGCCACCCATTTGACGAAATCTGACATAGACACTAACCTTATGGTTAAGGGAGGAATCAAGGGTTTGACTTCTAAGTTCTTGATCGGGAAAGCCACTTTATTTGCTAATGCTGGTAGTACATTGGCGTTTGAGGCTATATTTGCTTTGATTATTTACGGACTAGTCTTATTCCCTAACGTTGACACCTTTGTGGATGTTAATGCTATTATGATTTTCTTGATTGGAAACCTTGCTCCAACTTTACTTGGTGATACTTACTTCTCCATCCATCATAGGAATTCTAAGGGGAATGGTACCATTGTTTGTTGCACATCTCTGTTGTACAAGTGGTTTATTTTGCACTTGCCACAGTGATCTGCTTTCAAGGAGAACAAGAATTATTTAAGGTGGTCTCAGAGGATCATGTCCCTTACTCATGCTGACATTACTTGGTCTTCTTCTATTTATGAGAATGTCCAAATAATTGTTAGTTGTGGGGAATTCTCCAATGTGCCTCTTCTTGGCACACAAGGTGGAATTAACTATAACCCAAGTTTAGCTCACTGTCAGCTTGGTTATATGTTGAAGGATAAGGCTAAAAATATTCTATTAAAGGGTTTGTTTTTCCAAGGAGGGGATGACTTTTTTGGTTTGAAGGGAAGAATGACTCGTGCTTGGACTAAGATTCATAGGATGGGTAGATGACAGCTTGGGAGACAAGTTTGCATTGCCTTGGAACCTTATACGCTTTGGGTGAAGGAGAGAGTTAAGCAGCTCAAAATGCCTTATCCTTTTGAGAAACCCATGGTCGCTACACCACTCCCTATTCCTTCTGATGAGTGAAGACTCTTCAAGATGCTTTGGTCAAGATAAAGGAAGAAAAAGATCTCTGGGAATCCAAGTTTCACGCTTTAAACCTTGAGAAGTTAGAGTTGCAAAAGCAGATGAAGGAGAAAGATGACTTGATTGAGTTGCTTGAGCGGCATGTTGTGAAGAGATATGGAGAGGAATTATTTTCCTCAACTACTTCATCATTGCATCCTCCTACATTCGGTTCTTGGAAGGGTATTGTGGACCAGCTCGTGTTAGAGAAGACCGCCATGAAGGACAACTATGAGAGAGAGAGAGAGAGAGAGAGAGAGAGAGAGAGAGAGAGAGAGAGAGAGAGAGAGAGAGAGAGAGAGAGATTAAGAGACTCCGAAGGAAGTATCAGCTTGGATCATCATCAGATGCTCTGTAGGATCCCTAGGATCTAGCTTTGTCTTATTGTATTTTGATCCTTTGTAACTTATACTTCCAAGTGCAGCTCTTTCCAATATTCAATAAAATGAGATGTTTATCAGTATTTCAAAAAGTTTTATTTATTTATGATGTTTGCAACTGCTTTGTATTTTAAAGATCCTTGAAAGCTAAATGAAACATTTGCATTTTGCATTTTCATTCTCATCATTGTGCATTTTTTGCCTTTTCCAGGTGTCTTATGTTTCTTTTGGTCTTCATTCAGCCAAGTTGTCGCACCAATATAATACTCGAGCTAATCCAAGGAAATAGATGGATCAATTGCAACAAGAGAACCATGAGCTTCTTGAGGAAGAAAAAACTCTGAAGGACAGTTTAGAAAGACTCACTGCTATGATGGAAGCATTGGTGCCTGCTCAGAATCAGCCACCCCCTCCTCCTCCACCTTCGACTCTTGTGCAAAGGACAGTCATTTCTGAGGCTATCTCTACGCCCATCTCTGTGGTGCCTGCTAGTGTTCCTCAACATTCCATGTCTCATGGCTTCCCTTGGGGCATGCCTCATAACTTTATTCCTGAAGGTTATCAACCACCACCACCTCCTAAAGTTCCAACTGTTCCCACCATCTAACCTGTGATGTCTATACCACCGCCTGTGGTTCATACCATTCCTTTTGGTGAAGAACATATTTCCACACTGCCCCGAGTGAGAATGTTAGTGCTTATGAGAAAATGGAAGAGATTCAAGATCAATTTGCTGAAATGCAGAAAGAAATCTAAGCTTTGAGGGGTAAAGAACTGTTTGGGAAGAATTTCCATGAGTTATGCCTAGTTCCTAATGTTGACGGTTGGGGCCGAGTTATTGTTGTGGTTGACAATAAAGGCAAAAATGGTTTAGGCTTTGCGCCTGGTACAATTAAAAGAGATTTGATGCGTATTAATGAGGCGTTTCACAGCGCCAAATTCATCAACAAAGATCACTCCACTGCTACAATCATTGAAGACGATCAAGAATATGAAACTGATCCTCAAGAATGGAAACCATACCTTGATGATCCTGGATACTTTTCTGAGACATAAGATGCGTATGTACCCTTTTATACCCCTCAACCGAGGCTTAAAGAACCTGAATATGAAGTCAATTCCATCATTGAAGATGATCTAGAGGAAGAATTTCCCAATTTTGTGACGCATGGACAAATCTGCCAGAATTGGATAGTTGTTGATGTTCCCACTATTATTCATATTTCAAAGTAATTTGTTTTTGTTTCTTTCCAAAATCCTTTCACCCTGCCCAAGGTGAAAGTGAATTTGCGAGGGCTTTGTTTCAACTATTATCATCATCAATGAAATGTTATTTTGTTTATCCATATTATGTTTTTTCCTTTTTGCTTTATTTCTGAAAAATGGTAACATAAAAAACCAAAAAAATAAATAATGTGATAACCACTTTTATTTGCATGATACTTGCACTTTTGTTCATATTCTAAAATCAAACATAAAATCATTATGCAGATTGATTGTTAAACCCATTGAAAACAATGACCCTATGCCCTTTCCCAACTTTGAATTCCCTGTGTTTGAAGCGAAAGAAGAGGATGTTTAGGAGATTCCATATGAGTTTTATCGGTTGCTTGAGTACGACGAAAAGACCATTCAACCTCATGAATAGTTGGTGAAATTGGTTAATTTGGGTTCAGAGGAAAATAGAAAAGAAGTCAATATTGGGGCACTGCTTCAGTCAGATGTTAAGAAGAGGATAGTAGAGCTTCTTAGAGAATATGCTGACGTGTTTGCTTGGTCCTATTAGGATATGCCAGTTATTGATACTGTCATTGTGGAGCACATATTACCGTTGAAGCCAGAATGTCCACTAGTTAAACAGAAATTGAGAAGAACTCATCCCGACATGGCTGTTAAGATCAAAGAGGAAGTTCAGAAGCAGATTGATGTTGGTTTTCCTGTGACTGTTGAGTATCCTCAATGGGTAGCCAATATTGTGTCTGTTCCAAAGAAATACGGAAAAGTCTGAATGTGCATTGACTATAGAGATTTGAATAAAGCAAGTCCGAAAGACAATTTTTCCCTACCACACACTGATACTTATGCGTCGATCTCCAAGCTTCTCCACAAAGATCAGGGTTGTGTATGGACAGAGGATTGTCAGAAAGCTTTTGATAATATTAAAGAGTATCTGCTTGAACCTCCGATTTTGTCTCCTTCTGTGGAAGGAAGACCATTGATTATGTATTTGAGTGTGTTGGAAGAGTATATGGGTTGTGTTCTGGGTCAATAAGATGAATCAGGTCAAAAATAATTTGCCATTTATTATTTGAGCAAGAAGTTTACCGATTGTGAGTCTCGGTATTCCATGCTTAAAAAGACATGTTGTGCTTTAGCTTTGGTTACCAAGCGCCTCTGCCAGTATATGTTGAATCATAAAACTTGGTTGATATCCAAAATTTGTCTAATCAAGTATATTTTTGAAAATCCTGCTTTAATTGGAAGGATTGCTCGTTGGCAAATGTTGTTGTCTGAATATGATATCGAGTACCGAACTCAAAAAGAAATAAAAGGAAGTGTTTTGGCTGACCATCTGGCACACCATCCAATTGATGATTATCAACCCATCGGGTTTGATTTCCCTGATGAGGATTTTATGTATCTAAAGGTTACAGATTGTGAAGAACCATTACTTGAAAAAGGGCCTTTTGATTTTTGATGGAGCCATTAATGCATATGGAAATGGTATTGGAGCAATAATTGTTACTCCTTATGGTTCTCATATTCCTTTCACTTCAGGGTTGGTGTTCACTTGCACGAATAATGTGGCAGAGTATGAAGCGTGTATTATGGGCTTGGAAGAAGCCATTGATTTAAGAATTAAGATTCTTGATATATATGGAGATTCAGCCCTAGTGATTAATCAAATTAAAGGGGAGTGAGAAACACGTCAACCTGATTTGATTCCTTATCGTGATTATGCAAGAAGGTTGTCAACCTTCTACAATAAGGTTGAGTTTCACTATATATCTAGAGAAGAAAATCAAATGGCAGATGCTTTAGCGACTTTATCCTCCATGATTGTGGTAAATCGATGGAATGATGTGTCGAAAATTGATGTTGTGCATCTTGATAGACCAGCTCATGTGTTTGCAGTTGAAGAGGTCGTTGATGATAAACCTTGGTATTATGATATTAAATGCTTTCTTTGGAATCAAGAGTACTCACTTGTGGCATCCATAAAGGATAAGAAGACTTAGAGAAGATTGGCTGGTAGTTTCTTCTTGCATGATGATGTGCTGTATAAGAGAAATTATGACATGGTCTTGCTCAGATGCATGGATAGACACAAGGCAAATGTGTTAATGAAATAAATTCATGAAGGATCCTTTGGTACCCATGCCAATGGACATGCAATGGCTAAGAAATTGATAAGGGCATGTTACTATTGGCCGACAATGGAATCTGACTGTTGTAAATATGTAAAGAAGTGCCATAAGTGCTAGATTTATGCTGACAAAATTCATGTGTATCCAACTCCTCTCAATGTTATCTCTTCTCCGTGGCCTTTCTCCATGTGGGGCATTGATATGATTGGAATGATTGAGCCTAAAGCGTCAAACGGGCACCATTTCATATTGGTGGCTATTGACTATTTTACCATGTGGTTTGAAGCGACATCATATGCCAATGTGACCAAGAAATAGTGGTTCGGTTTATCAAGAACCAAATCTTATGTCGGTATGGTGTTCCGAGCAAGATTATCATTGATAATGGTTCAAATCTGAATAACAAGATGCTGAAGGAATTATGTGATGAGTTTAAGATTGAGCATCATAATTCTTCTCCTTACAGATCCAATATGAATGAGGTTGTTGAAGCTGCTAATAAGAACATTAAGAATATCATGCAGAAGATGGTTATCACGTATAAAGACTGGCATGCGATGCTCCCTTTTGCTCTGCATGAGTATCGTACATTTGTCCGCACTTCAATAAGGGAAACCCCTTTCTCTCTTGTTTTGGTATGGAAGCAGTGCTCCCAATAGAAGTTGAAATCCCTTCTATGAGAGTTTTGATGGAAGCTGAATTGTCTGAGGCTGAATGGCGTCAGAGTATATATGATCAGTTGAATTTGATTGAAGAGAAAAGAATGACAACCTTGTGTCATGGCTAATTGTATCAACATATAATGAAGAAAGCTTTTGACAAGAAGGTCCGAGCTCGTGTGTTCAGAGAAGGCGACCTCGTGCTAAAAAAGATCTCCACTTTTACCATTGATTCTAGGGGCAAGTGAACTCCTAATTATGATGGCCCATATGTTTTTAAGAAAGCCTTCTCTGGCGGTGCATTAATTCTTACAACTATGAATGGTGAAGAGTTCACTTGTCTTGTGAATGTCGACGCAGTCAAGAAGTACTTCGCCTAAAGAATAAAAGAACAACTCGCTAAGTTGAAAACCTAAAAGGGCGGCTTAGGCAAAAATGAGCGTCTCGGTGGGATAAAAACCTGAAAGGGCGGTCCAGGCAAAAATTAGAGACAAAAACACAAATAATCATCCCGGTAGATTGAAAACTCGAGAGGGAAATCTAGGCAAAAGTTAGGGATTATGGCAAGAAACTGCATCTGGCCAGTCTTGATCATTGGAAGCAACATTGCCTGTCAGCGATTCTCTTTCAACCGGTCTCGACGGAAGTTTTGAGCACAGTAGAATTAAAAGTTGTTAGGGAGAATAATGGTCATTGTATTTCAATGTAACCCTTTCCATGTATTTACCATTTTTCAAACTTTGTAATGATCCATGGAGTCACACCATTTTCAGACTACCATTCTATTAATAAAATTTGGGCCTTTTCCCTTTATTTGTAATTCTTACTTTATTTCTGTTTGCAAAATTTCAATTATTGTTGATGATGATTTTTGAAACAAAATGTGAATAATTGATTTAAGTTTTTGAAAATTATAAAAGCATTTTCCTTTGATTAATGAATGTAAAATTGCAAAGCACAAAGCTTAGTATTTTTCTCTGTAGAGTTCGTTATTACTCTCCTAGTAGAATTTTGTTGATAGTTCCTCAACAGAGTTTGTTCATATGGATATAACCAGGATTCCCCTTTAGTCGTTAACAAGATGTTGGGTTCCCTCAAAGATTTGTTATGATGTGTTGGACTTATAAGATCCGGTATTTCTCAGTTGAATACCAGTTTGAGTTTTTCTCCAGACGAATATTGTTCGGTTTTTCCCCAGCTAGGTCTCGATCCAAATCTTCTCCAGCTGATTATGTTATGATCAAGTAGTTGAGCAGTTTTGAGGTCCACTTCTTCTTGATGTGTAAATCTAAGATTCATCTTTTGCTGTCCCCAGCATAAGTTATATGAAGAATCCCCACTCAGAGTTTTACCCTCTAGATGTGTTCTTGCTACTTTGGATATCCCCAAGCCGAGAGAAATGCTATTTCTCTCTAAGAAGTATTGATATAGTAGTCACCTATCGTGTTTTCTCTTACCTTGTGTTGGATATTGATTTAAATTTCCCTGTAGCTTAATTTTCTGCTATGATGTTGACTTCTTTACTTTCCTCGGTAAGTCTAGGATGTATTTTTTTCTAGCTTGTTCTTATTCAGAGATTTATCCTTGTTGATCCCCAGTGAAGGTAATGCATCACTATTTATGATGTTCCCTAGTGAAGTCGCTGATAATGTTTCAATTTAAGGAGTATTCATATAGTAGTCACCTGTTGGGTTCTCTCTCATCTATATTGAGTATTGATCTAAAATCCTCTGCAGCTTGACCTTTTACTGTGATGTTAACTTCTTATTTTAGTCAGCAAATCCAGGACGTTTTGCTCAGAATTGGTTAATCGCCAGAAAGTTTCCTTACTATTTCCAGCAGATTTGTCTTTTTTCCAGTTAATTTTTGCGTAATTGTTTATATGATTATTATCACTAGCGGATCCATTTATTTTTCTGCAGCAAATCTCTTCATTCCTTGAGGCAAAGTTCATGTGAATTTTTCTTAACCCCAATGTTGCGGTGAGAATCGGATATTAAGCTATTAATTAACTTGAATCACAAATCATGAAATTCACCACCGAGCTTTGATTTATTCAAAGGAAAGGGTAAAGATCGAAGAAAACCCTGAGTGCGCTATGTAACAACAAAGCTAACAGAATCCAAGGTTCGGGGGTTGGTTATACCTAGGGAAGGAGTTAGCATCCTAAGCATCTGTAGTACTCTATAGGAACCTCTTGTTAGTATTTATGTTATGTTATTATTTGCTTGCTAAATGAAAAGGTGCTAAGGTAAAGACCTAGGGTATATACAAAGTATGCCCGCCAAGACATCGCATCTCGTGCCTATGAATCCTGACTAGGATGGATTCAGAGCATTCGTAGTTCACCTAACTACATCTAGTTAGTTTCGATCGCATTGGGGAGAGAGATAAGGAAGTTAGTTGTTAGTGAGCTCTTCAAGGATATGGATCCTTGTGCCTACGTACCCTCATTAGGGAATGAGAAATCAGAGCGTTCGTAGTTCGCCTAACTACGGGTGAGGAACTCTAGACTGTGGTCAAGGTTCCAAGGGGAGGTAAGTATTCATAACCATGACACTTACATAGAGTGTGGCGACTCAAATTCTAAGGCTGGGATAAAAGGGTAAGAAGTGTCCATGGCAAGACACCTACATAGAGTGTGGCGACTCTAAACCTAAGGCTAGGATGAAAGGGAAAGGAAGTGTCAATGGCAAGACACTCACATAGAGTGCGGCGACTCTAATCCTAAGGCTAGGATAAACGGATAAGAATGAGTAAGCTAGGCTAAGCTATCCTAAACATGACATGGCGGTCAACATAGGGGGTCCTTTCCTTTGGAATCAGGGATAAGCAACAACAAGGAGCAAGGGAAGAAGTTTTAAGCATACAACATAACAACCATAAACGAATGGCGATGAACACAAAATAATGAAAAAAAGAGATAGTCAATGCAAGAATCAAAATCAAAAACTCAAATAGAAATAGTCAAGAAAATTAAAATAAAAAATAAATCCTACATATTTATATTCTAAACATGATTTTAAAAATTAAGGATTAATCTAATAAGAAAATGTTTTTTTTCAAGTTTTTAATTTTAATAACTAAAACTAAACAGTCTACAATAAAACGTATCCAAAAAAATAAGATGAAGAATTAATGAAAATTGAAATAAAATTAAGAGTTATCTAAAAATTAAAACTAAGAAATTAGTAATAATCAAGTAAAATTAAAAGTTGTCTAAAAAATAAAAACTAAAGAAGTAATAACAATTAAGTGAAATTGAAAATTATTTAAAAATTAAAAACTAAAGAATTAATAACAATTAATTAAAATTGAAAGTTGTTTAAAAATTAAAAACTAAAGAAATAATAACAATTAAATGCAATTGAAAATGGAAGGGAGCAATCAGGAACATGGGTCGGGTATAACTTAAGACCCAATTACCAGAAGATAGACCTAAAAGAAAACTCATTCCCTCCACCGATTCCCGTTCTCACTCGCCCCTCCTCACTTTGTATTTTGTACTTTTTCAGTTGATTTAAGTGACGTCGTTTCCGCGATTCACCTTGTTCAAAACACTGACGTCTCACGCAGGGTTTGCTTCAAAGTGTTTAAAGCTTCGCGGTGGTGATCTAGTGCGGCTACGCGCAAGCTATTATCGTGTTTCCGTTTTGTGATTCTTAAAAGGAGACGGTGTGTGGTGGATTTAGCATTAGAAGAAATTGCGAAACCGAAGGTGCTGTTGTTATTGGTATTGGAAGAATATTAAGGTTAGGTTTGAAGAGGTTTGGAAAAATGAGCTGGAGAAGATAGGCTTAGGTTACCGGTTGAAGCGAGCAAGAAGTTGTTTTTGTAGATGGAGGAAGGGTGAGTGGCGCTGTGTCGTGAAGAAGAAATGGAGCCAACTTTAAGTTTTGTAGTGAGGAAGAATTTAAGTCAGAGAATCCTTCTCTTTTTCTCAGGTTTTCGTTCTTTAGAGAATTTCCTTCGTGTTCTTCTCTTCTTTTCCTCTTAAAATCAACAAGATTTTTTTGTTCATTTTTTATTCTATCCTGTTGTTGTGCAAGTTTGTGCACAGGCAGAGTTTGGCATTTTGATGCAGCGTCTTGGTTGTGGTGAGTATGGTATTGTTTCTGTTGTTTCACAAGAAAGAAAGTGAGTTTTACAGTAGCAAGATGCGCAGGATGGTAGCAGTCTTGTTTTGGTGATGTGAAGCAATGCTCTGGGGTCAAAGTTGCATAAATTTGGAACATAGTGGTTTGTACGGTTCATGCGAGATTTGAAGAGGTCTTGGTGTAACATGAATTGTGAGGCATGGTACGGATGACTTGGAGTGGAGGGAAATTAGTTTTGCTTGTAGTGTCATTGTTGCTGCCAGAGCAAATCGTACCACCATGGGCCTTTTTCTTTTTTCTTTTTTATGGCAAATGGGCTTGGATTGTATGGTAATGGACTTTTTTATGATTTTATATAATGGACCTTGTGAACAAAATGTGACATTGGTTATGAATGGATCTTGAAACTAAAAAATGGAAAAAAAAATATCCACAATACTAAAGAATGAAGAAAAATAGGAATTAGTTTTCTAAACTTGATATTGGATAAAAATAAGAAACAAAACTTCTAAGTTACTTAAAGTTCCAAAACTCTAAAATTGAATTAAATTCTAAAATAAATGTTAAAGGTGAAAATTATGCATGGTAATAATTGAATTTAAAAAAAAAAATGAGGCAAGCATTTAAATCGAAACAAATAAAAAAAAAAGAATAAGATAAAAATGGCATTGAATGATAAGATTGAATGGGGGAAATGCATGATTAATAATTAATGGAATTTTGATTAATAATGCAAAAATGGTTGACTTAGAATGATATGCAACGATCAAAGAATCTAAGGGAAAAATTTGGGGTATGACAGTTGCCCATATTTAAATATCTTTACTGGATGACGTGAGTGATGGCAATCCTCATGAAATCATGGTGAAAGGTATTTAAATACAGATAACCAAAAATTTTGCCCTTAGATGCAATGACATGCTATGCTATGGACAAAAGAAAGTTAAAAGTAACATCCACAAAGCCTTTGGATGAAACAAAGACACAATATCCTCATTGGAAGTAGAACCAAAAGATGGGCTCCAATGGAGGTATCTAGAATGATTAATCATCAGGTTCATGCATGGCCGGATGACATTCTAGAACAAAAAGAACCTCAATGAAGGTAGAACCGGAAAGACGGTCTCCACTAGGGAAAAAAAATAAAACAAGACATCTAAAGTGATGGATTAACAGGTTCAAGCATGACCGGTTGACACTTTAGAAAGAAAAGATCCTCATTGGATGTAGAACCAGAAAGACGGTCTCCGCTGGGGAATAGAAAAGTTTCACAAAAGAGTGACATCGTCAAAGGGTTCACGGGAAGATATGTATTTGAGAGTCATCATCAAAGGGTTGATGGTAAGTTAGTCACTATCATCATCAAAGGGTTGGCGGATGGATAATCGAAATACAGAGCCACATCATCAAAGGGTTGATGGAAAGAAAACTGACATCGTCAAAGAGTTGACGGGAACGAACCAATTCACTAAATAATGATATCGTCAAAGGATTGACGGAAGAGAATCTCACTAAAGAGTGACAACATCAAAGGGTTGATGGAAAGATAACTGAACTAAATAACCACATCATCAAAGATTTGATGGGGAGAAAATTGTCTTCGTCAAAGGGTTGGCGGAAACAAACCTGACATCGCCAAAGGGTTGACGGAAATAAACCAATTCACTAAAGAGTGACATCGTCAAAGGGTTGACGGGAGGAAACAAATCTTCACTAACGAGTGATATCACCAAAGGGTTTATGGAAATTAACAACTCAAGTAGGAATCTCATCAAGGGGTTGATGAAATAGGATTTATCTAACGAAAAGTATTTGAAAATCGTCATCAAAGGGTTGATGGAAAACGACCGACCAAGGGTAATACCAATTGTAACTACAAAAGGTTGAATAACACCAAGGACGGATAAGCTTCTCAGGAAAAACTGCCACTTATCGCCATAGAAAACAAGCTTCTCAAAGAGATTGCCACTTGTTGTATACAAAAGGTTGAGGTAAACACCAAAGACGGATAAGCTTCTCAGGGGAGACTACCACTTATCGTCGGAAAAATATCAATGACAAAACAAGCTTATCAAGGAGACTGCCACTTGTCCTCGGGATATAAATTCCAAGGAGATGTTGTTACAACAACACTGCTGGAGAATGGATTCTGTCTTCAACGAGGATCTGTAAAAGATTCTTCTTGCGAGACACAATGCAAAATAAATACACACTCAAACTAGGTTTGGCAACCTAATCAGGTTCAAAAGCAACACTTGCCAGGGACCAAAGTTCAATCTAGGAACAAGCTAGAAAGAAACAGTCAAACAAGACTTCACCTATTGGAGAATGAACTCAAATGGGGATTTATCTTATCCAAACATGGAAAAGATAACTAAAGCAACCATCGTCCACGAGGATCAAAATCTATGGGGAATTTAGAAAGGATGGGCACTTTATGCTTAAAGCTGACGACCCTATTGGAGAGAAAAAACAAACCCAGTCACTTGGGAAATAAATGCCAAAGTGAACGAAACAGGTAAACACCAAAAAGGTAGCAAAAATGCTCAGATGCCATGCATATGTATATATGCATGTATGTCATGTTTATGCTTATGCTTGACAAAACAGACAAGGGGAAGCAAAACTGGAGATGAAATAAACATATCGACAAGGATACCCAGCCAACTTCACTAGATTAGAATATCACTAGGGATGAACATGCAGAACAAACAGCTCTACTACAAGGTTTCAACCTTCTCTGGGGAAAAGAATATTTCACTCGGGGTATAACATCATGACTTCACTAGAGGATTGCCATCATGAGCTTGATTTCCTTGTTGGAAGAGGGAGATCCATGGGGAATTGCCAAGATCAACTGAAGTTACAACTTACTGGGGAGTTGGCAAAAGATATTATGAGAACAATGTAGTTTTGCACTTTAATTGCATATTGATCATCACGAACGGGCAATGGCTCTCGCCACAAATAATCTTCAAATCTCCACTGCCCCAAATTACATGGTCTATGGGAAGAATTTACCAAGAGGATTTTACAGAAGAATTGGCATATAAGATGCTTCAGTATCTTTCAACTCTTGGAGAGATTTAACAAATCTCGACATAATTTCCCCAGATTAACTGTATTTGCAAAACAAAGTCCTCGAACTTGTCCTTCAGACTATGGGAGTAACAACTGGGAAACAAACTTGCCTCTACTAGCTGGTTGATCTGTGAAGGAGTTGCCCCAGACTAACTGACCTTCGAGAAATTTGCCTAATCTCGACCTGATTTCTTCTGATTAACTGGTCTTGTAGCGGCTTGTCTTCCTGCTCAACGGAATCTTCAGGAGTTTTGCATCTTAGCTTGATCAATCTTTCATTGCAGAAATCTTCTTGGGGCCAAGAGCTTACTCGCAAGTAAAACTGATCGTTTTGAAAATGATCATTTTAATGCAATGCACATGACAATTTTGAAATTCAAGTATGCTAACTGGAAATATATTACGACGTATAATGAATAAATAATTGATCAGAATGTCACATGAATGGTAAGAAAATCCTTTTAGGAGTAAGCTTTAATGTGATCTTACCGAAGTATGCTTTTGAAACAACCCTGCTTCAATTAGGTCTTTCGAGGGTTGTAATGTGGCTTGGTTCATGGTTTGAGAAAGAAAGGATATAAGGCTCTAAGTTTGTTTGTCCCCACCCATTCTCCCTAATATTATCCAGTCCTACGTTCAGCTCACTTGACACACGCATCTAGAGTTTGGCGGTGTAAGAGTGAAGATGACGATTCAGGATTTTTTGAAATGACAGTCACCTTATTTTGTTTTTGGCCATGGATGTCTCTAACCTTTTGATTGGTGGCCATTGAATCTTATTTTTGCCTTAGGATTTGACACCTCTTTCAATTTTCTTTTCATCCCTAATTTTGCATGGACTGATTTTTTTTTTCAAGTCCATCGGGATTACCTTGATTTTTCCTAAGTCTCCTCTTTAGGTGTTTGACTTAGCAAGCTTTCTTCTTCTTTTTATTTTGATATTTTTTTGGCTTATGACTGTCAAGTCATTGGTCATTGAAGAACAACCGACACATCTACATGATCAGATTAACTAAGCACTACCCTGCCCCAGGTTAAGTGTAAGGGTTTGGAAATCTGAAGGAAACTCCTGCTTCTAGGCTCGAAGTGGTTAACTAGGGACCAACTCCTTATCTCTTCAGTGTTTGGGGGATTTGAAACAATGTATGTACATCATCAGCAAGGTGTTATTCAAAGGCATACTATTAGAGGTTTTGCGTTTTTCGATTTCATCATCCTCCCTCAGATTTTGCTTAAACAAGTGTTTGATATTAAAAAGTATGAGTGAATACGAATGAATTTAATCAAAACATGCATATTCATTCCATTAATAAAACCATGTTTAAACAATAGTGTCTTAAAGCAAGTAGTACTTAACAGAAAAGAAACTAAAAAATGCAAAAGTAAAGACATGAGCCAAAAGATTACCAGCATCAGGGACTGGGCTTTCCTTTCTTGATTCACTACTGAGCTAGCCATCTTCAAACTTAATTGTCGAGATCAGTCTAATAATCATCTTCACATCTATTCTCAACAATTTCTTCCTCCATATGGACTGATGAACTTGCCTGATTGGGTGAAGGATTTTTGATTTGAATGCCTTGAGGCGTGAATGAGAATATCTCGGAGTCAAGCAGAGTTCGAACCTTGCTCTTGAGCACCTTGCAGTCTTCAATTGAATGCCCATGTGCCCTAACATGGTATTCACATCGGGCGTTGGCGTCAAAGCCTGGTGGGAATGGAGGGATCATTGGATCTATCTCTTTCAGCACTATCAATTCCCCTTTTATTAAATCTGGCAATATCTGACTGTACAACATTGGCAACAGAGTGAAATGTCTCTCTGGCTTCCTTGGCCTTTTTCGGACGGCTGACGGCGGTATGACCTTTGATACTGAGGAGGTCTTAGATTTGGAGAAGAATAATGTCCCTGTGGATAGAATGGTATCTGACGCGGAGACCCAAAAGATTGCTGACTCTGAACAGTTGAGGCGCATGAGTACTAAGGCTGAGGTATCGACATTCCCAGATGGAATTACTTTTCTCCTCCCATTTTTCTTGAGAACTGACTGAAATTCTGGTACATGTGCAAAATCCAGATGTCCTAGAACATGTCGTTCGACATCTGGTCTGACATGATCACGAAGGGCAAGGTATATAGCAATAATCATGGTACTGAAAAGATAAAAGCAAGACACACAGAATTGTTAACCTAGTTCGGATCAACAATCCTACTCTGGGGGCTACCAAGCCAGGGATGAAGTCCATTATTAGTAGTATCAATTCAAAGCTAAACTCTCCGTTTACAGCTTATCACTCAATCACTACCCAATGACCCTTCTACCTAGATCCTCTCTAGCTATGAGAAACTCTTCTCACTCCCAATCATCGCAATGATGTCTAGCAGTCGACTATCCGCCACTGCATCAACGACTCTTTACCTATACAACAGTTCCACAAGGAAGACACCCTTCCAAGACACGACTTAGAGTTACTTAAAAGCTTCCTCCAAGAACAATACTCCTCTTACTTAACAGCTTCGAGGATCACACTAACAAACTGTCCAACTCACAGGTCGAGTGGTACAGGAACCAACCCTAATACTAGAACTTTTACATCTTTGGTTGCGTTACAAAACTAGGTTACAATGTATCTATATATAACCTATTCCCAACTGGATTTTGGGCCTACAAAAACACAGCAAATGAGCTGCTACAAATTAGCATAGACTTCTGCTACATAATAGGACTTCAATCTTTAACTTCCTAAAATATCTCCATATTTAGAAAGTGTATCTTTTCCAATATTCTTCTCAATTTCAGACTTGAATCTTCAGACCTTTTAATTCAGCGCCACATAGAATTTGCATATTATTTCCTGAATCTTCTGCATCTGTTAAGACATAACAGAATTCTAAATTCTCTTCAGTTCTGGCGCGATGTCGAATGAACCTGCATGGGACATCTTGATACGACATGTTGTTCCAGATGTTGAAACTACTTCAGCTCAACATGTTCCAATGCACACTAGGACAT
This sequence comes from Lathyrus tuberosus, assembly GCA_022829125.1. Lineage (NCBI taxonomy): Eukaryota > Viridiplantae > Streptophyta > Magnoliopsida > Fabales > Fabaceae > Lathyrus > Lathyrus tuberosus. The sequence goes on from JALAZF010000078.1 coordinate 16,726,780, forward strand.
CTTGCTCAACCTGTTCCTTTTTAGCAAGATAAACTATCCTATCTAACAAATTGCTGCTATTATTTGTTTTACAAAATTAATGCCAACCCTTAAAATTAAAGAACTAACATTCTCCCCCTTTGGCAAATTTTGGCTAAAACAAATACATAAACATTACAACTCAGATTACAGCAGCAATCACAACTCTATACTACTGTCAGTAATCATTAGCAACTTCTGAACCTAACAGTAGCCATCAGTAGCTACTGAGAACAACAATCATGGAGAAACATCTTCTTGGGAATACTTGAATGATGTTAGGACATCATGTTTGACACCTCTTTTCAGCATATTCCATAACATCACCTTCGAGCACCACAGCACAATAACTTCAGGCAGAACATTAGGACCTTAGAAGTAGAAAGTCCTGAAGTCATTTGGTGCACATGAGGAAGAAGATATCTGGTGTACATGAGGAAGAAGATATCTGACACTCCCCCTTAATACAACACATTTATTTTTCCTTCCAGCTCAGACCTGGATTAATTTCAGAAGACTCCTCCAGAAAAGAAACGTCTGTCTTGACACAAAGGACCAATGGTGGCATAAGAGATTTCTGCACACCTTAATTGATCAGACGCCCCCAGTCGACCTGTGGCATAAGATGAAACTTAAGAAGTATCAATCTATCAACCCAGGTAACTCAGAACACAAGTCACAACTGTGTTCATAACTCAGGACACAAGTCACAAAGAACTCAACACCAACTCAAGGAAAGGACACCCTCTTCGACATCTCTGCACACAATTGGAACTCCAGACTGCAGACAAGGCATCTTCACAACCCATGTCACACACCCTTTCTCCCCCTTTTTAGCAAAAAATTGGCAAAGAAGGCCCTCACAGAACCAGACCCAAGTGATGCTGATCCAAACACGAACAAACGCCATAAGATTTGTGAAACAAGAACACTCACTTGGCTGGAGGAGAAGAGAACAACCCCTATAAATAGCTGATAAGTTACTTTGGAATTAACGAGCTTTGAATAATTCAAGGTTCTTGGTCAAAGAAACGCTATTTTAGGTACCAAAAACTCCATTCAATATTCAATGCCTACCTTCCAAAACTTCCTTGACTGCCTTAAATGTTTCTCAACTGAATCTTACCATAAATTAGGCCAATAACGCTCCATGCATAGGCAGAGACACGTGTTTCGCCTTATCGTTGCACTACCGACCAGAAAAATTCCTTGTTTGGCTCAAGAGAAAGATGTCTTGTACCATGTTCTGACATCTTACCAAAACAGTTTGTCTGCTTGCTCATAAAATTATCAACCCAAGACTCCACAGAAACTTATACAAACGTATCTTCTTATCTAATGGATACTGAGACGACTTCTCACAATCTTTTCTAGATTCCTTCAAACCAGCAGAGAAAAATAAAGTCACCCAGATACACCAATTCTGCTTTTCAGACCTCTCCTGCATAAGCACTATCTTCACACAGCTATGATATGTCCCATCAAGATGTTTGACATCACACTGCACAACCTTGAACAGCCCACAGGCTACTTGCAGCAATAGGCTTATAGACAACAATCTTAACAATCAATGCTCTTTATGCTATCACAACAATATTGCCACAATCTGGTATATGTTGAGCAAGACCTCACCATGTTGATTTTGGATACATGGTCTGCCAATTCCATAAAAACAAGAGCCCACTTGATTTGAAATTTCTCACATATTCCATAACAAATGTCTTTAGATTACTTGCAACACAAGATAAGGACTGCCACCACCTTTTACTTGTATTAGAAGGAACCTCCTTATCTTCAGCCATTCTTAACAGATTGCACCACTGGCAACAGCCTTCTGCCCTTACATTCATAACACCCTAATTGAGTCTTCAACATGAGAGTAGTCATGTATTACCAGAACTACTTACCATCAAGATCAGAGTCTGCCCATTCTAATCCACATTATGTCAAAACTGCCACTTCGGACGATAATGCTGCTTCTTCCAACTCTACAAACTACGATGTTGCAACAGTATGTAGGGCATCAGCATAAGACAAAGGAACACACCACTTGCTCACAACCAGCACCAGCAGCAAACCAAAGGGAATCACATCAGAAAACTAGACAGGACCTAGTCTCATCCTTTTAGTTACAAAAAGACAACCTCTACCAAGGCACCAAACACGAAGTTCTGACATCTAATGTGATATGGTTAAAAACAGATTCCCAAGAAAACAAGTTTCCAACCCAAAGACCACTTTGACTGGTCAGGCGATACAAACAAGGACTCTTATGCAGTATAAAAACCAAGCCTCCTCGCTCCTAACTGCACATCACAGATAGAACCATGAGTCAATCTAACAAGGATGCAAAAAGGAGTCACATACAAGAAGTCAGGAAACCAGATCCACAGAGGTTGAAGGACCAAACATTGTCCACAACTGGTACAACTTCAGGAGCAACAAGAACAAGAAAGACATCAGAGACAAGGATGAAGACCATCAAGAAAAACCAAGTGCAACTTCAAGCTTCTGATGATGAATGGGATGAAGATTGGAAAGCTTTTCTTGATTCGGGGGGTTGGGATAATCTTTAGACTCTTTGTCTGTTGCTTTTTCTATTCTTGTATGCTTTCACCAGTGCAATAAAATTCTGTTTCAATTCTGTTTCCTTTAAACTGAGCTTATGAAAAAAATAATCACAACTGCACAAGACATATCCCAGCACACTCAATCCTCATGTATGCAAATTCCTAATTTGCTTTAAAATGAGTGCCAACACTAAGAGCTGCAGAATTATCAATCTCCCCCTTAACATCATACGTCCAGCTGCATAAAATTGTAACACTCTCCCCCTATCAAGAATAACATGTGCTTTTTCGCACCTTGAAGAATGGAAAACATAAGACGCATCTTCATGTCTTCAAGAGCTCACTCTTTGTTCAACTCACAAGTTGAACACAATCATCACTTGTACCAATACTCACATAATCCCAATCTGATCAACTTTTCTCTATCTAAGATCACCAGTACTCCTTTGCAAGAAGAACACCTTAAATGAATGGAGAACATGAGACTCATCTTCATGTCTTCTAGAGCGCACCCTCTGCTCAACACACCTGCTGAAGACATTCACCTACTGCTTGACCCTCACATCAGTACATGGAATAGGTAGAGGCTTGTGATCTCAGGAGACAAAAACCATAACATTCTGAACAGATGTTAAGACATCAGTCTTGACATCATGAATAGAGTCTAGCTGCACTAAGAGAAACACCACATTCCAACACAGAATCTCCAAGCTTCCCCCTTCAAGCCTTGGAACCAGACACAACCATCATAACCCATCACATCACAGAAGATCACAAGAACACAAGAACAGCGTTCTCTCATCCAACTCTCCAAAGGAAATCATTCCCTATCAATCTTCCATATGATAATTTGGAATACTCCTGATCAGTTAATGAGTATCTTTACCTTCATGTCCAAGACGTCTGCTAGAGATAATACTTCTTGAATCTCAGGTTCTCCACTCCTGCAGCAAGGACCAGAAATAAACTGACCTCAGGAGTAAATAACATATTGATCACACCTTGACCAACTCACACATCTAAGATAAGTTCCAGGGTCAGAAACTTCTTAGACAACCACCCAGATCAGGAGTAGGTTCCAAACTTATGTGATCAAATCACATTAGTTTAGCACTTAGAGCATCTGCTATGCCATTCCTTCAGACAACAGAATTGAACACAATTCTGACGTGATGTTCTAACATAAGATAGGACATCATTCCAGGGAACACATTAAGAGATCAAAGACTAGAGATTAGCCCTTTTAGGAATAGAGGCAAAAGTAAATTACTTCTCTTCCTTACAACTTCACTTATCAATGCCTTTATGAGTGGACTTGAACAAAAAACTTCAGGTATCGTTGACAAAGTAATTTGAAGCAGTCTTGCATATATCCCATCGCCATAGTATATACATTTAGAGAAGAACAACCTTCTCAATTGCAACCTCAAGAGTTTTCAGATAGATACACAGCGGATTAAAACACACTCCTCAAAACCTCCAGGTGTCACATATCAGCCCTGTCATCATAATCCAGGTGACACCACAATACCACAGGTTTGAAAATAAATCAAACCTAACATAGCCACAACACAGCGGCTTATCAACCAAACCTCCATGCCACTGCCTGTCACGAACAGTCCATCCTCCACTTCTAGGGACCATTCTCACACCTATATAAACTTCTCCAAGTTCAAACAACTTTTCAGTAGACAGCTTCTACCTTTACCATGAACCAGAAAGTATCTTCCCTTGGATCTCATCCAGATACATAACAGAATGACCCGCTCTGATACCAATTGAAATTCTGGTACATGTGCAGAATTCAGATGTCCTAGAACATGCCGTTCGACATCTGGTCTGATATGATCATGAAGGGCAAGCTATATAGCAATAATCATGGTACTGAAAAGATAAAAGCAAGACACATAGAATTGTTAACCCAGTTCGGATCAACAATCCTACTCTGGGGGCTACCAAGCCAGGGATGAAGTCCACTATTAGTAGTATCAATTCAAAGCTAAACTCTCCGTTTACAGCTTATCACTTAATCACTACCCAATGACCCTTCTACCTAGATCCTCTCTAGCTATGAGAAACTCTTCTCACTCCCAATCATCGCAATGATGTCTAGTAGTCGACTATCCGCCACTGCATCAACGACTCTTTACCTATACAACAGTTCCACAAGGAAGACACCCTTCCAAGACACGACTTAGAGTTACTTAAAAGCTTCCTCCAAGAACAATACTCCTCTTACTTAACAGCTTCGAGGACCACACTAAAAAAATGTCCAACTCACAGGTCGAGTGGTACAGGAACCAACCCTAATACTAGAACTTTTACATCTTTGGTTGCGTTACAAAACTAGGTTACAATGTATCTATATATAACCTATTCCCAACTGGATTTTGGGCCTACAAAAACACAGCAAATGAGCTGCTACAAATCAGCATAGACTTCTGCTACATAATAGGACTTCAATCTTTAACTTCCTAAAATATCTCCATATTTAGAAAGTGTATCTTTTCCAATATTCTTCTCAATTTCAGACTTGAATCTTCAGACCTTTTAATTCAGCGCCACATAGAATTTGCATATTATTTCCTGAATCTTCTGCATCTGTTAAGACATAACAGAATTCTAAATTCTCTTCAGTTCTGGTGTGATGTCGAATGAACCTGCATGGGACATCTTGATACGACATGTTGTTCCAAATGTTGAAACTACTTCAGCTCAACATGTTCCAATGCACACTAAGACATCTTGCTCAACCTGTTCCTTTTTAGCAAGATATACTATCCTATCTAACAAATTGCTACTATTATTTGCTTTACAAAATTAATGCTAACCCTTAAAATTAAAGAACTAACACTGACAACTGATTCACTCTCACCAGCAGGGATGTTCCAGGTACCTTGGATTTTTCTACTTTTGAGACTGCTCTCGATGCGCTCTCCTGCTATTACCAAGTTAGAGGAGTTTGATGTCACAATGCTAAAAACCTTTTCCCGGTACGGGCCTTGCAAAGTATCCACGAACAGGTTAACCAATTCTCTATCCAAGAGTGGTGGTTAAAAGCGAGCAACTACTTCTCTCCACCTCTTAGTGTAGCGCGGTTTTTGTGGTTTCGAATCACTATCGCTTTGGTACTACAACTCGATTCATTTTTTATCTTATGAAGCTGATTAAGGAAGGGAAATAGATGTCTCCAATTAACCCTGCTTGCATACTGAGGTTAAACAGTCAAAACTGTTGGTTTACAGATGCTATCAAAATAGGGGGTCTGTCTTTAGGTTATTTCGTTTAAGAACAGAGTGTCGTGACTGTACTGGAGGATTTTGGTAAGGTACTAGGTCTGATTTTTTTGATGGATGTGTGAAGGTACTGGACTTTGAGTTTTTTGATTAGTATGCTCGCTAAGATTTTGCAATCTTATGCCTACGTATTCCTGTTTAACAAAAGAGGGAAATCAGAGCGATCGTAGTTCCTTCTATTCTATGGGAGGAAAAGAGATGTTTTGGTGTCTTGTTGAAAGCCCAAGATTGAAGCTAAAGGTGATTTGTATCTTGTTCAAAGCCCAAGATGTGAAGCTAAAGGGTTTTGACTAAAAGGGAATTTGTCATCTCTAAAGAGGAATTGTTGATGTTTGTACGCTGTGAGCAAGGCACAAATTTGATGCTAAAAGGTTGATTGACTCAACCGGGGATTTCTTTATACAAAGCCTAAGAGGAGGCTAGAAGTTTGACTTTTTCGGGGAAAATGTTCTTTCTGTCTTTTATAAAGCCCAAGATTGAGGCTAAAAGGGATTTTGACTCCGTTGGGGAGAATGTATCTTGTATAAAGCCGAAGATGGAGGCTGAGAGGGTTTGACTCAACAAGAGAGTACTTTTATCTGTCCTGTATAAAGCCCAAGACGAAGGCTAAAAAGTTTGACTCAACAAGACAGTTATGAACAGGTGATTGACTCAACAAGAGAGTCTTTTATACTCAACAAGAGAGTGATTTGCTGTCTCGTACGAAGCCCGAGATTGAGGCTAAAAGGAGATTGACTCAACAAGAGAGTCTTTTATACTCAACAAGAGAGTATTTTATATGTCTTGTACAAAGCCTAAGACGGAGGCTAAAAGTGGTTGACTCAACAAGAGAGTCTGAAAAGGTTAGCTCCGCTAGGGAGAATGATTTGTACAAAGCCCAAGAGGAGGCTGACTTATTGCTGAGGATTATTGAGATCCTGAAGCGGGTCCAAGTGTGGGGAACTCTCATGAGAGAGATCGGGTTTCTGCTGGAGATTGATCCAGAGTGATCGGTGTTTTTTCCTATGTTTGAAAGGAACTTGAGAATGTCTTCGAGACTCAAGAGTTTTAGACCGTCCAAGTCTAGAGTTTTATCTTTTGTACAATGCCCAAGAGGAGGCGCGGGCATTAAGGGATGAGTATCAACCCTAAAATGGCCGGAGTTTTGATGCGGGAAAGACTGCTCTAGCAAAGGATGACTAAGTTCTGTCTTATACCTTTAAGAGGTCGTCAGGGTCCTTGTATTAAGCCCAAGAGAAGGCATGAGAACTTCTAAGAAGCCGAAGGGTCCTTGTACAATGCCCAAGAGGAGGCGGGGATGCTTTTAGGAAGCCTGTGGGTCCCTAACCCAAGAGAAGTTCAAGAAATGCAATTCACAGAGAAGAGATCATTCCAGGAAAGTTTGAGAATTTGGAAGAAACTCAAGAGATGCCATTCACGGAGAAAAGATCATCTCCGGGGAGTTAGAGTTTCTTTGACAATTTCTAAGGGTGACAGTTTGAGAAAAGGTTCACCGAGAATATTGCCTTTCTCTTTGTTCCATATTGTTTAACCCCAAGAGAAGGGAAGACTGTATCTGGAAATCCTATGGGGATCTAGTTTTGTTTATATTTAAAGAGTGACCAACAGGCTTTACCTAGTTCTAAACGTTGTTGCCGGGGAAAACTCTAAATAACTATACTAGTATTACATAGTGGATATGTGACAAGTATATAAAAGGATGTGAAAGAAGACTTATAGTGAAAAAGCCGCACAATACAGTTATATACATATGAAAGCGGATAAACACTTACCCGTTGTAGAACTTCCATGCTGTTTTGTTAGTTGTTCAACAAAGAAATTAAAGAAAGTTTTGATAACAACATATATTTGCATTCAAAATCAAAGGAGAAAGTGTTTTGAAAAGATTTTTGGGGCTTACAGCTCAAGGAGAGGCCCAAGTTTTAACGATGATCGCACCGTTGTCTTGAAAATGGTATAGATGAACTTCTACAATATGTGAGGCCCAAAAAGTTTTTATGTACAAGGGGGTTGGGTCTTATACTCTATTAGAGGCCCAAAGATTTATTTTCAAACAAGAGATGGGGCTTACAACTCAAGGAGAAGCCCAGGGTTATTTGTTTGAAAACGGCGATCGCGCCGAGGTTTTTGAAAACACGGTGGGTCTTATACATCATCTGAGGCCCAAATCATTTTGGTTTCAAAAGGGGGTTGGGTCTTACACTCTATTAGAGGCCCAAAGAGTTTGAAAATGAATAAATATGTGTCTTATAGCTTAAGGAGAAGCCCAGTTGATTTTAAAAAGGCGACGATCGCGCCGAACGTTTGAAAATATACAAAGGGACTTATACAATGTGTGAGGCGCAAAGGTATTATTTACAAAGGGGTTGGGTCTTACACTCTATTAGAGGCCCAAAGAAATTTAAAGAAAAGAAATGGGGCTTATAACACGAGGGTAGACCCAGATGATTTGATTTTTGAACTAGCGATTGCACCGAGCTTTTTCTTTTAACGCAGAGGGACTTATACAATATCTGAGGCCCAAAATTGTTTTGGTTAAAAGGGGATTGGATCTTACACTCTATTAGAGGCCCATGAGTGTTTGAAAATGATTGATGAGGGTTAAATTAATCAAAACCCTAATTTTGTTTAAAAAAGGAATTAATTTTGTTAAAAAATTAATAAAAAGTGTTGAAAACATGTGAAAAATGAGTGGTGATCTTGGATCAATGTTTCAAAAATCATGTTTATATCCACAAAATGATTGGAAACCAATTAAATTTGGAAAATCAAGGAGGAAAAAATATTTTAAATGTTAAAAGACAAATAAAAAATTAATTCTTTGCAAAAATATCAAGTATATGAAATAAATAATATTTTTGGGAATATTTGGAAAAATAAAATATTTTAACATTTTTATGAATTATTAAAAAAAGAATCAACTCAAAATCATTAAAACTCAGAGAGAAATTAATTTTTGAATCAATTAAATAAAATCACAAAATTCAAATATTCAAATTTGTGAAAAAGGCACCAAGAACATGGGCCAAGAACACGCGCGAAGGGAGTTTTGCTCAGATTTGAATTTTCTATCCAATCTCACTGAATACTTGATAAAATCACACAATCCATATATCAATCTGCTCGTTTTCACCTCACGATCATGTCTATGGTCTTTAATTTCATTTATTTTAAGCATGGAATAAGAAATCAAGACAAAACCTCAAGAACCCTAAAATTTGGATGAAGGCTGAGAATTTTGATACACGATTCAAACAAAGCAATTAATTGAGGGGAAACATTCTATGCATGATTATGAACATTTGGCAAAAGTATTGTGCAAGGAAATATGCATAGATTAAGAGATGACCAAGTTTAGGCTTATTTGACGGTCGTGACAGCAAGAGCAATGTGATTTTTGAGTTGGAGGTGTTACAGATGAGTTGTGATGACCTGACCAGCTTCCCTACACCATATGGAGTGTGTTTGAATACTTGGACTTGATTGGAAATGGCTGGATCACTTCATGGCTTCTCAACTGCAACTTGGTTGAAAACATGAGCAACTAGCTGGTGATTATGAGAAATCAGTGTTACAGTTGTGTGTTTAGTGTTTGATCAGCTCACATATGATGTTTATGAGGTGTTAGAGTAATTAGTTTGAGTGGAATTGCTCTCTACTGAAAAATTCAATAGTGACTTGCTAAGAAAGACATTTTTGAGAGTGAGAAGATGATTTTGAGAAAGGCAAGTGTTGTAGGCCTTTGGTGTACTTAAATTGAGCACAAATGAGCTCTATTTAAAGTAGAGCAAGTTTGTTTTGCAAGCAATAGTGAATGGCAACTGGTACAGGTCTGTGGCCAATTGCATCACTTTGGAATCTTAAGTCTCCTCTAGCCATTGACTAGAGGTTAGAGCACAGGCTTTTGGTTCCCTAGTTCAGAGATCATCCTTGACTCATTCAGTAGGAAAAGGCTCAGTTCATGCCACCTTGGTGCATCCATTGAATGCACCAAAACAAAATTGGAGTCTTGTCCCCTTTTTAGGCATTTCTAGGTTTGGCATGCTAATTTTAGTTCCAAAGACTTGGGAGGCTTATGGATGAGTGTTTGTTCCTCCTTGGTCTCCGCCTGAGGTGTTCAGATGGATAAACTTGTTTTTCATTTGCACAATTATATCAAATCGAGCAAAATGCACAAATCTGCCTTGCCATGACAGTTGCAGCAAGGCATATTGCCATTGTCATAACTCTTAGCTCAAATGGGATTTGATGGAGTTCTTGGCCATTTTGGAAAGCTCTCATATGATACAACATGTGGGTGATCATAGTTTGTCTTGACACTTTTTGGATCTAAGTGAAAAATGCCCTTACATTTTGAAAAAAGTGAAACAGATTCTGACTTAGTGAAAATTTCACTAAGTGTTGGAAAAAGTGTCATTTTCATGTTTTTGTCATTTTGGTCACTCCATAACTAAAAATCCATGAAGATTTGGAATGAGGTGTAGTTGACACTTTAAAAGTATGCCATGAGAGCTACAAATCCATCTTTGGATCAACCAAAATGGTTGCTTGGATCTCAATTTATGATCCTTGGAAGTTGGTACCCTAGCCACTTTGTTCCATAACTTAGAAAATTTCTAAGTTTTTTATGGTTACCCCTTTTACAAGTTATCCCACTTTTCTTGATTTTTCTTGATGAATGATGATTCCAATCACACATTATCATCATTTTAGGGTTAGGGAACCATAATTGATTAAAATATCAAAAAGTCAAACTTTGACTTTTGGGCACAGTTGACTTTTTATCAGATGAATTCCAAACTGTGCGATCCTCTTTGAAATCAAGTCCTTGACCTAAGTCTAACTTGATGGATTGATTTCATAGGTGTTATAGGGTGTATTGAATCATGTCCCAAGGTTTGGGAGCATGTCCTGGTCAAAAGTCAAAGGTACAGTTGACTTTTTCCTCGAAACCCTAATTGTGGTCTAGATGAAATTGAAACTTGTATATCAAGCTTCTTGGATCAATCCATTGTTGCAAATGGATCAATGTTGTGTGTTAGAGACCCTCAAATCATGTGTTGAGGTCTTGGCTCATGTTTTGCCCCAAAAGTCAAATTAGGGGTGAATTAGGTCAAGAAACCCTAATTCCTGATTTTTTATGAATACATCCCCTGAGGTTAAATTGACTTGATGCTTCGGTCCATGAGGTCCCATGAAGTATTTTAGGGCATGCTTTGAAGCATTGGCTCATGCCTAGAGGAAAAATTCCATCTGGAGGCCCTGGTCGACCAAAATCCTAATTTGGCGACACTGGCGATCTTGAGGCTTGATACACCTGGAACGTTGCAACCTTGTGCTTGATTATTGATGTGGGAGTCCTCTTGATCCTTTATGGGTGCTTAAGAGGTTATAAAATTTGAATATCATGTAATTTCTTGATTGATCCTTTGCCTAAGTACCCTGAGAGAGGTTAAAACCTTAATCTCTGATTATAGTGAATGCTCAACAATTCCTTGAGGAGATTGATGAGGCACAAAGGTACATCCATATTGTGATGATGATTTGCACAATGATGGGAAATCTTAGTGGTCAAAATTTGGGGTATGACAGATGCCCCTATTTAATCTTCTTAGACCCGAAGGTGTAAATGGCGAAGGTATTCAGGCATTCAGGGTGCAAGAGGATTAAATATCAGAATACCCAAAATTTTGATGGTAGTTGTGAACGGAAGCTCGCCCATCCATTTTATTTTGCTAAGCCATGATGCTTAAAAAAGGTAAAACTTCCCCTCGATCCTGGTTTCTTACCAAGGAACTGGTCTTAGTTTCTGAAATAAACTTCCCCTCAATCCTGGTTTCCTACCAAGGAACTGGTCTCAGTTTCTGAAATAAACTTCCCCTCGATCCTGGTTTCCTACCAAGGATTTGGTCTCAGTTTCATAACTAAACTTCCCTTCGATCCTGATTTCCTACCAAGGAACTGGTCTCAGTTTCTGAAATAAACTTTCTTCAATGGCGAAGAGTGACATTTATCGAAGGTCTTTTTGTCTTTCAGAGGTTCAAGTTATCAAAGTGGTCAAGGGACCAACTTCAATCCAGAAATAAACTGGAGGAGAGTGTTCAGACGCAACATTTCCTGACGAGGAAAGAACTGACAACTTGATTGAGAGGACTTTTATCACTAGGGGATAAGACCGACTAGAGTGATAGTGATGCAATATGAATATGAATGTAAATCAATAATGCATGATGTATGTATGTTTATGCTGACGAAACTGACACGACATACAGACTAATAGATGAACACGACTGGATACTCGGCCACCGCGGGGGACGAAGAGGTACCACTGGGTCCAAAATAGCAATTCTGCCTTGCTTAGGAGAGATAGTCCCTGTGGGGAACAACCGTTGGTCGGGCTTAGAGATAAGAACTCTGCCGGGGATGTCGGACGGAATATTCTCATCTGACACAGCTGATCCTTCATTCAGGCGCACTGGCTTAGAAGGAGTACTTTGATTCTGTACTTTGAAGTTCGATTACTTCTGGAGAAGCGATCGACGTTCTTTCGATGTTCAACAGTCAAAAGAAATTGCCATCTTTATTTTTAAAAGCAGAAAAATTTTGACAAGTAAATTCATTTTTGTTTTATTTCAAGAATCGTTAATCATGTTAAAAACATCATTCTGTAAAGCTAAAACAAATAAGAATTGCAAACAAAAGCACCAGGGCTCAAATTTTATTGATAGGATGGAGATAAGCCAAGCGCGTGATTCCATAGAGTATTTACAAAGTTTACAAAACAATAATTTTAAAGGAATAGGGCTACATTGAAACATAACGACCACTATCATTCTACCAACTTTGAGTTCGGGACATCCAGAGCTTCTGTCGAAGATGACCTTGACTGGAGTCTTTCTGACGGATGATATTACTGCTGCTGAGGGACTTGCCCCTTAGTTGGACGTAGTTACTTGCCATGAATCCCTAATTTTTGCCTGGATTGTACTTTGAGATTTCCAATCCATCAGGATGATTTTTGATCATGTCTCTAATTTTTGCCTGGACCGCCCTTTCGGGTTTTCAATCCACCGAGACGTTTTTTTTCATTCATTTTTTATTTAGGCGAAGTATTTCTTGACAATGTCAGCATTCGTGGGGTAGGAAAATTCCTCTCCGTCCATGGTTGCAAGTCTCAGGGCACTGCCTGAGAAAGCTTTCTAGACCACATAGGGGCCGTCATAGTTTGGAGTCTACTTGCCCCGAAAATCTGTGAGAAATGATTGTATCTTTTTTAGCACAAGGTCTCTTTTTCTGAAGACGCGAGGTCGAACCTTTTTGTCAAACGCCTTCTTCATTCTCTGTTGATACAACTGACAGTGGCATAAAGCAGTTATTTGCTTTTCTTCGATCAGATTCAGTTCATTGTGTCGACTTTGACACCATTCTGCCTCTGTTAGCTTAGATTCCATGAATATCCGGATCGATGGGATCTCTACTTCTACGGGAAGGACTGCTTCTATGCCATATACTACAGAGAAAGGGGTTTCCCCTGTTGAAGTGCGGACATATGTGAGATAGCCGTGAAGAGCATAGGGTAACATCTCGTGCCAATCTTTGTAGGTTACAACAATCTTTTGAACAATCTTCTTGATGTTCTTGTTAGCCGCTTCTACCGCTCCTTTCATCTTGGGTTAGTAGGGAGATGAGTTATGGTGTTTGATCTTGAACTCAGCACACAACTCTTTCATCATCTTGTTGTTCAAGTTAGATCCATTATCAGTAATGATCTGGCTTGGAACACCATAACGGCAGATGATATTGTTTTTGATAAATCAGACCACCACTTGTCGGGTTATATTGGTGTATGATGGTGCTTCGACCCACTTGGTGAAGTAGTCAATGGCTACCAGGATGAATCGATGTCCGTTTGAAGCTTTGGGTTCGATCATGCCAATCATGTCGATTCCCCATATGGAAAAAGGCCATTGGGAAGAGAGAACTTTGAGATGCATTGGTGGTACATGTATTTTGTCTGAGTATATTTGACACTTGTGACACTTCCTCATGTGCTTTTAGCAGTCAGATTCCATGGTCAACCAATAGTACCCTACTCTCAGAATTTTTCTCGCCATTGTGTGTCCGTTGGCATGAGTGCCAAAGGATCCTTCATGAATTTCTTTTATCAACAGGTTTGCTTCTGGTCCGTCTACACATCGGAGCAAGTCCATGTCAAAGTTTCTCTTATAGAGTGTATCGCCGCTCAGAAAGAAGCTTCCTGCCAACCTTCTGAGGGTCTTTCGGTCTTTTCTGAATGCCCCAGAAGGGTACTCTTGTTTCTGAAGGAAGCATTTAATATCGTGATACCAAGGTTTGTCGTCTATGACTGATTCAATCGTGAAGATGTAAACGGGCCATTCAAGGCGCATTATGTCAATCTTAGGTAAGTCGTTCCATTGACCTACACTAATCATGGAAGAGAGAGTGGTTAATGCATCGGCCATGTGATTCTCTTCGCGAGGGATGTGGTGGAACTCAATTCTGTTGAAGAATGGTAACAACCTTCTTGCGTAATCTTTGTAAGGGATCAACCTGGACTGGTATGTGTTCCAATCTCCTTTGATCTAATTGATAACCAGGGCTGAGTCGCCATATACATCCAAGTTTTTAATTCTCAAGTAGATCGCTTCTTTGAGACCCATGATAAAAGCTTCGTATTCGGCCTCATTGTTTGTGCACTTGAATGTCAGTTGGGCGGTGAAAGGAATGTGGGTACCCTGAGGTGTTATAATGATTTCCCCAATTCCGTTTCAATAATGATTGACAACCCCGTCAAAGATAAGTCCCCATTGGGAACCTGGTTCTGGCCCTTCACTGGGTAGCGGTTCATCGCAATCTTTCATTTTTAGATACATAACATCTTCGTCTGGGAAGTCAAATCTGACTGATTCCTGATCGTCAATCGGTTGATGAGCCAAATGATCGGCTAAAATACTTCCTTTAACGGCTTTCTGAGCATGGTACTCTATGTCGTATTCTGATAACAACATCTGCCAACGGGCAATCCTTCCCGTGAGAGCAGGTTTTTCAAAGACGTACTTGATCGGATCCATTTCTGAGATTAACCAAGTAGTGTGGCAAATCATGTACTGGCAGAGACGTTTAGCTGCCCAAGCCAGAGCACAGTAAGTTTTCTCAAGCATAGTGTATCGAGTTTCACAGTCAGTGAATTTCTTGCACAAATAGTAAACGACAGACTCTTTCCTTTTGGTTTCGTCTTGTTGGCCAAGTACACAACCCATTGAGTCTTCCAAGACTATTAGGTAGATGATCAGTGGTCTTCCTTCCACAGGAGGTGATAGAATCGACGGGTTCAACAGGTATTCCTTGATACTGTGGAAGGCGGTTTGGCAGTCTTCTGTCCAAACGCAGTCCTGATTCTTTTTGAGTAATTTGAAGATCGGCGCGCATGTCGCGGTCATGAGGAATATGAATCTGGAAATGTAGTTCAAACGTCCCAGGAATCCCCTGACTTGTTTTTAAGTCTTTGAAGAAGGCATTTCTTGAATGGCCTTGACCTTGTCAGGATCAACCTCAATTCCCTTTTGGATGACGATGAACCCTAAGAGTTTCCCTGAACGCACACCGAAGGTGCACTTGTTGGGATTCAAGCGGAGTTTATACTTCCTCAACCGATCAAATAGTTTTGACAGGTGGGTCACATGCTTCTCTTCTATTTTAGATTTGGCAATCATGTCATCGACATATACTTCAATTTCTTTGTGTATCATGTCATGAAATAGAGTAGTCATGGCCCTTTGATAGGTTGCCCCGGCGTTCTTCAAACCGAACGACATTACCTTGTAACAAAAGGTACCCCATGGGGTAATGAATGAAGTTTTCTCCATATCTTTCGATGCCATTTTTATCTGATTATAGCCCGAGAATCCATCCATGAAGGAGAAAACTTTGAACTTTGATGTACTGTCTACCAGCATGTCAATGTGCGATAAGGGAAAGTCATCCTTCGGACTTGCTTTGTTCAAATCCCTGTAGTCTACACACATTCTGACCTTTCCGTCTTTTTTCGGAACTGGTACTATGTTGGCTAGCCATTGCAGATATTCAGATGTGGCGAGGAAACCTGCGTCAATCTGTTTCCGTACTTCCTCTTTGATTTTGATGGCCATGTCTGGGTGAGTCCGTCTCAACCTTTGTTTTACCGGCGGATATTCTGATCTTAACGGTAGATGATGTTTCATGATGCTGGTATCCAACCCTGGCATGTCCTGGTAGGACCAAGCGAATACATCGGGAAACTCTTTGAGAAGCTTTATCAAATCCTGTTTGAAATTCGGACTGAGCAGTGCCCCAATCTTGACCTCTTTTCTCTCTTCTTCTGAACCCAAGTTGACCGTTTCCAACGGTTCTTTGTAAGGTTTAATGGACCTTTCCTCTTGTCTGAGTAATCGAGAGATCTCCTCTGGAATTTCTTTGTCATCTTCTTCCTCAGCCTTAAATACCGGGACTTCAAATTTGGGAGAAGGCATTGGATCGTATGTTTCAATGGGGTTTAAAATAAGCAATCTGCATGACGTGATGATTGTTTTTTAGAAGAGATAGAGAAAATGCAAGAGTGTGTGCAGTGTAAATTTTTTGGAAAACTGCTTGTTTTTATTATTTGTTGTTTTTTAGGATTACCATTTTCTGAAAAAGCGAAAAAGAGAAAACAACAATAATTGCGGAAATTACAGAACGACGTTATTTTATTTATGAACTTGTCGATTCTTGAAACTACAACCCTATAAAACAAAACTCTGTCGCTTTGGGCGAAGTGAAGAGGTATTTACAGAAAGTGAGCCATATCAAAACATTCGTTTCACCTAGGAAGGGTGAAAGGTTAAAACAAAGATGGCCATTACTTTGACTTATGAACAATCTTCGGAACATCGACTGCAACCCATTGGCGGAGAACTCCTCGGTGAATCACAAAGTCTGGTACCTTTCTTGATTTGTCTTCAGAAATAACGCTGATTTCTGGCGGAGCAGGATCATTGGAATCTGTTTCCCAAGCAGAGTTGTCGTAGGAGGATTCCTCAGTTGTATTTTGCATAGTATTTGTGCTCTCAGGCAAATCCCCCCATCTAGTTGGCTGGATGTCCTTGAGCCTGATACGAGAGCTTTCAGGAGCAGTGTACTTAACCAAGAAGTCGTACTTGCCACTCGGTTGTCCTAATGTGTCCCACACTTCTTTGGAATTGGAGGAGTCATCCCTTTCGATGACGTTGACCTCGGGAAAAGCATAGTTAATGAATTCTAGTCCTGCAAATTTTGCAAATTCATCATCGCACTGGATATTTTCTGAATAACCTGAGTGTTGATCCCATGACATTGTGGGGACGTAGGTATTTTTTCCAATGATGCTTAGCTAAATTTCATTGTTCGACTGATTTTCTTGCCCCAAGTCTCCTGGGTACGGCTGCCAAATAGGCAGACCATCCATCAGGCCATAATAGTCGTGGTCAAAGTTGTCTTTCATCAGAGTGTCTTCCTCTAATGAGTTTGGTGGAGCACGTCATCCTTTCGGATCACAATCTCCGTATATTATTTTGACGTCTGACCTTGGTATAAATCTCGGACACTGTACGGGATAGCAAAATGGCATAGGTACTTCTTCCTGAGATATATAATCGTCCTTGTTAAGATAGGACTTCCATTCTTCCTCCGTATCAGAGGAATCTTTCTCGTTGATGGTATGTACTTCTTGAGACACTGGGTGAAGGAAACCTCCACTATGGAAGAAATTCTGAATGGGATGAAGACTTTCATCGTTAGCAGCTGTCTGGGTACAGGTTGTAGAAAAACCAAGACCCTTCTTTGTTTTATTATCAGTAGGAATGACAAGCTGTCCCTATCCTTTTGCATTATTACTTTTGATCATTTCGAGAGCATCTCTATACGAGGATATTGATGTTCCCTTCCCTAATTGATTCTCACTGCTTACCGAAAGTGCCTGGAACTGAGTTCCAACAACCCCCTCGGGATCTACACAAGTGGACAATGATAGGTTACTCACGATCAAGGCTTGTTCTCCACATACCGTGACGAGTTGATCATTCTTGACGAACTTCAGCTTCTGGTGAAGTGTCGAAGTGACTGCCCTAGCCTGGTGTATCCAAGGTCTTCCCAACAAAAAACTGTATGTTGCTCGGATGTCCGTGACCTGGAAAGTGACTTGGAAAGTATGAGGACCGATAGCTATGGGAAGGACGACTTCGCCGATAACTGTTTTTCGGGATCCGTTAAATGCTTTGACGATGACCTCACTACCTCTCATCAGAGATCCTTTGAATAATAGTCGCATTAGAGTAGATTTTGGCATAACATTCAAAGCTGATCCGGTATCTACCAGTACGCTGGCTAAACCATCATCCTGGTAGTTGACTGTAATGTTAAGCGCCATGTTGTGATTCTTGCCTTCTTCTGGAAGTTCTTCATCACTGAATCCTAAATTGTTGCAGGAAGTGATGTTAGAGACGATACTATCAAATTGCCTTATTGACATATCCTGTTCCACAAAGGTCTGCTCTAAGACTTTCTGTAGAGCCTCTCTGTGGGCTTCGGAACTGAGTAAAAGAGATAACACAGAGATCTTTGAAGGAGTCTGTAACAGCTGATTAACAATGTTGTATTCACTCTTTTGGATGAGCTTCAGCATCTCATCATCATTCTTTGAAAGGTTGGGATTACTAGATTGACCGATTAGTGGATTGGGAACTTCTGTTTGAGGTTCCTTTTCTCTGTTAGGTTCTCCAACTCCTCTGTTGAAGATTCGACCACTCTGTGTTACTTGACCGATGTTTGAAATATTCACGACGGAGGGTAATGGAATTTCCTTTCCATTCTCAATTGTTGTTGCACCGTATTTATAAGGGATCACCTTTTTGGATTTGTACGACACTGGTCCTGATAGATAGATAACTACAGGAGCCTTCTGATTTCTCTAACTTTCGTAAGTAACTTCAATCAATTCCTGGTTAAGAACCTTCGATTCATCAAGTAGAGGGATGATGGTACAAACATGTTTGGTCCTTTCGCGATCAGAGATCATGACAACATCCTTAATCTGATCAACGAAATAGTCTGGCGTCCAGTTGATTGATCCAGAACTTGGACACGGTCGAATCTCTTTGGGGGCCAACTAACCTTGAAGGGCTGCTCGCACGAGGTAACATCCTTGATTATTTTCCGAGCAGACTCTACAGCGCTCGTAGTTGTGTGGTGGCACCTGGCCACATCCGCTTTGAATGCAGTGTAACCTTACTAAGTCTATTTCCATAGATCGGACATCCTGACTTTGATGTCTAGTAGGGTTCCCGTTTGTCACACTGATTTATTGCGTGTCTTCGTCTAGATAGATCGGAAGCCACCAATTTTTTAACAAGTGAGGTAAAGTTCTTTGAATGAGAGCACACCCTTGGTTACTCTCACAACATACTTTACAGCTCAGATAATCATGTGAAGTGAGAAAACCGAGTTGGACTTGCTTGGCTTGTAACTCCACCAAGATGGTATTCATCAAACGAATATCGAAGATTTAAATCATGTTAACTTGATAAGTATTTCTATCATGGTAGTCCTGGATCCACCCAAGATCCATCTGACGCTGGAGGGCCTCTTGTATAAAAGAGCATCCCTAATTGTTTACTGAGCAAATCAGACAGGAATTATAATCGTTCCGCGGCAGATTATGATACTGGCTTTGCCTTGAGTGCATTGCCACTAAGTTAACATTCATCGCACAAATGTCGTGGTTCTGAATGATGTTGGAACTTGCATGAGTCATGTTAACTCCACGAACTCGATGCTCTTGGATCCACCCGAGATCCAATTGTTCCTGTAGAGCTGATTGCACCACAGAACATCCTTGATTGTTTTTAGAGCAGATATCACACTGGTGATAATTGTGAGATGGTACATGCCCGTATCCGCTCTGTCTATGATGCATCTTGAACAAATTGGTCCTCAATAAGAGTACATCATGAATTTGATAGCTGTTGTTAGGCTCTCCCACTATCAAATTTACTGCAGCTTTCTTGTGTAGAGGCAGCGGGTTCGTGAGAACATTTGGATTTGTATCCTTGAAGGATAAAACCCTGCTCTTAACAACCTTTTGCACATCAGATTTGAAACTGAGATAGTTTTCTATGTTATGCCCTGGTCCTCCTTGATGGTAAGGGCAAGTCTGATCCGCTTTGAACCAAAAAGGCAGATTTTCCGGTACTGTAAGAGGAGACCTGGTTTGGACGTGTCCCTTGACCAGTAAGAGTGGAAACAATTCTACGTACAACATGGGTATAGGGTCGAACCCTGGTGATTGCATTGTACAGTTGTTGTTATATGGAGGACGAGCCTGCTGAAGTGGCTGTTGTGTCCTTTGCTGATATTGCTGTTGATTCGGTTGGCTCTGAGCAACCTGAGGTTGATACATAGGAACAGACACAGAGTTGATAGCAGGAGTTACAGCTGCTACTGGTTGGTACCGTCGCCTTTGCTTTCCGAGAGAGATATTGCCAATATCCTGCTCTTTTTTCTTAGGGAGAGTACTACCGTATCATTTTGTACTACTTGATGATCCAACGTCTTTAACTAAACGTCCTTCTCGGACTGCTTCCTTAAGACGAACTCCTATGCCTACCATTTTAGTAAAGTCACTGGGCGCACTGGAGACCATTCTGTCGTAGTAAAATGAGCTCAAGGTCTTTAAGAAGATTTTTGTCATCTCTTTTTCCTCAAGAGGTGGACAAATCTGGGCGGAAATTTCACGCCATCTCTGAGCGTATTCCTTAAAGGTTTCCTTGTCCTTCTGTGACATGGCTCTGAGTTGATCTTTGTCCGATGCCATGTCCAAGTTATACTTATATTGCTGAACGAAGGCAGCGCCAAGATCTCTGAAAGTGCCTATCTTAGTGCGGTTTAAACCCATGTACCATTTGAGTGTGGCACTGGTTAAACTATCTTGAAAATAGTGAATCAGTAGCTCTTAGTTCTTTGTCTGAGTTAACATACGCCGAGCGTACATCACCATATGGCTTTGAAGGCAAGAGTTACCCTTGTACTTTTCAAATTTGGGCACTTTGAATTTGTGCGGAACTTTCACATTGGGGACAAGACAAAGGTCTGCAGTGTCCTTTCTAAATAAATCCTGACCGCGAAGGGCTTGCAGCTCTTTCTGCATCTCTAGGAACTATTCCTGGAACTTATTCATTCTGTCGAACATACTTTCGTTTCCACCAGAAGGTATCTGTGGAATCTGTCCTTCCGGGACAATGTGTACCACGGGTGGTGGTATAGTCATCATGGCAGTGACTCTAGGTCCTTCCCTCTCCCAAAGTTTGTAACCTTCAGGAGTTTCTATCATGCCCCGAGCATCTTCGCTTTCCTGAATTTTGTAAGCTTTAGGCCCAGCGGCTCCTGCTGCGGTTCCCTGATCTTCAGTGATCGGCAGAACATATCTTTTCGGGATATAGTTAATAAGCTTGTCCCAGGGACGATCTTTAGGCATGGTATACCGAGGGTCATACTTTTCCACTATTGGCGTTGATGTGATCTCTGAGATCACAGTCCTTTGTTATTGCATCTGAGTTTCTGCTAGAGCTTGCATGTCGTTATGAAGCTTTCTCA
Source organism: Lathyrus tuberosus (assembly GCA_022829125.1). Classification (NCBI taxonomy): domain Eukaryota; kingdom Viridiplantae; phylum Streptophyta; class Magnoliopsida; order Fabales; family Fabaceae; genus Lathyrus; species Lathyrus tuberosus. The sequence goes on from JALAZF010000078.1 coordinate 16,748,327, forward strand.
GATCCTCTTTCAGAGTATCGATCTCTTCCCTCAACTCTCTGTTCTCTTCCTCGAGATCATCCATCTTTTTTTGTCGATTGGCGCGAGTATTGTACGAATGAGACAGTTTGACTCTAGAATCGAGACGCAAACGTGAGATTCGTAGGTAAGAAGAGTGCGTTACGTGAGAATAATGAATGATATGCAATAATTATATTTTAATTAATTAATTTTTTTTCAAGATAAACTTCGACAATTGGATTGCAAATATCAAACAGTGGGGAAACCCTGTTTTATTGAATTTAAAGATTGAGGAATGAAAATACAGTAATTTACAAAGTGTTGCAAAAGGAAATGTCTAAGTTAAGGGACCCTGAGTCCTCTCTGAGGAAAGCTCAGGTGCTGGTTCTGGTACTTTCCTTTTCTTTGATCGGGGCTCTTGAGCCGTTGCCGGGTTATCCTTCCGTTGCCAAGTGAAAGGAGTGAGCAAATTCCTTTGGTTATCTTGATTTTCTACAGCGTGTTGCTCTAAAATCTCGATCAGAGCGTCTTTTTCTTTTAACAGTTGTTGTATTTTCTTACACTCCACATTGAGAATACAATACTTCTTCTTCCAAGACTTCTTCTCCTGTTGAACTCTGTTGAGAGTAACCTGAAGTTTTTCCGTACCAGACATAAAATAAAGGACATGGTCCCTTAATGGAAGAACTTCTTGACTTGGGTAAGGCATCCTCAGCTTGAAAGCTCTAGTTTGTACCCAGTGGAGTTAAGGTTCCACCGAGACACAGTTTGGTTTTCCTAGAGACTCTCTTCCTTTCCTATGAACGTGTTTACATGCATGCACTATTTCTGTCTTTAGTGCTCTGTCATTTTCTCCTTCCTTGAAGGAAAGAACTTCCAGATGAGCATTACGCGGGACACGCCTCATCGGGTATCCAAATTGACGACGAACCAAAACTGGATGATAATTGATTCCTCCTTTAATTCCTATAAGGGGTACATTTGGGAAATTTCCACAACGGTCAATGATCCTGATCCCGTCATAGATTCGATTATACCAATTGATGTCAGAGTTGGTAAGAGACATGATTTTCTGCGACCAACGTAAAGTACTTTTTTGATCCCAAAATGCACCAGACTTTGGCAAATGAGAAATGAACCATTTGTACAGCAGGGGTACACAGCAGGTGATCATTCCTCTGCTGTACAAATTCCTTAAGTGTACAGAATGATAAGCATCTGCGAGCAAGGTCGGTACAGGGTTTCCAATTAGAAAAATCTTAACGGCATTGATATCTACAAAGTTATCGATGTTGGGAAACAAAAATAACCCGTAGGTGAGCAAAACTAATATGCTTTCGAAAGCGGCCACGTTCCCTATACTAGCAAAGTACAGAGCTTTCTTTATCAAGAACTGGGCTGGCAAACCCTGGATACCATCCTTAATGATCATGTGAGTCCTGACTTCTGACTCGTCCAAATAGATTGCTCTCACAATGGTTTGATCCTTTGGAATTTCTTCTAGTCCAGAAAAGGGTGCTCGGTCAATAATAGGTAAATCAATCAGGTGAGAGTACTCTTCTAGTGTTGGTGCTAGCTGATAATCCGGGAATGTGAAATAGTGATAGACCAGATCGAGAACTGGATTAGTGTGGACAGGATTCCTTCAATTACATGGACCCTTAACAGAGACAGCAGTCCTCCATACTTAGCTCTGAAAGTCTCAGGGTTGGTTATCATCCTCGCTAGACCTCTTAAATCCTATAGTTTTGGAACCTTGAAGGTGTACTTGTGAGTCTTCCTTCTGTCAAAATCCATTAGCAATCTCTTTATCTGACATTTGCAATCATTGTCTTAGTTTAATTTGAAAAAGAGAGACTAGAAGAGAATATGTTTCTTTGTTTAAAGTTTTTCTTTATGAAATAAATGCATGAATACAGCACACAAAAACATAGAAAAAACATGGGGTCAAAGGGTCGGTGTCATGAAGTCAAGGCTCTACCCATCCCCAAAGGTTACACTGGTGATTTTTGTACCTGTCCTCAAAATCACTGACCCCTCTTGGGATAACGACAGCAAGCGGATCGCCAGCGAGCTGTAGTATCTTAGAGTAATCTCAAATGAGGGTAGTATCGCGTGACAACTATTTCCGATAGCTTCCGTACTACAAAATGGTTTCAGTCAACTAAAATCCTCAGCTTCTCAGATAACCCAATCGATCAATCTGCTTTCAACAACCGAAGTCGTATAAGCATTGAATCCGCAAAGGGCATCTCCACTGATTCGATGGTCGACCAAGACCTCTTATCTGGGATTCACTCCCCGTAAGATTACCCGTCTAGTGCCATCACTTATCTTAGGTGTATACTCAATCTTTCCACATGCGGCATCACACGCATTCCCATTAGCAGAAAAATAAACATGGATATCAATTAGGAAAAGCAGTATATATATTTGTCCTAACATCCTAGACCTCTAGTCTTATGATCCTATACAGACAATGACTCCCCAGCAGAGTCGCCATTTCTGTGATACTTTGTGAATTTAAAGTTTTCCACCTAAGACTGTAAGAAAGAACAGACTCCCACTGTGGTCGCCATTTTTCTGTAGCGCGGTTTTTGTGATTTCGAATCACTATCGCTTTGGTACTACAGTTCGATTCATTTTTTATCCTGTGAAGCTGATTAAGGAATGGAAATAGATGTCTCCAATTAACCCTGCTTGCACACTGAGGTTAAACAGTCAAAACTGTTGGTTTACAGATGCTATCAAAATAGGGGGGGTCTGTTTTTAGGTTATTTCGTTTAAGAACGGAGTGCCGTGACTGTACAGGAGGATTTTGGTAAGGTACTAGGTCTGATGTTTTTGATGGATGTGTGAAGGTACTGGACTTTGAGTTTTTTGATTTGTATGCTCGCTAAGATTTCGCAATCTTATGCCTACGTATTCCTGTTTAACGAAACACGAAAATCAGAGCGATCGTAGTTCCTCCTATTCTATGGGAGGAAAAGAGATGTTTTCGTGTCTTGTTCAAAGCCCAAGATTGAAGCTAAAGGTGATTTGTATCTTGTTCAAAGCCCAAGATGTGAAGCTAAAGGGTTTTGACTAAAAGGGAATTTGTCATCTCTAAAGAGGAATTGTTGATGTTTGTACGCTGTGAGCAAGGCACAAATTTGATGCTAAAAGGTTGATTGACTCAACCGGTGATTTCTTTATACAAAGCCTAAGAGGAGGCTAGATGTTTGGCTTTTCCTGGGAAAATGTTCTTTCTGTCATGTACAAAGCCCAAGATTGAGGCTAAAAGGGATTTTGACTCCGTTGGGGAGAATGTATCTTGTATAAAGCCCAAGATGGAGGATGAGAGGGTTTGACTCAACAAGAGAGTACTTTAATCTGTCCGGTATAAAGCCCAAGACGGAGGCTAAAAAGGTTGACTCAACAAGAGAGTTATGAACAGGTGATTGACTCAACAAGAGAGTCTGAAGGTTGATTGACTCAACAAGAGAGTCTTTTATACTCAACAAGAGAGTGATTTGATGTCTCGTACGAAGCCCGAGATTGAGGCTAAAAGGAGATTGACTCAACAAGAGAGTCTTTTATACTCAACAAGAGAGTGTTTTATATGTCTTGTACAAAGCCTAAGACGAAGGCTAAAAGTGGTTGACTCAACAAGAGAGTCTGAAAAGGTTAGCTCCACTGGGGAGAATCATTTGTACAAAGCCCATGAGGAGGCTAACTTATTGCAGAGCATTATTGAGATCCTGAAGCGGGTCAAAGTGTGGGGAACTCTCATGAGAGAGACCGGGTTTCTGCTGGAGATTGATCCAGAGTGATCGGTGTTTTTTCCTATGTTTGAAAGGAACTTGAGAATGTCTTTGAGACTCAAGAGTTTTAGACCGTCCAAGTTTAGAGTTTTATCTTTTGTACAATGCCTAAGAGGAGACGCGGGCATTAAGGGATGAGTATCAACCCTAAAATGGCCGAAGTTTTGATACGGGAAAGACTGCTCTAGCAAAGGATGACTAAGTTCAGTCTTATACCTTTAAGAGGTCGTCAGGGTCCTTGTATTAAGCCCAAGAGAAGGCATGAGAACTTCTAAGAAGCCGAAGGGTCCTTGTACAATGCCCAAGAGGAGGCGAGGATGCTTTTAGGAAGCTTGTGGATCCCCAAACCAAGAGAAGTTCAAGAAATACAATTCACAGAGAAGAGATCATTCCAGGAAAGTTTGAGAATTTGGAAGTCTGAGAGTTAGAGTTTCTTTGACAATTTCTAAGGGTGGCAGTCTGAGAAAAGGTTCACCGAGAATAATGCCTTTCTCTTTGTTCCATATTGTTTGACCCCAAGAGAAGGGAAGACTCTATCTGGAAATCATATGGGGATCTAGTTTTGTTTGTATTTAAAGAGTGACCAACATGGCTTTACCTAATTCTATACGTAGTTACCGGGGAAAACTCTAAATAACTATACTAGTATTACACAGTGGATATGTGACAAGTATATAAAAGGTTGCGAAAGAAGACTTACAGTGAAACAGTCCCACAATACAGTTATATACATATGAAAGCGGTAAATGAAAGCGGATAAACACTTACCCGTTGTATAGCTTCCATGCTGTTTTGTTAGTTGTTCAATAAAGAAATTAAAGAAAGTTTTGATAACAACATATATTTGCATTCAAAATCAAAGGAGAAAGTGTTTTGAAAATATTTTTGGGGCTTACAGCTCAAGGAGAGGCCCAAGTTTTAACGATGATCGCACCGTTGTCTTGAAAATGGTACAGAGAGACTTATACAATACGTGAGGCCCAAAAAGTTTTTATGTACAAGGGGGTTGGGTCTTATACTCTATTAGAGGCCCAAAGATTTATTTTTATACAAGGGATGAGACTTACAACTCAAGGAGAAGCCCAGGGTTATTTGTTTGAAAACGGCGATCGCGCCGAGGTTTTTTAAAACACGGTGGTCCTTATACACCATCTGAGGTCCATATCATTTTGGTTTCAAAAGGGGTTGGGACTTACACTCTATTAGAGGCCCAAAGAGTTTGAAAATGAATAAAGATGAGTCTTATAGCTTAAGAAGAAGCCCAGTTGATTTTAAAAATGCGACGATCGCGCCGAACGTTTGAAAATATACAGAGGGACTTATACAATGTGTGAGGCCCAAAGGTGTTATTTACAAAAGGGTTGGGTCTTACACTCTATTAGAGACCCAAAGAAATTTAAAGAAAAGAAATAGGGCTTATAACACGAGGGTAGGCCCAGATGATTTGATTTTTGAACTGGCGATTGCGCCGAGATTTTTCTTTTAACGCAGAGGGACTTATACAATATCTGAGATCCAAAATTGTTTTGGTTAAAAGGGGATTGGGTCTTACACTCTATTAGATGCCCATGAGTGTTTGAAAATGATTGATGAGGGTTGAATTAATCAAAACCCTAATTTTGTTTAAAAAAGGAATTAATTTTGTTAAAACATTAATAAAAAGTGTTGGAAACATGTGAAAAATGAGTGGTGATCTTGGATCAATGTTTCAAAAATCATGTTTATATCCACAAAATGATTGGAAACCAATTAAATTTGGAAAATCAAGGAGGAAAAAATATTTTAAGTGTTAAAAAACAAATAAAATATTAATTCTTTGTAAAAATATCAAGTTTATGAAATAAATAATATTTTTGAGAATTTTTGGCAAAATAAAATATTTTAACATTTTTGTGAATTATTAAAAAAAGAATAAACTCAAAATCATTAAAACTCAGAGAGAAATTAATATTTGAATCAATTAAATAAAATCACAAAATTCATATATTCAAATTTGTGAAAAAGGCGCCAAGAACATGGGTCAAGAACACGCGCAAAGGGAGTTTTGCTCAGATTTGCATTTTCTATCCAATCTCACTGAATACTTTATGAAATCACATAATCCACATATCAATCAGCTCGTTTTCACCTCACAATCATGTATATGGTCTTTAATTTCATTTATTTTAAGCATGGAAGAAGAAATCAAGACAAAACCTCAAGAGCCCTAAAATTTGCATGAAGGCTGAGAATTTTGATACACGATTCAAACAAAGTAATTAATTAAGGGGAAACATTCTATGCATGATTATGAACATTTAGCAAAAGTATTGTGCGAGGAAATATGCATAGATTAAGAGATGACCAAGTTTAGGCTTACTTGAAGGTTGTGAAAGCAAGAGCAATGTGATTTTTGAGTTAGAGGTGCTACAAATGAGTTGTGATGACCTGAACAGCTTCCCTACACCATATGGAGTGTGTTTGAATGCTTGGACTTGATTGGAAATAGCTGGATCACTTCATGGCATCTCAACTGCAACTTGGTTGAAAACATGAGCAACTGGCTGGTGATTCTGAGAAATCAGTGTTACAGTTGTGTGTTTAGTGTTTGATCAGCTCACATATGATGTTTATGAGGTGTTAGAGCAATTGGTTTGAGTGAAATTGCTCTCTACTGAAATATTCGATAGTGACTTGCTAAGAAAGGCATTTTTGAGAGTGAGAAGATGATTTTGAGAAAGGCAATTGTTGTAGGCCTTTGGTGTACTTAAACTGAGCACAAATGAGCTCTATTTATAGTATAGCAAGTTTGTTTTGCAAGAAATAGTGAATGGCAACTGATACAGATCTGTGGCCAATTGCATCACTTTGGAATCTTAAGTCTCCTCTAGCCATTGACTAGAGGTTAGAGCACAGGCCTTTGGTTCCCTAGTTCAGAGATTATCCTTGACTCATTCAGTTGGAAAAGGCTCAGTTTATGCCACATTGGTGCACCCATTGAATGCTCCAAAACAAAATTGGAGTCTTGTCCCCTTTTTAGGCATTTCTAGGTTTGGTATGCTACTTTTAGTTCCCAAGACTTGGGAGGCTTATGGATCAGTGTTTGTTCCTCCTTGGTCTCCCCCTAAGGTGTTCAGATGGCTAAACTTGTTTTTCATTTGCACAATTTGATCAAATCGAGCAAAATGCACAAATCTGCCTTGCCATGACAGTTGCAGCAAGGCATATTGCCATTGTCATAACTCTTAGCTCAAATGGGATTTGATGGAGTTCTTGGCCATTTTGGAAAGCTCTCATATGATACAACATGTGGGTGATCATAGTTTGTCTTGACACTTTTTGGATCTAAGTGAAAAATGCCCTTACATTTTGAAAAAAGTGAAACAGATTCTGACTTAGTGAAAATTTCAATAAGTGTTGGAAAAAGTGGCATTTTCATGTTTTTGTCATTTTGGTCACTCCATAACTAAAAATCCATGAAGAATTGGAATGAGGTGTAGTTGACACTTTTAAAGTATGCCATGAAAGCTACAAATCCATCTTTTGATCAGCCAAAATGGTTGATTGGATCTCAAGTTATGATCCTTGGAAGTTGGTACCCTAGCCACTTTGTTCCATAACTTAGAAAATTTCTAAGTTTTTTATGGTTACCCCTTTTACAAGTTATCCCACTTTTCTTGATTTTTCTTGATGAATGATGATTCCAATCACACATTATCATCATTTTAGAGTTAGGGAACCATAATTGATCAAAAAATAAAAAAGTCAAACTTTAACTTTTGGGCACAGTTGACTTTTTATCAGATGAATTCCAAACTGTGTGATCCTCTATGAAATCAAGTCCTTGACCTAAATCAAACTTAATGGATTGATTTCATAGGTTTTATAGGGTGTATTGAATCATGTCCCAAGGTTTGGGAGCATGTCCTGATCAAAAGTCAAAGGTACAGTTGACTTTTTCCTTGAAACCCTAATTGTGGTCCAGATGAAATTAAAACTTGTAGATCAAGCTTCTTGGATCAATACATTGTTGCAAATGGATCAATGTGGTGTGTTAGAGACCCTCAAATCATGTGTTTAGGTCTTGGCTCATGTTTTGTCCCAAAAGTCACCTTAGGGGTGAATTAGGTCAAGAAACCCTAATTCCTGATTTTTTATGAATACATCCCCTGAGGTTAAATTGACTTGATGCTTGGGTCCAAGAGGTCCCATGAAGTATTTTAGGGTATGCTTTGAAGCATTGGCTCATGCCCAGAGGAAAAATTCCATCTGGAGGCCCTGGTCGACCAAAACCCTAATTTGGTGACACTGGCGATCTTGAGGCTTGATCCACCTGGAATGTTGTAACCTTGTGCTTGATTCTTGATGTGGGAGTCCTCTTGATCCTTTATGGGTGTTTAAGAGGTTAAAAAAGTTGAAGATCATGTCATTTCTTGATTTATCCTTTGTTAAGTACCCTGAGAGAGGTTAAAACCCTAATCTCTGATTGTAGTGAATGCTCAACAATTCCTTGAGGAGATTGATGAGGTACAAAGGTACATCCGTATTGTGATGATGATTTGCACAATGATCGGAAATCTTAGTGGTCAAAATTTGGGGTATGACACTCAGCATACCCTCTGAAGGATTCATTTTCATCTTGAGATAAGCCTAGCAACTGCAGGCGACTGGGAGCCATGTCAAGATTGTAGCTGTATTGCTTCACAAAGGCATTAGCTAGGTTAGACCATGATTGGATGTGACTATTCTTTAGCTGCATGTACCAATTCAATGATGCCCCACTCAGACTGTCTTGGAAACAATGAATCATAAGTTTGTCGTTATAGACATGCAAGGTCATTTTTCTGCAAAACATCACCAAATGTTGCTTTGGACAGCTACCCCCTTTGTACTTATCAAACTTTGGTGTTTTGAAATTTGGAGGTATCACAAGGCCGGGTAGCAAATACATGTTCAAAGCATTCAGATTCAAAGCATCATGTCCCTCAATGGCTTTAAGCTTCTCTTCCACCACACGACATCTTTCCATAATCTCAACGTCTCGCGGGTCCTTGGTCTTCATCACAGGGACTGCCTTTTGAGAATCTGGCTCAGAGAATGCGAAACTGCGATATTTCACGACATCAACAGAAGAGGAATGTCCATCTCGGATGATGGTACGTTCTTGTATAACCTGGTCCTCAACAAGAATCTGCACAGGTTAATCTTGAGCAACATTGTTCACAGAAGTCTTCTGAATATTGTCATCCTTCTTTGCCAAGGCTGTCATAGCTTCCACAAGATGATCCAACTGATCTTTCATCAACTCAACATCTGCTCTTATCACAAACTGGTTCTTGTCTCCTGAGTTCATGATCTTTCAAAAGCTACTTCAAGTCCAATTATGGCATAGAGAAGTCAACAAGTGGGTTATGGACAAAGGATGGATGAGACTCAAGGCTGAGAAATGCAAATGAAATGAAAATGTGACAACATGCGCATGCAATGCAAATGTAAGCCAAATGGTTTCAAGGAACTCAAAAGCAAGTTGCAAACATTTTGGAAAAACTAAAAAGTTTCATTTCATAATCCATGATCTCTATTGATTTTTGCAAAGGAATGAACAAATGAATTCCTTGAAACCAAAGGGTTATTAATGAATGCATGAATGTATGGATGAATGTATGCATAAACACACGTATACACATATTCACATATTCACATGTTCATATATATACAGGCAAACAAACAAGGGCCTAGGTTTGAAGATCACGAGCATGGATCCATGGTCTACCCATACCAAAAGGTGTGTACTAAGGGTTCTTGTATCTATAGAACAGGGTTCTAAGAGGTTCCCAAAGTCATCAACCCATCTTTCGAAAGTTATCGACACACCAACTACTTGGAAATCAATAATATTCTCAAGAGAGTCTCGTCTAAGTGTAGTTTCGCGTATCAACTACTTCAGGACTACTCCCTCATAGTCACCGCACTACGTCCTAAGAGGCCACGTGGGGTAAAAGGTAACTAAAGGTCCTCAGTGTCACGGGCTCATAGGTCGAAAGTCGTAATGCATTCAAGATTACTCGTTCAACATATACTACCCTCAAGAGGGCCTCAACTGGGCGGTGATTTCTCAAGTTAGCTTGGTCGGGAATCAACTCCATATAAGCCTTCTTGAATATACCACCTTCCTATCATATGTGCACTCAAGTCCGGGTTAGGACTTATCTCACCACTCAAGGTAACAACCCTGCATACAGAAAAACCCAGGCACAATAGACATATATACAAATATTTACAAATATATAAGTATACAAGCAAGCAAACATATAAAATAACACAAATGCAAACAAGGTGGGCTTAACCCTCTTAGGGAAGCATGTCCCCAGTGAAGTCGCCATTTTTGTTGAGGTGAGAATCGAATATAAAGCTATTAGTTAACTTGAATCACAAATCATGAAGTTCACCACCGATCTTTGATTTATCAAAAAGAAAGGTTAAAGATCGAAGAAAACCATAAGTGTGCTATGTAACAACAAAGCTAAGAGAATATAAGGTTCGAGGGTTGGTTATACGTAGGGAAGGTGTTAGCATTCTAAGCATCTGTAGTACTTTACAGGAACCTCTTGTTCGTATTTATGTTATGTTATTGTTTGCTTGCTAAAGGAAAAGGTGCTAAGGTAAAGACCTAGGGTATATACAAAGTATACTCACCAAGACATCGCATCTCGTCCCTACGTATCCTGACTAGGATAGAATCAGAGTATTCGTAGTTCACCTAACTACGGGCGGTTAGTCTCGATCGCACTGGGGCGAGAGATAAGGGTTAGTTGTTAGTGAGCTCGCCAAGGATAGGTATCCTTGTGCCTACGTACCCTCATTAGGGAATGAGGAATCAGAGCATCCATAGTTCGCCTAACTACGGGTGAGGGACTCTTGACTGTGGTCAAGGTTCCAAGGGGAGGTAAGTGTTCATAACTATGACACTTACATAAAGTGTAGAGACTCTAATCCTCAAGCTAGGATAAAAGGGTAAGAAGTGTCCATGGCAAGACACCTACATATAGTGCGGCGACTATAAACCTAAGGCTGGGATGAAAGGGAAAGGAAGTGTCCATGGCAAGACAATCACATACAGTGCGGGGACTTTAATCCTAAGGCTAGGATAAACGGCTAAGAAGGAGTAAGCTAGGATAAGCTATCCTAAACATGACATGGCAGTCAACAGAGGGGGGGCCTTTCCTTTGGAATCAGGGATAAGCAACATCAAGGAGCAAGCGGTGAAGTTTTAAGCATACAACATAACAACCATGAATAAATGGTGATGAGCTCAAAATAATGAAAAAAAGAGATACTCAATGCAAGAATCGAAATCGAAAACTCAAATAGAAGTAGTCAATAAAATTAAAATAAAAAATAAATCCTACATATTTATATTCTAAACATGATTTTAAAAATTAAGGATTAATCTAATAAGAAAATGTTTTTTTTGAAGTTTTTAATTTTAATAACTAAAACTAAATAGTCTACAATAAAAGCTATCCAAAAAATTAAAATGAAGAATTAATGAAAATTGAAATAAAATTAAGAGTTATCTAAAAATTAAAACTAAGAAATTAGTAATAATTAAGTAAAATTAAAAGTTGTCTAAAAAATAAAAAACTAAAGAAATAATAACTACTAAGTGAAATTGAAAATAGTATAAAAATTAAAAAACTAAAGAATTAATAACAATTAAATAAAATTGAAAGTTGTTAAAAAATTAAAAAGTAAAGAAATAATAACAATTAAATGTAATTGAAAATGGAAGGGAGCAATCAGGAACATGGGTCGGCTATATCTCAATACCCAATTACCACAAGAAAGACCTAAAAGAAAACTCGCTTCCACTTCTTCTCAAAACGACAAAAAATTATGCATACAACTCGCCCCCTCCACCGATTCCTGTTCTCGCTCTCACCTCCTCACTTTACGCTCTGTACTTTTTTAGTTGATTTAAGCGACGTCGTTTCCGCGATTCACCTTGTTCCAAACGCTGACATTTCACACAGGGTTTGTTTCAAAGTGTTTAAAGCTTCATGGTTGTGTTCTGTTGTGGCTACGCGCAAGCTATTATCGTGTTTCCGTTTCGTGATTCTTAAAAGAAGACGATGTGTGGTGGATTTAGCGTTCGAAGAAGTTGTTAACCTGAAGGTACTGTTGTTGTTGGTATTGGAAGAATATTAAGGTTAGGTTTGAAGAGGTTTGGAAAAATAGCTGGAGAAGATAAGCTTAGGTTCCCGGTTGATGAAAGGAAGAATTTGTTTTGTAGATGGAGGAAGGGTGAGTGGCGTTGTGAGGTGAAAAGGAAATGGAGCAAGCTTTAAGTTTAGTGGTGAGGAAGAATTTGAAGCCAGAGAGTCCTTCTATTTTTTTTCAGGTTTTAGTTCTTTAGAGAATTTCCTTCATGTTCTTCTCTTCTTTTACTCTTAAATCCTATCCTGTTGTTGTACAGGTTTGTGCATAGGCAGCGTCTTGGTTGTGGTGAGTATGGTATTATCGCTGTTGTTTCACAAGAAAGAAAGTGAGTTTTACAGTAGCAAGATGCGCAAGATGGTAGCAGTTTTCTTTTGGTGATGTGAAGCAATGCTCTGGGTCAAAGTTGCAAAAATTTGGAACATAGTGGTTTGTACAGTTCATGGGAGATTTGAAGAGGTCTTGGTGTAACATGAATTATGGGGCATGGTACGGATGACTTGAAGTGGAGGGCAATTGGTTTTGCTTGTAGTGTCATTGTTGCTGCTAGATCAAATCGTACCACCATGGGCCTTTTTCTTTTTTCTTTTTTATGACAAATGGGCTTGGATTGTATGGTAATGGACTTTTTTAAGATTTTATATACTGGACTTTGTGAACAAAATGTGACATTGGTTATGAATGGATCTTGAAAATAAAAAATGGCAAATAAAAAAAAATCCACAATATAAATTCTAAAGAATGAAGAAAAATAGGATTTGTTTTCTAAACTTGAAATTAGATAAAAATAAGAAACAAAACTTCTAAGTTAATTGAAGTTCCAAAATTCTAAAATTGAATTAAATTCTAAAATAAATTTTAAAGGTGAAAGTTATGCATGGTAATAATTGAATTTTAAAAAAAATGAGACAAGCATTTAAATTGAAACAAATGAAATAAAATAAAAAGAATAAGATAAAAATGGCATTGAATGATAAGATTGAATGGGGGAAAATACATGATTAATTATTGTTATAGCCCAAATTTTACCCCTTAGATGCCATGACATCTTTGCATTTGCATTAGGGTTCAATTAACTGTGCATTGTTAACTAACCATCATATTTTGCTAGTGTGTTCTTCTATTGAAGGCTAGGGTCTTTGGCACAAGAGGAGGGCAAAATCAATAAGCCAAGCTCTCATGCCTTTCAAAGCTTCCTAAGATACTTCTTGACTTAATACGTCCATCCCAAGTGCTCCTTAGATGATTGGGAGAAGTGTTTGAATTCATCTGGTCAAGAAATCAACTGAGACTCCCAAAAGGTCAGCCTTAGTCCTTGATGGCTAACCATGAAATTTTGAAGTCATACTGCATGACCTCATGTGATTGGATCAAGAGAAATCAAAGAGGAACCATAAAATCAGGAGTTGTGAAAATTAGGGTTTTGACCTAAGGGATTACAAGGGAATCTTGGTGTGATCAGTCAATGCCTTGATTGGTTCATCAACCAATAGAGCTTACATACATTCAAGAGACCTTATGCATCAATAAATCAAGAGTAGTTGGCTCCCACCACAAGTGCAATGAGGCTTAGGTTCATCTGGCTCCATATTAGGGTTTTTTCAGGAAAAGTCAACCATGCCTTTGACTTTTGATCAAGGCATGATACCAAGTCTTGGGACATGATTCCATATGTTCATATACATCCTTGGAAGTCACCTATGATGTTTTGGAAGTTTTAGAAAGCAAGATCACCAAGGATCATACAGTTGAATTCATGAAGAAATTAAGGTTTCATCTGAAAAGTCAAACCTTTGACTTTTGGGGTTTTGGGTCCAAGATGAAGTGTTCAAGCCATATTCCATCAAGACATGTTTAATCTTTGAATTGGAGCATGAGAAATCAAGATTTAAGAGGTTTCTTGCAAAAGGGGCAAAGTTAGATAAGTGGAATTTTTCTAAGTATGGAAGAAAAAACCTAGTTTTATATGAACTTTAAAGAGTCATAACTTTCAATCCACACATCCATTTTTTGTGATCCAATGCTCAAATTGAAGATCTCATCATGAACTTTAAAAGTGTGTTATAGGGTCATACCCTAAAAGATGCTTAATTTTTTAGTTATGAGGCTTGGAAGTTTAGGGAAAGTTTAGGACTTAGTGAAATTTCACATTTTTCTCTTAATATGCAGCCAGTTTCAACCCAATTTTTCACTATGATCTCTTTGGATTCAGAACCTTGAGTGAACATGAACATTGTATAGCATACTCGAGGCTTTCCAAAAGGTCCTAGAACACCTCAATCCAATGTGTGAGCTGTGAGTTTCGAATCCATGAAGTTAGGCCCATGAAACATGATTTTTCATGTTTTCCACTTGATGAACTTGATGCAAATCCACTTCCATGCTGCAAATCTTTGTGTTTCAGAAGCTATTACTTGCAAATATTCACTTACTCAGAAGATTACATGAATTTAGAAGCATTATCCAACAAATTTGAGCATTAACCAAGTGTTCTTTCCATTAAGGGCATAAAGGCATGGCTTCCATTTTGGAAAAGTTCACTTTATACACAAAGTCAGCTCATTGAGCTACCAACTTGTCTCTTCTGCACTCCACCCTGCCATTGCATTAAGATAAAGTGACTAAATTCCTAACCACTCTAGAAAGGTCAATACAATGCATTGGAACCATGAACACCTTTGCAAATCCACTTGCATTTCAACTAAAATTCAACAAACCAAAACCATATCAGTTGCATTTCTGCAATCTGATCTCTCTCACCCTTTTTTCCTATAAATAAGACATCACAACACACTTCTAAAGACAACAAAAAATCCAGAAAACACTTAAGCAAAGTGAGAGAAACCAGTTCTTGCATCAAGTCACCCTTTGAAGCAAGAAACCTCTCATTTGCACAAACACTTCCAAAATCAGTTCCAGTCACAAAATCACTCAACCAATCACTCTAACACATCACAAAACATGTGTTAGAGCTGTTCAAACTCTCACCACCTTCAAAAATCTCTCAATTCCAAAATTCAACTCTCAAACCTAAAGAAAGTTGACTTTCTGCATTTTTCAAGACCAGTCCTTGTTCCTTCCATTTCCAACCATTCTAACACTTCAAATACCTAAATCATACTTAAGGTGTTCCAAACTTGCTTCACCAATTGTAACACGATTTACCCCAAGTTCCCTTTTGGTCACTTTGGTAACTTGTGCAAGAAGAAGCCATATACCAGTACAGTCATTTACTTTGGTTTCCAAGCACTTAGAAAGGATCAAGAAGGTGTATAGAAGTAGTCTAGATCATTGGTTTCTTGCTGGAGCTTCTATTTTGAAAACTGTATTTTGGACTTCAAGAGGTATGTACATTCCAATTTGACTTTTTGAAAGCATGATGATTTTAGAGGTACACTGAGTATGATTAGCTTATGTATGTTGTATATGACATGTTTGGTTCATTAATTGTGATTTAGCATGACTATGTTGAACTGTACTATAGAAAATGCAAGAATGAAAATATTTTAGGACCCCTATCATGTTTTGATTTAGGGACCATTTTAGCCAAAACCACTTATACCACTGTGATCCTTGTGAAAATTTGAGTAAGTTTGATTTTTACTTTGTCCATTTTCATGAAGTTTTGAGAGAGATATGGTTGCTTTTGCAACTGACTGAGGTTTGGTCACAAACCAGGTTGAACCATGGCCATGGCGCCATTCTGGGCCTAGAAACTTGTTTCATATATTATTAATTGGTTGCGTTTTCATAAACGGATGTACTGGCCACCCCAGTGGCGCAACCTTTGCCATGCCTTTTCCTTCTGATCATCATGTCTTGGGTTCGATCCTTGTGTCAACCCTTTTGCTTCTTTATGCGCGTGTTGTTTTTGTTAGCCATTGAGTGAGAAGTTTCATATTTATTTTAATAAAGGCGTATGTTATACAAGCCATACAAATGGCTCAGTTGGTTAAGCCTTTTAACACTGACCACAAGGGAGCGAGTTCAATCCCTCTTAGGGCCATGTCCCTTTATTTTTGACACTTAGTTTTTTCTATTCTCTTCACAACTTCACCAAGCCATAACTCTCTCCATTTTCATGATTTTAAGCCCATTCTTTTTGGATTATTTTCATCTTGTTACCTACTTTCTTATGGCATTAAAACTTTTCCCAAAAATATTAATTTTAGGAGCATTTATTCATATGCAAAGTGTGTGGATTCTAGGGTTTTCTTAGGAAATGTTTTGACTTCTTTTTTTGCATCCCTTGTTTTTTTTGCATCCCTTGTTATTCTTGATACTTTTAGGATTTGAACAACTTGTCTTAACATTGTTTAGACCCTTGAACCATGACTTAAACTTGCACATTTGTATAGTTTGATTTTGGTGTACTTTTAAGTATACGTTTACATGTAAATCATGTAAACTTTATCATCCCTTTGAAGTCTTAGATAGGTCTTTACCTACAATTAGGAATCTTGCCCCTTGTTTATAACATCTTAATGTATAAAAAACATCAACTTAGGTCACACCATGTACACATGTGCCTAAAACACTTAACTTTTCCCTTTCTTAAAAGTGAGTTCAAATACAACTTAGGTGATACTTTCCCTTTTGTACAAAGATTTTTTCAAAGACTACACCTCCCATGTTAGGTCATCACCTACTTGATTAAGATGTCTAGACTCGTATCATGCTCCCTTTAGGTGTTTAACTTGCTCAAAATTAATGAATAACTCTTTGTGTTAAATTGATACTGTCTTAAGTGCTTGCTTTGAATGTCATCACATTCACCATCATCATCCATGTGTTATATATATGTGTTTATCAACATCATTAAATTCATGTGTGAATATAATTTGTTATCTTCTATTTTCCCAATTTTGACAAGTTAACCTCTTAATTGAGTCTTGCTTGTTAGCTTTTCTCCTTAACCCTCTTTTTCACCCTCCTTCCAAAGGAAATTCTCTCTATTGACTTTAATGTCATAGATAGCTCATTACCTCTTGGCCATTTTAGAGCCATCATCCACCCTTGACCTCATTAGAGCCATTCCTTTCCCTTGACCTTATTAGGATCAACCCCTTGGCCTCATTAGAGCCACTTCCCCTTTGACCTAGTTTAGGTTAGGCTCATTACCTCCTCATGTAAACACTATCATCATAGATGTTTGCTCCCTCCTTGGCCTTATTGAGCCATTTACCTTACAACTCAGAATTAGGGTAGAGCTCTTCAACCCTATGTGAGTACCATCATCATGTATACTCACCTTTCCCTTTGGCCTCACTAGAGCCATTTTACCTTGAAACTTAGAAATTAGGATAAAGTTCTTAAACTCTATGTGATTCTCATCATAATTAGTATTCGCTTCCCTTTTGACTTTGTTCAAAGTCCACCTCTTAGACTTACCCTTTCAACTTGTCATACCCTAAATTTTGACCACCAAGATTTCCAATCATTGTGCAAGACATCATCACAATATGGATGTACCTCCATGCCTCATCAATCGCCTCAAAGAGGGTTGAGCATTCACCACAATCAAGAATTAGGGTTTTAAGTCCTCTCAGAGAACTTAGACAAAGGATCAATTAAGAAATGACATGATCTTCAACTTGTCTAACCTCTCAAGCACCTATAAAGGATCAAGAGGATTCCCACATCAAGAATCAAGCCCAAAGTTGCAACATTCCAAGTGGATCAAGCCTCAAGATCGCTAGTGTCACCAAATTAGGGTTTTGGTCGACTGAGGCCTCCAGATGAAAATTTTCATCTAAACATGAGCCAAGGATTCAAAGCATAACCCAAGATACTCCAAGGGACCTCATGGACCCAATCATCAAGTTAAATTAGCCTCAGGGGATGCATTTACCAAAAATCAGGAATTAGGGTTTCTTGACCTAATTCACCCCTAAGTTGACTTTTGGGACAAAACCTGAGCCAAGAGCTCAAGACAGGATTTGAGGGTCTCAAATACCCCACATTGATCCATTTAGAACAATGGATTGATTCAAGAAGCTTGATTCACAAGTTTCAATTTCATCTGGACCACAATTAGGGTTTTGAAGAAAAAGTCAACTATGCCTTTGACTTTTGGCCAGGACATGATTCCAAACCTTGGGACATGATTCAATATACCCTATAATACCTATGGAATCCATCCATTAGGTTTTATTTAGGTCAAGGACTTGATTTCATAAAGGATCACACAATTTTGGATTTTGTCCAATAAAAAGTCAACTGTGCACAAAATCAAGTTTGACTTTTTGGGATTTTTCACAAATGTGGTTCCCCTAAGTCAAAAATAATGTTAATGTATGATATTGATCATCATCCATCAAGAAAAATCAAGAAAAGTGAGGTTTCTTGCAAAAGGGGCAACCTTGAGAAACCAAAATTTTTCTAAGTTATGGAATAAAAGTGGTTTTGGTACCAACTTCCAAGGATCATAACTTGAGATCCAAGCAACCATTTTGGATGATCCAAAGTTGGATTTGTAGGTCTTGCTACACCCTACAAAAGCTTCATCTACCTCAGATTCCAATTCTTTATGAATTTTAAGTTATGGAGTGATCAAAATGACAAAAACATAAAAATGACACTTTTTCCATCACTTAGTGAAAATCTGCCTAAGTTATCAGCCTTGAACATCAATGTTCATGATGATTTTTCAATGGGATCCAAATAGTTTCAAAACAAACTATGATCACACATGTTTTGTATCATATGAGGGCTTTCTAAAAAGCATAAGAGCCTCCCATAACTCAACCTGAGCAGGGAGATATGAATCCCTCAAAATCACCATTTCCAACTGTCTTGGACAAGGCAGATTTTGGCATTTTGCTCGATTTGGCAAATTTGGACAACTCTAAACCTTGTCATCCATTTGGACACATCTGAGGATAAAACAAAAGGAGAATGATATGATCCCCAAGCCTCCTAAGTCCAAGGATCTACATATAGCCATGCCAAACCTAAAAGAGTTAAAAAGTGCCAAGACTCCAATTTTGTTTCAATGCATTCAATGGATGCATCAAGGTAGCATGAACTGAGGCAAGTTTAACTGAATGAGTCAAGCCTTATCTCTGAACCAGGTGACCATAGGCCTGTGCTCTAACCTCAAGTAAATGGTTAGAGGAGACTTAAGATTCCATTTGATCCACATTGGCCACAGACCTGCTGCAGATGCCACACACTATTGCTTGCAAAACAAACTTGCTCTACTATAAATAGAGCTCAATTGTGATCAGTTTGAGTACACCAAAGCACCCAAACTGATGCTTTCCTCAAAATCTCCCTTTCACTCCAATTTTTCCTTCTAACTCAAGTCACTATCGGGTTTTGAGTTTGAGAGCAATTCCAACCAAACCAATCACACACACACCTCATAAACATCACATGTGAGTGATCCATAACACACAATCACATATGGAACATCAGATTCTCAAAATCACCAGCCAATTGCTCAAGTTCTTGACAGAGTTGTAGTTGAGGTGCCCTATCAAGTTCCAGCTCATTTCAATCCCCTCCAAGCATTCAAACACACTCCATGGCACCTAAGGAAGCTGTCCAGATCATTGGAACCTAGCTGTAACACTTTCATAACCGAACTCAATCACCAGCTGCAAGAGGTAATCATGAACCCTTCAAACTCTATATTCCATGCATGATAAATGAATTTTTGAGTTACCATCTTGTTTTTGCATGTATATAGAGTGATAACCCTCAATCAATTGCCATGAATCAACTGTGTATGGAATTTCATTTTGTTCATGCTGAAATTAGGGTTCTTGAGGTTTTCTGTTGATTTCTTTCTCCATACTGAATATAAATGCAATTAAACTATTTGGTTGTGATCCTTGTTCAAAAACAAACAAGATTGGTACTTGAATCATGCAAAACCATTGTGAAATCATGGAGAAAAGTGAGAAAACGCAAATCTGCAAAAACAGAGGGCGCAGGCAAGAACCAAGTATTCTTGGCGCCATAATTCAAATTTTTGAATTTTAGTTATTTTTGTTTAATTGATTCAAAAATTAATTTCTCTCTGAATATTTATGTTTTTTAATTGATTCTTTTTCTCAAAATTCACAAAAATGTTTTAATATTTTATTTTACAAAAAATCCAATTTATATTATTTATTTAATATAGTTAGAATTTTTGTAATTAATTTCATTATTTATTTTTTTAAACATTTTTAAAATGAAATTCCCACTTTGATCTTTCAAAACCAATTGAATTTCAAGCTTTCATATGATTAAACATGATTTTTCAAAATATTTTCCAAAGTGTACAACTTGTTTTTGAATATAATTGATATTTTATCATTTATTATTTAAATTACCTTTGAAAAATGACATTTTAATTTAAAATTAGGGTTTCCTCTAGATTTTAAATTTTCAAACAACCTTTGGGCCTCTAATTGAGTGTAAGACCCATTCCTTGTAAATATAAACCTTTTTTGGGCCTCAGTCATTGTATAAGTCCCGATACGATTTTAAAATCTCGGCGCGGTCGTTGCCTTTTAAACAAAAATCACCTGGGCCTCTCCTTGAGTTGTAAGCCCCATCACTTGTATACAAAATAAACTTTGGACCTCTAATTGGGTGTAAGACCCATTCCTTGTAAATAAAAACCTTTTTGGGCCTCAGTCATTGTATAAGACCCACTGTGTTTTCAAAATCTCGGCGCGATCGTCGCTTTTTCAAAACATTTTCATCTGGGCCTACCCTTATGTAGTAAGTCCCATTTCTTTTCTTTTTCAAACCTTTGGGCCTCTCCTTGAGTTGTAAGACCCATCCGTTGATACAGAAAACCTCTTTGGGCCTCAGTCATTGTATAAGCCCCAATACAGTTTACAAAACAATGGTACGATTACTGTTTTTCATCTGGGCCTCTCCTTGAGTATAAGCCCCAACAATCTTTTCAAAACAAATTCCCTCTTGATTTAGGTTGAAATCCATAGTTGTTGTCAAAACTTTCTTTAATTTCTTAAACAACTAACCATACAGCTGTTACAATGGAAGCTTACTCGCCTGTAAGTTTTATCAGCTTTCATTTACTTGCTTTCACATATATATAACTGTATTGCTGGAAGCTTGCTCGCCTGTAAGTTTTTATCAGCTTTCTTTACATGCTTTCATATATATATATATATATATATATATATATATATATATAAAACTATATTGTTGGAAGCTTGCTCACCTGTAAGTCCTTCTTTCATATCCTTTTAAATACTTGTCATATATCAACTGTATATATACGTGTATATCTGCTTAGAGTTTTCCCTGGAAACTAAGTCTAGAATTAAGCAATACCAGGTGGTCACTCCTAAATACAGTCAAAACTAGATCCCCGTAGGATTTCCAGATAAAGTCTTGCCTTCTCTTGGGCTTAAACAATATGGAACAAAGAGAAAGGCATTATTCCCGGTGAAACTTTTCTTAGACTGTCACTATTAGGAAATTGTCAAACAAATTCATTCCCCAGAGAGGATTAATTCTCGGTGAAACTTCTCTTGAATTTCTTTAAACCCTAGAACTGCTCACTAAAGGATTAATTCTCGGTGAAACCTTTTTTGAACTTTTCTTAAGTTTGGACCCACAGGCTTCCTAAAAGTATCCCCTCATCCTCTTGGGCTTTGTACAAGGACCCTCCGGCTTCTTAGAAGATCTCATGCCTTCTCTTGGGCTTAATACAAGGACCCTGAAGACCTCTTAAATGTATAAGATAGAACTTAGTCATCCTTTGCTAGAGCAGTCTTTCAAGTGTCAAAAACATCAGACCAATTTAGGGTTGGTTCTCATCCCTTAAAACACCTGCCTCCTCTTGGGCATCATACAAAGATAAAACTCTTCCATACCAGTAGACTTGGACAGTCTAATCCCCTCTTGGATCTCAAAGACATTCTCAAGTTCCTTACAAACATAAGAGAAACCCTGGTCATTTTTAATCAATCTCCAGTAGAGTTAAAACCCATGGGTTCTAAAACCCAGTCTTTCTCCTAAAAATCCTTTAGCCAGGGTCAGTTTATCATCAGTATAATACTATCCCAAATCAGAACCTCAAGGCATCTGATATCTCAACCCTTCTGTAAACCCTCAGCAAGAGTTGATTCCCCATTTGGACCTGCCTCTGGATCTCAATAATCCTCAGCAAAAGATAGCCTTCTCTTAGGCTTTGTATAAATATTTCTTTCTCTGTTCTTCCCCGACAAAGTTAGCCTTCTTTTAGGCTTTGTATAATGATCCTTCCTTTCCTCAGCATAGTCAGCCTTCTTTCGGGCTTTGTACAATGATTTTCCCCAGCTGAACTAACCTCTTCAGACTCTCTTGATGAGTCAATACCTTTCCACACTCTCTTGTTGAGTCAATGGTATAAAACAAAAGCACTCTCTTGTTGAGTCAACCCTTTAAGCCTCAATCTCGGGCTTTGTACGAGACAGATAAAAACACTCTCTTGTTGAGTCAACCCTTTCAACCTTAATCTCGGGCTTTGTACGAGACAGATAAAAACACTTTCTTGTAGAGTCAACCTTTTTTAGCCTCAATCTTGGGCTTTGTTCAAGACACCATATAAATTTCCCTAAGAAGAGTCAATCCTTTTTCCATCCTCAATCTTGGGCTTTCTACAAGACAGATAATACTCTCCAGTAGAGTCAAAATCTTTTCAGCCTCAATCTTGGGCTTTGTACAAGACACCTGAAATATCCTCAGCTGAGTCAGTAAAGTCTCACTTTAGCCTCAATCTTGGGCTTTGTATAAGACAGATAAAGATTTCTTTCCCACAGAGTCAGTCTTCTTTTCAGCCTCAATCTTGGGCTTTGTACAAGACACATATAAACCCTCCCCAGCAGAGTCAAAATCCCTTTTAGCCTCAATCTTGGGCTTTGTACAAGACAGACAAAATATTTCCCTGGAAAAGTCAAACTTTTAGCCTCCTCTTAGGCTTTGTATAATGATATCCCCAAAAGAGTTAGTCTCTTTTTAGCCTCAATCTTAGGCTTTGTACAAGACAGATAAAAATAATCTCTCGTTGAGTCAGTCTTTTCCAGCCTCCTCTTAGGCATTGTATAAAGACTTCCCTAGTGGAGTCAATCAATCTCTTAGCTGTAACCTTGGGCTTTGATCAAGGCACACAAAAATCAACAATACTCAGAGGAAATCAAAATCTCTGTAGGAAAACATTTCACTGTGTTATCACATATCAAAACAGAAAATCAAATCAAACCCTAAATCCCAGATAATTGTTGTAAGTGGCACACTTGTTGATCCAAATATCCAAGTTGTCGTCCATCTCTTATCCTGGAAAATTTTCTCTTTCATCTAATGGCTGTAAGCGGCAAGCCTCTAGATTATTTACATCCACGCCACTGTCTCTCTCTTATCATGAAAGACTCCTAAGGAAAAATGGCATTGCTCAACCTTGAGTTAAAGTTTTCCCTTCAGGACAAATCCCTATAAAGGAAATTATGGCATTGCTGGATTCACATATCCTAGTTAAAGTAATTCTCCTTTATAAACAGTTACCCAACAAACTGTGATAAACAGATGAGATATCTCCTTTAGAGATGACAAATTCTCTCTCAGACAACCATTTAGCTTCAATCTTGGGCTTTGAACAAGACACAAATACCTTTTTAGCTTCAATCTTGGGCTTTGAACAAGACACCAAATATATTTTTCTCCCATAGAATAGGAGGAACTACAATTGCTCTGATTTTCTTGTTTCTTTAAACGGGAATACGTAGGCATAAAATTGTGAAATCTTAGCGAGCATACCAATCAAAAACTCTAGGTCCAGTACCTTCACACATACTAATCAAAACTGAGGTCCAATACCTCACCAAAATCATCAAAAACTCTCTCTCTCTCTCTCTCTCTCTCAAACAAGAAACTTTCCCAACCCATCAACCGATAAACACCATCAAGTACAAAGCAGAGCCTAAAACTAACAACCTGTGGATAACCACATATAGGATAGATAATTGACAACTCTCCATTGTATAACCTGACCCCAGACTCCCCAATCTCTTTCAGCGTTTGTTCAGTTAAACATTCGCGTGCAAGGTTAGTTTTAGATAACTTCCCATTCCCTTCCAGTTTCACGAGATAAATAAGAAATCAGAAAGTAGCACCCCACTCCCCCTCACTACGGTGAGGAGAGAACCCAATGGCGATAAGGTGGTCGCGTCACCGACAAAAATCGCACGCTACAGAAAAATGACGACTCTGTTGGGTAGCATCATTTTGTCTGTTAGGGACTAGGATTATAGCTCTTAAGAGGTCTAGGATGTTAGTTTTAGGAATCACACTATATATATATATATATATCGCTTTTCCTACTTGATATCCGTGTTTATTTTTCTGTCAATGGGAATGCAAGTGATGTCGCATGCGGAAAGTTTGAGTGATACCTAAGATAGGTGATGGCAGAGACGGGCGGTCTTACAGGGAGTGAATCCCGAATAAGCTGTCCCGGCAGACCATCAAATCAGTGGCGGTACCCTTTGCAGATTCAATGTCTAACGACTTCGGTTGTGAAAGCAGATTGTCCGATTGTGGTATCCATGAAATTGAGGATTTAGTAGACAATAACTATGTGGCTATTTAGTAGTGCGGTAGCTATCAAAAATAGTTGACACGCGATACTACACTCAATTGAGATTACCCTAAGATGCTACAGCTCGCTCGGGTGAACAAGCCTGCTGTTGTTATCCCAAGGGGGGTCAATGATTTTGAGAACAGGTACAAAAGTTCACCATAGTACAACCTTTGGGGATGGGTAGAGCCATGACTCCATGCTCATGATACTGAACCTTTGAACCCATGTTTTTTCTATGTTTTTGTGTGCTGCATTCATGCATTCATTTAAAAAACTTTTAGACAAAGAAAAAAATCTTCTTTTCTAGTCTCTCTCCTTTTTTCAAATAAAACTAAAACAATGATTGCAAATATCAGAGAAAAATATTGCGTTATGGATTTCGGTAGAAGGAAGACACACAAGTACATCTTTAAGGTTCCAAAACTAGAGGATTTGAGAGGGTTGGCAAGGATGATCATCAACCCTGATGCTTTCAGAGCTAAGTACGGAGGACTGCTGTCTCTGTTAAGGGTCCCTGTAGTTGAAGGAATCCTGTCTACGCTAATCCAGTTTTATGATCCGGGTTATCACTGTTTCACGTTCCCGGATTATTAACTAGCACCAACGCTGGAGGAGTATTCTCACCTGACTGATTTACCCATCACTGACCAAGCTCCATTTTCTGGACTGGAAGAAATTCCAAAGGATCAAACCATTGCAAGAGCAATCTATTTGGACGAGTCAGAAGTCAGGACTCACATGACCGCTATGGATGGAATCCAAGGTTTATCGACCAAGTTTTTGGTAGAGAAAGCCCTATACTTTGCCAGTATAGGAAACGTTACTGCTTTCGAAGAGATCTTTGTTCTACTCACATACGGGTTGTTCCTTTTTCCCAACATCTATAACTTCATTGATATCAATGCCATTAAGATATTTTTGATTGGAAACCCCGTACCAACCCTGCTCGTAGATGCTTATCATTCTGCACATTTAAGGAATTTGTACAGCGGAGGAATGATCACCTGCAGTGTACCCCTGCTATACAAATGGTTCCTTTCCCATTTACCCAAGTCTGCTGCTTTTTGGGATCATAAGAGTACTCTACGTTAGTCACGGAGGATCATGTCTCTTACCAACTCTGACATAGATTGGTGCAATCGGATCTAGAACGGGATAAGAATCATCGACCGTTGTGGAAACTTCCCTAATGTACCCCTCATATGAAATAAAGGAGAAATCAACTATCATCCAATTTTAGTTCGTCGTCAACTCGGATACCCGATGAGACATTTCCCGCGTAATGTTCATCTGGAAGGTCTTTTCTTCAAGGAAGGAGAAAATGATAGGGCACTAAAGACAGAAATAGTGCATGCCTGGAAACATGTTCACAGGAAAGGAAGAGAGTCTCTAGGAAAACCAGATTGTGTCTCTATGGAACCTTATATCCACTGGGTACAAACTAGTGCTCTCAAGCTGAAGATGCCTTACCCTCGTCAAAAAGTTCTTCCGTTAAAGGAATCCGTCCTCTATTTTATGTCTAATGCGGAAAAACTCCAGGCCACTCTCAACAAAGTTCTACGGGAAAAGAAATCTTGGAAGAACAAGTACCGCATTCTCAATGTGGAGTGTACCAAAATTCAACAGCTGTTAAAAGAAAAGGATGCTCTGATCGAGATTCTAGAACAGAATGCTATAGAAGATCAAAGGAACTTGCTCGCTCTTTTCACTTGGCAAAGGACCGACAACCCAAAACCGGCTCAAGAGCCCCGGTCAAAGAAAAGGAAAATACCAGAACCAGCACCTGAGCTCTCCTCAGAGAGGACTCATGATCCATAAGCTTAGACATTTCCTTTTACAACACTTTGTAAAATAATGTATTTCTATTTCTGCAATCTTTTGAATTCAATAAAACGGGGTCTCCCCACTGTATGATATTTGAAATCTATTTGTTGAAGTTTCTTTTTGATTAAAACAAAAATTAATATATATATATATATATATATATATATATATATATATATATATATATCATTGCATTCATCATTCTCACATAACACATTCTTCTTACCTTCGAACCTCACGTCTGTGTCATGATTCTAGAGTCAAACTATCTCATTCGTACAATACTTGGGCCAATCGACAAAAGAAAATGGATGATCTTGAGGAAGATAACAGAGAGCTGAGAGAAGAAATCGACGCTCTAAAAGAAGATCTGAGGAAACTTTACGGTGACATGCAATCTCTGGCAGCAGCTCAGAGACAACAACAAAGGACTGTGATCTCAAAGATCACATCTACGCCCATAGTGGAGATGTATGATCCTCGGTACAACATGCCTAAAGATTATCCCTGAGGCATGCCTATCAACATTATCCCTGAAGGATACATTCTGCCGGTCACGGAAAACACAGAAACTGCAGCAGGAACCGCTGGGCCTGAAGGTTACAAACTTCGGGAAAGCGAAGACGCAAGAGTGGTGGTAGCAACTCCTGAAGGTTACAAACTTAGGGGAATAAAAGAACCAAGAGTCACTGCCGTAATGACTATACCACAGCCAGTGGTACACACTGTCCCGGAAGGACAGATTCCACAAGTAATCTCGGGTGGAAATGAAAGTATGTACGACAGGATGAATGAGTTCCAGGAACAATTTCTGGAGATGCAGAAGGAACTGCATGCGAATCGCAGTCAGGATTTATTCGGAAAGGACGCCACAGACCTTTGTTTGGTCCCTAATGTGAAAATCCCGCACAAATTCAAGGTGCCCAACTTTGAAAAATACAAGGGCAAATCTTGCCCTCAAAGTCATTTGGTGATGTACGCTCGAAAGATGTCAACTCAGACAGATAATCAACAGTTACTGATCCACTACTTCCAAGTGTAGCGAGCGATTTTTGTCGGTGACGCGGCCACCTTATCGCTGGTTTTTGGGTTTCTCCCCACAATAAGGAGGGGTGCTACTTACTGATTTCTTATTTATCCCATGAAGCTGGATGGGAAAGAGGAGTTATCTAAAACTAACCTTGCACGCGAATGTTTAACTGAACAAACTATTTAAAGAGATTGGGGGGTCCGGGGTCAGGTTATATAATGGGGAGTTGTCAATTACCCATCCTATATGTGGTTATCCATAGGAGGTTAGCTTTAGGTTTCACTTTATACTTGATGGTGTTTATCTGTTAATGGGTTGGGAAAGTTTCTTGGGAAATATGAGTGACTAAGTGAGTTTTTGTTGATGTTCGGGTTTTCCGATGTTTTTGGTAAGGTACTGGACTTAAGTTTTCATTGATGTGTGAAGGTACTGGACCTAGAGTTTTTGTTTAGTATGCTCGCTAATATTTCACAATCTTATGCCTACGTATTCCCGTTTAAAGAAACAGGGAAATCAGAGCAATCGTAGTTCCTCCTATTCTAAGGGAGGAAAAAGATATTTTGGTGTCTTGTTCAAAGCATAAGATTGAAGCTAAAAGGCTTTGACTGAGACAGAATTTGTTATCTCTAAAGAGGGATTGGACTTCCTCTGAGGGGATTGTTGATTTTTGTGTGCCTTGATCAAAGCCCAAGGTTGAAGATAAAAGGTTGATTGACTCCACTAGGGAAGTCCTTATACAAAGCCTAAGAGGAGGCTGGAAATGACTGACTCAATAAGAGAGTGTTTTTATGTCTTGTACAAAGCCCAAGATTGAGGAAAAAAAGAAACCGACTCTTTGGGGATATCTTTGTATAGAGCCTAAGAGGAGGCTAGAAGTTTGACCTTTCCGGGGAAAGTATTCTATCTGTCTTGTACAAAGCCCAAGATTAAGGCTAAAAGAGACTGACTCTGTGGGAAAGAAATCTTTATTTGTCTTGTACAAAGCCCAAGATTGAGGCTGGAATGAGTTTGACTCAACTGAGGATATTTTAAGTGTCTTGTACAAAGCCCAAGATTGAGGCTGGAATGAGTTTGACTCAGCTAAGGAAATTTATTTCTCAAAGCCTAAAGGAAGGCTGGGAGGAATTGACTCTACTGGAGAAGATATTTTTCCCCAAGATTAAGAGAAGGTTATGAAGATTTATGTCTTGTACAAAGCCCAAGATTGAGGCTAAAAGGGTTTGACTCAACAAGAGAGTGCTTTTATCTATCCTATACAAAGCCCAGTATTGTGGCTGAACAAGCTGGAGAAATCTTTATACAAAGCCTAAGAGGAGGCTGACTTTTGCTAGGGGAAACCTTTCTACCAAGCCTACGAGGAGGCTGGAAAAGATTTACTCAACAAGAGAGTGTCTCGTACAAAACCCGAGATTGAGGCAAAAAGGGTTGACTCAACAAGAGAGTACAAAAAGGTGATTGACTCAACAAGAGAGTCTGAAATTTGATTGACTCAACACGAGAGTCTGAAAGGTGATTGACTCAACAAGAGAGTCTGAAAAGTGATTGACTCAATGAGAGAGTCTGAAAAGGGATTGACTCAACAAGAGAGTCTGAAAAGGTTATCTCCGCTGGGGAGAATCATTGTATAAAGCCCAAGAGGAGGCTAACTATGCCGAGGAAAGATCATTATACAAAGCCTAAGAGAAGGCTATCTTTCTGCTGAGGATTATTGAGATCCCTAGGCAGGTCCAAGTTGGGAATAAACTCTTGCTGAGGGTTCCCGAAGAGTTGAGATATCAGATACCTTGAGGTTCTGATTTGGGATAGAGTTATGGTGATGATAAACTAACCCTGGCTTAGGATTGATCGGATGATCAGGGTTTCTTCCTATGTTTGTAGGGAACTTGAGAATGTCCTTGAGACTCAAGGGTATTTAGACTATCCAAGTATACTGGTGTGGAAGAGTTTTATCATTTGTATGATGCCCAAGAGGAGGCAAGGGTATTAAGGGATGAGAATAAACCCTAAATCCTAGATTTAACACTGGAAAGACTGCTCTAGCAAAGGGTGACTAGGTTCTGTCTTATACCTTTAAGAGGTCTTCAGGGTCCTTGTATTAAGCCCAAGAGAAGGCATGAGAACTTCTAAGAAGCCGGAGGGTCCTTGTACAAAGCCCAAGAGGAGGCGGGGATGCTTTTAGGAAGCCTTTTGGTCCCAAACTAAGAAAAGTTCAAGAAATGCTATTCACCGAGAATAGATCATTTAGTGAAAGTTCTGAGGTTAGAAGAAATTCTAGAGATGCTATTCACCGAGAATAGATCAACTCTGGGGAGTAGATTTCCTTTGACAATTTCTAATAGTGTCAGTCTGAGAAAAGGTTCATGAAGAATACTGCCTTTCTCTTAGTTCCATATTGTTTAAACCCAAGAGAAGGCAAGACTGTATCTGGAAATCCTATAGGGATCTAGTTTTGACTGTATTTAAAGAGTGACCAACTAGATTTACATAGTTCTAGACCTAGTTGCCGGGGAAAACTCTAAATAACTATACTAGTATATATACAATTGATATATAACAAGTATCTAAAAGGATATGAAAGAAGACTTACAGAGGAGCAGCTTCCCACAATATAGTTATATACATTAAAGCATGTAAAAGAAAGCCGATAAAAACTTATAGGTGAGCAAGCTTCCATGCTGTATCGTTAGTTGTTCAAAGAAATTAAAGAAAGTTTTGATAACAACATGTATATTTGAATCTATATCAAAGGAGAAGTTGTTTTGAAAAGATTGTTGGGGCTTATACTCAAGGAGAGGCCCAAGGTTTAACAGTGATCGCACCGTTGTTTTGAAGATCGTATTGGGACTTATATAAATTACTGACGCCCAAAAGAGGTTTATTTACAAAAGGGTTGGGTCTTACACTCTATTAGAGGCTTAAAAGTTTATTTTTGTACAAGGGATGGGTCTTACAACTCAAGGAGAGGCCCAGGAATTTCTGTTTGATCATGGCGATCGCGCCGAGATTTTTCTTATCGTGTCGGGACTTATACAATATCTGAGGCCCAAAATGGTTTATGTACAATAAGGGTTGGGTCTTACACTCTATTAGAGGCCTAAAAAGTGTTTGAAAAAGATTCGTTAGGGTGAAAATCAAAGAAACCGTAATTTCATTTTCTTTTAAAAGTAATCCCTTTAATAAAATGAATAAAATGACAAAAATACCAAATAAGTCTAAATAAACTACTTGTGATTTTTTATTAAGGTTTGAAAAATGAGGTTTTAATCACAAGATGATTTAGAACTCATTTGATTTTGGTTTTCAAGAGGAATATTCATTTTTTGAAATGTTAAAAAACAATAAAAATGAATTTATTTACAAAAATATCAACTATATTAAATAAATAATATAAATTTGATTTTTTTGTGAAATAAAATATTTTAACATTTTTGTGATTTTTTGCAAAAAGAACCAATAAAAAATAATAAAAATTGAGGGAGAAATTAATTTTTCAAATCATTTAAGAAAATAATATGAAAAATATGAAAAAATGGAAAAAGTGGTAAAAAGGGAGGGTTTGGGGCGAGGGGGATTCGAACCCCAGACCTCCTTGCCAAACACATGAGCGCGCAACCACTGGGGTGGTGATACATCTGTGTATCAAAACCACCCCATAAATATATAAGGTGTAGCGCGATTTTTTGTGTGGTTGCGAAGCACTATCGCTTTGGGGTACTACAGTTCGATTCATTTTTTATCCTATTGAAGCTGATGAAGAAAGGGAAATAGATGT
The DNA here is from genome assembly GCA_022829125.1 of Lathyrus tuberosus. Lineage (NCBI taxonomy): Eukaryota > Viridiplantae > Streptophyta > Magnoliopsida > Fabales > Fabaceae > Lathyrus > Lathyrus tuberosus. The sequence goes on from JALAZF010000078.1 coordinate 16,779,538, forward strand.
CTCTAATTAACCCTGCTTGTAAACTGAGTTTAAACAGATGACTTTTGGTTTATAGATGCTATTAAGATTGTGGGTCTCTCTTAGGTTATTTTGTTAAGAACACAGTGTCTAGGCTATTGCTAGGATGTTAGGACTGATGCTTTTCGGTTGATGTGTGAAGGTACGGGATTTTGGGATTTTTGATTAGTGTGCTCGCTAAGATTTTTACAATCTTATGCCTACGTATTCCCGTTTGACAAAACAGGGAAATCAGAGCTATCGTAGTTCCTCCTATTCTATGGGAGAAAAGTTGTTTTGGTGTCTTGTTCAAAGCCCAAGACGCGAAGCTAAAGGTGGTTTGTATCTTGTTCAAAGCCCAAGATATGAAGCTGAAGGGTCTATTTGTATCTTGTTCGAAGCCCAAGATGTGAAGCTAAAGGGTTTCGACTTTAGAGAGAATTTGTCATCTCTAAAGGGGAGTTGTTGATGTTTGTATGCTATGAACAAGGCACAGCTTTGATGCTAAAAGGTTGATTGACTGAACCGAGGTTTTCCTTATACAAAGCCTAAGAGGAGGCTATTGGCCCAACAAAAGGGTGCTTTTATGTGTCTCGTACGAAGCCCGAGAGAGAGAGGCTAAAAGGGATTGACTCAACAAGAGAGTCTTTTATACTCAACAAGAGAGCGTTTTTGTATGTGTCTTGTACGAAGCCCAAGATGGAGGCTAAAAGGGTGATTGACTCAACAAGAGAGTCTTTTATACTCAACAAGAGAGTAATTTTGTATCTAGTACGAGGCCCGAGATGGAGGCTGAAAATGGGTTTGAATCAATAAGAGAGTCTTTTATACTCAACAAGAGAGTGATTTAGTATCTCGTACAAAGCCCGAAATGGAGGCTAAAAAGAGGTTGACTCAACAAGAGAGTCTTTTATACTCAACAGGAGAGTGTTTTAGTATCTCGTACAAAGCCCGAGATAGGGGCTAAAATTTTGATTGACTCAACAAGAGAGTCTTTTATACTCAACAAGAGAGTGTTTCGGTATCTCGTATGAAGCCCGAGATGGAAGCTTAAAGGGGAAGTGACCCAACAAGAGAGTCTGAAAAGGTTAGCTCCCTTGGGGAGAATCATTGTACAAAGCCTAGAGGAGGCTAACTTTCCTGAGGAAAGGATCATTATATAAATCCTAAGAGGAGGCTATCCGTTGGCGACTGTTTCAGTTTAGTGACAGGTCCAGTATGTTGGATAAAAGAGAAAATCAGTTCTTATGATTAAAGGTTTTGTTGTGCTTTGGTACTGATCAGAGGATCAGGATTATTTCCTGTTCTTTAAGGAAAGGGGAAATCCAAAGGGTATTGAGACTGTCCAAGTCTACGGGTGTTTTGAGAAATCGATTCTCAGGTAGTGAATGATCTTTGTATAATGCCCAAGAGCAGGGTCTTATACAAGTGGCTGAGGCCCAAAAAGGTTTTCTATACAAAGGGATGGGTCTTACACTCTCTCAAGAGGCCCAAAGGTTTATTTTTATACAAGTGGTGAGGCTTACAGCTCAAGGAGAGGCCTAGGTTTTTGTTTTGAAATGGCGATAGCGTCAAGATTTTCTTTTAACGAAGAGGGACTTATACAATGTCTGAGGCCCAAAATTGTTTTGGTTAAAAGGGGATTGGGTCTTACACTCTATTAGAGGCTCAATGATTGATTTTTGTACAAGTGATAGGGATTACAGCTCAAGGAGAGGCCCAGGTTTTTTTGTAAAAAAGGCGACGATCGCGCCGAACTTTTTGATGGTATCGGGACTTATACAATACACTGAGGCCCAAATTATTTTGGTTTCCACAAAGGGTTGGGTCTTACACTCTACCAAGAGGCCCAAAGAGTTTTAAAAAATGGGTCTTATAGCTCAAGGAGAGGCCCAGGGTTTGTATGAAAACGGTGATTGTACCGAGGTTTTTTGAAAACACAGTGGGTCTTATACAATGACTGAGGCCCAAAAGGTTTGGTTTTCAAAGGGTGTTGGGTCTTACACTCTATTAGAGGCCTAAAGTGTTTGAAAAAGTTTGATGAGGGTTAAATTATTCAAAAACCCTAATTTGTTTTCAAAATGTATTATAAAAAATTCAATTAAAATGATCAAAATTGTTAAACATATGGAAAACAAATTGTGATCTTGGATTAATGTTTCAAAAATCAAGTTTCTATCCACAAAATGATTGGAAATCAATTAAGTTTAGAAAATCATGGAGGAAAAAATATTTTAAATGTTAAAAACATATAAAACATTAATTCTTTGCAAAAATATCAAATATATGAAATAAATAATATTTTTGGGATTTTTTGGTAAAATAAAATATTTTACCATTTTTGTGAATTATTAAAAAAAGAATCAACTCAAAATCATTAAAATTCAGAGAGAAATTAATTTTTGAATCAATTAAATAAAATCACAAAAATTCAAATATTCAAATGTTTGAAAATGGCGCCAAGAACATGGCAAAAACACGCGCCACCCTCTGTTTCTGCAGATTTGCGTTTTCTATCCAATCTCACTGAATACTTGATTATATCATGCAATCTACATATCAATCTACTCGTTTCAACCTCACGATCATGTCTATGGTCTTTAATTTCATTTATTTTAAACATGGAATAAGAAATCAAAGAGAAACCTCAAGAACCCTAAAATTTGCATGAAGGCTCAGAAATTCCATACACGGTTAAAACAAAGCAATTGATTGAGGGAAAACACTCTATGCATGATTATGAACATATGGCCAAATTATTGTGCAGCAAAAAATGCATGAATCATAGAGTTAGAAGAGCTCATGCTTACCTCTTGCAGCTTGTGATCGTGTTTTGTGTTAGAGGTGTTGCAGCTTGGTTCCAAGGATATGGACAGCTTCTTTAGGTGCTATGTAGTGTGTCTGGATACTTGGACTGGATTGAATTGAGCTGGAACTTAATTTGGCACCTCAACTGTAAATATGTCAAAGGCTTGAGCAATTGGCTAGTGATTTTGTGATTTTGGTGTTCCAGATGTTATGTGAGTGTTTGGATCACTTCTATATGATGTTTATGAGGTGTGTGTGTGATTAGTTTGGTTGGAATAGCTCTCAAACTCAAAACACGATAGTGACTTGCTTTGGAAGGCAATTTTGGAGTGAAAGAAGAGATTTTGAGGAAAGCATCTGTTTGATGGCTTTGGTGTACTCAAACTGATCACAATTGAGCTCTATTTATAGTAGAGCAAGTTTGTTTTGCAAGGAATAGTGAATGGCAACTGCTGCATAGGTTTGGCCAATGTTGAGCAATGAGAATCCAAGTCTCCTCTAGCCATTGACAAGAGGTTAGGGCACAGGCTGCTGGTTCCCTTGGTCTTGGATAAGTCTTGACTGAATTCAGTTGGGAAGAGCTCAGTCCATGCCACCTTTGTGTATGCATTGAATGCTCCAATCCAAAATTGGAGTCTTGTCCCTCTTTTAGAGATTTCTAGGTTTGGCATGCTATTTTTGGTTCCAAAGACTTGGGAGGCTTGGGATCAGAGTTGGTTCCTCCTTGGTCCCCCCTTGAGGTGTTCAGATGGATAGAGTTGCTCTCCCTTTGCAAAATTTGGGAAAATCGAGTAAAACTCCAAAATCTGCCTTGCCATGACAGTTTGCAGCAAGGCATATTGGCATTGTCATATCTCATGGCTCAAGTGGAATTTGATGAAGTTCTTAGCCATTTTGGAAAGCCCTCATATGATACAATAACTTTTTAATCATAGTTGGTTTTGATACCTTTTGGATCCAAGTGAAAAATGCCCCTACATTTGGAAAAAAGACAAGGCAGATTCTGACTTAGTGAAAATTTCACTAAGTGTTGGAAAAAATGACATTTCATGTTTTCAGCCATTTTGATCATTCCATAACTCAAAATCCATGATGAATTGGAATGAGGTGTAGTTGAAACTTTTGTAGAGGGCCATGAGGGCCACAAATCCAGCTTTGGATGGGGAAAAATGGCCTTGTGGTTTAGGAGTTATGATCCTCCAAAGTTGGTGCCCTAACCACTTTATTCCATAACTTAGAAAATTTCTAAGTTTTTTATGGTTACCCCTTTTACAAGTTATCCCACTTTTCTTGATTTTTCTTGATGAATGTTGATTCCAATCATACATTAACGTCATTTTAGGGTCAAAGAACCATAATTGTGAAAAATCTCAAAAAGTCAGAGTTGACTTTTGTGCACAATTAACTTTTTGTTAGATGAATTCCAAACGGTGCGATCCTCTATGAAATCAAGTCCTTGACCTAAATCAAACTTGATGGACATGTTCCATAGGTGTTATAGGGTGTATTGAATCATGTCCCAAGGTTTGGGAGCATGTCTTGGTCAAAAGTCAAAGGCACAATTGAGTTTTTCCGCGAAACCCTAATTGTGGTTCTGATGAAATTGAGACTTGTTGCTCAAGCTTCTTGGATTAATCCATTGTTGCAAATGGATCAATGTGGTTTATTAGAGACCCTCAAATACTCTCTTGAGGCCTTGGCTCATGTTTTGTCCCAAAAGTCAACTTAGGAGTGAATTAGGTCAAGAAACCCTAATTCCTGATTTTTGATAAATGCATCCCCTGAGGTTGAATTTACTTGATGATTGGGTTCATGGTATATTAGGTTATGCTATAAATCATTGGCTCATGCCCAGAGGAATATTTCCATCTGGAGGCCCTGGTCGACCAAACCCTAATTTGGTGACACTGGTGATCTTGAGGCTTGATCTACCTAGAAGGGAGCAGCCTTGTGCTTAATCCTTGAAGTGGGAGTCCTCTTGATCCATTGGGGATGTTTGAGAGGCTAGACAAGTTAAAGATCATGTCATTCCTTGATTGATCCTTTGTCTAAGAGCTCTAAGAGGGCCTGAAACCCTGATTTTGATAGTAGTGAATGCTCGCCCATCTTTGGGGAGACTGATGAGGCATAAAGGTTCCTCCATATTGTGATGATGATTTGCACAATGATGGGAAATCTTAGTGGTCAAAATTTGGGGTATGACAGATGCCCCTATTTAATCTTCTTGGACCCGAAGGTGTGAATGACGAAAATATTCGGGCATTCGGGGTGCAAGAGGATTAAATATCGGAATACTCGAAATATTGATGGTGGTTAAGAATGGCAGCTCACGCATCCTTCTTCTTTTGCTAAGCAATGATGCTTAGAAAAGGTAAACTTCCCCTCGATCTTGGTTTCCCACCAAGGAACTGGTCTAAGTTTCTGAAATGAACTTCCCCTCGATCCTGGTTTCCTACCAAGGAACTGGTCTTAGTTTCTAAAATAAACTTCCCCTTGATCCTAGTTTCCTACCAAGGAACTGGTCTCAGTTTCTGAAATAAACTTCCCCTCGATCCTGGTTTCCAACCAAGGAACTGGTCTCAGTTTCTTTTGTCAATAAACTTTCTTGACAAGAGACGCTATGCGTAGTGGTTTTCCTCAAACTTCTCGCCGAATTTTCCTGGGGAGATGCCATTTGATAGGAAAATATCTGACGTCCGAGTTGCTAGGGAACCCAGTCGTCTGAGTTGTAGAGGTACACAAACTTCTCTGTTTGGAGATACCATTTGTCGACTCTATCTGGGGAAAACGAGTCTCTTGAGAGACTATTTCTGCTTGGGTATTACATCATACTTTTCTCGGGATCTTCCCGGAGAAATGCCATATGAGGTGATCCAATTTTGAGGTGCTGATGACCTTTTCATCAGCGGATTTTTCCGGAGAAAAATTGCTGCATTACCGAATCTCTGATTAAGAGGCTTTCTCTGGAGATTTTCCTTAATCTGGGAAAGCGGAGATATCATCTTCACTGGCGAAGAGTGATGTTTGTCGAACGTTTTCTGGTCTTTCAGAGGTTCAAGTTATCAAAGGGGTCAAGGCCTAACTTCAATCCAGAAATAAACTGGAGGAGAGATTGTTTAGATGATTCACTTCCTGACGAGGAAAGAACTGACAACCCGATTGAGAGGACTGCTATCACTAGGGGATAAGACCGACTAGAGTGATAGTGATGCAATATGAATGCGAATGTAAATCAATAATGCATGATGTATGTATGTTTATGCTGACAAAACTGACGCGACATACAGACTAATAGATGAACACGACTGGATACTCGACCATAGTGGGAGATGTAAAGTATTACTTGTTCACGATAGCAATTCTGCCTTGCTTAGGAGAAATAGTCCCTGCGGGGAACAACCGTTGGTCGGGCTTAGGAGGTAAGAACTCGGCCGAGGGTGTCAAATGGAGTATTCGCATCTGACATAACTGATCCTTCATTCAGGCGCACTGGCTTAGAAGAAGTACTTTGATTCTGCACTTTGAGGCTCGAACACCTCTTGAGAAGCGTGCGACGTTCTTTCGATGTTCAACAGTCAAAAGAAATTGCCATCTTTATTTTAAAAGTAGAAAAAGTTTAACAAGTAAATTTGTTTTTGTTTTATTTCAAGAATCGTTGATCATGTTAAAATGTCGTTCTATAAAGCTAAAACAAATAAGAATTGTAAACAAAAGCACAATGGCTCAAATTTTATTGATAGGATGGAAATCAGCCAAACGCGTGATTCCATAGTGTATTTACAAAGTTAGAAAATGGCAATTTAATGGAAAAGGGCTATATTGACACATAACGACCGCTATCCTTCTACCAACTTTGAATTCGGGACATCCTGAGCTTCTGTCGAAGATGACCTTGACTGGAGTTTTTCTTCTGATGGATGGCATGGCTGCTACTAGGGGATTTGCCCCTGTTGGACGTAGTTACTTGCCAGTATCCCTAACTTTTGCCTGGATTGTACTTTGAGATTTCCAATCCACCAGGACGATTTTTGATCATGTCTTAATTTTTTCCTGGACCGCCCTTTCGGGTTTTCAATCTACTGAGACGTTTTTTTTTTATTTTTATTTTTTTTATTTGTTTAGGCGAAGTATTTCTTGACTACATCAACATTCATGGGTGTCGCGATGAGAATTGGATATCAAGCTATTGGGTTAACTTGAATCACATTTCTTTTATTTCACCACCGTCTTTGATTTATCCAAGGGAAGGGAGAAAGATCGAATACCCACAGTATACAATGCAAATGCAAACTAAGATTCTAAAGTTCGGGGGTTGGATATACTTAGGAAAGGTGTTAGCATCCTAGATATCTGTAGTACTCTACAGGAACCTCTTGTTTTATTTATGTTATTTGTTTTTGTTGTTTGCTAAGGGTTTAAGGGTAGGTGACCTAGAATTCTATTCCTAAGCGTGCTCGACAAGATATCGCATCTTGTGCCTACATATCCTGTCGGGAGTGGAATCAGAGCACTTGTAGTTCCTCTGAAGGATACTAAGGTTGTTTAAAAGTTTTAGGAGAAGAGATGAGTCATCATCTTAAGAAACCACCACAGTTTTGAAAATTTGTTTGTATTTGTGGGGTATGGGATTGTATGTCCCTTCTTTGAGATGATTCACATCTAATTCTCTTGTGTGGAGAATTAGGTGAACTAAAGATGTTTGATTGATTTTAAGGGGGACTAACTTAGGAAGTCTATCCTAAAGTTGTCTTATAAACTTATCTTATAGGGAGGTATGATGCAGATGAAATGCACCATGCACAATAATTGATTATCATGCATGGGATTTTCCCTTGGATATTATGCAATCGATTATATTAATGTTTAAACGAGAGTGCTAGCAAAGTGGTGCTAGTCTTGTGTCTAGTGACCAAAGGTTGATGGCGAAGCTCGAAAGCAACCGACTTACATGGGTGGAAGATGGGCTCGACGTTGGATCGAGAATTTTAATGTTTTGACAAGGTTTAGAACAAGAAACATACATTCATCACATACAATAGTAAACACACAAACGCATAAGTAAAGCATGATATCAAAATTCTAAACCTATGCCATACAAACGCACGACTAAACGTGGGAGGGGTTCTAAAAGAATAGTTCATTAAGAAAAGAGTTTGATTTTTAAGGTTTATTATTTTGAGAATTAAGTTAAAGATTATTAATAATTAAAAGGGGTTGAAGATTTCTTATTAATAAATAAAAAAAGGGTTTTAATTATTTAAAGTTTTTATTTTAGTTTTTTAAGTTAAAAAACGGTTATTATTAAATTAAAAAAAAAGGTTAAAGGTTTTTTATTATTAAAAGATTTTAGTATTTAGTAAACAAAAGTTTTTTTTATTATTATTATTTAAAAGGTTTTACTAATTAAGAAAAGGTTTTAACAAAAGTTTTTTTAATAATTAATTATATTTATTTATTTTATTAAAAGAAATTTTAGTATATAAAAAAAAATTTAAAAATAGAAGGGTTATCTAAAAAGTTTTATATTTTATTTTTAGTAATGTTTTATAAAAAGTGATATTTTAAATATAAAAGAGGTTATATTAAAAAAAGGTGGTATTAGAAAGGTTCTATATTTATTTTCTAAAAAAGGTGGTTATATTTAATAAAAAAGATTTGATTATTATGAATTATTAATAAAAAAACGGGTTGATTATTAAAATAAAACGGAGGGATTATGTCTTGTGCAAGGGGGAGGGTCCATCATGGACCCTCAAATCATGGCCGTTGGATGCCATCAAAGCGAGATTTAACGCACACGATGGAGGGTTCACCAAAGGGACAATGTGTGTGCGAGTGTGTGATCATCAAGATAATAATAAAAAAAGGAAAATCAAAGCCACTTCACGTTACTCTCCTCTCTCCCTCAGAATCTCCCGTTTTCAACTCTCTCATTCTCTCTGCTCAAAAAGGGTTTTCTGAAACCCTAGATCCCCAAATTGCCGCCACCCTTACCGCCGCTCTCAATCTCTCCATCTCTAACGTCACTCTTAATCTCTCGCTCTCTTTCCGTCCTTTCCCTTTCTCTGAAACCAAAAGGGTTTCAAAAACCCTAATTTCAACAAAATCGCCGCCACCCCTAACCCTAAACTCCACCGTGAAATTCAAAACCTCTCACCTTCTCCGTCCACCTTTCACCTCACCTATCTCGTCTATCCCAAAATCAAACAATCAGCATCAATAAAAAACCCTAGCCCCAATAATCCTCTACCCCAATCCACTATATATGTTCAGAGATTACAAGCTACAAACTGATCAAAAGGAAATACGAAATCGTAAAGAAAAAAAAATCCAGGTCGTGGATCATTTGAATCAGGTTCACGCGTTTACGAATCCCCTTCTCTTCTCCGGAACACTTAGCCTGTAGGTGTGTGTATGCCGTTGTGTCTGTGAATCCCCTTTTTCCAATGTGCGTTGTTCTATTGATAGCTGATGTGCTGTTATTTGTCTGCAGTGTGTGTGTGTGTGTGTGTGTGTGTGAAACTTTCTCGTACTTGTGTGTTTTCGCCCCTGTGTGTTGTTTGTTCTGGTGTTTTTGTATGATTTGAACTGGTGTGTGATTGGTTTGTGTTTCTGGTATGATTACTGATAGGATGGATGGTTGCTGTTTATGATGTTTGGTTGGTGAATGGTATGGATGATGAACAACTATGTGATTTTTGTTCTTTACGATGGCATGTGTTTTTTTTGGTTCTGGAGTATTGTTGTTTTTTGTGTATATGAATCCTTTGAATGAGGGTTTGTACTATTGTCGAATCCCCTTTCTTCTGGTATCAATCGCATTTTATAGCCTCAGGGTGAATTAATGCTATGATTTCAAATTAAAAATAGTATGATTTGCCGTTGGTTGCGGTTTTAGGAAAGAAATGAAAACCAATATTTTAGCTGAACATGTTTTGAAATTGCCTGCTACCTGTTTTAGAATTCCCATGATTTCCTTCCGTTTTCGTCTCGGCATGTAAAAACATGTTTTGGAACGCCTTTGAATATCTTCATGAGCTGTGCTTATGAACCGTTTTTTGGAAAATTCTGATCTGATTTTTTGATGATTCATGTATTGATGACCTTGTCCTGATATTTCGTATCTTTTTTTCCTTTCTAACTCAATATGTATGATTATGCTGCTACAATAACGGTTCAATTAGCATAAACTTCTCATCTTATCTTCGCAGAACAGCGCTGATAATGTCGAAGATCTGATCCCTAAAACTGAAGTTGCTGGACCATTTGTAAGCTTTTGTTCACACAGTAAAAACTCATACGTGAAGTTAACCAAATTCTTCTTTGACTTTTGAGAGGCTGCGGTGTTATACAGGAGTTTACTGCACTTCTCATGGCTTGGAGAATTCTGGACCAGGGTGAGCTTTCCACCTTCATTTTGAATCATATTGATGATTTACCATGTATTTCCTTATTCTATGATCTGGACATACCAAGTTTATGATGCACGATTTCTGCCAGAAGACTATAGGACGAAGGCCTTAACGTCTCAAAGCACACCCACCTAGTCTCAACCCGATTCCTTCATTCCAACGAAGAGTCAATCAGAGGAAATAAACCTCTCTTGAAATTAGATGCATAAAAAAACTGTCTTGACTTGTGTGCCTTTGATTTCAGTGAAATGAGTTCTCCGAGGAGGAAACCTTTTAAGGGCCAGGAACCGATGTAGCAGCAACCACCAGAGGCGAGAATTAAGGACTATTTGTTTGGACATAAGCATCGACACTAGCGGATTCTCCGTAACTATCCTGAATGGACAGGTATTTGAATGGTGTTTGTTTACTTGTTATGATGGATTTCTTATTTTGTTTGAAACCTGGTCGATTATGTCGACGACAATTTGGAACCTGCTCAAGTCCTTAATGAAGAACATGATGGCAAGCCCGAGGGGAGAGCGGATTTTGGCAACATCATAGCAATGGTAAGGTTGTGACGTCTCTGTCCTCTTTTAATTAACTTGTATTTTGTCCTGCAAACAAACTCCGATTTTACATTGTGTTCCTTGGCTTCCTATTGTGGTTGCAAATACATACTTGTGTTGATGCTCCTACAAAGTACACTTGGTGTTCCAAATTAGTCTTCACACGCTTGCTCACTGCCAATGAAATCCAATCTGGTATACTTTCTTGAACTTCGAATCCTTTTACGTTGATATATTCCTCTTCTTATTACTGACGCTAATCCGGCTATCTTTTACACAAGAATTGAGATTGCTGATGCAAGATGGTGTTTTACTTCCTCACCTAGCTGTGAAAGAGATGTTGACATGTGCCGCGCGGTTACGGACTCCAAAAAACTTCACTTTCATTCTGTAGAAACCAATGGCAACAGTGTTTTCATCAGTGGTGCAAGAGACGAAGTATCTGGTTCTAGTGTCATGGGAATCCATTTCGTATTGAAGGCTTTTGTTGTCCTTTAGATTAAAGAGTTTGTTATTGATTCTGTAACTAGAAACGTAGGGTTGAAATATCTTGCCCATTGTCCCGCAACTTCGATTTAGGATTGGAATTAGACTGAAAATCAAGGTTTTTGTTGTTGTCAGAAGGTTTGAAAACTGAGCTAAATTATCTTGTTTTTTATATTCATACAGTAGCATGGCCTCTAAGATTTACACTATTGAATTTGGCATATACTTGATAATTAATGTTTCCTTCTTGTAAACTTTGAACTTTTATATCACTGAATCATCTCGTCATTGAGTATTTAGCATATCAGTACCTCCAGAACATGTATAAGCATTGAGAATTATGGCTTTTCTTACATTACACGTTTGTATTTGTACTTGTGAGCACAACTTAATAATGTATAAACGAGCTTCTTTTCCTTGAACTAACCATGAGCGGTAATTCTTTGGCAAAGAGTGGCTAATACCAAAATCAGCAGGGACTTGCACAGCCCAATTTGTGATACAGGGTTTGCAACGTTGGCAAATGTTGAATGTTATTGAGCAGTTTATATACAATGATGTACTGCCATGATTTTGTTCAAAGTAATCATCCATATTGGGTATTGACATCAGGTTGGGATAGATTATGACTTGACATGTGGTTTAAAGCAACTTGCAACAGAGCCTGGGAAAATGACTTGCAATAGTTCTTTTTCTTGAAACGAGACCTTAACCACAGGGCTTGGCTTAAACGAACTGGAAACTTGATGATGGACCAAAATAATCTTGAGATAGCATTCTGAAATTGAATGCCTTGCAACCCAGATTAGAAAATAATTTGAAGCAAATCCTAACCATGTGGCTTGCTCATAAGTTGCGAAGAATCGGTGGTTTGGCTTTAGACTTCCAAACCTTTTCAGATTCCAAGAAGAACAAGTGACCAAACTTCACGAATAGGAGCAAAACCTTCCTTGAACTCAAGCTTAGCCTTGGTTGCACACCCGAAGGTGAGATTAGAATCCGAGTCACTATCTTGAGAAATTATTTGTAATTAGGGATGCCACTAATAATGCAATTCACCACAAGTTCTAACCAATTCTTCATGGTCACACCCCACTGCCTAAACCTTACTCCTCCTTGAATCTCTGAGAAAACTTGAGAAAAGTGGACCTTGTGATGGCTAGAAGACCATAAGAATGAGGGTATATCTTCATAGGAATCAAACACAGATTTGCAAAGACCAGAGAACCTCCGCAAACACACACACAACACAACCTTCGAGACCTTGAACCTTGTGCAGCATCATCTGTCCTTTAAAAGAAACAAAACAGACAAAGCTAGATAAATTGGTTAGTTATGCATGAATGATTGACCTAATATGTTATGCAAAGAACAAAGCGGGGATCTTAGGGTAAAAAATTAGGGTGTGATAGATGCCCCTATTTAAGTTTCCCCTACTCGGAGATATGGAGATCGGAATCTTCGTCTCGATGAGATAGGAGGGACTTAAATACAAACATGCACAAATTTTGGCCCTAAGATGCCACCAAATGCACATGCTATGGTATGAAAATGATACGAAATGCAAGACAAAGGAACCTGTGAGGAAAACCGTCACAGGGGATAGGTGATGTAAAAACACAAAAAAAGACAGGCCCGACGAGGACGACTCAGCAAGACAAGACTCCACGGGGAAATATCTAACTCCACTAGGGGAAAAGAAACTACCAACTGACAATCACAGGGTAGCTTAAGTGCATGGAAAGAAACTTGAAAAAAAGGATAGCTTACTACCAACAGCCGGTAGCCTAAACCAAGGTATCCCATTGAAATAAAATGGCGTATATTACCTACTATCACACAGGGTAGCCTAAGCAGAGGTAATAAACCAGGGAGGAGAGATCACCTACTACCTGTAGCGAGTGATTTTTGGATGTGGTTGCGAAGCACGATCGCTCTGGTATTATAGCTCGATTCATTTTTTATCCCATTAAAGCTGATGAAGGAAGGGAAATAGATGTCTCCAACTAACCCTGCTTGCATACTGAGGTTAAACAGTCAAAACTGTTGGTTTACAGATGCTACAAAGATTCGGGGTTTGTCCTAGGTTATTTTGTTGACAAAGGGGTGTTTTAGGCCATCGGTTAGGATGTTAGGACAGATATATGAAAGTATGGGATTTTGGGTTTTTGTTTAGTGTTCTCGCTAAGATTTTTCTTTCAATCTTATGCCTACGTATTCCCGTTTTTCCGAAATAGGGAAATCAGAGCGTTCGTAGTTCCTCCTATTCTATGGGAGGAAATGGAATTTTGGTGTCTTGTTCAAAGCCCAAGACGTGAAGCGAAAGGTAGTTTGTATCTTGTTCAAAGCCCAAGATATGAAGCTGAAGGGTCTATTTGTATCTTGTTCAAAGCCCAAGATGTGAAGCTAAAAGGGTGTTGACTTTAGAGAGAATTTATCATCTCTAAAGAGGGGTTTGTTTGTCACAACTGTTTATAAAGGAGAATTACTTTAACCGGGATGTGTGAATCCGGCAATGCCATAATTTCTTTTATAGGGGATTTTTAACCTGAAGGAGAAGACTTTAACTCAGTGTAGAGCAATGCTATCTTTCTTTAGGAATTTCTTATGCTAAAAGAGAGACAGTGGCATGGATGTAGATGATCCAGAGGCTTGCCACTTACAGCAATTAGATGGAGGGGAAAGAGTTCTTGATGTTTGTGTACTGTGAACGAGGCACAACTTTGATGCTAAAAGGTTAATTGGATCAACCAGTGGTTTTCTTATACAAAGCCTAAGAGAAGGCTAATATGTGTCTCGTACAAAGCCCGAGAGAGAGGCTAAAAGGTTTTGACTCGACGATGGAGTCTTTTGGTATCTCGTATAAAGCCCGAGATGGAGGCTATTTGACTCAACAAGAGAGTTTTTGTATCTCGTACAAAGCCCGAGATGGAGGCTGTTGTTTGTTTGGCTCAATAAGAACCTTTTTGTATCTCGTATAAAGCCCGAGATGGAGGCAAAAGGGTGATTGACTCAACGAGGGAGTCTCTTATGTGTCTCGTACAAAGCCCGAGAGAGAGGCTGAACGTTGTTCGACTCCGCTGGGGAGGATCATTGTACAAATCCCAAGAGGAAGCTATGGTGATGTTTCAGTTGAGTGACAGGTCCAATATACTGATTTTAAAAGAGAAAATCAATTCTTATATGAGCAACACTGTACTCAAGGATTTGATTCGAGGATCTGGGTTATTCCTGTTCTTTAAGGAAGTGGGAAATCCGAAGGGTATTGAGACTGTCCGAGTCTACGGGTTTCCTTCCTATTTAACGAAGGGGTCACTTGAGAATGTCTTTGAGACTCAAGGAAATTAGACTGTCCAAGTCTAGAGTTTCATCTTTTGTACTATGCTTTGAGAAACAGTAGTAGACTCTTTGAAAGGACTGTTCTATGCAGATGACTAAGTTTTGTTCCTATACCTCTAGGAGGTCGTCGGGACAATTTGTATGAAGCCCAAGAGGAGGCTGGAAGCTTTTAAGAAGCCGAGAGGTCCTTGTACGAAACCCAAGAAGAGGCTATCATTCCCGGAGGAAGAGATCATTATACGAAGCCTAAGAGGAGGCTGTGAATACTTCTAAGAAGCCGAGAGGTCCTTGTACTAAGTCCAAGAGGAGGCGGGTTTGCATTTAGGAAGCCTGTGGGTCCTTGTACGATGCCCAAGAGGAGGCCGATGCTTTTAAGAAGCCCGTGGGTCCCCAAACCCCGAGAAATTCAAGACAGACTATCCACGAGGAATAGATCAAGCCAGGAAAGTCCGAGAATTTGGAAGAAACTCAAAGATGCCATTCACGGAGAATACATTCATCTCTGGGAATAGAGTTTCTTGACAATTCCTAATGAGGACAGCCAGAGAGAAGACTGTATCTGGTGATCCTATTGGGGATCTAGTTGTCTATTTCTATGAATAAACGAAACGGCGTCACCTAGTTCTAGACGTAGTTGCTGGGGAAACTCGAAATATCTATACTATTATTACACAATTGATATGAGTTTATGAAAGAAGACTTACAGCGAAACAGCCCCACAATACAATTATATGTATATGAAAGCGGTAAATGAAAGCAGATAAACACTTACTCGGTTGTAGAGCTTCCATGCAGTTTGGTTAGTTGTTCAACAAAGAAAGATTGAAAACAACAGTATATTCAAAATCAAATGAGAAAGTGCTTTGAAAAAGAAAGTTTTGGGGCTTATAGCTCAAGGAGAGGCCCAGGGTTTTATCAGTGAGTGCACTGTTGTTTTTGTACAGAGGGACTTATACAAGTGACTGTGGCCCAAAAAGTGTTTTCTGTACAAAGGGATGGGTCTTACACTCTCTCAAGAGGCACAAAAGGTTTAAAGAAAAAGAGTGGGGCTTATAACACGAGGGTAGGCCCAATTGATTTTTCGTTAAAAATGGCGATCGCGCCGAGGTTTTCTTTTAACGCAGAGGGACTTATACAATAAGTGAGGCCCAAAATGGTTTTGGTTAAAAGGGGGTTGGGTCTTACACTCTAATAGAGGCCCAAAAGTTTTGAATGGGTCTTATAGCTCGAGGAGAGGCCCAGTTAGTTTATTTTTAAACTAGCGATGATCACGCCGTTTGTTTTTGACGGTATCGGGACTTATACAATACACTGAGGCCCAAAAATGATTTGGTCAAAAAAAGGATTGGGTCTTACACTCTATTAGAGGCCCAAAAGTTTGAAAAAGAAAAGAAATGGGTCTTACTACTCGAGGGTAGGCCCAAGGTTTGTTTTTCAACATATGAGGATCGCGTCGAATTTTTTGAAATACAACGGGACTTATACAATAAGTGAGGCCCAAAATAGGTTGTATTTACAAAGGGTTGGGTCTTACACTCTATTAGAGGCCCAAAAGTTTTGAAAATGATTTGTGAGGGTGAAAATCAAAGAAACCCTAATTTGTTATTCTTTAAAAGTAATATTTAAAGAAAATCAAACAAAATACCAAATAAATTTGAATAAACCACTTGTGATTTTTTTTAAGGTTTTGAAAAATGGAGTTTAATCACAAGGGATATTAAAACTCATTTGGTGTTGATTTTCAAAGTAAATATTCACTTTTAAAATGTTTAAAAAACATAAAAATGAATATATTCACAAAAATACTAATTATATTAAATAAATAATATAAACTTAATTTTTTTGTGGAATAAAATATTTTGGAGTATGAATAAGAAGTGTGTAAAATGATGATTTTTGCTATGTAAAAGAATTGGTTGAGTTTTGAAGATAAACTAAGAAAAAGATGAAAGATGTCACAACATCACATTCGACATCTTTCATGAGTTTTCAACATCTTTTTTATCAAAATTCAAACACTCATAACTCTCCCAATTTTTAACGGAATTAAGATCCGGAAGAGCCTATCTTGACCAATTTTTCGCAAGGAATCCAATGGTATCACTCATACATATTGAAACTTAATGTACAGCGCACACAAGGCAAAAAACCAGATCTGCACCTTAAGTTTAAACATCTTTGCTTATCAAATTTTCAAACATGCATAACTCTCTCAATTTTTAACGAAATTGAAATTCGTAAGAACCTATCTTGACCAATTTTTCGCAAGGAATCCAATGGTATTACTCATACATACTGAAACTTAATGTACAACACACACAAGGCAAAAAACCAGATCTGCACCTTAAGTTTAAAACAACATAAACTCCACATATAAACATGTTAAAGTGCAAACAGTAGGAGGATCATAACATACACATTAAGGACTACATTTTTGCTTCAAGAATTGTTCAATATGATGCAAGTATGTGGACATCAAAGGAAAGCATGATTTAAAGAATTCAAGTTATGAATTTTACCTCTTTTTTTGGAGATTTTGTGCAACCTACCAAGTGCTTTGTTCCAGAAATGATTTGATGCTTTGGACACCCTTAAATGACCTCTTAGAAGCTTTTAGGATGGTTGAAATCAGCTGGTACCTGCAAAAACACAAACTGTCTCTTTCTTGCAAAAGGGGTTAAAAGTGACCAAAATAGCAACTCTCTCAAATGGTGTTCCAGATGTTGGGAACCATTTGGGATAGTTCAAGGATGATATTTGGAGTGTGTTTGAGGTTTTATCTGGTTTGGTAAGTGACTGAATCAAGACATGGCTTGAAAAATGCAAAAAAGTGCCATTTTGAGGTTTTGAGAAGTGATTTTGTGATTTTGTGATTACAGGTCACTTGTGATAGTTTGCACAGCTTACATATGATATATATGAGGTGTGTGTGTGATTGATTGTGATGGAAAAGCTCTCAAACTCAAAAACTCAGAATTACTTGCTTTGGAAGGCAAATTTGAGGTGAAAGAAGAGATTTTGAGGAAAGCATCTGTTTGATGGCTTTGGTGTCCTCAAACTAAGCACAAATGAGCTCTATTTATAGTAGAGCAAGTTTGTTTTTGCAGCAATAGTGAATGGTGGCTGCAGCAGAGGTTTGGCCAATGTTGTCCAATGAAAATCCAAGTCTCCTCTAGCCATTGACTAGAGCTTAGAGCACAGAGCTTTGGTTCCCTACTTGTTGGAGGAATCTTGACTCAATTCAGTTGCAAATGTGTCAGTCCATGCCACCTCTAAGCATCTATTAAATGCTCCAATCCAAAATTGGAGTCTTGTCCCTCTTTTAGGGATTTTTAGGAATATCATGCTACTTCTTGTTTCAAGGACTTTGGAGGCTTGGCTCAGTGATTGTCCCCTTTAGATTTGATCCTCAGATGTGTCCAAGATGATGACAAGGCTTGGAAATTCGTGTGGAACAAGAAATGTGCAAATCTGCCACATGAAAAATTCAGCTGCAGCAAGCCTTTTTGTAAAATCCATAACTCCCTGCTCGAGTATGCTACATGGACGTTCTAGGACTTTCTGGAAAGCTGAGAAGATGTACTTCAACTTTGATGTTCAAGGTTTGGCTTGAATCAACTTGGATCATGAAGAAAAACATCCTTGAAGTTGGGACATTCTTGCTGGAAAAATATTAATGATGTCCTATGAAATGTTGGAACATCTGACATTAAGAACATTAATAATTCCAAACTTCAATCACTTGTATCTTTTAATCCACTATGATATTTTGAGTTGAAGTGAATTGCCTCTTTTATGCTTGTCTTGCATGGTGACAAAGTTTGAAAATTGGGTGGCACAAGAAAAGTGCACAAAATCTGTCCTAAAAAATCAGCTCAAGCAAGGCCTGTTGTGATGTTCATAACTCCTTGCTCAAGTTGAATTAATGGGAGTTCTTATACATTTTGGAAATCCCTAATGACATACTTCAACTTTGATGTTTGACTTTGGTCTCGATTCAGCTTACAAAGTCATCAAAAATGGTCTTGAACTTGTGTAGTCAAATCTGTCCTAAAAGCTGTCATGAAAATTCTGCTTTATCAATGTTTTTTTGCAAAAATCATATCTCCTTGCTCGAGTATGCTACAAGGACGTTCTACAACTTTCTGGAAAGCTGAAATGACGTACTTCAACTTTGATGTTCAAGGTTTGGCTTGAATCAACTTGGATCATGGAGAAAAACATCCTTGAAGTTGGGACATTCTTGCTGAAAAAATATTAATGATGTCCCATGCAATGTCAGAACATTGGACATTAAGAATTCCCAACTTTGATCACTTATATCTTTCAATACTTATGATATTTTGAGTTGATTCCTTCGACAATGTTGAAGTATCAAATACCCTCTTTAAAAGTAGCCCTTACGCAAAACCAATGGATGCTTGGGTCAATAGTTACAACCTTGAAAAGTTGTGCACTTGAACATGATTTTAACTTAGAAAAAATTTCTAAGTTTCTTTCAATTTGATCAATTTTGAAATTTTGCATGATTTCTTGATTTAAATTTGATCAAATTAAATCATCCATCATATTTTCTTGAGTAATGGCTTGTGAAGCTCAAAGTTGACCAAAAGTCAAACTTTGACTTTCTGCGTCAGTTGACTTTGTATTAGATGAACTTGAGGCTTGATCCACTTGAAATGTTGCACTCTTGTGCTTAATTCTTGATGTGGGAGTCCTTTTTATCCTTTGTGGATGTTTAAGAGGTTAGACAAGTTGAAGATCATGTCATTCCTTGATTGATCCTTTGTCTAAAGGCTCTGAGAGGGCATGAAACCCTAAGCTTGATTGTAGTGAATGCTCAACAATTCCTTGAGGAGATTGATGAGGCACAAAGGTACATCCATATTGTGCTGATGATTTGCACCATGATGGGAAATCTTAGTGGTCAAAATTTGGGGTATGACAGATGCCCCTATTTAATCTTCTTGGACCCGAAGGTGTGAATGACGAAGGTATTCGGGCATTCGGGGTGCAAAATATCGGAATACCCGAAATTTTGATGGCTATGAATGGCAGCTTGCGCATTCATCTTCTTTTGCTAAGCAATGATGCTTAGAAAAGGCAAACTTCCCCTCGATCCTGGTCTTCAGCCAAGGAGCTGGTCTCAGTTTTCTTTTGAAATGAACTTCCCCTCGATCCTGGTTTCCTACCAAGGAACTGGTCTCGGTTTCTTCCGTCAATAAACTTTATTGACAAGGGACGCTATGCGTAGCGATTTTCCTCAAACTTCTCGCCGAATTTACCTGGGGAGATGCCATTTGATGGGAAAAAGTTTGACGTTAGACTCGCTGGGGAGCCCAATCGTCTGAGTTGTAGAGGTGCACAAACTTCTCTGTTGGAGACGCCATTTGTTGAATCTACTGGGGAAAACGAGTCTCTTGAGAGACTGCTTTCGTTCGGGGTCTTTACATCATACTTTTCTCAGAGATCTTCTTGGAGAAATGCCATATGATGTGATCCAATTTTGAGGTGCCGATGACCTTTTCATCAGTGGGTTTTTCGGAGAAAAACTGTCGTACTTCCGAATCTATGATTTAGGAGGGTTTCTCTCGGGATTTTCTTTAATCTGGGAAAACAAGGATATCATCTTCAATGGCGAAGAGTGATGTTGACTGAAGGTTCTCTGGTTTTTCAGAGGTCCAAGTTATCAAAGTGGTCGAGTGCCGACTCTAATCCAGAGATACACTGGAGGCGAGATTGTTCAAACGCAACATTTCCTTACGAGGCAAGAACTAACAACTCGATTGAGAGGACTGTTATCACTAGGGGACAAGACCGACTAGAGTGATAGTGATGCAATATGAATATGTGAATGCAAATCAAATGCATGATGTATGTATGTATATGCTGACAGAACTGACGCGACATACAAACTAATGGATGAACACGACTGGATACTCGGCCGTCGCGGGGCGAAGAAGTACCGTTGGTTCAGAATAGTAATTCCACCTTGCTTAGGTGAGATAGTCCCTGTTGGGAGCTATGTTGGTCGGGCTTAGGAGATAAGAACTCGGTCGAGGGTATCAGATGGGAAAGCCGTATCTCATACAGTTGATCCTTCGTTCAGGCGTGCTGGTTTAGAAGGAGTACTTTGATTCTGCACTTTGAAGTTCGCTTACTTCTGGAGAAGCGATTGATGTTCTTTCGATGTTCAACAGTCAAAAGAAATTGCCATCTTTAATTTAAAAGCAGAAAAAGTTTTAACAAGTAAATTCATTTTGTTTCATTTCAAGAATCGCTAATCATGTTAAAAACGTCATTCTGTAAAGCTAAAACAAATAAGAATTGCAAACAAAAGCACAATGGCTTAAATTTTATTGATAGGATGGAAATCAGCCAAGCGCGTGATTCCATAGAGTATATACAATGTTAGAAAATGGTAATTTATAGGGAAAATGGCTACGTTGAAACATAACGACCACTATCCTTCTACCAACTTTGAATTCGGGACATCCTGAGCTTCTGTCGAAGATGGCCTTGACTGGAGTTTTCCTCCGATGGATGATGTAACTGCTGCTGAGGGACTTGCCTCTGTTGAACATAGTTACTTGCCATTATCCCTAATTTTTGCCTGGATTGTACTTCGATATTTCCAATCCACCGGGATGATTATTGATCATGTCTCTAATTTTTGCCTGGACCGCCCTTTCGGGTTTTCAGTCCACCGAGACGTTTTTTTTTTAGTTTAGGCGAAGTATTTCTTGACTACATCAACATTTGTGGGGTAGGCAAATTCTTCTCCGTCCATGGTGGCAAGTCTCAAGGCGCCGCCTGAGAAAGCTTTCGTGACCACATAGGGGCCATCATAATTCGGAGTCCATTTGCCCCGGGAATCAGTGAGAAATGATTGTATCTTCTTGAGTAGTTTGAATATTGGCGCGCATGTCGCGGTCATGAGGAATATGAATTTGGAGATGTAGTTCAAACGTCCCAAGAATCCTCTGACTTGTTTTTCAGTTTTCGGAGAAGGCATTTCTCGAATGGCCTTGACCTTGTCAGGATCAACCTCAATTCCTTTTTGGATGACGATGAACCCTAAGAGTTTCCCTGAACGGACACCGAAGGTGCACCTGTTGGGATTCAAGCGGAGTTTGTATTTTCTCAGACGCTCGAAAAGTTTTGACAGGTGGGTCACATGCTCCTCCTCTATCTTGGATTTTGCAATCATGTCATCGACATATACCTCTATCTCTTTGTGTATCATGTCATGAAACAGAGTAGTCATGGCCCTTTGATAGGTTGCCCCGGCGTTCTTCAAACCGAGCGGTATTACCTTGTAACAATAGGTACCCCATGGTGTAATGAACGAAGTTTTCTTCATGTCTTTCGGCGCCATTTTGATCTGGTTATAGTCCGAGAGTCCATCCATGAAGGAGAAAATTTTGAACTTTGTTGTGCTGTCTACCAGCATGTCAATGTGTGGTAAAGGAAAATCGTCCTTTGGACTTGCCTTATTCAGATCCCTGTAATCAACACACATTCTGACCTTTTCGTCCTTTTTGGGAACGGGTACGATGTTGGCTAACCATTGAGGATATTCAGATGTAGCGAGGAAACCCGCGTCGATCTGTTTCTGTACCTCCTCTTTGATTTTGATGGCCATGTCCGGATGAGTGCGTCTCAACCTTTACTTTACTGGCGGACATTCCGATCTTAACGGTAAGTGATGTTCCACGATGCTGGTATCCAACCCTGGCATATCCTGATAGGACCAAGCGAATACATCGGGGAATTCTTTGAGAAGCTTTATCAAACTCTCTTTGGCAGTTGGACTGAGCAGTGCCCCAATCCTGATTTCTTTTATCTCTTCTTCTGAACCGAAGTTTACCGTTTCCAACGGCTCTTTGTGAGGTTCAATGGACCTTTCCTTTTGTCTGAGTAGTCGGGAGATCTCTTTTGGAATTTCGTTGTCAACTTCTTCTTCAGCCCCAAATACCGGGAACTCAAAGTCGGGAGAAGGCATCAGATCGTATGTTTCAACAAGGTTCAAAACAAGCAATCTGCATGACGTGATGATTCGTGTTTAGAAGAGATAGAGAAAATGCAAAAGTGTGTGCAGTGTATTTTTTTTCACTTCTTGTTTTTATTATTGATTTGTTTTTTTAGGATTACCATTTTCTGAAAAACAAAAAGAGAAAACAACAATTAATGCGGAAATTACAGAACGACGTTATTTTATTAATGAACAAGTCGATCCTTGAAACTACAGCCCTATAAAACAAAACTCTGTCGCTTTGGGCAAAGCGAACAGGGATATTTACAGAAAGCGAGCCCTATCAAAACATTCGTTTCACCTGGGCAGGGTGAAAGGTTAAAAGATGGCAATTACTTTGACTGATGAATGATCTTCGGAACCTCGACGGCAACCCATTGGCGGCGAACTCCTCGGTGAATCACAAAGTCTGGCACCTTCCTTGATTTGTCTTCAGAAATGACGCTGATTTCTGGTGGAGCAGGATCATTGGAATCTGTCTCCCAGGCAGAATTGTCGTAGGAGAATTCCTCAGTTGTATTTTGCATAGTATTTGTGCTCTCAACTGTATCTCCCCATCCAGTTGGTTGGATGTCTTCGAACCTGATACGAGAGCTTTCGGGCGCAGTGTACTTGACCATATAATCGTATTTTCCACTTGGTTGTCCCAGAGTGTCCCAAACTTCTTTGGAACTGGAGGAGTCATTTCTCTCGATGACGTTGACCTCGGGAAAAGCATAGTTGATGAATTCAAGTCCTGCAAACATTGCGAATTCATCTTCATGTTGAGTAGTTTCCGAATGACCTGAGTGTTGATCCCATGACATGGTGGGGACACAAGTATTCTGTTCAATGACGGTCAGCTGATTTTCATTGTTCGTCAGACTCTCTTGCCCCAAGTTTCCTGGGTAAGGTTGCCACATTGGTAGACCATCCATTGGGCCATAGTAGGTGTGGTCAAAGTTGTCTTTCATCAGAGTGTCTTCCTCTAATGAATTTGGTGGAGCACGACATCCTTCTGGATCATAATCTCCATATATCATTTCGACATCTGACCGTGGTATAAATCTCGGACTTTGTGCGGGATAGCAAAATGGCATAGGCACCTCTTCCTGAGACATGTAACCATCCTCGTTAAGGTAGGACTTCCATTCTTCATCTGTGTCAGAGGGATCTTCCTCATTGATAGCATGTACTGCTTGAGACACTGGGTGAAGAAAACCTCCACTGTGGAAGAATTTTTAAAGGGGATAAAGACTTTCATCGTTGGCAGCTGTCTGGGTACAGGTTGCAGAAAAACCAAGACCCTTCTTTGTTGTATTGCCAGTAGGAATGACAAGCTGTCCTCATCCGGTAGTATCGGTACTCTCGACCGCTTTGATAGCATCGTTGTATGAAGAAATGGAAGTTCCTTCTTTGAACTGATTATTCTTGCTCACCGACAGTGCTTGGAACTGAGTTCCAATAACCTCCTCGAGTTCTACACAAGTAAATGATGATAAGTTACTCACGAGCAAGGCCTGTTCTCCACAGACTATGATAAGTTGATCGTTCTGAACGAACTTTAGCTTTTGGTGGAGGGTCGAAGTGACCGCTCCAGCCTGATGTATCCCTGGTCTTCCTAATAAACAACTGTATGTTGCCCGGATGTCCATGTCCCGGAAAGTGACTTGGAAAGTGTGAGGACCGATAGTTATGGGAAGATCAACTTCGCCAATAACTATTTTTCTGGATCCGTCGAACGCTTTGACGACGACCTCGCTAATTCTCATCGGAGGGCCTTTGAATGATAATTGCATCAAAGTGGACTTCGACATAACATTCAGGGCTGACCCTGTGTCTACCAGTACGCTGGCTAAAGCATCGTCCTGGCAGTTAACTGTAATGTTGAGCGCCATGTTATGACGGCGACCCTCTTTGGGTAATTCCTCATCACTAAATCCCAAATTATTGCAGGAAGTGATGTTAGAGACAATGCTATCGAACTGTCTAATTGTTACATCCTGTTCCATAAAGGCTTACTCCAAGACTTTCTGTAGAGCCTCCCTGTGGGCTTCTGAACTGAGTAACAGTGATAATACCGAGATCTTTGAAGGAGTCTGTAACAGTTGATCGACAATGTTATATTCACTCCTTTGGATGAGCTTCAGCATCTCATCATCATTTTTCGAAAGGTCGGGATTACTGGATTGACCGACTGATGGATCGAGAGCTTCTGTCTGAAGTTCCTTTTCTTTGTTAGGTTCTCCAACTCCTCGGTTGAAGATTCGACCACTCCGTGTTACACGACTGATGTCTGCAATATTCACGACGGAGGGTAATGGAGTTTCCTTTCCATTCTCAATTGTTGTTGCACCGTATTTGTAAGGGATAACCTTAGTTGATTCATACGGTGTTGGTCCCGGCAGATAGATGACTATGGGAACCTTCTGATTTTTCTGACCATCATACGCAATTTCGATCCGTTCCCGGTTGGGAGCTCTAGATTCGTCAAGTAGAGGGATGATGGCAAAAACATCCCTGGTCTGGTGATGACCAGAGATTGTGACAACATCCTTGACTTGATCGGCAAGGTAGTTCGGCGTCCAGTTGATGGGTCCAGAACCTGGATATGGGCGAATCTCTCCACGATCCACCTAACCCTGAAGAGCTGCTCTCACAAGGTAACACCCTTGGTTACTTTCTGAACAGACGCTACAACGGTCATAGTTGTGTGGTGGCACCTGGGCACACCCACTTTGAATATAATGTAACCTCACTAGGTTAGCTTCCACAGATCGGACATCCTGACTCTGACGCCGAGTAGAATTCCTGTTACTGATACTAATTTGCTGAGTATCTTCATCCATATAGATTGGCATCCACCAGTGATTTAACAAGTGCTGAAGTGCCTCCTGGACAAGGATACAACCTCGATCATTTTCGCAACCTGCTTTATAGCTTTGATAGTCGTGTGATATTAAGAATTCGAGTTGGACCTGCTCAGCATGTAACTCTACCAGGTTGGCATTCATCACGTGAATATCAAAGATCTAAACCATGTTGATCTGATAAGGGTTCCTATCATGGTAGTCTTGGATCTATCCAAGATCCATCTAACGCTGGAGGGCCTCTTGTATGAAAGAGCATCCCTGTTTGTTTACCGAGCAAGTCAGACATGAACTGTAATCGTGCCGCGGCAGATTATGATACTGGCTTTGCCTTGAATGCATCGCCACCAAGTTGACATTCATTGCACGGATGTCGTGGTTTTGAATGACGTTAGAATTCGTGTAGACCATGTTAACTCCATGAACCCGGTGCTCTTGGATCCATCCGAGATCCATCTGTTCCTGTAGAGCTGATTGCACCACCGAACATCCCTGATTGTCTTTAGAGCAGATATCACACTGGTGATAATTATGAGGTGGCACATGGCCATATCCACTCTATTTACAATGCATCTTGACCAGATTGGTCTTCAACAAGAGTACATCATGAATTTGATAGACATTGTTAGTCTCTTCTTCTATCAAATTGACTGCAGACTTCTCATGTTGAGGCAGCGGGTTCGTGAGAACATTAGGATTTGTATCCTTGAAGGATAAGACCCCGTTCCTATCAAGTTTTTGCACGTCGGACTTGAAATTGAGACAAGTCTCTATGTTATGCCCTGATCCTCCTTGCTGGTAAGGGCAAGTTTGATCCACCTTAAACCAAAAAGGCGGATTTTCCGGTACTGTAAGAGGAGATTTAGTCTAAATGTGCCCCTTAGCCAGTAGTAATGAAAACAGCTCTGCGTACGACACGGGTATAGGATCAAATCCTGGTGGCTGTGTTGTACAGTTGTTGTTATATGGAGGACGAGCCTGCTGAAGAGGATGTTGTGTCCTTTGCTGATTAGGTTGGCTCTGTGCAATCTGAGGTTGATACGTAGGCGCGGTGTTGATAGCAGAAGTTACAGCTACTACTGGTTTGTACCGTTGCCTTTGTTTTCCAAGAGAGATATTCCCAATATCTTGCTCTTTTTTCTTAGGGAGAACACAACCGTATCGTTTTGTACTGCTTGATGGTCCAGCGTCTTTTGCCAAACGTCCTTCTCGAACGGCTTCCTCAAGACGAACTCCCATGCCCACCATCTCGGTGAAGTCACTGGGTGCACTGGCAACCATTCTATCATAGTAAAATGAGCTTAAGGTCTTTAAGAAGATCTTTGTCATCTCTTTTTCCTCAAGAGGTGGACAAATCTGAGCGGCAATTTCACGCCATCTCTGAGCGTACTCCTTAAAGGTTTCCTTGTCTTTTTGTGACATTGATCTGAGTTGATCTCTGTCCGGTGCCATGTCCAAATTGTATTTGTATTATTGGACGAAGGCAGTACCAAGATCTCTGAATGTACTGATCGTAGTACGGTTTAAACCCATGTACCATTTGAGTGCGGCACTGGTTAAACTATCCTGGAAGTAGTGAATCAGTAGGTCCTGATTCTCAGTCTGAGCTGACATTTGCCGAGCGTAAATCACCAAGTGACTTTGAGGGCAAGAGTTACCCTTGTATTTTTCAAAGTCGGGCACTTGGAACTTGTGCGGAACTTTCACATTAGGGACCAGACAAAGGTCTGCGGCGTCCTTTCCAAATAGATCCTGACCGCGGATGGCTTGCAGTTCCTTCTGCATTTCCAGGAACTGTTCCTGGAATTCATCCATTCGGTCAAACATAGTTTCCTTCTTACCAGAAGGTATTTGTGGAATCTGTCCTTCCGGGACAGTGTGCACCACAGGGGGTGGTACCGTGACTACGGCAGTGAGTCTTGGCGTTTCTCGAAGTTTGTAAACTTCAGGAGTCTTCAATATGCCTCTGGCATCTTCGCTTTCCCGAAGTTTGTAACCTTCAGGCCCAACGGCTTCTGTTATAATTCCCTGATCTTCAGTGATCGGCGGAACATATCCTTCCGGGATATAGTTAACAGGCATGCCCCAAGGACGATCTTTCGGCATTTGATACCTAGGATCAAACTTCTCCACTATGGGCGCTGAGGTGATCTCTGAGATCACGGTTCTTTGTAGCTGAGCTTCTGCCATGGTTTGCATGTCGTTACGAAGCTTTCTCATATCTTCTCTTAGAGCGTCGATCTCTTCTTTCAAATGTCTGTTCTCTTCCTCGAGATCATCCATCTTTTCTGACGATTGGCCTGAGTAATGTACGAATGAGACAGTTTGACTCTAGAATCGAGACACAAATGTGAGATTCGTAGGTAAGAAGAATACGCGATGTGAGAATGATGAATGCAATGATTATATTAATTGTTTTTTGGTTTAATCAAAATAAACTTTGACAATTAGATTGCAAATATCAAACAGTGGGGAGACCCCTTTTTATTGAATTCAAAGGATTACAGAAATGGAAATACAGTAGATTACAAGATGCAGAAGCAGAAACCTAAGCTAAGGGGTCCCGAGAGAACTCGGGTACTGATTCTGGTATCTTCCTTTTCTTTGATCGGGGCTCTTGGGCCGTTGTCGGGTTGTCATTCCTTTGCCAGGTGAAAGGAGCGGGCAAATTTCTTTGGTCATCCTGATTATCCACAACATGTTGCTCTAAAATCTCAATCAGAGCATCCTTATCTTTCAGAAGTTGCTGTATTTTGATACACTCTATGTCGAGGGTGCGGTACTTGTTCTTCCAAGACCTCCTCTCCCGTTGAACTTTGTTGAGAGTAACCTGAAGCTTTTTAGTTTCCGTCATGAAGTACATGACAGATTCCCTCGGCGGAAGAATTCCGTAACGAGGATAAGGCATCTTTAGCTTGAGAGCTCTAGTTTGTACCCAGTGGAGATAAGGCTCCACCGAGACACAGTCCAGTTTTCCTAGAGACTCTCGTCCTTTCTTATGAACGTGTTTCCAAGCGTGCATTATTTCCATCTTTAGTGCTCTGTCACTTTCTCCTTCCTTGAAGAAAAGACCTTCCAGATGAACACCCCGTGGGACGTGTCTCATCGGGTATCCAAATTGACGAAGAACCAATACTGGATGGTAATTGATTCCTCCCTTAGTTCCTATAAGGGGTACGTTGGGGAAGTTTCCACAACGGTCAATGATCCTGATTCCATCATAAATCCTATTACACCAATCTATGTCAGAGTTGGTGAGAGACATGATCTTCTGCGACCAACGTAAGGCACTCTTGCAATCCCAGAAAGCAGCAGACTTCGGCAAGTGTGAGATAAACCATTTGTAAAGCAAAGGTACACATCATGGGATCTCCCCTCCGCTGTACAAATTTCCCAAGTGTACAGAATGATACGCATCTGCGAGCAAAGTCAGCACAGGGTTTCCAATGAGAAAAACCTTAATGGAGTTGATATCGACGAAATTATTAATGTTGGGAAACAAAAATAACCCGTAGGTGAGCAAGACAAAGATGCTTTCAAAATAGTCCCGTTCCCTATACTAGCGAAGTACAGAGCTTTCTTTGTTAAGAACTGGGCTGGAAAACCTTGGATGCCACCCTTAGTGGTCATGTGAGTCCTGACCTCAGACTCGTCCAAATGTATTGCTCTTGCAATGGTCTAACTCTTTGGAATTTCTTCCAGTCCAGAAAATAGAGCTTGATCTGTGATATTTAAATCAATCAGATGAGAATATTCCTCCAGCGTTGGTGCGAGCTGGTAATCCGGGAATGTGAAGCAGTGATAAACTGGATCGTAGAACTGAATGAGCGCATCCATGATTCCCTCAATCACATGGACTCTTAACAGTGGTAGCAGCCCTCCGTGCTTGGCACTGAAAGTCTCTTGGTTTGTGATCATCCTCGCCAAACCTCTTAAATCCTCTAGTTTTGGAATCCTGAAGGTGTACCTATGGGTTCTCCTTCTACCGAAATCCATTAGCGCATTCCTTTTCTCTAATATTTGCAATCACAGTCTTAGTTTAATTTGAAAAATAGAGAGACTAGAAGAGAATTTTTTTTGAATGTTTTAATGTTTTTTAAATGAATGCATGAATGTAGCACACAAAAACATAGAAAAAACATGGGGTCAAAGGGTCGTTGTCATGAAGTCAAGGCTCTACCCATCCCCAAAGGTTTATACTAGGGTGATTTTTTGTACCTGTACTCATTATCATCAGCTCCTCCCAGGAAAGCAAAACAACAAGCGGATCGCCAGCGAGTTGTAGAGCAATCTTAGAGTAAGTGCCATTCACCAAGAATAGATCATCAGCCTCAAATGAGGGTAGTATTGCGTAACAACTATTCCCGATAGTTTCTGTACTACAAAAGGGTTTGGCTCCCCAGCTTCTCAGACATCACAATCGGCCCATTGTCTAGGTGAGAGAATGGGTTGCATTGGTCAGCCTCCACTGAGGTTGATGGTCGACCTCGTCGCCATCACTTATCTTAAGTGTATACTTAATCTTTCCACATGCGGCATCACACGCATTCCCATTAGCAGAAAAATAAACACGTATAACAATTAGGAAAAGCAGTATATATATTTGTCCTAATGTCCTAGACTTTTAAAAGCTAAGAATCTTAAGTTCCTGACAGAAAATGGTTTCCCGGCGGAGTTACCATCCTGTGGTTTCATTCCAAATTAACGGCATTTTGACCTAAGATCCTAGTGACGTCAATGTTTCTACCTAGGGGACAAGAAGAGAACAAGATCCCTAGAAAAGTCCCCAGCAGAGTCGCCAGTTTTCTGTAGCGAGTGATTTTTGGATGTGGTTGCGAAGCACGATCGCTCTGGTACTACAACTCGATTCATTTTTTATCCTATTAAAGCTGATGAAGGAAGGGAAATAGATGTCTCCAACTAACCCTGCTTGCATACTGAGGTTAAACAGTCAAAACTGTTGGTTTACAGATGCTACAAAGATTCGGGGTTTCTCCTAGGTTATTTTGTTGACAAAGGGGTGTTTTAGGCCATCGGTTAGGATGTTAGGACAGATATATGAAAGTATGGGATTTTGGGTTTTTGTTTAGTGTGCTCGCTAAGATTTTTCTTTCAATCTTATGCCTACGTATTCCTGTTTTTCCGAAACAGGGAAATCAGAGCGTTCGTAGTTCCTCCTATTCTATGGGAGGAAATGGAATTTTGGTGTCTTGTTCAAAGCCCAAGACGTGAAGCGAAAGGTAGTTTGTATCTTGTTCAAAGCCCAAGATATGAAGCTGAAGGGTCTATTTGTATCTTGTTCAAAGCCCAAGATGTGAAGCTAAAAGGGTGTTGACTTTAGAGAGAATTTGTCATCTCTAAAGAGGGGTTTGTTTGTCACAACTGTTTATAAAGGAGAATTACTTTAACCGGGATGTGTGAATCCGGCAATGCCATAATTTCCTTTATAGGGGATTTTTAACCTGAAGGAGAAGACTTTAACTCAGTGTAGAGCAATGCTATCTTTCCTTAGGAATTTCTTATGCTAAAAGAGGGACAGTGGCAAGGATGTAGATGATCCAGACGCTACAATAATTAGATGGAGGGGAAGGAGTTGTTGATGTTTGTGTACTGTGAACGAGGCACAACTTTGATGCTAAAAGGTTGATTGGATCAACCAGTGGTTTTCTTATACAAAGCCTAAGAGGAGGCTAATATGTGTCTCGTACAAAGCCCGAGAGAGAGGCTAAAAGGTTTTGACTCGACGATGGAGTCTTTTGGTATCTCGTATAAAGCCCGAGATGGAGGCTATTTGACTCAACAAGAGAGTTTTTGTATCTCGTACAAAGCCCGAGATGGAGGCTGTTGTTTGTTTGGCTCAATAAAAGCCTTTTTGTATCTCGTATAAAGCCCGAGATGGAGGCAAAAGGGTGATTGACTCAACGAGGGAGTCTCTTATGTGTCTCGTACAAAGCCCGAGAGAGAGGCTGAATGTTGTTTGACTCCGTTGGGGAGGATCATTGTACAAAGCCCAAGAGGAGGCTATGGGGCTGTTTCAGTTGAGTGACAGGTCCAATATACTGATTTTAAAAGAGAAAATCAATTCTTATATGAGCAACACTGTACTCAAGGATTTGATTCGAGGATCCGGGTTATTCCTGTTCTTTAAGGAAGTGGGAAATCTGAAGGGTATTGAGACTGTCCGAGTCTACGGGTTTCCTTCCTATTTAACGAAGGGGTCACTTGAGAATGTCTTTGAGACTCAAGGAAATTAGACTGTCCAAGTCTAGAGTTTCATCTTTTGTACTATGCTTTGAGAAACAGTAGTAGACTCTTTGAAAGGATTGTTCTATTCAGATGAATAAGTTCTGTTCCTATACCTCTAGGAGGTCGTCGGGATAATTTGCACGAAGCCCAAGAGGAGGCTGGAAGCTTTTAAGAAGCCGAGAGGTCCTTGTACGAAGCCCAAGAGGAGGCTATCATTCCCGGAGGAAGAGATCATTATACGAAGCCTAAGAGGAGGCTGTGAATACTTCTAAGAAGCCGAGAGGTCCTTGTACTAAGCCCAAGAGGAGGCGGGTTTGCTTTTAGGAAGCCTGTGGGTCCTTGTACGATGCCCAAGAGGAGGCCGATGCTTTTAAGAAGCCCGTGGGTCCCCAAACCCCGAGAAATTCAAGACAGGCTATCCACGAGGAATAGATCAAGCCAGGAAAGTCCGAGAATTTGGAAGAAACTCAAAGATGCCATTCACAGAGAATACATTCATCTCTGGGAGTAGAGTTTCTTGACAATTCCTAATGAGGGCAGCCGAAGAGAAGACTGTATCTGGTGATCCTATTGGGGATCTAGTTGTCTATTTCTATGAATAAACGAAACGGCGTCACCTAGTTCTAGACGTAGTTGCCGGGGAAACTCGAAATATCTATACTATTATTACACAGTTGATATGAGTTTATGAAAGAAGACTTACAGCGAAACAGCCCCACAATACAGTTATATGTATATGAAAACTGTAAATGAAAACGGATAAACACTTACTCGGTTGTAGAGCTTCCATGCTGTTTGGTTAGTTGTTCAATAAAGAAAGATTGAAAACAACAGTATATTCAAAATCAAAGGAGAAAGTGGTTTGAAAAAGAAAGTTTTGGGGCTTATACCTCAAGGAGAGGCCCAGGGTTTTATCAGTGAGTGCACTGTTGTTTTTGTACAGAGGGACTTATACAAGTGACTGTGGCCCAAAAAGTGTTTTCTGTACAAAGGGATAGGTCTTACACTCTCTCAAGAGGCCCAAAAGGTTTAAAGAAAAAGAGTGGGGCTTATAACACGAGGGTAGGCCCAATTGATTTTTCGTTAAAAATGGCGATCGCGCAAGGGTTTTCTTTTAACGCAGAGGGACTTATACAATAAGTGAGGCCCAAATTGGATTTGGTTAAAAGGGGGTTGGGTCTTACACTCTAATAGAGGCCCAAAAGTTTTGAATGGGTCTTATAGCTCGAGGAGAGGCCCAGTTGGTTTATTTTTAAACTGGCGATGATCGCGCCGTTTGTTTTTGACGGTATCGGGACTTATACAATACACTGAGGCCCAAAAATGATTTGGTCAAAAAAAGGATTGGGTCTTACACTCTATCAGAGGCCCAAAAGTTTGAAAAAGAAAAGAAATGCGTCTTACTACTCGAGGGTAGGCCCAAGGTTTATTTTTCAACAGATGAGGATCGCGTCGAATTTTTTGAAATACAACGGGATTTATACAATAAGTGAGGCCCAAGATAGGCTGTATTTACAAAGGGTTGGGTCTTACACTCTATTAGAGGCCCAAAAGTTTTGAAAATGATTTGTGAGGGTGAAAATCAAAGAAACCCTAATTTGTTATTCTTTAAAAGTAATATTTAAAGAAAATCAAACAAAATACCAAATAAATTTGAATAAACCACTTGTGATTTTTTTTAAGGTTTTGAAAAATGGAGTTTAATCACAAGGGATATTAAAACTCATTTGGTGTTGATTTTCAAAGTAAATATTCACTTTTAAAATGTTTAAAAAACATAAAAATGAATATATTCACAAAAATACTAATTATATTAAATAAATAATATAAACTTAATTTTTTTGTGGAATAAAATATTTTGGAGTATGAATAAGAAGTGTGTAAAATGATGATTTTTGCTATGTAAAAGAATTGGTTGAGTTTTGAAGATAAACTAAGAAAAAGAGGAAAGATGTCACAACAATGCATTCGACATCTTTCATGAGTTTTCAACATCTTTTTTATCAAACTTCAAACACTCATAACTCTCCCAATTTTTAACGGAATTAAGATCCGGAAGAGCCTATCTTGACCAATTTTTCGCAAGGAATCCAATGGTATCACTCATACATATTGAAACTTAATGTACAGCGCACACAAGGCAAAAAACCAGATCTGCACCTTAAGTTTAAACATCTTTGCTTATCAAATTTTCAAACATGCATAACTCTCTCAATTTTTAACGAAATTGAAATCCGTAAGAACCTATCTTGACCAATTTTTCGCAAGGAATCCAATGGTATTACTCATACATACTGAAACTTAATGTACAACACACACAAGGCAAAAAACCAGATCTGCACCTTAAGTTTAAAACAACATAAACTCCACATATAAACATGTTAAAGTGCAAACAGTAGGAGGATCATAACATACACATTAAGGACTACATTTTTACTTCAAGAATTGTTCAATATGATGCATGTATGCGGACATCAAAGGAAAGCATGATTCAAAGAATTCAAGTTATGAATTTTACCTCTTTTTTTGGAGATTTTGTGCAACCTACCAAGTTCTTTGTTCCAGAAATGATTTGATGCTTTGGACACCCTCAAATGACCTCTTAGAAGCTTTTAGGATGGTTGGAATCAGCTGGTACCTGCAAAAACGCAAACTGTCCCTTTCTTGCAAAAGGGGTTAAAAGTGACCAAAATAGCAACTCTCTCAAATGGTGTTCCAGATGTTGGGAACCATTTGGGATAGTTCAAGGATGATATTTGAAGTGTGTTTGAGGTTTTATCTGGTTTGGTAAGTGACTGAATCAAGACATGGCTTGAAAAATGCAAAAAAGTGCCATTTTGAGGTTTTGAGAAGTGACTTTGTGATTTTGTGATTACAGGTCACTTGTGATAGATTGCACAGCTTACATATGATATATATATATATGAGGTGTGTGTGTGATTGATTGTGATGGAAAAGCTCTCAAGCTCAAAAACTCAGAATTACTTGCTTTGGAAGGCAAATTTGAGGTGAAAGAAGAGATTTTGAGGAAAGCATCTGTTTAATGGCTTTGGTGTCCTCAAACTGAGCACAAATGAGCTCTATTTATAGTAGAGCAAGTTTGTTTTCACAGCAATAGTGAATGGTGGCTGCAGCAGAGGTTTGGCCAATGTTGTCCAATGAAAATCCAAGTCTCCTCTAGCCATTGACTAGAGGTTAGAGCACAGAGCTTTGGTTCCCTACTTGTTGGAGGAATCTTGACTGAATTCAGTTGCAAATGTGTCAGTCCATGCCACCTCTAAGCATCTATTAAATGCTCCAATCCAAAATTGGAGGCTTGTCCCTCTTTTAGGGATTTTTAGGAATAACATGCTACTTCTTGTTCCAAGGACTTTGGAGGCTTGGCTCAGTGATTGTCCCCTTTAGATTTGATCCTCAGATATGTCCAAGATGGTGACAAGGCTTGGAAATTCGTGTGGCACAAGAAATGTGCAAATCTGCCCCATGAAAAATTCAGCTGCAGCAAGCCTTTTTGTAAAATCCATAACTCCCTGCTCGAGTATGCTACATGGACGTTCTAGGACTTTCTGGAAAGCTGAGATGATGTAATTCAACTTTGATGTTCAAGGTTTGGCTTGAATCAACTTGGATCATGAAGAAAAATATCCTTGAAGTTGGGACATTCTTGCTGGAAAAATATTAATGATGTCCTAT
This sequence comes from Lathyrus tuberosus, assembly GCA_022829125.1. Classification (NCBI taxonomy): domain Eukaryota; kingdom Viridiplantae; phylum Streptophyta; class Magnoliopsida; order Fabales; family Fabaceae; genus Lathyrus; species Lathyrus tuberosus. The sequence continues at coordinate 16,814,951 of JALAZF010000078.1, forward strand.
GAAATGTTGGAACATCTGACATTAAGAACATTAATAATTCCAAACTTCAATCACTTGTATCTTTTAATCCACTATGATATTTTGCGTTGAAGTGAATTTCCTCTTTGATGCTTGTCTTGCATGGTGACAAAGTTTGAAAATTGGATGGCACAAGAAAAGTGCACAAAATCTGTCCTAAAAAATCAGCTCGAGCAAGGCCTGTTGTGATGTTCATAACTCCTTGCTCAAGTTGAATTAATGGGAGTTCTTATACATTTTGGAAAGCCCTAATGACATACTTTAACTTTGATGTTTGACTTTGGTCTCGGTTCAGCTTGCAAAATCATCAAAAATGGTCTTGAACTTGTGTAGTCAAATCTGTCCTAAAAGCTGTCATGAAAATTCTGCTTTATCAATGTTTTTTTGCAAAAATCATATCTCCTTGCTCGAGTATGCTACAAGGACGTTCTACAACTTTCTGGAAAGCTGAGATGACGTACTTCAACTTTGATGTTCAAGGTTTGGCTTGAATCAACTTGGATCATGGAGAAAAACATCCTTGAAGTTGGGACATTCTTGCTGAAAAAATATTAATGATGTCCCATGCAATGTCAGAACATTGGACATTAAGAATTCCCAACTTTGATCACTTATATCTTTCAATCCTTATGATATTTTGAGTTGATTCCTTCTACAATGTTGAAGTATCAAATACCCTCTTTAAAAGTAGCCCTTAGGCAAAACCAATGGATGCTTGGGTCAATAGTTACAACCTTAAAAAGTTGTGCACTTGAACATGATTTTAACTTAGAAAAAATTTCTAAGTTTCTTTCAATTTGATCAATTTTGCAATTTTGCATGATTTCTTGATTTAAATTTGATCAAATTAAATCATCCATCATATTTTCTTGAGTAATGGCTTGTGAAGCTCAAAGTTGACCAAAAGTCAAACTTTGACTTTCTGCGTCAGTTGACTTTGTATTAGATGAACTTGAGGCTTGATCCACTTGAAATGTTGCACTCTTGTGCTTAATTCTTGATGTGGGAGTCCTCTTGATCCTTTGTGGATGTTTAAGAGGTTAGACAAGTTGAAGATCATGTCATTCCTTGATTGATCCTTTGTCTAAAGGCTCTGAGAGGGCTTGAAACCCTAAGCTTGATTGTAGTGAATGCTCAATAATTCCTTGAGGAGATTGATGAGGCACAAAGGTACATCCATATTGTGCTGATGATTTGCACCATGATGGGAAATCTTAGTGGTCAAAATTTAGGGTATGACACTACCAAACACGGTAGCCTAAGTATAGGTGTCCGACCCAAAAGAAAGGTGTGTTACCTACTATCAAGCATGTGATAGCCTAAGCGAGGTAAACACAAAAGGAAAGATGACCTACTACCACCACGGTAGCCTAAGCGAGGCATCTGACCAAAACACAAAAAAATGACTGTTTGTCGAAGTTTAAAGTTAACCAGGGAATTCACTGCCGAAATCTTGGAAAGAAATGACTGTTCGTCGAAGTCTGCTGGAAATCTACTGCCGAGAATAACCAGGGAAATACCTACTACCGAGGTCTTCTGGAAATCTACTGCCGAGAATAACCAGGGAAATACCTACTGCCGAGGTCTTCTAGAAATCTACTACCGAGAATAACCAGGGAAATACCTACTGCCGAGGTCTTCTGGAAATCTACTGCCGAGAATAACCAGGGAAATACCTACTGCCGAGGTCTTCTGGAAATATACTGCCGAGAATAACCAGGGAAATACCTACTGCCGAGGTCTTCTGGAAATATACTACCGAGAATAACCAGGGAAATACCTACTGCCGAGGTCTTCTAGAAATCTACTACTGAAAATAACCAGGGAAATACCTACTGCTGAGGTCTTCTGGAAATCTACTGCCGAGAATAACTAGGGAAATACCTACTGCCGAGGTCTTTGATCAAGTACTCCACTTGAAAGGGTAGAAAATAGATCATTGCTGCGAGGTTGTCTCCCTCAAACACAAATCTTGAAATAAACTACTACGAGGTTGTTTGCCTCGCATACATCTTGAAATAAGCTGCTACGAGGTTGTATGCCTCGAGCAAAGTCTTGAACTCCTCCTGGAAAGGTGAATACTTGTTGGAAAGTAACTTCACAGGGGGTCGGGATTCCACTGGAGATCTTATGACTTTAGCTGGAATCCATAACTTGTTGGAGATTTGGAAGTTTCACCGAGGATCTTCAAAAGAGATGCGGGCCGGCTGACTTGTAAAATATGTCTTCTCAAATAAAGAGAAAGTTCATCTGAATCTTCACCGAACTTCTCGAAGAGATGCCATTTGATTGAAGCAAATTGAATTGTGGACTCACTGGGGAGAATACCACTGAGAAATAATATTGTTGTAGCTGAAAAACCGTGTTGAAGCTAGTAAAATTCTTGTAATAGGGATTCTCAAATAAAGAGAAAACTTGTAAAGTCTTCAATAGGTTTTTGACGGATTTCCGACGAGATAACATCTGACGGAGAATAGTTGATAACTTCACCGGAGATTTGATAAACTGTCTTGAGGAGACGGCCATTTGTCATCCGGATAGAAAATAGAGCTCAAATAAAGAGCTACCACTTATTGTCTGGGTTTAACTCCCATGAAATGTTGAAATAATACTGCTGGAGGAATAACTTCTGTCTTCCATAGAGATCTTCAAATAAACTCTTCCTGGGGAGACAAAGTGCAAAATAAATGCACGCTCAGTCTAGGTTCAAAAGCCTAGGGATATCCAAAATTGTGATTTTCAAGGACCAAAGTTCAATTCAGGAAATAACTGAAAAGCAACGGTCAAGCAAGACTCATCCATTGAGGAATGAACTCAAACGAGTTTATCCTTTATCCAAAAATGGAAAAGAAAACTAAAGCAACCATCTTCCACGAGGATCGAACTCAGTGGGGAATTAGAAAGGATGTGTTCTTTCTGCTTAGGGCTGACGATTCTACTTGGAGGGAGCAGACAAACCCAGTCACCTGGAGATAAGCGCAACTAAAGTGACAGAACAAACAAACAAACACAAGAATGCAAAAAATGTATAAATGCCATGCATCTAAATGAATGAATGTATGTTATGCTTATGCTTATGCTGACAAAACAAACGAAGAAGAAGTAAGCTAGAGATGAAATAAACATCCCGATACGGATACTCGGCCGATCTTCATAAGATAAGAAGCATCGCTGGGGATGAATGGAAAAGCCATATAGAAACAAGTCCCACTTCACAGCTTCAAGTTTTCTCTGGGGAAAAGAGAACACTCCACTTGGGGATGAACAACATAACTTCAATTAGGATTGTCAAGATGAGCCCTGTGATTCTGTTGGGGATGAGAAAGATTCACTGGGAACGAATCAAACTCAATGATCGAAAAGACTTCATGGGGGATAAAATAAATATCCACTGCGAGCTGAAGTAATCTGAATGAGCGTTGTAACTGGATAAAATAAATATCCACTTCATCGGGGAAGCTGGAATCGATAATAGTTGAAATGTCAGAGATAAAACTTCGAGGGAATGAAATAAACATCCGCCTTTACTAGAGAAGATTGAGATAGTGATAAAATCCAATGAGGAGTGAAATAAACATTCGCTTCGCTGGGGAAGGTTGAAACCAAAGAAATTCACTGAGGATTCTTAGGTTGCTGACTGGAGAAACCTTGCATCAAACATGCCATAACTTCTTGTAATAGAGATTTACCGGGGATTAGTCGTGACTACCTGAAGTAAAGATTTACTGGGGAGTTTTCACATCACTTAGGATAGAAACCCTTTGAGGTATGAGTGAATAAAGTCGTGAGACTGATGTAACTCTGTATTGATAACCTGCATAGTAGTCGCCATTTTGAACAACAATTGTTGTGGATGAGAAGCAATCTTCACTTCTCAAATGCCCCAGATCACTTGGTTTATAAGAAGAAGTCATCCCAAGAGGGTTTTACAGAAAACTTGGCATCCAACTGTCCCAATGTTTTCAAACTCTTGGAGAGATTGTCTAATCTCGACGTAACTGACCCAGATTAATTGTGTTCTGTAACCGAGTCTTCAAATTCTTTGAGAGATTTACCAAATCTCGACGTAATTGCCCCAAATTGACGGTGTTCTGAGTCTTCAAACTTTGTTCCTTGAGGTCAGACGGCGAAAGAAACAGCTGGGAAACAACTTGCCCCTGCTCAGCAAGGTCTTCAAGTGACGTGCCCCTGGATACTATCATCTCCTTGAAACAGTACTAAATTTTAGCTCATCAATGCCACACGTATGTTAATTTCTATGATGTCAAGCAATGTTAGCAAGTAGAAAATGTTAATTCTGAAACAGATAATGCAACGTATGTTTGTCTTGAAGTTTTATTTAAAAATATTTTTGTGATTGAATTACCGATTTTATAATGCTAACGCAAATTTGAGCATAGCTCGTGGGAGTCAGGAAACGATATCTCAATGAGTATGCTTTTGAAATAAACCCTGCTTCAGTTAGGTCTTTTAAGGGTTGTATCTTGGTTTGGTTCACGGTTTAAGAAACAAAGGATATAAGGCTCAAAGTTTGTTTATGCCCACCCAATATTCGTGATATTTTACTCCATTTTTTGAAAATTACCCTGCCCCAGGTTAAGAATGAGGTTTTTTGTAGAGAAGAAAACTCCTACTTCAAAGGCTCAAAAAGGTTAATGAGGGTTTATCTCTTTATATATTCGGTGTTTAGGATTTCGAAACAATGCCTTATATCACTAGCAGAGTTTTATTCAAAAGCATACAACAAGAGATCTTGCGTTTGATTTCATCATCCTCCTTCCAATTCTCTGCCAAGGCAAGAGATTGGGGGTAGTATTGGCATTATAAAATAGAAAGAGCATTTAAAATGAGTGAAACAAATGGATTTCTTCAAGACAAACATTATTCATTGCATCAGTTATTCAAAATAACAAGTTCTTACATGTAAGACATGCTCATAATAAAAGAAATAACACCAAGATGCGAGCAAATGAATAAACAGTTTAATGATCCTGGGAGTGAGCTCTGCTATTGATTCCACTGACTTGGAAGGAACTTCTCGTAAGTCTTCACGTCCATCAGCACAAAGGCGCTCCATTCACAACCGAGCTTCATCTCTTGAAGGTCAGCACTTCATTGTCAATCATTTCTTGGACTTTTTCTTTGAAGACCTTACAATCTTCAAACGAATGCCCCAACACTCCATCATGAAACTCACAACTGGCATCTGGATTGAACCAAGGAGGGCAAGATTTCATGGCTCTGGTCTTTCTGGGTGCCATCACTGAGTTTCGGGCAAAGTAAGACCACAATTGAGTGTAGGTCATTGGAATTAGGTCAAACCAACGAGTCTTTTCTTCTGGACTATTCAGAGGTATCTGCTGATCCTGATGCTGATTCTGATGGTTCATGTTCTGAATTCATGGATTTTGATGTTGGTTCTGAGGAGTCAACCTTCGTCGTTTGTACGGACGTCCATGAGGTAGTGATTGCTGGCACTAAACAGGCGCTGCATACCGACGTTTATGATAAGACACCGGAATTGGAGCTTGCAAAGTCTGAGGAGAATCCAAAATTGCATTAACTTCAACACTCCTTTCTTCTTGGGAAACACTAACAGACTTCTCTTCATTAGCTTGTCTATTCGAGACGTCTTTAATTTTCCCACTTTTGAATGCATTCTCGATGTTTACTCCGACTTCCACAATTTTAGAGAACTCTAAGGGCACAACGCCTATCATTCTGACATAATAAGAGTCTGACAGTGTTTTTAGAAACATCTTGGCCAGCTCCTTCTCTTGAAGTGGTGGCTGAACTTGGGCTGCCAATTCTTTCCACCGTTGTGCATATTCCCTGAAGGATTCGTTGTTTTTCTGACTCATGGTCATCAGTTGATCACTGTCTGGAGCCATGTCCACATTATAATTGTATTGTTTCATAAAAGCGTTAGCTAAGTCTTCCCAAGACTGAATATGGTTCCTTTCTAGCTTCATATACCACATCAAGGATGCCCCGGATAAACTTTCTTGAAAGCAGTGAATCATCAGCTTGTCATTGTCGACATAAGTGGTCATCTTTCGACAAAACATCGTCAAATGATACCTTGGACAACTAATACCCTTGTATACTTCGAAAGCAGGCATTTTGAACTTCGGGGGAAAAACCACGCCCGAAACTAGACACAAGTCAGGAGCTTTAAGACCAGATGCGTTAGGTCCTTTCAACATCTTCAATTGTTCTTGGAGGTCACGAAATCCTTTTTTCAATTTCTCCCAATCTAGGATCATTTACAATTGTCACAGGACGGGCGTTTTGGGGGTTTAGCATATACCTCAGAGAGCGGGAATCCCCTTCATTAACTTGACCAACCAGGTTATCTTGCACAGGCTGAGATCGAATAGGAACGTTCACTTGTGGAGCATCGTTGTCAAGAGAAAAACCAAACATCGAATTAGTCATCACTCTGAAGCCTGACATGGGATCCATATTCTCTATTCCATCCATTATCCCCAGTAACTACTTCAAGTTCAATGCGAGTGCCAGAAGATCAGCTGAGCGACATGGAGATAAGAGACCGAATAAGCTGAGGTAGAGAAAAGACGTATGCAAAAATGATGCAATGCTAAAGATGCAATGCGAATGCAACAAGTTTCATGGAGCTCAACTATTTATAATTACCAAGGAATATCAAAAGACTTGTTTTTTTTTTAATTAAAAACCGTTACAACCGTTAGTATCGGAATACTAAAAGATTGATTTATTACAAAAATTGATTAAAACGCGTCTGTACGCCTTACAAGAATCATGTCATAAAAGCTAAATAAAAGCTAGTAATGATGGATCTAAGGATACTCCTCCAACGGTCTTCTTGAGTTATTTGACTTCTTCTTCCATCTGAGCTTTTTCCAAGATGAGTAGAGTAGCGTAGAGTAGAAAAAAGTAGAACTGAAGTAGAGTAGCAAGAAGTCCCTTATCACTCTTCATATTCAACAAAGATAATAATTTCCCATATATACTCTTGAATCCTTCTTTGTCTGTCACCAAGGTCTCCAGTCTCCTTAGATCGTCCAGATCATGACTCTTGTAAGTGTACTTCAACATTTTCTTTTTTCGGTGTCCATGATATCCCTATGATGTTCACAAACAAGGCTAAGTTCCATGAAAATTTATGATATGATGCTCATGAATGCAGGGATGCAAACACACAAAGCACAAAGCACACACAAGCAATCGAACAAACAAAAAGTCCTAAGTTTGAAAGGTCACAGCATGGAGCCAAGGTCTAACTATCCCAATAGGCGTGTACTATGATTTCAAATGTACCTGCCGAACGGGTTCTAAAAAGTTCCCAAAGTCTACAAACCATCTTTTGGATATTATCGATTTTCCAAATCACTTGGTAGTCAATAATATTCTCAAGAGAATCTCGTCTGAGTGTAGTATCGTGTAGCAACTAATTCAGGAATAGACTCCCTCATAGTCCCCGCACTACATCCTAATAGGCCAAGTTGGGTTAAAGGTACTACGGTCCTCAGTCTCACGAATTCTTGGTCGAAATTAATATCGTTTTCACGAATGGACTCGTTCAAACAACATTAAGTTCAAAAGAACCTAAACTGAGCGATGATTTTCTCAACTCAACTTTTCAGGAATCGAATCCGTCAAAGTATCCTTGACCATATCATCTCTTATCATAATTGCGCTCAAGTCCGGGTATAGGACTCCTCACCACACAAAGTGACAGCCCAAGCAAGCATAACAGATACAAATATATAACAAATAACATAATCAAACAAGAGGTTCTTGTAGAGTACTACAGATATCTAGGATGCTAACACCTTCCCTAGGTATAACCAACCCCCGAACCTTAGAATCTTAGTTTGCATTTGCATTGCATACTGTGGGTATTCCATCTTTCTCCCTTCCCTTGGATAAATCAAAGACGGTGGAATCAGAATTCTATCGGGAGTTTAAGGGTAGGTGACCTAGAATTCTATTCCTAAGCGTGCTCGACAAGATATCGCATCTTGTGCCTACATATCCTGTCGGGAGTGGAATCAGAGCACTTGTAGTTCCTCTAAAGGATACTAAGGTTGTTTAAAAGTTTTAGGAGAAGAGATGAGTCATCATCTTAAGAAACCACCACAGTTTTGAAAATTTGTTTGTATTTGTGTGGGTATGGGATTGTATGTCCCTTCTTTGAGATGATTCACATCTAATTCTCTTGTGTGGAGAATTAGGTGAACTAAAGATGTTTGATTGATTTTAAGGGGGACTAACTTAGGAAGTTTATCCTAAAGTTGTCTAATAAACTTATCTTATAGGGAGGTATGATGCAGATGAAATGTACCATGCACAATAATTGATTATCATGCATGGAATTTTCCCTTGGATATTATGCAATCGATTATATTAACGTTTAAACGAGAGTGCTAGCAAAGTGGTGCTAGTCTTGTGTCTAATGACCAAAGGTTGATGGCGATGCTCGAAAGCAACCGACTTACATGGGTGGAAGATGGGCTCGACGTTGGATCGAGAATTTTAATGTTTTGAAAAGGTTTAGAACAAGAAACATACATTCATCACATACAATAGTAAACACACGAACGCATAAGTAAAGCATGATATCAAAATTCTAAACCTATGCCATACAAACGCACAACTAAACGTGGGAGGGGTTCTAAAAGAACAGTTCATTAAGAAAAGAGTTTGATTTTTAAGGTTTATTATTTTGAGAATTAAGTTAAAGATTATTAATAATTAAAAGGGGTTGAAGATTTCCTATTAATAAATAAAAAAAGGGTTTTAATTATTTAAAGTTTTTATTTTAGTTTTTTAAGTTAAAAAAAGGTTATTATTAAATTAAAAAAAAAGTTAAAGGTTTTTTATTATTAAAAGATTTTAGTATTTAGTAACCAAAAGTTTTTTTTTTATTATTATTATTTAAAAGGTTTTACTAATTAAGAAAAGGTTTTAACAAAAGTTTTTTTATTAATTAATTAAATTTATTTATTTTATTAAAAGAAATTTTAGTATATAAAAAAAAAAATTTAAAAATAGAAGGGTTATCTAAAAAGTTTTATATTTTATTTTTAGTAATGTTTTATAAAAAGTGATATTTTAAATATAAAAGAGGTTATATTAAAAAAAGGTGGTATTAGAAAGGTTCTATATTTATTTTCTAAAAAAGGTGGTTATATTTAATAAAAAAAAAATTTGATTATTATGAATTATTAATAAAAAACCGGGTTGATTATTAAAATAAAACGGAGGGATTATGTGTTATGCAAGGGGGGAGGGTCCATCATGGACCCTCAAATCATGGTCGTTGGATGCCATCAGAGCGAGATTTAACGCACACGATGGAGGGTTCACCAAAGGGACAATGTGTGTGCGAGTGTGTGATCATTAAGATAATAAAAAAAAAATGGAAAATCAAAGCCACTTCACGTTACTCTCCTCTCTCCCTCAGAATCTCTCGTTTTCAACTCTCTCATTCTCTCTGCTCAAAAAGGTTTTTCTGAAACCCTAGATCCCCAAATTGCCGCCACCCTTACCGCCACTCTCAATCTCTCCATCTCTAACGTCACTCTCAATCTCTCGCTCTCTTTCCGTCCTTTCCCTTTCTCTGAAGCCAAAAGGGTTTCAAAAACCCTAATTTCAACAAAATCGCCGCCACCCCTAACCCTAAACTCCGCCGTGAAATTCAAAACCTCTCACCTTCTCCGTCCACCTTTCACCTCACCTCTCTCGTCTATCCCAAAATCAAACAATCAGCATCATTAAAAAACCCTAGCCCCAACAATCCCCTACCCCAATCCACTATATATGTTTAGAGATTACAAGCTACAAACTGATCAAAAGGAAATGCGAAATCGTAAAGAAAAAAAAATCCAGGTCGTGGATCATTTGAATCAGGTTCACGCGTTTACGAATCCCCTTCTCTTCTCCGGAACTCTTAGCTTGTAGGTGTGTGTATGCCGTTGTGTCTGTGAATCTCCTTTTGCCAATGCGTGTCGTTCTATTGATAGCTGATGTGTTGTTATTTGTCTGCAGTGTATGTGTGTGTGTGTGAAACTTTCTCGTACTTGTGTGTTTTCGCCCCTGTGTGTTGTATGTTTTGGTGTTTTTGTATGATTTGAACTGGTGTGTGATTGGTTTGTGTTTCTGGTATGATTACTGATAGGATGGATGGTTGCTGTTTATGATGTTTGGTTGGTGAATGGTATGGATGATGAACAACTATGTGATTTTTGTTCTTTATGATGGCATGTGTTTTTTTTTTTGTTTTGGAGTATTGTTGTTTTTTTGTGTATGTGAATCCTTTGAATGAGGGTTTGTACTATTGTTGAATCCCCTTTCTTCTGGTATCAATCGCATTTTATAGCCTCAGGGTGAATTAATGCTATGATTTCAAATTAAAAATAGTATGATTTGTTGTTGGTTGCGGTTTTAGGAAAAAAATGAAAACCAATATTTTAGCTGAACATGTTTTGAAATTGTCTGCTAGCTGTTTTAGAATGCCCATGATTTCCTTCCGTTTTCGTCTCGGCATGTAAAAGCATGTTTTGGAACGCCTTTGAATATCTTCATGAGCTGTGCTTATTGAACCGTTTTTTGGAAAATTCTGATCTGATTTTTTGATGATTCATGTATTGATGACCTTGTCCTGATATTTCGTATCTTTTTTTCCATTCCAACTCAATATGTATGATTATGCTGCAACAATAACGGTTCAATTAGCATAAACTTCACGTCTTGTCTTCGCAGAACAACGCTGATAATGTCGAAGATCTGATCCCTAAAACCGAAGCTGCTGGATCATTTGTAAGCTTTTGTTCACACAGCAAAAACTCATACGTGAAGTTAACCAAATTCTTCTTTGACTTTTGAGAGGCTGCGGTGTTATACATGAGTTTACTGCACTTCTCATGGCTTGGAGAATTCTGGACCAGGGTGAGCTTTCCACCTTCATTTTGAATCATATTGATGATTTACCATGTATTTCCTTATTCTATGATCTGGACATAATTTTGGATGCAGGGGCTTCGCCAAGTTTATTATGCACGATTTCTGCCAGAAGACTATAGGACGAAGGCCTTAACGTCTCAAAGCACACCCACCTAGTCTCAACCCGATTCCTTCATTCCAATGAAGAGTTAATCAGAGAAAATAAACCTCTCCTGAAATCAGCTCCAAGGACATGTTCCCGGTACATTGATAACTCCTTTCTAGTCAGTACATGTTACAGTAAATTCACAAAGCTTTTACACATATTTCCCTTATATGGCTTTATAAAATCAATATAGCTTTTCAACAGATGCATAAAAAAACTGTCTTGACTTGTGCGCCTTTGATTTCAGTGAAATGAGTTCTCCGAGGAGGAAACCTTTTCAGGGCCAGGAACCGATGTAGCAGCAACCACCAGAGGCGAGAATTAAGGACTATTTGTTTGGACAGAAGCATCGCCACTAGCGGATTCTCCGTAACTATCCTGAATGGACAGGTATTTGAATGGTGTTTGTTTACATGTTATGATGGAGTTCTTATTTTGTTTGAAACCTGCTCGATTATGTCGACGGTAATTTGGAACCTGCTCAAGTCCTTAATGAAGAACATGATGGGAAGCCCGAGGGGGGAGCGGATTTTGGCAACATCATAGCAATGGTAAGGTTGTGACATCTTTGTCCTCTTTTAATTAACTTGTATTTTTTCCTGCAAACAAACTCCGATTTTACATTGTGTTCCTTGGCTTCCTATTGTGGTTGCAAATACATACTTGTGTTGATGCTCCTACAGAGTACACTTGGTGTTCCAAATTAGTCTTCACACGCTTGCTCACTGCCAATGAAATCCAATCTGGTATACTTTCTTGAACTTCGAATCCTTTTACGTTGATATATTCCTCTTCTTATTGCTGACGCTAATCCGACTATCTTTTACACAGGACTTGCGATTGCTGATGCAAGATGGTGTTTTACTTCCTCACCTAGCTGTGAAAGAGATGTTGACATGTACCGCGCGGTTACGGACTCCAAAAAACTTCATTTCCATTCTGTAGAAACCAATGGCAGTAGTGTTTTCATCCGTGGTGCAAGAGACGAAGTATCTGGTTCTAGTGTCATGGGAATCCATTTCGTATTGAAGGCCTTTGTTGTCCTTTAGATTAAAGAGTTTGTTATTGATTCTGTAACTAGAAACGTAGGGTTGAAATATCATGCCCATTGTCCCGCAACTTCGATTTAGGATTGGAATTAGATTAAAAATCAAGGTTTTTGTTGTTGTCAGAAGGTTTGAAAACTGAGCTAAATTATCTTGTTTTTTATATTCAGACAATAGCATGGCCTCTAAGATTTGCACTCTTGAATTTGGCATATACTTGATAATTAGTGTTTCCTTCTTGTAAACTTTGAACTTTTATATCACTGAATCATCTCGTCATTGAGTATTTAGCATATCAGTACCTCCAGAACATGTATAAGCATTGAGAATTCTGGCTTTTCTTACATTACACGTTTGTATTTGTACTTGTGAGCACAACTTAATAATGTATAAACGAGCTTCTTTTCCTTGAACTAACCATGAGCGGTAATTCTTCGGCAAAGAGTGGCTAATACCAAAATCAGCAGGGACTTGCACAATCTAATTTATGATACAGGGTTTGCAACGTTGGCAAATGTTGAACGTTATTGAGCAGTTTATATACAATGATGTACTGCCATGATTTTGTTCAAAGTAATCATCCATATTGGGTATTGACATTAGGTTGGGATAGATTATGACTTGACATTTGGTTTAAAGCAACTTGAAACAGAGCCTGGGAAAATGACTTGCAATAGTTTTTTTTCTTGAAACGAGACCTTAACCACAGGGCTTGGCTTAAACGAACTGGCAACTTGATGATGGACCAAAATAATCTTGAGATAGCATTCTGAAATTGAATGCCTTGCAACCCAGATTAGAAAATAATTTGAAGCAAATCCTAACCATGTGGCTTGCTCATAAGTTGCGAAGAATCAGTGGTTTGGCTTTAAACTTCCAAACCTTTTCAGATTCCAAGAAGAACAAGTGACCAAACTTCACGAATAGGAGCAAAACCTTCCTTGAACTCAAGGTTAGCCTTGGTTGCACACCCGAAGGTGAGCTTAGAATCCGAGTCACTGTCTTGAGAAATTCTTTGTAATTAAGGATGCCACTAGTAATGCAATTCACCACAAGTTCTAACCAATTCTTCATGGTCACACCCCAATGCCTAAACCTTACTCCTCCTTGAATCTCTGAGTAAACTTGAGAAAAGCGGACCTTGTAATGGCTAGAAGACCATAAGAATGAGGGTATATCTTCATAGGAATCAAACACATATTTGCAAAGACCAGAGAACCTCCGCAAACACACACACAACACAACCTTCGAGACCTTGAACCTTGTGCAACAGCATCTATCCTTAAAAAGAAACAAAATAGACAAAGCTAGATAAATCGGTTAGTTATGCACGAATGATTGACCTAATATGTTATGCAAAGAACAAAGCGGGGATCTTAGGGTCAAAAATTAGGGTGTGACAGTGGGGTAGGCAAATTCCTCTCTGTCCATGGTTGCAAGTCTCAAGGCGTCGCCTGAGAAAGCTTTCTTGACCACATAGGGGCCGTCATAATTCGGAGTCCATTTGCCCCGAGAGTCAGTGAGAAATGATTGTATCTTTTTGAGCACAAGGTCTCCTTTCCTGAAGACGCGAGGTCGAACCTTTTTGTTGAACGCCTTCTTCATTCTTTGCTGATACAACTGACCGTGGCATAGAGCAATTATTCGTTTCTCTTCGATCAGGTTGAGTTCGTCGTGTCGACTTTGACACCATTCAGCTTCTGTAAGCTTAGCTTCCATCAATACCCTGATTGATGGGATCTCTACTTCTATGGGGAGCACTGCTTCCATGCCATACACTAGAGAGAAAGGGGTTGCCCCTGTTGAAGTGCGGACAGATGTGCGATAACCATGAAGAGCAAATGGTAGCATTTCATGCCAGTCTTTATAGGTTATAACCATCTTTTGAACGATCTTCTTGATGTTCTTATTAACTGCTTCTACCGCTCCGTTCATCTTGGGTCGGTAGGGAGATGAGTTATGGTGTTCGATCTTGAACTATGCGCACAACTCTTTCATCATCTTATTGTTCAAGTTAGATCCATTATCAGTAATGATCTGGCTCGGAACACCATAACGGCAGATGATATTGTTTTTGATAAATCGGACCACCACTTATCGGGTTACATTGGCGTATGACGCTGCTTCGACCCACTTGGTGAAATAGTCAATGGCTACCAGGATGAACCGATGTCCGTTTGAAGCCTTGGGTTCGATCATGCCAATCATGTCGATTCCTCATATGGAAAAAGGCCATGGGGAAGAGAGAACCTTGAGATGCGTTGGCGGTACATGGATTTTGTCTGAGTATATCTGACACTTGTGACACCTCCTTATGTACTTGTAGCAGTCGAATTCCATGGTCAACCAGTAGTATCATGCTCTTAGAATTTTTCTCGCCATTGTGTGTCCGTTGGCATGAGTACCAAAGGAGCCTTCATGAATTTCTTTTATCAGCAAGTCTGCTTCTGGTCTGTCTACACATCGGAGCAAGACCATGTCAAAATTTCTCTTATAGAGAGTATCACCGCTCAGAAAGAAACTGCCAGCCAGTCTTCTGAGGGTTTTTCTGTCTTTTCTTAGTGCCCCAGGTGGGTACTCTTGTTTCTGAACGAAGCATTTGATATCGTGATACCAAGGTTTGTCGTCTATGGCTGCTTCAATCATAAAGATGTAAGCGGGCCGTTCAAGGCTTGTTATGTCGATCTTAGGTAGGTCGTTCCATTGACCTAAACTAATCATGGAAGAGAGAGTGGCTAATGCATCAGCCATGTCATTCTCATTACGAGGGATGTGATGAAACTTGATTCTTTCGAAGAAGGGTAGCAACCTCCTTGCATAATCTTTGTAAGGAATCAGTCCTGATTGGTATGTGTTCCAATCTCCTTTGATTTGATTGATAACCAGGGCTGAATCGCCATACACGTCCAAGTTCTTGATCCTTAAATCAATTGCTTCCTCGAGACACATAATATAGGCTTCGTATTCGGCCTCGTTGTTTGTACACTTGAACGTAAGTCTGGCGGTGAAAGGAATGTGGGTACCCTGAGGGGTTATGATGATTGCCCCATTTCTGTTTCCGTAACTATTGACGGCTCCGTCAAAGATTAGTCCCCATTGGGAACCTGGTTCTGGCCCTTCACTGGGTAGCGGTTCATTGCAATCTTTCATTTTTAAGTACATGACATCTTCGTCTGGGAAGTCAAACCTGATTGATTCCTGATCGTCAATCGGTTGATGAGCCAAATGATCGGCTAAAATACTTCCTTTAACGGCTTTCTGAGCGTGGTATTCTATGTCATATTCTGATAACAACATCTGCCAACGGGCAATCCTTCCCGTGAGAGCAGGCTTTTCAAATACGTACTTGATTGGATCAATTTCGGAGATTAACCAAGTAGTGTGACGAATCATATATTGGTGAAGACGTTTGGCTGCCCAAGCCAAAGCGCAATAAGTTTTCTAAAGCATAGTGTACCGAGTCTCGCAGTCGGTGAATTTCTTGCTCAAATAGTAGATGGCAGACTCTTTCCGTTTGGTTTCGTCTTGTTGGCCAAGTACACAGCCCATGGAGTCTTCCAAGACTGTTAAGTATATGATCAGTGGTCTTCCTTCCATCGGAGGTGATAGAATCGGCGGATTCAACAGGTATTCCTTAATACTATTGAAGACGGTTTGGCAATCTTCTGTCCAAACACAGTCTTGGTCCTTTTTGAGTAATTTGAAGATCGGCGCACAGGTCGCGGTCATAAGGAATATGAATCTGGAGATGTAGTTCAAACGTCCCAGGAATCCTCTGACTTGTTTTTCAGTTTTCGAAGAAGGCATTTCTCGAATGGCCTTGACCTTGTCAGGATCAACCTCAATTCCTTTCTGGCTGACGATGAACCCTAAGAGTTTCCCTGAGCGGACACCGAAGGTGCATTTGTTGGGATTCAAGCAGAGTTTGTACTTTCTCAACCGCTCGAATAGTTTCGACAGGTGGGTCACATGCTCCTCCTCTGTTTTAGATTTGGCAATCATGTCATCGACATATACCTCGATTTCTTGGTGTATCATGTCATGAAACAGAGTAGTCATGGCCCTTTGATAGGTTGCCCCAGCGTTCTTCAAACCGAACGGTATTACCTTGTAACATAAGGTACCCCATGGGGTAATGAACGAAGTTTTCTCCATTTCTTTCGGCGCCATTTCAATCTGATTATAGCCCGAGAATCCATCCATGAAGGAGAAAACTTTGAAATTTGTTGTACTGTCAACCATCATGTCAATGTGTGGTAAGGGAAAGTCATCCTATGGACTAGCCTTGTTTAGATCTCTGTAATCTACACACATTCTGACCTTTTCGTCCTTTTTTGGAACTGGTACGATGTTGGCTAACCATTGAGGATATTTAGTCGTAGCGAGGAAACCTGCGTCAATCTGTTTCTGTACCTCCTCTTTGATTTTGATGGCCATGTCCGGGTGAGTCCGTCTCAACCTCTATTTTACTGGAGGACACTCTGATCTTAACGGTAGATAATGTTCCACGATGCTGGTATCCAACCCTGGCATGTCCTGGTAGGACCAAGCGAATACATCGGGAAACTCTTTGAGAAGCTTTATCAAACTTTCTTTGACAGCTGGACTGAGCAGTGCCCCAAGCCTGATTTCTTTTCTCTCTTTTTCTGAACCCAAGTTGATCGTTTCCAACGGCTCTTTGTGAGGTTCAATGGGCCTTTCCTCTTGTCTGAGTAATCGGGAGATCTCTTCTGGAATTTCGTTGTCAACTTTTTCTTCAGCCCCAAATACCGGGAATTCAAAGTCGGGAGAAGGCATCGGATCGTATGTTTCAACGGGGTTTTAAACAAGCAATCTGCATGGCGTGATGATTGTTTTTAGAAGAGATAGAGAAAATGCAAGTGCGTGCAGTGTATTTTTTTTTTAAAAACTGCTTGTTTTTATTATTAAGTTGTTTTTTAGGATTACCATTTTCTGAAAAAGCGAAAAGAGAAAACAACAATTAATGCGGAAATTACAGAAGGACGTTATTTTATTCATGAACAAGTCGATTCTTGAAACTACAGCCTTATAAAACAAAACTCTGTTGCTTTGGGCGAAGCGAAGATGGAAATTTACAGAAAGCGAGCCCTATCAAAACATCCGTTTCACCTGGGCAGGGTGAAAGGTTAAAGATGGCAATTACTTTGACTTATGAACAATCTTCGGAACATCGACAACAACCCATTGGTGGTGAACTCCTTGGTGAATCACAAAGTTTGGTACTTTCCTTGATTTGTCTTCAGAAATAACACTGATTTCTGGCGGAGAAGGATCATTGGAATCTGTCTCCCAGGCAGAGTTGTCGTAGGAGGATTCCTCTGTTGCATTTTGCAAAGTATTTGTGCTCTCAGGAAAATCTCCCCATCCAGTTGGCTGGATGTCTTCGAGCCTGATACGAGAGCTTTCAAGAGCGGTGTATTTGACCATATAGTCGTATTTCCACTTGGTTGTCCCAGGGTGTCCCACACTTCTTTGGAACTGGAGGAGTCATCTCTCTCGATGACGTTGACCTCAGGAAAAGCATAGTTGATGAATTCTAATCCGGTGAACTTCGCCAATTCATCGTCGTACGGGATAGGTTCTGAATGACCTATGTGTTGATCCCATGACATGGTGGGGACGCAGGTATTTTGTTCAATGATGCTCAGCTGATTTTCATTGTTTAGCTGATTTTCTTGCCCCAAGTCTCCTGGGTACGGCTGCCAGATAGGCAGGCCATCCATTGGGCCATAATAGTCATGGTCAAAGTTGTCCTTCATCCAAGTGTCCTCCTCTAATGAGTTTGGTGGAGCACGACATCCTTCTGGATCACAATCTCCATATATCATTTCGCCGTCTGACCTGGGTATAAATCTCGGACTCTGTGCGGGATATCAAAATGGCGTAGGCACCTCTTTCTGAGACATATAACCGTCCTTGTTAAGATAGGACTTCCATTCCTCATCCATATTGGAGGAATCCTCCTCATTGATAGTATGGACTGTTTAAGGCATTGGGTGAAGGAAACCTCCAATGTGGAAGAAGTCCTGAATGGGATGAAGACTTTCATCGTTAGCAGCTATCTGGGTGAAGGTTGTAGAAAAACCAAGACCCTTCTTTGTTTTGTTATCGGTTGGAATGATAAGCTGTCCCCATCCTTTTGTATTGTTATTTTTGGTCACTTCAAGAGAATCTCTGTATGAGGAAATCGAGGTTCCTTTCTCTGACTGATTTTCATTGCTCACCGAAAGTGCTTGGAACTAAGTCCCAACAGCCTCCTCGGGCTCTACACAAGTAGATGATGATAGGTTACTCATGAGCAAGGCTTGTTCTCCATAGACCGTGACAAGTTGATCGTTCTTGACGAACTTCAGTTTTTGGTACAACGTCGAAGTGACTGCCCCAGCCTGGTGTATCCAAGGTCTTCCTAATAAAAAGTTGTATGCTGCTCGGATGTCCATGACCTGGAAAGTGATTAGGAAAGTGTGAGGATCAATAGTTATGGGAAGGTCGACTTCGCCAATAACTGCTTTCTGAGATCCATCAAAAGCTTTGACGATGACCTCGCTGCCCCTTATCTGGGATCCTTTGAATGATAGTCGCATTAGAGTGGACTTCGGCATAACGTTGATGGCTGATCCTGTGTCTACCAGTACGCTGGCTAAAGCATCGTCCTGGCAGTTAACTGTGATATTGAGCGCCATGTTGTGGCTCTTTCCCCCCTCTACCAAGTCCTCATCACTGAATCCTAAGTTGTTGCAGGAAGTGATGTTAGAGATGATGCCATCGAACTATCGTATTGACACATCCTGTTCCACAAAGGCTTGCTCTAAGACTTTCTGTAGAGCCTCCCTGTGGGCTTCGGAACTGAGTAAAAGTGATAGCACAGAGATCTTTGAAGGAGTTTGTAACAGTTGATCAAAAATGTTGTATTCACTCCTTTAGATGAGCTTCAGCATCTCATCGTTGTTTTTTGAACGGTCGGGATTACTGGAATGACCGATTGGTGGATTGGGAGCTTCTGTCAGAAGTTCCTTTTCCCTGTTAGGTTCTCCAACTCCTCGGTTGAAGATTCGACCGCTCCGTGTTACTCGACTGATGTCTGCAATATTCATGACGGAGGGTAATGGCCTTTCCTTTCCATTTTCAATTATTATTGCAACGTATTTGTAAGGGACCGCCTTAGCTGATTCATACGGTAATGGTCCCGGTAGATAGATAACTACAGGAGCCTTCTGATTTTTCTGACTGTCGTAAGTAACTTCAATCAGTTCCTGGCTAAGAACTTTTGATTCGTCCAGTAGAGGGATGATGGTACAAACATCCTTGTTCCTCTCAGGGTCAGAGATTACAACCCCGTCTCTAATTTGATCAGCGAAGTAATCTGGCGTCCAGTCAACGGACCCCGAAGCTAGGTTTGGGTGAATCTCTTTGCGATCCAACTGACCTTGGAGAGCTGCTCGCACGAGGTAGCATCCTTGGTTATTTTTCGAACAGACTCTACAGCGTTTGTAGTTATGTGGTGGCACCTGGCCACACCCGCTTTAAATGCAGTGTAACCTTACCAGGTTTGTTTCCATAGATCGGACATCTTGATTTTGACGCCGAGTAGGGTTTCCATTAAGCACACTGATTTGTTGCGTGTCTTCGTCTAGATAGATCGGAAGCCACAAGTGGTTTAACAAGTGTTGTAAGGTTCTCTGAACGAGAGCACACCCTTGGTTACTCTCACAACATCCTTTACAGTTCTGATAATTATGCGAAGTGAGAAAACCGAGCTGGACCTGCCTGGCATGTAACTCTACCATGCTGGTATTCATCAGACGAATGTCAAATATTTGAATCATTTTGATCTGATGAGGATTTCTATCATGGTAGTCCTGGATCCATCCAAGATCCATCTGACGCTGGAGGGCCTCCTGTACAAAAGAGCATCCCTGTTTGTTTACCGAGCAAATCAGACAGGAATTATAATCGTGCCGTGGCAGATTATGATATTGCTTTGCCTTGAGTGCATCGCCACCAAGTTGACATTCATTGCACGGATGTCGTGATTCTGAATGATGTTGGAGTTCGTATAGGTCATGTTGATTCCACAAACTCGATGCTCTTGGATCCACCCGAGATCCAATTGTTCCTGTAGAGCTGATTGCACCACAAGAACATCCCTGATTGTTCTTAGAGCAGATATCACATTGGTGATAATTATGAGGTGGCACATGGCCATATCCACTCTGTCTACAATGCATCTTGACCAAGTTGGCCCTTAACATGAGTACATCATGAATTTGATAGGTGTTGTTAGACTCTCCCTCTATCAAATTGACTGCAGCTTTCCCGTGTTGAGGCAGCGGGTTCGTGAGAACATTCGGATTCGTATCTTTGAAAGATAAGATCTCGCTCCTAATAAGCTTCTATACATCGGATTTGAAACTGAGACAGTTTTCTATGTTATGCCCAGGTCCTCCTTAATGGTAAGGACAAGTTTGATCCGCTTTGAACCAAAAAGGCAGATTTTTTGGTACTGTAAGAGGAGACTTAGTTTGAACGTGCCCCTTGACCAGTAGTAACGGAAATAGTTCTGCATACAACATGGGTATAGGGTCGAACCCTGGTGGTTGCGTTGTACGATTGTTGTTATATGGAGGACGAGCCTGCTGAAGAGGCTATTGTGTCCTTTGCTGATATTGCTGTTGATTAGGTTGGCTCTGAACAACCTGAGGTTGATACGTAGGAATAGGCGCAGGGTTGATAGCAGGAGTTACAACTGCTACTGGTTGATAACGTCGCCTTTGCTTTCTGAGAGAGATATTCCCAATATCTTGCTCTTTTTTCTTAGGGAGAGCACTACCGTATCGTTTTGTACTACTTGATGATCCAGCGTCTTTTATTAAACGTCCTTCCCGGACGGATTCCTCAAGACGAACTCCCATGCTCACCATCTAGGTGAAGTCACTGGGCGCACTCGCAACCATTCTGTCATAGAAAAATGAGCTTAAGGTCTTTAAGAAGATCTTTGTCATCTATTTTTCCTCCAGAGGTGGAGAAATCTGAGCAGCAATTTCACGCAATCTCTGAGCGTATTCTTTAAAGGTTTCCTTGTCCTTTTGTGACATTGATCTGAGTTGATCTCTGTCCGGTGCCATGTCCAGATTATATTTATATTGCTGAACGAAGGCAGCGCCCAGATCTCTGAATATGCCGATCGTGTCGCAGTTTAACCCTATGTACCATTTTAAGGCGGCACCGGTTAAACTATCCTGAAAGTAGTGAATGAACAGCTCCTGGTTCTTTGTCTGAGCTAACATTCGCCGAGCGTACATCACTAAATGACTCTGAGGGCAAGAGTTACCCTTGTATTTTTCAAAATCGGGCACTTGGAACTTGTGTGGAACTTTCACATTGGGGAGCAAACAAAGGTTTGCGGCGTCTTTTCCAAATAGATCCTGACCGCGAAGGGCTTGCAGTTCTTTCTGTATTTCCTGGAACTGTTCCTGGAATTCATTCATTCTGTCGAACATGCTATCATTTCCACCATAATGTATCTGGGGAATCCGTCCTTCTGGGACAGTGTGTACCACGGGCAGTGGTATAGTCATTATGGCCGAGACTTTCGGTGTCTCCTGAAGTTTGTAACCTTCAGGAGTTGTTGTCATGCCCCTGGCATCTTCGCTTTCCCGAAGTTTGTAACCTTCAGGCCCAGCGGCTCCTACTGCGGTTCTCTGATCCTCATCGATCGGCGGAACATATCCTTCCGGGATATAATTGATAGGCATGCCCCAGGGACGATCTTTCAGCATTTTGTACCTAGGATCGGACTTATCCACTATGGGCGTCGATGTGATCTCCGAGTTCACATTTCTTTGTTGTTGTATCTGAGCTTTTTCTAGAGCTTGCATGTTGTTATGAAGCTTTATCAGATCTTCTTTCAGAGTGTCGATCTCTTCTCTCAACTCTCTGTTCTCTTCCTCGAGATCATCCATCTTTTTCTAACGATTGGCCCGAGTATTGTACGAATGAGATAGTTTGACTCTAGAATTGAGACACAAACGTGAGGTTCGTAGGTAAGAAGAATGCGCTTATGAGAATGACAAATGCAATGATTATTAATTATTTTTGTTTATTCAAAGTAAATTTTGACGATTAGATTGCAAATATCAAATAGTGGGGAAACCCCGTTTTATTGAATTCAAAGGATTGCGGAAATGGAAATATAGTAGATTACAAAGTACTGGAAAAGGAAATCTAAGCTAATGGATCCTGAGTCCTCTCTGAGGAGAGCTCAGGTGCTGGTTCTGGTACTTTCCTTTTCTTTGACCGGGGCTCTTCAGCCGTTGTCGGGTAGTCATTCCTTTGCCAAGTGAAAGGCGTGAGTAAACTCCTTTGGTCATCCTGATTCTCTACAGCATGTTGCTCTAAAATCTCAATCAGAGCATCTTTTTCTCTTAATAGTTGCTGTATTTTCTTACATTCCACATTGAGAATACAGTACTTGTTCCTCCAAGACCTCTTCTCCTGTTGAACTTTGCTGAGAGTAACTTGAAGTTTTTCCGTCTCAGACGTGAAATAAAGGGCCGAGTCCCTTAATGGAAGAACTTCCTGACGAGGGTAAGGCATCCTCAGATTGAGAGCTCTAGTTTGTACCCAGTGGAGATAAGGCTCCACCGAGACACAGTCTGGTTTTCCTAGAGACTCTCGTCCTTTCCTATGAATGTGCTTCCAAGCGTGTACTATTTCCATCTTTAGTGCCCTGTTATTTTCTCCTTCTTTGAAGAAAAGACCTTCCAGATGAGCACTGCGCAGGATATGCCTCATCGAGTATCTAAATTGACGACGAACTAACACCGGATGATAGTTAATTCCTCCCTTAGTTCCTATAAGGGGCACATTTGAGAAATTTCCACAACGGTCAATGATTCTGATCCCGTCGTAGATTCGATTGTACCAATCGATGTCAGAGTTGGTAAGAGACATGACTCTCTGCGACCAACGTAAAGTATTCTTTTGATCCCAAAATGCAGCAGACTTGGGCAAATGGGAAGTGAACCATTTGTATAGCAGGGGTACACAGCACGTGATCATTCCTCCGCTGTATAAATTCCTTAAGTGTACCGAATGATACGCATCTGCGAGTAAGGTCGGTACGGGGTTTCCAATCAGGAAAATCTTAATGGCATTGATATCTACAAAGTTATTGATGTTGGGAAACAAAAATAACCTGTAGGTGAGCAAAACAAAGATGCTCTCAAAAGCGGCCATGTTCCCTATACTAGCGAAGTACAAGGCTTTCTTTGTCAAGAACTGGGCTGGCAAACCTTGGATGCCACCCTTAGTGGTCATGTGAGTCCTGACTTCTGACTCGTCCAAATAAATTGCTCTTGAATGGTTTGATCCTTTGGAATTTCTTCTAGTCCAGAAAAAGGAGCTTGATCAGTGATGTGTAAATCATTCAGGTGAGAGTACTCCTCCAGCGTTGGTGCTAGTTGATAATCCGGGAATGTGAAACAGTGATAAACCGAATCATAGAGCTGGATTAGCGTGGACAGGATTCCTTCAATTACATGGACCCTTAACAAGGACAGCAGTCCTCCATATTTAGCTCTGAAAGCCTCGTGGTTGGTGACCATTCTCGCCCAACCTCTCAAATCCTCTAACTTTGGAACCTTGTAGATGTCCTTATGAGTTTTCCTTCTACCGAAATCCATTAGCGTAATCTCCTTTCTCTGACATTTGCAATCATTGTCTCAGTTTAATTTGAAAAAGAGAGACTAGAAGAGAAGATTTTTCTTTGTTTTAATGTTTTTTATATGAATGTATGAATGCAGCACACAAAAACATAGAAAAAACATGGGGTCAAAGGGTCGGTGTCATGAAGTCAAGGCTCTACCCCCCAAAGGTTTATACTGGTGATTTTTTGTACCTATCCGCAAAATCATTGACCCCTCTAGGATATCAACAGCAAACGAATCTCCAGCGAGCTGATGTATCCTGGAGTGATCTCAAATGAGGGTAGTATCGCGTAACAACTATTTTCGATAGCTTTTGCACTACAAAATGGCTTAAGTATTCTAAAAACCTCAGCTTCTCAGATAACCCAGTCGACCACACTACTTTCAACAACCGAAGTCGTATAGGTAATGTATCTGTAAAGGGAGTCTCCACTGAGTTTGATGGTCGATCGGGGGCTCTTAACTGGAATTCACTCCCAGTAAGATTACCCGCATTGCCATCACCTATCTTAGGTGTATACTCAATCTTTCCACATGCGACATCACACGCATTCCCATTAGCAGAAAAATAAACACATATATCATTTAGGAAATGTAGTATATATATTTGTCTTAATCATCTTAGACCTCTAGTCTTATGATCCTATACAGACAATGACTCCCCAGCAGAGTCACCATTTCTGTGACATGAATGTGAACTCAAGGTTTCTACCTAAGAGATGGGAAGAGAACAAGATCTCTATCGTTGTACCCGGTGAAGTCGCCATTTCTCTGTAGCGCAAATTTTTGCGTGGTTACGAAGCACTATCGCTTTGGGGTACTACAGTTCGATTCATTTTTTATCCTATTGAAGCTGATGAAGGAAGGGAAATAGATGTCTCTAATTAACCCTACTTGCAAACTGAGTTTAAACAGATGACTGTTGGTTTACAGATGCTATTAAGATTGTGGGTCTATCTTAGGTTATTTTGTTAAGAACACTGTGTCTAGGCTATTGGTAGGATGTTAGGACTGATGCTTTTCGGTTGATGTGTGAAGGTACGGGATTTTGGGTTTTTTGATTAGTGTGCTCGCTAAGATTTTTACAATCTTATGCCTACGTATTCCCGTTTGACAAAACAGGGAAATCAGAGCTATCGTGGTTCCTCCTATTCTATGGGAGGAAAAGTTGTTTTAGTGTTATGTTTAAAGCCCAAGACGTGAAGCTAAAGGTGGTTTGTATCTTGTTCAAAGCCCAAGATGTGAAGCTGAAGGGTCTATTTGTATCTTATTTGAAGCCCAAGATGTGAAGCTAAAGGGTTTTGACTTTAGAGAGAATTTGTCATCCCTAAAGGGGAGTTGTTGATGTTTGTATGCTATGAACAAGGCACAACTTTGATGCTAAAAGGTTGATTGACTGAACCGAGGTTTTCCTTATACAAAGCCTAAGAGGAGGCTATTGGCCAAACAAGAGGGTGCTTTTATGTGTCTCGTACGAAGCCCGAGAGAGAGGCTAAAAGGGATTGACTCAACAAGAGAGTCTTTTATACTCAACAAGAGAGTGTTTTTGTATGTGTCTTGTACGAAGCCCAAGACGGAGGCTAAAAGGGTGATTGACTCAATAAGAGAGTCTTTTATACTCAACAAGAGAGTAATTTTGTATCTCGTACGAGGCCCGAGATGGAGGCTGAAAATGGGTTTGACTCAACAAGAGAGTCTTTTATACTCAACAAGAGAGTGATTTAGTATCTCGTAAAAAGCCCGAGATGGAGGCTAAAAATAGGTAGACTCAACAAGAGAGTCTTTTATACTCAACAAGAGAGTGTTTTAGTATCTCGTACGAAGCCCGAGATAGAGGCTAAAAGTTTGATTGACTCAACAAGAGAGTCTTTTATACTCAACAAGAGAGTGTTTTGGTATCTCGTACGAAGCCAAAGATGAAGGCTTAAAAGGGAAGTGACCCAACAAGAGAGTCTGAAAAGGTTAGCTCCCTTAGGGAGAATCATTGTACAAAGCCCAAGAGGAGGCTAACTTTCCTGAGGAAAGGATCATTATGCAAAGCCTAAGAGGAGGCTATCCGTTGGCGACTGCTTCAGTTTAGTGATAGGTCCGGTATGTTGGATAAAAGAGAAAATCAGTTCTTATGATTAAAGGTTTTGTTGTGCTTTGGTACTGATCAGAGGATCAGGGTTATTTCCTGTTCTTTAAGGAAAGGGGAAATCCAAAGGGTATTGACATTGACCAAGTCTATGGGTGTTTTGAGAAATCGATTCTCAGGTAGTGAATGATCTTTGTATAATGCCCAAGAGCAGGCTGGTATGTTAAGGGATGAAGGTCACCCATTAACAGGTCTGATACTTGACTCAGAAAGACAGCTCTAGCAAATTGATGACTAGGTTCTGTTCTTATACCTGTAGAGGTCTCTGGGTCCTTGTACTAACCCCAAGAGAAGGCATGAGAGCTTTTAAGAAGCCGAAGGGTCCTTGTACAACGTCCAAGAGGAGGCGGGGATGCTTTTAAGAAGCCTGTGGGTCCCCAAACCCCGAGAAGTTCAAGACATGCTATTCACTGAGAATAGATCAAGCCAGGAAAGTTCGAGAATTTGGAAGAAACTCAAGAGATGCCATTCACGGAGAAAAGATCATCTCTGGGGAGTTAGAGTTTCTTTGACAATGTCTAAGGGTGACATTCTGAGAAAGGGTTCACCGAGAATGTTGCCTTTCACGTCTCCATATTTTTTAACCCCAAGAGGAGGGAAGACTGTGTATGGTAATCCTATGGGGATCTAGTTTTGTTTGTATTTAAGAGTGACCAACAGGGCTTTACCGAGTGCTAGACGTAGTTGCCGGGGAAAACTCTAAATAACTATACTAGTATTACACAGTGGATATTTGACAAGTATATAAAAGTTTGTGAAAGAAGACTTACAGTGAGCAGCCCCACAATACAGTTATATATATGAAAGCGGATAAAGAAAGCGGGTAAACACTTACTCGGTTGTAGAGCTTCCATGTTGTTTGGTTAGTTGTTTAACAAAGAAAGCTTTGATAACAATATTATATTCAAAATCAAAGGAGAAAGTGCTTTGAAAAGAAATGTTGGGGCTTATAGCTCAAGGAGAGGCCCAAAGTTTAACGATGATTGTACCATTATTTTGAATTTGTACAGGGTCTTATACAAGTGACTGAGGCCCAAAAAGGTTTTCTATACAAAGGGATGGGTCTTACACTCTCTCAAGAGGCCCAAAGGTTTATTTTTATACAAGTGGTGGGGCTTACAGCTCAAGGAGAGGCCCAGGGTTTTGTTTTAAAATGGCGATAGCGCCGATATTTTGTTTTAATGCAGAGGGACTTATACAATGTCTGGGGCCCAAAATTGTTTTTGTTAAAAGGGGATTGGGTCTTACACTCTATTAGAGGCCCAATGATTGATTTTTGTACAAGTGATAAGGCTTACAGCTCAAGGAGAGGCCCAGGTTTTTTTTGTAAAAAAGGCGACGATCGCACCGAACTTTTTGATGGTATCGGGACTTATACAATACACTGAGGCCCAAATTATTTTGGTTTCCACAAAGGGTTGGGTCTTACACTCTACCAAGAGGCCCAAAGAGTTTTAAGGAATGGGTCTTATAGCTCAAGGAGAGTCCTAGGGTTTGTTTGAAAACCATGATTGTACCGAGGTTTTTTGAAAACGCAGTGGGTCTTATACAATGACTGAGGCCCAAAAGGTTTGGTTTTCAAAGGGGGTTGGGTCTTACACTCTATTAGAGGCCCAAAGTGTTTGAAAAAGTTTGATGAGGGTTGAATTAATCAAAAACCCTAATTTGTTTTCAAAATGTATTTTAATTGAATAAAAAATTCAATTAAAATGATCAAAATTGTTAAACATATGGAAAACAAATTGTGATCTTGGATTAATGTTTCAAAAATCAGGTTTCTATCCACAAAATGATTGGAAATCAATTAAGTTTAGAAAATCATGGAGGAAAAAATATTTTAAATGTTAAAAACAAATAAAATATTAATTCTTTGGAAAAATATCAAATATATGAAATAAATAATATTTTTGGGATATTTTGGTAAAATAAAATATTTTAACATTTTTGTGAATTATTAAAAAAAGAATCAACTCAAAATCATTAAAATTCAGAGAGAAATTAATTTTTGAATCAATTAAATAAAATCACAAAAATTCAAATATTCAAATGTTTGAAAATGGTGCCATGAACATGGCAAGAACACGCGCCACCCTCTGTTTCTACAGATTTGCGTTTTCTATCCAATCTCACTGAATACTTGATTATATCATGCAATCTACATATCAATCTACCCGTTTCAACCTCACGATCATGTTTATGGTCTTTAATTTCATTTATTTTAAACATGGAATAAGAAATCAAAGAGAAACCTCAAAAACCCTAAAATTTGCATGAAGGCTCAGAAATTCCATACACGGTTTAAACAAAGCAATTGATTGAGGGAAAACACTCTATGCATGATTATGAACATATGGCCAAATTATTGTGTAGCAAAAAATGCATGGATCATAGAGTTAGAAGAGCTCATGCTTACCTCTTGCAGCTGGTGAATGTGTTTTGTGTTAGAGGTGTTGCAGCTTGGTTCCAAGGATATGGACAGCTTCCCTAGGTGCTATGGAGTGTGTCTGGATGCTTGGAGTGGATTGAATTGAGCTGGAACTAAATTTGGCACCTCAACTGCAAATCTGTCAAAGGCTTGAGCAGTTGGCTAGTGATTTTGTGATTTTGGTGTTCCAGATGTTATGTGAGTGTTTGGATCACTTCTATATGATGCTTATGAGGTGTGTGTGTGATTGGTTTGGTTGGAATAGCTCTCAAACTCAAAACCCGATCGTGACTTGCTTTGGAAGGCAATTTTGGAGTGAAATAAGAGATTTTGAGGAAAGAATCTGTTTGATGGCATTGGTGTACTCAAACTGATCACAATTGAGCTCTATTTATAGTAAATCAAGTTTGTTTTGCAAGGAATAGTGAATGGCAACTGCTGCATAGGTTTGGCCAATGTTGAGCAATGAGAATCCAAGTCTCCTGTAGCCATTGACTAGAGGTTAAGGCACAGGCTGCTGGTTCCCTTGGTCTTGGATAAGTCTTGACTGAATTCAGTTGGGAAGGGCTCAGTCCATGCCACCTTGGTGTATGCATTGAATGCTCCAATCCAAAATTGGAGTCTTGTCCCTCTTTTAGGGATTTCTAGGTTTGGCATGCTATTTTTGGTTCCAAAGAATAGGGAGGCTTGTGATCAGAGTTGGTTCCTCCTTGGTCCTCCCTTGAGGTGTTCAGATGGATAGAGTTACTTGCCCTTTGCAAAATTTGGGCAAATCGACCAAAACTCCAAAATTTGCCTTGCCATGACAGTTTGCAGCAAGACATATTGGCATTGTCATATCTCATGGCTCAAGTGGAATTTGATGGAGTTCTTGGCCATTTTGGAAAGCCCTCAAATGATACAACAACTGTTTGATCATAGTCGGTTTTGATACCTTTTGTATCCAAGTGAAAAATGCCCCTACATTTGGAAAAAAGACAAGGCAGATTCTGACTTAGTGAAAATTTCACTAAGTGTTGGAAAAAATGACATTTCATGTTTTCAGCCATTTTGATCATTCCATAACTCAAAATCCATGATGAATTGGAATGAGGTGTAGTTGAAGCTTTTATAGAGGGCCATGAGGGCTACAAATCCAGCTTTGGATGGGGAAAAATGGCCTTGTAGTTTAGGAGTTATGATCCTCCAAAGTTGGTACCCTAGCCACTTTATTCCATAACTTAGAAAATTTCTAAGTTTTTTATGGTTACCCCTTTTACAAGTTATCCCACTTTTCTTGATTTTTATTGATGAATGATGATTCCAATCATACATTAACATCATTTTAGGGTCAAAGAACCATAATTGTGAAAAATCTCAAAAAGTCAAAGTTGACTTTTGTGCACAGTTGACTTTTTGTCAGATGAATTCCAAACTATGCGATCCTCTATGAAATCAAGTCCTTGACCTAAATCAAACTTGATGGACATGTTCCATAGGTGTTATAGGGTGTATTGAATCATGTCCCAAGGTTTGGGAGCATGTCTTGGTCAAAAGTCAAAGGCACAGTTGACTTTTTCCGCGAAACCCTAATTATGGTTCTGATGAAATTGAGACTTGTTGCTCAAGCTTGTTGGATTAATCCATTGTTGAAAATGGATCAATGTGGTTTATTAGAGACCCTCAAATCCTCTCTTGAGGCCTTGGCTCATGTTTTGTCCCAAAAGTCTACTTAGGGGTGAATTAGGTCAAGAAACCCTAATTCCTGATTTTTTATGAATGCATCCCCTGAGGTTAAATTGACTTGATGATTAGGTTCATGGTGTTCCATGGAGCATATTAGGTTATGCTTTGAATCATTGGCTCATGCCCAGAGGAAAATTTCCATCTGGAGGCCCTGGTCGACCAAACCCTAATTTGGTGACACTGGTGATCTTGAGGCTTGATCCACCTAGAAGGGAGCAGTCTTGTGCTTAATCCTTGTAGTGGGAGTCCTCTTGATCCATTGGGGATGTTTGAGAGGCTATACAAGTTGAAGATCATGTCATTCCTTAATTGATCCTTTGTCTAAGAGCTCTAAGAGGGCCTGAAACCCTGATTTTGATAGTAGTGAATGCTCACCCATCTTTGGGGAGACTGATGAGGTATAAAGGTTCCTCCATATTGTGATGATGATTTGCACAATGATGGGAAATCTTAGTGGTCAAAATTTGGGGTATGACATAAGGGATGCCTTGTTTTAGGCCTGGGCAAGGCAAGGCAAGGCAAGACAAGTTCTTGGGCCAAAAACGTAAAGGTTGTAACTTTCTCATTTCTCCATGGATTGGGACAAAATTTAGGTCTATCTTGTCTAGAATTTCACAAGGAATCCAATGGTACCCTTAGTTTTTTTTAGATGAGGTCCCCATTTTGAAACCCAATGGTGGTTTTGAAATAGGCCATGGTTTGCATTTTCTATGCTACCTCATGTTACAGGCAAGAATTACATGATGAATTGGTTCAAACACAACATATACAACATGTATGAGATTTTTATGATCAGTGGACTTCAAAGTAATGCATAATTCAAAGAGTTTAAGTTGTGATGCTTACCTCCTTGGGAGCTTTTTGTGCTATCTGCCAAGTTGCTTGTGCCAGAAGTAATTTGATGCTTTAGACACTCTCAATTGATCCCTTAGAAGCTTTTAGAATGATCACTACCAACTGGAATCTTCAGGATTTTCTTGCAAAAGGGGCAAAAGTGATCAATATGGCAACTCTCTCAAATGGTGTTCCAGATGTGGGGAGCCATTTGGGACAGTTCAAGGATGATATTTGGAGTGTGTTTGAGGTTTTATCTAGTTTTGAAAGTGACTGAATCAAGACATGGCTTGAAAAATGCAAAAAAGTCCAATTTTGAGGTTTTGGAAGGGGACTTTGTGATCTTGGTGTTACAGGTCACATGTTAGAGTTTGAACAGCTTAGATACAACATATTAGAGGTGTTTGGATCTTGAGCTGTGATGGAATTTCTTTCTAACTTAAAAACTCAGAGATACCTTGCAAAAGAAGGCATTTTGGCCTAAAGAGAGGGATTTTGAGGAAAGCATCAGTTTGGGTGCTTTGGTGTACTCAAACTGAGCAAAAATGAGCTCTATTTATAGTAGATCAAGTTTGTTTTGCAAGCAATAGTGAATGGCAACTGCAGCAGGCCTTTGGCCAATGTTATGCAAAAGGAATCTCAAGTCTCCTCTAGCCATTGACTTGAGATTAGGGCACAGGCTTTGTAGCATTGGTTCAGAGATAAGTTTGGACTGAATTCAGTTGGAATAGGCTCAGTTCATGCCACCTTGATGCATTCATTAAAGTCTTGGAAACAAAATTGGAGTCTTGGCATCTTTTAGCCTTTTTAGGTTTGTTAGGGATACTTGTAGATTCTTGGACTTTGGAGGATTGGGGATCAGATCACCCCCCTTGGATTTGATCCTCAGATGTGTTCAAATTGATGACAAGGCTTGGATTTATCAGATTTGGACAAATCGAGCAAAATGCACAAATTCTGCCTTGTAAAAACCAGTTCATGATGCCATGTTTCAAGGGTTGTATCTCCTTGCTCAAATGGAATTTGGAGATGATCTGGTTCTTGTTGGAAAGCCCTTATGGCATACTTTAACTTTGATGTCCACCCCTAGACCTAGTTTGACTTGGATCAAGGTGAAAAATGTCCCTACATTTTGGAAAAAGTAAGGCAGATTTTGACTTAGTGAAAATTTCACTAAGTGTTGGAAAAGTGTCATTTTTATGTTTTCAGCCATTTTGATCACTCCATAACTAAAAACCCATGAGGAATTGGAATGATATGTAGTTGACACTTTTAAAGTATGTAATGAGAGCTACAAATCCAGCTTTGGACCATCCAAAATGGTTGCTTGGATCTCAAGTTATTGTCCTTGGAAGTTGGTACCCTAGCCACTTTGTTCCATAACTTAGAAAAATTCTAAGTTTTTTATGGTTACTCCTTTTACAAGTTAACTCACTTTATTTGTTTTTTCTTGATGAATGATGGTTCAAATAACATATTAACATTGTTTTAGGGTCAAGGAACCATAATTGTGAAAAATTCCAAAAAGTCAAGCTTGATTTTGTGCACAATTGACTTTTTATCGAATGAAATCCAAACTGTGCGATCCTTTGTGAAATCAAGCCCTTAACCAAAATCAAACCTAATGGATATATTTCATAGGTGTCATAGGGTGTATTGAATCATGTCCCAAAGTTTGGGAGCATGTCTTGGTCAAATGTCAAAGGTACAGTTGACTTTTTCTCGAAATCCTAATTGTGATCCTGATGAAATTGAAACTTGTGGATCAAGCTTCTTGGATCAATCCATTGTTGCAAATGGATCAATGTAGTGTATTGGAGACCCTCAAATCATGTCTTGAGGTCTTGGCTCATGTTTTGTCCCAAAAGTCAACTTAGGGGTGAATTAGGTCAAGAAACCCTAATTCCTGATTTTTGGGTAAATACATCCCCTGAGGTTAAATTGACTTGATGATTGGGTCCATGAGGTCCCTTGGAGTATCTTGGGTTGTGCTTAGAAGCATTGGCTCATGCCCAGAAGAAAATTTCCATCTGGAGGCCTTGGTCAACCAAAACCCTAATTTGCTGACATTGGCGATCCTGAGGTTTGATCCACTTGGAATGTTGCAACCTTGTGCTTGATTCTTGATATAGGAGTCCTCTTGATATCTTATGTGTTTTGAGAGGTTAGACAAGTTGAAGATCATGTCATTCCTTGATTGATCCTTTGTCTAAATTTTCTGAGAGGGCTTGAAACCCTAATTCTTGATTGTGGTGAATGCTTAAACAACTCTGAGGATATTGATTGAGGCATGTTGGTTTATCCATATTGTGGTAATGATCCTCACAATGATGGGAAATCTTGGTTGTCAAAATTTGGGGTATGACAGATGCCCTTATTTAATCTTTTTGGACCCGAAGGTATGAATGGCGAAGGTATTCGGGGTACAAGAGGATTGAATATCGGAATACCCGAAATTTTGATGGTGGTTATGAATGGCAATTTGCTCATCCATCTTCTTTTGCTAAGCAATGATGCTTCAAAAAAAGGGTAAAAACTTCCCCTTGATCCCGGTTTTTAGCCAAGGAACTGGTCTCAGTTTTTGATATAAACTTCCCTTCGATCCTGGTCTTCAGCCAAGGAACTGGTCTTAGTTTCTGAAGTAAACTTCCCCTCGATCCTGGCCTTCAACCAAGGAACTGGTCTCAGTTTCTTAAATAAACTTCCCCTCAATCCAGGTCTTCAACCAAGGAACTGGTCTCAGTTTCTTTTGTCAATAAACTTTCTTGACAAGAGACACTATTTGTAGCAGTTTTCCTCAAACTTCTCGCCCCTGGGGAGATGCCATTTGATGGAAAAAGTTTTGATGTCAGAATTGCTGGGGAACCCATTTGTCTAGCTTTATAGGTGTACAAACTTCTCTATTGGAGATGCCATTTGTTGATTATACTGGGGAAAACGAGTCTCTTGAGAGACTGCTTTCTACTTGGGAATATTACATCATACTTTTCCTCGAGATCTCCTCGGAGAAATTCCAGGTGATGTAATACAATTTTAAGGTTCTGATGACTTCATTAACATTGACTTTCTTGGGAGAAAAACCAATGTGTTGCTGAGAGCCTTCGGTCGAGAGGCTTTCTCTGGGGATTTTCCTTAATCTGGGAAAGCGAAGATATTATCTTCAATGGTGAAGAGTGATGTTTGTCGAATGCCTTCTTGCCTTTTAGAGGTTCAAGTTATCAAAGTGGTCGAGGACCGTCTCTAATCCAGAAATAAACTGGGAGGGAGATTACTTAGATGATTCACTTCCCGACGAGGACATAATTGACAACTCGATTGAGAGGACTTTTATCACTAGGGGATAAGACCGACTTAGAGTGATAGTGATGCAATATGAATATGAATGCAAATAAATAATGCATGATGTATCTATGTTTATGCTGACAAAACTGAAACGACTTACAGACTAGTGAATGAACACAACAGGATACTCGGCCACTGTGGGGAACGTGGAAGTACCATTTGGTCCGAAATAGTAATTCTGCCTTGCTTAGGAGAGATATCCCCTGTGAGGAACAACGTTGGTCGGACTTAGGAGATAAGAACTTGTCGGGGATGTCAGATGGAATATTCGTATCTGACACAGCTGATCCTTTATTCAGGTGCACTGGTTTAGAAAGAGTACTTTGATTCTGCACTTTGAGGTTCAATTACTTCCGAAGAAGCGATCGATGTTCTTTCGACGTTCAACAGTCACAAGAATTGCCATCTTTATTTTAAAAGCAGAAAAAGTTTGACAAGTAAATTCATTTTTGTTTTATTTCAAGAATCGTTGATCATATTAAAATGTCGTTCTGTAAAGCTAAAATAAATAAGAATTACAAACAAAAGCATTAAGGCTCAAATTTTATTGATAGGATGGAAATCAGCCAAACGCGTGATTCCATGGAGAATTTACAAAGTTAGAAAATGGTAATTTAAGGGAAAAGGGATACATTGAAACATAACAACCGCTATCCTTCTACCAACTTTGAATTCTGGACATCCTGAGCTTCTGTCGAAGATGACCTTGACTGGAGTTTTCCTGATGGATGGCATGACTGCCGTTGGGGGGATTTGCCCCTTTACTGGACGTAGTTACTTGCCATGAATCCCTAACTTTTTCCTGGACTGTACTTTGAGATTTCCAATCCATCGGGATGATTTTTTTGTTTATGTCTCTAATTTTTGCCTGGACCGCCCTTTCGGGTTTTCAATCCACCGAAACTATTTTTTTATTTATTTAGGCGCAGTATTTCTTGACTACGTTAACATTCGTGGGGTAGGCAAATTCTTCTCCATCCATGGTTGCGAGTCTCAAGGCACCGCATGAGAAAGCTTTCTTGACCACGTAGGGGCTGTCATAATTCGGAGTCCATTTGCCCTGGGAATAAATGAGGAATGATTGTATATTCTTGAGCACAAGGTCCCATTTCCTGAAGACACGGGGTCGAACCTTTTTGTCAAACGCCTTCTTCATTCTTTGCTGATACAACTGACCGTGGCATAGTGCCGTTATTCTCTTTTCTTCGATCAGATTCAGTTCATCGTGTCGACTTCGACACCATTCAGCTTCTGTTAACTTAGCTTCCATCAATACCCGGATTGATGGGATCTCTACCTCTATGGGGATCATTGCCTCCATGCCATATACTAGAGAGAAAGGGGTTGCCCCTGTTGAAGTGCGGACAGACGTGTGATAACCGTGAAGGGCAAAGGGTAACATCTCGTGCCAATCTTTGTAGGTTACAACCATCTTTTGAATGATCTTTTTGATGTTCTTCTTAGCCGCTTCTACTGCTCCGTTCATCTTAGGTCGGTAGGGAGATGAGTTATGGTGTTTGATCTTGAACTCAACACACAACTCTTTCATCATCTTGTTGTTCAAGTTGGATCCATTATCAGTAATGATCTGGCTTGGAACCCCATAACGACAGATGATATTGTTCTTGATAAATCGGACCACCACTTGTCGGGTTACATTGGCGTATGACGCTGCTTCGACCCACTTGGTGAAGTAGTCAATGGCTACCAGGATGAACCAATGTCCGTTTGAAGCCTTGGGTTCAATCATGCCAATCATGTTGATTCCCCATATGGAAAAAGGCCATGGGGAAGAAAGAACTTTGAGATGTGTTGGCAATACATGGATCTTGTCTGAGTATATCTGACACTTGTGACATCTCATCATGTACTTGTAGCAGTCGGATTACATGGTCAACCAATAGTACCCTGCTCTTAGAATTTTTCTCGCCATCGTGTGTCCGTTGGCATGAGCGCCAAAGGATCCTTCATGAATTTCTTTTATCAGCATGTTTGCTTCTGGTCTATCTACACATCGGAGCAAAACCATGTCAAAGTTTCTCTTATAGAGTGTATCACCGCTCAGGAAGCAGTTGTCTGCTAGCCTTCAGAGGGTCTTTCTGTCTTTTCTGGATGTCCCGGGCGGGTATTCTTGTTTCTAAAGGAAGCATTTGATATCTTGATACCAAGGTTTGTCATCTATGACTGCTTCGATCGCGAAGATGTAAGCGGGCCTTTCAAGGTGCATTATGTCGATCTTAGGTACGTCGTTCCATTGACCTACACTAATCATGGAAGAGAGAGTGGCTAGTGCATCAGCCATGTGATTCTCTTCACGAGGGATATGATGAAACTCGATTCTGTTGAAGAAAGGTAACAACCTTCTCGCGTAATCTTTGTAAGGAATCAGTCCTGATTGGTATTGTTCCAATCTCCTTTGATCTGATTAATAACCATGGCTGAGTCTCCATACACATCCAAGTTCTTAATCCTCAAGTCAATTGCTTCTTCGAGACCCATGATACAAGCTTCGTATTCGGCCTCATTGTTTGTACACTTGAATGTCAGTCGGGCGGTGAAAGGAATGTGGGTACCCTGAGGTGTTATTATGATTGCCCCAATTCCGTTTCCATAATGATTGACAGCTCCGTCAAAGATAAGTCCCCATTGGGAACCTGGTTCTGGCCCTTCACTGGGTAGCGGTTCATCGTAATCTTTCATTTTTAGATACATGACATCTTTGTCTGGAAAGTCAAATCCGACTGATTCGTGATCGTCAATCGGTTGATGAGCCAAATGATCAGCTAAAACACTTCCTTTGACGACTTTCTGAGCATGGCACTCAATGTCGTATTCTGATAACAATATCTGCCAACGGGCTATCCTTTCCGTGAGAGCAGGCTTTTCAAAGACATACTTGATTGGATCCATTTCGGAGATTAACCAAGTAGTGTGACAAATCTTATACTGACGAAGACATTTGGCTGCCCAAGCCAGAGCGCAACAAGTTTTCTCAAGCATAGTGTACCGAGTCTCGCAGTCGGTGAATTTCTTGCTTAGGTAGTAGATGGAAGACTCTTTCCTTTTTGTTTCGTCTTGTTGGCCAAGTACACAACCCATGGAGTCTTCCAAGATTGTTAGGTAGATAATCAACAGTCTTCCCTCCACTGGAGGTGATAGAATCAGAGGGTTCAACAGGTATCCCTTGATACTGTCGAAGGCGGTTTGACATTCTTCTGTCCAAACGCATTCCTGATTCTTTTTTAGTAATTTAAAGATTGGCGCACATGTCGCGATCATGAGGAATATAAATCTGGAAATGTAATTCAAACGTCCCAAGAATCCCCTGACTTGTTTTTCAGTCTTTGGAGACGGCATTTCTTGAATGGCCTTGACCTTGTCAGGATCAACCTCAATTCCTTTTTGGCTGACGATAAATCCTAGCAGTTTCCTTGAGCAAACACCGAATGTGCACTTGTTGGGATTCAAGCGGAGTTTGTACTTTCTCAGACACTCGAATAACTTTAACAGGTGGGTCACATGTTCCTCTTCTGTCTTAGATTTGGCAATCATATCATTGACATACACCTCTATTTCTTTGTGTATCATGTCGTGGAACAGAGTTGTCATGGCCCTTTGATAGGTTGCCCCGACGTTCTTCAAATCGAACGACATTAGCTTGTAACAAAAAGTTCCCCTTGGGGTGATGAACGAAGTTTTCTCCATGTTTTCCGCCGCCATTTTTATTTGATTATAGCCCGAGAATCCATCCATGAAGGAGAAGACTTTAAACTTTGTTGTACTGTCTACCAGCATGTCAATGTGTGGTAAGGGAAAGTCATCCTTTGGACTAGCCTTGTTCAGATCCCAATAGTCTATGCACATTCTGACCTTTCCGTCCTTTTTTAGAACTGGTACTTTGTTTGCTAGCCATTGAGGATATTCTGATGTGGCGAGGAATCCTGCGTCAATCTATTTCTGTACTTCCTCTTTGATTTTGATGGCTATGTCTAGGTGAGTCCGTCTTAACCTTTGTTTTACCGCCAGACATTCTGATCTTAATGGTAGATGATGTTCCACGATGCTGGTATCCAACCCTGGTATATCCTGATAAGACCAAGCGAATACATCGGGAAATTCTTTGAGAAGCTTTATCAAACTTTCTTTAACAGTTGGACTGAGCAGTGCTCCCATCTTGACTTCCTTTCTCTCTTCTTCTGAACCCAAGTTGACCGTTTCCAACGACTCTTTGTAAGGTTCAATGGACATTTCCTCTTGTCTGAGTAGTCGGGAGATCTCTTCTGGAATTTCTTCGTCATTTTCTTCTTCAGCCTCAAATACCGAGAATTCAAAGTTGGGAGAAGGCATTGGATCGTATGTTTCAATGGGTTTTAAAACAAGCAATCTGCATGACGTGATGATTTTTTTTAGAAGAGATAGAGAGAATACAAGAGTGTGTGCAGTGTATTTTCTGAAAACTGCTTGTTTTTATTATTTGAGTTGTTTTTAGGATTACAATTTTTTGTAAAAGCGAAAAGAGAAAACAACAATAAATGCGGAAATTACAGAACGACGTTATTTTATTTATGATTTGGTCGATTCTTGAAACTACAGCCCTATAAAACAAAACTTTGTTGCTTTGGGCAAAGCGAAGAGGTACATTTACAGAAAGTGAGCCCTATCAAAACATCTGTTTCACCTGGGCAAGGTGAAAGGTTAAGATAAAGATGGCAATTACTTAGACTTATGGACGATTTTTGGGACATCGACAGCAACCCATTGGCGGCGAACTCCTCGGTGAATCATAAAGTCTGGTACCTTCCTTCTTGATTTGTCTTCAGAAATAACGCTAATTTCTGGTGGAGCAGGGTCATTGGAATTTGTCTCCCAGGAAGAGTTGTCGTAGGAGGATTCCTCTGTTGTATCTTGCATAGTGTTTGTACTCTTAGGTAGATCTCCCCATCCAGTTGGTTGGATGTCTTCGAGCCTGATACGAGAGTTTTCAGGAGCGGTGTACTTGACTAAGAAGTCAAATTTGCCACTTGGTTGTCCTAAAGTGTCCCACACTTCTTTGGAACTGGAGGAGTCATCCCTTTCGATGACGTTGACCTCGGGAAAAGCATAGTTAAGGAACTCTTATCCTGCAATCCTTGTAAATTCATCGTTGGACTGGATATCTTTTGAATGCCCTGAGTAATGATCCCATGATTCGGTGGGGACACATGTATTCTTTTCAATGATGCTCAGCTGATAAGCGTTGTTGGGCTAACTCTTTTACCCCAAGTCTTCTGGGTACGACTGCCAGATAGGCAGGCCATCCATTAGGCCATAATAGTCGTGGTCAAAGTTGTCTTTCATCAGAGTGTCCTCCTCTAACGAGTTGGGTGGAGCACGGTATCCTTTCGGATCACAATCTCCGTATATCATTTTGACATCTGACCTTGGTATATATCTCGGTCTCTGTGCGGGATAGCAAAATGGCGGAGGCACCTCTCCACGAGACATATAACTGTCCTTATTAAGATAGGACTTCCACTCTTCATCTGTATCGGAGGAGTCGTCCTCGTTGATGGTATGTACTTCTTGGGATACTGGGTGAAGAAAGCCTCCACTGTGTAAGAAGTCCTGAATGGGATGAAGTTTTTCACTATTAGTAGCATTCTGGGTACAGTTTGAAGAAAAACCAAGACCTTTCTTCGCCTTGTTATCACTAGGAATGACAAGCTATCCCCATTCTTTTGCATTGTTACTTTTGATCACTTCGAGAGTATTTGTACGAGGAAATCGATGTTCCTCTTTCTGATTGGTTGTCATTGCTCACCGAAACTGCTTGGAACTAGGTTCCTACAACCTCCGAGAAAACCTTCTTAACCACGAATGGACCTTCATAGTTAGGAGTCCATTTGCCCCTGTGATCTGTATTTGGAGGAAGGATCCTTTTGAGTACCACATCTCCCACTTTGTAAACCCGAGGACGCACCTTTCGGTCAAATGCCTGCTTCATCCTCCGTTGGTACAACTGCCCATGACATACAGCTGCCAGTCGTTTCTCCTCAATAAGGCTCAACTGCTCAAACCTGGTGCGCACTCATTCAGCCTCGTCTAACTTGACATCCATCATAATTCTGAGGGATGGAATCTCCACTTCAACTGGTAGTACCGCTTCCATACCGTATACAAGTGAGAATGGGGTTGCCCCAGTGGACGTACGCACTGACGTTCGATACCCATGCAAAGCAAACGGTAACATCTCATGCCAATCTTTGTATGTGACAACCATCTTCTGCACAATCTTCTTAATATTCTTGTTGGCCGCTTCCACAGCGCCATTCATCTTCGGGCGATATGGAGAAGAATTGTGGTGTTCAATTTTGAAGTCCCGACACAGCTCAGCCATCATTTTGTTGTTCAGATTAGAACCATTATCAGTAATGATTCTCTCGGGTACTCCATATCGACAAATGATATCCCGCTTCAGGAAACGGGCTACCACCTGCTTAGTGACATTGGCATAAGATGCTGCTTCAACCCATTTGGTGAAATAGTCAATGGCGACCAAGATGAAACGATGGCCATTTGAAGCAGTAGGCTCAATCTTTCCGATCATGTCAATGCCCCACATAGCAAAGGGCCAGGGAGAGGACATGACACTCAAAGGATTTGGAGGAACGTGCACTTTGTCGGCATAGATCTGGCATTTGTGACACTTGCGGGCATACTTGCAACAGTCTGACTCCATTGTCAACCAATAATATCCTGATCTCAACAATTTCTTAGCCATTGCATGTCCTCCGGAATGGGTACCAAAAGAACCTTCATGCACTTATTGCATTAACATGTATGCTTCGTGTCTATCCACGCATCTGAGCAGAACCATGTCAAAATTCCGTTTATACAGCACATCATCCTGATTCAAAAAGAAACTACCAGACAGCCTTCTCAACGTCTTCTTATCTTTAGTAGATTCCCCTGGCGGGTACTCTTGACTTTTCAAGAAACACTTGATATCATGAAACCATGGCTTGTCATCAGACGCTGCATCAACAGCAAACACAAATGCAGGTCTGTCAAGACGAGAGACTTCAATCTTAGGTACATGATTCCATCCTTGCACTTTGATCATGGAAGACAACGTGGCCAAGGCATCGGTAAACCTATTCTCATCTCGAGGAATATGGTACAGCTTCACTGTTGTAAAGAATGTCAGCAATCTCCTTGTATAATCTCTATACGGAACCAGATTTGCTTGGTGTGTGTACCAACTCCCTTTTACCTGATTAATTACCAAAGCTGAATCACCAAAGATATCAAGGGTCTTAATTCGTAAATTAATCGCCTCCTCAATCCCCAATATACAAGCTTCATATTCTGCTTCATTGTTGGTGCATCCGAAAGTTATTCAGGCAGTGAAAGGCATATGAACACCCTCCGGCGTGATAAGAACTGCTCCAACTCCGCATCCATTCATATTGACGGCCCCATCAAACATCAGACTCCATTTGGATTCAGGGTCTGGCCCCTCCTCCAGGAGTGGTTCCTCGCAGTCTTTAGCTTTGAGAAACATGATATCCTCATCAGGGAAATCAAACTTCATGGGTTGGTAATCATCAATCGGCTGCTGCGCAAGATAGTCTGACAAGACACTTCCTTTGATGGCCTTTTGAGAAGTGTATTGAATATCATACTCTGTCAAAACCATTTGCCACCGTGCAATTCTGCCTGTTAGCGCTGGTTTCTCAAAAATGTACTTGATAGGATCCATTTTGGAAATCAACAAGGTTGTGTGCCTAATCATATATTGCCTAAATCACTTTGCGGCCCATGCAAGTGCACAACATGTCTTTTCAAGCATTGAGTAACGGGACTCACAATCATTGAACTTTTTGCTCAGGTAGTAGATAGCATGCTCCTTCCTACCTGTCTCGTCGTGTTGACCGAGAACACAACCCATAGAACCTTCAAGCACTGTCAAATACATTATCAAAGGTCTTCCTTCAACTGGAGGTATGAGAATTGGAGGTTCCTGCAAGTATTCTTTTATCTTATCGAATGCCAACTGGCAATTATCATTCCACCTGACCGTCTGATCTTTTCTTAGCAGCTTAAAAATTGGTTCACACGTGGCTGTTAGGTGAGATATGAACCTTGCAATGTAGTTCAATCTACCCAGAAAACCACGAACTTCTTTTTCCGTTCTCGGTTCAGGCATTTCTTGTATTGCTTTCACCTTGGCAGGATCAACCTCAATTCCTTTTTCACTCACAATGAAACCCAGCAGCTTTCCAGAACGCACCCCAAAAGTGCACTTATTTGGATTCAATCTCAAGCGGAACTTCCTCAACCTTTCAAACAGCTTTTTCAAGTTAACCAGATGTTCTTCTTCTGTTCTCGACTTGGCAATCATGTCATCCACATAACATTCAATCTCTTTAAGAATCAAGTCGTGAAACAAAGTTACCATTGCCCGTTGATACGTTGCCCCTGCATTTTTCAACCCAAAAGGCATCACCTTATAACAGTATGTACCCCACGGAGTAATGAACGTGGTCTTCTCCATATCTTCAGGTGCCATCTTAATCTGGTTGTACCCGGAGAAACCGTCCATAAATGAGAACACTGAAAACTGAGTTGTATTGTCGACCAGTACATCAATGTGTGGCAGTGGAAAATCATCTTTCGGACTAGTTTTATTAAGATCTCGATAATCCACACACATTCTAACCTTTCCGTCTTTCTTCAGTACCGGCACAATGTTGGAAACCCAGGGAGGGTAGTGAGTCACAGCAATAAATCCTGCATCCCATTGTTTCTGAACTTCTTCTTTGATCTTTATGGCCATGTCGGGGTGAGTCCGACGAAGTTTCTGTTTGACGGGCAGACATTCTTCTCTCAGTGGCAGCCTGTGTACAACAATATCAGTATCCAACCCTGGCATGTCTTGATACGACCAGGCGAAGATGTCAGCATATTCACACAACAACTCAATCGAAGCCCTCTTCACATCTGCTTGCAGGCAGGCACCAATCTAGATCTTTTTCTTAGCATCCTCGGTACCAATATTGATGATCTCTACAGTCTCCTGATGAGGTTGGATGACCCTTTCCTCTTGTTTTAACAATCTGGCCAGTTCCTCAGGGAGTTCACA
The DNA here is from genome assembly GCA_022829125.1 of Lathyrus tuberosus. Lineage (NCBI taxonomy): Eukaryota > Viridiplantae > Streptophyta > Magnoliopsida > Fabales > Fabaceae > Lathyrus > Lathyrus tuberosus. The sequence goes on from JALAZF010000078.1 coordinate 16,858,426, forward strand.
ATCCTTCTCATCCCCTTCTTCGGCTTGATAAATCGGTTTGTCAAAGTCATTCATAGCCATAGCAAAATCGTTATCAATGGAATCTGGAGGATCAAGTCTGCACGAACGGGTTCATGCTTTATTTTAGAAATATTTTAAAACAAAAAGAAAAGAAACATTGCCATTTTATTATTTTTGTGCAAAAATAAAAAACTGAAAGAAAGAGAACAAAAATTTGAATGCAAAACGTCCTTTATTAATGATTGAAATTGCAAATGCAAACAGGGTGGCCCTACAAATGAATCTATATGCCTTGGGCAGAGCGCAAGATTTTGACATGCATTATGGTTAGAAAAACAAAGAAAAATTACTCTGTCTGAAGAGTAACCCGGACGACTTCTTCAACAGACCAGTTCTGCACTTGTTGTCCTGAAGCACGTGGGCGTACCTAGTTGTCCAGGTCACAGTCACTGTCAACACCATCTTTTGTAGCTGCACAAGACTGATCTATGAAAATAATTCCCCCATTACTGAAAGTGATGGGTCCACTGCTTTCCGCCTCTGAAGTCATATAGGGATGATAACCAATGCCAAATTTGTCCTCCTTCATTGGCGTCTCTATCAGTTTGCCCCAGCCTTGGGCGTTGCCGGCTCTGACGACTTCGACAGCTTGTTTGTAGGATGAAATAGAAGTACCAGCCCCAGCCGGTGTAGAGGAAGACTCAGGCACATTGTCAATATTCACCGCTTCAAATGACTGGCAAAGCATCTCGTGAATTTCTCCATCCATCTCAACATACTTAAACGTGGACAAATGGCTGACAAAAATATCTTCTTCGCCACACACTGTAACGACTTGTCCTTCAAACTCGTACTTCAGCTTTTGGTGTAAGGTAGAGGTAACAGCCCCAGCTGCATGAATCCAAGGGCGACCCAATAAGCAGCTATATGCAGGTTGTATGTCCATCACATGGAATGTGGATTTGAACACCTGCGGTCCAATTTGCACGGGCAACTCTACTTCACCAAACACAGATCTTTTGGTCCCATCGAATGCTCTGACAACCAAATCACTAGGCCTTAAGATCAAACCATCAACCTCCAGCTTCATTAGTGCCTTTTTAGGCAAAACATTAAGTGAGGAACCAGTGTCTACCAGTACATGAGACAACACTGCCCCCTTGCACTCCATTATGATGTGCAAAGCTTTATTGTGGTTTCTTCCCTCAGCAGTCAAATCCCTACTTGTAAAGCCCAAACCATGGCTAACATTAACATTGGAGATTACACCTTCCAGCTGATTAACAGTGATTTCCTGTGGCACATACGCGCTCTTCAACACTTTCAACAAAGCTTCTCGATGCGCATCAGAACACAACAACAATGATAAAATTGAAATCTTCGAAGGGGTTTGATTCAGTTGATCGACAATCTTATAATCACTTTTCTTGATTATCATCATGAACTCTTCCATCTCATTATCAAAAGCAATCTTTGTCTCTGATTCAGGTACAGGCACACTCTCGACCACCTGTTTTCCTCTAGCTTTTGCGCCAGCTTCAACTTCTTGATCACTGCGCAAAGTTTGGGGAGCAAACAATCTTCCGCTTCTTGTAAAACCACCTACACCACCCACATTATCAATATTCAAACCAGCCGATGATCCAACTTCTTGCCTTTTACCTTCATAATATATGTCCGCCCCATAGTGCCAAGGGATTGCCTTCGTAGTTGTAAACGGAACTGGTCCTGGCACCGTGATGGTAACAGGACTGGGTCTTTATTGTACAACACTTGCTACAGGAACTGTACTAGCAGGCACCTGGATCTCAGCGGGAGAATAATATACGTCTGCCCCATAGTGCCATGGGGTTTCTTGTGTAGTTGTAAATGGAACTGGTCCTGGCACCATGATGGTAACAGGACTAGGTATTTGTTGCACAACACTTGCTACAGGAACTGTACTAGCAGGCACTTGGATCTCAGCAGGAGTATAGTATATGGTCACAGTTGATACCTCGTCAGTCTCTTTCACAACCGTGTCAAACTGTAGACATCCTTCATTGATCAGATTCTGCAAACCCGCTTTCAACTTATCACAGCCATTCTCTTGATTCATACACTCAGAACAATCTTGATTACAGCCCGGGAACACCTGTCCCTTCAACAAACGATCTTTTACAACCAACAAAGAAGTCTTCACCTGACTGATGTCTGCTACCAAATTCAATCCCTTTCCATCTTCGATAGCATGCACATTTTCCGCAGCATGCACATTTGCCGCACCATGATTAGGTATGGGGTGCTGAATAATATTAGGAGGCCGAGAGAAATTGATTGCCTTGGCATCAATCAAGTCTTGCACTTTATGATGAAAAGCCCAACATCTTTCAATGGAGTGCCCTTGAGCACCTGAGTGGAACTCGCATCGTGCGCTAGCATCAAAATTAGGAGGCAAGTTGCCAGGGGCAGGAGGCCTCATAGTGCGGAGCTCAACCAACTTCAACTGGAGTAACTGTGGTAGCAACGCAGAATAAGTCAAAGGGAGAGGGTCAATCTTACGATCCCTCTGCCTAGACCTCTGTTGGAAAGGAGGTTGTTGTTGTTGCTGCTGAACCTGCTGTTGGGGTTGTTGTTGCTGAACAGACGGTGCTGGGATTGTCACTGCACCTACCTGGTGATAACCCTGAGAACGTCCTCTGCCTCGTCCTCTAAACACATCATTTGTATCTCCTTCTCTTCTTCTCTGACTACCAGGAAACGGTTTCTTTGTCCCAGAAGAGCCAGCCCCACTCACATCCTGAATCTTTCCAAGCTTCAACAAACTCTCTATTCTTTCTCCAGCAATCACTATCTCAGCAAATCCGGTTGATGGACAAGCAACTAATCTTTCAAGATATGCCCCTTGCAGGGTGCCCATAAACATGTCTGCCATTTCTCTATCCAACAAAGGAGGTTGCACCTGTGCAGCCATTTCCCTCCACCTCTGTGCATATTCTTTGAAACTTTCTTTTGCATTCTATGACAACCCCTGCAATTGAGTGCGATTGGGCGCCATATCAATAATGTACTGGTACTGTTTTAGGAATGCTTCAGCCAGATCCTTCCAACTTCTCACAGCAGCTCTGTTCAATTTCATATACCAGGTCAAAGAAGCTCCAGCCAAACTGTCTTGAAAGTAATGCATCCATAACTTCTCATCATCTGTATGAGCTGAGATCCTCCCAAAATAAGCTTAGATATGTGTCTGGGGACACGTATTGCCATGATATTTATCAAAAGTAGGCGGATTGAATTTTGGAGGGATCCTGACCCCTGGTACCAAACCCAGACTAGTAACATCAATGCCCATGGAATTCTTGCATTCCATAACCCTTATCTTCTCTGCCAGTTCATCATATCTTCTGTCACCCACATCAGCATCCAATAAAGTAAATTGGTCTTCCTGAGTATCTTCCTGAATAACACCAACATTTCTGCTATTCCCATTACCCAGATTACCACCAGGAGGGGGATTGACAACAACGGGAGGAGGAGTGCCATGAGTCTGTGAATTGCCATTCTGATTACCCCCAGGCGTGGCTTCCGGACGCTCGACCAGAAGCCTCAGTCTTTCTTGAGTCTCGGCCATACCAGTCATGAGAGTCATGAACTGGTCCATTCGTGCCCTTATATCAGCCAAATCACTCTGCATTTGATCCATTATCCTTGCTTGATTTCTTCGAGTTGAGTAATGATGAATATGATTCTCAGCTATAGTCCCTGAAACCAAATAAAGGTTAGAGATATCCTGCGACAGGTACCTGAAAACAAACAACAGAATGCAACATGATATGCGATGCAATGCAATGTTTATTCATTTTGAGGCATTCCTTCCTTCGATTCCAATTTGACCAAAAGAGAAGAGCGCATATCCCTGCAGTTGCTAACAGCGACAGAATGCCAGAGGTGAATACCAATAATTCAGAATACCCATCATATAATCTGACGAAGAATCTACCTCAATAACTACCAACAAATCCAATAACATGAAAAACAAACTCACAGCCTGGTGTGGAACAGTCAAATACAAATTGTTTTCGGACAAATACAACTGAAAAAGTCTGAATACAAATAAAAGGGAAACCCATCAACAAGCCTGATGGTGACTCCCAGAATAGTAACAAAATAACTCAAACACTGAGCCCATAAAAATCTTCCTGGACCTCTTTGAGAAGCGCTTCAGTAACTGGATCATTTGGGCGCTCCGTGAGACCTCTGATCAACTGGCTCCTTAACTTGACGGCTTCTTCTAGCTTTCAGATTTGAACTTCGACAGCTGACTCTTTGGCTCTCTTTACTCCGGCGCGGGTCTTCAGATCTTCGATCTCTTGATTAGCTGAACTTAGTTGTTGTAGAAATTCACTTTCTTTGCTCTTCAAAGTTTCCCTCAACTCGTCGTTTTCAGCCTTGATTCTCGCCTCTATCTCTCTCCGACATTCAGAAAACTCATCCCACCTCTGTTGGCCTTTGGCAAGGGAATTCTCTGACTTGGTTACCTGCTCATTGATGCGCTTACACGCCTCTTTTAGCGCCATCTCATTCTGTTTGACCTTACGAATATAGATAGTGTCTTCGGCAATTCTTTTTTTATCAGCCTCATGCCGTTCAGTCAACTTCTGCAGTTCATACTCGACCTTACGCTTGTCACAAAGCGTTTTTCTGAGTCCTTCACTTAGCTTCTCCTTCTTTTTGACAGTCTTATCCATCTCTGCTTTAAGCTTGTCATATTCGGCAATGCTTATCATGGTCACTGGTTCCACTGGATCTGAAGGTCTTTCCTGAGAAAACGGCAAAAGAGTAATCTGAACCCTTCTTTTCAACCAGGCGTCATATTGAGAGGAAGACACATTGTTGCACTTTCCAAAGATGACTTTACCCTTCATTTGAAGATTACCCCAAGCTCCAGCCGCTTGCCTTACCAACAAAAGGTTATCCTTCACAAGAAAAAAGAAAGACTCTTCCAAATCACTGTTCCTCGGAGGCTCTACCAAGGCAAATCCTAATTGTCTCCTAAGAATAACAGGGTTATAATTAATGCAACCTTTTACTCCCAAGAGTGGCACGTTAGGATGTCTTCCACAGCTGCTGATGAAATCTCCCCCAATTGTCCTCTGATTGAACCAACAGATATCCTTTGATGTCAACTGAATCATCCTCTTAGCCCAGTTCTTTGCAGGCTGAGGATTCAAAAAGGCCTCTGAATTTGGTAAATGGCCCATAAGCCACCTATGGAACAGAGGCGCACAACATCTAACCAACCTTCCTCGCTTCTTCTCATTTTTGAAGTGCACAGAATAGTACAAATCACCCAGGAGGGTAGGTACGGGGTTCTTCATTACAAAAATATGGATTGCACTCATGTCCACAAACTTTGGTTCATCAGCAAACAACATAATTCCATAGATACTCAAAGCCAGGATTGCACAAACAGTTTCCCACTGAGACTTAGCAGCACATTCTTCAGCTTTGGTAACCAAGAAGTCCAGGTGAAAACCAGATAGTTCTCCTTTGGTGGCGAGATTATCTGCTACCACAGGTACGCTCATATGAAGAGCCTTAGCTATTTCTTCATGCTTTGGAGGGCGCATGTCAGAGTTGAAGGGAATCTGGTACTTAAGAGGCACACCTAGCAGCAAAGCATACTCTTCTAGCATTGGGCCCAACTGAAAATCCGAGAAGGTGAAACACCTTAGCTGTGGGTCATAAAACTGTAAGCACGTATGAATGACACTCCTTTCTGAAGCATTCAAGTCAACAACCACAGTCATAATCTCCCCATAAGCCTTCTGAAACATACCCACATGGTCTGGAGTAATAAGAGCAATCATCTTTCACAACTGTCCCACCTTTGTGTCAAAGAAACTATAGTGTACATTATTCTTCCTGGGAATCTCCATAACTGCAACAAGAACTGTCAACCGGAATCGAAAGGAAGTGTACCCTGCAAATGAATAAACATGCAGGTTAAATGCAAGAATGCTAATGATGATATGTATGCAAGGGCATGTGACCACTGCTGCACAAATACTGCTGAACCCACTGTACTGCAATCTGAATTTGGTGAGATATATAACCCCAGGATAAGAAACCCAATAACAAACACAAAACCGAATGTGAGCTGATCAGGATCAAAACTTTGGTGACCAATCCAGAACAAATAAGAAAACCAGGTATTCTGACGGTCAAGGGTTCCTGCACACCTGTAAACAATCCCCCCAATCTCACAGGTAGGTACTAGGATGTTCAGTATCCCGGGCTCTCAGGTCGAGAAACGATGATACGTTCACCATTTCTGGTTTGGAATCATCATCAATCGAGGAGGCCTCAACTGATTCTCCAAAACGGAAGATCCTCAGCTTCAGAGGTTTGAGAAGCAATAGCACATTCAGCCCGAAGGATACAATGCTACTGCCAATCAAAGAGGTCGTCCGCTGATTCACCTCAAAACAAAGAGGGGTCATCCTAACAGGTCATCCAGACTTAGCAGCTCTTCCAGATAGCTCTACCATCGTGGGAAATCCACAACGCAGAATTCTCTAGAGAGAACCACATCCAGATTGTGTTTCATATTCCCTCCTCAAACCGAGATGGAACGCGAGAGGACATGAAACACGCTAATCCTAAGTGCACTCAGGCCTGTGTATTGGGCCTATCTCTCAGAATACCCCCATCCCGCCAAACAGAAAACAGTACAGCAGTGCAGCATAATACATCATATGAAATGAAAAAATGCTAAAATACAGTAAATGCAGTAATATACAGTAGTATACATCAAAAAATAGTAAATAACTATACAGTAAAATAGTAAATATAGCAAAGTACAGTAAACACCCAATGAAAGAAAGACAGACAAGCGCTAGGATTGACTCGCTAAGGAAACCAGAGATTCTGGGTTCGGTCCCCAGCAGAGTCGCCAGCTGTCGCTCCCGGGATTTTCATCCTGGTACAAACGCGAAAGTGGAACCGAAACAGAGTCGCCAGCAATGTGTATTTATCCCAGGAGAGGGAAAGGAAACACCGCATAAACCTGAAGGAAAGGATAAGAGCATGGTCTTGCGACCAAGAGAACTGGGTTCGGGAGTCGGTTACGCGAGGGGAAGGTATAAGCACCCCCACACGTCCATCGTACCCGATGGGATCCACGCTTGCTTGTCTCGATCAAAGGGTGTCGTCAACTGGAGCTCCACTGCTACTGTAAAGGGAAAGGAACGAAAAAAAAAGGAAAAGGAAAAGAGAGAGAAAAAGAAACAAATGTAGGGAAAATAAAAGAAGTGCTCGAATGGGCCCTACCCCACTGCCTACGTATCTCATCGGGAACACGAGAATCAGAGCGACGTAGTTCCCCTCAACGAGGGTCGCTTTGTTTGTGTTTTTTGGGAACGGCTAACGTTCTAGCTCAGGTGTTGCAGGCTCGCTGGTCCGAGTGCATTACCATCTTGCAAGAGAACGAGTAGGAGCACGTTCGTACGCTGAGAGTGAGTGAGATGAGAAAATAATTCCCGAAGGAAAGACGTTATTGTTTGTTTGAAGTTTTTTAGAAAGAAGTGTTTTGATTATTTTGTGTTTTGTAACGCGCATTGTATTTAAGTCCCTCATGTAAGATCGAATGCCTCGCATAACAACCCGAGATGGGACGCACGCTAAACATTCCAAGAAAATGAGAGAAGATCCCTCACTATCTTACTCTTACATGAAAGGCCTAAATACAATGGTTGTTTATCCTTTATTAAGTGTTTTTACTTTTTGTTATAAGATGAGAGAAAAGAGAAAACGCAAAGGAAACTCTAAAGGGAGACTAAGAGTCCTAAAGTTATCATGCATGGATGTCCTATGGTTGGTGAGGTTTGAAAGAGGAAGCCTAACTAAAACCTAATGCTAATCCTACTCCAAGCTTAATCAAAAATTAAGTTGGACTAGGTAGCTCTAAAGGGAAAGAATCCAAGACTTGAACAAGTCTTGAGATTCATGGGATGAGAAAGAGTGAAAGAGAAGAAAAGAGGAGAAGAAGAAGAGAGATGAGATACAATAAGAGGCAGCAAGCACATCATAATCATCATATCCAAATCACATCATAAAACATGCTTCAAAGATCATACAAGCACATCTCAAGTACACAAGTGAAAGCACACAAGGAAGGATGCAAGTAAACTTGCATAAGAAGTACAATTAAGCATCAACGAACTTTACACAAAGATGAAATGGACAGAATAAGATGAACATGAATCCAAATCAGAACTTAAGACATCTCATGATCTATCAATTCAAACACACAAAAGTATCTCACATCATGATACATTATGAGCCAAAGAAGCAACAAAACATTTGATAATGACATGCATCATACAAATCATCCCAAAATGAACATGTGAAGTGAAAACCAAGTAATGAACTCAAGAGGGCAGTAGCATATGCATCAACAATATACCAAGATCAAACTCAAGTCACACAAGATGAATCATTAAACAACACATTCCAAACATGCATCAAAATTAGACAAGACATCCACTTATCATTCATGCAAGCAAACCAAAGGACATGTGAAGCAAAGAGTGAGAACATGTCACATAAAGCACCTTAAACCAAGAGGGTCAGAATCTAAAGCATGTCATACAAGTCAAACAAAAGACCTCATGCATTGGTTGTATCAAACAAGGAAACATTTCACAGGATTAAGTCAAACATACCACAAAATTCAAGTCAAAATAACATCAACTTAGAAAATCAAGATCAAATTGGAAAATGAATCAATGAAGATGATTCCAAATCCATAAACAAGCTCAAACAGAATAGGAGCACACCATATAAACATCTCAAGCACCACTCTATCACAAGTAAGCAAATGCACTCAAACTAGATCATGTATCCAAGCATACCTCAATCAAACTTGCATCACAAATAAAACTCAATCAAAAATAGCAAAGTGACTCAATAAAATCCCCAAAAATAAGAAAATTAAAGTTAACTCAGTCAAGAAACATATTCAAAAAAGATTGGATCAAAAATAGTTTAAAAGCTTGTCAAAAGGTGAATCACAAGTCAAGAAGTGCACATAACCGAACAAAGATCGAGGGTCCATAAAAGTTGAATGGCAAGTCACATAAACTAACTCAAACCATCATTAAACCAGGATCAAAACAACCTCATATCAATGTCTAAGAGTGGCCAAGAGATTGGACTTAAAATGTGAACAAAAGTCACAAAAGTTCCTAACCCTTGAGAAAGGGTATCATTGGAAACACATCTTCAAATTAAAACAAAATGAAATATTGAAAAGAAATTAAAAATAAAATAAAATTCATGAAAAAATAAATAAGACAATAAGGAACAAACATGATTTTTTTTGGAATTTTTTAATAAAATTAAGTATTTTTAATAATTAAAAATAAAACTAAAATCAAAAGGAAAATAAAAATAAGTGAATAAAAGTGAAGAAATAAAAGAGGGGTGCAGGAGTAATGGAAATGAGAAGGTCACGAAATGGGCCAGCACCATGGGGGTGCGTATATGAAACTGGGCGCAAGGCCCATATAAAATCACTAGAAAATAACACAAAATAAAACAGAAAATAAAATAAAATAAAATAAAAAAAGAAGAGTGTTGTAACGTAACATGTGGGTATTATAGATCAATTGGTCATAAAATCCATAAGTTACTAGAAGAAAAAAGATAATAAAAATAAAATAATAAAATAAAAACAAAACATGAAGCAAATGAGGAGATGCCACCTCACCATCTTCCTTAACCCCATGCAAAGCAAACTTTCAGCATGCGTGAACAGAAATTCCCCGCCGGAATCAAAACCAGTCTGGCCGGCCACCGTCGACGGCGGCTGGCGCGACCGGAAATGCGTGCAGACCAACCCCCCCCCCCCCCCCCCTCAGTTTTCTGCGTAGAATGCAAATATCAACTTAGTTTTTAGCAAAGAAACCTTTAAGATCATGAAAAGTAAGCTTAAAGAAAACATACACATGAATTCACCAACTCAAATCAAAACAAGCAGCATACCATATTGTAGGAAATTTCAAGGAGATTCCAAATCTAACCTCAAAAACCATTTAAAATCAATAAAAGACCATGAAAACTGAGCTCGAAAGTTCAACATACAAACTGAAAATCATTTAAACTAACACAACACGTACACAAACTTGCCTCTACATACAGAGGACTTCAGAAATGTGGATCACATGCTTCATACACATATGACAAGCCAGGAAGTGGAACAAGAATGTTACCTAACGGAATATTGTCCGTTGCACCTTGACACGAATCAAAACCTTCAGAAAACCTCTTCTCTTAATGCTAAAAATGTTCAGGGAGAATAAAGAAGCAAGAATATGCAGAGAAATCCTTGGATGGATGAGATTCGAGAGTTCCAAATTTTTGAGTGAGGGTGAAAACTTCAGATCTCAAACTTGCCAAAATGAGCTCTCCCCCTGTTTTAGGGTTTTCTGAGTTTAAATATCATGGATTAAGATTGGTTTTTGGGCCTGAAAATGAGGTGTAATGTTTGTTTTGAAACTTTGCCAAAAAGAAAAATGAGAGAATGGTACGTATTTTAGCAAATGGGAGGGTGTGTTTTTAGTGATTTTTGAGTGAAGATAGTGGAGTGATGAGTGTGGACAAAGCTGGCACGTGAGAGGGAGGGAGGTCTGATTGTACCACCATTTTTCTCTTTCACCAAAATGGCAAAAATGTGCATGGCATGCATGTAAGGATATGGTATGTTGTTTGGTCATTTTGGGAAGGTTTTGGTGAAGTCACGCGTGGTGTACAAATGAGGAACAACATGCTACTAAAATGTTCACAATCGTGCCAAGAAATGCACCATGCCATGCTTTATAACAAAATTGGGCAGCTCACTTCATGCCATGATATTTCCATGAGTTCTAATCCAAATTGTACCATTTGAATTCCATTGGAAAGCCCACACATCATGGAACCTCTTTGGTGTTGAAAACAAGTGGAAATGAGGCTTGGATCTTTGTGAAAATTGGCCATGGAAATGTGTCCCTAAATCTGCCACAAATGACTTAGAAAAAAAAATTCTAAGTTTTGAACTTGACAAGGTGAAAATGTCACACTTTGAGGAAACATAACTCACTCAATAACAAATCAAATGCCATGATTCTTGTGCTCATTTTGAAAAGAAAACTTCATACTACAACTTTCATGTTAGAGTTCTCTCAATTCAAAACTTGGAAGTTGATCAAAATTGAGCATGAACATTGATGCATAAAACTGTCCCAAAATGACTTAGAAAAAATTCTAAGTCTTTGAGTTTCACAACTTGAAGATTCCAACTTTGGGACACCATAACTCTCTCAAAAATAATCCAAATGAGGCAAACTTTACATGGTTGGAAAGCTTTGAACAAGCTCTACAACTTTCATGTTTGAGAAAAATTTAAATAAAGCTTGTATCCTGATGGAAATTGGCTTGGAAGATGGCTGAATTCATGCTAGAACTTTCCCAAAATAGCAACTTCTTAAAAACCTAGATTTCCAAAAATAGCAACTTTTCCACATTCTTGATTTTTCATGAATCCTTGAACATT